>OZ037722.1:5731529-7102665 GCA_964035505.1 Watsonalla cultraria | reverse complement strand
TATTGTTCGAACGAACATAGCTACGCCGCGAGTCTACAGACTCTTTTAAAAACAATTTACAATTACTAAGCTTATGTTCCTCTGAACAAAAAGAACAATGCATGTGCCAAGCATGCATCGCCTTCATTTGGTTAACACAATAATTATTAGATTTATTTACATTATTAGATCCAGAGTCAAGAAATTCCAAAGCTCTATAACGATTTGTAAGAAAGTCGTGAAATTGTTTAAATGTGGGTAGCTCGTCCAATGAGTTGTTATCAGAAGCCTTAAACTCCCACTGCCTTCTTGACTCTTGATCAAGTTTGAGTGATATTATATGAATCATGAGTACATCCCAACCTTCAGTATTTACACCAATATTTGACAATGCAGACAAACAATCATTCGTAACATCCATCAAATCTTTCAAACTGGTGGCAGACTCATAATCAATATTTCTTTGACTTAATAAACGTTTCAAAATACTATGACAGATGTAACGCTTATTATTATAGCGTTCCTCTAATAATTTCCAGCACCTGTCATAATTACTTTCTGTGATTGGGATATTACTTAAAAGCTGTTCAGCCTCTCCTCTTAAATATCCTTTCAAGTACATTAATTTTTGCACACCTTCCAACTGTCTGTTTCTATGTACAAGAGACAGGAATAAGTCTCGGAACGTATTCCATTCAGAATACTTTCCTGAGAAACTCGGAATTGTAATTTTTGGTAACTTGACATTATACGATTTTAAATCACAAGGACCCGCGTCACCAACAGTTTGAATCGATTGTGGACTACTAAACTCTGATAAAGCAGTTTTAAGTTCTAACTTATATTCAAAATACACTTCTTCAGCCTTATCATAAATTTCATTTTTAACATAATTTACATTTGCAATTTCTTTGGACGAAGATATGGAACACATTAACTCTCTATGACCCTCGGAAAATTCTATCCATAACTGATCTAAAAGCTCTAATCTTCCTTCTAGATATTCCTTAGTTATTCTAGCCTTAGGACTTTTCTTATAATTAGATTTTGCTTTGACCAGTCTATTATAAATGTCATCTTGAAAGTTAAGTAAAGACTCCATTGTAATTCGAAATTAAAACCAAACCTATTTGACAATTAAATTCAAAATAAAAGTAAAATAAAATGATTGACGTTCCTTTGACAATTTTGACACAACAAATTCATGAAAATTTTACAAGTCTTTTAAATTAATATTCCTGACTGAATTTGGGCATAGGTTCCCCGTACCTTCGTTTTTTCCGAAATTATTCTAAGTTCTAAAAACTACAAATCTTAAAATATTCTAAGTTACAATTTTGACTGACCATCAGCTCCACCACCTTCGACCGCGGCGGCTCCCTGGAACTGGCTGCTCTCACTCCCAGCGCCAACTGCAGCTGGTCATCAGCAGCTTCAGCTCCAACTCCTGAAGGCTGATCCTCAGCCTCCTCGTCACGTTTGCGACGGCGATCCACCGTCCGTGACGTATTTTAAACCTGCACCAACTAGGTGCCCTGCCGGAATCCGGCTCCTCGAAGGACCATGAACAAACTCTGCTCTGGCCTTCGGGTAGGTACTTGGGATCGTAATGAAATACTGATTTACCAAAGAGGAAAATGTTTTTTATTATGAAGCGAGTCTTAGTATATACGTATACCGGAGAGAATCTCTATAGCGCGATTCACAATATTATTAGCCCCATCTATCGGCATTGTAATATACTAACTACTCCAACCTACATACTTGGCTTGTACATATCGCCCACCAAAGGACAAACTGAACCTTTGTCCTTTCACATAATATGGTATCGCTCACCATGACAGAATGTAAAAACCAATACAAGACAAATATGTTGAAATAAAATAAAATAGCACAAAATAAAATTAACAATCAATTTGTAAGTATAAGGGCAGAAGACACAGCTTAGATATTGGCGTGATGAGGATGCAATTTATTATAGATGAAACTTCTCCTACAATATTGTCCTGACCTGAATGGGTCGCAACCACTCTGCCATAACCAGCTCTAATACGTCAAACTGCGTTCTCGCAAAACAAACAAATTGCCTAAAACCGTGGGAAGTTAAAATTAACAAAACTAAACCACAACCCGTGACTACTGTCGCCAAAATCTCACATTACTCTTGTGATTAAAACTTCGCCTCGTAGCTCCAATCTAGGAACTGAAACCTGTTTTCCTGGCGCTACCTCAGGCTGGCAGCAATCAATGTAAGTACTAATGCCACTAGAATCAATCTCCCAACAGTAACGTTACATACAACCTTAGACATATAAAACAAATACGGTAAGTAAGAAAGCCAATTTTGTAATATTTCCTTGAGTGTATCACTCCAGCTTAATCTTACAAACCATTGCTGAATATGTTTTACTAATTTACTCCCTTCCCGTCCAATGGGATCATAAATACTACATTTCTTACCACTAATTATATCTGTTTCAGAATTTACTTTGCAGTGGAAGGTATTTTCAATCATTCCAGCGATTCCAGGTAAGTCCAACTTTACCATTTGTTCTGTCCTTATCTTTCCATGCATTTCTTTCTTAGTTACACTATCCTTAATGTCTTTCTTTTCAATTTCCTTAACATCTCCAAATAGTTCACTACTGCTAATCAAACATATCCGATCATTACAGCATTCCTCAGACATAGACTCGTCCATCTCCATACACGTATCTTTCTCTATATCACATCCATACCCAACCCGTTCCTTGCCTTCACCTTTCTGTACAACTTCAATGCAATTTGTATTTACACATTCATCAATAACCGTTATATCTTTTTTCAGGTTTTCTTTGCAACACACCCTTTCATCTGGAATCGAGATATGAATTTCTTGTTCTTCCATCACCTCAGTGTCATGTACTTGGCAGTGCATAGCCTGTATCCTTGCAGGAGACCTTTCTGACTCTACCACAGCGCCAGATATGATCCATCCCAATGTGGTGGATTGCGCAACTAGTGTACCATGTGGTCCTCTTTTTATACCTTCCTGCAGGATCTTACAGTACACCTCCGCCCCCAGTAGCAGATCTACGCGTCTCGGCGTGTGATAATTAGGATCTGCTAATACAGACTCGGTAAGATCCTTCCATTCCACTGCCTCTACTTTATTTATCGGCAACAAAGTGGATATGGATTTCAAAACATAAGCTCTAACATTTATATTTACATGTTTATATACACGTGATGAAATAAGTATATTCACTACAGCCTTGGAGAATGAATTTTGTCCTCCACCTACTCCAGAGATTTTACTCTTGATAGGAGTTTTCTTTAAGCCTAATAACTTAACAGTTTCCTCGGTCACAAACGATGATTGTGACCCCTGGTCCAATAATCCACGAAGAGTGTGATCTTGGCCATTCCTAGCTTTGGTTTCAATCAACGCCGTTGGAAATATAACCTGGTTATTTGTAACCTTACTTGCTGAAAAACAAGAAACTAACGGCGGTGAGTTAGACATTGTACCTGCAACCTTCGACGCTGAATTCGAGTTAGAATTTCTAATAACAGACGGCTCCTTCGGAGTCGAGCCTTTCCCTGCATCGAAGTTGCGATCCTTTGGCGTACCTTTACCTGAAGGGTGTAACAGAGCATGATGCCGCTTCCTACAGATACGACACCTAAACTTACTTTGGCAGTTTTTGGCAGAGTGATTACTCCCCAAACAACAAAAACAAATATTGTTCGAACGAACATAGCTACGCCGCGAGTCTACGGACTCTTTTAAAAACAATTTACAATTACTAAGCTTATGTTCTTCTGAACAAAAAGAACAATGCATGTGCCAAACATGCATCGCTTTCATTTGATTAACACAATCATTATTAGATTTATTTACATTTACATTACCAGATCCAGAGTCAAGAAATTCCAAAGCTCTATAACGATTTGTAAGAAAGTCATGAAATTGTTTAAATGTGGGCAACTCGTCCAATGAGTTGTTATCAGAAGCCTTAAACTCCCACTGCCTTCTTGACTCTTGATCAAGTTTGAGTGATATTATATGTATCATGAATACATCCCAACCTTCAGTATTTACACCAATATTTGACAATGCAGACAAACAATCATTCGTAACATCCATCAAATCTTTCAAACCGGTGGCAGACTCAGTAGCAATATTTCTTTGACTAAGTAAACGTTTCAAAATACTATGACAGATGTAACGCTTATTATTATAGCGTTCCTCTAATAATTTCCAGCACCTGTCATAATTACTTTCTGTGATTGGGATATTACTTAAAAGCTGTTCAGCCTCTCCTCTTAAATATCCTTTCAAGTACATTAATTTTTGCACACCTTCCAACTGTCTGTTTTTATGTACAAGAGACAGGAATAATTCTCGGAACGTATTCCATTCAGAATACTTTCCTGAGAATGTTGGAATTGTAATTTTAGGTAACTTAACATTATACTTCAAATCACAAGAATCCGCGTCACCAACAGTTTGAATAGATTGTGGACTACTAAACTCTGATAAAGCAGTTTTAAGTTCTAACTTATATTCAAAATACACTTCTTCAGCCTTATCATAAATTTCATTTTTAACATAATTTACATTTGCAATTTCTTTGGACGAAGATATGGAACACATTAACTCTCTATGACCCTCGGAAAATTCTATCCATAACTGATCTAAAAGCTCTAACCTTCCTTCTAGATATTGTTTAGTTATTCTAGCTTTAGAACTTTTCTTATAATTAGATTTTGCTTTGACCAGTCTATTATAAATGTCATCTTGAAAGTTAAGTAAAGACTCCATTATTATTCGAAATTAAAACCTATTTGACAATTAAATTCAAAATAAAAGTAAAATAAAATGATTGACGTTCTTTTGACAATTTTGACACAACAAATTCATGAAAATTTTACAAGTCTTTTAAATTAATATTCCTGACTGAATTTGGGCATAGGTTCCCCGTACCTTCGTTTTTTCCGAAATTATTCTAAGTCCTAAACTACACACATAAAATTATTCTAAGTTACAATTTTCTAAGTTTAATATGTCTAACACTTAAAGTTCAAATTCGTTCACCTTCTAAACCAATTTTTTCTCACACATAAGGTTTCCTTTTGCCTGACAAATTAAGATGAATGTACTCACAGTTTGACACTTGTCACTCACTGACTTGATCACCACTCCTTATGCCACCCTGGCATGCTGTGCTGACCATCAGCTCCACCACCTTCGACCGCAGCGGCTCCCTGGAACTGGCTGCTCTCACTCCCAGCGCCAACTGCAGCTGGTCATCAGCAGCTCCAGCTCCAACTCCTGAAGGCTGATCCTCAGCCTCCTCGTCACGTTTGCGACGGCGATCCACCGTCCGTGACGTATTTTAAACCTGCACCAACTAGGTGCCCTGCCGGAATCCGGCTCCTCGAAGGACCATGAACAAACTCTGCTCTGGCCTTCGGGTAGGTACTTGGGATCGTAATGAAATACAGATTTACCAAAGAGGAAAAAGTTTTTTTTTATTATACAAATGACGTTTTATATATAAACCACGGTGGGACTCTCGATAGCGCGTTGTAAATACAAATGTCAACAAAGTCAACGCCATCTATCCACCTAACGTATAACTAAAATACTACACAATATTCTATGCATATTTGGCTTATACACAATGAAATAACTCTCCAGCCTTCCTTCCATTTATTTCTGGAGCCAAAAACATAAACACATGAATAAATTTTTTTTTTTAATTTATTAAAGTAAATTTTCTATAATGGTTCACGTATTTTCAGAAAATACGGGCGGTCACATGGGTGACATTGTATAGTATAGTTTTCGCCCTATTCTCAGATTGAATATGCACTATAAAAATCGGTCGTCGTTTAGGAGTTTTGTTACAACAAAAACACTGTCACGAGAATTTTATAGATACTTGAAGCATGTTGGGAACCTACAAAGGAATTTTAAATCAAAAACCAAGTATTGTGCAAAAATACTATGATGATAATATATTTTATATATAAGTCAACTAATAATATTAAATCATTTTATATCACTAAACAGTCATACATTAATATTATAGCTAAATATACTTAACCAGGTAAAAGGCACTCAACTTGTATAATGTCGATTACAATATCATCAAGTAGGAGTCATCTCCATATTTCTATCACGATTGTAACCGCTATTCATACTTTTGTGCGGTAAAAGCTAAGTCATAAATAATATTCATCAGCTACACATCAAGTAAATATTTCAATCTGACTCCTAACCTAAATTACTTGTAATTTTAATTCTTATATATTAAACAAATTGTAGATTGATATTACTATAAAGATAGATTTTTTGCAAATTGGAATAGATATTATTTGATATTCGGGCTATGTCGTTGCCCAGGTCCAAATAACCATGTTTTTAAAAATTAAAACGAACAATTCATTTAAATACTTATTAATGATAACTTGAAGTAAATTGACAAAATTACTTTTAAATAATGGAATACCAATTTCAGTTATTACTGTCTTAGCGCAACAACGCATACTTTTTATGTATGGATATAGATGTTTGGACTCGTCCTGTCTCTGTTCAAGGTACATAATCAGAGTCGAAACATAGAGCTCAGTTTCTACACGCCAACAAAATGTATAATTAATTTATTATTTACAAATTTTCTATTTTGAAATCATAAGGCACTAATAATTTTGAGTAAATGCCTTTTTAATTCATATTATTACAACTATAGTTTGTATAAATTCAGCTTCCTTTCGATTTGTACTGAATATTCAAAATTATATACAAATACAATATATGGTACAAAAATATGTATTTATAATTAAAATAATTAATCTATTTTGTACATACCATATAATAGTGCCTATTATTATTATGCAATTGGTTCTATGCATATTATAGTATCGATATTTATCTACGGAATACACTGAAGAAGCCATTGTCTTTAGTTTTGCTATAATGAAACTAATTGCCATATACGGAAGACCAATAATAAATTACTTCACTGGAGAGATTACGTAACTAACATGCATAAACATTCACAAGGTTAGCTTAAACTATGAAATATACATTTAAATAAAGAATATTTGAGCAGAATGTGCTGTTACAGTACGCTACAAAGCAACATTGTGTAGTGCAACCGACACCTAAAGCTGCTTTAAGGTTAGCAATATGCATCTTAAGATCATAACTACTGGTCTTATGGTTACCTCGATATATTTATAAACTGGTAGAAAGTAATTGCAAACTAGGCTTTTCACCTAGTTTAAAGTTATGTTAAATTGGTAGCATTATGTAGTAATGCTGTTGTCGCTGAGTACAGACCATAGTCAATCTAGCAACTGTGGGTAGGTTGTTATATGCTGTATATCTGTAAAGTATAATATGTCTTCCTAGAACAATACTGGAGCGAGATTTGTACGACGGATGAACATGAAAAGATAACGTATTAATGATTTTTGGAGATAATTAAGACAAAGCAGTTGTATATGGTGATAGGACTGCAGAAATTTATGACCAAAATTAGGTGATTAACAGTAAATTTCAATATTTTTTTCCAAATGACTGAAGACCACTGCAACACAATATGCTACAGTGAAAAGTTCCTAACTGCTCTGCTCAGTTGCACCATGATCGCAATAACTGCAACTGTCTTGAATAATGTTATATTTTTTCAGCAAAAACTAAGATTCATGTGCCATCCACAATCTAGGCACAATTTGGCAAATCGTTTCTTTGTCATGTCATTTCCTGTTGTTCAGTCTCATCAGCGGTCATCATTTAACGTAAATTCATCAACTCGACTAGCGGGACAAGATCATCCCCGACGGAGTGATCATCGTCGGTTTCGACGGCTCTTATTCACAAGCTACCCCACGGTTCCCTTTGGGGAACCGGAAAGAGATCCATTTAAATTTCGAAGATACTTATTCACAAAGCAATCTCAAATAAGATACATACTCTTTGTATAGGGACACTGTTTTGATTTGAGATTGTCATATGAATACGTGTCAGAAGCGAAGCACTTGTCGTGTCTGGGATGGAAAGCGGCGGCGGCGGCGAGAGGGGAGGTCACTCGACGGCGAACCCGGCCGTCTCCAGTATGGCCTGCGTGAGCTTGGCGCGCAGCTTCTCCTTGGAGGGGTAGGGCGGCAGGTCGAGGCGGTTGAAGCAGGTGTGCGCCTTGGGCAGCGAGTCGGGCGACGCGTCGGCCACCAGGTGCAGCGTGAAGAGGCGCGGCGCGGCGGCGCCCGTGGAGCCCTGCAGCGCGCGGAAGCCGGCCAGCGGCACGCGGCGCGAGCCCGTCACGAACTGCAGCAGGCGCGCGCGCATCTCCGCGTCGAACGCCTCCACCAGCTCCCAGAACCAGGCGACGAGCGGCGCGTCGGGCGCCACGTGCTTGAGGCGCGTGTGGCGCCGCCAGTCGGCCGGGTCCAGGTCGGCGCGCCCCGCCAGCAGCGGCTGGAGGTCGCGCGGCGCCAGCCCCCGCAGCAGCGCCGGCGGCACCACGTCCGCCAGCCCGCGCTGCAGCGCCAGCCACTGCCGCTCCGCGCCGCGCGTGAACCGGTGCGCCACGTACAGGCGCACGTACTCCCGCTTGTTGCCGTCCGTCACCACCTCGGCGGCGCCTCCCGCGCGCAACTCCACGCTGCGCACCGCGCCGAACGACGAACACTCCACCGAGAACGTCGTGTCTATCACGCCAGCGATGCTGTTCTCCCTGTCCCAAGAATCAAACACCTCAGATAAGCACATATAATATGATTAACAGCGAGAGAGGTAGGATATAACGGGATCACTCGTTCGATATTTGGAGCTGCCCTTCCATTTGGGTACTGTAATTTCATTTCTTGCTGAAGGTTACAAACCAACAATGCTACCTTTAAGTAATGTCGTGTTCCTGCCGAGAGTAAGTTTTCATTACGTTAGCGCAGAGATTTTATTCTTTATAAGGAAGGCAACACACGAGTGAACACTTGATGTTACAAGCATTACCATCTCTTCTCTTACCATCAGGCGGACGGTATGTTTTATTGTCATCATAATGGTGTGAAAAAAGAGTATGTATGTGTATACTAACAGCATCCAGGAGAGCGACCGATGCAGTTCGGGGTCGACGTCGCGGATGTCCCGCAGCGTGATGGGTCGGCCGAGCAGCTGCTTGTAGAAGGGCGCCGTGAACGCGGCGTCCAGCTGGTGGCCGTGGAACAGCGCCACGCCCAGGATACGACCCGCGAAGTGAAAGTACGACAGGTGCTCCGGGTTCACCTGACAACCACAAACACCAAACATTTCAAAACAATCCAACTTTATTGCTGATCGGCTCATTACTACTATACGACTATTATCTCTATCTATATGACTACTGGCGGACGTTATGTGGTTTTCACCCGCGTAGTTCCTGTTTCCGTGGGAGTACGGGGATAAAATATAGCCTATTTTACTCGCTGATGATGTAGCTATCCATTGCTTAAAGAATGATCGGTCATGTAGTTTCGGAGCCTATTCATTCAATGCAAACAAAACAACAAAAAAACAGTGAATTTGTAATATTAGTGTAGATTAGTAGAAATATGTTTGTATATTTGTTCGTTGGTAGTTAATAGGCTACATTACCACTAAGTAACATGGAGTATATTGCTTGTCAAGGTTAGTGATGTGTAAGCACCCGCCAAGTATGTTTTACATCTTAGTACTCACCGCGGAGTCAGGGTTGATCTGGAGCGCGTATCTGTCGTCGCCAGAGTTGGCGTACTGGAAGAGTCCGTAGTGCGGGTTGAAAAGCTCCCTGCCGAGTAGATGCAGCCACTCTCGCGCCACGCCGCCGTAGTCGAGTCCCTCCTCGCCGCGGAACTTGACCAGCAGACGCTTGCGCAACTCCTTGCCGCGCAACTTCATCACCAGACGGTATGACTCCTCCAGGATCTCGTTACGAGACACCTAACACAAATATGCAGTTAGAAATTATACTATAAGGGCAATGAAATCTTCTGTAAGGTAGTAAGTACTACCTTATACACTTATAGATATAATTCTTACCCGGGTATATCACCTCTGATTTTGAATAGAATGTGATATCCCAATTTACCATATTATAATGTTGTATTATAAATGGTGACGTTGAACCTAGTGTAAAAAAATCTTTATAATGGAACTAGCTGTGCCCTGCGGCTTCACCCGCGTAGATTTAATTTGATTCCCGCGGAACCCTAAATGTTCTTTGTCCCGTCAAAATCGGTCCAGTCGTTCCAGAGATTACCCGTAACAAACAAACATGTTGGTAAAACTCTTTGGCAAATAACTCATTATTAGGTACCAATTCTTTGCGATTTTATATTCGTCATAATTTCTCAACGAAATGTCCGATTGGAATAAAACAAACAGTATTTTACTTCTACATGAATACTCTTGATAGCATAATGCATAATTTGCATAAGGATTAATATTACGATATACATTTAACGTAGTTTCCTTCTTCAGACGATTTAATATTTTTTATGAACATAAAATCGGTTATTGTAACTAAACTATGATTGTTAAATATGTGCTCTCGCGGACTTTTTTGTAGATCTTAATAAGACCTACAAATCCGTAGTACATCATTTTGTTCTATTGTCAATCGTTTTTGCAGCGCACGCATAAATAGGTATTCGATTTTACACCTTGGGTTACAAAATCGCAATTTTCTTACGGACCCCAATTTTTTTTGGAAATAACATATATATATAGCCTTCCTCGATAAATGGACTATCAAACACTGAAAGATTTTTTGAAATCGGACTATTCGTTCATGAGATTAGCGTATATATGTACCTCGATCCTGCAGTGTCCAGTCTGCGGTTGCAATGCCTGCAGCTCAGCCCGTAGTACTCTTGCTTTAGCGGCGAGGTCTCGTTTGTATTTGGGCAGAGCGTCTCCATCCGCTGGCTCTGCGCCGCTACTACCGCTCCCGGTACTACTGGCCGGGGGAGGACTGGTAGAAGGTTGCCCGCCCACTGGGGAACTTGGGGACTGCTGGGAATACACATTTAATTGCATAAATCATACAACTATTGGCATGACGTTTGATGAAAGAAGTTAAAATTATCTGTCCTAGTAAGGCAATCACTTCTTCTTTTACACTTATACGATTTTTTATGGCTTCTTGTTAAAAATCGTGTGATCAGTCTCATCTTGAGCCGACAGAAACAATCTTATCTATACTAATAATACAAAGAGGAAGATTTGTTTGTCATGAATAGGCTCCAAAACTATTGTACGTACCGATTTAAAAAATATTTCATCATTATTGCTGACTAAAAAATTACTAAATTGTTAATAGAGTGAACTTAGGGATTCCTAATAAAGACAAAGTCCCTCCGGTGAAAAGTGGGTATTGTTATTAGGTTATTACAACACTCCTGCCTACCCCTATGGGGAATACAGGCGTGAGCATATGTAGATGCTAATAAAGACAGAGGCTAGCAAGTAATGATACACAAATAAGTATAGTTACATATCGTACGGAGAGCGCGAGCCGGGGGTCAGTGAACTGCGTGGTGCGGTTATTGTGGTCGACGAAGTAGGCTCGGCCTGAAGGTGCGTGCCTCATCTCCCAGCCGGGCGGCAGCGGGCCCGAGGGCGCCGTGAGCCGCAAGTGGGGCGGCACTCGCGGGTCGTGCCACGTCGACGACCCGCGACCCGCGTCGTAGAAGTACACTTGACCTTGCGCCGTCGTGCGCATCTCTACACAACACGTGTTCAAGGTTATATACAAATCACATCAAATCAAAAAGTTTTATTCAACATAAGGGACACTTGGAACACTTATTGAACGTCATTTCTTTTACGCTAACTTAGGTTAATTTACTACCGTTTCCAAATGTAAGCCTGTCAGGAGAAGAAACGGCGAAACAAACTCCCCGGTTTTTTTTAACATGTGTCCCTTCTATATACATAGGGTTGTTTAAGTACATTTTAATGGAAGAGTGAGCAACCCATTGCCATGCTTGGCTATCATCAATATACTCAGTTACAATATGATATGCTTTTTCACAAAGTTTCTATTTGATGATTGCCTTAAAACTTAAAATTGGTACACATACACTACCAGTGACACAGCATCGTCATCGACCTTATCCCATACATTGTTAGGGCCTATTCTACTTACTATTCTAAAAAATATACTCTACATTACTTCTTGCTAGATATAATCTACCTCATTCACTCTAATAGGCATAATATGTGTTACACTATCCCTAGGACCCCCACTAAGAATACTTCAGAAGTGTAATATAAATATAATGTTACCATAACCAGGTGGTAGGTCGGTAGCGGCGATGGGTGTAGCCGGGGCCGCAGGAGTGGCCGGGGGGCTACTGGGCGACGGCGCCACCACACGGGGACGAACTGCCGTCTGTGGCTGAGGCTCTGGCCTAGAGAGTATAAATACGAAATTACATTAGTCTGCCCTTTATGTTTATACAGGTTATAAGCGATCAGAAAAAAATGTGCGGATAAACGCACGTGTATTTTATTCGCGTCACACCATACAGACGGACAGAGCGAGTGACAAACAGGTCAGCGATAATAACTCATGACGACATCTGCACTTTACTTAACACTTTGTGCGTAGGTGCCTCAAATTGTGGTACTAAAATATGGTCTAACTAGGGAACCAACGGACTTAATATAAATATCTTTACACGTCAATGAGGAATTTATGCATATTCCCAGAGCAGTTGTTGTGAAGAGTACAAATCCCAGTACAATTAAGTTCAGTCAGAACCGACATATTATACAATTTGACATCAATATTATTAATCAGGATCTCAATTTTTATTTACTGACTAGCTGTGCCCTGCGGTTTCACCCGCGTAGAGTTAATTTCATTGTCTCGCGGAAGCCTAATGTTTTTTTTAAATAAAAGTAGCCTAAGTTACTCCTTGAAACATCAGCTACATGCCAGTGAAAGTCCCGTTAAAATCGGTCCAGCCGTTTCGGAGATTACCCGGAACAAACAGACAGACAGACAGACAGACGGACAGACACAGAGAAAAATTTTAAAATTTGGTTTTTCGTTGTTATTAGCGTGTATACTTTCATATGCATTTAGTGAAAAGCTGTTATTTTGGATTTACAAACAGACACTTCAATTTTATTTATCTGTATAGATTGAGATGCTTACCTCAAAGAAATAGATGTGCAAAGGTTGCCGTCTGTTTCTGAGGTGGGAGACGATGGTGCGACCGGTGTGGGAGGGGAGGCTGGGGCGCCAGGGGGGGGAATGGGGGACGCGGGGGAGGCCGGCGCGGGGGAGGTCGGCGGGGAGGACGCGGGAGGAGAGGAGGGACTCGAGCACTCCGACGTCGGCCGCTCCCACTGCGTGCGGCGGAGCGCGTGGTTCACATAGTATGCCCTGGAAACACAAATGAAAACATTCATCATAATCTCCTCTTCCTTATCTCATATATTTTTGAGGTCGAAGCTGGATTGGAGTTGATGTGAATGATCACCAAATATTGACGCAAAGCAACTGCCACCTGACCTTCGCACCCCTATTGCAAGGAAAATTATGACAATTTTAAAAAGTACTTTTAGATAATATAGTCATATACAGAAGAAGAAAGAAAGTTAAATAAATTAACTTTTCTTTTGTTTATAAAGAAATTAGATTGTCTGTAATGACATGAAGAATAAAACACTGTCTATATATCCATAGATAGATACTAGTAGAAGTATGACAAGTTAAATGCAATTATCGCCAACCACTGGCATGTTTATAATTAGATTTATAAAACTGGCTCTACACATACTCACAAGTAATTTAAATGCTAATAACAAGTTATAAAAGCTAGCGTCTCAAAAGAAGGTATTAGGTATTACGCAATAGTCATATAGTAGTCTGAATAAAATACTTTCTAATTGTTTCAACAAACCTGCCACTGGAGGTAAATCTCTCTTCCCAGTGTGGGGGCAAGGGAGCAGTGTTGGGGGGCAGGGGGGGGTCCCTTGGGGCGCGCACGTCCCCCGCGGGGCCCACCACGGCCAGAGGGGACCCTTCCCCCGCTGCAGAGGCAGGCTCTCCACGCGTGCCGTCCCTCGAAAGCAACGACACTATCACTTGCCCACGAACACCGCATGTTTCTCCCGACCCGTCCTCACATAGCTCCAAGCATTGGTCTGCAATATTTAAGGCAACATTACTTTGGACACTGGTAACATGCAAATTGCATTGTCCAACTTAAATAAAGGGACATTGTTAATTGTCATGACTTGAGAGACTATTTCTAATAAATTTGTTTTAGCTGATGGGGTCTCATAAGGTGCATGTTCGAAGTTAATATTTATTTAGCAAAAAATTATTTGTAATTTGTTTCATAATTACTTTTGTATGCTTGTTAGATAAGATAAAAAGGTGGCAAATTTCTCTCTCATTTTGTTTCAGAGTCACTATCCTTTTGGTACATCACAAATCAAAGGATAATCCTAGGTTGAAAATCCAGTTTAGTCATCAGAAAGTCCCATACATAATTGTTAGACTAAGTACATCATTAATTATTTTCCTCGTACATGAATATATACAAGTTACATGGTAAACACTTTCAACAGTAATCAGTGCTAGATTAAATATAATAAATGCATGGCAAGAGGTTGTATTTACTGAAAGTTGGGTTAGAAACATAACATTAACTCAATTATTAAGTAGACATTATAAATAAATAATTCAACCATTTTAGTTGGGTAAGGGTAAAACCTAAGAAGGGAAAATCTGCGTAGTAGATATTCTTAAAGCATATAGAAACAGGGCATATACATAAAAGTAGTATTGTATCCCTGTAGGCTTATCACTTGTCACACACTGTAACAGTTTGACCTTCCATTAGATTTGGAGCAGATAATCTTTATGATAACCTAGTTTATACTTACATCCTGTATCTTTCAACTTGTGCACTGTGGATGGCTGGATACGGACACATCCCAGGAAACCTGAGCCTTGCCTCTTGTGGACTTTCCGTTGGTTCCACACACTGAAACATTACAATATATGTTACCAGGGCCAGATTATACTAAGGCACAGTGGGCAACTGCCTAGGAAAAGTGTAGGAAAGAATTGCATTGCTTAGGAGTCCCAATAGGGTTAATGAATGTTACTAGCTCCACATTGCTGTGCTATCTAATCTGCTATAAAATGTTGCCTATGATTTACACCATCTCCATTTCAAATTGCATACAAATCCATCTATAAGATTAAATGTGGACAAGATACAAACATACACACAAGCTTATCTTCAACTTGTCTTCTATGTGTGAAGAATGTTCAGAATTGAACCAGTTCCAGAGCTTACCGCAAACACGCAAACACAAGACTTGTTCCAATTCTATGAGAAAGGCTGGTTCATCTATAGATATAAAATTCCAAGCCCTGACTAAATGACTGCAACCTAGAAACATGATATTTGTAGTGTTTTTGGTAAGGTGAAGGTGAATACACTAATAAAGGGCATCCCATAATTTTTATGGGAGTTAAATTGGGGTTGAAGGTATAATGATCTTAATGCCATGCAGATGAAGCTGCTGGCACAAGCTAGTCCAGGTATATTATATGATAGCTGTGCCCCGCAGTTTCACCCGCGTAGATTTAGTTTCTTCCTTATTGTCGCGGAACCCTAATATTTTTAATAAATAAAAGTAGCCTAAGTTACTCCTTGAAACATAAGCTACCTACCAGTGAAAGTCCCGTTAAAATCCGTCCAGCCGTTTCAGAGATTACCCGGAACAAACAGACAGAGAAAAATTTTTAAAGTTGGTTTTTTTGTTCAGTAGCGTGTATACTTTCATATGCATTTAGTGAAAAGCTGTTATTTTGGAATTACAAACAGACACTTCAATTTTATTTATCTGTATAGATAATTCAGATTTATTTCATCATACAAAAAGTTTGTCTTCATGATAATCATCCCATTTCTGTTATCATACTGCAAAGAGAAGGGAGATCCTATCTAACCATTATTTTTAGTCTCAAACTATTGTATACTTTTTGTTGTGTTGATTACCTTATGATAATATCAAATCCCACTTACCTAATGGTAATCCCATCTCCTTTGGTGAGATACAGATCATAGTGTGTATTCCACTTTGGGTCAAGGGTAGCTTTTACAGTGTTGGTAGAGTACACTTGCCCACTGCCATCCACTGAGATTTTAGCAAATGGATCGGGCAGTCCTAAAACAGCACAACATGAAGATTTTACAGTAATGTGCACACACAAGTCAGATTGATATAATACAAATTACGACACTCCTTGAACAAAACAATGCTAAAAATTTGCTTGCATGTCATGCCAATATTGCCTTGAAAACCCTTATCGCGATCAGAATATTAGTAAAGTAATGTACTCACGAAATAGATCTCTTCGGACTAAATTCCTTGCGCACAAAACTAAAAGAAAATAATACACACATTAAAATTAAGTTCACTGGAATGTAATACTAGGAAGGAAGCAAAATATTCATATCGACATCAGTATTGTAATGATAGCAATTGAATACTCACTAGTTAATCGTATCTTTTGAGCTCCATATTTACGATTGGACATTGGCGTGGACATTTTTTATATACATCAAAGCGACATGAGGAAAAACTTTCATTTATTTTAAATCGTTTTCACACCATATCCACAAAAACTAAACTTTCAACCACCATTTTTATTTCAATTTTTTTTTTTTGCGATATCGTTCAATTGTGTTCAATTCGTTCATTCGTACATCGAAGAATATTTTAAGTGTTTGCCAAACTGTTTTGCCTTGAACACAAGCATTTTGGATCACACTGTCATTCTCGACAGTTCCACTTTAAAATAATAATATATTTTAGGTATCAGATTATATGTATATATTTTTTAAGGTTTTTAGTCATTAGATTTAATTTTTTAAGGTTTTTAGTTATAGTTAGTGGTTAGTTGTTTATCTGTATTAAATATCCACTTAAAAAGAAATCTTCACTTTACGATGTTATTGTTATTGATTATGATCTCAAATATAATTTATTAAATAGAAAGTAGATTGCAAATAAAATATAATAAAACATAGGTAATAGAATTTATTAGTATATAAGAATTCATTATTAACCTTAAATAAAAACAGAAATTATATAATTGCATAAATAAAGGTAAAATAAAATGTAAAATTAATATACGTGTAAGTCCTCTCTCTATTAATCTAGGATAAGTCTTACTGTCCATACCTGTAAGTGCTAGGTTAAGAGTATGTTGAAAGCAATAAATTGAAATTGAAATCCCTGACTTCATATTATATTTGTGGTGTTTCCTTATCTTTTTTCTATATTCACAGACTTTTGTGTTTCATGCATAGTTTTTTGTGGCTTTGTTTTTGCACAATTAATTTGTTCGAATAATTCGAATTTGTTCTACGGTTTTACCACAATATAAAATAATAGTAGAAATTTAATAGTTGATAGATTCATGTTTTTTTAGTGTATGGTGATATGGGGGACACCCTGTTTAACACATGAAATACATACATAATACATTAAAAAAATTGTGTGGTAATACCACCCTTATTAATTTGGGGTATGAACAATGATTACATTATTTTCTCAGATATTTCGTTTTGGAAGAATATCAGACACTGCATTAATAAATGCTTTGTGAACGTAGCACTTGGTGACTCTATATCCTCGTCTTCACTTGCCTACCTTTGGAGTGGGTTAAATTTGGTTATTGTTGACATGTCAATATGTTTAAAAGTGCTGCGTATCACTTATTTGAATTTCGGGGCTGCCCGACTAGGGACTGTACGTCCACCTCCGTGAAGGGGATTAGTAGAAGAGGCAAAATTCTAATAAAATTACATTTTGCACGCCTCTCGAATATCCCTTATAAATCTAAAATGATAAGTAGAGGTTGACCTATGTTATACTGTGATCGCGTTTGACGCTGCTGGTGGCGTGACGCTGATTTTTTTAGGCATAGAGGTTAGTTTCAAGGTGTAATTGAAAATTAACTTTATCACGATGCAGTAGGTTCATTTTTGAAAACAAGGATGCTTCAATGGAGACTTAATTTAATGACAAAACGTTCTTCCATTCATTTCTTCATTCAACATTGCTTATGAAGAAACCTGTTTATTTATATACCTACGCGCGTACGGTCAATAACGCGCCTGCATTTACTTATCTCGCATTGTTCACGGCTCTATCGAGCGCAGCGGTTGTACTTGTGATCAGAATTGATCAGTGTATGAATAAAGCGGCAGTAATGCAGCCAATAATAATAGTACATGGTGGAGCTGGTGATATACCAGACAACCGAGTGAAGGGTAAACTTGATGGAGTGAGAGTGGCTGTTAGAGCTGGATACGAATTATTGAAAAATGGATCTAATGCATTGGATGCTGTCGAAGCAGCTGTTGTTTCTATGGAAAAAGACGAAAATTTTAATGCCGGTGAGCGTTTAAAACTTTATTTATTTATCTTCCATTACGATTCACTCACTTGATTTTGTAATAATAACTAATAATAAAGCGTATATTTTAATAATATAATCTTAATTATATTATTCAGGTTACGGCTCAGTTTTAAACCTGCGCGGAGAGGTTGAGATGGAAGCCAGTATAATGTGCGGACGAAACCTTGATGTTGGGGCTGTGACATTAGTTAAAGATTTCGTACACCCAATAAGCATTGCTCATAAAGTACTCACGGATTCTCCACACTCTTTGTTAGGCGGAGAAGGCGCTAAATTATTTGCCCTGGAAAAGGTGGGTAGTGTTAAAAAAATTAAATTACTTCTATGAGGTACTAACTTTATTGATCGTTTTAAATAGCGAGTAAAACTAGTCCTCTTAGAAGTTCTAAATACGCACTGCTTACACGATCATAGTCGGCTCGTTGCACAAATTATTACCTTTAATAAGCGCATGAGATGCAATTTATCTTTATATGATTTCAGGGCTTTCAGACCGTACCGCCGGATTCACTAATAAGTGAAAATGCGAAACAAGCGCTGCAAAATTTTTTGAAACATGGAGATTTCGGAAGAACTGAAATTGGTATAGCGGATGAGGTATACAATTCCGGTCTATCGTCAACTAGTTTCAGCTGGTGGCTTCGCCCGAGTGGTATGGCATATTACCGTATGCGTACCCTGAAATTATCATTCTACTTTTTGTAGTCTAAAGAATAGTTTCAATATCTTCCTGCAACCGAACTTTTTCTATTCAAATATTAACTCGGATTGTATTCGTACTATAAATAAACATTAGAGCATAAAGCATTATTACGCCCGAGAGTTTATCAGTTAGGTATTTCTTTACACTATTTGATAATATAACATCATAAATAAACATACACAGTTTGCTTTGATAGCTACATATATCGGCACCTAGTTTGTTATCATTACAGCACACGTAGAGTATGTTTAGTCAGAAAAAAAACCGCCTTGGGTTGCCAGAGTACGCTTAATTACCTAAATTAAGTACTCCATTAGTATATCATTTTTGTTTAGGATATATACTGATATCTAGTAACGGAATAGCTAGCTGAATTGAAAAGACTCCCTTGTAGGCTGCGACGGTATTCTTTTTGAACATACTTACTATAAATTTTACGGTTTA
Organism: Watsonalla cultraria; assembly: GCA_964035505.1. Lineage (NCBI taxonomy): Eukaryota > Metazoa > Arthropoda > Insecta > Lepidoptera > Drepanidae > Watsonalla > Watsonalla cultraria. The sequence continues at coordinate 7,083,063 of OZ037722.1, read as the reverse complement.
TAGTTGTTATTATTTTGGATGAACACCTAAGTAGGTACGTAATTATAAAACGTACCTATATAACGTAAAGACAAATATATCAGTAAAAATGTGCACCTTTACTTGGTGTGTCCTCACTACAGGTCAAAACATAGATGGGTGATACAGTGCTTAAGAAACAATTTTGATTTAAACAGACTGGCGTAGGCACAGTTGGGGCGGTGGCCATAGACGCAGGGGGTAATGTTGCGGTCGCCACAAGCACGGGTGGTATGAGCGGTAAAGCAGTAGGAAGAATTGGCGACACGCCACAAATCGGCAGCGGTACATATGCGGATGATCACGTCGGTGGTGTTTCAACTACAGGTAAGCATTTATTTATTACACACCAGATTTGAGCCAAGACTTCGTCCGCCTAATGATTTATAAAGCAACTAAAAAAACCCTAACAGCATACGTTATCATACATATCGGTGTTCAATCATTACCCTATATTCAAATTCAGCGAAATCGGTTCAGTGTTTTGGCCGTAGAAGGTGGCAGGCAGACTTTCCCAGTTATAGATAATAAATAATTAAATATAACTTGCTTGTGGTCACACAACTTTAAAATATATTTATTTTCAGGACATGGCGAATCCATATTGAAGTACTGCCTAGCTCATAGCATTATTACATTGATGGAGAATGGCGTTGATGCCAATACTGCAACTAAGAATGCTGTAAATGGTTGGTCTTACTCTAGGTATATAATTGTCTAATGTATACCACAATCGATACAATAATTTTTTTTTTATGTTTAAGGTATGACTGCTCGTTTGAATAATACAGCGGGTGCAATAACCTTATCGAAGAATGGAGATGTTGGAGTACACTTTAGTTCCAAAAGAATGTCATGGGCCTACGTTAAGAATAACAAGATTTTTTATGGCATCGAACAAAATAAAGTTCTTGAAAACGATTACGTTTACGATGTTTAGATTTCCTGCAGCTTTTCCAGCTGAAAACTTGTTATTCAAATGTCATGTTATGTAAATCTTGGCTAATATTCAATCAAAATAATAGTGAATAAAGGACATTAGTCAGATTTTATTGTATCATATCTTAACCCATAACAATTTATTAACAAATTCTTGAACAAAATTTAAATTGAATAGGTTGACTTGGCTGGGCCACTGCCGTATTACTACCAACAAGAAACATAGAGCGCAAATAATGTTTGCACCACAGATATATTACATGCCTTTGATAAGTAATGAGTTTTCTATCTGTAGTCTCGTCTTGTTGTGACTTGTGATGGTTCGCTGACATCAATTTTATTTTCATGTTGAATTGTATTGATTTTAAATAAGCTCGTCGCCACCATTAAAATAAGAAGAAGAAGATTTTAAATAAATTAACCTTTCTTTTCATTCGTTATATTTTAATTTATATTTATTTAGCCATTTCAATTAAAACAAAATGTTCATTAATGGAAATCTTCCGATTCGATTCAAAGCCGCTGAATTTCATTATTTCAACTGGTTATACAGTGTTGCACCATGTTTTCCAATAAACGCTTCCAAAATCAATATAATAAAAGATCCAAGACAATTTTACGACACACTGTGTGAGAGATTTAGGAACTCGAACCGAAGAATAGCAGTGGCAAGTCTTTACATTGGTACTGGTAGTTTGGAAAAGCGGTTATTGGAGGTTACTAAAGAAAATATAGTAAGACAAAAAAAGTTAAAGTTGAACGTATTGTTGGATTACCAACGGGGTACAAGGGGAGAGGAGAACTCTGTGTCGTTATTACGTGAATTAGTGAAGGATGTGCCGGAGCAGTGCAGTGTGTGTTTGTACCAGACACCTCGGCTGCAGGGTCTGTGGTCGCGGGCCCTGCCGGCGCGGTACAACGAGCTGGTAGGTCTGCAGCACATGAAGCTGTATATCGCCGACGACTCCGTACTTCTCAGTGGCGCCAATTGCTCCAACGATTACTTCCACCAGAGACAGGATCGCTATGTTGAGATACATGATGCAGTCCTTGCCAATTTTTATAGTGAACTCATAGGTATGATGACTGTAAGTTGTTATTGTCATTTTTGTTTTGCTTTTTTCATTATTTAGTTTTGCATTCTCAAAGACCTTGCTAAAAGCCAACTTTATATTGAATAATGAAGAAAAACAAATGCATTGTTAAATATAATACTTATATTAAAGAAAACAATTACACAGTTACTAAATTCATTGTCAGTACTTATCGTCTTGCTACTCCGTAAAACATATTATTATACTTTGTATTTTTTAGATGAAGTCAGTAAATTCAGCAAGAAATGTGTGAACAACAACATTGTTGAGTGTGAACACTCCAAGGAGACCATTACCAAAGAGCTCAACAAGAACATCAACAGCTTTATTCAAAAGTGGAAGACACACCAGCTGGAGAAGTTGACAAGTCTAAGTAATTGTGATAGTAAGTTAGTTAATTTTTTTAGTTCTCTATGGTGGCAAATGAATATTAACCCACTTGATGGTAAATGCTTACACACCCTATGTGTGTGTGTGTGTGACATCTCTGCCTTCTGTCACTTGTTTAGAAAAACCTTTTTGCACAGTAACAGCAGTAATGTGGGGAAACCCTTTATTTCAAGCTTGGCTATATTTTGCAGTGTTTTTTTTAGATAAAGTAGCCTAAGTTACTTCTTGTAACATCAGATATCTACCAGTGAAAGTCTCGTTAAAATTGCTCCAGTTGTTTCAGAGATTAGACAGTGATATGGATACAGATTGTTTTTTAATTGTTTTTTTATGTAATTTTGGAATTACAAACAGACACTTTAATTGTATTTATCTGTATAGATAATATTATGTATATATGTATATTTATACAGATGGTGAAATGGACACATGGGTTTTCCCTCTTATTCAAATGGGAGAGTTTGGCATCACTCAGGACGAGCAGGTGACACAGCAGCTGATGGCCACAGCGCCCAAGGGCTCTTACATACAGCTAGCTACTGGGTACTTCAACCTCACTGAGCAGTATGTCAAGTCCCTCCTGAGAGACTGCAAGGCCAATATCAGTCTATTAATGGCTCATCCTAATGTAAGTAACATTATTATTTTTCTAATAACAAAGACTTAAATGACCAATCTTTATAGTTTCATCGACTTGCCTCCAACCATTACAATATAGCCAATGTTATACAGTGAGAAAGTAGCATTCCATTAGTGAAAGACTTTAAACATTCCAGTTATTTCCGGACTTACCCATTCATCATGAATAAGAATGAAGAGTTGTGACTCTTGTTTGTGTAACTGATGCAACTTCTTTCATTTGTCTCTATCAAGTGCCATCTCCTTGACCTCCCTATACGTCATGGCAAACACTTTTTCCTTGACTTACCCATTACAAACATAAAAATCTTATCTCTTTATTATAAAATAGTATAGATATCTCACCCCAATCCCATGTTTTTGATGAGTTTTGATAGTCTCCTCATTTGCAGGCTAATGGATTCTTGGGAGCTGCAGGTCCTGCTGGAGGAATACCATATGCTTACACCTTGATAGCTAGAAAGTGAGTAATTAAATATACATTTTAATGACATTTTTAATTATATATTTCAAATTAGTAGGTACTTTCAATTCTATTATGAGAATCAGGCATTCATCTACTTTCAATGTCAATCTTCTTTCTTCTCCAAGTCTAATGATTTTGTTTGTTCTCTATTGCAGATTTTGGCAGAGAGTAGAGGAATCCAACCAAGCAAGTAGAGTACAGATGTTGGAGTATGAGCGTCTTGGCTGGACATTTCATGCAAAAGGCTTATGGTAAATTCTTTAGTTGTTTCACTAACAGTACACTTCCTCTTCAATAAATCAGCATTAATATTTGATTTGATACCTTGTCTATGTTCGAGAACTATGTTTTAATTGTTTTGCTATTTCAAGGTACTACCCTCCAAGCAGTGGCGTCCCATGGGCCACTATAATTGGATCCGCCAATTTGGGAGAGCGATCAGTTCGGCGAGATCTTGAAGCCCAAGCAGCTATTTTCACCGTGTCTCCAGATTTGCAGGTAAATAGTATTATTATAGCTATCATTCAGAACATAGTTTATAACCATAGGCAGGCCTAAAGTTCCACTACAGCTAATACGTAAGTCACTCCATTCCTCCCCCACATGGAGCACTAGCTACCTTACTTAAACCACAGCAACAGTAATACCCTAAGATTTATTGGCTGCAATCCCGTAATGACATCTTGTAATGGTTTAAGTTACTCCTTATAACATCAGCCATAAATCCTTATAAATTTGCCAGGAAAACCAAAAAAAGCGACAGGTAGACAGTATTTTTTTTAATTATAGATATTTGCTGTTTAGTATCATTATACTTTCAAATGCATATAGTGAAAAGCTGTTAATAAGGAACTAAATAGACACACTTAAATTTTATTTGTGTATATGTAAGTGGTGAACATGTATGCTGATTATATTGTTCAGGAGAGACTCCACGAAGAGTCATTGCAGCTACATCGACACGCGGCCGAGTGCACCAAGGAACTACAGACCAGAGACACTCCGCTGTGGGTGCGTGCGGCTGTCTATATCTTCAAAACATACTTCTAGCACATCCAATATTATAGATGATCTGGGGGCCAACTATGCAGCTAAGCAGCGCAACTTCTGGTACCAAAATGAAACGTCAAAGTTCAGAAGTTTTTAATACCCTCTGCTTAAACCAATTATGGTAGGCCCCCTGTTAGTTTTCAACGTATTAGAAAGTAATGTACAGGGAAGTCCCTGCGATAGACTTGGTTAGATGACATTAATGAAAGACTTTCACGAGCACCCACAAAACCATTTTATTTTTCTTCCTATGTGTGTGTATTGCAAATCGTTCATAGGCTATATGGTAGCCATTTCCTTGAACAGGATATGCTTGTTTGCCGCTTTTGTAGTATACAAATAAGTTACACCCCCACCCCCAGTATTATAAATAAAGACAAAATCTAATTGGCGAAGAATATATGTGAGGAGTTTCTAACTGCGTCAGAGTAATGCGATTTGGTTGAATTGTATTGTATGAATTAATTGTTACGCTGATTTTTTGTTTACTTGTTATTGTATTATTATAAAGTCGTTGCACTTACAACCGCAGTTTTATTCAAAGTGAGGCATAATAAGGAAACACGAAGCTAGCTTCAATATATTTTTAATTATTCATTCTTACCTTCATTCATTATAATCACATAATTATAATTATTTCGATTCACACTTAAAATAATTTTTAAAATAAATTAAATGAAAAACACTCTGCAATAATTTATACAAAAAATTCAGTCATTTCTTGACATTATTTGATTAGAATTAAAAGTATACAATCAAATGTACAATAATAGGAATCAGGCACATTGTTAACAATAACTATATATTTACTAGTGAGTAGCAAGACAGCTGTTAACAGTTGAAGTAACTATATAGATAAATATACAGGATGTACATACATATTATGTATAGATTATATCATAATGTAGGAGCGGCTCACACGAAAATGGACGAAATCACATTACACGAATTATATTACGCAATTAAATTGTATTAATTGATCCCATAAAATAAAAACTCACTTTTGAGCATAATCATTATTGATTAAAATTAAAATAATTTGCAATTGAGCAATTCACACAACTCGCTTAATGTAACAATCATAATAAGATAATACAAATGAACATTGAGGCATATACTTATACATGTAATATAGCATTGTTTCTGAATGAGCAAGAATTTAATAATGCCACTATGAACTCGCATAGTACTGAAATAGGATTGATTGAACGCGAAATAAGGACAGAATTAGTTTATTTCCACCGTTTCAGCATGGATGCCATTTATCCTAATCTTTGGTGTGCTGGGCATAACTACGCTGGCGCCTCCGCCGAATGGTTTCTATATTTAAAGATTTCTTTATCAAAACGTAAACAATATTTGAGTAATATGTATACAAACATTGTGTGTCATTCGGTGGAGGCGGCCAGTCCACACGGGAACATATTATTGTGTTGTGTCGCGGTAACGCCTTCATCCTATGCACTACGGACGCTGATAGGTACAAAAATAGTTCACCTATTCAATATAATTAATACTACTTAACAATTAAGTATCGAGAGGAGGCCCTGTGACAGATACGGTACAATATTGAGGGACAACACTAGTCGCAGACTAAGTTAACATGGGACGCGCACATCGTACGGCACACTGGGCATCGGACGGGCCCCCCCAAATTTAATAACTACTTATCGCGAATCACACTAAGGTAAATTGACTAGGCGTTTTGTGAGTTAGTCGCACCATCGACGGCTTCGACGTTGGACGTACAATACGAGATTACTGGGGGTCTAGCGCTATTTCAATAATCGAAAACGTGAACTTGCTCCCAACGCGAAGCGAATCGGAATATCTCGCCCTGGGAGCAGGCCTACATCGATTGTGAAAATGAATGTTACACTAGGCAGAGCGAACACGTTCAGTTCGCGGCGAAGGGAGTCGAGAGGGTGGTGGCAGTCGATCGCTCGCGGAGGTGTTCGTCGAGGAGGGTCGGTGTGAGGTGAGGGTGTCAGAAGGTGTGCGGCGGCGGGTCGGGCGGCAGGTAGTGCAGGTCGTCGGTGGGCGCGGCCAGCAGGTTGTGCAGCACGGCGAACAGCGTGCACGCGGCGTACGCGCCCAGCGCCGCCCACCACAGCAGCCGCTCCCACAGCCGCTGCTGCGCGTGCTTCAGCACCAGCAGCCCGATGCTCAGCCCCGCCACCGCGCCCGCCACGTGCGCCGCGTACGACACCGGCGGCGCCTCCTGCACGCAACATACCACATCTTACACCACGCTCATCACAGTATGTACGCAGTTTGTGGACAGGCGTTAAACGGGGTGCGTTGACCCATATCAACAGAAATAAACAAATGAATCTGGTTGCAAGTAATTGCACACAAAACAGTTAATAAATACTCTCATTTATATTATTGTTTTAAGCGTTCAAGTTTTAAACGGTTAAACGTTAATATTTAGTGCCTACCTACTAACTACGAATTTAGTAAACCATGAACAAGGAAACCGGTTTCGGGTTTAAGGAAAAATACGTGTATAACAAAACACATCAGGAGCGCATAAAATCGATAGATGTATGTACCTTGGTATATCTGGCGTGGACGGCGAAACCGACGTCGCAGGAGGCGACGGCGAGCGCGGCGACGAGGCGCACGGCGCCGTAGCGCATGGCGTGGAAGTTGAGGAGGGCGTTGGCGAGGTGCGCCGCCAGCAGCGCGTAGACGCCGCCCGAGGCGCCCGCCAGGCACACGTCGGGGTCCAGCACCGACGCCGCCAGCGACCCGCCCAGCACGCCCGCCGCGTACACCGCGCCGCACCGCGCCGCGCCGTGCACCATCTCCAGCGGCAACCCCACCTGACACACACACCACATATAAACCTAACAACTTCCACCCTCAACTCATCTAAACCGAAGCTGGCTGTTGACGTCGTTGTTAAAATAAAGAATAAGTAAGACCAGTCGAATTAGTTAAGACTATTCCATTCAGATTGTCGAGCTATAGATACCTTTCTCGTCTTAAGTAAAAACCAGGTTTTCTAAGAAAGTAACCATATTTCAAAATAATGATGCCATTTAAATTGGAAGCCTACAACAGCAATGCTACTTAGCGCAGTAGCTATTCAGGAAGCCTGTCTGAATAGTCGTTATGGGCATGTGTGTATGTATAGGTAGCGAGTAGTTACCGCGAGTTGCACGAGCAGGTTGAAGGCGAGGTGCAGCCAGCCGGCGTGCACGACGCTGTAGGTGAGGAAGCGCCACAGCTCGCGGCGGCGGTCGGGCCGGTACACGAGCGGCGAGTCCACCGGCACCGGGCCCGCCGCCGCCGCCACGCCGCCCGCGCCCCACGCGTACCACGCGAACACACCCAACTGGACATAGCACAACAATACTTAATTACCTAGGTAGTATACGAGGATCATCTATGTTCTGTGTTCTTACAGGTATATTGTATATCTTACAGGTAGGTTATAGGTAGTTATCGATACCCACTATACTATTCTGTAGAAAACATATTTCGAAAGCGGAATTCACTGAGAATATTATTATCTTTTATTGTAATTTATTGTCTTATTTAATATCTTTTATTTAAATTGTGAACGTATCAATTTGGCATGGCCTCGCCACAAAATTTCAGCGCTTATTCAATTTCGGCAGCAGTCAGTGGGCTGCCTATACATTAAAATATACATCATTCGCCCAGCAGACATCGTAAAATCGATCCCGCGGGCTTTGGTAGTGCTACCAATATCTATAGACAAACAGATACATTTTACATCATGTGCCACACAATTTGCGGTTTTTATAATACTAACTAATTTTAATTGTAAGGCCCTTAGCTCGAATAGAATTGCCGGTAGTTTTTCCAGGTATTCGTTTCGTTAATTTTCGGAATGAAAATGAATCTGCCTACCTATTTAACGTGCGTAATTAATTGACGTTGAAGCGCATTATTCATCGAGGGGAAAACCGTTACCAACAAAACTGCGTGCCAGTTAGCGGGGTGGTCGAATACGGGAATCGTGCTCGCAGAGCTGCGGTGAATCAACGTGTGACGAGCAGACGAGCTAGCCAATTGTTATGATTCACGTAAACCGCTTGTTTGCACGGATGTGAAATCCGCTATTACAATTTTTAATTAACCGAGGTAACTGGAGCGGGGATTCAAGCGGTACTAGCCGCGTAGAAAGTGATGACTTTGCACGCTCCTCCACTAGCTGCATGAATACCGAACACACGGCGCTCAACTATTGTTTCGCTGTTTTCAATAGCGTATGAAAATATAACAATGCGATCCTACATTCATGTGGGATGAACTATTAAAAATCTCATTAAGCTCGCGGAATGTACTATTGATAGAAACCACCAAAATACCAAAAAGAGTTCGTCTGGTGGGAAACGTTCAACATAGCCTATGGACGCTTGCAAAACCGTTATATTAAAAAATAGATCAGGTAGAGATAGTATTTAGTGCTTACCTCTAGTAGCGTGACGCAGATGATGAAGAAAGGCGGAGGGCAGCAAGTGTACCTCTCCTGGTAATACTTGCGGTCCCGCTCCTCCGGGAGCATCTCCATTGCTACTAAGTGCACCATTCTGTTGGCAGATACACACCGCTTGAGCACTTTGTGATGCGTCGGTACTTGTCATTGGAAATTTGATACACCGCTTTTAGAAGTACGTATGTTTTTTGTGATAGTCCACATTCAAGGTTTACGTATGAGAAATCTGACAGTTGAGGCAAGATAACGTTACATCAGTAGACATTTCATATACCTACCTACCTGCTACAATAGCAATGATATTGGGTGTAAATAAACTAGGTAGTTTATGTGTGCTTAAGTTACTTACCTGTATTTTTAATGACGAAACATTAGTAATTATACTTATTTCTATGTGAAACGTGTAGGCAATCAATCAAGTTGCTTTCACGTTATTCTTGGCCCGTATAAAAGCAATTTACGAACGTTTATTGTACGAAAGCACACCACATGTCATTGTGACACGACAAGCGAACATAAAAATATTTTTAAGCGGCGGTAATCGATACTACCTAGTTGCTTTTATCACGTGAAATTTAAAATTACACAAAAATTTTGATTTAAAAATTATTTTGGTTACTACATATTACTAGAATTTTACAAGTCGGACATATTTATATTTGAGCTTTTATGTTTCCGGAAGGTGAGTGACAGATAGTGGCGAGCCGTTGAAACTGCTTTATCCGCTGAACCAGGTATTAAACCTTATTGGTATGGCAAGTGTTTAATTAGCCAGATAAGTCGAATAAAAAATTACACGGTCACATTATTTTCGTTAGAAATTCTCTAGCCCAATTCTTGTTCCTTACAACATGCTGTCAGTGCAAAATAGATATAGTACCTATCTATGTTTGTAGTGAAACATGTATTACCTGGCGAAAAGTGTGGGATCTTCTAACAGTAGATGAAAGTCGTTCTCGGAGCAAACTTCACGGTCACGCTGGTGTACTGCGCACCTATAGCTGCGCGTGCGCTTGCCGCTCATCTGGAACAATATAATTATTATTATTTTATGAACAACAAGTGGATGCCTACTGTGAAAGAACCTACACAGTCAAAGTTTTAGCTTGGCGGATTAGTTCTGTCTGTGAGTGTGTGAGGGCTACGTTCACTTAGGCCGGATACGGATTACGGATATAGGGTTATTCCTACTTGGGCCAGACGGCACGACGTTTTATGTTAGATTGAATTATTGATTAGGATTCAAGTTTAATTATGCGGAATTGGAGCAAGCATGGAGGTATTGGAACACCCTTTAAGTAAGGTAGACGGCGCAGTGTCAATTGTCTGCACGTCTGTTAAAGAACCGATGGTGCTGAAAGAACTGAATAGATATACATTTATTGAACCCTGGGTCAATTTGTTTACCGCGATTAAAGCTGTAGGCAGAAGCTAGTTTATTTTTATTTTTGAGCACGGATACCTCATGGTAGCATTAATGAGCTATTGAAACAGTACGTTATCGATATCCGCGATCGTGCGTGAAAGTTTGTAAAAATATAGCGAATGGTGGGAACTTCCAAATTAGTGCGAGGTTGTATTTTATTGGCGGCGCCGCGGGCGGCGGCTGGCGCGCGTCCAGCGGCACTTATCGACCTCGCGGACGCGACCCCTTTGCCTGTTGATGCCGCCACATGCCGCCGCGCCTCACTCGCCCAACTAAAACCTACCCCGTTTTTTTCTTTATTAACATGCTGCATTGATTTCCTAGTTAGCTATTTTCCTAACATAAAATATTTTGAAAACCCAAATGTAAAACTGCATAATATGGCAAAAGTTAATTTATTACCTACCTACCTACTTATGCTTATTTTTTTGTTTTGTTGGTTGACAACGTTAACACGTATAGAGTAGGTCGGTACTTAGTAGTGGTTTGGTGCCGATTATGGTATGCATGGTAGGGGCACGGTAGGCCGCGCGCGCGGGTGGGCGGTGGCCCGCGCCGGTGAACGACTGGTCGCGATACCATACAACCGCATTGTCTCCGCAGTCGTTCAACTCCGTTTCCCACGAGACTGCGAAATGTCCAATGCCAAAACCCAAATACAAATAGCCTAGACGCGCCGCAGACGCTGCTAAATCCGTCTCGGCAACCGCCGTGTTAATTTAGAAGAAGCTGTGCGCAACTTTGTCGGCGAATCTTCGCAAGTTGAGATTAAATAGGTACCGTCACGCATTTAAAGTCACTAGGCAGGCAAGGTATAAACCTATTTGATTTATGACACTAAACTTTCTATTAATATCTGTTACGGATTGAAGTTTGTTCTGTTCGCATACACTTTGGATATTTGTAAGATATCTAGGTAAGGTAAAGTAAAATGGTTAAAGCACCAAGAGTTAAAGGTTAAGCACTTGCTTCTCTATTGGTTCCTACTAAATCTACTATTGACTATATACTACGTAACCTAATAAATTAAGCAATTCTCAGGTTCATTCTGTTTTGAGTTCTCCTAAAGAGCAACCAAAACGTATTGATACTTTTGGCAAAATGTCGTAAATAAATAGTTTATATTAATTTTGTTATATTAAATTTATTGTTGTATTAAAATATGTTAAGATGAGTATTATAGGGGGTATCCATCCACAGTATCCAATCTGCTAGTGAGCTGGTGGTGCGGTTAGTGGGCGCTGCGGCCTGCGTGGGCGCCTCGTGAGTCACGCCGACATCCGACACGTCCGATACGTATCCGGAACTACTAACCAGCCACTATTGCGAGCTTTGCTGGCCGGAGTCAATGAGCGCCCGAGCCTACGCGATACACCACACATTACAATTATCTACGTTATGTACCTACAATTTATGAATGTGAGTTAAGAACTTTAATAAAACCACGCTTTATATGTGTAAACCTATTAATATTTAAACAATACGGTTCATTGATAGTTCATCGTTATGTATATAAGTTATAGTTGGAGATTTATTAGCTGGTGGCGGTGGTGGTGCCGACGACGCCTACGCTGCAATGCGCTGCTTGGCGGGCTTGCGATAAACATGGCTTTATGAATGAAAGTACTTAACTAAAGCTTTTATACAAACAGGAACATTCGCTTTAGTATACATATTACAGATCCGAATATTTTTATGGTTATTAAATAGTTATGTTAAAATTAACGGTTTATTTAAAATTATATAATAATTTTCGAAATATGTAATTCAAATAATGTTCCCATACCCCTACACTGTTCTGCATTGCCTATAAGTTTCGATAAATTACAAGTCCGGAATAATCTTGCTGGCGCTTTCGCTGCAAATAATGACTTGTTTAAGTGAATCCGTTGCTAGAATGGGGGATTTTATCTAAATCTAGCATGTTAATGTTACATTTGGTACGGTAGAGTGATGTGCTGGGCACGTGAACGCTGGGAGCGTTCCCACGCGCCCACCTCCGCACCATTATGTCCTAATCTCTTTAGTCTCTTTCTATTATTGCGAAGCCGAGAAAGTACGCATACTATTTTGCAAATGGGATTCAAACGAATTGCGGAACAACTTTGAGTTACAAATGCTACATTAATAACATATTGTAAATTGTATGTGGGTTACATTAATAGTGTAGTGACTAAATTTGTATGAGTATAGTAGCAAATATTGGAAGGATGACAAAAATCTAACAACGTCCTATTAACCAAATTATCTGAATAGTTCTCAGGTCTTTTTTTCCAGTGGGATTTTTTAGTAATTTATTTGCTCTCTTATATGATGAACTTTAGATTAGCTAGCAAAACGTTAATATTAATATGACATATCTACTAATAACGACTATGAAATTCGTGCAATTATCAGAATTTAGAATTAATAAAAGCGATCTCTTTAAAATTCTCAAAGGGGTTTGAATTGGTTCTAACGGTGACTGGCACTACTGCCGCTGCCGTCGGCCCGTTGCGTACCCACAATTTCCTGCCGGAACTTCCGGCTATGACCACCGTATGCCTAGTTTTTTGCTGTATAATAATATTAATTCTACATACATACTTAACATTAACTGCATGATAAAATTTGTATTTATGTAGTAGACTATTGCATATAATATGGAGGCCAATCAGTATTAGTTTTATAACATAAACTAATGTAGGTAAACTACATTAATTTAAGTTAGTGAATGGAATTTGCCCTTGAGACGACGCACTTGCCGATCCCAGTCGCAACTTGTTCGTGCAAGTCTTCGATAGTGCGTATCTCGTTCGTCTTCGGTTTTCTAGCTTTTAACCTCATGTCACTTAGTTTTTTGTATGAGTATGGCGAAAAACAAGCACATAGTCCACCCTCTAACCATCAGTTATCGGACATTGGACCATACAATTGGTAATTTCTTAAGTTGTATGTAGATGTTTGAAAGGGACCTATAAAACTATAACATCATCATAGATCATCTTAGGTTTTATTTATTTCCAATATGACGCAAAGATATGCAAGTTCGACCGAAATTTAATTACATAAACATCTCATAATATAAATCCGACAGGCTCAGTCAGCTATGTAAATTATATGATGAAATCCAACTAACAATGAGTCAGAACTTCACTAATGTGGGAACATTATCATACATTTATTTATATATTACATATATGTTACTGTTAAGGAATTAGTTTATAATAATAATAATTATTATAATTATAAATAGTATCAAATGCATTCGTTATCTACATTTAGGTAGTCACAAGTCAATGAAATGGAAAAATCTAACATTAGCCACATCTTGCACAATAGCGAGATATAATGTGCAGTTAGTCACATTTTAGAATGGCAGACAATATTTTCTTAAATCGTTTGACGACTCATAGCTTTCCGTTCAATTTTATTGATGTCAACAGTGTTCGTGAAGTTGCTTTATAGCGGTTTGGTCTACATAAAAAATAGAGCATAAATCCGAATCGGTTTGTTTTCCCAGGCGATTACGCACGCTCGTGATTTACAGGCAAAATAATTAGTTTGAATCCATTTGCTACTAAAATCCGAAAATCTCGTGTCATATTAATTTATTGAGCTCTGCTCTCGCTTTAAATATCCATCAATCATTCAATATATATCAAATAAATAAATTCCCTTTGATAAATTGTATTTGAGTAGCTATTTCAATATATTTTGTAGGTCTATATTATTATTACTTATTATCTTTAATATTTTATTATTATATTTAATATTTTTATGTAGATAATATAATAATGTGATGGGGATGATATTATATCTTGGGTTTAAGAATGAATAAGTACCAACTGATTTGAATTCCGGTAATAATAACAAGAAATAAAGCTTAGTATTGGTATGTAGATGATTATGCTGAAGCTATTGCAAAAGTCTCTCGCCCACATAAACTGCCTAAGGTGGGATACCACCAGCCAGACCACCACCTACATATTATCGAGTTCTTAATTTATAGCACATAGCTTTTTTATATACCGTATTGGTTTCAAAAAAGAAAAACTTACTAGGTAATATAATTAAGATATAACTAGTAGTATTGTGCACATAAAATTATACAGATAAAAACGGATTACACACTTATAACAATATATAAAATTATTTGGATACTGAAAGTCACTCGGCTTAATATAGGTGTGTCTGCTTATTAACTACTAGCTGTGCCCCGCGGTTTCACCCGCGTAGATTTAGTTTCATCCTTATTGTCGCGGAACCCTAATATTTTTGATAAATAAAAGTACCCTAAGTTACTCCTTGAAACATCAGCTACCTGCCAGTGAAAGTCCCGTTAAAATCCGTCCAGCCGTTTCGGAGATTACCCGGAACAAACAGACAGACAGACAGAGAAAAATTTTAAAACTCGGTTTTTCAGTGTCAGAAGCGTGTATACTTTCATATGCATTTAGTAAAATGCTGTTATTTTGGAATTACAAACAGACACTTCAATTTTATTTATCTGTATAGATTTATTTATCTGTATAGATGTCTATAATACATAGGTAATAACGTGGCTCCTCTAAAGAGATTATATTATGTATAAAACTTACCTACTTAATAAAAAATAAAAAATAACAAAATTATAAAATTAATAACGAAATGTTTTAATTTCGCTTTAGACATACCTAGTTAATTATTCCACTCAATATTACATTTGATAGGAAATTTAAAAACAGATTAGTAAGAAAAATACTTTTTCTTGTATATTAAAATGTAAGTACTCGCAGACATTTAACAATTGGTATAAAGTAATATACAAAAAAGTATGTACCATTTGGTAGACCATAGATTCGCGGATCAAGACCAATTGGTCTGCATGTTCAACATTAAGAGTTCTGTCAAAAAAATTCTGTGATTTTCTAAACTGGTTCAAGATTGTAAAATTACTATTAAAATATACTATAAAATTGTTCTATAAATAATTGAAGCAAGTGTTTTTTATTTTTGTGAATTAAGTAACTCAATAAGCTGACAAAGTTTGTTTACCTAAAAACATAACCTATTTTAACAACGTAAGATTGTAAAATAAAAGTAAGTAAAATCGTTAAAAATAGTGCAATTATAAAAAAAAGTTTATTATAAATCTTTTAAATGTATTATATCTTAATTATAAATATAATATCACAAGTACTTACCCATCATTTTAGGTATGAAGTTTTAGAAATTGACACTGAATATTTAGTTTGTTCCTTAAAAGTTAAATTGATAATTTATGCACAACACACATTTACTAGTCACAATGTTTATATACGTGAGGTAGTTCTCAGCTTATTTCGTAAATCGTCACATTGACGCGTTTCGCGAACGTATCAGCTGAGCGGAGAGCTAAATACAGATACACGCTCTCCCCACGAGCGCGCCCTACAGACTGGCGTTTGGTTGGTCCGTTCGTTCGCTATCCGACGCGTTTCGTATTCGTAAAATAGGCATTATTTTTTTTCGCTTTGAGCGGGTGTGTGGTGGTTTTGGAGTAGGTAAAGTAAGCACGTTGAGAGGGTGGTTCCGTTCTGTATCGGAACAAGACGAATTGAATATTCCTAACTAATACAATAGGTATGTAGTGGGAAATGTAAAATGATCATATCTAAGTACTTCAATAAGAAATGTTGAGTACATGATAAATTAAAAGTACTTTTAAACATTTTTTTATCCTATTATTCTTTATTATTATAGGTGACAAACAAGGTACTGTCCGCCTGATGGTAAACGGCTACTGCAGGTTGAATGCTTGTAACACCAAGTGTCACTCGCGCGTTAGTTACACCTACCTTATAATGAATGAAATCCCTGTGCTAACATAATAAAGTCATTGCTAGCACAGCGCCACTCCTTGTCCTCCCCTTCATTCCATCGAACATGATGTTACTCACCGGAGGAACACAACACTACTCAAGGTCCTCAGTTGGGCAGCTCCAAATATCGAACGAGCTTCCGGTATCTTGTTATATTTAATAGGTACTTACCTGAACGATAAACAATCATGTGTTTATTATAATTAAAAACCTTTTACTTAGATCTGAAGTTCGTTAGCAGCACAAACACTTTGGTGCACGGATACCTAGCAGCAGGTGCCGAATATGAAATACCTACCTAGGTAAGTAGGCAGTAGGCACCAAAATAATTTCAGTGCTGTACAAATAAACAAACGCGGAACGCTTAGTCAATACAATTTCACTATCCATTTACGTAGTGCTTTAAGCTGGGTATAGCTTACATGTGCAAATGCTTAGTACAAAATTATATCTATTGTTTGCTAGTTTCTCAGATTTCCTGACAATAGTTCCATCCAGATGTGCTGTCTGTACAAAGGAACTTTGTTGATATAGAAATAGTTTCCATTAGCTATCTTATTGTTTCACTTATAACATTATAAAGCACACCTGTGGCCCACGTGTTTAAATATTATTGTTTTTGATTTGTGGAATCTCATTCAGCTGGACATATTGTGCTAACGTCTTTCCTAATAGTGATTAGCAGAGTATGGTATCAATCTATTAAGATTTTTGAGATTGCTTAGAACGCTAAATAAGTTGTGAATTATTGGGTTCGACTACCTACACCAGATGTTGCAGATCCCTTCAGCCAGAACAGAATACGCTGAATACGGCTATTCTTTACACATGGTGAAGGTGTCTTACCCATGCCTATTCGCCCGCTACTCCCGCCACACCACCTTCTTACCATTTTGGAAAAGAAACGGATTGTGGACTATGATGTATGGGTACCTAGCCTATTTTGTAGTTATTATTAGGCTAAAATAATTTGAAATGGGTGCGATTGAGATAAGTGTGCATCGGCGCTAGTGTAATGATTCAAGGATATTTATTGAAGTCATTGTATGTGTTTCCATGGTAAGTTTAGTCATGTTAAGGTATAACCAGATGCAGAAACATAAGATTGATCAAGATAATGACATTTGGCGGTTTAACAGCGTCAAGAATGGAGATTGGCGCCGTAGCCATCAACACATGGCCTATTATCGCTGAGGCAACAAAGGCAGGTGGCCGCCAGGGGGTCCGCTAATTTGCCCACTTTACCCAATATTTATTCGCAAGATGGCGTCGGAACTAATCGTTGGTCATTATAGTCGACATTTGGCGAGGTGGTCCCGGTAATGTGCTAGCTAGCACTGATGTTGAGAATCATATTAATGCGTAGATGCCTTATTAATTAAAACCAGATATATTTCAGTTACTTGAAATTGATGTTTCATTGTGTAGGTACCTCTTCATGAGCTGTGCCCCTCGGTTTTATCAGGGTAGGGTTAAGAATAAAAACTTAGTGATAATGATGATGTTTGTCTGTTTATTTGTTCTGTTTTTCCGTTTATGTCTAAAATGAAAAATATGTTGAAAAAAGGTTCCGGGAAATAAAGCCACCTATGATTATTAAGTCTACGCGGGTGAAACCGCGGGGCACAGTAGGATAACACATGAAATGCACCGAGTATTGCATCGCACAGCTAGTACAAAATATCAGCTGTCGGTAAAATGCTCGCGAACAGTCACCTATTTCATTTTATAACGACCCCAGCATATGGCGCCCCGGTGATGACCGCGGCTGTCGTATTATCAAAATTTGTTAAGCAATATACTCAAAACAGCCAGTCATCCCGGCTGTCAGACCCGCGTTCCCTACGGGATAGCGTTATATTGCGTAATTAACTATTAAAAATAACGACTTTGCATTTTCATAATTACACTTACATATTATGTGTTTTCCCACTAACCATACCTATGCAAAAATATATTTTTTTCACGCATATCCGTAGAGAGCATATAGTTATATTAAACGTTCTCAATTTGAAGTTTGCTTATGTACCAGTATGTTTACTCATTATTGTCGGTTGGACCTGCCCTACCATGACCTCTTATTGCCATGATCGTTTAACTCTTATTATAAGACAGATGTATATGACGTGTATAAGTCTGTCACTGTCCCACAGTGGAATTATGATGGTAATAAGAGCTTGTAGTAAGGCCCCTGGGTTTGGAGCATTTTCGTAAGATTGTGCAACTTATTAGCGTAAGTGGAAGTGGGGCGTGGCATGATGATGCATGATTCAAATTTGTCAACTTGAATACTCGGTAGGTAGATGTGCTAAATGCTTAAGTTTATCAGAAAAATGCATATCTATACTAACTATAGGTACATTTTTAATGAAATATTAGTCCTAATCACAAACCTTCTTTCATTTTTACTGCATGCTGTTTAGCAGAGTCTTAAAGGAAAAGGCAAAATATTTAAAATGGATCTTTAGATAGCCACCGCAGCGTCATCCGCGCACCACCGGCCGCTCATAATTTGAACAAATCGATTTAGATCGCGCGGCGCTTTTGTTCCATGATTTAGTAGCACCGACAAATTGGGCCCTCCATATCGATCCACGATCGGTACACAAGCTGTAGCACACGTAATATGAATGTTAAAGCGGTTACCAATTACAACGACTTCAAAGTAAACGAGCCCTAATTTCGTTCGGTCAATCTGCTGCACTTTGTTAGACTAAAAAATATAAGACTTTCGACACTATCAACCTTTGTATATAACTAGGTAGGCTATTAACTATTACAATCTAAAAAATACAGTCTAAGCCGCCACGAGTTTAAAGCGCTCGCGAAAATAGCGCTTGCGCCATACAAGACCCAAATAATACAAAGTAAGTTAAGTACTGCATCCAAAGCCCAGAGTGTTGGAACTCGTGACGTCATTTTTACCTACATTTTCACCTACTTCCTTTCAAAGTAAAGTACCTACTTACCTACCTATGTACATTAAATTTGTCAATAAGTTTCCTACTACCTACATGTACATATGACATACAAATATAAATAAATCTTAATTATAATGTTCATGAGTAACAGTACATACCCTGTTAGTACAGCGAATATTTTATTGGCACATAAATGAATAATATAAGAGAAAAATAAGTAAAATTAGATACGGTTGATGAGTTACTAACAGGACCCACATCTAGATCAGTAAATCAGTGTAATCGACAAACTACGTGGAAGAAAACAAGAATAAATCATTTCAATCGCCACAAAACGGCCTCGATCGATTCAGCGTTCATATTAAAGAAAAGCTTTGATATTCCGTTGGGTACGTAAAATGAAGTAGGTAGGTCGGTACAAATAAGTAATATCTGTTCTCACCGTCCTTCAGGTAGCTAACGAAATAATAAAAATACAGCTGTGATAATTAACTCATTATGTTAGCTAAAATAGTCGAAAGCTATCAATTACATTACGATTATTTACCGGGAAGCAATGAGAAGTCTCACTCTCGTAAATGTGATTCAATCCATGACTCATACCACGTGTGATATAGCAACGTGTCTCTAAAGCGCTGCTTTTACTATCTTGATATGTGTAGAAGATCGTGTGTGACCGACCGACCTTGTAAACTGAAAATTATGTGTCACGCATAATTCTTCCAGACGCGAAAAGCTTTAAAGCTACTGTCTGTCTACGTATTTGACCTACATGTTCGTTCTAAGGGAATAAAAATAGAACTCTCAAATTGTATGTTTAAAATTGGACTGTACTGAATATCATTTGTGTTAGAGATTTTTGTTGTATCAACGCGTACCAACTATAATGTATAATGTCTACAATTGTAAATTTCATATGTTTGAGCTATTCAAGAACAGAATTGACAGAATTGATATTGCCTGCGACTTCATTTATTTGGAATTTATTTTGGTAAGCTGCCATTAATGATTCATTTTTAGCGCTGGTTTTGCATAATTTTACAGAAATCGTTTTAGCGCATGATCCTTTAAAAGGTTAGGTAAGCGCAAGAACAGAGATTCAGATACCTTATTTTGCATGGTATGAAGAATTCGGCATATTAATATACCTACCCTCCCTACAAATATTTATGAGCCCATCAGTATTTAATTTTCTACGACATAGCGCAGGATTTGGGGTAAGTACTTGTGGGGCGTGCGTGACCTACGTGCTGGTCCCAATTATTTTATCGCCTGAAACTGTGCCTTGTGATTCTGGTTTATTGGAGCCATTCGAGGACATTCACGTTGCTATAGCCTGATTTTAAGGGTTTTAGGGCTTCAATCCAAGAAACATACAATATTATTTTAAATTTGAAAGAAGGAATGAATATAGTATCAGGTCAGGTAGGTAATGAACTAAGTATTTGTTTTGGCAAATTTGTTATTGGCAAAAACAGCGCTTGAGAGGGATTGGGAAGTTTGCAATAATATCTTCCTAAATGTATAAGCGGTGCAGTTCCTGACACGCAAGCGGTCAAAATATAGGCATAATATGCGTGGTGTTTGGTATCTGTAACGATCATTTTGTTTTTGAAAAACATAATTTGCATTGAAAATTGGAGCGAGAATGGCACGAGCGCCCGCGGCGGCGCGGCGTATACGCGCTACCGGCCGCATCGCACGCACTTACCCGCTCTTTACGTAATCTTCATAATTCCATATAATGCTAATGCTGCTTAGCTACTGCGCATTTATCCAATATCGCTCTTCCATATCTGCCTAAAATAACTTAAGAAATATTCGGATGTTGCCGTTGAATTGATCGATACATGCAATGAAACCGAGACACGGAAACTTGTTTCTGCACTATTTAATTGGGTCATTTTATATTTCCCTCGGAGCCTATAGAGTTAATGATTAAACGGACTTACATGTAAGTGAAGTTCTATCACAAATCTAGGTCACTAACTAATATTTTTTTTAATGAGGGTCACATCTACATTCAGATTTCTTTCAAATATTGTAGTTGGTTTCAAATAATCGTTTTTATCGCTACCAGGTCACCTCGAGCCGGAGGGTAGGTCGCATGTAGCATGGACGGGCACAATTTACGTGCAGTCCGTCGCTCCGAGCAACGCGGTGTCAACGACTGCCACTACTCACATGCCATAACGTATAGCTTCTTCTGACCGTTCATCACTTTACTATAAACACGATTGTCAGCATGTTGCTTGAATTTAATTACTCAATTAAGAAAACTATGTGCATTTATTTATTTATTTATTTACTTATTTAGACAACATATAAACTTACAGCTAGCATTAACATATTTTCTATGGTTACCTACCTACTGTGGTCTGTTCGCTATGTTGTATTTTGTCCCTTCAGAGCAATTGTTGTTTTGAGTATAGTGGTCCACGGAAGCTGTTAGTTAGCTGGTATCCTAAATGTTCCTAGGCGCATTTGTGCATTCATATAACGTAATTACGGGGGAAGGAGAGGGAGACACGATACTTTTAAGTTTAGCGGAGCACTATAATCTATTAAATGGGTTGGCATTATACCTCTTCTAGCATATCATCCTTTAACAGCACCGAAGTGTAATATGTAACGAGGTAATCTGTATCAAGCACTGATCAGCCTCGATCGGAGAGTTCAAAGCGGCCGCCGCACCTGCTTATCGGCAAATATCACCATAATAGCGCATTTTTATAATCACGCACAATCCATCCGAAGTCGTGGAGCCGTTGTTATAAAATTCATAACCAATTTTTAATATTAAGGTGACTTAAGTCGTTCCGCAAGGGTTTGATTTTGAACCGCAAACCGCGGAATGTGCAACACGCGGACACTTAGAGCGGACGGCACTTTATTGTAAACGCGCTTCGATACATTCAAAGTATGATCGTATTTAAGACTCAGATCGTTAAAAAACAGCAACTGATAAAATTCTACTTTGTTGTGATGATCTTGATATATTATATCAAGCTTTCGTGTCGTGCCTAGTTACCATTTGCTTAATATGCCAGTCGAGTTGGGTGCCCTGAAAAACGGTGGGCACCCGACAATCTAGCAACTACACGTCTGTAGCTACATCAATGCTAAGTGACGTACGTGAATCATAAAAATAATAATGATTAGCTTATAAACGAATGACAGTGAGTGTACACAATGAGTGGTGGAAGAATAGGTTTTGTCTGGTTCCTTAGCGATCACAGCATCGAGTCAGCGCGGGGGCATGTACAACATGGGATTGTTAGCGGTGACAATGCCCCGTGTATGTGTTTACATTCACCGTTGACAACCTGATGATTAGATGGATTCTATAAACAATGACAACTACACGAGCATGACTCTTATCGAAATTGTTTGGGATGGCTTTTGTTCTTTCACTGTCTAACTCCAGACACCGAAAACGTACCTCTACCGACGTACTTACTAGATTAGGTAGTTTTCAGTACTTATCTCATGTATTTCATCGGTTGGCTTTTTCATGTATCCTTAGGGATCAAATGCAATACGGAAATTGGACCAGTATTTTCCATGAAACATGATTTGATAAGAATTCTTATAATTCGTATTCGTATTTTTCTTAAACATGTTAAGAATTGACTCCATTACTTTTTCATTTGACTAATACTCTAATTTGTTACGTTACTTAGTATTCTTTGGTTGAATTTTATGAACGTCCTACGAAAGTAACATGATTTACACAGTGATTCGCCCACCCTAATTGTTACACGACAAGTAAAGTCGATTTGTAATGTCAAAGGTTAATAAATTCGACCGTTTCTCGACGACGATAAGAGGTGCGTGCGTTATTCAGGAAGGACCGAAGTGCCAGCACATTTACGCTGAGAGCATAACTTAACATTCAACGTATTCATGTAATCGAGAAGAATTTAGGACTTCAGAGACGGTACAGTTCGACCATAAAGCTGCCAAATTCTAAAAGACTTTTTCAAAGACTCAGTATGTACTATGAAATCAATCTGACGACCTTAGTTTTAAAACAAGAACACCTTTTTACTAAAACTATATTTTTTTTGTTCAGCTACTTTTGAGGCAGACAGTACTCATGCCCACTTTTAATTTTTAAAAGTACGCATAAAAAGGAAAGTGATACAACAAAAGACCTCTTATTATATTATTTGCCCCGTATAATATAATAGTGATAGATAAAATCGCAAAGTGAGTCCGTAGATACTAACAAAAGGTCTTTATGGTGAACATTTGAAAAAATTGTGTCGTCAAATCGTGGTTAGACTGCAAACCTATTATACTGAGAACAGCGACAACTTTGTCCTATAATTTTCTGATAAATACTAACGGAATCCAAAGTTTTATACAAAGCTTTTTACAAATTGTACCGCTTGGATACACCATTTTATACAGACTTAAAACGTGATTTCAAATAATTTGATTTCGTTCAACTACAATCGTAGATATAGTTATTCAGATACAATGAATTGTTTGACATACTTACGACGGCGACTTTATCATTACTGACTGAGATTATTTTAATCCGAGGACAAAACTCTTTCGTTTTAAGCCCACTGTAGGTAACTCTCCAGTTTATTCCTAGTTTGATGACGGGTTTCTGAATAATAATGTACCTTCATATGTTTATTATGTAGCATATACTTATGTTGTAATCACTATAAATTTTTTTTAAAGTAGATAGTATGAAATGCCAGTGTAGGGTGCATTAAAAAACCGCTGTTCGTGTGTGCGTGCGCGCTGCCTTATAAATTGGTTTCTATGCAAATGTATCTTGTGCCGGCGACAGGTGACGTGCGGCACCCTTAATTATTTTTTGTAATAATATTCAAATATTGTGACGTTTTTTCTTTGAGTTTTTGTTTAGGCTCAGGCGCGGGTGGCGTGCCAGGTGGTCCAGAAAAAACAACTTTTTTAACGAATAACAGCTTGGACTGAGAAATGTATGAGCAGTTAAGTTCTGTGGATCTTTTTAGTGTCTCATATAATTGTACGAGTAAAATAGAGTTCAAACTTCTATAACACACCTATTTTCAAGCCCCAGTAAGCAAAACATTTGTGTGCTGAGTAGAAATCACCTATCTCTCTTTCTTCTAAATCAGTACTTCAGTTAAAATCAATTCAGTTCAGTTACTTCGTGCTCCAACAAATATACAGAATTAGAAGGAAGCTTTGCAGCCGAGTGTGGGTCAACTGGGTCATTGGTAGTAAGAGTGACCCTATTAACAGAGTGACCAGAAAAATAAAGTTTTCGGTATTCTGTGGGTTCAAGTTCAAAGTAACCAGTAAGAATAGTATGAAGGAGCACCTCTTCAATAAAAACGTAATTAACTAAGTAATTTCTCCTTAATATGTGCCTGTCCATTTAACTACAAAAGCCCACAATGTGCGATGAGAAATAATTTACGATAGCAATCTGTCACCGTTTTATACTTGTACTAACTAACATCAGACGATCAGTAGTTTACACGATCTCTCCTATATTACGTACACTTTAATCATATTCAATAGGTAGGTATATCAGTCAGAAAGTACTTACGTGATTTGTTTATATGCGCATCATAAGTTTGGAAATAATAATCATTATGTCTCAATGTTTACATGTCTATCAAGATTCAAGTCCATAACGAGCTATTCACTTCAATCATAAATAGTAAAACTGAAATGAGGAGCACGTTTGTAATTAAGCGCGCTGCGCTGTGGTAATCATCGGTTTGTGCATGATGTGCGCAACGGAAGTGCTGCGTTAATGTATTCAAATCGCTCTAATTAAGGTACTACGAAATATATCTTACCGTTATTGTTACATTTATGATTTTATCTCGGAAAATATGATATAAGAGGTCTTTGGGCGCTGACCTGCGCGGCAGCCGCTTGGCGGCGCGGCGCGGCGAGACGGCGGCGTGTGCTCATAGCGTGCAGCCCTTCGCGCGCGCACCTGCCGCACAATTATCTGGTCATTAGTCAGCACGGAACCCGTGTAACCCCAAATTAGTAAGCGCGCAACCCTAATAGTGCTCTGCGAAGTGCATCAACGAGACGCGGTTCAGCTACCAATTTAAACTTACTTTTGAATTTGAAAGAATACATGAAGATAAACCAGAAGGTAAGGCTTATGACCCGTGGACAGATTTTAATCTTATAATTGCAGGGCTCGTGTTGAGTTATGATTAGGGGCGTGGTGGGGGGCGGGGGAGACTGGGGTGGTGGAGAGGACAATAGCGCCCCCCGCGGTATTGTGCGCTAATGTATGCGCGCGCGGCGTCGGCGACAGCGGCCGCGACGCCACAACACAAACATTTCAACGCATCTAATTTATTGTCGTGTCGCTCGCACCGAGCCGCGCCGCGCAAAAAATAAGATCTTAAGGTCTAGTGCACTAAAATATTTACAGATTGATGTTTTAATGTATATATCTTTATACTGTAAATCACCGTAATGTCGGAATATTTATCATGAGGATTGATACAGGGGTTAAGTATTGATCTGATTAATTGCTTACTCACTTATTTAAGCAACATGTTCTGGGTTTGCTTTAAGTGTTTAAAGATATACTTCATTCTGATAGACAAACGTTTTTTTATTAACATATTCGTCATTGTACACCTATTAGCAAAGCAACGTCGCCTTAAAAGAAATTTAATATAATCCTGGGCGAGGATGACTCAGTCGTTGAGAGCAATTTTGAATATTATAATATGTAAACTAGTTGTTGTTCGGTGGGGTTCCATCATGTTGCGCCTCTATACAATTAGTGACATTTATTAGAACAACGTCTCGCGACGAAGGCGAAATATGAATATTTTTATCATAACAAAGGGCTTAATGATGTATTCGGAACACAACACAAATAACAAACAGGCTCAGGTACGCACACATCCTCGTGAATCATTTTATAAATATATATTTCTTATCGCTTGGTTTGACAAATAATGTAGCAAGTGTGGGCCAAAGCTTATTTTTTTGCATTTATATAATCGTCGAAATAAAAACTGGCACTTGTTATTGTTCTATTAACTTTCAGATTCTCATCACAATTCTCAAAACAATATTCATAAATTTATAGCTGAAGGCATACCTAAATATAATCTAAAATCGGAAACCTACAGAACGCACACTACAGATTTTTTTGTTTGCATTCATATTGATATAAGTTTAGTTAATATGATACCTAAACAGTTTTACGCTATGTTTATTTATATAAATGCAAGTTCGGCCACCCACTGCCGAGAGATGTACCTATGGTATGCAGTTCAATTGGTAGCTGGCAAAAACTGCATTTGCATAGACTTTCGATGGATGCAGCGATAGCGGCCACCGCGAGTTCCACGGTCGCGACACAGGCAGCTGCGAATGCTGGATATGACTTTATTTTCGTAACATTCCAACCGCAATGAGCGTAGTTTAGCTTTGTTCAAACTGTGGCAAAGTTAAATTAAAACATATTATTGAAGAAGGAACCTTATTCCTTTTTATAAAGGTTTCATAAACGGTTTTAAAATCTTAACTTTTTTTATTGTTATCAAACTTGATATGACATTCGTAAGGTACTTTCATATAACCAACAGTGAAATAATCGTTATTATGACGTAGGCACTGTAAGTAGCCTTTAAACTAATTCATGGCTTTATCAATGTTCTTGTAAAATATATTCTAGAAAGTTTTTGGTGTGCTCACGGTAAATGTACATTTGTGGTGGCTGTGACAAATGTCGATGCCACCCACTGCACACACGACCCCGGCTGCATAAAGCCGATACAATAAATACACCACATACACATTTATATCCAAATGTTTTTATATGTTTAATTGAATCCCGCTGGGTTGGCTGCTCGGCTTCTGACGACTCAATCCCATGAGAATTTGACATTAACATTTATTATACTTTTCATTGGTTTGGTCCTTATAGAATGAAAACGAGATATAAAAGCTGTTTTTACAAGTTAAGAAATCAAAAGTTAGTGCAAATAATAAATAAAAAAAGCTAAGATAAGCATTTTATTGCGCTATTTAATTGTTCGGCGCGCGATAAATTGGATGATAATATAAATATGTTCCGATGGTCAGAGGACGTTCGACGGTCTTTTGACTCAATGTTTGTAATGGATCAGCTCAGCTTATAGTAGCAAAAACTTTACTTATTAGACGCGACCGCGACGGGTGCCGGCATTTTAATTTGATACAATAATTTGCAATAGGTTTTGGTCAGCTGTACAGGTGTCAGGTGGGACGATATACATATTTTGGGATCTATATCAATAGTAGCTACAAAATGTGTATAATTTAAAGGCGCAATTCATGTTTAAAATTTGAAAATTGTTCTAAAATGAGCCGTGGTTCAATCGTTTGAGCATTTGCCACGCAAGCTCAAATGTTACCAGTCCGAATTAAAAAGTATTTTCACAACTTCAGTTCATTGCTGTTACACACGCGAGCTTTCCGTGAAGGAAAACATCGTAAGGAGCCTGCATATGATCTCTGAGACGTCGATACGGCCATATACAGTGAAAAGTAGGTGTTGTAGTGTTGTAACACTTCTGCCTAACCCTTAAGAGACCTTTTTGGAAAAGTTCCCTTCCTCCCTTGTTCTTCGTACGTAACCAAGTTACATAACTAGTCGTACGTTTTAAAATTGTCCTCGCCTTCGTTACGTAGCATTCGTGTTACCCATTTATAGCTTCTCATAACCTATTTATTTATTTGTAGAGTATAGTGGTCGAATGCGTAATTTTGTGTAGGTGTTATTTTAATGGAAATGTGTAACTATTTACGACGGCATTCCAGTCCCGAAGACCATGGAATATTTGGACCTGCGGTCGAACTCTTTGGTGCTTGTTTTTTCCATTAGGTCCTCGCATGAAATTATTTATTTTGTGCGGGGCGTGAGTAACCGACCGGCCCGCCCCTTCGTTACTATGTTAATTTCTGCTACCTATGCACCAGCGTTTTAAATTCTATTAATTTGATCATAGTCATAATCTACCAAGTGAGAAAATCATTGGATTCGTTCAGATTAATTTCACATATTGTCTTTCCCTACCAATTACGAGAACTAGTTAACACGATATATTTATAAAGCAGGTAGGCAGTACTTATTATGAATACAATCTCCGTTATTATCAAGTACCTAATTCCAATTCTACTCTTTGAATTTGCACTGTCAGCACATTATTCCTCTATCCCTACTCGTTCCCTAACTAAACAATAGGATAACAAAGCAAGGTGGACAATGTAATTGGTTATTAAAAAGCGCATATATCACGGTGGCGCGCGCCCGCGGGAGATTTGTGGGAACACGCCCCTTCATTAACATGCTAATGCTGCGGACCGGCCCGGGACCGCTCCCAATTCTCCCATTGGGTCACCCAAATATTAACGGTTTACACTATTTTACAAGTTTTATAATCAATGCATTCAATTACGGCGCCGATCATAAAGGTGTCTCACTACCCTTCTAAACATACCTTTTACAATATTATTTATAGTCGGGTACACTAAACTAAACTATACTATTTAGCGTACCCGACTTTCGCATCTTTGACTATGAATTCGACTTTGCGTTGCTCACTGCGCTATTGAAACATTATAGAGATCACAACTCACAGAACAAAACATACACTACCTACTGCCTCAATTATCCAAATGTGATGTAATAATAATAAAACAATAATAATGAAGTTGTAGACATCCCAAATAACGGATGTGGGGAAATAAATACATAAAAACGTAGAAGTAAGTCACAAAATATTAAATGCCCATTATTTCATTTTAAACAATATTAGAACACAGTAAGACTAGTCTGTAAAGTCTTATGTGAAAGTGATTAAATTTTTCTTTGGATATTTGTTTGTTTACATATAAGTACTCGTATGTAAGTACATAAATGGTTTGTGATTGTGTGTGTACGCGTAGGGTACATAGCGGTGCGTGTGGCCGTGGCCGAGTGGCGGGCGGCGACAATGCGGCCGTAATGTATGCGCGCCGGGGAGGTCCCCGGTCCCGGCGTGGGACTCGTGGGAAGACGACACTCGCGCTCTGCCCCCTTACCTACACACTACCTAACACTCTAGATTATTCTTCTTTTGCTTGACTTCCAGAAGTAAAGTGAGTTATGAGTGTCGATTGGGGTTGAAATTCTGGCTTCAATCAGCCTTTTTCTATAGTATGTAAGCATTTGGGTGAAAGCGGAAAATCTAACACTAAATGCGATGCGGAGTACCGTCAGCCAAATAGCTTGATCTATAGAACTATCCTCAATATTTCTGGATTACACATTGGAATAGAATTTGTTTTCCTACCTAAGTATTTTCAAAAGAAAATTATGTAACTAGTGGCATGGCAGTGCAGTGTGCGGTCTACGCGCGGTGCTACGGTCGTAGCGCGGGCGCGGCTCGTAGCTGGCGCAGTGTAGCGCCGCCCGTGACCGTTGCCGACAATTTGCATAATCTTTTTGTATCCTGTTATAATGCGGTGCGTTGTTTAATTGGGCGCGATTAAATCTTAATAAATCGGTCGGTGTTCCCGCTCCACTCGCAATTACGAGTGTAGTAATTTGCCGATAACCGCAGGCAAGACGCCAAAATTACGCACAACACAACTTTGCAGACAAAATACTAAAGCATCATCGCGTGCACCTTACGACAGACGACTGCCGACCGCAAGCCGGCCACTTGAAACGCACTCCTCAATTACCAATCGTAAATTCCAATGCGTCTAAATTAATGATGCCTTTATACATATCACCCTCCTTTAGTATATTTACTGTGACTTTTTACTTTGTGTACGAACAGCCAAACTAATATACTGGCTATAATATAATGGCTATGGTTAAACCACGTCTTCATGTGAAATATACAAGAGCGCGTAATAATAATACATGACGGTAATTTATGGAAACTGTATAAATTGTAGTAATCCGTCCAAGTAAACACATTTCGATTTATCTATATCTATACAGATAAATAAAATTGAAGTGTATGTTTGTAATTCCAAAATAACAGCTTTTCACTAAATGCATATGAAACTATACACGCTACTGACACAAAAAAACCAAGTTTTAAAATTTTTCTCTGTCTGTCTGTCTGTCCGTCTGTCTGTCTGTCTGTCTATCTGTCTATTTGTTCCGGGTAATCTTTGAAACGGCTGGACCGATTTTAACGGGACTTTCACTGACGGGTAGCTGATGTTCCAAGGAGTAACTTATTTATTAAAAATATTTAGTAACTGAGTATATTGATGATAGCCAAACATGGCAATGAGTTGCTCACTCTTCCATTGAAATGTACTTAAACAACCCTATGTGTATAGAAGGGACACATGTAAAAAAAAAAACCGGGGAGTTTGTTTCGCCGTTTCTTCTCCTGACAGGCTTACTTTTGGAAACGGTAGTAAATTAACTTAAGTTAGCGTAAGAGAAATGACGTTCAATAAGTGTTCCAAGTGTCCCTTATGTTGAATAAAACTTTTTGATTGATTGATTGATTGATTAGGGTTCCGGGACAATAAGGATGAAACTAAATCTATGCGAGTGAAACCGCGGGGCACAGCTAGTGGGAAATAAAATTGAATTCGAATAACCTCTTTAAATAACTTAGGTCTATGGTGGGATATTGATTCCATGTATAGTGTGTTACAGTAAGCACCGGCTAATTATTTGGGTTATCCAGAGTGATTATTTTCGGCACATAAACCAGCGTCGGTCCAAAACTAATTTATACTGGAATGTGATATACGCGCGGGCGGTGCGGCCGGTCGCCCGCGGGCACGCGCTCGGGCGGTTTTAATCACCTTAACCCTAACTTAACTGCTGTTGAAACACTACCGGAGCGGCCGCCGCCGCACCACGCCGCACCAGGCGCCACACACTGCTCTTATCCCATTAAAACCCACCTACCTAACCTGCCCCTTACTGAATGAATATTATCCATATATTTTGATACCCACTACATACCATGATGTAATCTGATCGATTAAACTAAAACTTATTGATAGCTCAATAAAATTCGTCGAGAATCGATTTGTTGATTCCCGTGACAAGTTTTTTGCGCGTAAATTCCCTGGCGCGGCGATCGTTGTCACGGTTGAAGTGACAACGAGTGCGATTCTCACGGTGGACCGGCGCCGGCGGCGCCGCCGGTGAACGACATAACACGGTACTTATCTGACAGAAACCTAGGATCTAGACTATTGTTACCATGCAACTTAATCTATGGAAGTTTTTAGATGACTTTAAATAGTCACGATTCGTCATCACTCAAACACTTTGCTCCTGTTTCCAATTAGCTTAGTTACTGTATATGATTTCTATGAATAAATCAAATTGAAATACCCTGTGAAAGATGTTGTAATTACCTATTATCGAATAATAGTTGATAAGACATGATTAGTTTATGAGGGAGAAGCTAGGCGCCTTATCGGGGATTGACTAAAAAATGTTAAACAATTAGTTTTATCATTATACTATAACTTACCTATATATACTTTAAGAATAATAATGCTAGAAAAATCAAAAAGTTGAGGCTAGGTCATCGCGAGTGTAGGCAGATAGGCAGTTAGCCACAACGTTCCGTCAACATGGCGTATATGGGTCGTCTGAGTAAGTTCGCCCCCGCTCGGCTGTAACGGGTCGCTTCTATGATGTTTGGCGCAATCCGCCTCATATTGTTAATATAATATACGGGCACCGATGCGAATTTAATTTGTGTACTATTATTGTAGATAATTAATGGTAAAGTCAATGACCGCTGTATCTATGTACGTTTAAAGCAATTTAAGCAAGCGCAATAAATCACCTACCCACCTCTTTTAGATTGAGCGGAGTGATTTGGTTCTTTTACGTCGAGAGGCGGAATGAAAGAGGAATCGGTGTCGATAACCTTAGAAGTACGAAGTTTATTGATAGCCATAGACGCACTTACTTTTCGCATAAAATGCCCAAGGAAATCTATCCCAATTTTGGATTCTCCGACAATTATTCTGAATGTGGAGTCATATACAATAACAGTGGGCAGGCCTGCACTGGCGAGTGTCCTCGCTAAACAAGAGTGTATGAATGGACGCGTTTCCAGGAATAACGGGATTCATTCCTCCCCTCCGGATATACTACATTTAATGTAAATACGAAATCGCCTGGACGTTTGTATGTGTGTGGTGTGGAACTCTGGTTTTTGAAAGCAAGGGCAGGTGGAAATGAATGCTATCGACATGACTATAATGGATGTTCTGAAATCATTTTCTAACACGCGAAATCGTCTTATTGTGTGAAGTAATAATGTAGGTCATAAATAACACATTTTCTGCGAATGAAGTTGATAAAACAGAACCATCACTGCCCGTGATCCAATTAATTTACCGTCAAATTTACCAAAATCGGATTAGTGACTCAGCTGTTAAATTGTATACATACAACTTAGTATTTATTTTGGATTGTCGTGAAATATCATCTAATCTAGCTAAGTTTGGTTCAGAATATAAAATTACTTAAATATTAAATCGATAGGGAGCCATCTGACAATGTTCTTTGTGTGCATATCCCGGTTCGGAGCGTGGAGTTTTTATCAGATACCAACTGGTCTCGCAACTCCCACAGGTGCATTCCATTAAAATGTGCCACAGCGCTTTCAATGCCGGCACACCAACTTATGGCCTGTTAAAGTCTACTGACTTATAATTTTAAAAACACAATAACTTTCAAATTAATAAATAATCCTTTTCCATCGCGTTCAGGATATGCTGTTGTGATTTTGTGAATTTTTTTTTGTTTCAGGTTAGTCTGTGGTTGGTGAATCAAGATTCAGAAACTAGCCATCTTATAAAAATGAACATTGTTCATAAAATGTTTATGAATGTTAATTGTTAAGGTGAAAAGAGGTCTGATTGGAATTTTCCATTTACTTCAGAGTCGGCTTCTAGCTAGTTTATCCATACTAACGTCAACTGGTGAGTTTCATTAGTTCAATTGATTGTATCGATCAGTCGTATCGGAGTGCTCGCGAATTGTCACCGCGCGACAAGCGGTCGGGAGCGAGGCAGGTGTGCGCGCGCGCACCTGTACCGTGCCTCGTCTCGGTTGTTGCATTCCGCGCTCACTAGCCGCCGACCAAAGATTATCAGCCAGGATTCTTCTTCAATCAACAAACACTCCCCACCTTATTACCTTGTAATGAGCACTTATAACGACATTGCAGTCACTTAAATGCAACATTTTTACTCTAGTAAATTTATTGAATATAAATATCAGAGGATCAATAAATTTTCTCAGAAGATTTTTTAATGATTTAAGTTTTATTTTCATCACTGTATCTTACTCGAATACACAAGTACACTTAACTATAGGTGTTCATTTATGCGAATGAATGTTTAAGCAATGACAAATTTTATTGCTTTGAAATGGATGATACATACAATTTGCAAATGTTGAGAATAGTCAATTTACATTTTAGTAGGTAGGCGAGTTATGATCCGCGGTGGCGCCGCCGGTCGACGGACGGATGTTCCTGCGGCTCAATGCATACTGCATACCAAGTGCCGTAGTTCCGACACTCGTCAAATCAATTCTCCTATCACCGCTACTACTAGTTCCAAACACGCTGCATTATCCGTTTGTGAAGTGATAAAGCGGTGGTTTGCACCTCCTGGATAACCATAATACTTACTATAGAATAAGAAAATAACAATTTAGTAAGAATATTCTGTTGAATAGGTTCTGTAGTACTTAATCCACGTGACATAAAGTCAAAGATAAACAAAATAGTTTCTGACTTGTTCGTTACTTACTGCCAGGGGAAAGTATTTGACGACATCCTGCGTATTGCATGATTTACGTAAATGGCCTTCAGGGAGTCACATTATTGGCCCTTGTGAGTCACATTATAACGCTAGCTACTGTCATAATGGTTGTTATGACAAGGTAATAGGTTATTATGATGAAAGATGCGCTGGTATTTCCTCGGCACAGTGGTTCGTTATGCAAGTGGCGGGCGGCAGTGGCACGCGGGACGGCCCCGCCTGTTTGACGTTCCCAGGCGATAGCTGCTATCTCTTGCAAACACTCTTGTTTGAAACGCAGCCGACACAAACCGGCCGTTTACTTCCACCTCGATATTGAGTTCTATGCGATGAAAACTAAGGTGGAAATAGCGACATTTAGCGTGCCTCACTCACTAAGTACACAGATCTAGTCTGTAGCCTTCTTCGGTCAGACACGCGACGCTCGTCTTATCTCTGAAATTTTCAAGTGAAGTCGCTCGTCATTCTGTTTGTGTTTGCATATCGACAAGTGTCATTGTTGGATATCGATATCTATTTACGTACCAGTTTCTTTTAACATTTGAACGTAATGGAAGACTACTATTAATAGAGTGCCAAACTGTGTAGTTTGATACGTTCTTATTTACCAAACTTTGGTTGTTTGTTCTTAATTTATATATATTAAATTGGGTAGTTGTATTGTATCTCATATAAATTGCAATGTAACTAAACATGCTTGATGATTGTATTAGCAACGTGGAATGCCCTTGGCATGATCCAAGTTATGAAGAAGGAGAAACAGCATAATTATAATAGCGATATCAACGAGCTCATCATTATCTCAAACGCTTCTTGAGCTACGACAAAATTTAATTGGAATTGATTCTCCTGACATCAATATGATTTAGGCGCAGTGCAGCAGCGTCGATAGTGTCTGCAGTGGCAGGTGGGGTGGCGGCAGCGCGTGGCGCATCTGCAAGGCCGCTAATAGGTCACAAGGCCGGCCCGCTAGCACGCGCCTGGTTCAAGGCTTCACCTGCATACTGGTTTTATAATGCTGACCGCTGCACTTGCATTACCAACTTAGCCGTTCAAGCATTATGCTATCAAAACTACCGTACTTGACTACGTGCATACTTATGTTTTGCAACTGCAGGCGTAAAGAATTAAGAAAATAACTAGGTAGGTGTATATAGTAGTAAATACACAGTGGTTTTATTTCTACAAAAAGGAGAAAATGGATTTATTGTGCTATTTTAGTTTTATAAAGCTCTGAATAATTAAAACCCGAGCACTTAAAAGCGCAACTAAATACACGTCGTGTTAACGCTAGTGTAAATAAGTCTAAGTAATAGTTCCCAGTAAACTTATTTCAAGTCGTCAGAAGTTGAAGGAATTCGCAACGCAAATGGTTTACTTTGTGCAGGAGCATTGCAAATCCTTTATGAGGAGTCGGTGTCTAAATCTGGCGACATCCGCGTCGCCCGTGTGGTTGCTGTGTTTTCTTTGCGGCGGTGGCGGCGTCGCGACGCCAATCTCACAGATATATTCGCTTTGTAGCTTATATATATTCTGCTCTCAATTCGTGCTCTCACTGGATTTGGATGCCCTAACAAGCAAAAAAACCTTTATATTTAGATTGAAAATAGACACGTTGTTTATAATTAACAATTTACAAACCAATAAGATTGTTCCGGTGTTCTTATGGCACTGATAGCTGGTAATTTTAAAACCCGAATTTAAGTCTGATCGCTTTATGTAGAAGTATACGATGATGAATAACTCAAACAACTGATAATGCAAAAATCGTGAGAAAACTCGCCTAAAGTTGGTTCCATTAGTAAAAATTACAATGCCACTTAGACACGACTTTACACATGTTGTTGAATTTCTTCTTAGACAAGAAGGTACCTATGAAACTTACTCACGTCGTCGTTTTCCTTCGATAGATAGCCTTGACAATGAAATTTACATTCGGAATAAAGTGAAAGAATTTTGTGCTTCATATAAAGTTTAAATCTTTACCTCTTTATAATATTCTCTAGGGGAGAACTAAACCACCACGGCTTTATCATTACAGGTTACATTTATAACATGGAGTGGTGTGAGAGGACCGTCTGGCAATTTGGTTGCGGTGTGAGTTTAGTGCACGGCTGTAGGCCACGGGCAAATAATTATAAATGTTCCCGCGTCCGTCGCCGCTTTAAAATAACCTGGATTTATTTGCTGGCTTGGACTGCATTTATGTTTCCTCACTAAAGACATCGCGTACACGTTTCAAATCTGTCTGACTAACGATGAATGTATCATGTAAACATATTATACGTCTATACATATTTCCATTTAAATAAAGAAACACAAGGAATTAAATGAGCTATTCTGATTGTATTAAAATTAACGTCGTTAAGAGCTAAACTTTGCTCTGTTTATAATATGTGACTTTCTACGTCACAGACATAATGACATTTGTACTGATTGTTGATGGTTAAAGACTTCGTAACCTACCTAAACTACAAAATACGAAAGTAACTGCATGGCATGGATCTGATAATCTGATACATTTTGTCGAGTGCGTGTGAAATTCAGAGCAGTAATAAATATTTCAACGTAACAAATGAAGGCATTACTGTATTTGTGATCGATAACGTATAGGGTCGTGCTACGTTTCCCTACTACTAATAAATTTTTATAGGAGCGCTGTAACATTGTTCGTTAGTAGTTGAATGTTGGCGTGCGACACGCCATGATGCGGCAAATGCCTGTCAAAATAACTAGATTGATGGAGCTCAGAGCTGGTCAATGCGCTTTGATATGTGACACGTGCCCTCGCGCCTCGTTGGCTCACTAATGTAATTAGTTATTACATATTTTAATGAGTCTGAAAAGGCTCGGCTTTATTCCTATTAAAAGTTCAAGGTTAGGTAAGCAAATATTTTTTCGCCAATATTAGATGTTTTGTATTGTGTAAGAACGCTATTCCGTCCAGATGCTATTACCGATCAAGCAGTGTCGTTTTCAGATATTTGTAAGCAGCTAGCAGTTCATAAGATTAACAATTGAAAACTGGAACCCACGACGACGAGTTCATAAAATGTTCTTTGATAAATAAGCTTAAATATAAATGAGTGACAATCGCTGAACAAGTATAGACAAAATTAATTCGGTTCACAGTCGCACTACTGCGCAGCTTACACAGCAAGCCCCAATACAATCAGGAAGACGACGGAGACATTAACTTTAATTGGGTTGCATTTATTACGACCGAGAATTAGTCTGAGGACACACGTTCCCATGCGTACGCAACGCACGCGTAATTATCGTACGATTGCTCCGATACGGCATTGTTCGGCGTAATGTGTCCTCTAAATCAGAGCTGGGTTGTGCATCATGTGTGTACCTGGCCCATTGTCGAAGCCAGTTCACACGCACTCACTAAAATGCTCCCACGGACGTGTGCACCGCGCTTAGGTACAGTTTTAAGAACTTTTGTCCGAGTATGTTCATTCAGTAAATATTACCTCTATAGTTATATATACAAACATAGATAAACGTGAGACATGTGAGAATCTATACATCTATACTCTATACATACTCTATACATACATACATACATACATACATACTACATACATATAATTAAAATTGAAGTGTCTGTTTGTAATTCCAAAATAACAGCTTTTTACTAAATGCATACGATACTGACATAAAAAAATCAATTTTAAATGTATTTCTCTGTCTGTCTGTCTGTCTGTTTGTTCCGGATAAACTCCGAAACGGCTGGACCGATTTTAACGGGACTTTCACTGGCAGGTAGCTAATCTTACAAGGAGTAACTTATGCTACTTTCAATTTAAAATAAACATACAGGTTCCTCGGGACACTCATGAAATTAACTCTTCGCGGGTGAAACCGCAGGGCACAGCTAGTAGAAAATATAATCTCCATTAATTTCGTACGCCTGCTTGCATAACTCTAATAGGTTTATTTTAGTTCTATGACATGCATTGAAGACGATGCGAGCGAAAACTTGTTGCAAAGAGAAAGTATTAATAAACAAGCATTGTCAAAAAAGAAATGGTTGATACCGATATATTTTACTCCTAATTTAATAAAACCATTATTTATTATAATGTTAAGATAAGCAGACGCTACGAAACAATGTTTAGAAAGCGGAACGAGAAATGAAGTTCATGTCTTATTCAAACATTTTATTAAGATTCAATGTATAAAATATATCTTATTATATAATATATAATTTGCTTTAATTATTACCAAGTCATGTTATGTAACATCTAATCTTACTTCGTACTTAAATCAAGGTTTACCTGTGGTTACTATGTCCGAATAAAAAATATAAATGGAACTTGTGATTTAACTCTCTCTCTCTCTCATCTCTATCTAACTCTATCTGTACGTATATACTCGCTCTGTTTTTCTTATGAGGGCTATAAATACATTCATGTTATATAGATTGCGGTATCAACGCAAACCTTTTAAATAGCCCTATTCTGAAATGCTTATAGCGGTCGTGAGGACTGAATATATAATTTTACTAAATCGTAAATCAATAGGTCTGTGATTTTGTATTTTTGGGAAATAATGAGAATTCTCATCGTATAAGTTTTAAATAAAATAATACTTACGATGACAATCTGTTCGAACCGGAAATGTATCATATACATGTATGAGAAATGCCATACAAACGAAGATGCCAGAAGCATGCGCCCGCGCCCGTAAAAAGTGGCTCAGAAGCGGACGCGGCAGCCAAAGGCGGGCTTTTTGTCACATAGCAGTTATTAATGTAATCGTTCATAACCGATCGATACATCGAGTTGCACAGGGGAAATGAACAAAATAATGAACATCAATAATGTATTTTACAGTTAGTCAATAATAAATCACTCCGAAGGTACGATAATTACATACATTTTAGGATTTCAGGTCGAGGTTTTAATATAGCAGGGATAGATAAGGTAACGAGTAGAAAATTTATAGTAGTTATTGAAGTGGGCTGGTCTTGACCGTGGAACGGCCAATACTAGAACGCGATACTTTAATAGCACTGTATTAAACAGATTAGGTCATCAAATGGATCGATAATCTGATGAAAAATGTTAAGTGATCCGCAAATATAAGTTTTGATACGTTTCATCGTTGAAAAATTTCGTTGTGTATTAGTATAGTTATAAGATAAGATAGTTGCAAATGTTTCGCCATCTTTGAAATTCAACCACACCCCGTCTATGAAAAATAAATGAACACGTTTCCATCCATGCTAATGCGCCATTCGTCAATGTAGAAACATGCTTAACTTAACTTGGGGTACCTATAGAGTTGAGAACTTACTCAGAAACTCATTGATAACGTCAATGAAGAAGAGCACCAACTAGTGTCGTCAGTGGAATGCGATTCATTGAATAATGCAAGCGGAGCGCTTGAGGCGGTATTGCATGTTCTTGCTCCGGTTTCCGCACGCGTCCCTTCGGCCGGAGCAGGTGGATGAGGCCACATTTTGTTCAGAATACTACTTTTTGCTGGACATCCTTTATCGACGTGATTGTATACATTGTATGAGCTTTTGTAAGTAATTGAAATTTATATTTTTGTTATATAAGAAGGTGGTGAACCAATGTTAAGCCCGCCTAATGACAGACAGTAGATAACGACTGTCACTCAATGATTGCAAGAAGCGGGTACTTGTGAAAATAATAATTAATCTTTTGATAAAAAACACACACACTAAATGTATTGTTACCTTAAATTATACTGTGGCATTCATGTGCAGTTAACACTTTACTCGGCTTGATATTTATAATTTCAATAGAGAACATTTATGTAGTCACATGTCCGGAACAATAAATAGATGAGAATCTGAATACAGATGTCTTTAGCTACTATTGTACAGGCCGTCACGAGCTATGAGCACACAGGGAGAATGATGGGGATACTGCTCATACAAATGGTCAGAAATGAACCCTTAAAATGACTACAGTGCATTCAAAGGTACTTGTTCTTAACTCGAGTCTTGTATTTTCCTTATATTTCTACAACTTCTTGTGTAATCAAACGATATCTATGTGCATTGCTAGGAGACTTCTAATTCTTAAGCAACGATTCAATTGTTCTGTTAATTATTCCAAAGCAACAATATGTCACAAGCTAGAAACGTGACATGCAATACAATCGCAGCTTATTGTAATATTTGTAATAGCATTTTGTATACTTTCTTTGGCGAGCAAACTCCCACGTTTTCCTTTATCGGAAGCTTTCCCTTGGAGATAAGAACGAATCGACATTAATAGCGCATAATTGAAGAAAGTTTATGCTAGACAATGTAATGTAAGTTGTATAGATACGAAGCAAAATAAATGGTTGGCTGCTCGATTATTTTGATGAAGGTACAACAATAAATTCAGGAGCCCGCATAGTTAATTAAGTTGACGTCCACACTCGCTAATTCGACTATTAATGTGACTACCATACGATTTACGACGCACATATCCTATCTAAGTTTACGAATAACGAATAGGTACCTAAAAATTACGATCGTAGCTGAGCTAAGCAGTAGGTAGGTAAAGCTACGTACAATATTTTCTTCCTATTCGTTGCTGAGCTCACTAAAATGAAATACTTCTGTATACTATATTGTAAGAAAGTTTTTTTGGTTAGTAAGTAGGCTCCGAAACCATTGAAATGAACGTCTGGGTTAATCTAGTTGTCAGACTCACAGTACAGCCGTAGTTTTTCCTCTTCCATCGCCTCTCATTGTAATACAAGATTGCTTGCCAACTCATATGATCATGGAGAGATCCAATTTATGTGCGACAATACAACTTGAGTAAATATTTCCATACTAACATTAATATTGAAGTTAAATATACTTCCCAGAGAGGTTCGCCGTGTAATCAATCAGTCGCAGACCGGCCAGACGTCTGGGTGGTGGGCGAGGACTTTGAGGAGGCACCGATCGCAATAATCAAGCGTTTTCCTCATTTTTCCTATAGCGAGGGATGTAATGTACTGTAATAAAACACTGCAAGCACTCGTTTGGAACATGCGATATGTGTTTCGGGTTATTTCGCCTGATCAGCGGCAGTTTATTTCGGATTTTATGAATTCAGCCTTAAAATAAATCGGGTTAGACTTTGGACGAGAGAGAGAAACACACAAGCAATAGACATTTCTTATAACTTTGGTTGCGTATTAAAAACATACTGTTATACAATGTACTTTTTGGAAGATCAGGTACCATCCACGAAGAGTTTAATAGAGAGATATTAAGTTGGTCGCATTATATGCGATCTTTACTGTCTTATATTTTTTTTATTGTTGCAGTACCATTTTGTGTGTAGGGTCTGTCGTGGTAACCACAATTCTACATTAATTGTATCAATATCCAGTATATGTCTAGGGCCTCAAACAAAAAACATTTTTATATCCATATACGGTCGCTCGAATTGCTCCAACCCTAACTTTTGCCAGACTACGGCAGTATCGGATTGCAATAAATTGGGGGGAGGGCGTCTTGTCTTCCGCCTTTGACGGGTTTCGTTAAGCCCAAGTTAAGTAATAGTGTACACCACTTAAAGCTACGTTGTAAAGCTCCAACACTTCGAAACAAATATATTTTTTTACTTTTAATTCTCTTCTATTATAAATTTTAAGAAGTTGAATCGTTAAGTTTCTGATAAATTCGTTTTAAAAAGTTCCAAAAGCTATCGCGCTTATTTCAGTAATTTATTTAATGAATTGTCTTTATTGCGCACAAATATAGACAGTACTAAAATGCTTTGATATCAAGACACACAGCACTGACAAAGAATACGAATATAAACAACGAATTTATTTCTGTTTGATTTGGCAGCGTGATCTCCAGTACTAACTGGAGATTCTCTGAACTTTCATAGAAACAATATAACATGATGTAGAAGGTTCCACTTCTTTACTACCGCGGAATTTTCTTAAAAGATTTGCAATACGAAGGGATCACCGCGCTTCAATGAGTCTGAGAAGTCTCTGTATATCTGTGTATTTTATTGTTTGTGTGGACTTTTGAATAAGCCCAAACATTGGCAGACAAGCGGCACAAACAAGGGAGCTATATATATTCTCAGTCCATGACAGTTTATCTGTCTAAAGCCGGCGCCCGCCTGTCTGAGCAATTCACATTTCTCTACGGTATTAATGTCGTCAAGCAAAACATCTTTTTCGCAATATTCATACAGCCCAGCTTTTTATATTTAAAGCATGTCTTATATCATTACGTATGTGGAATCAGGAAATAGGAAATATGAAGGAAACAAAAATAACAAGCTCCTTTCCATACGGCATACTTAAAGTAATCCTATACTTAGTTGGCCATAATAAGAATATCAAGCAACTTATATTCTCCGCATGAGTAAGGCGAAGTCTACGTCAACATAACAAAAGGAACGTGATAGGCACAAGTTGGTAAAATATATTCTAGTTAGTATCTAGGACGAGGCTTAAAAGGAATGATCTATAGAGCCAGACGCGTCAGGCTAAGCGGCGCCAAGTCTCGTTTTGCTCAAAAAAATATCAGCTTCGCACGCAATCGACGCGCGAATTTCATTCTGAATACAGATTTCGTTGATAAGATTTCGAATCGCCCGCAATTATGTAGGGCCAAAAGTTGAATGTGGAATTAAAGCAAAGCTGTTATTTATGGACATTGTGAAGTGTCCCCTGAAAAGGCACCGGGCCCATTTGTAAGCCCGTTTGAAGAAAATTG
This sequence comes from Watsonalla cultraria, assembly GCA_964035505.1. Lineage (NCBI taxonomy): Eukaryota > Metazoa > Arthropoda > Insecta > Lepidoptera > Drepanidae > Watsonalla > Watsonalla cultraria. The sequence goes on along the minus strand of OZ037722.1, from coordinate 7,040,303 downwards.
TACAATACTGAATGCGGGGACCAATCAAATGTAATTATGCGCACCAAAATACTATTCATTCAGACATTATATAGAGATGAAAGGATTATTTACAAAACATTTTATGCCCATGTATTACCCATGCTTCACATTATTTTATTGCACGTATCTATTATACTTTGGATCGTGTAGCATGTTATCGATCGATGTTTATGGCTTTGCATCATGGGGTTTCACGTGGGGTTGTGTTAGAGACGAGTGCATTTTACGATAATTTTCATGGCGCTTTCTGGGGGTGGAACTATAACGAAAGTTCGGGATACTTTAATGTTCTTTTGCGGGAAACATTGCCAACGCTAGACATTTAAATGTATCAGTAGTTATACTTTTCTAGTCCATGTAGAGTTTTTGTGAAGACATGATAATTGTTAGTAAGACCTAAAAAGCTCAAAATTTAGAAGCGGTCAACATAAATCAATATCAATCCTTGTTATTTAAGATGTTATTTAGCTCTTCTATTCCCTCAGGATTTCTAGTAGACATAGTATACAAAGAAAATCGCACTTTATTAATCAAAATGTATTTTCAGTTTACTTTCCTATATCTAAAATGTGGGTAATAAAGAAAATGATATAGCATTGGATGATATTATATCGCTTTCTTGTTATTGAGTATGTATTTTTATTTGTATCTTACAAAATTTGGCACTTTCAAAAGTAACAACTAGTCATTGTAGCGCACCGGGGAGAGTGCCGGTCGATGGAACACCTTTGCTAAATTAGCGGTGTATCGGTAGCACATGTTTGACAAAAAATGCATTAACACCCGGCTAATGTGCCTCAGATTGATCTGCCCCTCAGGGCGCGGCGCCGCGCATTCGGCAACATGTGATCGACATGATTTTTTCTAACAGCCATCACATTTACAGTCGCTTTTATAACTGCGTACCCATTTGAGTCCATTTTGGGACATTAAGAGATGCTATTTACTTTTAGTTAGCATTAATATAATAATAATAACTAGTATTGAGACAATACTATTGATTATCATTCATTTCATACTGCCTTCTCATTTGGAGCCTTAAACCAACGCAACTACCAAGAACAAGCTCTACCAAGTCTTGTCGAGGTCAAAATATTTTGTGAATTTTCTTAGCAGTCGAATAATACTATCGTATTTAATAAGAACATGAGGTAAAAGTACATAAAATTAATGGTAGTCATTTTCATATCATACATAGTGTTGTCCCCTTATTCTGATAGTGTATTATAGGACAATGTAACCTTTTCCAATAATCCAGCATCCACCGTGTGAGTTGGGCACACGTGTGTCAAATAATTGAAGAGTGAGTGTGCAAACCCACCTTGCCCACCAGATGTTATCGAAGTGGGCCAAATTTTGATAGTTGCCTTTGTTACCAGTCGCTACTGATGTTACTGCATGTTGCAAACACTCGTCTCAACTGGCTCGTTACAGATCCGCTATCAGGATTAACATTTTAATTAACGTGTGCTGTGATTATGTTAATTCATCTATAGGCTGCTGGTGATGAAATTGTTTGTAATCATTTTGAAGTCTAGTTATAGTCTAGTTATTTTATTCTCAATTGAACAATTAGAAACTAATGCAATAAAAATGGATAAAATGTTTTTAACAATTGGTACATAGTTACGAAAGAATATCAGACACTTCCGTTATTAAGCTTATTAAAGTGTATTTTTAATTGGAAGCATAAGCACTATATAAAAAATAGTTTAAAAAAACTTATTTGTAGGTACTGTTTTTCTTTAAACGTTTTTACGTATCAGGGGACCTACTCGCTTTCTCCGAAAAACGATGCTTCGGCCGAAAGTTCGCAAAATTCCTACCACGGTTATTATTCGTTCTAAAATTACGTCCGAACGTGGTCCGCTAGAAAATTCTTTGATGTTTATATTTTCTAAACCAACTTTAATTAAATTATTAGACAAAGAAAAAATTGAGTATGATAAAAACAAAGCGATAATGAAACTATGTTTAATATTCGTTCGTTCACGAAGTTTCGTTTTCGGAGAAAGAGAGTAGACCCCCAGGTTCGATTCCTACAATAGTGGCGAATGATGAGATAATCACATTGGCTTGGGTCGATAACAGCCAGCCGTGGAAGCTGTGGAACTATCGTTTCACATAATCTGTTAGTTTTGTGCTACTGCATGCGAACGAGATAACTCGATAGATAAGCTCTGCTGGCGCTAGGCAGTGCCGGGACAATCGGATTACAATAGACCACAATGGAATCCAACATAATCTCATTTTACACCAGCTACAAATTGTAACAAGATTACAAGCCTTATTTGTGATATACATTGTAATCGGAGAAGTATACTTGTAACAAATTATAACATGATATTTTGGAGTATTTTGTTACGAAAATACAGCTTTATATATTTTATCTTCTCCTTTTTTATTTCGGTGAAAAAGAATTCAATAATTAGTTAAAGAAAAAATATTGAGGTATTTTGCTGTAAAAACAGCGCCATTAAATTGTCATGGACTTGAAAAAAATTTACGGTTAGGTACCGTAGTTGCAGCATAGTATATTATATAAGCTCACTAAGCAGTGTGAAATCTAGATCAATTTTTTTAAATAAGAATGTTTGCTCCATTGAGCGCCAGGGTTGTCAGTTTTAAAGTTTAGTTCTTAATTTATTGTCAAAGTTATGACGATTTGAAGTTTAGAAAAATGTCTGTAAAACATGTAAATGACGTATGCGCGATCGGCCACGAGTCACGACGTTAAAATCCTTACTGACATTTCGCCGATGCCGTTTTGTCTCGTAGATGCTCGTCAGTATGACTGTGTCATTTCGAACGATTCGTTTCTAGATTCCGTACTGCTTGCAGTAAGCTCATATTAATACTGTGGTTGCGGTGTTAACAGTAAGGCAATTGAGAAACATAAACACCTCCATTGATCTCCATAAACAATATGCTGCCTACAAGTGGCGCAGTGTTTCGGCGCCTGCGCAAGCAATCGGCTAAACGCCAGATGTTCCTTCCTAGTTCCGACATATTTTAAGTAAACTTTCCCCAAATATTGAGAAATATACTACTACCCATTTACGAGTACGCATGTTTGGTTAACCCACAATAATAAATAATTATTGTCTTTTGACCTACTTATCTAAGTTTTATGAGCACTAGGTATTACAAAATTGGTGTACTCATGACTTCTTTGTCTTCATTGTCTTCATCTTGTACGTATGTCTCCTCTTCTACTTTAGAGTTTATTATTTTCTATTCTTCTGGCGAAACGTGATCAATCAACAGCAGGGACTAGTGTTAACAAACTTTTTAAACGCGACTGTGTACCTATCGCGCAAAAACGTCTTTTGTTTAATCGCATTTATTAAAATAACAGTGAAATTTTAAGTGCCAGTATTAAATAAATGTAGGGCTGTGCCGCCGGAAGCAGGTTGGCGGAAGAAGGTATTCGGGTGCATAGCTTTTTGTCTTCAGCACTGCAGCGGTTTCGGACAGATGTGCATCAGCGGCAGCCCTAGCTGGATTTAAGTTATCAATTTACACCATATTATTTGTATGAAGTCATTCAAACTGTACCCACTTTGGGTGATTCCACACATACAAAAAATACTTTAGAAAGTTTGTTACGAGGAACGCATGCTACTTATTTAATACCGTATACGTTTACGTTAAGATCTCGAATCAATTGACGTTGTACATTAAGATGTGAGATTTTGCGAATAAAATAAATTAAAGCAAATTAGAATATACACAAATGGCGCGAGCGAAACATTAAGGAAACCACTAAAAGTCCTGGCTGCGTTAATAATGCTTCCTGCAAAATGCTATCGTGTAGTGTTATTAAATTTCATTTGGTCGACGAGACGCAACGACAACATGGGCTATTTGTCAACACTGGCGCATTTAAACAGCACGTGGGCCTTGATCTATGAATACGTCTATTTTTAAAACGGTGGAAAAAATATCACATCTGCATGAAGGGCTTCCGCCGTGACTGAAAACAATCAGAAAGAAATTAACGGAACAGCCATGAAGTTTTTATTTGATTAGATTTAGTTTTTGAGGGGAGACCGACAGCAGTAGCGGAGGTGGGGCTCATATGCATACTCATAAAAAATATATGTAATGGCTTTCATTTGGCATGCTTCTAAAATCAACTGTCTCGGGAGATAATTTTTTTCTAATCCAGGTGATTAATTGCAGGAAGTTTGGCTCTCCCACAGTAGCTATTTTAAAACGTACTATTTTATGTCATATCCATGCAACCTTAATACTTTAGGTGTCTTAAAACGGATATAGTAGCAAGTAATGCAATGAACTATTATTAGATTTTGACTGCAAGATGTTCTGAAGGCGTGGAATTCATTCAATTATAGTAATTCTAGACACACACGGAGTGCCTATGGACATGACCTATTAGACAGCAGCTCAGGCAGCTGGTTCGGCGCACGCGCAGCTGCCGCCCGAATTTCGCTGAGAGATCGCGAAACGCGCCTTCCGTTTCCGGCCGATTGTGAGTACTCGCGTTCCATTACTTAATGCACTTGAGGGTGGACATGAATTGACATTCCGTGAACAGGGGCTTAATGCTTAATCCAATGTTTTTCATTCAAAAGCTAACCGCCCTGTGACATATGGTTAGAAGGACTTTTTGTTATAAAACAGAACTCCTTAAAATTTCTAAACCGTGGCAAATTATTACGAAATGTTTTGGTAAACATTTTGGAGTATATGCTCAAGCCTGTGTTACTCGAAGGGGTAGGAAAGATGTACATATAGTACACCCACATTTAGCCATTTAGTATATTTAAATCCTATATAATGGGGTCGAGTGAACCTATTGCCATGTACCGGGCACAAATCTAGACTCTGGGTTGCTACTGGGAAATCGCAAATGGAAAAACCCGTGACTCGAACCTAGGACCTCGTGTTCCACAGTAGTGTTTGCGACCACTAGACCAGGCAGTGATTTTTTTCCTAATAAAGTGATGCCTGAATGAATATTGTACGTGGTGTTCAGATTTACAAGAGTAGGTAACATCGTAGCTTACACAATGCCGATGAACGGTAATTAATGGTATGACGTTAGACAGGTTTGGTGCGGTGTGTGGTGTCAAGTGACACGGTGACATTGTGACATTGTGACAACAAGCTACTCGGGTCCGTCCACGGTGACTTGCGGCGCATTGTCCACTATTGTCTACCGCGCACTAGTTGCTCTACCACCGTGACTACAGCCAACAATGCTCAAGGAATAGCTCCCTTATATTATAATCGACGCGAGCTTAATTTGAATTGTGCATATGTGCACCATCATCATTGTAATGGCCGGAGTTGCCACCACTATTATATATTTAACATTCCTATCGAAGCGTTAAATGATATTTTGTGGCAGGTGTGAAGGAAGACCGCAGTAATGATTTACTTTCAGAAAAATACTGCCACTGTCTTGTGCTCTTTAGGCGTCCACTTGAAAATTGGAAGCTTCCTATTCAAATCAATGGGAAACTACATTCCTTCTACTATGGCTTATTTGGGCATAAAATATGTTAATTTGTCGCATTAGCATAGCCTTTTGGAGATACAATGGTTATTACTTTTTAACAAGCTTGGAGTTTTTTTCAATCAAAGACCCCATTCATGGAGATATTCGAAGCTTTGTAGAATTACATACTAATCAGTTCATTTATTGCGCCTAAAAGTGTGTGAGTAAGACCAAATTTTAGGGCCATTTCTGTATATGACTACGAAAAGACGGTAATTCAGGAAAGATAAGCAAATTCATAGAACGACAAGAGCTATATCAAGGAATTTAAATCTAAAATTGTTGTGTTAGTAAACATAGCAATTTAGGGTATGAGTGTGATCGGTGCGGAGTTGTAGAAAGCTGGGGCGCACGTGCGCTCGCGCACCTGCCGATACCAACCCCTAGTCTCGCGCCGAGTAAGGGCGCCAACTATACTATATTAATTATAATAATAAATATACGTATTTATAGTTTATATTGACAAAGGACAAAGGAAATAAGCTGAAAGGAGACCAACCTTAAGTGAGTTTTAAGAATAAAGAATTCTGATATGGTTTGAATAGGTAAACATTTCAATTAGATTTGTTAACAAACTGGAAATTTTACCTAATTACAAATCAGTGTCTTGCTCAATGTTATTTAGTATAATTTTATAGTTTAGAGTTGAGCTACCCAAAAGCAACTACTTAATCGTAAGCTTACAACCTATGCTGATGGCGCGTTTTGGGTAGTATGGTACAGAAAAGCTAAGCAACCTGTATGTATCCTTTCAGTTAAATAAAAAATATAATTCAACAAGGAAAATTGAAAAAACGCAGCCATTTAATGTAATTTGGACAGTGAACATTTTGCTTAATCGCTGGTGCCGGCGATTACTACGTTTACGGCCGCTTAAACAGTTGTTAAGGATCAATTAACATTTATCGGACTTCCCTTTTCGTGTCGCTCGTTAAATTGGTTTATTTAAATTAATTTTGTATTGAGTAAGTATATCTGTAACGTTAACGTTATAAGATACTTATAGCGTTCCAAAATATATTAATTATCTGTCCACTTTTATTCGAATTCTATCCAAATCTACAAACCTGTACCCCAAGTGACGATATCAACTGCGTATGTTCCTTACTTTATATGAGAACGGAAAGAATTTCTTGCAGCGAGTGTAGGACATTTTAGATCCCCATACAAAATAATGATTATTCGCAACTCGCAATTCGTCAATGTTAAAACATACTAAAACCTATATTTGTGATAGGTACTCTTATTTACTAAATTGTAAGGTAATTTCAACGATACTAACATCATTACTTATATACGTACTTAAGATTATCATCATATCCGCTAGATGCCCTTTGGAAACCACTCATGAGGGCGTGAAGATATAAAATAAAAAATAGGAAAATAATTACTTCCATGTGCCGCTTGCAAAACATAAATAAAGATTGTTGCAGATTGCATTAGTTATTTATTTTTTATAATTTTAGTAACCATAATTAAAACCAACAGAGGCTGTTGGGATATAATTGAATCTAAATGGCAAATGTTTCAATTTCTTAGGTTCTCTCTTTTTACTTTATAATAACAGTAGCAGCTTCATAAGTACACTTAAATATAAAGTGCATACTAGGTACATGACGCAGTTATTTTCGAGTCGTTATCGAGTAGAATCTCGTTTGAAAAGTTTATCAATTTATTTCAGAGGTAATTTAATTAAATTATTCTTACTTAGAAAAAAACACATAAGAATTTACTAAAAACTTTCTTATCTTAATAATTTTATGTGAAATATCACTATCAAAAAAAATTAACCATTTTTTTGCGAACAAAAACTTGTAAGCTACTTTAATACTTCTAAAAGATATAGAATATTTGGTTAATCGTGTTTGACTGGTATGGATGGGTGGCCGGTCGGCGTGTCTCATTACGATGCGGGGAGCGCGTGCGCCGCACGGGATGCACTTAGAGGGCTCATTGCGGAGGTTGGTATGTTCAATAGAGGGACAATGCGGGCCGGAAGCGTGTCCGCCGGAAGCCCTTCATCGATCATGCCCTAACTACCTCACCGACGCACCTTATACCTGACGTTCGTATTATCCCTTATGATTTCTTCGATAAAATCGTCGTGTTTACCATTTTCAAATAAATGTGGTGGTTTTTTAAGTACCCTATGTCCGTCATTGGATTTAAAGCTGTTTCTTTTTCACTCCGGCAAATTTCAACAAAATCAGTTTAGCGGACAAATTCTAATATGAATATAAATTAGTATAGAAGTATTCGATATATTTGTATTGATTGATGTACTTACTTATTGAGTCCATTATTACTCATCCTTACGATTGAGTATAAAGTCGTCGTAGGTAGGTACGTGTCATGACTGAGAGAATGCGCCAGACTTTCATAAAGTTATCTTTCCTGAAAAGTTGGTGTAATGTCACCTCTGCCTACTTTTCTACTTTTGGCGTGGAAATATAATAATTACCGAACAGGAAATGTTTTTTTGATGCATGCTAAACCCTAAATACTTTCCCACGGGCTGCGGCTAATGGTTAACAATTGCATTTCCTCACCTAAAAATAATGACGTGATTGTATGCAAGTTCGGCAGCTTAGGTGTCTCACACCGGCCAATAGACATTGTTTATGACACCTTTTGTGATAGCCCGCCTCCACAATAAATTGTTAAAATTGTCTGTCGCACGCCTTATTGTGCAGGCACGTAGGGCACCCTCAGGATGGAGTTAGTTTAAAACAACATTCTCACGTACCTTTTGTAAATTGTAAACGCCCGCTTACCTCTACCGCACTTATTGTTCTATTATGTAAGCTTGTGAAATGTAAACAGTTGTATGAAAACCTAAATGAAACGATTAAAAAAATATCGGAGTAAAAAACGAATAATGATTGTACGTGGTATATTGATGTGCTGAATGGATAGCCGCTATCCGCGTGTAGCGTAGTGCAGTCACGTCCGACGGCCGGTCGTGCCTTTAAATACACACCAGAGATACACACTAATGTTACCGATATCGCACAGTCAACTTCAATTAACCAGGTACACGTTACACATAAAGCGTAGTCTGGCCATCTGATACTGTGGTGAAAGCTTTGTTATCATACTGACTATAAGCATATTACTCTTATATCGGAATTTATTATTAGTCCATAGTTCTTAATATTTCATCCATCTAATCGGTCTTATACGTACTGTTTGTTACACACTAGTAGTTGTACCCCGCTTATGAACACCAAAAGTTAGTAACACCTCTGTCCTAGCTATCCCTTTAGGAACCATTCTGCGAAGGCGATTTTAAATTGAAGTCTCTCTCCGCTTCAACCTGTATAACAACTGTATCGTGGAAGAAAGTAGAGTTATACCGTCTTAAAAAAATGTATCCAATATGCATTCGATTGTGGAGAATGTATGATTAACAATGCGCTGCGTCCATCCTCCGAGCGACCTTCCGGCCGGCGGCGGCGCGGTGCGGGCGGCGCGCTTCCACCATGACTCAGATATCAATGGACACCGAGTTATGTCCGGTCCGGACCTACTGCGTTGACACCATTCATTCATTTTGTACGGTCAAAAGAATCGTAGTCAAGTAGAACTGTTACAATATTGAACTTTGGGAGATCAACAATAGTTACGAAAATTAAGGACTGAAGGACCTTTCCCTTTGATAAGCTGCATAATGTGTAGAGTTAAACCCAATTTTAAATACCGTCATTACATTTGTGAGATCTTCCTGCTGCATCGTAATCGTTCAAGCTGATTATGTTGTGTATTAATGCAGTCTAAAATGTAAAGGGATACATGTCAAAAATTGATTAAATAAATAGCAACAGAGAATCTATTTAATTAAACAACGCCGGTTGAATTTATCCATTGTCCTGTTTTTTGCTCCATAGTTGCGTTATCGGTTATCTTTGATGTAAAACAATTAGTAACACTTGCGTACGCGCAGCACGCGCTACGTCGCGCCGCGCCGGTGCGGTGTCGACATTGTCATTGTTTTGGCGCGCTCCCTTTGTCGCCCATTCATAGCAGTTTTGACGTGCACCCATTGATGCCTCCATTGCATACCTATGTACACACTACGGAAGTCGTTAGAGCAAATCCTATTGTCTTTTTTACTGCCCATAAATTCAAAACATTTGAATAAACGATTTGAATTAATATTACTATTAGAATAAAATACAAGTCTATTCATTGATTGCTCGTTTACATACAAAAGCTGTGCCCCTACTCTGGATGGTTATCAGTTCACACACAAAATGCACAAAAGTATTATTTTCTCTGTTTGCTATGGGTTGTTATGTGTACAGTTCTCAAATTAGAGATCCACATTTCGCACATTTTTCCAACTTTTCAAACAATAGTAGCCTTGCATCAATTTGAGCCTTAATTTGTGCTTAACAATGCGATCGGCTTCACATACCTAGTCATCGTGATAAATCGATACGGGAGATTATGAAATATAAATATTGTTTTCTGGGTTTATCTAAGCATGATATTTTCTCAGAGTAATAATGTATGTAGACCAATTTGATATCAGATAAAAATATAATTTCTGCAATTATTAATCATAATATGCTAATCGTTATCCCACGAGAATTCAAGCGCGATAAGCAGATTATTACTTCACGTGCTAACTCCTCGGCAATGATTAGTTTTTCTACAACAACCAAGTCCGGTGGGAATATGGAAGGCGAGGGTATGTATTTGTAATTCACACATGTTGCCTTTGCGGCGCTAGCGTACCCGCTTGACACCTTCCTGCTATTTTTTCTTCACTTAACTTTTGCCACGCCTCATTAGCTTCTTTAATTTGTTTATAAAATTATTAACGCAACATTGAATCCAAAACTTCTCGCCTTCCCATGTGGTTTTCCAAATGGTAAATCTTTCAAATATAATCTTACACTTTAAGTAACGAAGAATAGGCGCCGTCTTAAAGCGTTAACCAATTTGATCATAATGATACTAGACTTTTTAATTGTTTGGATTTCATGCGTGTATTTTGAACTTAATTTCAGTTATGTAGTTCTTTTAAAAACTAGTTTTACAGTCTTTTTCATGATGTATTTCAGTATAGCTGTAAGTTAAGCTCGATGTGAAACGTAACTCAATAAATACTCGAAATGCATCAAACTCAGCTAATTATCTTGGATTGCGTGCATCGCAGCTGTTATGAAAGTGATATCGTCACTGCATGCCTATCTCATTTGCAGTTTTTCGGCCCCCTTTGTTCTCAGTTTAGCAATCGAGCTATTGCGTCACACGTTAATTATCTTTTGTTTGAGGATTGTATTGTTAATTTGTTCATTGACCAACTTCTTGCATTAATACGAGTATTTTTTTGGTTGGTTAAATATAGAAAATATCATCTTTACACAAGTGCCGTAAAAGCAAATAATGTGTAAAAACTAATATTGTATCGATTCATGGACAAAGTCATCATAGTAGAGAGGGATCTCTACGGCTCGGGGTGTGATCTGTAACCGAGCCCTCAGTGAGCCGTGGGAAAGTACGCACCACTAAATTATTAACAACAATATTGACCCGCTGCCTACTTAAAGGGATTGACCACTAGTTGTTTGCGCTCGCAGTTTGCCGCTCCCAACAAATACAACCGACCGACGACGTGTCGACCACTATTTTTCAAAGTTTATGGGAAAACTTGGAATGAGAACACCGAACTCAGGGTTGGTCAACATTTTGTGTTTGGTTCCTATGAGAACTGAGATCTGTTTGGCAGCGAGCGTTGAATTAATAGGGGAGGTTCTATGCGCCCATTGTTTATGAGATATGAGGAACTATGGGACATTGAACTTTTCCGAAAGCTTTGCTTTAGATATTTTTCTAAATCTTTCGGAATTGAGTAGCAGCTCGTGTTACTGTATTTCCATTTAAGGAGCCCTAAGTATTATCATAAATAAGGTGTATGAATTGTAAAGTAAGTGTACATTTTCCCTGGTCCGGATTCAATTATAGTTTGCGACGGATCATTGAGCGTCGGAACAAATTAAATGAGCTCATCAACCGCTCTACTTGTAAAACAAAATTGATTTTCGATTACAGTACATTGTTAATGAAATCGGAATTGAAAAAATACTGCTGAATTTGTATTTGAGTTTCTGAGTAGTAATTTGGCATGGCCCAGCTTTTTAAGGCCTAAAGGTAAAGAAATAAAAAATCACAGGGAATATTCCCGCAGCAAATGATAACACTAAGGATAAAATCATTGCCTAAATATAAAAATATTTCACAGGAGCGCATGAGTTTATTGCGTGGAAGCTATAAACGTGTACCCGACCTATCAATTAGATCGTTATCACGCGCAGACATTCCAGTAATCAGTAGTATTCATTTACATGTAAGAAGCAGGTGCAAATTAAATTTGTATACTCGGACATACACAATTCTATTGAACTATTCCGATATAAAAGGTTCTAAGAATAAAATAATATTGGAAGAACCTAAAACAAAACGTAGGTAAACTATAATAATAGAAAATATTTTAATCCAAAGGTCATCGACTTCAAGTTGAAACAATCAGCTCTCTAACTGTTGATGATAGTTCATGTACCTACACTAATTAATTCTGATGATGCTGAAGTATAACAATGGAGTATAATAAATGCAAACGAGAAATAACTTAAATCCAGATTATTACAGTTACAAAACGAGACGAGTGTTTCTAAGAAAACAAATTACCCCATAAAGTTGTAGATTGATTGGATTGTCATTGTTTTGGTCGCGTTGATTATACGGTCATAGCCATAGCACTCGAGCCATTTGTACAAAACATAATGGACGGACGGAAGGCCTGGCGTTTTGCCTAGGGGGCTGTAATGTTTCCGCTGCAGTGGTCGCTGTGTAAACCGCGGTAATCCATTAATTAACAGCACTAAGCATCACTATTAATTAATTGGTGCGGTTCACGAGGCTATGTTATCGCATGTCAGGTTCAGTCACCATGACGTGCGGCGTTCGCAGACTCCTCTTTCACTTTACCATAACAAAAATGCGGAAAATCGGTTCGTGCTTACATTGTATGATGTGAATCGTAGCATTTTCCCCATTTCACAATATTTATACTCGCGAATACCATCAATTCAAATAATCCCTAAGTAATCTCAACAAATTAGCTTTTGTGTGCAAATTTAAATTCGGCTGACATTCGAGCCAAATAGCACCGGTAATTACAATCAGTACAAAAATATTCGTTGATTCAGAAAATAACAAATTACTTATATCAGAAAATTACTTTTGTATATCGAATAATCACGTGATTTTCTTGGAAATATAAGTAGGTATTGGTCTCACAAATAAACCACTACCATAGAATATCTACTCGAACTGACTCGAACTCATTGCTTTGTGACTTGTACTCAACGGTTACATGTAAAGATAACGTGGATTTTATAAATTTTAATACCCACCTCTTAGACTCAAATAAGCAGATTTTTTATCTGAGAAAACGAGTACAACCATGTCACGTTTCCTAGAGAGTTCTGTAGTGCAAGTAGTTTCCCATAGTACCGTCTTAAATTTAAATAAGGTTAAAATGAGTAAAGTGTGAGTTTTAAGAGTTATGGTTGCGAGAAGAGAAGCAGGATGGTAGTCGTGTGATGGCAATCATTCAATTGATCCACGGGCCGCTCGTTAGGCCAATTATCCAATGAGCTCGGCGCCCCGTGCCCTCAGTATCAATACATCGTCATCATATCACACAGAAGGCCACGACATTTTTCATATTTAATCATCTTGTTTATCATACTATAATTATGTTTGTGAATGTATTAGGATTAATATATTTGTTTATGTACTTAAATTGCTAATACGTAGGTAATTCAAGGAAACCATAAGCCCTTACTAATCTAATAATAATAATAAATCATAATCTAACCTCAAAACAAAGTGCATGAGAAAGGCTTGTTCTCGAAAATTTTAATGCCGAGTAGGTTATAACAAAAGGTAACATTTATATCGATCGAGTATAACGAAGAGGCGTAGAATGATATATACTGCTTTCTATCTTTAGCTGGCGTTAACCCAGAAAGTGACGTCAACAATCCAAGGCCTAGGCACGCCTAGGCGTCCATAAAATCATAAAGACCGAAGAATGGTGAAACAAAAGATGTAGGCGCGAGTGATTGTTGTAAATAAAGTAGCGTCGGCGGGTCTACGTGTTGTAATGTGAATGAACCGCGGCGCCGCGCCGGCGTCGCCGGAAGGACACCGCAATTGCTCATTACGACGCCGTGCGACGCATAGATTTCGCACCTCGCTCAAATGTTCAAGTTACGGACCAAACTGGCAATAAAACTAAACTAATATTCTAATCAGACGCCTGGGAAGACAATTAGGTGCCGAAGTTGTGTAGTGGTGTATAATTAAAAGCTTTGGATTTATCATCCTCGCAGTATAGGTATTATATTTAATACGACATAGCCGATAAATCGAAAAAGTAAATAATGTATGGCCGATTTGGTTTCTAACATTTAGGCAAGACTGTTCTACTTGTATGCGACGGCGCGGAATCTTTTTTAAGCAAACACTCTGCTTATTTATATTTTATCTAAATTAAAAAATAGTTGAAAGAAGGAAATTTTTTTCTTAGAAGCAGATCTCTTTCTGTTTTATCTAATGAACAGACAAAGAAGTAACGTGCCAGACAATAATTGACACTTCTAATGATTGTAGTGGTTACGCCTAGTTACACGATCACGTCACTGGATAGTTAGCTCACTCAAGCAGCTCTTATTACCTGCATCCTGCCAATTCCCGACTATCTACACTTACAGCCGATCTAACACTGACCCACATTCCACGAATTCGCTTATAATCAGGTCGATAGTCAATCAAAAATCAGTATCTAGCGATCTGCCATTCTTGCAACACCTATACAAATAATTCAATGGTTATATGAATTTACCTTAGCATCAATGTGTGTCAATAGTAGCAGCAAACTATGCTCTCAAACCAATAATCCATTTTTTTCCAAACGATATAACCTTATTTGTCGAGTCGAATCGGCATCGCTAAATACAGGGGACACAATGTAAAGCTTTTTGTGCCATCGCATTGAATCAATTTTGCGTTTTTTGCGCGTGGATTCGGAAGCCGCAGGTAAGAGGGCCTAGATCCGGGTTCCCTTTGTGTTGCTCTATTATTGTGATTTACTAATGTTTACAAATTCGCAATTTGGGAAGCAAATAACTGTCAGAATGCATCAGCTGCGTCATGCGGCTAATTTTACACGCACATTGCAATCCACTTTACATTTTGACCACGCCGTCCGTTGACAAAGTCGTTAGCTTGTTTGTACAAATTGTGCGCTCTTAGAACAACATATTATCATTAGATCAATAAAAAAGTAATCCCGAATTATCCCTACTAATATTATAAATGCGAAAGTAACTCTGTCAGTCAGTCTGTTACACTTTCCCGCTTAAACCTCTCAACCGATTTTGATGAAATTTGGCACAGATAATCTTTAGACCCTGAGAAAGGACATAGGCTACCTTTTATTTATTAAAAATATTAGGTGTCCGCGACCATAAGCATGAAACTAAATCTACGCGGGTGAAACCGCGGCGCACAGCTAGTTTTATATAATCATGCAAATAAATAATAGATCAGGTTAGTCAATACAAACGAATAAGTAAGTATTAGGTGTGCCCTTATAGCTTGTTTCGAACAGAGTTTACTTCGTTTGACCATAAATATTACTCACAAAGGGTTACTCCACAATAACATTCTCAAGTAAGTCTCTAAAGCTACTTACATTCAATTCAATAGTATGAGATGAACAAATAAACATTATTGTTGTTCAATGATTGGAGTTAATGTTCACAATGAAGAATGAATTATCGATTACGAATGATCACGGGACAAGGTAAATGGCCTCGGACCAGATTAGACGATAATTTGGGTGTAATTTGACGTAAAATTGTGTAAAATATAATATGGAGCGCGAATACAACTAGATGCGACAAAAAGGGAAACAAACAGTAGTAGTTAGGTTTCGTCAACCGTGACTGCATGAAACGGAGCGGTCGCCGCGGCCGGTATGTGGCGGAACTAACTGCTGCTACTAACATTTACCGTATTTTACAGTAAACCCGTAAACCACTCACACGCAATATACCTACGCAAATGCCTATATATACGTTCCTACATACATACATACAGGCAATCATTTAGGTGATTATGTTTATGGATGAACGTTTTTATATTCTGAAATCGAGGAAATATTATTTAAATTATTCGTCAGTAAAACCAAACGTAACGATGGGCTACAAAATTACTAATTAACAAATTACAGAGTGACAATGAAGGTTCTGAGTAAAGTAAGGTTTATTAAAGACGCGTTGCGAAACCCAAAACTATAAAATATTTTATATAGTCTGTGAAGCAAAAACATAATAATTATGTTTCCCACCTAATTAAACCTGGAAATATAACAATGCTATGCAATGTAGAGTTCATCATATTTGATTGTGTGAAAGTAACTTTGTTGGTTCTCGTGATAGAGTTCGGATTGTTGAGATACTTGTAGCTTTTGTATGCTACCAACTTCAAACAAATATTTTTGAAAGTCATCTCATAAAGTGATTATTATGCCAACCTAGACTTTACAAAAGTGGATCAACAGCTACTTATCTAATCGAAAGCAACACGTTGAAATTACAAAACTTAATAATAAATATCAGACTGTTACATATAAATCTCAACAAAAACTGAACCCATACGGAGTACCACAGGGTAGCATATTAGGCCCTCTTCTCTTTTTAATATACATAAATGACCTTCCTCACGCAATTTCTCAAAAATGTATATTGTATGCCGACGATATATCTTTAATAGTTAAAAGTCCCAAGAAGTTAAATCACAACAAAGATGTAAATGAACAAATCACAATTATTGAAAACTGGCTAGACAAAAATAACTTAAATGCAAATGCTCAGAAGTCTACTTATATACAATTTATTAACAAAAATGCCAAAAACACTAAACTTAATATTACTTACAAACAACAAATCATACAAGAATCTACATCAGTTAAATTCTTAGGTCTACCTAGATAACCACCTAAATTGGAAAACTCAAATAGATAATGTATGCAAGAATCTCAATAGATTTGTGTTTGCTCTGTACCGCATAGCTAAAACGGTTGGTAAACAAGCTGCTCTCATTGCATACCATGGCTATGTTGGGTCCGTGCTGCGATATGGTCTTATATTGTGGGGAAATTCAGTAGATCTTAATCGTGCCTTTATAATACAAAAAAAGTGCATCCGCGCCATCTGTGGAGTCGACCCCACTACCTCCTGTAAGCCTTTATTCCAGGCACTAAACATATTAACCTTACCGTGCCTTTATATTTTTCAAGTATGTATGTTTGTACATCAGAATAACAATATTTTTGAAAAAAGGAAGTCACGTTGCTCTTTCAATACACGATTCCCAAATAAATTAACAGTACCATACTCACAAACCCAATGTTTTTCTAGAAATAGTTACAGAATGTGTATAACAGTTTATAATAAATTACCAGAGATATGGAAATCATTACATACAAAAAAATTCAAAGTCACCTTGTATAACTACCTAGTCTCAAAATGTTACTATTGTATTTCAGAATTCCTAACGGAATCTATAAAATCTTAAGAAGAAATATTATATTATATAATTAATATAGACAATGTGCAATACCTATTTAAGTACCTACAAATTATTAAAATATAGTGTTATATAAACAAAATAATATGCTTGGTCAGAGCCATGTTGTTGGTAGACAAAATGTTTAATATGTTATTAATATTTACATACCCACAATGGGTGAAATATGCTATGTACCTATTATTTTAACCTCCATCTTTTGTAACCATATTTCATGTAAATAAATTATTCTTATTCTTATTCTTATTCTTATACCGTCAAATACACATAATTATTCTCCGAACTAGTAGGTATACTATAATTAGATTGAACATTGAGATTATCACAATTACCAAATTCACTTTTAGATTAGTTTACTTAAGTGTTAATAAAAGAGGCAATAAGTTATGGTTTAGTACTGTAACATCTCTCAACGATGGTTACATTGACGACATTATTATTTTTGCATTAAACACAATTATGCAAAAAGGTAGTGAATTATGAGCGGTGTTCGTTCGGGCACCGCCGCCGGCAGCGCACTGTGTTTACTTTGTCTCTCGCGGCATCCTCCCTATAATCCCAAATAACAAATTATGAAATGGATGAAAAACTCAGGTTAAGCTGTCGGCGATCCCTAAACATAATGTTTGATTGTGCTCTAATGACAAGGCGCGGACTCCAAGCCACCTTTTGTGTAAAGCCGACTGAGATAACTTGTGCAACGTTACAAAAAAAGCGTTTATTTTTAAAGTCGTAAAGTCCAAATTGTTGGCGTTTCGTAATCGATGTCAGTGTTTCTACTAAGGAGGTCCTCGTAATTGAGCAATCATCTACTCTAGTCCGTTGCGGTAAGCGACGCATCGAAAATAAATGAAATTTACTATTTGTTTTATTTATTTATACTAGTTTCGTGTGTTGTTTGTGTTTTGTGACGAGTAAGTATACTGGCTTTGTATTCGGTGTTATGATGTTTATTTGATTATGATATACAATGTTTAGATACCTTGTTAGCGTGTACGTAGAGTAAAACTTTAATTTTACTGTTACTCTATCCAGGGTTACGGTCATTTATGTAATAATAAGTTCTCAAGTTTAGACCCCAGCGAGGTAAAGTGATGAATTTTGAAGTGCATCTTTATAAAATTTTTTAGCTGCTATTGACTTTTCCTCAAAGTTATAAAAATATGAAACATATATAACTTTTAAATTTTTCTCAAAAACAGTGTATTTATGTACGATTGGCTAAAATGGAGTTTTGAACGGAGGAGTGGCTATAGTCGAGTAGAGAATAAAATATACCTTATTATAAGTAATTGATTCAACTAGTTAGCCGGGCAGCGGACCCCCGGCAAGCATAAAGGTTAGTGCACAATACCAGCACGTGGGATGACGTGAATGGGCGCGCACTGATCGCGCCTGTGATTACCGGCGCCGGCGACCGCCGCTCCATTACCTACTCCATCAAACAACACAATTTTTAAAATTATAAACCAGCAAATTCAAATAAAATCCACTGAGGAGGTATCCACATACTTTTCCTATGCGACTGAAAAGTATACATACAGAAGGATATAAAACCAATAGCACAACCTTGTGCATGTAATGGCCTCGACTCAGGCGCCGCGAATGAAATGATTCATAAATTAATAATCAGAATAGTCATTTACTATCTCTCGCATATGTAAGTAAATAGCGTAGTTATATCCGTATCGCAGCATCGATTTCGTAGAATTAAAACAACAGTTGACTTAAGAATATCCCTTTCAAAAGGATACCAACTAATCAAACATCAAAGCAGGAGTTTAACCCCTCGTAAGTTGTAACTAATTTAAACGTTCGGCTCGATCTTTAGGATTAACGCCAGGAAATCTGACAACAGGATACGTCAATTTAAACTGGTCGAAACAGTGGACGAATGTGCCAAAGCGTACCTTTCATCTATTGTTTTTATCTTGGAATGTTTTGAAGGGAGCGCTGTCCGTTACTTCTTATGGTGGAAGTATTATTTGTGGCAGCCAGGACAAGCGGTATCGGATGTTGTACAAGGATTGGTGTAGACATTGGTCGGTGGTGCGGTGAAGTGGCAGGACGTGAGCGAGTAACAAAGGAGCTCGTCTAAACAGGCCATTAATAAGGAGGCGGCTCGCGGGATCCGCTCGGGACTTCCGTCGCATTCCGAGAACTACTATTCCAAGACAAGATAAGAATAGCATTGCTCTGATACTCCTCTCAACACTGAAATGGCAATCAAACAAGTACAGATCTACACGAGATGACTGCAACCAAAAATAAGATGTCGATGCATGTAAAATTTATATTCGGATATAAAAGATATGGTGACAAATGAAAGGATCCATAAACATAATATTGAAGTGCTTTTTAAGGCGACTCGTCACGATGGCAACAAACGTATTGCTTGCTATTGTTGTATATATTAAAATAAGCTTCGAGATTTCACTACAAGTTTATTCCGTATCAGCACGTTCGACAAAAGGAGACGATTTATTCGATTGAGCGTGAAAGAAAAAGACGGACATCGTCAAGGACCACCTTGTTGGGTCTTTACTTACAGATCATGTCAAGTATTGAGTTAGTATAATGATAAATGGAACATTCACTCTAGTGGAACTAGCTGAAGATATATATAAACATGTGATTCATACGTATTATAACAATTATTAAGATATTCGTATTAATTTGTGAATAGGTTATTTTTACAAAAGCGCAAATATTCAAAGTACTTACCTAGTTTTGGAAGTTAACGGAAATCCAAAATTGTAACATAAAAACAAGTATGTTAATTTATTTTTCATCCCACCATCTCGGAAAGAGTATTTTTAATCTTCAATATCTGAGTGGAAAAGCCGTTTTTATTCTCTAGAGGATTTTTTTTATTTTTTTTTTTATTCTTTAATTTTTCGGAACTTTTGTCTAACATAGACAATGTCTGCTCCATTGAGCTCGCACATCACAACTCAACAATCATTAAACAATCTAAACATTAACTGAAAGGGATAAAGTAAATTGAATTTAGATTTAGAACATCGTGTGCACTAAGTTTGTGAATTAAAAAGATTATTCTGTAATACTTACCTGTCATAATGTAGTAATTAATACCTAAACTGAAATAAAAGTGTACCTATCTTGTGATTGTAAACGTTTTTTTTTTGCATTTAGTCATTTCCTCGCTGAGGTGGAATGAAAAGTTACGTGTTGCACTCGAGTGCAAAGATTTTTCACCTCGTGCTCTTTTGATTCCCTCGCTAACGCTCAGGATTCTAATTTTAATTTTAGAATCCTTCGCTTGCTCGGTCATCAAAATTGAACACGCGGTTAAAAAGCAACTTTGCACTCTTGTATAACAAATAACTATTATTTTGTAGTAGGTATTACTTTACCTGTAAATAAATATATTGAAACGAATTAATTTGAAATCAAATAAATGTGGAGAGATAAGTAGCTAGAAGTCAAGCATTGACGAGATAGTAGTTAACACGTAGGAAATGTGCTAGAATAATAGTATATTTATTAGGTGTTTTATATTATTTTCTCTCGACGTTGGGTCGGCCGTGGGCTCTACCTAAGGACTACATCGGATTCTCCAGTAGCCACAAGTAGAAACCGACCAAATATGTAGGTACTAAGCTACTGATTTGGACGGTTTTTTTCCCTTTATGGATATCTACCAGGAAATATTAATATTTGTCTTTCGGTAAAGCTCTCGCTCGGCTACATTTCGACGAATTTATCTGAATAATATAAATCGATTATAGCTTTCCGCACGACTCTTAAAATCTCTTTTTTTCAGTACGGACGTGACCGAACTCTGGATAGTGTTCGAGATATCAGTATCGGTTGATTTGTAAATAATTGATCGAACAGTCGATTGCTACCGATCCGAAGCGTATCGGGCGGCTCGGCGCAGGCGCACCTGCTGTCACGACGCCGGTAAATCACATCGTTGACCGGTGACCAATCGATTTTGTAAATTTGACGACTTCATCGGTGCTACATCGACTGTCGATACACCGATTTAATTTATACACGAATGTTGCTCGTTCTCTTGACATTTTATGCCAGATAAGTATTAAATGTCTAAATATTACGCTTTTTAAGGTTCACTTAAGCTTACGCCACCATTCGTACCCGTTAGAATGTAATCTTATACAAATTATTATAGGTCTGTGTGTGACATTTCAATTCTTATTACGATGTTTAAACACGGGTCTCGGAGGCGACGTAGGTGCCTAACCCTTTTAAAAAAGTGACAAAACAAACAAATATCATTCCTATTCTCATGCGAATACCTTCTAAATTCAGTCATGATAATGCGTCAGTGAAGGGTTTTTATGTGCATTTTATTAGAATTATTCTTGGGTAAATATAAATGTAGTTTGAAGCAATTTTTCACGTAAGTGGGAGAGTGAACAGCAGGGGGTGCCGACAAAGGCTGCGCGGGCGGCAGCTCCCGGTGCGCACCACACACTCGCACCATACAGAACTACTGCAACCACTTTATAACACCAAAACACACGAATATTTCAAACGTAAATAGCATTATTAATTTCATTCATAAATCCCAGTGGAAAATTACAATATCAACCGTATTAGACCAAACCCACCATAAATAAATGTTTGTATCGATTTTGGTATCGTTCCATATATGCTATGTTAATTAATCAATAGAAATGAAGGTTTTTAATAGCTCTACGTCGTGGCGGGCGACGGCGTAGGCTCGCGTTTTGGTTGCGCCCGCGCCGCCGCCCCCGCGCGACCTATTGTCTACCCACGTGCGCACGCGAGACGACGCGGAGACGTCATAATATCATCTTATCACATACACGTGCCATTAACGTTAATACTCTTCGATAAAATTATCTCACGAGGAAAAGGAGCCGTTCATTACACCCTGCACTTTACTGCTACATATCTCTGAGTCAACTTCTGATAAGCTTTATAAATCTACCCTATTATTGTTTTAGTTGTATTTTGTACAGAGCTTATAGGAAAACACATTCCAGATAATAATACCACTTGGATAAAGATTCTATAGGAAGGAGAGGAAGCTGCGGAACTAAAAAAAATAACGTAGAAAGTGGAAGTTTCTTTATGCTTAAAGTATTAACGGATTAAGTACAGGGCCACACAGCGGGTACTTAGCGCTGAATTAACAATAATCTTTTGGCAAGTGGCGACAATGTGATGCGTCTTTGTATCTCTGCCTCAACGGCTAAGCGTAGGGTAAGTAACACATTAGCTGACACCAACAATTGATAGTTATATCCGGTCTGGCCACCTATATTGAATGCAGTTTTAAATCACTAAATATTATTATATATACAATAATTATTATTAGCTCTGCTCCGCGCTAGTACCCGCGCAGACTTCATTTCATGGGTGATTATTAAATAGAAGTTACTCCTTTGTAATATTGAGTTTCTTGCCAGGTTCTTCTCAGTAAAAGCAACCTTCCGAACCTGGCAGTAGCATGTATAATCCATGTCGTTCTGACGATTTGAAAGTACTTTGTAAAAAGTCTAATCGAATAAAGATATTTTTGACTTTGACTTTGACTTTGACTATTAGATATTTGCCAGTGGAAGTCACGTTAAAATCGGTCCAGCCGATTCGGAGTCAGAACGAACAGACAGACAGACAAACGGACAGACAGAAAACCAAAATAAATTAAATAGTTTTTTTTTTTTTTGAGTACTGTAGGTATTCACTTTCATATTCATTTAGTGAAAAGGTGGAATTACAAACAGACAGAGATTTTATATAACTGTATAGAAATAGATTATAATGTCAAATAAAGACTTTAATAATCTCATAAAATCAATCATACTGTCTAAGTTTGCACAGCAAATATTGAGCTCTTTAATAGCATTATCCATTATAATAAAACAATGATAGAACAAAGGTATGAATAGTTATCTGCGCAATAAAGAAGAAAGGCAAGAGGTGTGGGCGTGAGAAAGCGCGAGGGCGGAGGCCGGCCTGCTAATGTAGTGGCCAAACACCACTACCGACCTTACGTACCTCTCATATACTAACACGTGGATAAATCATACGCGTCAACTACCTCTCCCTCTATTCCTCTTAAATATAAGATAGAGACACTCTTCCCCAGAAAAATAACTAGAAGTAAAGGGCAGCTATAATAAATAAATATTGAAACCGAACAGTTTCTGAATAGATTTTTATGGGTTTGATTTATTGATAAATAAACACTTGCTCGAAAGTGCTAGACTACAATCAAGGTAAGTATTATATTTGGTATGTGAGCCATTTTTTGCAAACTTTTAAATAATGGCTCATCCTTAAGTTCGTTGTTCTGTGCCCGCCTATGTGATGTGAGTACCTCTTTGTTAACCTCACCATAAATACAATGTCGTTACTGTTTATTTACTTTCATGCGCTTAACATCTTCACACGCTATGCTTTTGTGAGCAAATATTTTGAAATTTGACCTTTTTTCAATCAGTTTTCAAAGTAAGAAATATCTTCTAGGTTAATTTAAGATTTATATTCACGGCCTGAACCCATCCCCGATCCGGTCCCTCAAGGGATAGGTCTCTTAAGAAACAGGTGTATCAATTAAGGCATAACAATATATTTTATACTTTTGAAGAACATTTTTAAATATCTATTTAGGGATTGTTAGGGTTATAACACAAATATAATGTCATCCAGATAAAGCGGTGTGTTCGTGAGAAAGCCTCTTGGAGGCATGCACTGTGACCGACTCCCAGCTCTGAAACAGATCCTTATCACCTCTCACTACACCCGGTACTCTCACGTCCGCGTCACATTGACTAATTGCTTCGCCCATACACCGTGAAATTACTACATTTGAACTTCTAAATAATAACTTACGCTGATTAATTTATAAAGATTACGAACATGTTCCGTTTATTTTATACATACATTATGTTGTAAATATAAGTTAGCTCTACCTCCATTGTATGTACTGTGATTTATTTTCTTTAGTATTCCAGGTTTCATTTATAATTTTTCCGTCTGATATTTGGGAGATTTGGGAGACCTCGCACAATTTTAGACTTATTTTCATACCTTCGATTCAATCACCTGATATTTATCGCATTTAAAAGAACGTGGTATGTCTTTTTTATTTAAAAGAAATAGGTTATGAACAAGCATTTTGCCAAGAAAGCCTATTTTCATCCAACATTGAACCTCTAGCATGGTAGTTTTATGTTCACGAAACCCAATACTCACATTGATAATCTTACCGATTCTGTCCTAGTATATTATATATCTGAAAAAAAACTATCAATTTTGGGTATAAAATATATTTGTTTAGCCCCGTTCGTTATTTTCTGCGTGGGAATATCTGATTGGCCAGTGTCTTATGTAGCGTGTATTCAGTTGCAGTGCTTGATTTAATTGAAAGCTGCCTGAGAACGGAGGTTTAATTGTGAGCGCAGCCAAGACGTGTGTTATTATCCGGACGTGTAATACATACTAGCGCTACTATTAGGGCTTTTACCCTATATTTGTATGGTGTGCATAGCAATTCGCGTTTGTGAGCTTTCCCACTTAATCGATGAGCGCATTCTTGTTTAATGGTGCCGTGAAGGTTTTACCTACCTTCTTTATTGTTTTGATTTGCGTTTACAGCGTATGTTGTGTGTATAGTGTTGTTGGGATATGTTTAGTGGCGTGATTGTCGGCGCGATGATCCGTTGCCGGTGCACATCGCCCGCGGCCACATGACGAATCCAATTAACAGCACTAACGAATGCTGTCGGACGTACACTATTTATGTTTCCTCACAGTTGCACTGTAAATATTTAGTCCGAGAGGCGTCTGGCATCACCCTTGTCTTATCTCTTCATCGGGCGCGTGAACGATTTCATGGGCAGAGAACGTCTGTTGCCGACAACGTACAGGATACAGTTTTGTAAATACTGATTAGAAAGTGGCACTCAGACAAATCGACACACGGCTCTTGAAAATTTTCTCGCACATTTAATCATTAATTGGGTATGGTAGCAGACACGTTGTGCAGATGCCAGGCTCTGTCAGAAGCAGGCACTAGGGAGACGTTGGGCCATCATGTCATGAGCCAGGCTGGGCAGCCATAGACGCGTCGCGTGCGCGTGGGCTCGACAGGTGATGTCGGCCGATTATCTGCTAATTTATACGAGCCGTTCAACTTCTGTTCTCTCATATTATATTATTCATTTCGACACAACGCA
Organism: Watsonalla cultraria; assembly: GCA_964035505.1. Classification (NCBI taxonomy): domain Eukaryota; kingdom Metazoa; phylum Arthropoda; class Insecta; order Lepidoptera; family Drepanidae; genus Watsonalla; species Watsonalla cultraria. The sequence continues at coordinate 7,014,884 of OZ037722.1, read as the reverse complement.
AACGAGCTCGCTAAATATAGAGAGCGGCATTCCATCGACAACGCTCCTTGTTCGTGGTAACTGTCCAATTGTTTTATTATCCTTTTTCGATTACAATTTCTTATTTTAAATGCCACTTGTTTACGACTGAAGAGGATGGTGGGCTCCTATTTGGAGCAGTGTTTATTGTTGTAGCCGGGGTGATGTCACCGGGGCATGCCATCATCACAAGGGGGCCCGTTTTGGAATCTTTACGATCGACACCTCCACATATTTGCAACAGTTCATTCGCCCCGATGTGAATGTCATTGTCAACTGGGATTTATCTATTTGTGATCTGATGAACGTATACATCGAATCCGCTTTGTTTTGCGCCATACTTTATAGAGCACAGATCATTACCCGCTTACTTATTTGGCACTGGGTTTTCCTGATTGCGTAGAGCTAAGTACTACACATATATAGTGTACATTTATTCGGTGTGTCACCCATATGTGTCTACTAGCATAGTTGGTATTCAAAGTTAGTTATGCAAATTGCGACATAATGATGACATAATATTTGATGGTTGGATTCTATTTTAACATGTCTATAAGCATGATTGAATCGATCAAAGAATTTATTAATTGACCACAAACTCTTAAATGCTCGCAGTAAAAGTAGGCTGTAGGTGTACGCCTCCTTGATAGTGCGACTTTATATGGTGTAGTAAGTTAACCCTTGAGCTGGATATGAAGGTAAACAAACTTATTGTAAGGGCACAGGTGCGTGTGAACCTGCCGCGCCACGCGTGAAATTGTTGTAAATTTGCTCCGGTGTGGTCTTTGGAAAAAAGTGTAACGATTACACGAGCCATCAACCCTTGCCGACGATTGGCCACGGCGTCCTCTGAACGTCATCATCATTTGTCCCTCCGGAACATTAGCCCTCGGAGGGATGTTGCCCTTTTTTATACAAATACGATGTTTTTGGACAGACCCGAACGACATGATGATGCACTGGTCAAATGGTAGGAAAATTCACTTATTATGCAGTGACAGCAATTCGACACGTGAACCACACAGAAAGTTTCATGGTATCAGAATCATTATCATCCTAATTGAATCATGTAAAATTATCTTTTGCTATATAGGAAGTAGGCATTGACACGAGGGAAACGAAAACTGTAGTTTTATCACCCTTTACATGTTTATTATACCCCGAGCTTCATGGTGATAACATAATTGAGAAAACTTGTATAGTTGTGTCTCAAAAAGAGTTTTATGGCATTTGTGAAGTTCAGTTATTCGCTCTAAGTGCTACGCGTGGGTTACGAAATAGCTACGATTCATAAATTACCAAAAAGCGGCATATACCTACAACCTCGATACTTTTTCTTAATAAGCTATGTGTGAACTGTTATTATATATAGCAATTCTCTTGTAAAAGAAATATTTAGATTAAGAAGTAATAAGAGAGATACACCTTGGATATCATAATCGCATCGAACGCAAAAGGAACAAACACACAAAATATCTGGTCTGGACCTCTTAAAATACCCTTCATTGTGCCTACGAGGAACAATAGGTGATACATATATCAATGTAAGCAATAACCATCACAACTTTTTCTTAAATTACGACGATTGGTAAGAAGTCAGAATGCTTACACAATAGACACTTTAGACATTGAACCTTTTAAATATTAATATACGTAATGTTGATGTTTTCTAAAACAGTTTTATACTATAATATTATCATGCAAGCAACCCAGGGTGGGTAATAATAATTATAGTTGGGTTGGGTTGACTTTATTTTTCAAGTGATAAATTTAGCTGTCAGAGCTATTTTTAATATGTTGAAAGTTGTATATTTGGCTATATTCAGTTATATCAGTTAAATTCATTACGTCACCTGACAATATTTTTTTGCCTACCCCGTAAGTACTTAAACAATTTGCTATAGCTAAAGTTAGTTGAGGCAACCCACCTTTAGTAATTATAATATGGGCAATAACAAAATCACGGATACTTACCTCTTACGTACGTAATGCAGTGTAAATAAAAATGTGAGCATTTCATCAAGTTGGGGATCAAAGCCGGCGGCCGTCGCGCCCCGGCCGGCCGGGCGCCAAGATCGCAACGATATCGCCGCTAGAACAGTAATCGTCAATAAAATCTCAATTTAGATGGCACCGATACTGCGTGAGTTACGGACGGACAGTTCGACCGAACACGAAAACTTACTCGACGATGGAATGTGCCCTGCGACAGGACCCGCTAACGAATTAGGCACTTATTCTATACTTTTTTTGGGATATATAGACGTCTACCTTAATTTTATTTTGTTACTTGTACTTGAAAGTAACCTCTTTAATTAATGATATATGAGCGCGTCCTTGACATATAACGCTGGAGTCAGGAACCTAACAAAACAAGAGCTACGGTGAATGGATATAGAGTATCAGAGACTGCAGGGTGTAGTTACAGCTAGATGCAATGATGACTAGAGGCGGTGGTTGGTGACGGTTGGTGACGAGTGGTGCGGCCGCGGCGGGGATTAATGAGGACTTGACGCCTCGCGGACACCGGCACGCCTACGCCTATTATAAGACACCTCTTCGTCTTTTTGCTCTCACCCCACTGGCCAGACACAGATAAGAAGGACATCAAAGTGGGCATTTAAAAATAAATTTGTGGGAAAGTGATAAATTATGGATAAGTATATTTATTTATTTTTTATTTATTTATTATTTCAAATTAAATTAACGATCCGAAGGGAACGTCTAACTTTTCTCACATTAGGCATCTTATCTGAAATGATTGCTTTCATTACCTCTGAGAACGGACGCGTTGTTTTGTTTTGTAGTGAGGAGAGATAAAGAGATTAATGCGGAAAGCAATTAATTTTGATTGAGGTGTGTTTTATTAAGTAATTGTTTTTGTGACCGATGTGCATTTGAAACGGATCATGAAGTTCGAATATGTGGATTTTAAGTATTTAGGTCTTCAGACACGCTATTGAAAGGTTAAAATGAAGCTTTACAGTTGTGTGGATTGTATTAAAGTAATATGCATGCAAAAAGCGGACAGAAAATTTACTCTTACTCTCTTTGAAGATGCTTAAAAATATTTGAGGACGTCAGACTTACCTGCATGTTCGTACGGTTGGTCATACTTAGCCAGCTGAATGCAGTGGGTAACGCAAATGATTTCAGGTCCCTAAAATTGCTGTTTTGAAAGCATCACTGATGTTATTCATGCTTACCTACTATCAAAGGGTATGCAAAACTTTATCCAGTATCTAATCCATACAGATAAATAAAATTGAAGTGTCTGTTTGTAATTCCAAAATAACAGCTTTTCACTCAATGCATATAAAAGTATACACGCTACTGACACTAAAAAACCAAGTTTTAAAAATTTTCTCTGTCTGTCTGTCTGTTTGTTCCGGGTAATCTCTGAAACGGCTGGACCGATTTTCTGATGTTTCAAGGAGTAACTTAGGCTACTTTTATTTATTAAAAATATTAGGGTGCCGCGACATGAAGCATGAAACTAAATCTACGCAGGTATAACCGCGGGGCACAGCTAGTACTATAATAAATACTTACCTTTGTTTTCGCATTTCAGCATGAAATACATACTTATACACCAAGATGCACCAATACAGAAGATCTAAAGCCGAGATGAAATTTTCGAGCATCATTCATCATAATTATTAAGTCCTGAGCAAGGATTGAACTTTTAGCCGCTAGCTTGGCTAGCAGCGCCTGACCATTAGCCTTCTGGCTGTGGCGTCATATCACAGATTGAAGGGTGTTAATTATGGAGGGATTAAATGTTACGAGTGTTCTAAAACTATGTTTGGCGTGTGGCTCGTTCCCACAGCGGGCTTTAATACATTTTCCGTGTTCCAGTTAGCGCCCCATAAATTGATTAAGGCTCCGCGGCGTCGCTCAAAAGTTTTTTGTGATGCAAGACAGGTAATACTTAACGGGTGCCATACTAGGGCTCGCGCGACGGGGCGTATGCGCTCACAGACTTAAATAAAATATACTTATTACTAAGTAATAAGCAAAATATGCATCAAATCTATAGCAATGCTTATTAATCTAATTAATTTTTACATAGCTAAATCTAAATCACAACATCACATCTATACTCATAGTTTCCTGTAAAAAAGAGTGAGTTAATTTCCTTTAAGGAAATTGCTTCGTCGAGCGACTACGATTTCCCTAAAAGCTTCTGTTCCAGTCATGGCTGAAACATAAATCATTGCCCGACCAACGTAAAATACTTCCATAACAAATATTAGTCCATTATCATGCAAGAACGTTCATTTGTTGAATTGCTTTTCGATGACTATGATTTTCGTGGCACGGCAATTAATGATTTTAGAAGCTTTTGCAAATTTACACTATTTGTATATGCAATACAAATATATAAATACCCATACGATATTCCTATAAATAACAAGAATGGAAAATCAATATAGGTGGTAAAAATATAATGACATTTCGGTATTAAGTTTCCTTAATATAATGTCTGTGACCGAGGCAATGAAGTCCACCAGCCCGTAATTTAGGCCACAAACTTAGGTGCATTCGAACAAAAAAGCGCGAGGTGACAATATAAATAACAATTTGGCCCACCCCGTTGTACGCGGTTCGCCCGGATTAGCATAAGAATGCTGCATCACGGACGCCCACGAGCGACGCCGGCCCTCGTTGTCTCTTTATACGTCGAATTTAATTTTGATTTACGACTATCCCTACAATTGTAAGCAAAATATTGTCCGATGAAAGAAGCGACGGCCAAATGACAACATCCATTCATTGTGCAGCTTTGAACATCTCAACAATTTCTATAAGATGCATATAACGTCAACAACTTAAAAGTGAAAATTTAAAATGTATCAACAACTACCTAAGCCCACGGTTTTACCCACGTATGATTAACTACAAAAATTGTACCTTAAAGATTTATTTTTCTAAAATAAAAGTAACTTATGTTAGTCCTTATAACATCAGCTATCTACTAGTGTAAGTTCCGTTAAAATCGAAGCAGCCTTTTCATAGATTAGCCGAAACAAACAGACAAAGAGAAGAGAACATTCAAAAATTTATTTTTGTGTGAGTATGTAAGTGAAAACCTGTTAAATTAAAATCGCAAACAGACACTTCAATTTTATTTATCTGTATGTATATCATATCATACCTTAACACAGAACAAGTCTCTGATAACCCAAGTCTAACGAGTCATAAACTTATAATGCAAATTCACATACTGATATTTAATATCTTAATTAATAAATACACGAGACTCCGATATCGGTGCATATTTCATGGTCGACATAATGTGCCTTAAAGAGCTTCTTAGGATTCTTTTAATATACCTACCGTCCTACCTCTTGCAGACCAATTAATTGAGGGCACGCACGCATTTGACATTAAAGTGTGCATTAAGGTGATGTATGAGGGTTAATGAGCAATTTATAATTATATTAAACAGCTAATAAATATTAAACTTAACACGAGTTTATTTTTATGATCTTACGAACTGTATCCTGCGGTTTCACCCGCGTAGACTTCACAATCCATGGTTGGCTTTATTTCGCAGAACCAATTTTTTTTAGAAAATACTCCTTATACTTAGCATCAGCAGTGAAAATATTGTTAAAACCTGCCTAGGTGTTTCAGAGATTAGCCGGAACAAACAGAAACACAGAAAAATTCAAAATTTGTTTTTTTTTTATGTTATTACCGCATATTAGATATTATTATTTGGAATTACAAACAGACACTTAATGTTTTTTAATATGTCCAACTAATGCATAGATTCGTATATGAGGAATGATTGTTGATACCTTTGCTTAATGACTAGAGAACGTAGAAGGGGCAGGTTAATATTTTTACTGTCATTACGATTTACGACACACAATTATTTGCGGATGAACTTTTTTATTATTATAGCGAGTGAAATAAATAAAATGACGATCCAACACCGATGCCACATTGGACCAGTTTTCAACCGACTTCAAAAAAAGGGATAGGTTCTCTTAATACAGTTTTTTTTAATTTACATTTTCATTTCCAACTCTCTTCGTGTGACTAATCGTTAGTGATTAACTAACCGTCAATATACCTAAAGTATATGTATTCAATAAAAACTTAATTATATATACAAGGAACAGTACTTAAAACTAATTAAAGGTAGAAAACTTGTCTCAAGTCGGTGTCTCTCGGGATCGTGTCAAGAAGGCTGGCAGCATTGCCACGTTGAATAGCAATGCTGATTCTCTTAGCGAGAACAGTCCCAGCTCTCTTGTCACGAGAGGCTTCTACCTAAAGTTGGTTTAATCAATCATATAGGTACTTACAAATATAGCTGATGTTTGAAGTGGTGTACTAAGTAAACATACAATTTAATTTTGAAAGAATATAATTTATTTACCTGGTCAAATCCTTTCTGACTCTCTGTTCCAAATCAAATAAATAATAAAAGACGGCGCTCGGTGTTAATACGCATTTAAGATAATATATTTAACCTTACAAAAATAAATGTCCACCTAATAAATCGTGCTGGACCTTATCGTCTTTCGAGACGGGACAGTAAGGTCCCGATAAGGTTATGGGTTCCTTTAGATCGGCGTTTCTTATACTTAAACTTTTAAGTTAACGTTCAGTTCTTCAAACTACTGGAAGAGGCGACATTGTTCGTGTCGAAATTGGTTTTAGAGACTTGGTTCGGATAAGAGTGTGCGCGAACCGAGCGTAATCGGTGTTGCATCTTAATTTAGTTGTCTTGTATTGTGGGAGGCGCGGTGGGACATAACCTAACCCACTGCGGAGGTAAAGGACGCCGGGCCGAGTGACGCATATATCGCTGTATTTATTAAATTTGATCGTAAAAAAAGAATTTATGGCCTTAATTGGGCAGGCAGCGCTGATAAAAGATATATTGGATCGCCCGTATTTATTTATCTTACGGATACCTGTCGATACATAAATGGTTATAATTAGTCAGAATAGAAAAATTACTTACCACATTGACGAAATCTTGAAATGTTATCGCATCGTTGGTTGCACTTTGGGCTTTATCCAGGAGAATCTGTATGGATAAGAGATGGATTACATTTCAAATTGTTGTGAAAAAATATATAAGCCTAAGTAGATGATTGAAGACCTAGAATATAAATAATAATTTGTTCCTTTATTTATTAGGGGACTCGTTGAAGTCTTTTCAAGGCAGTTTCAATATGATTTGTAGAAGCTTCAGTTTCTTTTGAATTTGGATCTATGTTAAAAACTGGAATATACTATATTACAAAATTAAAAATTAATAGTGAAGTAAATACCTCTCGCTTATGCGTTGAAACCTGCGCTATGAAATCTGGATGTTGTAATGTTTGCAAGAAGTCCGGCCACGGAATCTCGCCGAAACCTTCCGGATCAAACTGTAATACATATATCACTTATCACAACTATTAGCTATGAAGATGAATCCACGATGAGATAGTATAGAAATACTACTGTAGGTTACTGATGCTTGCAACCTTCATATGACGTGGGGGTTAATTGTTTCAAAATTCCTCACCGCGGTCTCTATGGTTGTAAGTACTAACAGTTCTAAGTTACAACGGGAACCGGTCACGTATACGAAATACATAATTAATATTGCACATGGCGCGTCGAAGCCCTTAGACGTCATAATCACGCGCCTCTCCTCTTCACACATCATATCTGTTCAGCTACAATATTTTCATTCGTTTCCAAAAACAGAGCCACAAAAAATTTGAAGCGCCCTATCTTCAGCCAACCGTATCTCAATGTGCTCTACGTGACGACACATCGTTTGATGCGAGGCGCTACCGCTTCCCTTCATCTACTTATAAAACGTTTTATACTCGTGCTTCTATACATTTTAATTCACTAAAAACAATGCTTATTCTTTGAAATTCGTTTTTCGGATCGTAAACGACAGATTTTTATGAAATATGCGTCTTAAAAGCGAACCTTTTGGGAAGGCCGGTTATTGTTGAGCGATTTTGTTGATATTTTATTTAATCATAATAATGCAATTTGTCTATTTATATGTGTCCCATGTGATTAATACTTCCACCTTTCTGTGGCACATTCAAAATTATGTTTAAGGTTTTTCACTACTTATAAGGCATATAACAATACGAAAATACTATAAGCTCTTCAGAACCTCACAACATCCAAAACTCAGTAATTAATTACTAATATTCAATAAAATTCGTTACAATTCGACTGTATGTTTTTTATGTCTGTTAAACTCCCACAATAATTAGCTACTTATGCTGTAAAGAGTTCTATGGAGTAAAATAACACAAATTTCTACCCCGTGAATCCTGTGAAGCGTCCTAAATGGTATGAATTAATGAGTATGTACAATCTCATATTGTTCCACGGATGGTGATTGGTGACATTAGTATACGAGGCCAGGCGACGGCGACAGGAGACAGGCGACAGCACAGGTAGCGAAATAAAACACGGATATCGCGCGTCGCATCAGCGAGGGTGCTATCAACGTGAGGCTCATAACTCATCTGATATGTCACAACTGGGTTTCTGCACGTTTTTATTTATTATTATTGTCTTCCTTGTTGAAACGCCTTAAAACTGTGTTCTGTGTATCAGCTAGAAGTGTACGACATTTTGCTTAAACCTTATTTAAGTAGACATTTAAAACACTGTATATATAAAAGTATATCAAAACACTTTTTTTTCACATAAGTAAACGCGGATAGTATGCGAGTCCAATATATGTACTTACATAAACTGCATTACATGTAGATACATGTATCTTATTGATAGTAGGTAGTAGTAAGGTGTTATCTGTTTACTTACACGATCAAAAAGGAGGCGCCATTTCTGAAATGAAAAAGTACACATAAAAAGGAATGGAGGAAGTATCTAAATTAAAACATTTCCAATTTCATAAAATACGTAAAACTCACATCATGCATCAACTCCCTTCGGACTTCTGCTTCATCGAGCTCCGAGCCGAGGTCTGTGTGGTCTGTGTCATAGAGGGGCTCCTGTGCCCGTGACAGAGATCCCAGCGAATCCCGGGCGGAGGCGAGCGATCCCGTGACAGTGGGCAGCACGCCCGCCTCGATCCCGGACTCCATGGAAGTGTTAGCCGACAGGAGAGTGGTGGGCACCGCGCGCACCTCGCCGCCTGAGCACCCACTCCCCACCCAGACAGACATGCTGGCCACACCATCCACTCCACCTACACACTAGCGACCACTTCAGCGCTACCCTGAACTACGGTACCTTATGGCCTATTTACCCTGACTATTTTATCAAGGCAAGTTTCGGTAGGCTAAGCGTTTTATAGGCCTAATGTTAGTAGAGTTACAAGTAGCAAAAATGAACACTTTGTACCAGAAGAAGACCCTCAGATTGAACACTCTTGCAGTTTCAGCTTCAATGTCACTATCTTAAGTCGTACTAAGTTAAATCTCTTATTGTGAAGTATTCATTTTGGACAGATTTTGGACCGAACAAATTACTATGGACGACTATTCAAATTTACTACGAAGTGGACAGAACTTTGACAGCGAATAAAATGTTATGAATAGAGTGAAGGAAAATTACTAAGGCACCCATTTATTTATGCTTCTTCTTTCTTATGGACCTGAAACAAGATTTGAAGAACATTAATGTAGGTAGGGTAGGTATTTAATGAAGTAAAGAAATCCGATATTATACAAGTAAGAGTAGGTAAACGCATGTTTTTAAATTGTAATTTAAGGAATTAAATAAAATTTGTTTACTTTGCTAATCTTGTGGAAACTTTGGAACTCAGTGAAACTGATTTTGAATGGACTCAGTAGAGAAATTTATTGTGAGCGTTAAATATTAGAATTTAACTTATCTATGGGCCATATAGAACGACAGTAAAACCGCGGAGATATTAGGTATCTACCGATTTATCTTACGTTTGATTATTTTAAGGGACCTTTGATTATGCTTTTGTTAGAAATGGGTAGACTCTCGTCGCTCCCGATTAATAAGATATTAGATAGAAGTAGATAGCGACGGGCTTTCGGATACCTTTGGAATGTATATAAACTTTTACGATTTTAAAATTATTGGCTGGTATGATAATCTAACATCCATGTAAACCTACCGTATGCGTTCAAAATATGGATACAATCCCGTTAAAAGACTTTTTTAAGAGGTTGCAGCATAGTTTTTACGTCTATCAAAAACAACTACAGTATGGGTAATTCTACCTATTTCTACCAAATGTTTGTATTGCATTTTTATTGTGCTTTTGCTCAATAACATAGGAGTATTTATTAGGTAGGTAGTAGATACCTACATCTCACAAACGATCAATTCATTCGAAAATAAATTATAATACGCCGAGATCAGACGGGCAATCAGCTGAGGGAGTGCTGTTGGAGCGCTAGGAGGGCCCAACCCTCTTGACGTTACTATGACAACGGGCCACAATTTCATACCCCACTTAACACTGGCCCTAGTATGCAATGCCAAGACACGTCTTGATTTTTGATGCTGGCCACTGCTTTGAAGTAGATTAAAAAAATTAGAGCGAAGCAGTGCTTCTATAAATAAGCGATTTTTTTCTTTCTCTTAGAACATACAGGTGAAAAAAATAAATAAATAGAATTAATCAAATAAAATAAATGCTTTATTAGTATGAAATTCTAAAAATAATAATTATATTATAATTAATATATATAAATATTTGTGAAATAGTAATTTGTTTTACTAGGAAATAGGTATGTACTAAATGAAAATACTTAATACAGAATTAATACAAACTAATTTACCTAATGTTTACATTAGTACAATAGCCGACAACAACAAACCGCAGTACGAACAAGCATTCGATAACAATCACTTACCTTTACAATTTATCTATACTCAGTCGTTTGATACACTATCATAAGGTGAACTTCACACCGGACTTCATTTCCGAAATCACTAACGTTTCGTGTCAAGAACACATTAGCTGACAAAAATGTGCACATTAGGATTTATGTCAAACACTGTATGACGGTGGAAGTAAGAATGGCGTCCAGATTTCAGCGCATGCGCGCGTGCGCCTGTTAAGAATACGCAAGGGTGCATTGTTATGAAATTATAATGAACCCTTTACAGGCTTGATGACTGATATACTGCAAGAGTAATCTCAACAAGAAGAAATAAATGATATGCAGTTTTTGAATGTAAGATACTGAAGTCGAGATAAGATGAACATAATGAAGTAAGTTAAATACTTGCTTACTTTTTTAAACTCCCGACTTTAGGTGGTTTAAATAATATGTAAAATAATATCATGTAAAGAATCATGTTAAAGATTTTAAAATGTGTGTCTTGCTACCATTCATTATGCAGTAAAGTTGTAAAATTAAACGCCTGAAAGATTTAAGCGGCAAGAAATAATATGTTGTTGTTTTTAAGCAACTAAACTGTGTTTTTTTGGATAGTATCTACCTATCCATACCAACAGATTCAAATATACATACAAAAAAATAATAGTAAGTATATAGCCGAATAATAATTTATGGCTATTTTCATCTAAAGTCACAATGAAGTGTTAGCATTAAAGTAAACATTATTTCCCTAGGCTGCATGTAGTTTGATTACCACCATAGATATAATAAGTAATATTAACCACTTCCTGCCTATCGGGACCTACATTTATTATTCCATAATAAAAGGTACCTGCCGGTACCGTACCTATGTATAATAAAGTACACTTATCTATCTTAATTTTCTTTTCTTTTTATTTTCTACCAAATGAAAATGTGTTGAACCATTTTCTACCAAATGGTATTGTTTGCTACTGCTGTAGCGCGCAACATTTATAAAATGTCAGACTAAGTTCAACATTTCGTAGTATTGTAAAGTGAAAAATTATGTAATTTGCAGAAAATACGTGAAATTCCAGTCGTAGAACTTATTTTTTCATTCATTTTAATCATTATATTATGCCTAGTGGCCGTGCTGTCCTGCTGTTAAGGCGGTTGTCGACGGGAGATAATAGATTCAAGGGATTGAATTTGAATCAGAACTCGACGAAAGAAATACAAATTGTGAACCCGGTTTGTAACCACAGGGATTTGAGCTTACCTAAAAGGTAAGAACGGCTTTTATGTTTTTTAATAAACATCGATATATTAAATAATGTTTTCGGCTTGGCATCAAATTTGTTGTGTAAATGTCGTCAGGAATGACCTTGTTTATATGTTTACATTTTGTGTTTATATTATTATAATGTAGAAGAGAATGGATCTTAATATAATCGACTGTCTAGTGGTTCATAATTAATTGAAAAGTAATTCTAACAGTTTTTATTTCACCATTCATCATCATTGAAACTAAAAGGACATTATAATTATTATAATTGGAATTGATTGCATTTTACTCTGAAAATGATATTGATAATTAAAAATCATCTAAGTATACAGAAATATAGGTACAACTTATAGTTGTCAGTGTTAGCATGAGTTATTATATTCTAATTTACCTAAATGTGATCCATCTTATTGGTTTATAAGTATTTTTCCAAATAATAATAAGAATGCTTACACAGTTAAAGTGATTTTTCTGCTTTGGTATTAATTTATATGTAGTTTCATAGTCTATTCATTTCCTGCAATATAGTCAGTTTCTATATGATAGTTAACTATGAGGAACTATTCACTTTAGTTACATTGCAATTTTAGATAGACTCAGGTCTAATCACGCACAAATGAAATTGCAACAGCTGGAATGGAAATAAAGTCAAGTCATTTATTTTTATAGATTGTCAACATTTGGAGCCAACAACATCAACAACCCTCAACTAACCAGAGCCATCAGCGACAAAATTATAATGGCACCTCCTAATGTGGAGTCAACTTCCATTAATGAACCAAAACACACCAACAAGTTAATCAATGAAAAGTCACCATATTTGCTACAACACGCCCACAACCCCGTACAGTGGTACCCCTGGTGTCAGGAAGCCATAGATAAAGCTAAGAAGGAAAATAAACTTATATTTTTGTCTGTGGGCTATTCTACTTGCCATTGGTGCCATGTAATGGAGAAAGAATCCTTTGAAAATGAGGAGACTGCAAAAGTTATGAATGAACACTTTGTTAACATTAAAGTGGATAGAGAGGAACGGCCTGACCTAGATCGTGTTTACATGCTTTTTGTGATGGCTACTACTGGCAGTGGAGGCTGGCCCATGTCTGTCTTCCTCACTCCAGATCTAAAGCCAGTTACAGGAGGTACTTATTTCCCTCCTGAGGACAAATGGGGCCGTCCAGGATTTAAAACAATCTTATTGTCATTGGCCAAAAAATGGAAAGAAAATAGTGAACACTTCTTTGAGGCTAGTGCTAGTATTATAGAGGCACTACAGAAGCTATCAATCACAGATAATGAACAAGCTGGTGTGGTACCTGGGGAGGTGGCCTGGAGCAGATGTGTCAAGAAATACATTTCTATGTATGAACCAGACTTTGGTGGCTTTGGAACTGCACCAAAATTCCCTCAAGCTTCTATTTTCAACTTTCTGTTTCACTATTATGCTCGTGACAAGAAATTGCCTGAAGGAAAACAATGTTTAGACATGTGCCTCCATACTCTAACAAAAATTGCTAAAGGAGGAATTCATGATCATGTGTCCAGTGGATTTGCTCGATACTCAGTGGACAATGATTGGCACATCCCACACTTTGAGAAAATGCTTTATGATCAAGCACAATTAACTGTTGCCTACACTGATGCATATCTTGCAACAAAAGATGAGTATTATGCTGATGTTGTTTGTGACATTATTAAATATGTGAACAGAGATCTCAGACATGAGTCAGGAGGCTATTACAGCGCAGAAGATGCAGATTCTTACCCTGAATATGGTGCTGCTCATAAGAAGGAAGGAGCTTTCTATGCCTGGGAATATGATGAGTTGAAGTCTCTTTTGAAAGATAAAAAATTTGATACAACTGCATATATGGATGTCTTCTGTCACTACTTCAGTGTTGAAGAAGATGGGAACATTTCTCCAGATAGTGATCCACATGGGGAACTAACCAATAAAAATATATTGATTATCTATGGCAGCAAAGAAGAGACAGCTGGGAAGTTTAAGTTGTCTCTTGATCAGTTCAACAAGATTATTGGTGAATGCATTGAAATTCTACATGAAGCTCGCAAAACAAGGCCACGGCCCCACTTGGACACCAAAATGCTGTGTTCCTGGAATGGCCTGATGATAGCTGGCTTAGCGCAGGCTGGCCAAGGTTTGGGGGACAAGGATTATGTTCAAGATGCTATAAAAACAGCTACATTTATAAAGGATAATTTATATGATGCTGCAACAAAAACATTGATCCATTCCTGCTACAGAGGGGAAGATGGTGCAGTTGCACAAATGTAAGTTAAATGCTTAGTAATGTTTATAGCATTTTCAAATATACTTAAATCCATCTTTCGTCTATAAATATTATTTTCATACATTGTTTGCGAATATATTTTTTATAACTGTTTTTAGAGAACGGCCCATCAAAGGTTTTTTGGACGACTACGCGTTTTTGATCAAAGGTCTAATCGACTTGTTTGAGGCATCCTTGGACCCCAAGTGGCTGGAGTGGGCCTGGGAACTGCAGGAGACCCAGAATGCACTGTTCTGGGATACAGTCAATGGTGGATACTATACTTGCTCCGATGATGATAGCACTGTGGTTCTGAGGTTAAAGGAAGGTAAGGAAGTTGATCACAAAGAATACTTATATGTTATACACCATAAAGATATCAACCAGTTATGTTTTGTCTTAATCTAGACCAAGATGGTGCCGAGCCCTCAGGTAACAGTGTGTCGTGCCACAATCTGCTGCGCCTGGCGACCATCGCCGACAAGTCCACACGGGAGCACGGCGGTCAGCCGGAGCGGGAGAAAGCTGAACAAATACTGAAAGCCTATGCCCAAAGACTTAATGACACACCTAACGCCCTGCCGGAAATGATGTCAGCTGTCATGTTCTACAACGACTCACCTACACAGGTTTGTATAGTAGCTCCACCTGGTGGCTCAATTTGATAAGCATACTTAAGAGAATAGTGTATGTTGGCAGGTGTTGATAATGGGTGGCCGTGGCGACCCGCGCACCATGGAGCTGGTGCGCGCGGTTCGGTCGCGGTTGCTGAGTATAGTGTATGTTGGCAGGTGTTGATAATGGGTGGCCGTGGCGACCCGCACACCATGGAGCTGGTGCGCGCGGTTCGGTCGCGGTTACTGAGTATAGTGTATGTTGACAGGTATTGATAATGGGTGGCCGTGGCGACCCGCGCACCATGGAGCTGGTGCGCGCGGTTCGGTCGCGGTTGCTGAGTATAGTGTATGTTGACAGGTGTTGATAATGGGTGGCCGTGGCGACCCGTGCACCATGGAGCTGGTGCGCGCGGTTCGGTCGCGGTTGCTGAGTATAGTGTATGTTGACAGGTGTTGATAATGGGTGGCCGTGGCGACCCGCGCACCATGGAGCTGGTGCGCGCGGTTCGGTCGCGGTTACTGAGTATAGTGTATGTTGACAGGTATTGATAATGGGTGGCCGTGGCGACCCGCGCACCATGGAGCTGGTGCGCGCGGTTCGGTCGCGGTTGCTGAGTATAGTGTATGTTGACAGGTGTTGATAATGGGTGGCCGTGGCGACCCGCGCACCATGGAGCTGGTGCGCGCGGTTCGGTCGCGGTTGCTGAGTATAGTGTATGTTGACAGGTGTTGATAATGGGTGGCCGTGGCGACCCGCGCACCATGGAGCTGGTGCGCGCGGTTCGGTCGCGGTTGCTGAGTATAGTGTATGTTGACAGGTGTTGATAATGGGTGGCCGTGGCGACCCGCGCACCATGGAGCTGGTGCGCGCGGTTCGGTCGCGGTTGCTGCCGGGCCGCGTGCTGTGCTTTGCCGATCCGGACGCGCCCGCCGGTACGTGTGACCGTGAGTCCCGAGATACTATATCATAGTGTTTGCCATGGACTCATATTTTTTGTTTCATTAAATTGCGAATTTATCGTAACATCCGAACTCACTTAAAATATATTTGATCTGCTTTTAGAAATTCATATCATTCACGGTAAACTTTACTTTTGCAACTAGTGCATCAAATTGTGATTAATTTATATGTATTGTGTTGATTGAGGTACTGTGAGTTTAACAACTAACTGAATATTACAAAGCTGTTAATATCGTTTCTCGGACCTTATTCGTAAATTTGTCTGACAAGCATGGACAAGAAATGTTATTAAAAAATCCCAACTTTAAAAAAATACTTATACTGATTTAGTTCGTGTGTGTTATAACGTGTAATTGCATTCAGTTCTAGGCCGCATGCGGTCCCCGAGCGACGTGCCAGCTGCGTATGTGTGCCGCCGTTACTGTTGCTCGCTGCCTGTCACTGACGTCAAGCAATTAGAGACCTTGCTAGATGAAGGTCCTTCCACAACACCCACACATTAAACCATACACAACTACTACATACATACTTGCAAGCAGAACGCCAAATTGTAACTCATAAAATGTTTTCCAAATGCTGTCATTATCTTAAAATTCACTTTGGCAGTAAGTAGTATGATTGCGTTTGCGCCTACGGCAGAAATCTTTTGTGTTTTGAGTACTAGCTCGTAAAAAAATAAAATAATACCTACCGATTAATAATGTTACTAACGCATTGGGAGAAAACGGTGTAGTAGTATTTTTCGGAATGCTATAAACATGGAAAAAAAAATTTGGTATTTTTATCTGTATTATTAACGTTCCTAGCATGGAATTTTGAACGTTAGAATAGTAAAGCTTTATTTTTATAGTCGTACTTTGAATGTCATTTAGAATATTAATAGCTTGCTAGGAAACATTTGTTACTACTAACAGATACCTAGTCATTCAATATAGATGAAGCTAGGTGGACATTTTTGCATAAGTGCATTCTTTTAAAATTTCTACAAATGCATAATGCTCTCAAAAATACTCCTTTTTTAATACTTTTAATAAGGGGAATTAATTCCTTTTACAAAATTTACAAAGTATGTCTTTCTCATTAATAATATTAAATTTGATAATGTTAAAGTATATTTCTGTGGTTTCTATAGTGTTATTTTTATGTTAGTTATTTCTTACTATTATATTTTTTGGTCGTTGATGTGTTTGTTGGGGTCTACCGAATTCTTTGAAATAAGAGATTTTCTGAAATAAGAGGGAAGTAAATTAACTTGAATAAGAATCTCTAACAAATCACTTGCTTCTCTTTAAATCTTAAAATGGAACAGAAGAGACTTACTATTGGATGAATAAAAATTAATGGTCTGATTATCAAATGTGATATATTTATGCTGAAAATAAATCGCATATATGATTTTTTACAAATTATGCGGTTTTGTCTTTATACATTGGAATAAAATTTAGTTGTACTCAAACAGGTGTCGTCATGAAATGACTGTTTATGTTCGTATACTTCTATTTATTGAATTAATTGTATGTTTGTAACGTTGCTTGAAGCAAAATTTGTTTCAGTTAAATTGTGATAGTTTATAAAATATAAGACGTGTTTAAGAAATTGCGTTTCATTCATATTGTGAAGTGGGAAATGGACAATAAATAGCTTAGAACGTGTCTTCATGGTCCCATCCCATCAGTAGATGACAAAAGTAGGACCACTTGGAAATTCAAACTTACATCTAACTTCTTCCAAATATAAAAATTGCACAGATGAGTCAAATGTGTTTTGTCTTTTTTTTCACTTACAGGGGCCTTGTTGCCATGATAGTATATATATGACGTGTATACATCTGTCACTGTCACACAGCTGAACTATCATTACAATATGAGCTCATAAGTTGGGCTCCAGAAATAGTCCATGAGCTCGTGTGAAGTGAAGCAATGAGGAAGGAATAATGGTGGAAGTGCAGCCTACAGTCGAGCAGTAAATAGTAATATGTTCTGTTAAACATGTTCAGAAGCCCATCCAAGTGAACTAAGGGTCAGTACGAGTTTTCGTCAGGCGGATCACGGGTAGAAAGAAGAACTAATATTACGTAATATATTTTTATTTCCACAGTGATAGTTTTCATACGTAACATTTATTGTTTTACATCGAATAGTAAGTAGTGATTGTTGATTATAGTCGAACATTGAACATTGAGACATCAACTCAGGGATCCCTGGGTACACCGAATAGTAAACATTCGCCGTAGAGAGTGGACGAGGGTTAAAGCTTGGGTTACATAGTGCGCGGTGGGTCGATTGTAAGCGTTATAGGTACAGTTTACATTGGACTCGGCTTTGGGTACAAAGGGGAAATCCATCCAGTCTCCACAGCATTATCATTAAAGATAGATATCTTATTACACAGTAAGTATTGATACTTCTAATAGTACATGAAATGTTTACAACAATCAATAGTTATCATTATAATAAGATAAGAGTAATGGTATTTTTCTATATTCACATTAAACACTGATTTATTCCTGTATCAAGACAAATTACATTGAGAACATGTAATTTCCTATATCCCTAATATTTTGATCAAATAGTATACATAAGTTTTATTTAGGTGACAGAGTGATTGTATTTTGAGAGTAAGCTATATGCGACAGCCAATACGGGGTCCGGAGGCATTTTAATTTTGGAATATTAAAAATAATTAATTAGTGAATGTCAACAGACAAGTGTTCAATGTCACGATACAACTAAGGCGATTAAAGTAGCCACACCGCGTCTATCACATCATTTATCATAATAATTTATGCACTAACTATTTCAGATACTTGATTAGGCTCGGATCCAAATCGCTAAATTAATATTATGTAAATGCAAACGAATTGTTTAGTTGATCTGGCATATTGTGGACAGTATGCGAAAGTATTACGGTTGACTTTATTGAATCTAGCAACTGTTAAAACATCTATGGAATAAGCATTTTTACAATTGAATAGTTTCAAATTAAACTTTAAACAACCGAACAGTAAATAAAAAGTAGGTAAATCATTTTATAGATTCTATGATGTGAAGTGGCAAACAAGCATTCGGCCAATAAGTGGTGAGCTTGCATAACGCGTGAATTACCAAATACAATAATTAAATACTTTCGAATTAAATCTTCAATACGCCAGTACACATTCAAGCTTGAATTATTTGAATTAAACGAAAATAATTCTACATACTTTCAGATAATATAAACTCCATACAACTAACTACATTTAATACAAGTCATAAATATTAAATATCACATTAAGCTAATGTCAGTTCAGTCATAGGTTACTAGCTACTCAAAAACATCTACGTTAAGTACACACCAGTGGTATAACCAATGCATTATATAATATTCCGTGGTTTTCCCAAACGAGTACACTATGGGATTCGTCGAGAAGAGTGATGCCCCTGGTATTACATGCTTGTTTGCCACCTTAGTGCTATATTTTTTTTTTACAAAATTTACCAATAAATTCACTTTTTTTTTCATTTAAATACATTAACTGGGCGAGGAAGTTGCCCACAGTACTTCAGTTTATTTTACGTTGATATAAATTTTACTTTCCTTATATACTCGCCAAATTTCTCTGCTCTGGCACAAAAAGTCGACAATTAGTTATATCACGGTGTGTACTTAGTCCTTAGTGTAAGCAATATTCACAAAATTCAAACATTTCCTTACAATCTTACATAGCTCGATAGAAATGCAAAAAAGATATACAGCGAGGTAGATTGAAATGTTTGTTCGAAAGACAATTAAAATAATATTTATACAGATAGATGACACACGTAAACATAAAATAGGTATTTTTTATATAGGAATGACGCATTCTGTTCATAATTCATAATCATCGTATCATTGTAATATTAATGTCGCTAAAGCACGATTTGATTTTCCCGCTCCTTAGTTGAGCGTCAATAATAGGTCCTCTTACATTACCGACGATTACTGACGGTTACGCGCGAGCACGATCGCGTAGTGCGTACTCGACTGTACTCGCCGACCATCGTCTGTGAATGCCTGCGATCCGTTAGTTATTGGATTTCAGGCACTTACCAAAGGGTATAAAAACCGGGTAGTTCGTTGCCTTTTTTGCTCGTGGTACTAAAATTCTTCCCGTAGTACCACCAAGCAGCCTAGTCATACCATGGTGCCCATACGATCGCCGACCAACTACTACATAGGAGCGTGTGGATGCTTACAGATGGTCGTATCGCCGATAATGTAGAACACCTTTAAAGTACGAGGCTTAGAAAAAAGCCTAGCTATAGGCTAGACTGGCACATATATAAAAGCCCATTCATACTAGTAACATCATTAAAAATAAACAATTGATTTAAAACCCAATATTATAAATATACAAGAAATCAAGTAATAAACGGATCAATCATATAACATGAACATCGCTAAGTTATCAGCTCAATAAAGCGTGAACTAAAATAAACAACGGCTAATTTGAGAAGTCTTCAATCGTGTGGGTAATTACAGTATGAGGATTTATATCATGTTGCATTATTGTATTGGATAATGTCCACACAATAAGTTACGTTAAAGCTTACGACTAACAAATTCGTGAATGATTCCATCGGGAACATCAATCAGGGATCAAAACTCGCTTCAAACATCTACACTAATATCACGAGGGGACATGACTTTTTTCTTAAATAGTTTAACATATTCGAATAGACATCCATTTAGAGCGCTTTCATATCAGGGCGTTAGCAGCGTGATAGTATAATAGTGCCAGAGAAGCAATGCACATTATAGGGAGAGCGAGTGATCATGCTGCCCCAGCAAAGGGAAGATCTTCCAGGCGGGTGTATTGCCTGTGGAACCGCGGCTCCAACTGCAATGCGCTCGAAAACTCTTATTGCGCGATTTATTCAACCTTTGCAATTGTTTGCGAGTAGCGCCATCTATGTAACGAGCCAAGAAACACTGCAACAACATTATCTCACACGCACACTGCGCACCATTAACCAAATGGTCAACATTACAGACTTGTTTGTCTGTTCTCTGAGTGAATTTACAAAGATTGCGTTATATTTTACCAGTAGACAATTATTATTAGCTACCCTATAGCATTGGGTTAAGTCTGTAATGGTAGGGGTAAGTTTAGTATGTGTAAATAAATAATTATATAATATAACAACCGCGGTTTAGGTTAGTGTAACGAACTTATTCATATTCGTTGGTTTTTGAGTCCCACAAGGCGTATTTGAATTCCAATACTAAGGCTTATAATGACCTCAGTCACTACTGGCCAGCGACATGCAGTTCACACCTCAATAAAAGGAGGTTATCAATTCGACTTATTTTTTCTTTTTATACATCTTACAGAATCTCACCATGCATTTAAGTCCCCCAGTCGTTGTCAAACTGACATTGTGTGGTCTATAAATGTTATTATGTGTGCATGTATGCAACATTGACATCTTACATAATATATTTTTATTGTTTTGATGTTTGGCCGGTGGTAATTTAGCTACGCAAGTGCCTTACCAGGGCCTATACGAAATAAATTGTTTTAATTTTCATCGCCATCTGAAAACACATTGCTTCTTCGGTTTCTGCTGCTAAAGTCACGTGTGAAAGCGATCTCAATGGGCGTCTACTTGAAATCAAGACCTAAACATCGATACATTACATTTACATCGAATACATCATGATGAAAGGTACATACATTTAATACGACATCAGTGTCGTCATCAATCGATCAATTTAAGATACGTCGCATTCGTATTCCAAAACGGTTTTGTGGTAGAACAGAAGGTACCTGAAAAAAGAAGAAAAAAATAAGCATATTTGATTCTATATTAACTAATCTAAATCGTTTTATTTACATTCGAGGTCAAATCAGTGATTATTAAATTTGGTCACAATTATTATCATAATTTGTTGATGATATTATACCCCTTATTATAAAACATATCGTAAGATATATTCTTTTGTTTAAAAGTAGTTATATCTCTTTTTGTGATACGGATTTCAAGAGCATAGCTTTAGTCAGAGTTCGATCTAATCCTTGCTTAAACCATGTTTTGTAATAAGGGGGAATACATTTAATTGTAGCCATATAAAAATTTACAAACTGGTCATAAAGTTACAATATCTATACTAATATAAACATCTGGAGATTTTGTTTGTTTGCTTAAACGCGGTCATCTCAGGAACTATTGGTCCGTTATGAAAAAAAATTTGTTTTAGACAGCCCATTGTCGAGGCTTAAAGTTAGCCCAAAGTAACTAACTATTCCGCGCGGAAGCGGAAAGAAGTCGCGGACAGAAAGCCGAGTATAAAACAGTTGGTACTGTAATCTACACTATTGTTGAAAAAAAAAATTATGTATACTAACCCTTCACTGTCGAGCACGTCCCTGAGCGAGGCTCGGGTGATCATGTGATCGTCGCACTTGAACCAGCTGCCCTTCATCTGGCGGACGAAGGCGGTGTAATGGCCGGCGTCGAGGGATCCAACGTGGTTCACTACCGCGAACAGCGAATAGCGGTTATCTTCCAAAACGCCCGCGGGAGCGTTATTATTATCGGCAGCGGCGCGACGATGTGACGACATGAACGGAGTCATATCCAACTCAGCCGGGAAGGACACGAACGCGTTTATCTTCCTGTCGATCTGAGACGAATGCTCGAAACGCTTCAGGTGGAAGCTCGCCACTGTACGCGACAAAAAAACATGGAGGATTTAATTATCGCAAACCAATCGTTTGAATATCTGTAATTCCAGGTTGAAAATAAGCCTACTATGTTCCATCTGTGTACTAAATGCGAGTTTTCTAACTATCGCTTTCATACGCCAAGTACGTAAACGCATGACGGACGACTTTTGACGCCTGAAGAAATCCTCGTGAGGGCATTTAATTTTTCCACCAAGGCTTAGGTAAATAGAGTGGCAGTCGAATCACTTAACCATAAAGTTTACTTTACATAGTACAATGACAATTTCATATAAATAATAATATATTTGCAAATAAAGGGTGATATACAATGCTGGCCTTGAATTAACACTAGTCGTTTTTGAGGTCTCATAATATGACGCGAGCACGAACAAATACAGTTAAAGTTTTATGCGATCCCCACAATTTTCGCTCATAACCCAACACGTCTCTGTAGAGCAGCAAAATACAAAATAGTAAATCAAAAGTACAAACCAATGGGCAGTGTTTCAAGCGTGAGCTGCTTAGTAGATTCGCGGTAGGCGCGGCAGGAGGAGCACTTGATCTTAGCTCCGGAGCCGAGGTGCTCAGCGCGAGTGAACCGCTCCAGGCAAGCCTGCAATGACCCCGGCCCGGCCACATCCAGACTGATGTCCCAGAATGGATCTATGGTCGTGGAAACACCGGAGCAAGCCGTGCAAACCACGTCACTCTGAAGCCCACCCGTGAATATCTGGTCGATGATACAGTTGCACCGGCCGTTCTCCTTCTTCTCCACGTCCTCGACGCCGTTCATGCAGTGTCTGTAACAATGAAAATGAAAATAGTTTATTCAATATAGGCCCTGATAAGGCACTTATGAATGTCGAAGAATTTACCACCAATTTGGAAACTAGCCTTCTGAGAAGAACCGAGAAACTCAGCTGGCAACACATAAAAAGTTTTTTAAACATATGTGGTGTGTTTATAGACTAACACTTTTATAGGCTGCGACTTAATAATACAAATGTTACATTTGTCAGGCAAGTAGCATCTTAAAGATATAGCAAGGATCTTCATATTGTTTATATATTATATTTTCGTAGTAGCCTTATATTATACAACCTCACTTAATATTTACCTTTTTATTAAAATAGCCGAAACTAGCACCTGCTTCGTTCGAATGCAATTAATCCATACATATACTCATAAGGTAGCCCTTCTCTGCTCAGCAAGAATATTATAATTGCAGGTAATTCGGTCAAGTAGATCAGTAACCACTTACTATCAGGTAAACGATTTTGTAATACAAGCAAAATACAGTACCTGTGCAGCACATCGAGGGTGGCGATGAAGAACTCGTGAGCATCCTGTTGCTCGTACCCGGCCAGGTGGCGCGCGTGCGTCCAGATCAGGTGCAGCAGGCGGTGCAGCGTCAGCGGAGTCTTGGCGCCCGAGTAGAACTCCTACAATAACACCATTCTTATACTAAACACTTAAAACAGTACCGTATCCCCGTTATTACATTAAACATGGTTTAAGCGAAGACTTGACTAAACTCGAACTTAGAACTATACAATCTTTTTATAATCCATACCACAGAAAGAGATGGAGCTATTTTTAAACCTATCTAGATGTGTTGTATTAAGGGGGTATGTCTCTCCGTGGGTAAATTGGTTACATAATAAAGATAGGCACATATATTAAGGTTTTATAGGAAGGTTAATATGCTTAATTATTGATTGCATCATTTTTGTACTAGGGAAGCAGCAGATAGACACAGCTATGTAGCTGACATACATGGTGAATGGCTACTTTAATGGCTATGATCGCACATTGTGCAAGTGAAAATATGTGCAATCAAAAAACGTGTTCTACTTTATCCTACCGCATGCTTATCAACATCAGTAATCACTAATCTATAACCTCAATTCTGAAAAAAATTTAATTGTGAAAAGAATACCTGGAAAAGCTTTGAAACTTCGCAAACGAGGCATTTGCCAGACCCTTGAGCTTTGCACTTGTGCTTCTCTCCCAGGAAATAGTCTCGAAGCAGGGGGGTGTGGATTAACGTCTGAAATTATTATAGCAATATATAGTTGGACAAAGAAATTAAATAAAGAGATATCATGTACAAAGTTCACCTAGATAGACTGAGAAGGAGTAGGTACTGTGAGCAATCAATACCTACATAAAAATGTATAGCGTTTGTGAAGTGCACCACTCTGTGTTTGGAGTGGCGCGCACATTTAGTTTAGCTATTTCTGTGTGGTGTATCCCGCCGTCCCGCGTGGATTTAGTTTCATCCCTATTGTCGCGGAATCCATATATTTTTAATAAATAAAAGTAGCCTAAGTTACTCCTTGAAACATCAGCTACCTGCCATTGAAAGTCCCGCTAAAATTGGTCCAGCTGTTTCAGTGATTACCCAGAACAAACAGACAGACAGACAGAGAAAATTTTTAAAACTTGGTTTTTTAGTGTCAGTAGCGTGTATACTTTCATATACATTTAGTGAAAAGCTTATTATCTGTATAGATGTATAGACTATAATTGTATTAAATACTATTTAAACATAACTCAAACAACAAGGATAACAAAAGGATGACCGAATGATAATACTATGCATGCAAATAACAATATTATTGAACAAATTAAAATGAATCCCATCCAAGAGTAAATTATCCTGAACACAAACATTTTTCTTTCCTTAACCACTTGTAAGTGTCTCAAATTATATAGGCACATGATCAAGTTGTTTACAATTCCAACCACCTCTTGTTAACCTTTCAGAGTTCAATAGCCGATCATAAATGCGTAGTTCGTAAAACAGCTCATGTTTACTGAACAATATGGGGTGTTGTGAATTTAAGATAATGTGTCTTTTCCTATTACGAACGGCTTTTGTCAGTCACAAACAAAATGAATCATGAATGATCACAAAAAAACAAGTTATTTGTCTATCTATACAGACAAATAAAATTTAAGTGTCTGTTTGAAATACATACCAAATAAACAGCATTTCCTTAAATGCGTATGAAAGTATGTATATGGTACTTACATAAAACACAGACTTGTTAAAAAAATATAAATATATATATGTGACGTTGCAAGAAGTAAAATGCGCCACATTTATTTATTTTTTTAAAGGTTCCGCGATATAAAGTCACACGTGTAATTACTACACAGATGAAACCGCGGGGTTCAGCTAGTAATATCTAATTAGCCGATGATACTCACTTGCACAATGCAATTCATGAAGCACGTGGAGCCCAAGTTCTGCAGGCCCCGGAGCCCGATAGTGGTGAGGGGACTGATCAGGCGTCGTTTGCGGAGACGCTTCAACGCCATGGCTTCATTGTTGTTGGGCAGCCACGGCTGGAACGGGGCACTAATGCCTATCGATCTGTAAAAGGAGGTTAACTCAATAACTTTAAATATTGGTACTTACAGATGCCGTCACGAGTTATGAGCGCCCAGGGATTACTGTACATGTATTACGCGTTCAAGATGCATTGGTAGGTATGTCAATTCTAAATGCTTAACTTAGTTCAACTTCCTTATCTTAACTATCCTTGTATTCCTATCTTCACTTGTTTACAAATATGCGATGATTAGTTGCAGCCGATTTTTGCACGAATCACGCGATACTCCTAGAACTACTATTTTATCGACCTCCAGGAGTGGGGTAAGCAGGTACCAGGTTTTAGGCATCGCGCAGCAGGAGCGCTCAACGCGATCAACAGTCAAATATTATTAATGCAAAAAAAAACTTCTTGTTTTCTGTCAGAGTTAAACTGCGTAATAACCTTTTATTAATAGCTGACTAGGTGGTCCAAGGCCTATTATCGCGGAAACTCTTAACATGCTGACAAAGTCGCGGACATGGCGCCTAGCTAATACAATAAAAATGAATAAATTAAATAGCAAATACATCACACAACACGTAACTAATCTTCTAGGCATATACAGATTGTAATACCTATTCAATCCCTAACACTTACTTGGCCTCCTTCATCCTGTGCGTCATTGCTATCTCTGCTAGCTCCCTGTCGTAGATGTAGTCTTGGCATTGTGTGCAGAACACATTCCCATAGCTCAGGTCCACATAGAGGTAGTGTTTCTTAACCTTGGAGTGGTCCTGGATATGTCCTCCGTAGCATGCAAAGAAGATGCAGTGGAGGCAGCTGTGCATGCGCGGCCCAGGCTGGCCGCAGGTGAAGCAGAGGCATGATGTTGCCTGCAAATTATATAAATAAAATATCCTTTTGAAACCACATACATACATAGTCACACTTCCACATACACACACATGCTAACAAATTCATAACACACTGACACACAATCTTTCAATACTTAATTGTAGACATCCAATTATTTTCAAAGGGACATCCAACCCTATCCAACTACCTCAGGTTATATATTGTCTTGTTATATGAAATGTTTCCTTGTGCAGGGCCAACGGCTATTGAGTATTACACCAATTTATTAGACATAAAGAAATTATTATATTTATCATACTCCTAAAAGGCGAAGTGTCTACTGACAAGTAATTTCCACATTTTCTAGCTTCTGCAACACACACATGGGACTTTCAGAAGTCCACATTGTGTGAATGCTTACATGTTGGAAGTGAAGTTACAATTCAACATGTACAAGATTTCATTGTAGGGCTTATGTACACTTTGCTTTATCAATGTTCCTGAATCAGGTTCCTGAATGTGAATATTAGGTTGTTATTTTTTCAAGTCTAATACATGTTTAAATTTTTAATAAAGATAATTTATTGGTATTCTGGTTTCACTGATTTGCATTTTTACCTAAAACTAGCTGTGGCCCGCAGTTTCACCCACATGAACTTAATTGCATGGGTGGCTTTTATCATGGAACCCTAATTTAAATAAAATTAGCTTTAGATACTCCTTGTGACATCAGCTATTTGCCAGCAAAGTCCCATTAAAGCCAGTCCAGCCAGTTTAGAGATTACTCGGAACAACAGACAGCCAGAGAAAAAATGGGTAAGTACCATATATGTAATTTCATATGTAATTTCTTTATCATGTATAGGCAGAGACACTGCAGGCTACTAGCATTATTGCATATAATTATGTGGTAAATTTACTATCTAATTATTATCTACCAAACTGTAATTTCAACTGATTAAGTTCTGCATGTCAAGCTTCCTGGGTATGGATTGATAAAGAAAGAATACAATATGCATTATCTTTAATTTGAAGATTCATATGATAACAAAAAGCAGACAGGCATCTTTGTTTTATTTCCATGCTAATTATAGTTGATGAAGTCAAAGGACTTTGCTGGGAATAGGGTTGCTTCAAAAAAGATATTGTACATATTTAGCCTCTCTATCTTTGAGTGTTGTCTTTCAATAGTCAGTACTGACTAATCTATCTAGATAACCTGGATACAGGACATCTTGAGACTAGTCACATAAAATTCTGAAAATAAAGCTATGTTCCTTTGTTCCTTCCTTATAGATAAAAGTACTGAAATTTATTTGACGATAATGTGGTAATATCATTATGCCCCATTGAATTTTTTTTCTACGGTTCCTGTTATCTGCCATCTTTAGTTAAATCATCAAATTGCAATTAGCACATTCTCTTTTTAAAATCACATAAGTAAACTTACAAGAAAATGTTATCTTGTTAGTGCATGTGACCTTTATTACAACCTGCATATAGATATAACTACATCCATATAGCACCAGTAATGGAGTTCAATCAAATGTCAGATTGATGCACTTATTGATTTTTCATGTCTACAAGGATATTACTATGGCAGATGGCATGTCATTTATAGGATGAATTCGCTTATACATCTACATTATATGATGTGTTTGTGATCAAAACTTGCAAATAAGTATTCTAAATAAAATAAAAAAATATGAAAATGAATGGACTAAGGCAATTGATATATTTTAAATGAAATGTTTAAGAATCCATTCAAACATACATAATAGGCATCAAAGTTTAAACCATTGTTAAATAAAGACTAGAGGCTAAAAAAATTGTTCCACACTAACATGGCACATACACATATTAGTAATGTGCAATTTGGATGGAACTAAGGGTCACACCCCAATCGATATTGTGACTGAATTATGCGACTTCGCGTCTCTAACGGTTGCACTCTGCAAACAGCTGTTTTGAGGTCAAAGATCACTAATCAGCTGATTACCAATTACGAGTAGAGGTGGCTTCTAAGGCATAGTTACATTCCTAAAAAGATATATTATTTAAGAAATCGCATGTGCTTTGTTCTGAAGATGCATAGAAATGTGGTACAAACTAGTTAAAACAATTTGCGTCATTAAACCTATCCCATCGACGACACAGGATCCACAATTTAATAGCATCAATGGTAGGAAGATAACTTGCCTTATATCTTCGGGCTTCGAGAGAAGTGCACGATACGAAAAAAGCGTGCACAACTTTATAAGGGCTTGACCCCTTCGCAGACTTAAAATTAGTTAGATGTATGCATCCATTGTCATCCATAATTTGGCTTGAAAATATACCGGTCTAGGAAAATATATATGTACGCAGATTTTTAACACAAATCCATTTTATTGACACTGAATAAATTTTATTTGTTTGTTATTATCTAAAAACTACACAGATGAATGTTTTGTTTGGAACCAGAAAAACCTCCTCGCGCAGAGATACTTTGACAAAAGTGACGAACGAACGAACGAAACTAGACGAGACGAGACGAATCAAGCAAGCAAGTCGAGCCGGTCGACTCGGTTCGTCCGTGCGGCAACAACGGGGGACGAGTGGGGAGGGCGGGCCAGATATTGGGCGTGATCTTAAATAAAATAAGCTCATTGATTTATTACTCCTCTCATAGACTTAAAAAAAAATAACGTACTCCACTATATACTCCACTCATCTATACCAAAGACAAACTGAGTGAAAGTTTTGTTTGTCTATGCACTAATAAATTGTTTGAAGATGCTCCCAGCGAAATTGTTTCTTTATCTATGGTCCTAACTATTATTTTTATTGTCTATGCTGGGCTTTCTTTACTGTAAGATTTTTCTGGTTGCAGATAATATAGCTTTGCTCTCTCTTTTATCAGCCTGTGGTTGGTTGACTGATGTGTTTTTTGTACATGGCTAAACTAAACTAGTAAATAAATATGGCCGCCAGTCACTTCAAAACGATGTAAACTTTTGTTTACTGTTTTCAAAATTATAAAAAGAAATGATAAGTGAATTTGAAAATTTGTCCCTTGGAGGAAATAATGCTGCAAGTAATCATGGTGACCCTTTCACTCATACCGGTATGTTGGGGCTTATTTTCTATTGTAGACGTAGAACAAGTTGTTTCCAATTATAACATGACCTCAATGGCTAGGTTTCTATTGCTGTTGTGTTTATATGGTCACTGCACCGTTGGTTTCAGAGTTGACACCGGAGCAGCAAAAGACTTTGATTGATATACGTCGTCGGAAGACAGAATTGCTGTTGGAGATACAGGTAAGTCATATTGAGTGGTTTGCAACCAAGGGTGGCTTGGCTTTTGCTATCATGTAATTATCTGTAATACGTCAAGTAGGTATTTGATAGTTACGTGCATTACTCATAAGACATAAAGGAAGGCACTGGGTATATTGCATTAATCAAATTAGATATAATTTGATTATTGTATTGAATTTACTTAGCTGGCTCTGATGCCTAGATCAGCCAACATTCTTAGTAGGACTAGTACAACTTCACTGTCATTGCTTTCATGTAATTTTAAACATATACTTATTTTGTAACATAACAATCATTATAATACTTTCAAAGTGTATTTATTTCTTATGTGATCTTCATACCTACTAAGATTTGATTCCTTCCAGTAAGTACTTTTAAATAATATGTAAAATTCATGGTGTGTGTTAAAACTCCTCCGAAATGGCTGGAAAAATTGTATGTAGTTTTGTGTGTACATTGGGTAGGTCTGAGAATTGGTTAACATCTATTTTTCATACCTAAATGATAAGAATTATCCACACCAAAAAAAAGTTAGCAATCAAACATTTGCAGGGCACAGCTACTCTCTATATATATATAAATGTATCCTTATTTCCCTTGGTCACGACAACATGCGTGAACGGCTGGGTGGATTTTAACGGGACTTTCACTGGCTGCTGGGAGTGACTTAGGCTAATTTTATTTAGAAAACATATTAGGGTTCTGTGAAATAAAGCATGAAACTAAATCTATGCGGGTGAAATCGCAGGGCACAGCTGTATAAGAAGTTGTAACATAGTTTTATAGTTGTAGGACACCAAATTTATGTGGAAATTTCAAAGGATGACAACTTATTCAGTTAAACAATTTATATTGAAAAGAGATATTTGTTTTCCATTTAATCAATAGGTGTTGGGATGAAGTATACCAACATTGATTGAATTGTCTAGGATCTAGATTTAATAATATGATAATGGTGTTACCTTATATATTGCTTCATGCTTTCCATGAAGTCAGTTAAACAATAAAATTTTAATAAACTAATGAAACAGTAAACCACAAACAAGATCCTCAAATTTATAAGTAGTTGGATAAAACATATGGATGGTTAAAATAAATAAAGTTTATCAAATAACAAATGAAGTTATAAACCAATATGCATGACATCCAATTAGTGAACTATTGATTACATGTCTCTACTCCAAAAAGTTTGTATTAGTAAATAAATAAATAAATGTACCTACTTATGTAAGATTCTGAAAGAACTCATCAAAACTTTGATTGTTTTTTTATGCTTCTTTCTTGTTTACCCACTATGCATGGGTGAGTTTCTTCAACTTCCACATTACAATATCATGTCTTTCAGCCAGAACAAATCTATACAGATAAATAAAATTGAAGTGTCTGTTTGTAATTCAAAAATAAACAGCTTTTCACTAAATGCATATGAAAGTATATACAATAATGACACTAAAAAACCTCTGTCTGTCTGTCTGTCTGTTTGTTCCGGGTAATCTCTGAAACGGCTGGACGGATTTTAATGGGACTCACTGGTAGGTAGCTGATATTTCAAGGAATAACTTAGGCTACTTTTATTTATTAAAAATATTAGGGTTCCGCGACAATAAGGAAGAAACTAAATCTACGCGGGTGAGACCGCGGGGCACAGCTAGTATTATATAAATTTTGGTACAAGGCTCAGGTACTTAATAGTAAGGATCAAATATATAATTATTTACCCGCTACTTTATTTGTACGCGTAAATCGTAATAATATTTTAAAAATGCTATTTCATTTAAGCCGTGAAAAGATAGCCTGTAGACAAAAAATAATGAACTTTGCCATTTTTTTGAGGGTACTTTTTCTTGATAGGTATTGTTTTTATAATTACACATTATAATATAAATATGTATTCATACGGATTTATCGGTCAGGGACTGAGAATGTTGATAGAGTAGCATGACTTGGAACCCTAAAATCCCCAAAAACCGCCCCTCTTTTATCGTTTCATTGAATACACCATGCGGAGCGTTGTGACGTAAGCCGTCAATGCATAGCTTGGGTTGGGCTTACGTACAATCGGCCTGTAGTAAAGTCAGTGAGGCAGCGAGCGCGGCGCCGGAGGCACGTTTCGTCGCCGCTTCCATTCGTATCATTATCACAACAATCTAGACCAGTTAGTGTTGTCAGATATTCTACTTGTGAATGTGCTACTACTGTGCTGTGAAGTGTTATTTAATTTAAACGACAGTTTAATTGATACATCTTGGTCGTTTTGTGCTATCAGCCCGTAAGTTTGGAAGTGATAAGGCGGATTAGTGGAAATTGCTATGACTACGTCGTCGCCGATCGTCGCTGGTTTGAGTTGTTATTGAGGACTCGTGAGAACGGTGTCTTCTCATCTGATGATGAGCATGTTGTTTAGTTCACATTGTAGTCTACTTGTTATTACGATAGCCTCCGTTGTAATGAGTACACTTTATCAGCGCAATTGACTAATAATCACTCGTAACCTTCATGGATTGCTAATGTCAATTATTTAGTTGTATGGGTTTATCGTGCAAACTAAAACAAGGCATAAAATGCCGAATAGCGTTTCCTAATATTTTGTGGATTTAAGCTCGGTTCTTGTCTAATCAAAATATTAGCATATTCAGTTGAGCCGTTTCGTGTAAATAGTCAGAGATACTTTCTCATGTTATGAATAGTAAAAGTTTAGCATTATTAATTGGGTCCATATTTAGTCAGTATTAACATAATGTTTTATATGTAACCATGTATACAGTGCAAGACTTGGTGTAGCCGAAATATAACTTGTCTTGTGAATCATCAAATTAAGTACCTACGTCGATTTATTATTGCGGTGACGATGATCGAAACACATTGTAATAATATGTGATCAAATAAATATTTATTGCGATCATATTGGGACCTATATCATTAAAGAGTCCACAGACGGACATAGGCATATTTTACAAGTTCCCAGCATTTTGAATATTGAAATAAATATTCGATCTGCCTAAGCATGCAACTACCAATAAGTATTTTCATGTGTGTAAGGAAAACGTACATCGTGGTAAATACGGTTTCAATGTTGTCTCGGTTTAATTGAGTCATGCTGCTCGATTCGCATCGTTCCCTCGAGTTGGACAATGTTCGCCACACATCGGGTTTATCACATTTCCTTTACCGCTTCCGCAGTTTGCTGCTGGATATGATAACAATGCAACTCTGAACAAAAAATGGGTAACCTACCCATTTGAACATTTTTGATCGAATCCTCTTCGATCCAATTCGGTTGAAACTTGCAGGTTTTTCTAAAGTTGGCAAATAATAAAAACAATTATGTAAAATTTGTATTTTTTCCTAATCTTTTAAATTACATATTTGCATTGATTTTTTAGCGTCTGCCTGTCCGACATGATTAGAGTTTCTACTTCTTAAGCTTCGTAAACATTCGAATGGGTATGAACTCAATTAGATCCAAAACACTAATCAGCCTAGCCACAGTGACACAGTTCTCTAGGCGTTGCTCTAAGTTTATACTTTATAGTTAAGTAGATTTGTTTTGAAGGAGTAATTTTAATGAAGTACTAATCACCTTTACGTGGTTTGTTTTTGTGTGTTATGACGTCGTCCTTGTCAGATATTGTTGAAAGATAAAGCATATCTACGTAGGTATAGTATTTTTTGTCACGGTGCCAATAACACCGGTGGCGCCCGCTACTATGTTCAGTTGAGTGCGTTCCTTAGCGGGAAGTGTATGGCGCGCGATGTGCTTGCATGTTCGGCTGCTGTGCGGTGCGCTGTGGTGGCCCCTGCTGGTGCGTTGCGCCCGCGCGGCGCGCACCTACGACGACGACTATGAACAGGTGTGTCTTCGATGCAGCTTATTGTGTACCTCGCATCTAAACTTCTCTGTTGCGTAGCTTCACCACCTTTATTTGGCAAGTTCATCGATGTGGGATTGGTAGAGATCGGCGACGCACAGTCATCTATTTTCCACTTATTTTGCTTTATTAATTGTTTTGATGAATTCATTTTACAAATGCGTTTTCGGCTTAATAGGCAACGTGTGCAAGCTTCATTAATTTAAGTCGGGGCACTGGTGTGGTTCGGGCCAGCAACGTGTAAGAGTGTGATGTGCGTGGTGCGCTGACGAGCGTGAAGTAATGTTTATCAAGGGCGCGCCAGCCCCGGCCGAGCAGGAGCGCCGTGGATCTGTTTCCAACTGGTTCTCGTCTCTGAGACGTGGCGCAGGCCGTCGGAAGCGGGAGGAGACCGCCGTGCCCGCCGGTTATGGGTCACTGGGCAGGCGGAAGGATGGCACGCAGCCGCGGGGCAAGACGAGATCCGCCTGGGACCTCACTACCGTCACGAGGCTGGTCTGTATCCTATCTTGAACTGTTTTACTGATAGTGCCAAAAAGATCGCGACATAGCACAATGCGCTGGAGACCACATTTGGCGGTTTTCCAAATGTGCTGGATCGATCACGGCCATTGCGACTGCGTGCAAAATCATGACTGGACATTGTCAGCAAACTTATATTTTTTTAAAGAGACTTACAGATAGAGACCTTTCTAATGCAGTATTCGCTTTTGTATTGTATTAGTGTGTAGCATACTATTTATTCTCTATTTTGATGATATAATGTAGTTTTATCACTGACCTGCTTGATTTCACTTGTGTTATCGATATTTGCCGTTCTATTTGTACTACACTGACATACTTCATAATAATAAAACGTTAAATGACTCATAGATCTAAGTATAGTTTCATGTCTGCAGGTTGGTTAGACTCATTAAGTAGTGACTTTACACTACTTAATTAATCCAACCAACTAGTTCCTAGGTGTTTCCGTTAATTACGTATCTAATTAATAGATCAATCACTAATTATGTAAGGTATGACAGAATAGAAAGTCACACAAGTGCACAATTTTTTTAACGTAATTTACCTTACTCCCGGTGAGGATTGTATGAGAAAAATAAACGCGCACTTTTACTATTTACTATCACTCTTTAACTATACATATAGTTTTTTGTTGTCTGCTGCTACAGAGGTCAGCTAAATGTCATATTTCTAACTTTCACTGTGTTGTGTATATGACTGTACCGGCGTCTCATACATTATATTCATGGTTCGACTTCAGTTAGGTGCGCGGTCGAAGGGGGAGCATGCTTTGTGGACGCAGTAATACCACACTTGTTTGCACTTATATTACTTTACAGATCTCTTTGTTTGACAAACAGATGCGTTTGTGTGTTTTCCGAACATTATACCTACATTAGACCTAACATTAAGCGTGCAATTAGCATGTTTGATTTAGATAAAACATCTAGCTTTTTTTTGGTTGTGATATTAATACCTATGTAAATAATAGGTATCGTCAGTTTTGTTCGAGAAAAAATATGTCATGCTTATGTTACGTGAAACACTAATTTATTTTTAAAAAAAATCCTAATCAATATTTTCGTGATGTAGAGATAGACATGGTAGGTGTTAAATTTTTAATGTAGATGTGTATTTACTTAACACTACTGAGATTTACTTAATTTTATGAATAATCTATACAGATAAATAAAATTGAAGTGTCTGTTTGTAATTCCAAAATAACAGCTTTTCACTAAATGCATATGAAAGTATACACGATACTGACACTAAAAAACCAAGTTTTAAAATTTTTCTCTGTCTATCTGTCTGTCTGTTTGTTCCGGGTAATCTCTGAAACGGCTGGACGGATTTTAACGGGACTTTCACTGGTAGGTAGCTGATGTTTCAAGGAGTAACTTAGGCTACTTTTATTTATTAAAAATATTAGGGTTCCGCGACAATAAGGAAGAAACTAAATCTACGCGGGTGAAACTGCGGGGCACAGCTAGTGCTCTAAATATAATATTTACTACTCCTAACTACTACTAGTTTGAGTGTTTATCCCAGGAAAATCCAGCGCTGTTTTCAGTTTATTCTATGTCTTATAGTATACCTTTATTATTAAATGGAACTGTGTGTACCAGTCTGCAGTGGCATCGTTATTCAAACAGTAGCGGAATGTTTAACATCAATTTTTGTTTGTACGACCTACTAGTTCGCAGAGTAGTTTGTGAACAATGGCCAACATATGTCGGCCATTTGCTTGGCTGATCAACTGTATCAAGTTGATGTTGACAGCTATCGAATCAACCTTCTCAGTGCACAACTTGATTAATTTATCCACACACTGCTGATTCAGTAGTATACCTGATAGTCGTAACTACATAATATATGGCAAGTGTTTTCAAGCATCCTTTCCAAGCTACGCACTAAACAATCTAATTTAATATAATGTGTTTGTATTACTCGTGAGATACATTGTATTTTGATGAGATGGCCAAGTCACTATATGTGTGTTACTGAATAAATTAACCGACTTGGTATTTACCTAATTATATGGATCTCACAACTTTTTACATTGCAAGACTCGGTTTTTTTTACAAGCAATGGTGGCAGAAGTTTTACAGTACTCTTAGGCGCGAAGAACTATTTGCATTCAGTAATATTTGTATATATAATTATTTTAAGTATGCCATAGAAATTCTTAACAGTCTGTTTCATGATTGACATTATTGTCATTCGTCTGAGGGGCAATAGCAGCAATAGTATGCAAATGTATCTTTTGTTACAACAAAGGCTTGCTGCGTTCTTCGTCCGTGTACATACCTGTCATGGTATTTGCTGTTGACTCACATAAGTAACGGTTAGTCACACTTAGTCCCTAAACCTAAATGTAAGTGGCAACATGAATGAGCAACGTCAATTTGCAAGTTATTCCGTGCTTATTCTTCTCTTCTCCCTTTAAAAATCTGTGGGCTTCCGTTAGCTTTTAGGTTACCAATCTCAGCTTTTAATTATATCTCTTTCTCGAAATCGAATACGTATATAGAAGCGAGCCTTCAAAATCCTGACGAAGCATTATTTTATCGCCTGAGCTGGTTTTCTGTCGATACCTATACAAATATATATGACTATAAGTATCGGCCGTAATAAAGTCAATAGTCCTAAATGCGGTGGTTTTACGTTAGGAATACGCCTATCTACGCACGCAGCATGGTTGTAGAGTCATCGCAAATATTCGCAAAGATTTCCTTATGTGCTAAGCTAACTGTATGTAAGGTAATTTAATGCTTAACCACAAACGAAGAGACATAATATTTACGCATAACCTTCTCTCGATGAATATTTTCATAGATTTACGTACGTGTTCATTGCTTTATTGTTTGAATATTAGTATTGATATTTGTTGGAGGCGCCAAATAACTGTAATCGATATCCGCTCAACATTGTGTTGTAATGCCATGTAGTGAGCTTTATTCGATTCCGTGACTGTGAAGAATAAAATGGGCATAAAAGACCCGGCCATGTATAACGATTTTATGCTATATTCACTGCGGCTCACTCTACATTAAACTGAGTTCGCTTAAAAAGTATTGCGCTTCATCTCTTTGTTTCACTTGCTTTGATATTTTTTGCGCAGTGTCTCGGTACTCGGTAACGAAATAATATAAAAAAATGCTATGTTACAAATCCTTACAATATTTTGTGTTTCATCTTAGTATCCCCGTAGATCGAAGTAGTAAAAAGGGTAACTTGGATAAATATTTAGGCATCTCACTGCTTGTATGTATAGTCTGTTTATACTTCCTAAATGAAAGAGATATTTTTTCTCTATCTGTCTGTCGGTCTGTCTGTCTGTCTGTCTGTTCCGGCTAATCTCCGAAACAGCTGGACCGATTTTAACGGGACTTTCACTGGCAGGTAGCTGATGTTTCAAGGAGTAACTTAGGCATCTTTTATTTATAAAAAATATTAGGGTTCCCTGAAATTAAGCATGAAACTAAATCTACGCGGGTGAAACCGCGGGGCACAGCTAGTAAGTAATAGAGTAATAAATCATTTCTTATTCCCTTATCCTCTTAGCACGTAAATATTATTGTTTTAGGTTAGCAGTAAATCGAGCAAATTGATGATAACAATTAATAAATAAGTTTCCCGTCAAAACGTGGCTAAGATACTTTTTATTCTCAGAAATATTTACTTACTTAATGTTGTCTGAATAAATATAAGTTTCTTAAGTCTATTAATTAATTCTACCAACTAATACTGCACTAACGTCTTAAACTTACAGACAACGTAAAAAAAGTTTGGTACGTACTTGTATAAAAAAGTATTATGGTAGAAAAAAATCGAAAAGCTTTAGTTGTCGAGTCACCGGTTTTGACCTGAAATTAGTTAGCTTTTATTTTTTGTATGGGCAACCTGCTTTCGCGTAAAAGTGGTATTTCGTAGAGTGCTACAAATTTGCTTATACAATTACAATCACTCGTCAGTTGCGTCATTACACTGTCTTAGGTATGACGTTAATTGTAAACAACAGATTTAGAAGTGAACAGCTATAAACGAAGCATTAATAAAACTTCACTAGCTTGTGATTGCCAAAGCGTGAATTTACATTTCACTGCTTGCAAATTAATATTAATTGATAAAATGAGGGAAAAAAATTATGTGCCTAGCTCCGATTATATGTGCTCTTGTAGCGGTTCAAAAAATGTCTCAGAATAGATAATAGTACCTACCTTAATACGTAATGGTCCAATGCGCTTCTCGAAACAGTTATGTAAACTTAAATTCGCCAATTTGTCGCTATTCCAAACAATGCTACAGTTGGTTTACATTAACACGACGACGTACATCTGACCTTCCATCTATTGTCTGTAACTAGATAAGATGTATTTTAGTGTGATTATAAGAATATTTATTTTCAAATTGTCAGGACATTCCCTTACCCAATGAAGCATACGAAGTCTGTATATGCGTTGTTTTTCTCGTGTTCTTACTATGGATTCTTGCTTGTTGTTGAATGTTAATTTATATACATTGTAGGTAAATGAAAATTGAATATTTATTAGCAAAAGTAAACAGTGACCTTAGCCACTTTGCGTCACCTGTGTGGGTGGTAATGAGGTTTATTAGCCGTAGCGTGCCATACCATACTTACGGGCGTGTTTCACATATTGTCACGAGCTTGCAAATTATCCTGCTCTACTTCCTAGTCCTGCTCCAGATTTTTTGAACATTACCTAAATTAGAACCTACGATGGATTCTTATTTAGGTTTACGGAATAAGGTACCTACCACGAAAATGTGTTTATGATTTATCGTTGACACTTTTTAACTAGTTAGTCGGACACAGCAGAATTAATATTATTATCTTGTATCTATATAGTAATGAGCTTAGCTACAAATTACTGTAACTTAATATCGTAATGTGTCAGAACATGAGACATGAAATATTAAACGACATAAAGCATCTAAAACAAGACATTTCAATCAACACCAAACGAGCATTAGTTGGGCGGGTGTACGTTTGAATTACTTTGAATGGGAGTGTTCCAGGAATAGCATAGCATTCATCAAGACAAGACTGGGAGGGGGTGCCTTGACCTTGCCGGGGGTATCGGAAGGGGGAACCGCGAACTGCACACACTACGGTATGTGCTACGGTCACTGACTCGCCGTTCTCGTCCGACTAGTTTTGTAGATAAGTAAGATCTTCAAAACTATAATCCGTCCATATCTAGTTTGTTCTTTTCGTTCGCGATAAAAAGAGGAACATCTGATTTACGCAGTAGTTCTTAGTTTCTGATATCCTGTTATCACTTGTCTCTCAAATTTGTACTGAATTAGTCATATGGATTCTTCTGTTACCGTCTAGGTTACATATGGTATGTAAGGTTTAGTGTTGCATAGCGGTACTTGGTATCCAAATTGGTGCCTATCTAATTCTGAAATGATAAGTGAATGTTAGCTGCAATGAGTCACATATCCGAGAATTTGCTTGTGTCAAGTTCAGTTGAAATTGTTATATGAAATCCTTAGTTAACCAACACAGTGTCAGAGTACCCATTCCATGGTGCTAACAAATATTTAAGTATCGCAAAATAAGGCCTTGGAAGTAGATTATAACACGCTCTACAATAGTTTAGCACGTGAATTGAAATTATCTCGAAATCTAGTTTCTGACTGATAACGAAATACTAAGTTACATAAGTGAATTGACAAACATTATTGTCAGTAAACCCATTAGAAACAGTTGAGCATCATTACATACATCTCCCCTCTATCCTTTGGTTGAATCTTAGATAGGTCGAAATTCCTTCTAAAGAAACATAGTTGTCTGTTGTATGGCTTATATTCTAATATCCTTTATCTTAATTGGATTCATTAAAACGCTATTACTAAATTTACCTATTAATATGAATCATGTATTCAGTGAAATCACGGTATAGGGGGTGTTCTATATGTTGTAAAAGAATATGAACAAAATTAATTAGGTAACCTTAGCAGAATATTTATGAATATCTGGATTTCTTATGCTGTTTTCTAAGTGATTTCTCTTGCTATCATTTCAAGGGGCTTGTATGGTGCAACTGGTTCAGTAAGTTGTCTTATTATACGATGATCTCTCTGCAACTTTTTGTTGAGAGGTATTCTACTGCGAATGGATGCAGTACAGAAGGCAATAAAACTTAAATGCCTTAGATACATTTCTTAGCTTAGCTTGAATAGGTTTCCAAGTCACACTCTCACAATAGTAATGATGGATGAGCTTGTCCTCAGTTTTATTACATGGCAAATTAAGAATCTGCGATAATTTACTTTAGCTCTACGAAAAAATCGAGATGTTTTTATTAAATCGGAGTTGGTTTCGGTTTAGTTATTCAAACGTATGGTAAACAAAATATGTATCATTATAGTTCTGAACTAATGTGACTTATCAAGTAGGCAACAAGTAGATATACTATATTTTAGCCCATTATTTGAATGAAACAATTTCCAGCCATAAATGTCGAGTGTATTAAAGCGTGCAGGACCAGCTTGTGATATTCCCATGGGGTGCAGTAATGCCCTACTGAAACCCCGCTAAAGACATAATTGCCCTCGTTTCGTCAGAGCCGACTCTATCATTATTAGTTGGAAGGGACATGGTATATAAATGTCACTTTCATATTGCATTATTGCTTGTGATCATAAAGCATGTCTCCTTGAGCGTCCTTCATACGAAAGCTCACAGCACAGGTAGTTGCC
The DNA here is from genome assembly GCA_964035505.1 of Watsonalla cultraria. NCBI lineage: Eukaryota > Metazoa > Arthropoda > Insecta > Lepidoptera > Drepanidae > Watsonalla > Watsonalla cultraria. The sequence continues at coordinate 6,973,637 of OZ037722.1, read as the reverse complement.
CTTTTAAAACGCAGAACGTTTTGGGCTTCTATCATAAAGATTCTTTTGAGATCATGTATTGCTTTTTATGTTGTTCTTTTTTTGCGAAAGTTGGGTAAAAACGGTAACGAATACCAAAAGAATATCTGGTTTATTTCTGTATTCCTGTAATGGCTTGTCTCGTTGAGATGTGCCTCTGACATGTGTTTCGTGTATTTGACTCGAAACACATGTCAAAATAATACATGTTCTATTTTTTGCCACGACCTTGTCTTTCCTTGCTCTTGAATTAATACGTTTAGGGAATGTAATTATGATTTTTGAAAGTGACAGGGATTGAGTAAAAAAAAAATCATGAGAAATAAATAAGGATATACAAACACAAAAAAATCCCATGTTTTGTGATCTCAGCTATATTAACCTTAAACTTTGTAATTCTGATAACTTCAAAGCACTTTGTTAAGTCCAGTTGATTAAGTGTTGCCTCTCAGTCGATATCAGTTATCTTTAGCACTCAATGACCTAGATTAAAAGTATAACTTGAAAATTTTAACTTTATATTTATTCAATTTTACTGGATTGATTTCTAGTTAAAGCTACATTTAACCTACTACCTATTTGTGGTTAAAAAATTATGTTGGACTATTTTCCCCTTATTACAAAACATGATTTAAACTAAGACTATACCAAACTCGGACTAAAACTACGTATGTACCTTTTGAAATCCGTATCACAAAAAGAGGTGGAACTACTTTTAATGTTTTGTAATAGCTGAAGTTCAGGTTCAGGGTCGCTGTAAACAATATTTGGTTACACTTAGCCAGATATGCCTCGCCATGTGGCTTTCTTTGCTTATATAACCACTTGAATACAAAAATAACTATGCGAAAAGGTTATAGTTCTGTGCGTGCTCTTTCATTGTGATAAATTTAAAGGTCTACGTTGAGCGAATCATGTTTTCCGTCTTATATCAGGACTTGTTCGTATTGATTTCAATTTGATTCTTTTGTTAATGTTTCTTTGTACGAGCAGACTTGTAGTATCTTCTATCTTGTTGCTAGATTTCTAACGGACTCTGATCTTGGCGTAGAAAATAGTGATATGATATCGTAAAACATTGTTTTAATATTACTAAGGCAGCAGGATTGCCAATTTCTCCGTTTTAAAATCCGATATTTAGTACACTTTTAGCATTTGCATTGATTCTTGTTTCGTTGCATTGTAAAGAAAATCAATAATTACATTTTACTCACAAATTCTGCAATGCTTATTCTGTGCATGCTATTATTTATTACTTATAGTGGAATCCCGTTGTGATGTCGGTCAAATTGTACCAATTCTATTCAAAATGTTTTTTACAGTCTCCAATTTGAATTTAAAGAGAAGGTAGGTTCCTTTTCTTATTATTCCAAAATATTCTTCTACTGCATTTACACGTAAGTATCTATTTTGTATTCTGTATGTCTCTAAAATTATAATTATTATTCGTGAGAGCGCCTCGATGTTGTCGGCATTCGGATGGGTTGGATTTGATTAGCGTTTCGAATCTCATCACCTCTTCATATAATACGTGTAGCTGGATGTCATCGGCGTCGATACATTTTTGTGGGGGCGTTGGCCGTGAGCTTTGCATGTGTACGACTCAGTACGAGCACCACCGCTCCCATACGGACTGTCTCATTAGCTCCCTCGGCAAATACGTTTTTTTTGTTTTTGTACCACTTTGACCCTCGTTGTCGTTCGTTATCGAAGTATAATGGCGTCGGACATTGCACTTGTTTTATTGGAAAGGAAGTTATGATTAAAATCGTTCTCCTTATTTGCCAATGTACGAGTATGTTGAGTACTTGAGTAGCCTTTGCCAGATACTTAATAATAAAAGTAGAGGAGGCATATAATTTTTATTGTTTCTTGTACATATTACACTCATATTTGTTTATTCATACAACTGTAGATGACAACAGCAATCAGTACAAACTACGGTCTTGGTAATTAAACTCATTAAAATATTCTTAATTAGTCCAGTTATGCATAAATATTCGACGAAATCCGAGAACAACATTCAAAGCAAAGCAATTAAATATTAAAATTCGTTGAACCCGATGTAGCCGTTTATGCATGTCTTAAATCATGTTTATTAGCGAAAGTAATAAAAACTATTTAAAGTAAAACTACAAATATTGCGTAGTATATCGTAGTAAAATTAAAAACAACGAATTATAATAATAATAAAAAACTATAAAATGAGTTTGAAAATGGAACCAGAAAAAGGAAAATTAAACTAGACATTTTTAAGAGGCCTATTTAAATTACGAAAAATATGAGGGCTGTTCTATTGGCAGCTTGAGAGGCAGATTACATTTCGAGCTGAAGTAAAATATCTCAATATCAACTTAGCTAAAAAAACACTTATGAGAAAGTGGCCGAATGGAACCAAAATGATATAATAACTTGAATAGACAAATCTACGTGGAGTTATCTACAAGTCTACTTTCAGTATTGTGGAGTGGAGTGACTCCTTTACCGGGGCGCTTAAATCTTTCTAATGTCTGTGCGCTCTTCTTTCCTTTTTGGCGGACTGCCAGACTTACAATCGGCCTTAATTTACGCGCGGGTCGCTGAAGCCTGTTTGCAGTGAAAATCTTTGGATGCTGTTCAGTACTCGTTCCATGACCGCAGGCCGGAAATATGAACCCATTGTCTGTTGTTTCGCTTTTTTGCTTCGGAAGACTTGCACTGTTACTCACTCAGCTTTTTTTAAATGTAATTTGAGTGCGTTTTAACTTGTTTGTATAAACAGTTGTAATAATATATTGTTTAGTGTCAAAATTAAACATCATAATAATTTATTAAATATTTTATAGATAATAATTTTTGATTCTTAATTACTTAGTTAGTTTTTGACTAAAGAGCTGAAAAGATACATTTGCAAAAAAATATGATTGCTTCTTTTACATTTGATATTTGTATTGTTGAGATGTTAATAATTACCAGAACTTATATCATATTCTATTATTGTTCTTGTTATGTACTTGCAGTTGCCTCTTATAAGCATAGTAATAACTTTACTTTCTGTTTATTTTCAGGTAAGTTCACATATCAGTTTCTGTTCACACATGTAAGGCAAATGTGCGGTAAGATTTTTTGCTGGGAATGTATGAATGAAATCTTCTCTAAGAAATTTTGCCAAGGTAACGTACTTGTCATGTTCATCTGATCGAATTAGTTAATGCGTGGGTCAAGAATGTTTGGCGACTTCTGACTCAGTCGAGGTCGTCATGGGGTTGTATTTCCACGGCCACGCATCTGATAATCCTTCAAAGAAATACACTCTACTCTACTCGACAATTCAGATTTTAGGTCTACATTATACATATAGCATAGGTTAAATGGGCAGGTATAATATTGTCAATAAAATAGTAAACTTGTTCTTAATAACTCAAAACCAAATGAAGGGTGGAACGTGGAAGTATGTGATGTGGCTCTTTGTTTTTCTAAGAAAAAATATATGCTAGAATAATGTGTTTATTTAATAGGTACGGTTGGAATCTACAACGTTTAACGGTATGATACTTTCATTACTTACACGCTCTACGAAGCGTGTATGTGTATATTTAACTCGAGATTTACCAGTTTAGTCAACTGTTTTTGTGAAGTCGAAGTAGGTGAGAATAAAAAATAAATGTTTATATAACTAGTTTGCGCTAAAGAGTTTAAAACTCGTGTTCACTAATACTGTTTGTTCGCGAATACTTACTCTATTTAGTGGGAATGTTAATTTAATGTTATCTTCATAATATTTTGCCTAGCACTACTTAATCGACACAAGACATATAAGGAAGAAGTGTGAATGAAACAAATTAAAACCCGTGCGAATAGTTATTTTTTACATGTATTTATAATTCTAAACATTAATTTAAAAAATCCTTCCATTACCCACACTTCGGAAAGTAGCGGTAAATCATGGTTTTATTATATTTACGCTTACTTATTTTAAAACACAGGAAACACGATGGACGGTATGAAAACAAAACAAAGATGCGTGTAATACAGGCGCGTACTTTAATCTCGTATGTTGTAAGCTTGGTGTTCGTTAGTACACTGTAAAGCAAGGACAACGACTCTTTTCAAATTAGCCGTAAAAAAAGCTATTTTAGTTTAAATTAAGCTTGTAAATGCTAGTCATCATTAACGTTACTATATATAGTATAAAAGGGTTCTGCAGAGGTACACCCACATTTCGCCAGCTATGTTTAAGTCCCATGTAATAGGGGCGAGCCTATTGCCATTTTCAGGGCACTAATACAGTTTCCAACTGACTGGAAAATGACAGATGGGAAAGCCCTCCGAACACTTTGGTCATCTGGGGACCAAAAATACAATAAGTACTTACGTTTTGCCCACCTGATACTACTTCTAATGAAAATTACGAGTACAACAGCTTGAAACAGTAAAGGAAATGAAGTGCTTGAATATATTGAGGAAATGGCAACACATATGGCTGAAATTGTATCAATGGCAAATAAGTAGAATTATTCGAGAATAATATATATTGCTTGCATTTCAAAAGTAGATAAGTAAGAGATTTATCGAATGATGGAGTTATTTACGTCATATCATTAATGCAGGCTGTATACAGAGCAATGAAACAATCGCTTATACAGAGACGTGACATGTTCACGGCAGCCACACCTGAAGGTCAGTTTGTCTCATTCCAACGATGTGTTTGTCTCTTAATAAATTCCTCGCCGATTACCACATCAAATGCAAAATAACTAGACGCGGAATGTTTATGATAAAAGTTCCTGATGTTGAAAAAGGGTTTTACCTACGTAAGCAATCCTTTATCTTAATGCTAGGAGTATAGGGCTATATTTATTTTTGAATAACATCCTCGCTATAATATATCTTCAGAACCTACAAAGAGGCCTTCACGCAGTTACCTTTACAGAAATACCTATGTATTCGGTTATGTACAAACTTGGCAGAAGGCTGTTTCACGTTGATGTTTCCGAAGAGATTGCAAAAGTTATTATGGGATATATCTTGGGTAGAATAGCATGGTTGTCTTTGAGTCAAGTTCTTGATTAAGTTTCCCTTGTTCTTGTCTTTGGTAGATTGTTAATTTACTTCAGTAATAAACCTACACGCCTTATATAAAAACAAATAACGTTCCTTTGTTCAATAATTCTTTAACCATACACTTCATAAGAATATGTGTACGTAATTGAAGGGATTGCTTTTGTTTGTTTTATTTTGCCAGCGGTATTATTTATCAGAGGAAACAATATTTGATCATTTAATCATTACTGAATGATGGGTGCAGTGGTGAGTGGTATAAAACACAACAGTGTTGCTGTAAAAATGTTAGTGTCTCGTCGTAAGTTAGACACGGCATAATATATTACAGCTCAAATAACATTATATTAAGTATACTTATTACACTTTGGTTACATCAATTCATGCAACCTTCAGAATTGCATTGACTGTAATTCACCGAGACTTTCATAAATCAGCCTTGGGTTCCTCTGTCAAAATTACACTCGTATCATGTTTCTTGCATTTTAATAATTGAAATAGAAGATCACGTCGTGTTTCAAATAATTACTACGTAAATGTCGCTATAAAGGGGTTAGTGTGTTGATAGCATCGTGATTGATAGTAGAAGTGCGGTTATACAGTGTGCCTGTTATAAAAACTGATTTGTGCAAATTCTAATAAAAGTTGTTTGAGTAATTCATAGTAATTAGAGCAATCAATGTAAATGTATCGTTTGTTCGATTTGTTGAACAGTCGATATACATATACATCAACCTGGAATGTTTTAATGTGTTCCAAAGACGGCTTTTGTAAATAACAAGCTTATTTTTAGAATGTCAAGCCGCGTAACACGACATAGATTGTATTTTTAACACGCTTTTATTAGCTTCACCTGTATGTATGTATGTATGTATGTATGTATGTAACCGACCCCTTTGAGCTCGATTTTGTCCTACTTTGTACGATCAGATTTAATTCAAACTTTGCACACCTGTCAAAAGTCGATGACAATGCAATAATCCGATCGAAGCATCCGATTATCCTAATTAGATTCGCCAGGATTAATTAATTTCTTTCCGCATCCTTTGCATGCGAGTAAGAGAGATAGAACTAGTGCGGACGATTTGTGGTATTGAGGGCGGTTGATAGTTAGCCAATCGAACTAAATAATATATAGTTTAAAAAATTTAACTAAAAAATAAAAAATAAATAATAGTGTAAAAAAACTAAAAAAACACGATTTCATAAAAAATCCAACTAAAAATCAGAAAATAAAATTTAATAAATTTGGATAAAGAATATTGTAAATTAGAAATGAATGTACATTTTTGTAAAAAAGCGTGGGGTGTATTCAATGCGCTTTTTAAGATATTATATTATCAAAGTGATGATTCTTCTACTCATTATCTGTCAATAAAATGTTTATAATTATTAACACTATGCACCCCACGCTTTTTTACAAAAATGTACATTCATTTCTAATTTACAATATTCTTTATCCAAATTTATTAAATTTTATTTTCTGATTTTTAGTTGGATTTTTTATGAAAGCGTGTTTGTTTAGTTTTTTTAAACTATTTTTTTTTTTGCTTGACAGTAGCTAATAGAATAACTGCTTAGAACCAGCCTTTGGTACCTTACATGAAATTTATAGATAAGTAATGCAATGTTAGATTTAGATGCTACTCATCGTCTGTACTTTAATAATCTAAATTAGAAGGCGAAAACTATATCGGTACACCTCATAGGAAGTATAAGATCTTTGGATATCTAAATATCACAGTTCAGCCTGAAATGGTCCGTCCAATAATAGAAGAGTTGGCAGTCAAAACACTGCGGCAATGGCAAATATCACTGGGCCAGTAGAAACTGTCCAATATATACTTGGATTTGGCATTATGTTACTCACAAAAAAAACAGTTTCGTTTTACGCTATTAATTTATTTGCAAACATTTTAAAGTTGAGATATTCGGGCGTCTGTTTCATTCATGAAAACCTTTTCAACGTTTTGTTGAAAGAATGATATATCGTTGTTATTGTTGGTTATAATAGGCTCACCATGAATTCAATTGAACCTTTTAATATGTTACGACCTATGTAGTCATCGTAGAAGTATTCGGTCCTTAAATACGTCATACCTTCTGTGATATATTCATTTCGTTAACGACAATCACCCCAAGGTTTTGGTTTTCCTACTTTTGCTCTTGGTACGAGTACTTAACAATATCTTGGTAACAGAGATAGCCAAGACAAGTGTAGAGAGGTAAAGACGCATTGTCACAACGCACAAGTTTTACCTGTCTGGGAAGATTGCCAGAGATTATTCACATCTCGACACAAGGCGAAAAACCACACGTGCCTTACGAGTCTGCTACATACGATTTTGTTATATTTTAATGTTGTTATTAACAGTTACGATCTTTTCGTACTTACTCGGAAATTGCCAAATCAACTAAACCTATTGCATTATTAGGTAATCACCTTATCAATTATTTATTAATTCCTCACTGCCACGCCACGCACTTTACTGTAGGGAAATTAAAATTCATTACGTACTTAGTTGTTTTCGTTACATAATTCATAATTATTGGAAGATGTCCCGACCCTTATTAGGCAGGTAGAAGGCAATAATATTTATAGTACGGCATACGTTACCCGAGCCGCATTAGCCCACGACCCGACATTAAGGGCTAAGTAATGACCTGATATATGTAGCTATTGTTAGACGGGCGAGCTTATAACATGCGGTTAATTTTAAAATAGGTACACGTGATAAAATATTCTTATAATTAAAACAAATTGTTAAGCAGTGTTTAATTTACGGTGGTATTAAAACTCTGGTGTTCAGATTTTAATATGTTTTACTACCAGCCTTGCTTTAGTGGGCATTTGGTGGTGTAGTTTAAAAGGTTTTCTATTAAAAGTTTGGCTTCATAATTAAGATATTTTTGTCGCTGTAGAAGGAATGTATGTACTTACACATGTGGCGTGTGTAGCGACTCGCCAGGGGTTCCTCGTATTTGTTCACGTGTAGCGCCGGTCACAGCCATGTGGCCGTTACTAACTAGGTAATACGACCCAAAGTGATCTTAATTCGGCTTATTGTGAACTTTAGATTCACTGCCAGGTCGTTGTTAAAACTACTTGTCGTGTTTCCAAAAGTGTTAAGACTTGTTTTCTTAAATGCTTGCATTTGAAAGTAGCATGTATATCGATACATTTGCAGTCTATGCACAATGTCACACGGATCTGTAGAGAGAACTGTAGCCGAACGACACAACATCGGGAAAGTGAATTAATAGGGGAAAGTGTCCGAGGATTCTCATGGTCGCTTTCTTCATGTACGTGCTGCCTATTCAGACTATATAAAATATCATTAACTGTTATTGTGAGTATTCAGCCAATAAAATGGCAACAATCTCTCTAATGGTATAACTGCCACTAATGTTGTATGCGCAAGCAAGCACCCTAAGCAATTTGGGTTGAAATTGCAATAAAGCTTTGCAGTTTGAATTGTATGATTGGTCTTGCATCGTTCCTCTTGATATAAATTTATTGTCCGCTCAATAGATTTCATGGAAGATGATTGCATATAGAATACAATTGAAATTGCTGGTGCGAACAAGTGCTTTGGCGCGAGTATCGCTCGCTCTACACATGCTATTTGTATCCACAAAGAGTATCCTGATATATATTTCAGTGATCCAAAAACCAAAGTTTTCGTTTAATACATAAAGTGTCAGTCAAGACAAGTGTTATACACACCTATGCATAGCTCGTAAGTTTGTATTAAACCTTTTATTAATGTGGGTCACGTACAAGTACCTTACCCCGTAGGTCTGTCCCTCCAGCCTCGAGTCGTACCTATTACCAATAAGCGAGGGAAAATATTGAGCAAAGTAAATACACGTAATTCTACGATTCAAGCTGGCCGAGCAGAATGTCAATTTAGATTATCTCTCAGTTAACTCGGTTTAAATTCGCATTTATGAAAGATCAAAAAGGATTTGTTTTTGAAAACAATAGTTATTTTATTTTATCAGCATCCCATTTAATTCCCTAAAGGTCGAAAACAACATAATAAAGTATTCATGTTTTCTGTAAAACGAGAAGTTGACATAATCTTCATCCATATGCTCTTCTTGGAGCAGTATTTTAAATGAGTTTTAATTAGTTGCACGTGGTGGGTGCTCACTCACGTCATACTGATTTAAAAAACAAATTCTACAAATAGATTTCTAATACCAATTAACAATGATTGATTTGACCTTTGATTTGTAGCCAGAGATGCATGTGGGCCCTTTTCATCGGTCTCATAAAACATTAATAGATTGTTCTTTGTTAAGCTATAGATACTTCAACCACCACATCAATTAACTTATATAATATAAGAGAGTTATGTTATATATAATTCGAAATAGCTGTTTGAATTTTACGATATCTGTGATCAGTTTATCCGTTCGAAATAGGCATGTTTGCAAATGGAACGATTAGGAGAATTCAACACGGCTTTTACACGCTTACAGAACCGTGTTGATTTGTAGATCGTTTATTGATCTGTTGACTTATTTAAATTGTAGAAAGTATTATAAACGATCAAAATTATGTAAGCAAGCATCACGCCGCTAGGTCACACTTTTACTCTGGAGTTCAATTGTTCATAATACGTATAATAACGGATATGCCACAAAATTACTGTTATGTACGACTATTGTATGATGTCATATGAGAAACTATCTTAATACAGAAATGATTAACATAATCGACTTTAAGACTTTAAAATTACATAACCGACTGGGTAGAGATAGTGCCGTTACCTGTAAGCAAATTCGGTATAAAATATATTTCATAATAAATAAGTATCTAGTAATAACATCTCTACATACTTAATTCTATACCACTATGCGATATTTTTACAGCTGAATCATCAGAAGTAATATTATAATAGCTGATCTTTGAGATTTTACAAATTAATACCCACTCTAACACACTCTAAGTTAAGGGATAATATCAGAACTGGAAAATATTCATTAGAACAGCATCGATCGGAGCACTTAGCAATATAAAACCACCTATAATTATTCCCTAGGTCCCTCTTTACTTATCCCGTCATATCTTGGTAAAGGTATGTGATCCAATTATTAAATGTTTTTGGATCATCTTTGGAAAATAATTTGTTTCCTCATTGTTATACTTTATCAATTAGGTATCATACGTAGCTGAATGACCCAATATGTGTGATGAAGAACTCGCACATCAAAGACTAGACGTCGTTAACACTTAAAACGCGTCAATCCACGTGGTGTCGCTATTTTACTCGTAATTGTCGCAACACTCTGTTATTTGTGTCTTCGGCTATTTATACGACGTGGTCCTAATCGCCGCCCATTATTAGCGCGACATGCAACGCATCTAAATGAGCCAACTGAGTCGTAAAGACTGTTAAACACATATTTCTACCATACTTTGAGCCTACTAAAGCATAGAGTAGTTAATAAGTAAAGAAGTGCAAGAGATACCGCGGAATAAATAATAGTAACCAGAGAAAACAAATAAAACGAATAGAATTGTTTTTACATTCGGCACCATCCCCCTTACATTCGTCTAGACAAGATAAATCCGCGATCGAAGGGCTGCTCGTATGTAATTAATCTGTGTGTCTGGCGTTGATCTCTACCAATGGCCGCTGTTACTGATCCTACTTGCGTAGTACTATTTATCCTTTGTCAGGAGATACATTCAATTGTACTTTGAACGTGGATGTACTGATTATGCTTTACAATAGTTATTTGTTATACAAGAGTGCAAAGTTGCTTTTTAACCGCGTGTTCAATTTTGATGACCGAGCATGCGAAGGATTCTAAAATTGAATCACGAGCGCAGGGAGTGATTCAAAATTAGAATCCAGAGCGTTAGCGAGGGAATCAAAAGAGCACGAGGTGAAAAATCTTTGCACTCGAGTGCAATACGTAACTTTTCATTCCACCTCAGCGAGAAAATGTCTAAATGCAACAAAAAGCAAATTGAAAAAAGAACACCAAGAAGGTTCCGAGTCTGAGTTTTTAACAAATTAAAAAAAAGTTGTATGATATATTCGGCACCATAGAGGTAGCAATAAATAGGTTTAAAAAGTCTTTTGCATGCTTACTCAACCGCAAAAATTCAAACGATTGTCGTAAAACATCAATGATTGGTACTACCCAAGTGATTACATCACATATTGTTCCAGTGGACGTAATAGCTAACTTTCAACAGTAACATCGTCGCTCTGATCTTTTTGAATTAATATGATATCAGTGAAAGTTGAGTTTGCACTAAAATCGTAAGCGAAAGTGAATAGAGATTCTATCTTTTTCTTTTGTAATTTTCATATATTGTGTGAACTGCAATGAATATTTCCTTCCTGTGATGCAGTTGAAGGCACCTACTTATATGGAACCTAAAAAAGCAATATGTATATCATTATCCAGTAACTGTAGGTTATGTAGCTAACGGTCAAACGGTTTTATTTTATAAAATATAATCTGTTATCAAAGGTGTGCATTAGGCTTTTCCTACCCCTACAGGAATAGACACCTGCACTCGCTGGATAAAAACCTGTCTAGACGGGTGGCATTACACGACATGCAGAGCATAGACACAATATCTACTTAATACAGAACATTTTATTGTAACGAAGAATGCGTTTATTTTATTGCACTATGAAGTCTGTGTAGAGTTTTATAAAGTCTAGCAGACTCGTTTGGTATAAAGCGCAGTTTTGTATAAAAAAAGACTCGAATGTAAAATAAAATTTAGTTTTTCTTATGATAAGAATGCTTTAACGAGTCCGGTTTCGTTAATATAGCTTTTGTTTTGGTTGGCGCGTTCTCTTTGAACTTTATTACAGTAACATAGACGTGGAAATATCTTAGGCAGCTTTTACAGAGTGGTTATGAACTGCAGAGTTGTGAGGCATTTTTGATGATACAATTAAATTAACGTGCTAGCATAGTGCTATCGTGCATATTGTCTAGACTAGGAATGAGGAAAGCGTGTATCATATCTCATGGGGGGATAGGTAGCGGACCGCAAATTACGTTAGCGCAGCCAGACCGTAGCGGCTGTGACTAAAGTGGTGCATTGTGCTGTGTGCCTGTTTCATATTGCATGTATTGCTTTAACCTTGCCACGTGAATTGTAGCGTAACCTGATTGGTGAATCCGTACGATTCAATTCATTTACCTCTCCATATGAGTCAATCACCGTTCCAAAACTAATTAGCAGCTATCGCGCCGTTTACGTGTTGGGTGTTTATTATTAAGTTACCTATTATAAAGGAAATGTGAACGCGCTGACCAAGTTCTTTAGGTTATTACACTGAACACTTTATATTAGTTTAGTAATTGTGAAACTATTTAATTAACGCAAAAAGTGTCTGGTAGAGGTGGCACCAAATAAATCTCCAAAACAATCCAATGTTTTAAATAATGCTAACAGATACGACCTACAAAATGCTCTCAAAATACAGAGCCAAATTCCTCGAAGGACACAAAGTTTTTGCGTTGAAAGTACGAGAGCCAAAATATCTAACCAGACTACTTTGTACAGCCTTTGTTCCCAATTGGTTTGCCTTTTTGAATTTCAGCTAGACCCATTGTTCTGCCTAGCGGATGTAATAACTAGCCTCGAACGTCTTTCACTTCGTAATTAATCCTTTATTACTATACCAGTAATTACTCAATAGAACATTGTTTCACATTGGACAGAATTTTAAACGCGTCTTTGAAGTTTATTCGCTTTGTCTTTTTTTAATAATTTATTGTTGATTACGCGACAAAATCTGTACGCTGGCAGAATTTGTCAGGATAAAAGACATGTATCTTAAATGACCCCTCGTTTCACTGATTAAACCGATAAAATACAGTCGCTTGAATGGGAGGTTCCCTGGAGTCCCTTATATTTCCTCCGCGTCAGATTCAGACATATTTGTGAGTAACGGCTAACTTAATTGAGACAATTCAGCCCAGTATTGGTGCCTTTTACTGCTGCGAAATGTTGATGCAAGTGTTTTTCCCAAGATTTTTTGTGTTCTGTGGTTTTCCCTGTCTGTATTTATGGCTATGAGTTATGACGTACCCATTTATTTATCCGCTCCTCGGTCCCAAAATTACACAAATTAAGTAACACTTAGTAAGAAATAAAGTAATGCTTAGGTTAATTCGTAATGTACCAATAAATAATTCCTCCAATAACAGTTCAAAAAAGTTACGTTGGCTTAACGTATATCGTTGCCTATTCAGAAAAATAAAATTGAATTGCTTAATTGTAATTACAAATTAACAGTTTTACTCTAAATGCATATGAAAGTATATATGTATGTATTTCAGGGGGGGCTTTTTTTCGCGGTTTCATTAATATAGACGTCGCACACACACAGTCACAGCTAGTATATTAAGTAATAAAGTTTTAATCCTAAAATAAAAATAACACCATTCCGTTGTGGCCGTTGAGTAAATGACGTCAAACCTCAATGTACGAGTCCGGTGACATTCTGAACCCGATACCAAACATTCCTTTCGTTGGGCTAGTGTTTGCAGCTGCCTGTCTAGAATTCTTTGCGCAAGGAGTTGCGGTTCGCCTTGCGGTCCTGGGTGTAACTGCTAAGCGTCTATTTACTTACCCAGGCTTCGAATGATGCTTCAAATAAAATTTTAAATTACGAGACTTTAAACACTACATATAACAATAGCTCCTTTGTAATGTGCTGTAATGCTATTTCTTCTTTTATTGCAGCAACTCAAAGATGAGCTCGGGGAAGTTGTGGCCGAGTTGGAAGCCTTGGACGGGCAGGAGGAGTGTAAGCAGAATAGTAAAGCCAAACAGATGAGCATAGGACGAAAAAAATTCAACATGGACCCTAAAAAAGGTATGTACAACGAACTAACCGAGCCGATATTACGAACCTGTTATTCTATTCATGTTGATACATATAAGTAATGATAAACGAAACAAAAATGCTATTGATGCGCATATTTGATGCGATGGGTGCAGAACGTGTAGGTAGTTCCCAGCTTTGTGCTATTCGATGCGACAGGTGTGGTGTTCCCACGGCCAGTCAGTCCACATTCGCAGCAAATTGTTCTATTCCTGCCGTTTCACCTGTCCGACGATGACTTCATGCGCAGTTTGCACTAACGTGAAAAACTATTATTTTTCACTGGTCCCGTATTTTTTACGTTTCCCGTACGTTTTTGTGTAGGAAAATCTGCCCAAGTAAAAAACAGTGCGGAGAGCTTTTTGTTTGTAATCTATATGTTCATAAACCGTTTTCATTTCTTAGCTCTTTGCTCCCGAATGTCACTAGTTTTAATTCGATATCCAAAATATTCATCTTCGTACTGTTATTGTCGGTATTTTGGTCTTTTTTTCCTTTATAATTTCCCAGTAGATGCGCGGAGTCTAGATTAAGCTCGCCCCCTATTGCTTTAGTATAACTGGCGAAATTTGGGTGTACTATAAGTATACCTCTGCTTAACCCTTCGTGACAAACAGGCGTGAGCATATATGTGTATGTTCTTAATTTAGTTGTTAGTTAAAGCCATGAGATCAAAGATCGTTTTTTATGCTGCCCATAAAACGGAGATACTTAGGTGTTTCTGGGAAGGTGATCATGTTATGAATACGATTTTGAAGCTGGAGTTGATGTGGGTATTTTATGCAAGTAACGGCACAAATTACGGGGAGTATACAGCAAGTGGTAATAAATCATCTTTAATGCCTTTATCAATCAATTTTGAATTGAATATACTTAGGCGTTGAACATTGCCTGTTAAATCTAGCTACATTATATCTTCTTTACACAAATAGTTATGATGTAGTTATGTGTAGCGCAGCGGGTTGCTAATTGGGTCACATTGACACTGACGAGGGATGTAAGAGTGAACACGTACGAGTACCATGCTGACTCGAGCGTCGCTACCCTCGAGCAGTCGAGGGCAACATTCGTCATACAAACCCACAATTTCCCAATTACGACTCTACGAAGTAGGACACCGTGTCCTATACAAATCTTATTTGAAATGTACGTGGGCTCACGACGGATGATCTTATTGAATTTGCTAACGCTGTTTTGGTTCCCGTTTGACATTCAATTACATGTCCTGAAATGTTCTCTATTAAATTTAACTCGTAAATCGGTTATGTAGTTATCTATTGTTTAAAGGTAAGTAACCTTTTAAACAATACTTCATAAGGTATTCTCGAGTGAGGATATATTGAAGACTAGCGGCTTCATATATAATTTGCGGATTTGTTAAAGATTAAGCTAAGTACTTGACTTTAATCGTCCTGGTGTTATCATGAATTGGATGATATAATTATTTGTTAAAGCACTTAAAAAGTCCTTCTTAAATTTGCATAAAGCAGGCACTGTATTATTAACAATGTATCGTTGGAAATCTTCAGCATTCTGGAAAGTTTTTGAATCATCGAAATGTTTGACTTTCATCAGTAGCATAGTACTCGGTTCTGTAATGTTTCTAATAAACCAATGTTTACGGTTCAATAGGTAATGACTTACATCATGTTGTATTACTTCAACGCCACGGAGTTTAATACTCCTAATGTATTAAACTTCCGCCATTGTGAGTATGAAGTCATTAATTTCAATATTCACACTTTGTTATTTCAGCGTAATTTTTTTTAACAGTTTGGTCGAAAATAAGTTCTTTAGTTATGCTATCCCATCAGCATTGGATTATTCCTTTGTGACCTTTGATATAAATATTTAATGTGCGGGCTTGTGCATTATTCAAATAAAACTGGAATTCATTGCACGCGACATCAATGGTTCTACGTATTTATATCCACAACGGAAAAATTAAACATATTACCTTGCGGACAGATCTTTATTCTACTAATGTTAGACTACCATTATAGCTATTCCTCCCGTGACTTCGCCTGCTTGGTACCTATATTATAATAATAGATTTCCACCCTAAAATCCATTCTAAACATTGATTTAGAAGATAACCTCCTCCTCCATACAAACTTAACCTCTTTATAATATCAGTAAAGAAGAGTATATCCGCGTGTTCAATAACATCAAAGATAAGGACACCATCAAAACCTAATTAAGCTCAGTGAAGGTATCATCAATCATGTAGAGTAGTCTCGAGGTGAGCGTTGTTTGTTCTTTGATAAATGACACGAGCAAAATCCATCTTAAACTCGGTTATCCATGTCGCCGGGTTGTGCTAACAAGCTTGTTATACTCCCAGCTATACCCGCCACTCGACAGTTATGACCATCCGACATGCAGCTATCAGCAATTTTGCATGACGCCATTGACGGCACCGAGTGCCAAGATTTATAAAGCAACTGCATTTGAACTCTGTAATCGCGACGCCTCATAAACAAGATAAATAAAACTGCGCACATTTATCGCCACGGTATAAAATATGTCATGTTTAAGGTGCGGTAAAATGTTTATAAACCATTGAACCAGATTACTAAGTTTCGTCAGTTGGCTTGTGCTAATCGAAATATTTAAACGTGTTATTCAGTAAATGGAAGCTGTTTTGGAAAATTTTTTATATGTTCGTTATTTAACCGTGACCCTTGCGGAACTGGAATTTAAATTGTATTTTGAAACGGAGGTAAAATATTTGAAATAAATTTAGCCCACGCTTAAAGCCTTACACTGGAGAATACAAAATAGATGCGGGGGCGAGTGACGTCAGAAGGCTAACTTTCAGAACGAGCCACTGACGTCACATACATTAATATTGGCACCCATTTCTAGACTTGCTGAAATGAGTGTATCAATAAAAATTACTTCAAAGTACGTTTTGAATGTAACAAATGCAAGTTAATTTATCTTTGCTCCACAAGAGAATGGAATAATGTTGTTGCAAACCGACGTGCAATACAATATTATGCAAAGTGAGCTCAGCTTTATGTTGGAGGTCGAAGTTATAGTTAAGCATTCACCGAGGTGTATTGTTCGAATAGAAGTTGCATTCCGTTGCACTTACGGGTTCAAAGCAAATGGCTTCAGAATCGGCCATTGCATGCTTTCATGGCGATTTTACATTTACAAAGCTACCTGACTAAGCTTTCAAGTTCTAAAGTATGTGGATAATGGGGTATAATTGTAATGTCGGCAAATCATTATTTACCTACCATACTTTAGACTATATCCATTCACACAATACAATAACGTAATTAACCATTGATATTCATAATCCTGTCATGCATATCAATAGTAGATAGATATATTTAATTTCTGAAGAGGATTCATATTAAGTCTCATAAAGCTTTGTCATTTATATTGAATGCAAATTGCAAAGAGCTTTCACCGTTCATGGACTCCGCTTTTCCCCCTCCCTTTATACGATATCACGCGTGGCTGGAATTTTAATTAATATTGTGTGGACAGTGAGTAATTCAATTACAGTCTAGTCTATGCGGCTATAATAAAAATTATGCAATATCATTATTTCAGGCATTGAATACTTGTACGAGAATGGACTACTGCAGAGGACGCCAGAAGACGTGGCACAGTTCCTTCACAAAGGCGAGGGGCTCAGCAAAACTGCAATAGGGGACTACCTCGGAGAGCGGTCAGAGTTCAACGAGGCTGTTCTAAGGGCATTCGTGGAGTTACATGACTTCACGGACTTGATACTGGTACAAGCTTTAAGGTGAGATTTTCAGTGCATTGGCCTTAATATTACTATGTATTCGACAGCAGATGGTCTGAGCTATGCATATATTTATTGTATGAGTAAAACATAATAAAATTGGTACTTATTGTCATTATACAGTACATACTGCATTTTCCACCTTCAGTACAATGAAATCGATATGATGACCGCGAAAGGGGAATTATATTTAATCAATAATACCAGCGATACATTGCTCTGTGTGTATGCTAAGTTTGTATGTCGGAGGTAATCTACGAATCGTATTTACTAATATTTAGGATACACGTAGGCTATATCGTATACAGATTGAATTATTCAAGTAAGTGTATGCCCAAATCCGAAACATAGAGGAATAGATAAAATACTCAAAGGAGTCTCGTGACCGATTATAATGAATTTGATACTATTAAAATAGTACCTTAAAGCAGTTACTATACCTAGTTCTGCAACAGCACACAATCTACACTTTACTTCGGCGCATTCTTTGACCTTGTAGTTATTTAGAAGTGAGTGTCAGTGAAGTCTTTTATTATACTTGATATACATTTCTGGGGATAAACGGATCTCGTATTGCCTTTCACATTACGATTAAAGGTACTTAAACGCTTTATTCCTGTACTTATCCGTTTGCAATGATGAAATTCTTAACTTCGCGGGAATTAATTATTTATTACAAATCTTCATTGTATTTTGTAATATTTACATCGCTACGTTTACAACTCATCACGTAATAGCTGCGGAAATTGGCTTCTTGACGTCAAGTTGGATAAGAATGGTTTATTTTGGTCGGCGAATCGTTACACTACAGTATTCTGATAATTCTAAAACCTAGAGCAAAAATGTTTTTCTACAGTGTAGTTAAAAAAATATTCTTGCACAGGCCTTACCGTTTATTTTCTCACACCGCTTTTATTCTATTTACATGCTATTTTTATACATATGTATGGAATACGAAGTAGGTACTGTAAAAACTTGTTGGCAACATTGAGCACTTTTTTGCCTACCTTTTTTTGATGAACTTTGCACAAGACTATTATGTGTCGAATATAATCCTGATTGATACAAGAAATACTATTCTGCTCTGAAAAGGTTTCAATATAATATCTATGGCTCCAACCCGAAACGGTGTATCAGATTTGAATTTAAGACACAGAACATACACCGTTATTGAAGAAGGGTAAAGAGTTTGGATGCAGATAATCTCATAAGCTCAACAACTACTGCACAGATTTAAATTTATGTAATTACGGCTCTGATGAAACTTGAAGATGGTTGATCTTTCCTCGTTAAGTTTTCTAAATTAATCGAAAATATTATATTTTCAGACAATTTCTATGGAGTTTCCGTCTACCGGGCGAAGCGCAGAAGATCGACCGTATGATGGAATGTTTCGCACAGCGCTACTGTCAGTTGAACCCGGATATATTCACGAACGCGGACACGTGCTACGTGCTCTCGTTCGCAATCATAATGCTTAACACGTCGCTGCACAACCCTAGCGTGAAGGACAAGCCGGCGCCTGAACAGTTCGTCGCTATGAACAGGGGCATCAATAACGGGGGAGATCTGCCGCAGGAGCTGCTCTTGGTCAGTACACTCATGTTACTTTTATTTATTCGACCATTGTAACCTATGACTGCGACTGCAGCCTATGACCGATTTGAACGTACTCTTCGTGACATTTTCAGTTACTAATACGAAGCTACATTATCCCTCGATGAAATATTATGTTGACTTATATATAGATTGTAATAACAAATGTAATATTCCACCAGCGTGCCACTACAATCTTAAACATATCTGCATTCACATTCCACGAAGTATTGCGGCCAAATTTTTCATACAGTCAGGTGGGTGGCGATAACAATGCAACCCTCGACCGCTTTTTGACGGTGACAAAGGCGCCTACGCTAATTAAAATTCTATAGTCTAATACCTTAAGCTCAACAAATATTTAAATTGTTAAGAGCGAAATACACTGAAATTTCCATATAAATTTGATGAAACTAATATTTTGGCAAACACAAGATTAATTCAATAACTTTTTACCGAGAACCACAGATACGTTGCTGTTCAAATTGAATGTAACATATTATTTACGCCTTCCTTATCATTATTTGCACACGACTTCCTCCTAGCTATCACATTAGTGTCGTGAAAAATAAATTTACTCACTATATCCGTAATGACTAAAGCTTGCAAAAATGTTTGCATAAAAATATTGATATTACGGTTTTTTGGGAATTCCCAGTTAGTGAAATGAGATTGTATTCGATTGTGCCTTATTTTTAATACGATTTTTTGGTGTTACTAAGCCAAGTGAAGGTGATCTGGTGATTCATCTTACCTTGTTCAATACATACAGGAGTTATTGCACGTGGAAGGTCATATATTAAACTTTTTTTTTTCATTCTTGATCTTGTTTACAACTAAATATGTAATTTTGTACCCAACTAAAACCTATTTTTTGTATAAGGAGCTATTCAGAATTTAAAAACATCCGAAGCTTTTTAGCGATAGTCAATCAAGTTTACATTATATGCGTCATCATCAATATCTAATATTATCTAGTGATGATCAAATATATAAAAACATCGCAATCATTAAATCAAATTACGTTTGTTATCTTCCTAATCTAAACTACATGAGTTGACGATTGATTGTGTGTTTGCGTTAGCATAGCAATTATAAAATTGCATGGATAAGCGGTGGTTTCTTTATAAACTTAATTTGGCCTTACAAATTTTACGCTATCGGGGTATAGTCGCGTGAAAACGTATGATAAACACATAATTTTTGAAGAAAGCCATAAGTACGACTTGCTGTGATGCTTAGCCTTGTGCGACTGCACAAGTACTTTTGTTCACTACAGTACAGACTACAGATAACACCAAGTAACCGCTGTAACCTTTATTGACGTGAACACCAGTGTAAACAATTGGAAGCAATATCGGCCGCGTTATCAGAGGGCTGGAGTCGCGGCGTATCTATTAGTTAATACACTACTGGCAATGTGTACGCGTGTTTTATACGAGTGTCAGTTCTACGTTGCGGTGTTTTGATATATTTGGAAGTAGAATTAAAGATATAATCATAATCCTATCTATTACGGTAAGTAGGTTTCGATGAGATAATATAGTGCAACATAAAGTTGGTGATACGATCGCTTCTTCCCCACTGCTCAACTTAATTGCTCAACTGCATTAAGTTGATATACCAATAGCTCAGCGGCTACTTACTTAACTACTTATAGGATCTACTATTCGTAGATTCATAATTTCTTAGGAGTTATTTCACTGTAGACTTACAAGTCAACATTTATATATGTTCCATACATGTCCGACTTCAGTTTTACTGTTCTGAGATGCATGTTTCAATAATAGTGTTGTATGTATTCCAGTCGCTGTACGAGTCGATAAAGACGGAGCCATTCAAGATCCCTGAAGACGACGGCAACGACCTGATGCACACGTTCTTCAACCCCGACAAGGAGGGATGGCTGTGGAAGCAGGGCGGCAGGTACAATACCAATATATACAATTGAACATTATCTTCTTATTTAAAACTAGCAGTGCCCGCGGACTCCGTTCCGCGTTAGAAATATTTTTGTCCCGGCCCGTTTGTCCCGTGTAATATTTTGAAATTGTTATAGCCTAGGACACTCCACACTAACGTAGCTTTTTTGGTGGAATAATTTTGAAAATCGGTTCAGTACATCCAGAGATTACCCCTTACAACGTCACAAACTAACAAACGATACCTCTTTATGATATTTGTATAGAAGTATATATTTAAGTATTTAATAAGGCAATAAACGGATGAGAATAAAATTACTTCCAAATCGTCATAATGCCATGATTATTACAGGGTTATAAATGATACCTGGCATTATATTTTTTTAATAACAAATCGTTTTCAATTTTCATCGTTCATATTCAAAAGAAGAAGAATACATTGCAATAGTGTAAAATGGACGCTCACAATGTGTTCTTCTCCCATTTCTCTCTATCAGCTATCATATCTGTATTCACTCTCATTCTAGCCATGCCAACTTTCACACAATCCACTATCTATAGTGTCTTAGGTAGACTTGTCTTCTAGTAACCATCCACTGAAACTATTAATAAAAAATAACTAGTAATGCCAATATGTACATAATTAAATGGAGCTGTGTTTACATTTCAGATACAAGTCGTGGAAGAGACGGTGGTTTATATTGAATGACAACTGCCTGTACTACTTCGAATACACGACTGATAAGGAGCCGAGGGGGATCATTCCGCTAGAAAATATATCTGTGAGTGTAATGGATAATATTTGTATTAAAAACTAATGCTTGCCCAACCTTTGCCCACAATAACATCTCTATAAACATTTTAGTGTTAAACCCCAAATTGAGCGAACTTGGTTTTATGTTTTTTTATGTTTACAAACAATTTCACCCGCGTAGATTTAGTTTCATGCTTCATTTCGCGGAACCCTAATATGTTCTCCAAATAAAATTAGCCTAAGTCACTCCTTGAATCATCAGCTATCTGCCAGTGAAAGTCCTACTAAAATTGGTCCAGCCGTTCACGTGTGATGGCGTGACCAAGGGTAGTAGGGATAAATTTTTATACATATACTAGCTGTGCCCCGCAGTTTCACCCGCGTAGATTTAGTTTCATTCTTCATGTCGCGGAAACCTAATATTTCTAATAAATAATAGCAGCCTAAGTTACTCCTTGAAACATCACCTGCCAGTGAAAGTCGCGCTAAAATCGGTCCAGCCGTTTCAGAGATTACCCGGAACAAACAGACAGACAGACAGATAGACAGATAGACAGAGAAATATTCATATTAATTAAGTGAAAAGTTGTAATTTTGGAATTACAAACAGACACTTCAATTTTATTTATCTGTATAGATATAAGATGTATGACTTCACTCCAAACTCCAAAACTAGTCCAATTCTGAATATTTTTTACCTACGCTATTCCTGTGTCTTAGATTATGTTTTAATTATTATTCGCGTAGAATGTATTATAAAATAATTATATTGTCAGGTCCGCGCGGCGAGCGATCGTCAGCGGCCGCACTGTTTGGAGTTATATGCGAGCGGCGGCGCTGATCTCATCAAAGCCTGTAAGACTGATTCCGAAGGAAAGGTCGTCGAGGGCAAACACACTGTTTACAGGTATTTATAAGATTTTTTTGAAAACCCTGGAAAAATATGGGAACATCCACATCAATCGAGCGGTGGTTATGGTATATACACACATACAGGTCCCATCAAAAGTTGTGAGTACCTTAAATGCACAAGGCGAATAAACACGTGCGCAGTATCCGCATTAATTGCTACCTGCTCATAACTCCTGACAGCACCTGTAGTAAACAGATGCTTACAAAATTCCAAAACATCAAAAAAGTCTTTTTGATCGAAATAGCATTAGCATAAGTGGCATTCCTATTTCCGGATGAATGAAGGCAGCCCTACCCGTAGTGAATATGACCTAGGGCCAGCACAGGCCAAGCAGTTACTCGAATAACAGAAAACAAAGTGTTACTGCCTGCTACGCTTTACGTCATTCTTTAGTCTTTTATAAACTAACTTCAACAAATTAGTGAATTCGATATGCTCGACGCGTGTAATATTTGATTTATTATTTGATTAATACAATCATAATAATATTGTCCGATCTATACTTCTCTACTCCGTTGTCAAGTGAATGGCCTTATTCAAATTCAGAATTATTACCTCAATGTGTCAGACATACTAAACAATTAGCTTTTTATCTATATTGAAATTCAAGTTTTCATCCGGGCATTTGTCCGCATTGTGCGTTTCTAGGTAGGTAAACTCTGTCCGTCCTCGGGTTAAGTTACCACAAAAATATTTAGCGGCTCTGCCGTGAAAAGGTAACAGACAGACAGAGACACTTTCCCATTGTGTTGGTTTGACAACATGCACAGATATTGTGATAAACGTGCATGCAACACGCAGTCACGTGCCGAGCTGCAGTTCAACAACAATAGCCGCATTCCTCATACATTATTGTAAATTACTTCTTTGTTAAAGCTTATCGCATTCGCATTGCACTTTGTAATGGCATAGTACATACAATACTCACACCTGTATTTCCCGACGGGGTAGGCACAGGAACATTTTGCTAATTCCATGTAATAAGGTGGCGAGTCTATTGCCCTTATCCCAGGGCAGGTAATGTAACAGGGCACTTATGCCTACTCCGGTTCACTGGGAAATTTTCAATGGAAAAATTTAATAACACTTCACTCGACCCGGGCATTGATCTAGGATCTCGTGTTTCGCATTAGCGCTTGAGACCGTTAGACCAACAAAAAATTTAAGAATCGCGTTTGGGTTGATAACATTCTTTTAACAGCGTAAAATTTGGTCACAGTTGATCAAATTGTAATTTCGAATAATTTTGTATGATGGGATACATAGGTTTTTTCATTGATATATTTTTTTTTAAATTGAAATATCTATAAGAGAGGGCTCCATACTTTAAAAATCCAACGAACTAGCTAACGTTTATGCCAAGAGGACCGGTCTCACAAACAATCACTCGTTAGAACAGTATTGCATTTAATAATATGTATGTATTGTTGCAGAATGTCTGCAGCGACGGCGGAGGAGCGCGACCAGTGGATCGAGTGTTTGAGACGCTCCATCAGTCATAACCCCTTCTACGACATGCTCGCGCAGAGGAAGAAGAAGGCACAACACACACACAGCAATACTACACACTAAACATGCAAACATTCATATCAAGGGATGAAGTTAAAATGGGATAAGGGCACGAAGAGGTTGGAAATTGCACACAGACTTTGCAATTTTGGAACTTTGGAGGATGATTTTAGCCACGAATCTAAGCCTAAGAAGGTGATCGACCGAAATAGATTGTTTGTGAATCAAGGATACAATAAGCCTTTCGGTTAAGACGTGGCTTAACTCCAGCACTATGGAAATTACCAACCAATCTGTAATGTTGGTACCTTCGGTGAAAAGTGGGTGCTATAACACCTTTGCCTGTTCGTGGATCCTGACACGAAAGCAACGAAATATTAGTTGGGTGTCAAAATAGTGACGTCTACAGTAAAGGCGAGTTAGTGTGGGGCTGTGAGTGATAAACGTTTAGTGATCAGTATGTGACAATGTTCTCTGAAGTAATGGGTTATAACTATTGTAATTGTGGATTCACAGTCGCGCACATCCTTGGAGTCATTCCCCTTTATCACAAAATATAGTCTTGAGTCTGAGATAGTTCTTGGTTTAAAAGTAGATCCATCGCTTCCAGTGATACGGATCTAAAAGGGATGGAAATAGTTTTAGTCCGAGTTAAGTCTAGTCTTTGTTAAACCATGTTTTGTAATAAGGGGGATTAAGTTTATTTTAGGCGTAGTATTGAGTAATTTATATAAAGTTCACAGATGTGGATCTAAACAGATTACGTATGTACGTAAACCACTTATTTTCTACTGTACTGTGATGTTCGTTTTCATTATATTAGCCGATCTTTCTTATGTGTGGAGTTTTTATAGCTCGATACAAGCACAATAGGCATTTATTAAATTGCTTATGACGTGCAACACATACAGTCGTCAGCGGTGGAGTGTGGACGAAACATAACGTCAACAAAGGTATTGCACTCGCGGCATCTACTTAGATCCATATCAGTGATTACGTCAGTTCTAAGTGCGGGTGATCTGACAATTCACGCCCTTAGAGTGTCCGGAAAGAGAACCGTAGCGGCCTAAAAGTGAACTAATACATTGCAATCAATCTCTGTCTATATTTCAACTGCGCGGCAGGTAAATTTCACATACAAACTTTTATCTCCTATTTAACCCCTCTGGGGGGTTTAGCTTGTGCGTTCTTACATTAGTCACTCACAAAAAAAAAAAAGGTGGGAATTATCAAACTTATACAGACAAGCATTGCTAGCTAAATAAACAAGGTAATTCAGCATCGTTCTCTTTCTGAACAGTCTAGCAATAACAGTTTAATATTATAATTATTGGACTAAAAAGTAGATACGTCCATCGAAAGTCAAGATTGACATTAGCTTATAGTTGTTGTACTCCAATGAAAATGTGATATTTACAGTGATGATAACAAAAGGCACAGTCACATGTATATCGAGCCGTAGTGCAGCGGTAGTCGTGTTAATGTCCATGTAAATAACGAACGTAAGACTGAAATACATACGTTGTTTTGTACAAGGGACCCAGCGGTAGTCCCGAGGCTGCTATATACATGGACTATTGGTTTGCATGTAAGCAAGTTTCATTTGCACGTTCAATATTTGTTTATAAACTATATTACGGTAAGCGCTTCTCATTCGCTTGACAATAAATCGATTTTCCAATATTTATACTGACAATTAATTGTCGAACAGTTTAGAATGTTAGTCGGAATGGTATTCAATGAAAGTATTACTTTTATAATTATTGTATAATAAATGAATATACAACAATTTGGTGTAAAGTAATACCTGTATAAATTGTATACATAAGATATATAACATAGTGTATGATAGAACTCACTTCCTGGTGAGTATGTAAATATTGCTGGATGATTTGGTTATGAATGATTCTAAGTTATTAAGTCATTACAAGGGTTCGACTATGATCGTTTAAGCTGCGCATATTTAAGAACTCGAATTTTACGGAACCAAAATGAAACGTCAAAGCTCAGAAGTTCTTAATACGCTCTGCCTAAAATGATGATGGTAGGCCCCCAAGAGTTATAGGTTTAATATTTAGTGTCATGACGTCATTCTCGTTTCTCTATTCGCGGTAAGAGGTTGCAGCTTTATAATATTCAATGCAGCTATTTCTCTGCTCAACTTAATGTCATCATTTGTTTAGTCTTCTACTAGAATTATACTAGCCTCTGAAGGTATATAGGTGTATTTGCAACTCTCGTTTAAAAAAGTTAACTCGAGATTTCGTCGAAGAGTTATAATTTACTTTCGTTGTTTACATTTTTTGTTTATCAAATCATCAGTGTCGAAAAGACCCCTACGACCAAACAAAAACGTCGTTAGTTTGTATCGCAGATAGATGCGACTTTCTTTTTCTAATATGTTCTTCGTAATTTAAACTAAAATTGCAATTGTAAAATTAATACTTACGTTTTTATAGTAGATTTCATTTAACATTCCTTCATTTTCAAACTGTTACTTATTTTTTTCATAAGTCTTGAATACTTTCTCGCTATTAGAATGTATCAACGTTCGTGATAATAATAAATTTTCCGAATCAATTCATTGATTTATTTCTACTTCTTATAAATTATGGTGGTGACTCGTATATCCAACAAACGTAGTAATGTCAGTACACGCTGTCCAAATATGAACTTTAATATTAAGCGTATATATGCGTCAGTCAGGTAATTAAATGAATGAATTTTGTTCAATTTATGTAGTCATTGTTTTGTTAAATTGCAATAAATGTTGCGGAAAGTATGTTTATGTTCAGGAGAAGGTGCCTAAGTAATGATCTGTAACTAGTGTAGGGTAGCGTTAGTATATTTGTAATGCGCTGTAAATTGGCCTCGGATATTATGTTATTTATCTCAATTGTAATGTTTTATATGACAATGGATATGTGCATAATAATGGTGTTGTAAATAATTTTGTAAGAAAATGAATATACATAAATATCTTTATTTATTACCTTGTTTTTCTTTGCTGACGAACACACCCGTTATAGATTGATCGTTATGTTAATTGCACGGCAGTTAACATTAAACTTTATTACTGATCGTTGAAGCATGAAATAAACTAAGTATGTTTGTGTTATTTCTTGTTTTAAATTAGATACCTACTTATCTTATGACGATTTACATTCAAATTACTAAGTTTAGGTTCTATAAATCATTTATTCCGTTGTATGCCACCGATTACACTTTGATTGGTATGAGTTCTAATTGGCTTTCATAAGGTTAATTCGGTTTGTTGCCCGTGGTAATACTAAGGGGCCAACTATGATCGCTAAAGCAGCGCGTATTAATGCCTTTTTGACGTTTAATCTTACGGTACCGAAATGAAACGTCAAAGCTGATACAGAGAAGTTCTTAATATGCTTTGCTTAAACCGACGATGGTAGGCCTCTAGTTTCTTTTACGAATCCCGATTTAATTTAGGTAATTTCATAACGAATAACAATGACTCTTGTATTACCATACAAATATTATCAGCTCTAGGTGAGGATCTATTTCGGAGACTGCTACTATTAAGCCCCAACTTCATTCGAAATGTTAAGACGGTCACCATTAGCTAACATATTCTATTCATAACTCCTCAATCCAGCGACTGTATGTAATATTTTCCCGAACACTTGTTCAGTTCGGCCGACCGTGACGCGTCCGCCTTCCTTTTCCGATGTTGGTGAAACGTTAGTTGCGCAAACAGCTGAAATTATAACACTATGCACTTCTACGCGATCAAACTATGTTGTTTAGAATCTGTTTTGTACATTTTGCGGGCACTACAATAATTATTGATATCAGTTTTATTAATGAACCTATACCTAAATTATGTTCAAAAGGAGTATCAACCTTCTTAATGAATGCTGAAAACAAAGTGTTATTGAAATATTTAGTGTGCAAATTATTATTTTCAAAACGAAATCACTTCATATATCCTGGTTTATATATGTAATCAGACAGATCTGTAATTTAAACTACTTTGGTCTACGGTGTCGTCACGAGATATGAGCGCTCAGTGAAAATAATGGGAATAACTGCGCATGTATTTCTTAGCGTTCCCTTCACACAAACTCCAAAATATTACTATTGCGGTACTGTTCATTCAAAGTCAACGCTTGCACCTATTACGAATCAAAAGGATTTTCCGCAGCGTCGCTAAACGATATTATACGAATTTACTGGATATGCTCCTACTGATAAAATATATCGCAATTTCCTTTGATTAATTGACATTTCAGGGTTATTTCATTAATTATTACATTAATTATCTACTTGTAAGTATAACGGTAAAACAATATTTTTTTATCATTGGTCACTGACGTATAGACTATAAAGATTGTTATAAGTTATTCAGATGCTGTGTGCATTTCAATTAATTAGATATTATAAAGTACTACCTATTCTTACCAAGAATAGGGGGCGGACGATACAGGAGCCCAACCATGAGCTCTTATTGCAATGTTAATTCAGTTGTGCGACAGTGACAGATGTATGCATGTCACATACATCTGTCTCAAATGAGTGAAACTATCATGGCAATAAGAGCTCATGGTAAGGCATAAAAGTATCTCTTGCTTTTTCTTATGCCTCCTTACAAAATATTTTGTGGTAATTCTGATTAATTTTCTTCTTTCTTCAACGACAGTTTAATTGATTACCTTGGTAATTATCAAAAGAGTTCAGGCCCTGGACATCTCCAGGACTCAAATAATATAAGAGATGAAATCGAGTAACAATTTGTACATTAAATGAGACTGGCTCCGGGCATTACCAATTCCGTGTTTTATTTAAAATTATTTTTATTTCACTTAATTTTAAGAAATAATTATTATTACAGATTTTCATGATGGTTTGTTGCTGAACCAAAAATATACTTAAAAGTTATAATTTAGATATTTTTTTCTAAAATAATATTCTATTCTAATAATTTAAATATTCGGTATGATATAAGGGATCACTTGTTGGATCTGTCAACTTATTCAGTGAACAAGGTATATGCGGATGTAAGTTATCCGTGCGAAAAGTCGTCAAAGTCATTACCGTCGTCGTCAAAGCGAACATCCGCTACCTTCATAAGAGACGATTTTTGTTTCCTTATGCTTAGGTTGTTTAGGGAACTTTGATACAACAAATGTATGGAAAAAAAGCATTTTCCCTTTTAGCTCATGTTCTAGTTAACACACGTTTTTAGCGTAGGAGTACCTTGGATTCGTAGTAAGTAGAAGGCATTTTTATGTTTTAAGTAACCTACATGATGTACTAACTTCCTAGATATTTCGGTTGTGTTTTGTTAACTAATTGGCTTTGTCATTGGGTAGGTGTGTCTCATCACTATACAGACATATATATATGTCTGTAGGTGATTTTTTTAATTGTATATCTTTTTAATTGTTCATCTTAGGTACCTACTCATGATAAGCCCGCATATACAAAGAAAATGACATACCTATTTCGTGTATTATTGTTTTGCGCTGGGCGGGTAGTGGGTACATAGGTCGTATGTATGCTCCAATTAATATACATTGAAAATGTATACATTACGATACCATTTCCGATGTGAGTAATTACAAATTGTACTATTAGTCATTGAATAATCATCGATGTGTATTCTGGATTCTTGGGATTCACTACAATGCGATTTATTCACAATTTATTAATGAATTAAATAATAAAATATATTGCAGTGAACGTAGCACTAATAGCAACAAGAATAACCACAGTTATATTAAATATGTAAGAAACTTCAGTCCATTGGATTTCCACTCCTCATCTGAGACAACACTTATAGTATATTATTTCACACGTCACTGCTGGCTAACAAATAATAAATTATAAATGAAAGTAGCTAAAGTTATTTATAAACACGGGACTAAATTTAAACCTAAGTTATAACCAATTTAAAAGTGAATAGCAAAGTATTATTATCTACGCAGAATAAAGCAACGATTCTACATTTAACTGAATAATACACATTTATTGTTATCTTCCCAATGAGCTATATGCAATATGTAATAATAATAATTTAATAATCAATTTAGTGTGTAAAAAACAACTATATAATTACAAGCATGTTGTTCATATTATAATGTATATCTTCCCCAATATATGTAGTAGTAGGGGTAAGTAGATATGTTTAATTTAATACACGGAGGAACTGTCTCAAACCGAGCACTGAAACGACGTTGTCGGTCAACTAACTACGTCATGCAGTCTTACCCGCACATTTCAGGATACAATTGTGCCTATATAAGTATACTACTAAAGCTAGGGCGTTAATAAGCTATCTTCCTGCATGTTTTTATCCTAACCTACCCTGCTTTTTAAGTGTGATGAAGTAACAAATTAACACGCATTCAAACTTTCGCATTTTCAACCTAAGTGATAAGATCGAAAGGTTCACAGCTAGTGGGTGCGCATTGTCTGTCTATATAAGCACATGCAAGGTGTTATAATGGTCTGTATTATGGTACATCTCTATGACGTCACCTGCTTTTCATGTCAAGGCTCATAAGCACCGAGGTACGTAAATGGTAAGTAGTTAGCACAACAGTGTTATGTCTACTGTAACCGGTTAAGCCACTCATCACTCAAGTGATAGAATGCAATGCTTAGACTTGTAGGCCTAGACAATGTAACATTCTCTCGCGATTGGGCTATTAGAAACGATTAAAAATCTATGGAAATGACATAAATCAGTCACGTGACATATGTCATTCCCATACATTTTGTATCGTTTCTACTATCGAAGCGTGAGGATAATACTTTGTCTACAGGCCCGTTGCCCGTTGGTAAAACTTGCAAAATTGGTCAATGACAATAGCTATGACTTTAGCTTGGACGGTGAAATGCATTCACCAATTTACGATGAAGGAAAACATCGTGAGGAAATCTGCAGTTTATGCTGAAACTTACCTAACGGCTTAGCCTTATGCAGTGCTCCATTGGACATGAAAAACTTGGACGTGCAAAAATTAATTATTATTAATATTATTGCAAGACATCTATTATGAGATGATTTTTTTTGTAAGTATTAAACAAATAAGTCATGTGTGGACATTTAAACAATAAAAACATTTATTACGTTGTTGCGACGAGTTGTGTTTTAAGTAATTTAGGTAAACTGCGAGGTAATGAAAGTGCATTTTCAACAAAAGCTCCAATAAAACAAACGACACTTAACATAGTTCTTTGTAATCGTGAAATGAGGAACATCTTTACCTCATTCAACCTGAGTGCGGGCTCTTTGATGCTTGTCAATGTAAAGCATAATGATGCTATTACAACGCTCAATAGAACTGAACAAATACGCAAGTACATAGGTTGGGATGGCTGGTTTTGGTTACATTGATGTTGTATACGTTATTATTATTTATACAAATATTATAAAGAGGAAAGGATTGTATGTATGTTTGTAACAAATTGATTCCAAAAGTACTGGACCGATTGTAAAAATTCTTTCACCATTTAAATGCTGCATTATCACTGATTATAGGCTATATTTTATCACTGCCTCACTACTCTCTACCACGGGAACGAGAACTATGCGGGTGAAACCGCGTGACGTCCACTTTTAGGTTCATAATTGCCATCATGTTTTAAAGATATAATAAGGTTACTTACTTAGTAGGTACAATGAAGTCGTATACGTCATCATATGTATATAAGATTCATAATTATAATTATTATTATAAGTGTGTATGTAGGTGTAAACTACTCATCCATAAAATTTACTTTCAGGGTGGATTAAGATCATATGGTATGTAAGTATATTGCTGGCAAAGTCGTGAGCGAATGCTAATGTACTTTAAATTTATTGTTAACCTCAGACACTCCGTCAGCACTTATTTTCGTTCCGATAAAAATCAGTTTTTACTTCTCTATACATATCTGCTCGCAATCTATACATCTATATATATAAGGATAAATAAAATTGAAGTGTCTGTTTGTAATCCAAAATTACAGTTTTTCACTAAATGCATATGAAAGTATACACGGTACTGACACTAAAAACTAAGTTTTAAAATTTTTCTCTGTCTGTCTGTCTGTTTGCTCCGGGTAATCTCTGAAGCGGCTGGACGGATTTTAACGTGACTTTCACTGGTAGGTAGCTGATGTTTCAAGGAGTAACTTAGGCTACTTTTATTTATCAAAAATATTAGGGTTCCGCGACAATAAGGGTGAAACTAAATCTACGCGAGTGAAACCGCGGGGCACAGCTAGTCTATATATATAAAAGAAAGTCGTGTTAGTTACACTACTTATAACTCAAGAACGGCTGAACCGATTTAGATAAAAATTGGTGAGGATATAGCTTAGAACCAGTAGAAGGACATAGAATAGGACTTTTTATCTCGTATGACGTAAAACCTGGTAAAACACAGTAAACCCTACGAGGGTAAAACCGCGGGGCACTGCTTGTTGTTAATAATAAAGCATAAGCATGATTGATCTCAAAGAACTATACCAGTCGATTAGTTGTAACAAACTGCTTCTTTAGATCGTCTAAAATAACTACTAAGTAGTTGATCGGATTGAATTTTCCGGTATAAAAACAGCAGATTGTTTTTGAGGAGATTACGTTTTGTTTAATGTTAATTAATTTGTTAAGAGTTATTAAGATCTACTAATTTGTTTGTAGAGAGGTTAATCAATTTTTTCCGTAGTCTTAAATAGCCTAATAAATTTGCCGTTTAGTATTTATCGCTAAATTCTTCATGCACAAGTAAAATAGAATTTTCTGAATTATATTAACCACCAGGGAGATGTTTGGCGACACCCTCCAACCCTCTCAGCTCTCATACATCTATATGATCAAGTGTCGAGAATTATATTTCTATACTAATTATAAAGCTGAAGAGTTTGTTTGTCTGTTTGCTTGAACGCGCTAATCTCAGTAACTACTGGTACTAGGGGCCAACCATGATCGCTTTAAGCAGAGCGTAAGTATTTAGAACTTCTAAGCTTTGACGTTTCATTTTGATACCTGATACGATGACGGTTGGCCCCCGATCCGATTTGAATAATTATTTCAGTATTAGACAGTTAGTACATTATTCGATGTATGCTTTATGCTATATATTATCACGCTAAGACCAATCGCGCGTCATAGTTAGCGTTAGCCCAAACTAAATATTCTACGCAGATGAAGTCGCGGATAGAAGCTAGTGTATAATAAGCAACAAGTCCGCATGCACTTAAACGATTAGTATTTGTTAATAAACTACTGGTATTGATGTTACACGTTTCAAAACACGCTGCAGACATCACATCGTCAATTATTTACGCTCGACTGCGGAATATGCGCGGTGAAATATCATAGTGTCTGTAAAATTCCGTGGCATTTTATTTCCTATGGATACATTGTGTATCATCAATGCTTTTGACTCATCTGTCTGTACACTTTGTCCTTCGTGTCTCACAGATGTAGGCACTAACTATGTATCCATACATTTATTTGATACTAGCTGTGCCCCGCGTTTTTACCCGCGTAGATTTAGTTTCATCCTTATTGTCGCGGAACCCTAATATTTTTAATAAATAAAAGAAGCCTAAGTTACACCTTGAAACACCAGCTACCTGAAACTGAAAGTCCCGTTAAAATCGGTCCAGCCGTTTCAGAGATTACCCGGAACAAACAGACAGACAGACAGACGGACAGACAGACAGACAGACAGAGAAAAATTTATAACTTGGTTTTTCAGTGTCAGTAGCGAGTATATTATCATATGCACTTAGTGAAAAGCTGTTATTTTGGAATTACAAACAGACACTTCAATTTTATTTATCTGTATAGATTGTGTACTAACTATGGCATTTTAATATAAAAATTCACTGGGTGTTTATTAGCTAAATGTTCTCGTATAATTATCGGACTGATGTATTTTGTCTGGTCTTAAGAATGATCAAACAATGAAAAAATCTCCAATTGCATCTTCCATTTTTAGGCTACTTTCTTTATATAGCAATTACTAGGTGTCTTTATTTAATACTAGCTGTGCCCCACGTTTTCACTCGCGTAGTTAGTTAATTTCATAGATGGCTTTATTTTGAAGAACCCCTTTTTTTAAATAAAAGTATGTTGTAACATCAGGTGAAAGTCCCGTTAAATCAGACCAGCCGGTTCAGATATTAGGGAACAATAAACAGACATACAGATAAATGTTTAAAACATTGGTTTTGTTAAGCTGTTCATTTGGAATTACAAACAGAAACTTAAATTTTCTTATTCTGTATAGAAGATATCGGTATACAGAATAATGGTCATGGCTATAAGGCGACAAATACATTTATTTGTATTGCCGATAGTATCAGACCTATCATTTGTTCGCAAATATTCTTTCGCATTTGCTATTTGGGCCAATTACCGTATAGCGGCTAATTGTTGCAGCCGTTTAGTTGGTCAGTCAAGGCGAGTGGAGACTTGGAGAGTTGTGCCCGTCTTGCCACAGTTACCACTGCAATAATAAACCGAGATGTTAGTTATAAAACTTTGTAATTTGTAAAAAAAAGTTGTGAGGGAGATTATGAAATTAAGACTGAGTGAAATATGATGGCCACATCACATTTCACAAGAAAGAAGAGTGAATACAGGTATCAAATAAATGTTTTGTAGCTTTGTATAAAATAAACAAATGTCTATTTTATTTTATTTTATTTTACTAGGAAGATTTACAGAACTGAACCAGTATAATAATCTTATATGTAATTATATGCTAATAACAAATCTTCACCTATCACGACATTTGTCGTGGTATAGACATGTTATGCAGAGGGATGAGGATGATGTGGCCGAAAAAGTTATATTTATGAATTTTGATGGTTACAAGGGGAGAGGAAGACCTAAAAATGATGGATGGATTGTGTGAAAGATGATATGGCTAGAATGGGAGTGAATACATCGGCGCTTGAAGAACATACAACACGCGCCGACCACAAATAACATGGGATAAGGGCAGGAGGATGATGATTGAATAATTTTAATTATGTTATGAATACATTATTGATTATTTATTATTATCAACTAGCGATAGAGCATTACTAACATAGTCTGCAGTGTCTCATTTGAAGAATACAACATCTGAGTAAATATCGTAATGAGCCACGCATTTACATTATAAAGGCTTTCTTGGCTCATGTCTGGCAAAACAATTATGTTAATGAGTAATAGCTACAGACGAAACATACAAATTATAATATGATGCATAATTTATTTAAAGTCAGAAATTAATACTTGTTTTGGAAACAAAATTTCCTGAAGTTGAAGTTATTCGAGCAAAATTGCAAAGAGAAACGTAATTCGTCTGGAAATGAGGTTTCTATTTTCGACCTTCATGTCCATTGCGCCAACTATAGCAATAAAGTACGAATAGTTCTCGTCTCTCAGGCTTTAGTTATACAAAAACAATATTTAACTGATGGACCTTTGAAAATGGGTGACCTGACGACCGATATAAAGGCTTATTACAAAAAGTGTTGTACAACGTCGTTATTTGTAATTCCTCAGTCAGTTGATTGCAGTTGTATTTATACCAGTAAGGTTGCAACAAAACATAGATGATACAGGCCTATGGTTGACTATGCGTAGACTGTGGACGTTAGTAATACCACGGGTATCACTCATGTTCATATTGTGCTGCCGGTCTGAGGGTCGTCAGATTTAGATCTGACAGGAAACCTAACTTAATTAAGAGACTACTCTGTCTGTCCCGAATCTGACCGAATTAGGTAGAGTGGTAATATTGGGGGTTAATAAGATCATTTTTTATACTATCCTATGTCCCTTATTTAAGATACGTTTTGTTGCTATTTTCGAAGCTATACTTACTTGAACACAAAAAATCTGATTTAGTAGGAACATACCAAACTTGAATACACAACACAAACGGAACAAATTCTTTGGATTTTAATGCAATGTCTCATTTACCTACAAGAGAATATCACAACCGGCGCAAGCAGATAATAAACTTAAATAAATATTGATAATAACACACAGTGAGAGTAGAAGTTGCGTGCATAATTTAAAGCACTGATATACACGTACCAAACATTAGCGTGGATTTCCTTTATAGTATCAGTTTTGGCGAGTGATGAGGTCAGACTTTTTATTCTGTTGTATTGGTGTAGTGGACGGTTGTCATGGCTTCATGTCCCAGTCAGTTGTCACGCTTCACGGTGTCCGATTCCCAATGCTAAGCAGGTAGATGAGACAACTGCTAGGGCCGGATTTAGAGGTGTGAAAGGCCCTGGGCATAGTATTTGAATTGCCTTGGGGCAGCAAAATAGGTAATGGTAGGTAAGAAAAATAAATATAACATATATATTAATTTTAGAAACACTTACTAATTAAAAAAAAACTTTTTTATAACTGTCAAAAATACAGAAAATATAAAAAAAAATACTGTCATTGTAAAATAAATGACAAGCCTTTTTATGATTTTTTAGAATCAATCGGCAAGCAATACGCATCCTACATTTTTAATTAGGTGCAGCGCCGAAATCCCATCCCTAAATACAGCTCTGGATACGTCATGGCGAGCGCAGACAGCACGGTTGGTCGAAACTCGTCTATCATTTAGGTCTTTGTGAATCCATTGACGACATATCCGTCCATACTTGTCTAAGAAACAATAGCTTTAAAGTCACGTACGGAACTTGGTTTTCCGAGTTTTCCGACACAAATCTACAAGCACTTACCTGAGATTTGTTCCTGGTATAAAATCTGTATTAAAAATATAGTTTGCATAATGTCAAGTTAATAAGGAAGTAATTTTATTGATGTCCGTGGAGTTTCATCAACACACTATCTTTTGCCCACGACTTAGTCCGCGTGGTATAGTTACTTAGCGCTAACACTAGCTTAAACCTGCGATTGGTCTTAGCGTGTGAGCCAGAGCTGTCTAACACTATAATATATTAATATTCTTGATATTAAGAGTTAGTTTCAAAACAAACTCTTCAGCTTTTTAAATCAGCACAGACATTTAGAGTGTTCCATTTTGCTATCATAGTATACCTGTTCTGGCCAGTCTCCCAAGTATACATAGCTTGGTGAAATATAATGGAATAGTCTACTATTAGAATATCGTGCCAGACCTGTAGAAATTTGCATCTTTATCTGAATCTTTATATTTTTGCTATTGTGAGCGTCACCCTATAAATGTAGTGTAAGGACTTTTCTCGATCGATTTTCTTCGTGAGTAAAATTGCGTGTCTGACCGAGCGTGTGGCCGGACGATTTACATACCGCTTTGTTCAGAATGGACGTAAAGAAGAAACGAGAAATAAATTAAGTAGTAGATAAGTTGGTGCTTATACACACGTGTGTGTAGGTAAATACATTAGTTCTCCCTATTTCCTTGCTTATAGCAAATCGTAATTCTATTCTTTTTTATAATATTTAAGTTTGCTTATGCATCTATTCCCCGAAAAGGTCAGCAGATAGGTGCTCATACTACACCCACATTTCGCCAGTTATGTTTAACTCAAATGTTATAGGGGGGCGAGTCTTTGGCACTAACCGGGCATGATGATTACGGCCTCCGGTTACTGGGAAATTACAGTTGGAAAAACCCCATAAAACATTGCAGGATGTACATAGAGATAGGTACAATAGTTGAATCACTTAAGTCTTAAAAAGTCGTTGAAAAATATCCTCATATACTCGTATTAATCGGTTGTAGATTATATACATATATAACTTGTATTTTAAGAAATCAGAAACAAATGCTGCTTCATGTATTTCAAGTTCTTAGATGAATGTTTGACCTCATTAACTTACTTATTAAGTATTAAGTACTGAGGTTAAACCCTGTTTTTTCCAGGAAACTCAAACAAATAATACTAAAGTGCCTTTTGTAATATCGTAATAACGGCTTTTTCCTAACGTGTATACGTTACTATCAACAAAAAACTACCTACATTTGTTCCGAGTAATTTTCAAGACGATATTACAGTTTTTGACGAAACTTTCACAATGATGTTAGAATATTATTGATCGAAATGGGCAAAAAGTAAGTTTAGAGCAACGTACAGTATGTAGGAGAGGTTGAGGTATTCACTACTATTTCCTGCCTGCAGCTTTGCCTGCGGGGCAGTCAAATTTCACATACTCACTTTGAACCCCCATTAGACGCTTTCTTAGTTAAGGTATACGTAGCGGTTTAACAGGACCAGCGGTTTTAGGCGCGCGTTAATTTCACTCAGACAGGAATTTTAATTTAATAATAGATTGCTTACGACTTTATAGAATATCGTGAATATTCTACATTACTCAATATTACATTACTATATCTGTAGAAACGTAATGTTGCTTGTAGAGTTCTGTACCTGAAAGGCAAATTAAGCCAGCGAAATACGTGACCATCCAATCACAAAAGCGTACATCTATACATCTATACAGATAAATAAAATTGAAGTGTCTGTTTGTAATCCCAAAATAACTTTTCACAAAATCTATATGAAAGTATACACGCTACTGACACAAAAAAACCAAGTTTTAATTTTTTTCTCTGTCTGTCTGTCTGTCTGTCTGTCTGTTTGTTCCGGGTAATCTGTGAAACGGCTGGACCGATTTTAACGGGACTTTCACTGGCATGTAGCTGATGTTGTTTCAAGGAGTAACCTAGGCTACTTTAATTTATCAAACATATTAGGGTTCCGCGACAATAAGGATGAAACTAAATCTACGCGGGTAAAACCGCGGGGCACAGCTAGTATAATATAAAACCTTAAATTTATTAGCTCCAACTAAACGAGTAGGTGAATCAGTACATATTCGCCGCAAATAATCCAAACAAACAACCCAAATCTCGAATCTTCTATGTATTAGACTAGTAGCAATGTAGACTCGCGTCATATTGTACACGACTGTATTTGCAAAGTCATAAAAATACCACCATTATTACATCGCTAAGATTAATACACATCTGTGTATGTTTAATACATTTCTACACTTGTTACATTTTCTTTTCACAGTTATTAAGTTTGCAAAATGCCATTTAAATATTACAACGGGGGAAAATATACTATTACTAACATTGACAGAAAAGAAATCAGTTTGTACAAGCATTAGGTACTTATTTGTTATTATCTAAGTATGCTTGACCTGTAGACAAAGTAACATTATCCTCACGCTTCGTTTATAGAATTCGATACAAAATGTAAGTATCTATACATCCATGCAGATATCTATACAGTCTATACAGATAAATAAAATTGAAGTGTCTGTTTGTATTCCAAAATAACAGCTTTTCATTAAATGCATGTGAAAATATATACGATACGATATAAAAAAAACAATTTTCAATATTTTTCTGTCTGTCTCTCTGTTTGTTACGGGTAATCTCCGAAACGGCTGGACCAATTTTAACGGAACTTTCTCTGGCGGGTAGCCAATATTACAAGAAGTAACATAGGCTACTTTTATTTAAAAAAACATGGGTTCCTTGCGACAATGCAATTAAATCTACGCGGGTGAAACCGCAGGGCACAGCTAGTGTATAAATATAATATAATGATACATAATTATGTCACATGCCTGATTTATGTCACTTCTATACATTTTGGATCGTTTCTATTAGCGCAAGCGCGAGAGAATGTTACTTTTTCTAGACCAGGGGCCCTACCATGAGCTCATTGCCATGATAGTTTCACTCATTTATGAGACAGATGTATGAGACGAGTATACATCAGTCACTGTTGCACAACTGAATTATCATTGCAATAAGAGCTCATGGTTGGGCCCCTGATGAAATGGCATTTCCAGTGTTTGCGAATCAAATCCGTAACACTCCCTAATTGGTTATAATCAGATAAACCCTATTGTTTTGGGTATGCTGGCTGGTGATGATGGCAAATGAGTAGAATTAGAATAAAATTCCACCATCGCACATTACAGTGTAGCAACAAAGTATAACAATTTCAAAGTAACAACCTCAATGCTCCAACGGTCATGCGTTAAGCAACTGCTTCCATTATTCGTATCGATCTTATGTAATCGACTATCAGTTTCAAATCAATTTTTATTGAAACAATTTCAAGTGACCATTCCGAATTCTAATCTATGAATATTACAAATTAGATACGAGTTCAGAGTTCAAATAAAGCACAATTTTCATAGTTCGAAATTTTAATTTTATTTTCACTTTATTATATAACATTATCATCAGATTTGAATAAAGAACACATTGTTTATGGTACAATAATGAAGTCTCATACGTGCCTAGGTGAAGGAAAATATCAAAGGATGCTAATCAAAATTGTATTACGTCAAAGATCCAGGAAGTACACTACTTACTTACTAATTGCGATTGAAGCGGAACACGTCCGGTAGAGCTTCACGTACCAGTGAGTGATGCTCTAACAATACTAATTTATGTTTCAAAAATATACCTAGTATAAGTAAAGATATTTAGTAGTAGGAAAAAACTGTTTGGAACCGTAAAAAAATATTGTCAGCGGAAATAGGAAAATATCATAATAGGTAATATAAGTACCTGGTAAAATTAACTGAAGCAAATCGTGACATTGAAACGTGAAAAAATGCGTTCGCAATAAACCTAACGAAATTGTATAAAGAAATATTTACGATTAGTGATGCGTAGGCGCACAAGCTGCACGCATAAGAACAGGGGGTCTACTATCTTTCTTCGAAAACGAAACTTTGTAATCGAACGAAAATCAAACTTAGTTTCAGTATCGCTTTGTTTTCATAAAACTCAAATAAAGTAGGTTTAGAATATACACTACAATAATAGTCTTTTGCATAGTATACGGACACTAAAAGTTATATGAAACATCACGTAATAATTATTTCTAAAGCCGATTCGGCTCACTAGTTATTAACTAGAAATGGATTTGGTACGGGTCAGTAAGTTCAATTATATGCACTTTTACTCAGTGATTTGACAATCGCTTAATATTCACTCAAAATTTTGTGTAAAGTTCTATGATACATTTATGTTCTTAATAAAGTGACATAATATGGTAATTTCTTAAATATTGATATGAAACATTAATTATTTTGACTCTTTGGCCCCTTGAGTAGTAGACGGGTTATTCACTAAGGTTTCTCAGCGTCGAACTCGATGACGAGCGTTAGTTTCAATCATAGGAAAGTGATACATAATACATAGAGGATATGGTTCAGTGGTAGGTGAGCATCAATTTCGTATCTTTAAAAGCGATACTCGACGACGAGTGCGACGATGAGAAACTTTAGTGAATAACGCGGATGAGGTTGTTGTATGTTAGCGTATCGTTCTACGCATAAAACAATTTTCAGACATGTAAAGAAAGTCATACGGTCAATTTATGGATATGCTACGACTGGAGAATAGAATTAATGTCCTCGTCATCTAGCCTTACTTAAACTAAGCGAAATACCGCTGCGCCACTGAGGCTGACCTAAACTTATTAAATTATTAGAGCAATACTGCTTAGAAAGCAAACATAACGTAATTTCCCTCTTTCTTATATTCGAAGGGATTTCGCAGTCAAAGTTTAATTTCGACACGACCATACAAGTTTCACCAAAGTAAAGATAAGGGCATCCGTTTCTTAAACAAAGAATGCAAATTGTATAATATGACATACTTTCAACTTCCAAGCTGTTTAGTAAAGTTATTGGAAATCACAAAAATGTGGGATAAGAAATGTTTTGAAAAGGTTAAGTCAATGTTATCTTGGGTCAAATGATAAGAGGAGTGACTAATGTGTGGATATCAAGTAAAAAATTAGGTAAATATGTAAAAACTGACATCAAAGAAATTCACGCTACCCACTGCATCGAAACAGAAATATACGTAGTAGTTACTAAATATAAAATACAAAAATATACTCACTTTGCATTGCAATATAGTATCGTCGTGACAAGGACATCTGAAATGGGGGAAAATATGTAAATATCACGCCAAGAAATACCAAAAAATTGTAATAACGAACACGATAACGATGTCTTTAGATGTTATAAGGAAAAGTATTTGTCCTCGTAGTTAATAATCAGGGCTATTCAACGTCACCGACAATTATATTTGTCACGATAAAAACTACTATAATCACAGTGGCATTGGAAAATATAATGGTAGGTTTTCAC
This sequence comes from Watsonalla cultraria, assembly GCA_964035505.1. NCBI lineage: Eukaryota > Metazoa > Arthropoda > Insecta > Lepidoptera > Drepanidae > Watsonalla > Watsonalla cultraria. The sequence goes on along the minus strand of OZ037722.1, from coordinate 6,931,119 downwards.
AAGCTTCTTTTTATTGGTTCACTGTGTAACTGTAGGTTTCAAAATAGAACTAAATCATTGATTTATAGCATTTAAATAATAATCAATATCTCATAATTATATCTGCTTATTAGGATAAATGTGATAAACAAAAGAATTGGTAAAGAAAACTATATAATTTCACTTTCCGCAAGATTCTACGCTACAATTCCATAACTTTCTTGGAGGTACTAATTGCGAAATCACTACAATATCATAATAATGTGCCTGTAGTGTCAAAAATGAATCATGAAAGTGCCATAGTTTTAAGGCTTTTCACATTATCTCGCCGTAACTTTAATGAAAGTTAAAATAATTACCACAGAGACGTGTTTAAGGCAGAAAAAACGGCAGTGTGTTTTTTATTTATTTACATTTTATCTAGAGCAAGCTTATAGGAAACCCACCCAACGACTAGTAATTCTTACAATAGTAAGAGGAACTTTTTTCTTTTATATGCTGTCTATTTTTGGACTTGACGCGAAAAGAAATTGACGTCATTTCTAACGGTAGAGTAGTAATACCACATCATGCAAAATTTAATGATTTCACCTTTGGCCGCTCAGTCTACTATTGTTTTAGGATTCCGTGTTTATTTTCGTTTATAACCATGCCTTGTTCGTACTTGTTCGAAGTTTTGTTATAGCGTATCATAACGTGTTAGTGGAACGACTTAGAAAAAGTTTCATAAAATTAACCATAATTTTTGTGCGTATTTGTAACGCGAATCCTCAAAAACACTTGAACTGATTAGGATGGTTTGAATGTCTCTTATTGGTCTCAAATACTTTTCTGATAGATAAAGTAAAAAAAAAAGACAGTATCACATAACCGACTCACTTAATCACCAAGAATTTACTAATTGTAACTTAAGACGGTTTTATTCATGTCCTGAGTGCCTAGCGCCAGTTGCATTAAAACCACCGTCACAAGTCACCGCGTTAACATATACCTACGCAGATTTGTATAGGATCGAAACAGCGCCGTCTGTCGGACCACAGACTAGAGGCACTGAAAGACAGTGAAGGCAGTGAAAAACTCACACTAAGTCCTCTGCAATAATACCCTTCCGTACTACATACATGGCTATAACAGAGTAATACCATAGACTGGCTAACTATTAGTACCGTGACCATATAACTATGGACTCGGACACCAGGACAGTTGCTTGGTATCTGGATCCCGTCGTCGGTATGTAAGGAATTTTACAACAATGCGACCAGGATGAATTGTCCCTCATTGTGTCGTGATAAACAAACGGTTAGATCAACACAACGCATGTATATTTATAACATGTAAACAAATTTATGCAGGTCATTTGAATTCCAATCGTTTATTCCATCAACATAATAAGACGGCATTGGCTTACTGTATTCGTTTTTTCTTCCCTGTCTGAGTAATACTTTTTGACAAGTTGAAGTTATTCGGTCAATGAACAATAATATAATTCCAAGCGTCAATGTTGCCATGACTCAGATATTGATCAGAAATATTTGTGTTGAACTAAAATAAAGATAACAGATTCGTAATTGAATGAAAACAACACCAAGTAGAAATCTGTACAAAAAAAAACTAGTTTCAGACCTTAGTTTCACCTGCGAGGCAGTAAGATTTCACATACAAACTTTCCATCCCCATTTTGCCTCATTAGGAGCGGAATTTCAGGGGACACTTTCTTAGCGTATACTGCACCTCTCCAAGACCGCACCCTCTAAATTCCATGTCTCTAGGACCAGTGGCTTAATGAGTCAGTGAGGACTTTGAATTTTAACTATGAACTGTAATTTGTAACATATTACTTTTTAATTACATAGGTACCTATTTCTTTTAATCCTATATCAACATCGGTTGCATAATTATAATATTTTACAACAGCAGTAAAACCAAAAACTCTTGCGCAGTCATTAGTACCGGCGTGTTGCGTATCCCATCCTATGCAATGGTGTAAGCGTAATATAAGATATCACCATAAATCTGTTTAGTTACGTGCACGTCAACAGTCTTATACCATTATTAATTTTTAACTGTGAGAACATTTTTAGCTTTCAAATCTTTTCTAACTATAACATAAAAAAACTGTCGAAGTGTGGCACGCGCATGAAAGGTTCCGTATTAATTATCTATAAAAACAAGCAAAAATCACGTTTGCTGTATGGGTGCCTCATTAAATATTAAATTTTAATTTTCTTATGTTATTGTAGTTATAGCGGGAACAGAAAATATACATCTGTCAAAATGTCAACTGTCTATCATGGTTCATGAGGTACATGAGGCCTGTATTGACGTCTTAGTAATAAGGTCCCGTTTTATTCCTTTGGGTACGGAACCCTAATTAAAATCAAAAATTGAATATTTTAATTACAAACTAAGCTCGTTATTCATTTTTATTTTAAATGTGTCTAAACAAACACTATTTACAATGGTATTAGATTTCTTCTTATTTGTAAATGAGTCAACGTTTCTTTGTTGCTAATATCATGTCGGATAGGATTTGAACAACATAATTGGTTGCACTTTGTACTTAGCTTGTCAACTATGTTGTCAGGAATACTCATCACCAATTCGTCATCGCGTGAATTACAAGGCGCGCGACATTGCAAATTGCTTAAACTGTAATATATTAATCGGTAATAATATACTTCAGTTCTAAAAAAATATTTGAATTTCTTACTGACAGCCTATCAATGATTTAAAAAAAATTTAATTATTTGACAGTAAAATTGTGAATTTAAAATATATTTTAATGCAATATTAGGTGGATAGTTATACGTATTAGCAAGTCACAGAATAAACACATACCTACTAATAAATTCCTTAAGCTTCCAGTAACGCGTAAATTATGGTAACGCAATACGTTTATAATAAGATGTGTATAATTAATGTGATACGTCACTCGTTCACGTCCAAGGTTGTCGACGGCGTTCAATAATTCATGAATTGAATTGAACGTTTATTTGGTAACTGCGCGTTGATTGTCAACAAAAACAAATCAATGATTCTGATTCCCAAACAATCCGTTCGGCCTTCACGCATGACGGCGCGTCACCTGATCGATCACTGACAGAATCACCACTGACACCTGTCAACGGGTAAATAAACAACTATTGTTGCACTTACTAAAATTCCTGCGAAATCAATTGACCAGGGGCACATAAATATAACGCTAAAAGCAGCTAGGGGTCTAGGAACACACCGTTCGAAATGACACACACGCACAGACGCGCGCATTTACGACAATATAAGCAGACTAGGTATACATCGCGTATACATCATTCACGAGATTTACGGTATTGCGCCAGTAAATAAAAGAGTTAATTTTATTTTGACAGTAAATAAAAGAGTTAATTTTATTTTGACAGTAAATAAAAGAGTTAATTTTATTTTGACAGTAAATAAAAGAGTTAATTTTATTTTGACAGTAGATAAAAGAGTTAATTATATTTTGACAGTAAATGAACTAATGAGCTTAAGGTGTGTAGAAATTCTATACGGATCAATGAGTGAGTAGAATGATCTACGTTGTCCATTCCTTCAGGAATGAACTGGGATTATAAATAAAAGCTTAGCCGCTAGCAAATCCGCGAACTGTTACTTGTTATTAATATCCAATGTTTTCTGAATGAAAAGTAAGGAGTAATATTACCAAAAAGTTTTGAACCAGAATCGCGTCATACAGGAGTCGTATTCCGTAGCCTCCCGTAGCATCCCGTAGCTCCCCGTAGCTCCGTAGGGTAGATTTGCGTTGAACTCTATTGAACGTAAAAGACAGATTTTCCGACCACTCAAAATAATTTGATAGTTAACAATTTTGTTCGACAATATTTAGTTGAACGGATAAATATTATCATCGAAAGCATATTGTAACATGCAATATCAAATGACAAGTCTTAGACTTTAAGCGATTCGAATATACTCTATAATTAGGTGAGGTAATAAAAGTAATAATTTCCTTTTCACTCTATATCAAGATAGATTAAATACATTTTTATACAAGAAACGAAACTTACTAAAAAAAAAAGAAGTCTGATGTTTTGTTTTTATTATCAAAGTAAATATAAACTGTTTTAAAATGGACTTTAAACCTGATACTTATCGCTTCTTGTCTTAATTTATTCATTGGTTTTTGCGCATGTACTCATCCCAGTACCTCCTCGTCTGAGATGCGTCACTTGCATGCTTTAAAGATGCTTACAATGAACTGGTATGTTGATGTCATTATTATTCTCAGGTAGATTACTAATCTATGTTTATAAATGGTTTAAATCAATTCATAGTGTAGTTGCAAGATTTCCAACATAATTACTCTTAGAATATCGGGGAATTAAACTATATACAATAGGAACTTTAAGTGGTGTCAGTGAACTTTGCAGAGCAAATCCCAGCAGATCAAAAATAAATGTGAGTTCTATTAGCAAGCAGACGAGTTCTTGATACTTTTTAGAGATAGTTCTGGCTCGGTAACCTGGAAATTTTTTTTTCATAATGCTCTGCTAATTTCCCCGTAGCAGATCATTTTCGAACAAATCAAAAATGTTTATGATTTCTGGGTCATATAAAAATTTTCAGTGTCGGTTTGTAATTCCAAATTTTTCAATTTGACTGTATGATGTTTTTCATTGCCTGTCTTTCTGTTTGTTCCGGCTAATCGTTGAGATAACATTAAAATTTACATACATTTGGACATTAAAATCACTAAACATACTTTATACGGTCTTTGAATTTCTCCTCTGACACATGCAAGTTTTTATAAAAACTCTTTGGTACACCCCTAGGATTTGATCATAATACGGGACTTCTCAAATTACGGTTCTCTCAAAAGAGAGTGAAATGAAAATCTATTTTCTATAAAGTGTGATCGTAGATATGTGCGGTATGAAAGTCGCGAAAAATAAACAAAATATTTTCTCTTCAGGTTTATCATATTAAATTGCCTGAAAGAAATAAAGTAGGCACCATTTCAGTGCGAAGGTTGACCGCGAAATAAGTGGACTGAAATAATGAGGACTTTATTAAGGTCGCCGAGAGGACGATTTGCTCAGGTCGCAAGGAATTTGCCTTGAGCCCGGTATGGAACACTGCAACAAAATATAAAGCTATATAAGTTCGGCTTCCATGCCATACACATAGACATACGAGTGTAACGCCTGCCAGATAAAATTCGAGATCAGCAAACGGGCTTGTTTATTCGTGTGTGTGACCATTCTCGATTAATGTAGGAAAGCCGTGCTTCTGCTACCTTTCTATTTTGTAGCATTGCCGACCTAGGATGTACGAGGCAACTGCACCTGTTTGTGATTTAATGTTGCAGATATTTATTTGTAATATTATCCTCTATAGTTATAATAATTGATAATAAATAATAAAAGATGATGCATTGTCTATTAAAAAAATAGCGTATAAAATAAATGTAATATAAGATTATGAAATAAACTATAATGGTGTATTTTAATGAGTATTTTTTTAATGAGTTTATGATACTAAAACTATATTATAATTGTTCCATTTACCCTTTAGATAAAGTAATGAAAATAAATTATATGAACGGTATTTATCATATATCATTATAGTTATAATTCTACCGAACTGACGGCCAACCTTCAATAACTGGAGGGGAACTACGAGAAGAAGAAGAAACAATAATTCCGAGCCTATGATAATTGAGCTGTGATGACTTTTTCTAGAAATTATTCACATAGGTCAGGCACTAGCAAGAAGAGGGCTTTTTTAAAGGTGGGCAGTAGAAGGAGTTAGTGAAAAGAATCCATAACACAGTTATAAATGAAAAAATGACTAACGTTATGTTAGGTAGGTATTAAGAGAAAAAATCCTAGACAACCTTAGTAATCAAGTAAAAACAATGTTTTATTTTAGTGTACGTGTACGATAATAAAATGTCCATAAAGATTGTTACTAGTAGTATTACAGATGTTTATACTTACTTCTAATGCATGCCACGATACCATTGCATGTCTTGAGAGCAAGTCATATCATAAACATGGAAATATCATTAGATTCATTATATTTCGCTGTCATGGTAATTTTTGCTAAACGCCATGCTAGTCTATATATCTTCATCCGATATAAAAAGTGTCACTTAACTAACCTTCCTTACATAATTTATGTTAAGAGTAACTAGTTCCTGCCCATGACTTCATCCGTGTTCTCTATATATGACCATCAAGCTATAGGCATAGAATTAAAATTTGCCGCGTTGCAGCTTTATACATGATCTACTAGCAACATACCTCGGACGACGAATTAATATGCATGTATTACAATATATATATATACCTTCCCCTTGAATAATTTTATATGTTCTAAAGCTGCACTAAAATCCGTTGCCCACATTATTAGATCTAAACTAGAATCGTTCGATTATAACGTATATCTAATGTAAAGATATATACACTTCATCAGAAGTTAACCTCGCATTGTATAGGCTTTCCGTACTATGAGAGGTCATAGGTACCTTCTGGAAATATATACTTATAGTCCCGTGTAAACATATGGCGCATTCCAGTACTATATTTATTCCTCGGATACAGAGTAGTTCATTACATTGGTCTTTTATCTATTTTTCTGTATACATCATACTTGGGCTTTACTATGATATGCTCTCATTGCCACGATAGTTTGGCTGTGTAACAGTGACAGACTTATACACGTCATGTCCCATAATCATGGTCAGGGCTATGAAGTCCCTTGGTCCACTCGACCGCTAGTGCAAGAAAGGAGGACAAAACAACATACACTTTCGCATTAGTAATATTAGTTAGGATTAAAATAGAGTGCGAACACAGGCACACCGGTTTGCGGGCGCCTAAATATTAGTGCAAAATTCCAATGATACTTTCATCGAACAAGTACTTTCTCTGATCCTCTAATAACATTTCAATAACAGTTCCGAGAAAATCGGCCACTCGTTCCGGATCTTAATGGAACCGGTTTAATTTGACACATGTCAACTTGATCTTGAAATTGGGTGCAAGGTTGTCAATTAACACTAGTTATTATTATACAGATATAACTATCACTTTCGCATCGCATCACATTTTACACTTAATAATTATAAATGCGAAAGTTTGTGAGTTAGTTTGTTGATTCCTTACTCACGAAAGGCTGAAAGGATGGATCAAAGTCGGAGTATAGTAGCGCGTACCTTGTAAACATAAGCGACACCATACCACGAGATGCAGGATATTTTATACAACCAAAGTGGCAGATAGTTTTTAGCGTTCGTAAAGTGAAGATACGAATACATTCACATTGGCTTAAAGCACTTTTTTGAAGATGCTCCTTCATGTTAGTAAAACCGTATTAAAATCCATATCGTAGTTCAGGAGAACGATGCGTTCAAACAGACACAATAATTTTGTATGATAAGTATTTGTGAATTTAAATTTAATATTTGAATTTATTTAGGATATTTATTATATTTATATAGGAGATTTATACCTTATGCCACAGTAGTAATCTTATACATGTTTTGAAACTTGCGCTGTTATTCCAGACGTGTTAATATGATAAAATGTTAGTATAATAAAGACGTAGTTATGGTAATGACTTAGAGAATGATGGCGGTAATGGAGGATGGACGCGGAAGATGGGCTGTTTACATTAAACTACGTGTTCGATACGTAAATATGTAGAATCATTGCGAAATATAAACAAAGTTAAAGATTTCTTTGTCTCCAATTGAAAAATATTTAACGGCAAATGAGACTTAATCTTTGACTTGCTGACAACAAGGAAGAAAGAAAAATTTTTTTTTTCAAATTAAAGTAAACAAACATAAAGTATATGTATATCGAACCATTTTAATTAATTATATAGGTAAGTATTAAGATGATGAGGTATCTATATAAACATAGCGCCGAATCCATCACGGGATAGGCAGTGAGGACATACACTTATATGAGCATACACTTACTCTAGATTCATAACATCTAGAAAATCATCATCTCCCTGGCCTTATCCCATACATTGTTGGGGTCGCCACTTGATTCAACCCGATGTGGCTGATCACCAGATTATTATACGAAGCGACTGCCATCTGACCTTCACAGCCCCATTTAGGAGGAAAATCTGTGATCTGGGTTAAACCAGTTGTCAGATTATTTTTAGGCCTCCGACTGACCTGTAACGATTGCCAAAGATGTTAAAAATGAATAAGGCATTTCATTGTGGATTTCACGGTTCAAGCTCAACAATTAATAGTTCTTTGAGTCAGACGGGTCAACAGATGCAGCAGAAATCAGATTGGATAAAATATTGGCTCTTATATAGATATTTTTAGATAATTACAAAGTTATTTATTAAAGAACTAACCTTTGACATTTCGAGGTCAATGTCTTGAGTTACAATGATATATCATAATTTAATGTTATTACTACCTATTAATGCAATGTTATTGTTTTCTTGTTTCAGGTTATCGTATATATATATGTACCGGCTGTTAATGTTCAGAGGAAAGTGAGAGGAATGCTCCAACATGCGTTGCGTGTTGATAATGACGGAATTAATTTCAATACAATCAGTTTTTTACTGCATACGGAGATTATAGTTGCAGAAATATAATTTCTGAGAATATCAATTACATATATACCTACTACAATTCTACAATTAATTTTAATATAGGCTACTGTAAACAGTTATAATTAGTGGCACTATTAAATTATATATATACTGTAATATTGTGCTATCGTGCTAGCAATTTTCCGGAAATCGAACGACGCACGTGGTAAAATTATGTGGTTTGCTTGAAGAATAATTTCTGTGATTTATTATAAACTGTCCAATGTTTAAATTGAATTAAGTACAGAAATATTGTCAGTTAACTAAATGCGGGAGAGGGAGAGGCCTATGCCCAGCAGTGGGCGTCTGAAATGAATGATGAACAAAATGCGGACGTTACACTTACAAATTCTCAAAAAAAAAAAAAAAAAAATTTAATTATTGTTGTTTTGGTGTGTTGAATGTTATTTAGATTTTTTTATAGAGATGTATAAAAGCGAGCTTGGAGTTGTATACAAATCGTAAATTAATTATTGGTGATTTGTATGTCAAGTAAATTAATAAATTATAGAAGTAACATGATATTATTATATTCTATTCGAATCATGCTTGACAAATGTTTATCTATTAATAGGGCAATTAACTAATAAGGTTCAATATACTGTGAAATTGCACTCGTTTTGCACCAGCATTTTGTTTTTGTAGCAAGGCTTTGAAATAATTAAAGAGGTTTCTTAATCCAAGTAATTTACTATGACCCTGTTCAATATCAACGAGGTGCCTGCAATGACATCATTTTGCTATTTACTTAACAAAGTGAGCACGAACTTAGAATATAGTTGCAAATAAAAACGACAAACAACATAATATGATAAACACGTTTATTCAAGAGGCACACACCACGGTCATACAATAGCAGTCATACAATATTAGTTACAATATTATGTATTGTATATTACACGTTACATTATATCGGACCTTAAAATATATCTTTACCAATTATAATTAGATTTAGCTAGTCTATAAACGATTCCAATCTCATCTCACTTCAATTTGGACTGAGCTTTAAGCTTTTCTTAAGCATGAACCGTTATACTTATGTTTTGTTCTTCTAAATAAATAAAGTGATAAGATGCACCCATCTTATGGAATATGTTGGAATGTTTATTGTCGAGCTCAGCGTGGCATTTGGTAATCGTCCTCGACCTTTCGGCTGGTATCAGCGCGCGGCCGCAAGCATGGATCCTCTTCGGCACGTTACGACCTCTTGTCGAAAGGGCACGCGATCATCGCTCGCGATCATCGCTCGATGGTAGAACACCTTATACTTATCTATATCTCTAAATTTAATGACACCTTAAAAACATAAAGCTCTATCTACATGCGCATTATCACTGGGACGACCAGAGGTCAAGGTAACTTTAAATATTTGGTAATTTAACGCATCAGTCCACGCGTAGAATAACGAACACTGATTTCCAGGGTCAGGGCCGACATTGGACCGAGACCGAGAATCTAGGCGAGGACTAGACAAGCATGCGCGCGAGCACAAGCAGCGCCAGCGAGCCAGCCAGCCGGAGCGACTCCGGGGCCGCCTGGTGCGCCGGTGCGGGCTCCGGGGCCGGGGACAGATCCTCGCCGAATACATAGCTCTTTGAACCCGTGTGGGACTTCAGAATCCTATAGTTCACTTCGCCTGGGGACACCTGGTTCTTCACGAAGTTGTACAGCCTATTGATGACTACATACACGTTTCCGCGATCATCAAACGTGAACCTGTCAACCCATTGGATGTAGTTGGGGTCGCGGGCTATGGTGCGCTGCCCGATGTGGTAGTCTACGGTCGTATTCCACTCTGCGATGGTAGAGTTACCAATCAGTCCGTAGAAGAGCACACCAGTCGAGTCCATCTTCATACCGTCGGTCTGAGATGGTTTAGTTCCGAGGTCTACTACGTAGGGGCGCAGGGCACCATCGCCCATCGCAGCCAGTGATTCGTTACGTAGCACAGATGCGTTAATCGTATACAGATGGAAGCTGGATAATGGGCAGTAGTAAACTTTCCTATCGACACTACCATCTTCCTTCCGGAACTGCGGGCCGAGGGCAATCCCGTCGATATTGACGGGGAGACTCACTGTGGTGCCATTGATGCGGAAATATGTTGCTTCAGGAGCGGACGTCATGGACCGGGTGTCACGTAGTTTCCATGATTTTTTGTCACTACGTCGAAACACTATGATGCCGGGATCGACTGCGCTGTTATCAGTTATGTACGCGTAATCACCATCCCGGTTGTCAACGACAATATCGTTCAAGTACGTAGTGTTCGAGTTCACTGTATCTGGTGGGAACGGAATGCGCTCCATTACAGGTTTGTCACTTTTGAGGTCGATGAAGACGAGTGAAGGAGGGCACTTTGGGTCTGGATTTTGCGTGAGAGTTCCTACGCGTCCATTATCCAGAATCCACATGATGCCATTCTTGTCGACTTCCACATTCTGTACAAATTGAAGAGCGGAGCAGTTGCCAACGGTGTTGTCGCTCCAGCTAGGGAACGGGCGCAGCTTGGGAGCCGTGTCGCTCTGCTGCACCGGGATCGTGGCGAGGGTTGCCGGCACCCCGTCCAGCATTCTCGGCATCGTCAAGAACAGGTTTTCGCCGTAAAAGTTTATGCCAGATATTAGAACGTTTTGGGGTATGTATCGGCTCGTATTGAGGAAGTCTTCCCGGTCTTCCGGGGAGGCCCACTCGAAATCGATGGCGGTCCATTCGTAGATGACACGGAATTGTTCACGTCTGGCGGCCGGTGGGCGTGGGAGAGTATCGTTTTGTGCGGCCGCGGCGGCGACGAGGGCGAGGAGCACTAAGGCGAGCATGGCGACGAGTGGCGCGGTCGGCGCGGAGCGTGCGACTACCGCCGGACCAGCGCCGCCCGCGGTGGAGCGCGCCCTCGCACCACCACCGGCCCGCACGTGACCACGGTGCGTCACTCTAACGCCTCTCAATCAAACAATTAACCCCTAGTTTATGTTTGGACTATAAACAATAATACACATATTAAACAAACAATGACACCGTCAGGTTAGCGACGCGCAAGTGTCGCATGCTAACTGTAGATGCTTACCGCTTGTAATGAAAGTAAAAAACCGTGGCTCAAAAATATTTTCCCAACAAATAAGTTCTTACATGTTTTACAGCTTAAAGATTGTATGGGATGCAGAACAATATAAAATTACTTAACTGCCTATTTGATCAAAGGGTGCGTCAAGGTCACGGATCTCACCCCATCCAGACGGAGGGTTAGCCGGTCTGGTAACAGTTGAAGGGTTCAATCATTGCGACGGTTATAAAATGTAGCACAACTTCGAAATTATTGTTATTCTGCGTACTGATCTGGGATTAACTTGTCTAACGGAACATTATTATTATTTCCGTTCATTCCTTTTAATTAAATATGATTCAAGTAATGAGAAGACAATTTTTCGGTTACTTTCGTTACTGAAAAACCCCCGAAACATAACAAATTGGTTCTTATCTAACAACAAGCTAAGTAGACAATGTTATATTGTTTGTGTTTCGTGTACAACATGAACCGACTTAACAAATTCGAATGCATTGTTAAATGGTAGGCATTGAGTTGAATATAAAATAACTTGTTATTGTAAACAATATAATAGACTCGATAAAAGGATATGCATGCGGCACTTACTTAGTATATTTACTTACCAGATGACTATGTATGTTCTTATCAAATTATCTTCTATCTTCACGCCTTCCCACAAGGATGTAGAGGTAGGCAGAGGTGTTATAACACCCACTTTTCACCGAAGTTTATTAGGAGTCATTGTGCCAGATGGTCCTAAATGAGTCCATCCATGGGTCCATCGCTCTCCTGGGGGTCTAACATCGGTCTAAGCAGAACGTATTAAGAACGTTTTGACGTTTTATTTTGATACCGTAAAATTAAACTTCAAAGCTAGGGAGTTCTTATTACGCGCTGCGTTGGTCATCTGGGTACTATGCATACTTATACTAAAACCATGCAATTTTAATTCACTATGTGTGCAGGATATTTAAATCAATGAGCTTGAGTTTGAAATTACATTGAGACCATTTAAAACTGTGCTAGCAAAGTTTGAAGATTATTTTAGTCTACATGACTTAGTTCGCGACTACACTACTCGTAATATTTACCAGGGAGAAGTAGCAATAAAACTATTTAATGAAACAGGGATATTCTGAGATGTTAAAACTACGGAAATCTGCCGCGTTATTCTGTAAGGTTTTCCAGCGTCAGACTTGACGTCGAGTGTCGATTTCAATCATAATCTATACATAACACATAGATGGTAAAGTTCAATTTCGTATCTATGAAACCGACAATCGACGTCGAGTGCGACGCTGAGTAACCTTAAAGAATAGCGCGGCTTATTAAAACTCTTTTTAACATTTCATCAATAAATGCTGTATTTATGTATTCCTAATAATGTCTTAAATCTTAACGCCATATTCGTCGGAAACGTTATATTTCAATTGAACGCGCGATATACGCTAACCCAAAATACCGACACTGCGTTTACAGCAAGTATTGTATGTTAAACGAATTGAATTATGTTACAGAACAAGTGGGCTTAGTGATTCATTTTGGGTTCAGTACGTATTAAGTATAATGAGTTCTCCGTATGAGGACAATGCAATAACAATGTATTGTTATTTTTAATCTAATATTATATGTACTTGATGAAACAAAAATCACCTGATTATAAGCCTAGACTGATTCGGCGTTTATCCTTCTGCCTTCACTACTTGGATTTGCTACTTGAGCTTAGTTTAGGCCTCTTTTTTTGTATCATATTTCATAGGACTATAACTTAATTATCAGATAAAAATTTCACTACATAAAGCAAAAAGCTTAATAATTTGTTTACGAAACAATTACGAGGTCATTAATTAAACAATTTATGTATCATTTGTTAGTTAAATTTATCATTCAATTCACAATTTGTGCGTGGTAGTAGATGTTCCTATGTTCATTGTTGTCAGTTGCAATTATCGATTGCATGTCGGATGTAACTACACGCGTTACGGTCCATAGTTCATTGTTGTCTAATATAGTATAAACTACCTACATAGTTAATTGAAATATAAGGTGTACTTCGATATCTGATACACCTATTCAAAGGTTAGTTAGAGTCAGAATTATCTATTGCGAAAATATTATATTCTAGTATTATAAAGAGGAAAGATTTGTATGTAAGTATGTTTGTAACAAATTGGCTCAAAAAGTACTGGAGTGATTTTAAAAATTCTTTCACCATTTGTATGCTATCACTGATTAATATAGGCTATATTTCATCTCCGTACTCCCACGGGAACGGGAATTACGCGAGAGACGTCCGCTAGTGAATTAATAAAATAAATAAATAAAAAATAGAAGTAAATGGGAGCAACGGTGGCCATGGGCTTATAAATTATATAATCTAATATTTGTTGGTGAGACCTGTTCGTAAGCGAACCTGTGAAGACCAAGAGATTCATCGAAGACGTCAGGAAACCATAGCAACTATATAATAATTTGTGTGACTCAGAACTCATGATCTAACACACACAAATGTAATATAAGTATTTGGACTGCGTCGTAAGTAAGGAATGTATTTAGGTTCCGAGCGTAGGTACAACCTAGCTACGCGAGATGACTTTAAACTTATGAGTCATGGGATGAACCGTTCAAGTATTGATATTCAAATGCCATCGTACTCTAAGGTCTTTCCGCGTTGTAAGACTGATTTTATTACTGACTCCGATAGCGTACAAAGGTGACACACAATCGTTTAGTCCACTTAGTATCAAAGCTTTTTTTCCGTGGGAAATCCGTCATGGCGCTTGTACCCAAGCTACTGCAACCTATGAACGCAACACCAAGGGTGTCACTCGTGCGTTGACTCCTTTCTCAATAATGAAATCGCTGTGCCATCATACTGATGCAACTATTGCTATCACAGAAACTCTTATTCCCCTTCCTGAAGAATTGGCGAACTTAGTTACCGCAGGAGCGCAAGATGATATAAAGTACAATGGATCGGCCGTTGTTTCACACTAAGAATGATTGACACTGTGGTACGAATCGACGAATAACCCAATATAATGTAGGATCTATGTTGTAAATTAATGAGGTAATTATATTTTTTCTTGAATTTAAGATTCGAGTATGATAGCTCCATCTGTCGGTCGTTAGTTTTAATACTTTGACTCATAGCATACTGTATAACAAAGTAGAGTCGCGAGCGTCTCTACACGGTTATTGAAGGAGTCGGCGCCTCAATAGCATTTATTCTTTGTTGCCGCCAAGCAAGTTATCTAGCTGAACGATAGATGTCACTGTTAGCTGTTATTTGAAGAATTGACTATGTGGAGTATTAATGGTTTATTTCAATGATCTTGAGTAGAACAATCAAATCCATTAACATGTTTGTGGCTAGAAGTAAATATATTCATGTGACATATGTCGAAATTGTTTTATTTTTGTATAATCTTAGAAACTGTACATAAAATTTGTACACACTAGTAACTCCCGTATGGTCTAGTGGCTAGGATACCTGGCTTTCACCCAGGAGGCTCGGGTTCGATTCCCGGTACGGGAAAAACTTATTATCTTTTTTGACATGTCAATGCCGGTAATAATACATTTTGATAGGATTCGAAGTCGAATCGAACGTACTTGTTGGTAAAATAGCAAACAAAAGTAGCTGAAACATTATTGCTTCTTGAACCTAAACATCGTGTTGAATGTTCCGAATCATAATATTTACCTTGGGCCCGTGTTGCTATATTTTGAACATTTTATTACAGAACACGCTGGATGCAAAAATAGCACCATCACTTGTGATGTATTACTTGTTTGACAGGATGTCTGTTGTTCCCAACGTAAACTTCGAATTCAATTCTTATTACCTATGAATCCGGATTTACAGTTTCAGATGCTCGGAACAGCTTTCCTCATAAAAGTCTCCACCGTGTATATCTTCTTTTTATATTTCAATTGTTTGGTGATACCCACATTATTTAATACTGTTTCTGAAAAATGTTTGAATGAGCATCATGGAAAACCTACAAGACCGATTCCAGTGAAACGTTTTGTGCTAAAGAATCAGAACAATGGTGTGTCTTAAAACCTCGAACTAAAGTAAAATAGCGTAACTCTAAAACCATTAATTCTTATCTTTAATGTTAATTTGGCTCCAGTTTCATAAACTTTTCTTTAAAAACCGAGGTCATGCATAAGATTTAAAAAAAATCTATTTTTATATTATAAAGAGGAAGGATTTGATTGTTTTTTGTTTGTTTGTTTGCATTGAATAGGCTCCGAAACTACTTGACCGATCTTGAAAATTAATTCAGCAATGGATAGCTATATCATCAGCGAGTAATATAGGTTATATTTTATCCCCGTACTAACAACCTCGACGTCCGCTAATTATAAAGATAAACCATAAAAAGGAACTTGAATTTTTATGTAACATTAATAAAGTAAGTAGGTAAGTATTAATTGGAAACTCTTACTTGTAATTTTTTTGCTTGTTAACTGTAGTGATTAAACTCTACATTCCAAGCGCGAAAGTTAAAAGACAGTGACGGATTAACAAAATGACGAAACTCAATACCCTTGATCTTTCGATTGTGGAATATTTAAAGATTTTTGTTTGTTTCGTTAATTTGTTTTTTGTTGTTATATTAAGTTATATCTAAACGCCGTGGTGGCCGAGTGGTTTAACTTGACGCAAGTTCCAAACTCAACGATCTGTGACCCAAGTATAGGCTTTGACATGTTTTTCGTTGACGATATAGTCGACGTATTTTTCTCATTTTGTAAACATTATGAGACCGTCAAAACGCACTCCAAGCGTCGAGTGTAGGAAGATTTACATCTTCATACAAGGAAAGCGCAAAGCAAAGTCAAGCGACGATGTACGAACGTGTCAAAGCCAGTACTCGGGGCACTGTACCAATGAAAAATATATAAACTTAAGTGACATCGACAATGAAACCGAACTCTACGATGAAGGAAAGCATCGTGACGCAAAATTCAAAGATTTTTTAATATTTTCTAGATTATTATGTGCAATCATTAGATAAAAAACAATTAACACTTTTGCCACGGCCAAGTATATTGTTGTGTTTAAAAATATCACAATGGGATGAGTTACATGAAACAAAAAAAAAAATTTCGCATGTAAGTTAGAGTATACGGAATACATGAATCTAACTACGTTTTTTTTAAATTTTATTTTTGTTTTGCTTATATTTTTCCTGAAATAATCTAATAAAACATTTATTGAAGTGCCACTCCCCTTGATAAAGTGTTTTTTTTGGTGTGAGTGACGTGATATGGACACCATTATGGTGATTTATTCATAAAACACTACAACTTTAGAAACGACAACTGCTTTTTTCATAGACACACAGTATCTATACATCTATACAAATAAATAAAATTGAAGTGTCTGTTTGTAATTCCAAAATAACAGCTTTTCACTAAATGCATATGAAAGTATACACGCTACTGACACTAAAAACCAAGATATGAAATTTGTATCTGTCTGTCTGTCTGTTTGTTCCGGGTAATCTCTGAAACGGCTGGACGGATTTTAGCGGGACTTTCATTGGTAGGTAGCTGATGTTTCAAGAAGTAACTTAGGCTACTTTTATTTATTAAAAATATTAGGGTTCCGCGACAATAAGGATGAAACTAAATCTACGCGGGTGAAACCGCGGTGCACAGCGAGAACTTAATAAGTTTATTAGCAGTACTTTTATGTGACACATAATCTTGTTTATTTACTGAAATACCAACAAATGGGTATATACGTGATTATTTATACTACTAGGTTATCGCTGTAAAATTTCCATGTTGCAAATAAATTATACTAAGCAAGGTTAGTGCCTTCGCTGTGCCTTACCTACAAGTGGTAATGCGCAAGCTTGTACGTAATAAATACTTCTTAGAACAACATACGTCTCATTAAATACTTGTACCATTAAGATAAACTATTTAGTCGATAAGTATCTAATACACATTATATTTGCCGATTATCTTGGGTAGGAAGAATATCTTGATAATACGACATCCCACTCATTTTATAATGTTTTCCATATCTCTTACTAGAGGTACGCAGAAGTCAACATTCACTCTATTGCTAGTGTGGGCAAAGTGAGTGAAGCATATACTTGTATAAGTATATACTGCAATGCGCTTGAAAACTGCTATTGCGCGATTTAGGTTCTCGTGTATTTGTTCTCAAACTCTGCAATTGTAAGCGAGTAGCGCCATCTATGTAGCGAGTGGAGAGAGGCTGCTACATTATGATACCGCTAAGTTGGTATCTACCAACTTAACGGGTGGTGAGTGTATCACCGTCTATAATAATAAAAAAATTCTCTGGTCTTTAACTTTCGTCTAGAAATTGTTTTTTTTTTCACCGTAAACCTTACAAAAACTAATGTACCGTTCATTCTGGTGAAATTGGAAGTAGCGTCGATCTGTTAAGCAGGCTTCTCAAACCGCTAGGCTATCAACATGGCTGTTTCAAATGCAAATGTATATTATAACTAACTGTGCCCCGCGGTTTCACCCGCGTGGATTTAGTTTCTCCCTTATTGTCGCGGAACCCTAATATTTGTAATGAATAAAAGTAGCGTAAGTTAGTCCTTGATACATCAGCTACCTGCCAGTGAAAGTCCCGTTAAAATCGGTCCAGCCGTTTCAGAGATTACCCGGAACAAACAGACAGACAGACAGACAGACAGAGACATTTTGCGTCAGTAGCGTATATACTTTCATATGCATTTAGTGAAAAGCTGTTTGGAATTACAAACAGACACTTCAATTGTATTTTTCTGTATAGATTATTTGGGTCATAATAAACTCTAAGGTAAAGTTAACGTTACTTAAAAAGTAAAGTACTGAAAAACCCCATAAAAATTATAAACTGCATTATAATTAGCTCGCTCAGCACTTAATTAGGTAAGTCATTTTGAACTCTTCTAATCAATAGTTTAAGTTCGTCCTGTTGTTCTTTTCTCGTGTGTAGGGAATCAGAGCTAAATATAGAAAGATACATAATTCCCTAACTCTACATAAGGTTAGCAGCAAAGCCTTAGGGTAAAACCCTAGGCCCGATTTAACAAGAACAGCTTAGTGTTGATGATTAATCTAAAGAAACGTATCAATATTTATTGATTCCTCTAATCGTGAAGTCGTGAAAGGAGCCCAAGCGCCGTATTCGTTAGATAACAGCTCCAATGAAAACGGACCTGCTGTCATCGCACCTCGACTCGACGTATATTTTTTAACGTCCGCGAATATACAAGGCGGATTTCGCCGCGATCAGCCAGTCACCGCTCAGACTACGCACGGTAGACGTTTGCGCCGCCGCGCTATTTAAATAATTTCCCGCGGCAAATTTTAAATTAAAACGTTCCATATTCAAAGTTCCTTGCTAACCATTACTGTTTTATATTCGAAATATGCCTAAGATGAAATGACTTGCATCTCGTAACTAAATAACGTTTTGCTCCAAAATATTCTGGAACATGTGCTAAAATTTGTGAAATTGGTTTGACTTTTGTACCGCATGCTGAAGTGTCGTTGGCGTACAACAATTCTGTGATATTAATTAGCTGTGAGACTTTAAACTAGCCAGTGTACTAAATACAATTTTAGTATTTTTGCAGTTTCGTGAAGGTTTTCGCGAAACATTTAATAAAAAATCCTTTATGATAGGTCCATATATGAAGGTGAGTTCCATTTCATTTCTTATTTACCTAAGTGTCTATAGATAATTCGTATACTTACTGTAATTACACAAAAACGCTGTGTGTGTGATCAATAATAACTATTTTACTTGTAAAATTGTTTAACTAGGGGTATATCAGAGGCCTAACTTCTATTTGAACCATACCAAATGGTAGAGTTGGGTTTACGTTCTACGTAGTAATAATATAAACAATGTAAGGAATACATTAATTAAGTATGTGTGTGTGCCAGCGTAGTCAGTACATAACCCTACTCTTGTCGAACCATATTTTCTTAATTTACTTGTAGTTAACATCCCTGATTACCGATTTCCCTCGCAAAAAGGGTTACAAAGGACAGATGGCAGGCGCTTCGTATAAAAATCAGATGATCAATCAAATTGGGTTGAATCAAGTGCCGATCCCAACAAAAACATTATTTAAAATAAATTTTAGGTTATAAATGAGCACTTTGAAAAAAGCTATTACATTTAACCCTATTTAGCTGAAAAATATTTTATTAATTTAAATGTATGATGAATTTTAGGTTATAAACGAGCGCTTTGAAAAAACGTCGGTCGGTTAACCGCATATCGTTTGTAAATGTGTGTGTGTGTTGTGTTTTGAAGTTTACTATATGTAGGTATTATAATGTTGCCTCACCACCTTCAGCGCGTTTCATTGAACCAACTGTTATTTGGAGAATAATGTATTTATAAACGCCATTGAACAACATGAAAACGTTCATTTGGAAGCTAACCATTTGGGTCTTAATTTTTTGATTCAAGTAATCTATACTAATAAGTATTATAAAGAGGAAAGATTTGTATATAAGTATGTTTGTAACGAATTGGCTCAAAAAGTACTGGACCGATTAAAAAAATATTTCAACATTTGAATGCTACATTATCACTGATTAATATAGGCTATATTTTATCTCCGTACTCCACGGGAACGGGAACTACGCGGGAGAAACCGCGTGACGTCCGCTAGTACTAGTTATAGTGTGTGTGTGCTGTTCTTATCTTTATCATTGCATGACATTGATGTTCATGACAGTTTTGTTGAATGTTGAACATTAATAAAACAATACATTAGTTCAAATCTTTAGTTATTACAGATAGATTATTTATTCATATTTATAATGTTGTATTAATCAAGTTAGTAAAGAAAAGCGATTGAACAAAATGATGAAATAACCGAAACAAATGCAAAATATTTAGTTTGATGTTCACAATAATATTATGTCAGTAATGTACATAACATGTAACGTTTATCATAACGCAATTAATTTTATTGATAAGTAAATACTGAACCACATTCCGACATAATTATATGTATTTATTCAAAATTTACCTACTTACAACAAAATACCAGTATGCTGACTGACGTACATACGTTAGCTCACGCCTGCATTCTCCGAAGGGGTAGGCAGAGGCTTAGAGTACACAACTTCGCTAGTTAGTTTAGTCCCATGTAATTCATCATCTCCCTGGCCTTATCCCATGTATTTGGGCTCAGCACTTGATTCAACCCGATGTGGCTGATCACCTGATTTTTATACGAAGCGACTGCCATCTGACCTTCGTTACCCCTTTTTTCGAGGAAATTCGGCAATCTGGGTTAAACCAGTTGTCAGACTTTCTTAGGCCTCTGACTGACCTGTAACGATTGCCAAAGATATTAAATTGGCAACCGGGACCGACGGCTTAACGTGCTCTCCGAGGCACGGAGGGAACTCGGGCGGTCACACATGCAACTACTGGCTAGGCATATGGTTGCTTAACTTCGCTGATCGCATCATATGCGCAATAGCAACTGTGCCACGCGCTCCTCTGTAAGTCCCATTAGTTTAGTCCCATGTATTTGTGGGCAAGAAATACAGGCCGGCCTGCTACTGGGAAATTACAGATGGAAATACCCAATAAAGCTTTCACGGACTTGATCGAGAACCTAAGATCTCGTGTTCCGCAGTTTGCAACCAGCGAGGCAGTCACGGAGAGAAAGTCAAATAACCCTCTAAAAACAATCAAACTTAGCAATAATCACTTTCTTGTTTTGAATGCATACAAAATTATTGTAACTTGCTTAAACATACTCGCGACATTGGCGTGGTCTAAAGGTCTCTGCAGCACCTTTAACCTACTGAGATAGTTAAATTGTACGTTTTAGAAACATTGGTAAGAATTGTATTGACTCATTAGTCTTTAGTGTCAAGTCATTGACTTGAAACACTTAAAACTCTACATAAAAGGAAGTACTGGCGCTCTATTCTCTCTGATTATCCTATCCAGTGGTATACACAAAATCACAATTTATTCAAGGTATTTTGGCATGTTATGGGTATTAAGTTAATTTTTAAAGAATTAAATATATCGATGATTCTCGCTATAAAAATATCATTCATAAATAAACTAACCTCCTTTCCGAATCCTTCCACGAAGCATACGAAATATTGGTACCGGTTTTTTATTTAATAACTATGACTCAACACGTAAAAAATCCGGAGATTTTTAACCGTTGCGACCGTCTGGCTGACTACCTACGGCACATTTTTAAAGCAAGTAATAAAGAGCTCTATTGTGTACCAATAAAGTCATTAATAGCTTGTTTGATTTTGGCAAATCGCTTGAAACCTTATCACGCTTATTTACCTTTGGCCTTAATGCGTATACCAATATCATTGATTGATAAATGTGTCATGAAGTGATTGATCTTATTAGCTATTCATTCGCTTTACTTTTTGTACGAAAAAGGTAGTACTTACTATTATTTATGAAACATAGTTACATAAATAAAAATTACAAATATTTGCTTTTTTTTCGTCATACTTTTTTTAGTTAGTCATACTAGTAAGGTGGGCGTAAAGTGAATAATGATGATGTCACTAACTTTCCAAGTTAAACCAAATGCGCGCGGATGTATCCAAATGCGTTGATGTCTTTCTGTAACATTTTTCGGAATAAAATCCTTTTGTGCTGTGGATTAGTGTATTGTATGAAAATCCTTTGTCCGCGTGTAAAACATTCCTATACACACATGCGTATTATATGTGTACAATTGATGTATGCTGTTTCGGATCCCGAAGTACGGCCTTGTGACTGTGACGCTTATTATCCACAATTTCCACAATACCAGTAGGTATTATATAGGTACAGTAGGTATATACATAGTTACTTTTTTATATACGAGTAATACTTAATACGCGTATTACAATGCTAAATAAGTAAAATGAAAGATGTATGTGAAGTCTGAATGACGACGAAAAACTAAACCTACAGCAGTGCAACTCAGCATCTCTATAAATATATGCTTATAGTATAGGAGGATTAATTAATGATCTATAATCTATACATCTATATATAAATAATTAAAATTGGAGTGTCTGTTTTAGGAATTCTAAATAACAGCTTTTCACTAAATGCACATGAAAGTGTATACGCAACTGACTAAAAAACCAGTTTTAAAATTTTTCTCTGTCTGTCTGTTTGTTCCGGGTAATCTCTGAAACGGCTGGATCGATTTTAGCGGGACTTTCACTGGCAGGTAGCTGATTTTTCAAGGAGTAACTTAGGCTAATTTGAATTATTAAAAATAATAGGGTTCCGCGACAATAAGGATGAAACTAAGTCTACGCGGGTGAAACTGCGGGGCACAGCTAGTTATGAATAATCATATAGTATTTCTATTCGACAGCTTGAAATATCTATAAAAGATCCTTGAACCTTTACAATTTTGCATCTTTTAATAATTCGAATATTATACTGAAAATAATAGTAAAATACATTGTTTGACATAAAACAATATAGCATCATGCCTCATATAAGATGTACCATGTAAGCACAGGTGTACATCCACATTTCACAGAATAACGTGACAAATCTCTCGCCGAGACATAGTCACCTTTTTGTTTTTTCAATTTTAAGTCCTAATAAGATATACTAACATAGCTATATCATTACGTGTAGTCACTCGAGTAAGCAGGGAGAGAATAGGGCACTGTCATTAGTTCAAAAGAGGAAAAATATTTACTTAAAATATCGAAGAAAATTTTGAGATTACACTACGTGCGTGTTTCTCGACCTTTTGGACTTGACTCCATTGTCTTAGAAGAGCTAGGGCCAAGATATTGGCACATTGATACTAACATTGGCACATTGATATTAACATGAGGTTTCCTTTGAGATTGCCTTTGGTGTTTGCAAGCTTTCAAAGGCTGCGCCAGCCGCTTACTAACAGGCAGAATATACGCCTGTAATTTGTAGTTTTTTTTTTCATTCTAAACGTTAGTTATATTTCTAGATCTAACTAGATTCATTGATTTAACATAAATATTTACACTTCTTTTTTGCAACGGTATTTTTTTCATGAATAATAAAATGGTATTTCCAAGAAACATGTAGGTACGATAAACAAATATTTATAGATGAAATAGTATGGACTTTGAACGTTCTATACCTACTTATATTGTTTATCAAAAACAAACCTATGGTTACCAATTACATTACTAACATAACTACAGCGGTATAATTACTGAACGCAGTGTAGCGTAATAAGATTATTATAAAAATGTTTCAAAAATATAAATTGTTCCTGGTGTTGGCTGTTATAATGCGAGTTTGTATGTACTATGGTAATACGTTTAAAAATAAAATGAATTATCCTTTCCAGTATTACAAATATTCAATTGCATAATTATGTAAGTACGGATTGAAAGTGGTACGAGCAATTAAATTGCCTCTCTTTGTACATCTGTCGCCGACTGTCGCCACACATGAATCATTTTGTGACCAAGAGTCATTATTCCGTAATCACAGTATATTACGCTTGCTGTAAAAACTTAAAAGCGCACAAAACAATTTACTCCAACGGAACAAAGAATAATTATTTTCCAATTCCAATTGTTGCGCCTCCAAACTATAATCATAAAACGTGATGTATTTCAATTAATTTCGAACACTACTCAAACAATTTGATGATTCAGGAAAAAATATACAGGTATATTTTCTCCAATGTACGTGGATGAACGAAACACTAACAGATTTTACTCAACAAATATTAATATATAGTACCTATGTAATGTAGTATTAATCTTTCTTTCTAGAATCTGGTGGATTATTATCTATGTGAACTGTACTAAATCTAATCTGCACATATGTGTTAGAATTTGTATAAATTCAGATAATGATATTATGCATTCTTTTGTTGAACAATAATAAAAATGCAAACTTCTTACTTAAGCAAAATAAACTTGATTCGATTGCAGAATTAAGTACAATGAAAACAAAAAGTTCAACTTATGTGTTCTATGTAGTGAGTCAGCCGTTCACGTCTCCAAGCCAAGTTAGCACCTCTGTGATGACAAGTCCAAAACGGTTAGCAATTAACAGTCAAGGCCTTAAGTAACCAATGATTGAAACTAACTATGCATTGTTTTACCGGTTGAATTAAGGTGGAAAATAAGGATCATTCTACCCTTTTCTATAAACGGTATTGTTGATTATCGTTTAAAGTTAATCTAAAGGAAATAGAAGTTAATGGTATGACCTCAGTAAAGGATACTTTTAGCAATGCTTGAAGCAAAACGACATTGCATCAACGAGATTTTTTCATTGAAAGAGGACACTTTTTTCCTGCAGTAATTTGCAAAATTTTCCTCTAACGTTCGGTCGATAGTGCAGCGATGAGCAACTAAGATACTTTTCCTGTGATTGTTATTGTTCTGCAGCTTAACGTCATTAAATTTGCATGTTAACAAGCAATAAAACTTCATGGACCAAGGCAGCCTTTTTAAGTACATTTTATGCAGTTCCGTCCGTGTAAGGTCTTGCTGTGAGAATGAGTATGACATGCAGATACAAATACAAATCTCAAGACTAGAAAAAATGTGTAAGAGATCATTTTACGTTTTTGTTAACAAAATGATTTGATTTTTTTAGGAAGTATGTACTTTTTACAGTAAAAGAAATAAATTCATGCAAAATTTGATCTTTCAATATATTTTGTTTAAATATATAATGTGAATATGAAATTTGATAACGTCATGAAACAGTTAAGAAAGCCATAAAATTCTAGGCGCAGTACAGTATCTTAATGACTTAACGTTTCTTTGTCATTGATTAATTACCATTGAGTGTTTTTCTATGAAATACCTGTTTAATGTCTCCATATTTCGTTATGACGGCTCCCAAAATATAAGCACTGTATTCCGTGAACCCGCAAACCAAAATGTTGTGTACAATTCGACTTTACTTTACTGTTAACTTTACCTCAATAGTGTAGTGTTAAGTATACATATAATATAGTGGTATTATTAAATAGCGTATATTTCGCAGCGCAAGGCCAGCGGTAGTATTGTATTGTCCGACCGGTCAAAACTATAGTGCGGGTTAGGCGGTGAGCATTAATTAATTCAATTTGTTCTATTTGTGGCTGCGCGGTCTACATACTATTGATATAGTAGTGATATTATATATACGTAGTATAGGGCTCGCCTTGATTGTTGAGTCAAGATGAAACAAATGATCATGTTCGGTCGCCTACATTAGATAGATAATCCTTTAAATCAATCACAGCGCAGGTTCAACTTACATGCTTATATTTAAGATGCAAGTGCGTATTATTATATTTTATAGATGCCCAAATACATGCGCAGCTACCCCCACTATCATCGCCAAGCGCTCATAACTCATGGCAGCACCTGTAAACTCGCATGATGCGGGAAATATTAGAACTGTCAGTCTTCAGTCAGTTGAAATGTATAAAGACAAATAAGCATACATATGCTCACGCCATCCCAGAAGGGTCCCCGAAGGGGTAAGCAGAGGTGTTGTAACAACAACACCCACAATTCACGGAATATTATTAAGAGTCAAGAGGGTGAGTCTATCTGCATACATCTTCTTTCTACAAAGACAGCAGAAACATTTTGGAAGAAAACGCTTTTCACTATTTTTTATTTACGAGTATATAACATAATCTTATAGATTTTTTCATATTACGGAGACCATACAACATATAATACTCAAACCATTATAGCTAGAACTTATATCCATTTCGATAAATTACAATATAAGTAAGTAAGTATAATAAAATCGCAAATACCTATTAACTTGGAATCTTTGTGGTATTGTAAAAATGTAGGAGTTAGCTTATCGCTTAGCACGTGCGTGATTTTGTAATGCATCGGTGCATGAGTCGGTGGATAAACACCGCTTTGATTAATTGTACCACTCATACATACTACACTTATAATTATACAAGAAGCTAGGTATCGAACAGAGCTCTTTGTAACGAATTGAACTTAAATTGAATCTTACTGAGTAACATTTCAATTTCAATTTATTGCTTTCAACAAACTCTTAACCTAGCACTTACAGGTATGGACAGTAAGACTTATCCTAGATTAGAATAATATGGACCCTGTTGGGCACAGCAATTTTGGAGAGAGGACTGACACTAAGTATATTATATTTACATTTTATTTTACCTTTTTTTACATATTTTATCCTTACGGTTTCTTCCCTTGCAAATATGGAAAATGAACACTTTAGGTGCGTAGTTATATATGTACGTAATTTCTGCACACCTATTATACGAACCGAATAGTATTATTAATAGGAATAGTAATAATAATGTCCGGTCATTATTAAACAGCGCCATTTAGTCCTAAATTGAATAAATCTCGTAGTATTGATACCAAAATAACGGATTTAACTTTATGTATACTTACACTAGACTTTGCATGTACCTATATTTACTCTTCATAAGTCAATAAAATAGTCACTGCGTATTAAAACTACCGCAACTCATTATAAGTAGGATATGATTAATTTTGTTTATTAAATTGTTTCAAAGTACATGGCTGTCACACCATAGTAACACGTGATTACAGCCTCCGAAACGCTATGAAGATAAAGTCTAATGTGTTTGCGATATCGGTTCATTATTCTTAAATTAAACAGCTACTTATATATGTATATTGTATGTATTCAGTGGAAATTTTATAATTGTTTTCGTCTCGCTCGTACGTTTTTTTTATTTATTTATTTTAAGAAAGCTTACAGACAAATAACTTACGTATGTAATTAAATATGAATAACTTAAATTGCTAATTACAAGCTTCCACCGATATTTTACTAGGTAATTTTTGTTAAATAAAAAAAAACTAAAAAAACACGCTTTCATAAAAAATCCAACTAAAAATCAGAAAATAAAATTTAATAAATTTGGATAAAGAATATTGTAAATTAGAAATGAATGTACATTTTTGTAAAAAAGCGTGGGGTGCATAGTGTTAATAATTATAAACATTTTATTGACAGATAATGAGTAGAAGAATCATCACTTTGATAATATAATATCTTAAAAAGCGCATTGAATACACCCCACGCTTTTTTACAAAAATGTACATTCATTTCTAATTTACAATATTCTTTATCCAAATTTATTAAATTTTATTTTCTGATTTTTAGTTGGATTTTTTATGAAAGCGTGTTTTTTTAGTTTTTTTTAACTATTATTTATTTTTAATTTTTTAGTTAAATTTTTTAAACTATATATTATTTAGTTCGATTGGCTAACTATCAACCGCCCTCAATACCACAAACCGCCCGCACTAGCTCTATCTCTCTTACTCGCATGCAAAGGATGCGGAAAGAAATTAATTAATCCTGGCGAATCTAATTAGGATAATCGGATGCTTCGATCGGATTATTGCATTGTCATCGAAAGTTTGAATTAAATCTGATCGTACAAAGTAGGACAAAATCGAGCTCAAAGGGGTCGGTTACATACATACATACATACATACATACAGGTGAAGCTAATAAAAGCGTGTTAAAAATAACTTCTAAAAGTGTTTACGTCTGAATTATTCTTGACAATGTGTCTATTAACATATACAACACAACAACATATACAGGCAGCAGCAGGTAAGGACGCAGGGCTTGCACAATTTACAAGAATTTATGGTGGAACCACTGGGTTAAATTTGTATATCAGCTACGGAATATATGATAAAATAAGTTAAATTTCGAATGCGCTATTCCCCGAAGGGGTAGGCAGAGCTGTACTCATAGTATTATATATTTCGATTTTCGAATGCCCATTTAGATAAATATCTATCGGACATATACCTTGTATAGATACAAACAAATTTTAACGTAATAATTCTGCCAACATTGCTGTTGGTAAAAATGCAAATTTGCCACCTTATTACATAGTGTAAAAAGCAACAATTTTATGAAATGTAAGATGGTATGGAAGTCTTAAATGCCGGAACCGATTAAACGATCGTAAGTGTTATTATCTGGCTTGGTAACAACAATCAGTGGTGATATGACACTCAATAGTCTTGCGGCATTTGATGATTTTGTTGTCGATGATCACGTTACGCACTTGAGTTATCAGTCTCCATTACACGCCTTATTTCCTTCATAATGTTATGAGTATCCGTAACAAATTATAATTAGCAATAATTTTAATGTCATATAAGCATTAAGAGTTCAATTACTACATGGCAACTGGCGCTAAGTGCAAAACCTGCTAATTTGTGCACCGTTGCCATTTTCAGTTTCAAAGTTCACCGCGTGAAAGACAAAACTGGCTCACATTAAAATGCACATTTTTATAGAACTATTATTTATTTTATTTATTATAATAATATATTTATTTTATTCTGTTAATATTTGATGTTATAGCAGCAACAAAAATTCCTTATCTGTGAAAATCCACTGTCTAACTATCACGGTTCATGAAATACGGTTCGAATAAACCGACGGACAGCAAAGTCCTTAGTATTAGAATTAATTGTAAGTGCGTGGATGTTATATAATTAATATTTTTGCCATATATACGCATCTTTAAGTATTTAGGCATATTTTAGGATTTCGAACCTAAAATCATATAAGTTCCGCCTACATGTTGGTCAAATGCCCGCATGCGTCACACTTCTCGGGACAAATTATACGAACTAATGAAAAACCTTTCTCTGTGATCAGGTTACCCGAATTGCGTTTTCACGGAAATACCTTTTTACTGCTTGATAAATGTGCAAAATATCAAAGCAGCCGTTGACATTAATAAGTCATTCTTGGCATTGCCGCCTGAATAATTGGAATCGTTTTTAATATTCAATTTCAGTGAAATTCTGATGAAAATCAAATGTCTGTTCCGGAAAAATGTCCCGGTTTACTTATTACTTCGAATGGAGTCACTTTATCTTGAATCGCGGCTAACGAACGACGGGACATCGCTCTTAAACGCTAACAGAGACTAATAAAATGGTGAAGTTTCATCGTGAAATGGGTATTTTTGGAGTGAAACGAGAAACAACAGCTACTTCTTTGTAGGTTATATAGCCATAAGATAAATGAAACATATATATTATGATTTGTCAAACCCAGAGCTTAACGGTGAAGGAATCTATACTTATGAAGGAAATTTGAAGATACACACAATTTGAAGGTGTTTTTAAGACTCAATATGAAGCAACTGTCTGAAAACTGGGCACTTAATTTTCTATGAAAACTACATTTTTCTTCAAACATCAGGGCAGGAAGGACGATAGAGACAATACTAATACATCAAAAAAAATTAAATATATATAGTGCGTTACTTGCAATAGAATAAAGATATTTTTTCCTACGATAAATTAACGAGATTGTTGTTTCCCGCAGAGAAGACAAGTAACTACCTACCACTAAGTAGGTAGATGACATGAAAGATTCATGCACTTGCTAATTAGTGCCTTCTGCTTCAACGCAATATTTATGTGCTCGTAAAATGCTCAACCAATTGTACTTATACTTAAGGAAAAATAACTCTACTTTACTCACGTGTTTCCGAAGGATGGTAGGTAATAATTTGCTACAAAAAGTTGATTTAAAATGTACATCTCATCAAATTTGTGTCATGGCTTCACTATAAAGTTTTTATTTGCGAATAAAAAGTCACCATAAAAGTTTCGCCGAAAATGCGAAATAGAAGTTAGTTTATATTCCCGTTAGTAATAAATTAGATCTGTTATAAAAACCTCTCTTAGCGTTCTACCTAACAATGTTTCATGTTGGGGTAAAAAGCTCAAGCAGATGAAAAATAACAATATTAAATATCCCTGACTCTCTAACGTATCATTCTGATGGTTCGTGCTTGAAGATGATTATTAACATTTTAAAAGAAATAATTGCGACGGGGACTTTAATATAGATGTAAATAATTGAGTAAAGTTTCACAAAAAAATAAACTCAGGCGGACGTTGATCCTTGGGGTCTTTTGTATGTATTGCTGACTCCACTCTCCCTGACTATAAAGTTCCTAGCAAAAGTTCGATTCATTGCTTTGAACATGTATTAAGCCCGCAACTGACAGCGCTATTTAGGACGGTATATTAATGTATCGTAATATATGACGATTATATACTGATTATAAATTATAATTATGCGTGGATGAAGCGAAAGAAGTATGTAAGAATCGGAGCATGTGGCAAACAGTGGTCTCTGCCTACCTCCATATATATAGTATATAGCGTCGTCTGTCGCGGGCTCAGTCTCTATAACTTCGGTTTATTAACTTTGCAATATTCCCATTGTTGACCTCA
Source organism: Watsonalla cultraria (assembly GCA_964035505.1). Lineage (NCBI taxonomy): Eukaryota > Metazoa > Arthropoda > Insecta > Lepidoptera > Drepanidae > Watsonalla > Watsonalla cultraria. Next base: position 6,900,194 of record OZ037722.1, on the reverse strand, counting down.
TTCCATATCCCTTTAAACTGCCTTTAATGTGGTATACTGTCCTTCAAAAACGTCTTTCTGTGTTCTATCCTTCCTGTACAAATTGTATTAATTTGATAACAGTGCGTTTATGTATATCCCTACTTCCTGCTCGGTTATAATTTAATTATGTATGACTAGTTAAAGATATTATAAACTAGGTTATTATTTACCTCGATACCTTCATAGTTTGTACTGGGAAATACCAGTTCATAGTTTACTCGGGTGTTGATTTACAACCTATTTATAACTATTATGAGTGTGTTGTTATACTTCTGCAGCATTTCGCGTGTTTTACAGTTAAATTGCGTTAGTATAATGATGAGACTTGTTCTCTTGTTGTTTTTATAGTTAATTGCAATAAGTTTACAATAACGTGACTGATACCGAGGGCACGTTGGCTCAGCGCACGCGCATTATGTGAGCAATCTGGATCGTCGCTCGATAACTATGGTAATGTGGCAATCATTGTGCCCGTGTAGGTGGTAATTATATCCTGCATGTGTGATTATCCTATGAACAATGGCAAGATCACGAAATATGTCTTACTCGTAAAGCATGAATTAAAAATTATCCTTGATCCCAATCTGAAGCCTGGAACGACTATAATCAAACGGCATATGTGCTAACTATTAGCTAAAGTAAAAAAAATACGTAAGGTTGCCACAAACGTTGAAGTCACGCTGTAAAATTTAGTATATAATTAGTTACAGAGATTGCTTTAAGTCGTAGGTATGGCATTAAAAAGTTGTTATAGCGAATAGAAAACAATATTGTGTAATTTATCATTCTATGACAGATATTTCAAAGCTATGTTCTGTTTGAGGCCAAGTGTAAAGTGGCATAAATGCATTACAGTTTATTATTTCTAGATGCACAAGACAAAGTTACTTAATATAAAAGTCGAGTGAAAGTAAGAGGTAGTTAGTTAGTTCGGAAAGCTCAAAAAGCATAAATTCCAAAAAAAAACCGACTATGTCGACTAATTTGCTTCTGTAACGAGTGTTCATAGCAACGTTTCGAGTGTTGTATTTGTTATGATTACTTAAACTAAATATATTTATATATTCAACTACTTGTAAAAACTATTATTATGAATGCAGACAGCATTATATCGAATTCAAAGTGAATAGTTACATAATGTCATAGATAGTTATTCAATGTTTCATTATTACATCAGGTGTCGTAATGTCAATTATTTAAACAATTCTGCAACTAATCGGACAAGCTGGCCTCGACTGTACATACACATAGATGTTTAGTCAAGCATTTAGCAGGCGTCCATTGCTATTAACATACCTCATTGTTGGCAACAGGCATTATTAATAATTTTCCGCATTTTCAAGAACAATCACTAAATCTTCGACAGCCAATAAACAGCAGCCTATATATATATATCTTCTCTGTTGCTATCGTCTGTTTCCCTTTGTATAAGTGCCTTACCAGGTCCTAGACTGAATAAATCATTCTATAAATCATTTTCATTTTCTAAATCACAAAAAGAAAAATTGCGTGACTATTGTAATCCTGAAATAACTATATTATAGTAATCATACTACAGTAACATTTAGGAGAGGCCACAGCTTGGCGCTTAAACGTTTGTGTTGGTGGTTACGACATTGGTTGGGTGGTGAAAACCCTGTAAAGCCTATTGTCTATTATTATAAAACTTTGTGTATTTGGTTTTCAGGTAGATAGCATTTAAGTATGCGTTACAAAATGATTGTTTCAGTTGGTGAGTAATGTCTGTAACACCCACGTTACAGGAAATTCTATTAGTGTTATGAGTGATAAGCGTTAGAATTATAACTAACAACTAATCCCCGAATAGAATGTCGTTAGAACGACAATTGGCTTGTACAATTATTTTGCATAAGGTATTTGCACTCCCTTTACTTTCAAACCTCATTCCGACTATGATTTAAGTATCTACTTATCAGCCGTGTTTATTACCTTTTGTAAAAACGTACTAGCAAGTACTGAGAAATAAATGTATAATATTTACACAAAAACATATATCGAGAGTCACAAACATAAATATTTAATATGACACGAGTAAAATATATTATGAACAATTGGGTTCCCCTTAATAGAGACAATACCACCATACCAAATAGGCAAGAAGGTACTATTATTTATTCTGTGGCAGTATCTAGGAATTGTGTAATGGGTATTCTTAGTAATCGATAATTAGCTTAATAGTCTTACAGGTTAGATAGTGATTGCGATGTCGTGTCTACCTAGTCATGTAGATGAGTCCATAGAACGAAAGTCAGTTCTGGAACCATGACTCATAAACTATTAAATTTTATTCAATTCAAAATTTTAATTCAAATACTGCTTCAAGGAAAATGAAACTGATAATCGTAACGTTTTCATATTTACTCGGTTTTAAAATATTCAGTAATTCTCATTTATGACTTTTCACAACAACAGTACCTACCAGTTCCCTCCATGTGGTTTGTAAATAATCGATTCCAAACGCTCTACGATTGAAATAGTGTATCCAATCGCCTAAATACAAATAGTACCTACGTCATTACCTAAAAAAAGGAAAGTGTTTTGAAATCCATTGCGGAGAATAACCTAAAACTTTTTAATTCGAGTCCATTGTAACATGATTCGGCATCGCCGTGGTCTCTGGAACATTGACCCACATTTGTTCGTCGGAAGAGTCTGGCAGTCGCGCCATATTAAAAATAAAATATCACCAGCTGTACAGTACTAAGACAGTAGCACAACTAACACGGTTTCAATTGTATCCCGAAGTCAATTGGCGTTATTGAAACCTTATCTCCTCTTGTAATCCATTCAAACGCCGAACGTAAAATGCTTCATTGCATTCGCATTCTGCTTTATCGGTTCAAGGTTGGGAACATTATGTAGGTGTATTGCCAATATTGCTACTGTCTTATAGTTTATCTGTGCCATTGGGTTGACAAGCCCAATTCGTCTCGTGTAAGCGAGTTACACAATTCTTATTTTCCGGTCTCCATTGAAAATTTTAAACTCCTACCTCGATTTTTACTATTTTTATTTAAATATTTATGAGTTTATTTTAGCTTTGTCTGATATAAATGCCACGACAGAAATAAATGCTGCGTTCTAATCCGTCTAGCTACAGCGCTCAGTTTCGATTCGTGGTTGACATAATATTAATTATCACATAAGTACCTAACCAACGTTATATTCGTTAAAAAGTATTATTTAATAAAAAAATCTTAATTTATGTACTCTCATTGGACTGATTTCACAAATATTTCGAGTAATATAAAATCTTTTAATAAAGTAATGCAGCTTTATAAATTCATTACTGACAAATACCAATAAAAATAACAAATGTCCGTTAAGTATGATTCACGTAAAACAGAAACAAATTTCAAACGCATGTGATTCAGATTTCAGAGACATTCCATAATTCAGTCCGATTCAAATCACGAGTGGGAAATGAATTCTCGGAAATTTGTGGAAATAAATTTTCGCTCGATGGCATTTTATGTTTGCGCTATATATCTGTAACAGCGATATTACCGATATGGGATCACACTTTACAGCTGTTAACCGCACTAGGTCTTTTTATATTATTGTATTTATAAAATTATATTTCACGTGAATCGCGTGAATTCGCGTGAGAATTAGATTGAAAGCTCGTTACGAACGAGCTTTCAATCTAATTCTTGGCCCACTTTTGGCCGAACACAATTTAAATATCTATTTGCTTCGTGATTGCTTTAATCATATGCAAGTGTTACAGATTGTGATTCGAGACGAGTGAAATTTTATAAGATCTTCCCAACGTCAGACTAATTAGTTATTACATATCTATTTAATATGTGTGCCTAGTAATTAAGTCTAATTCAATACCTAAGTGATGCTAGGTCTCGTTTACATAGTGCTTTCTCTTCAAACATTTTCTACGTTTTGAAACGAGGAGTAGAAAGGCGGTTAGTCTCCGAAAGAGCCTCGCCATGTCTACACTTTCAGAAAACTGAAGTCAGTCACTTGGAAATTACTTTGCACGTCACTTTTAATGTGTGAGTGAGTGATATAAAAACGACTCTCTTATACCAACTAAATTTGCAAAAGTAAAAGTGAAGATTTCACTCATAAAAGTAAATTACATTCGAATGGAACAATTTTGCAACACCACAGTTGTGACTCCGACTTATAACGTCATTCTGTCCGCGCTGCTCGACTGTTTGTACTAAAAATAACATATTTTTCTCTTTGTTTCAGTGTCAACATTTCTATCCCAAACATTATGATTTACAAATGGATATTATGATAAGAGTGAAGTGCTGTCAAGAAACTAAAAACCCAAAGTGACGAAGTGCCCTGTCGGTGTCTGTTAGTGCTACGTTCCGTTGCTTTCCGTAACCCTTAGCGATCGAAGATGTCGGACAAGACCTCGTCGTCGGTAGGCCCGAGGAGCTTCGAGACCATCTCGGAGGAGGACGACCTCACCTCACCCTGGGAGAAACTGTTAGATGAAGTCAAGACTGCTGTCCCCACTATTATCAAAACTAACGCGTCAACCACAACTATCTGTAAGACCGGTGATGAGGTGTCTCTGCACCCACAAGCTGAGGATCTCGAGGCGAACAAGCTCACGCGCTCCAAGAGCCTCAACCAGCGACGCAACAGCAGTGGCCTCCTCGGATCAATCCCGCGGCAGCTGCGGCTCTCGCTTCGCGGCGTTCGGAGCGAGCCTTCCAGTGTCAAAGACGTGCCCACCACCAGGAATGACAGTTCCCTCAACCTCCTTCTTAGGTGAGCCATAGATTAATTATATAATATAAGGCGACGTATGTCGAGTGTGAGACCGGCGGCGTGACTAATTAATTGAACAAAACATAGCCACGGCTTAAAGTTTGTATAAATTGGCAATTCTAGTGTTGCAGACGAATTATATCAAAATATTTAAGTAAGTATGTTATGTGAATAGTAATTTAAATAGATAGTCATGGAACACTCGCACGATGGCTAGTTGGTTAGTTAGTCATGCATGGTTAAATCTGTCATCAAGCATAACCTTCTATACGTCATTCCAACGGAATGTTTGTAGTGAAATGCAATGAGTACTCCTAGACACTAATTAAATTTAATATTTACTACGCGTTGAGAGCCAGCCAGTATTTCGCACAGGAATTTTCATTAGAAAACGCAAAAGGTCAAATACAAACGGTACCCACTACATACCCACATAGCTTCGCATGCGGTTGTTTATTACTTCTACAACTGAGTAAACGGTGACACCATTTCAATTATCTACTCGCATTGCCTACTTTATTTTCATCCTTCACGCATTTTATAGGGCTTCAGTCAGATACAAGATAGATTGAATTGAACATCGATATTTTATTAGTAGGTACACTTGTGGTCATAATGAAGAAAGTTCTTCTTTGATTGATTTCTTGCAATTTATATAAATGGTATCGCATTATTCAATGCTCTCCATAAACATATCCCCGTATAAGCCGATGATGCGTCACAACCGTCAATCGATCTTTACGAGTAAACTACGACACTTAAATCACTCATCCGTTCATGATTGATCTACAGTCAAGATTTTTACCGATAACTTTCTATCTGAGTGTATGCGAAATTGTGCACAACGGAAACGGACGTCCTTATTTAAATACGAATAATAATGATTTACAGGAAACAAGGCGCCGCTAGACACTTTAGCCGAAAACAATGCACCCGTGACAAGACTAGTTGCTTCATCAGTCTGAGGGTTGTACTCACTGGAATTCATCCTCAATGATATATTTATTTGCATATAATTATATCTATATATTTTATTGATTCTGGACAGTATTAACCCTGTCGGATATAGCATTAACGTATAATTGCTTGTCCTGGCTGACTTATTCATCAACGCAGAGCCTAAACCGGAGGTCGTAGAGGCTTGACATTTGGACGGTGTGTTTGTCGTGATGAGTACAGGCGCACCAGAAAAACTGGCAAAACTGAACGTATTTAGGTATCTGTATCAAAATATAGGAATAGGTGTTTCGAGAATTTCGGAAAAAAAATCGGAGTTCTATTAGTTGTTCGATAAAACGTTATATGACACACCTATGAATCGTTACTTATAACTGTTTCAGTTGCGGTTCTTAATCACAATATAATACTCTTTTTGTTACCGTTACATTTATGTCACGGAATTTTGCGGTTTTGGCACATTCAAAAACGATCACGACTCTATACTTGCCACAAGTCATACTTTCATAAAAAGTCTGTAATATGTAGGACATCCTTATCATGGCGCTAGTTTATTATATCGCATATCTCGTGTAAGTGTTATCTTTACTCACTGATAAGCGTTTATGGACCTCATTGCATGTAGACTGATAGTTTAGGTCATGGACATCAAAAGCTATCATCTTCAGTTTACATTGACATAGTATGTGACTTGTAATTTGTAATCGATTCTCTCGGCGCATGAGCAATAGTCAATGATAGAAAGCTTCAATTGCGTAGAAAGTATAGGCCTATAGCTACATTGCCGATTATCACTATACGGATTCACGGCACGGCTCGTACCAAGAACGCCCCGAGGCCATTCACTTCCTTTGTACTCTACGTGATTCCTGTTCGCGAATATATTAGTGTATGCGTAAAATGGTCGTTAGAGTTACATGTGTGTGTGCAAACGCAAATATTAGCAATCGATGAACTGTACGACTCGTTTCCTGGCGCGCCTTATCGCACACTACAACACGGCTCGCCCGGCCTGGGTTCAACCACAAATTAAAAACATATAGAAGGTCGACTTACATACATTAGCGCAAACAAGCGCACGCAGATATACACGAACGTCTTGCTCTAAAGTTATTCGTATTCGAACGCTGTGGGAAGCCGCTCTTTTGTTTCCTTTTTATTTTATGGTTCAGCTTTATACGTTCCACAATGTGCTCTTTACTCTAGTTAACCTACCATTTATTTTAACTCTGTAAATGTGGAACGTGACGGAAGCTCGAACGTGGTCGACTCGTGTTTTTAACCAGCGTGGTGATAAATCTGCAGTGTAGGGTTGCTACTTTCGTGTTTGATTCGTATTTGGAATGCTTGGATTTCGATTCGATTACGATGAAAATATAATTCAAGGTATATGTAAATATTTTCATTAACCTTTGTTTTAGATAAATTGTAATCAAGCATTTCAATTAACGTAAATCAATTCACGTAGAAGAGTAGACAATATATCTAATGATATTGTTAAAATTAACAATTATTGTTTATATGGCATGCACTTTGAACGTGTGATGAAATTGCTTATTTTATTACTTTAATACATGTCAGAGAATACAGTGAATAGCAGCCCTATTTAGTGACGTCAAATTAATTTACAATTGAATACAAATTTATTATTGAGTTGTAGAATTCACTGTTTTTGATGGAATTTGTTTACGCAATTAAATTAATATTTGGCAGTTCTTACTACGCTGACTCGATGAAACTATGAAATAATGACGTAGATATCTTATTCACCTGTTAAAACAAAGCTATCAAAAGAAGTAAAGTCACATTTATCGCTAGTATGTTCTTTTGTTTCTAGGAAAGCGAAACAATATACTTAGACAATAGATTACGAATTAAATGCACACAAAACGGTCACGGTGTAAGCAATTTCACGTGGACTGTGAAAAACTTATTTGTCAGTATATTTTCCTTTCTTAGGATCTCAGTCATCTCTTATGCTTATATAATACTTCATCTAAGTTAGGACGTAGATCTGTCTACCCAAATATTTATTGTACTTGATCAAATTACAAGTTGTCAGGTATGGCTGCTTGAGACTAGCTTCAATGCTTGTTACAGGGGCCGTCACGAGTAATGTTCGCTGACCTTGAATACGCAGTAGTCATTATATGAGTCTATCCCTGTCTGTCTGTCTGTATGGCTTCAAGCGAATGACATGCCCAGTTATATATATACACTATTTTCGCTGAGCGCTCATAGCACGTTACGGCACCTGGGGGCCTACCATCATCGGGATAAGCAGAGCGTGTTGGGACTTCTGAGCTTTGACGTTTCATTTTAGTACCGTAAAATTAGACATCAATGCTAAGAAGTTCTTCATACGCGCTGCTTAAACGATCATAGTTGGCCCCCTGTACTGTGTTTAAAACAAAAAAAGATCACTAAATGAGAGAATAAGTACTTAACGTAATACTAGAAGAGACTTGCAAATAAATGTAAGAAGCGTAAGAGAAGCCTTTGTCGCTTTGCTGCCCCATCACAGAAAACATGTTTAAATTAAATTGGTCACAGTTTTGCTTTTCACGAAATTTAAATCTGGTAAGAAGACGTAGAATTCTAAGAAAACTAAGTGTTTATACTTACTAAAATTACGTAACAGAAAACATGAGTCACGCTGAGAAACATAATGGCTATGATTGATTGTGTAGACCAGATGACCGCTAAACATGTATGCCAAAGTTTTTCTAGCATTAAAAATCTCGATATTATATCTGGCTTTTATTCAAAAGTATTATATTTGATACCTCTTGTAAAGTTCTGAGATTCTCTGTGAGTCACAAGATGGAAGAGACCTTAAATTTATTTTGGATTCCGAGTACTAATTCCATGCTATTTTTGGTCAACAATAAAGCAATATATATCGTGACATTCTTTAAGTCCGAGCGTAGAATCAGATTCCTATCAGTTCCGAACATCGTGGATTACTGGAATGGAAGAATATTTCTTATTTACAAGTATATTACTACAATAAAGGCATGCGATAGTTTAACTATATTAAATGAATTAATCAATTCTCGTTGTTTGACCAAATACCTACAATGATTGTTGAAAATCGAGCTAACTGTTTTGTTTGCTTCGCTCGGACTCATGAGATGAGTGGAGTATGTCTATCTATTAATTCTCCTATGGGCAATGTAGTTCGATCATGTCATATCAAAGGATTTTCAGGATTCATATGCAGTTTCAGGTATCACTTCAAATATCTATACCAATTTTTTTTAACGTGGAGAATCTGTTATGCGTTAATGTTATGTCGGTCTCGCACTAACTAAACTAACGGTGTTCCTTCTCATCCCTTTTACAAGGGTGCGTATCCATACTGATCAAACCAGCCGTGTTATTCTGTAAGGTTTCTCAGCGACGCACTCAACGTCGAGTGACATTTTCAAACATTGGAAATTAAACTTTGTCGAGTACGTATTTTGTATCAATTTCCTAAGATTGAAACCGACACACGACGTGGAGTACATCAAGAATAACGCGGCTGTTGCAAAAGCATCAAGGCCATCGCATCATCTGTGTTTGCTCAATATTAAAAGCATAAGACTATCCGGTTGGTCTTTGGGATATGATGTATTTGGGATACAATTGTAACAATATCAATAATATTTTAGTGTCGCGTTAACTTTTTCCGCTCTACGTGTAACATTCTTATTCTAATTTAAATTCTAAATGTCACTAATATTTGACAGGTGAGCTGTCACAGTAAGGCGCCGCAGATCAAGTGGTCGCAAACCGCTATTGCGAAACACGAGTATTTAAATAGGAATATATATTTCTAAATGCATTTAATATGTACGATGTAAATACGTATACATTTACTTTCTCTCAGAAAGATATACGTAGAAATGGCGGCTGACTAATGAACATATTTTTCCCGGAGTGGGTGCAGTTAGAAAGTGCAGTATTCTAACAGAATAAAGTTACATTAGCTATGTCGGTAATTAACAACGCTTAGTTTTACTGTACGATTACTAGAGTCAAATCTCCAATTCTCGTTAAGGTACAGGAAAACGTAGGGTTTTTAAAGAGGTACTTTTCGAACGTCCAACGTTACATTACTTCCTTATACTTAGTTTGTAAACTTCCCCAATATTTGCCTCCGCTGCAAGAATAATTCATAATACTTCAAGTTCCTCTTGTAATAAATCTCTGTAGAATAACTCATTGGTAGAAACTGAGGTTGAACTATCCACAGAGCCACCACTTAAAATCTATTACGGAGAAAAAAGTTTTATATAAGAAAACAAATCGTCTTAATTAGACACGGTAGCATTATTCTTGGCCAGAGAATGGTCGCGATAGTTTTGAATGGACTGTGAATCCTCAGACGGCCTTTAGGATCACTGAGCCAAAACAGACGCAACGTCAGTATGTGAAGAAAATGACGAATTAGCTCAAGGTAGCTTAAAAGGGGAGGGTTATTTGAGCGTAGTAATTAGCGGTAAAGAGCAGTTGGGGAGAAGGATCTTCTATCTGTCGGATTCAATATCGGCCACCGGGGAATCGGTTAAAGCGTCCAGACTTGGCCAGTTGCCAAAGAGGCCGTTATCCGGACACTCCACAATTTACTACAGTACGCAGAAATCACGATTAGCTCCAGTTATTGCAATTTTAAAAATAGATTAGGTACAATTTCACAAAAAAATCTTACCTAATCATGTACTGTTATTTTTATTAATAAAAATTAATAGCTTTTTCGTTAAATGCATATGAAAGTTTATACTTTAAATACATTAACAAATTGCTTGTCTGTTCGTACCGGCTAATCTTTGATACAGCTGGACCGATTCTAGCAGATAGCTGATGTAACAAGGATAAGGGTACCTAAGTATATAATTTTTAATTAGGATCTTGCGAAATAAAGCCACCTTTGAGATAAGTCTACGCGAGTGAAACCGCGGTTTGGAAAATGTATAAAACTGATCTACGTTCGATCTGACGACTTACAGTCTAGCCTAGTGGTCGTTTTTACGACAGTTTTTTATAGCTGATAACATAGTTAATTTTGTGTGACCCTCAACCTGTATTTTAATACGGCCTTTAAGACTTTATATTCAAGCAATCTTGTTGCTATTATTAGTTACGTGATTGGAAGTGTTTGGTAAATAATAAAATGACGTGTATTAAGTATAAGGTGAGTTAAAAGTTGAGTCATAACCTCTACGTAAAATCTGCTACCTAGTTGATGTTGGTGACGTTTACAATAGAGTATTATCAAATACGTCATTTATTCGATAGATTTATTCGCTAGTGAAAATGTAAGGGAAATAAATTTTTCACATTTTACACAGCAACGAGTAGAAAAAATATGATTGCTCAAGTTGATGATGAACTTCGTAAACTATTTATTGCTTTTAGTGTAAGATTTTTTGCTAACCTTAATTTGTGAAGTCATGATTTATAAAACTGTGGAATAATAATATGCCTAGAGTCAAACAAGTTCATGTAAGACGTTGCCCTATTTGTGGTCTTACTTTGCGGCAATTCGGGTTTTTTGTTGACAAAATATATTTTTCCTTTATCGTAAGTACTTACGATAGACGACGTTAGATCGCATTCCAATATTAAATTCAACTGCCAGTCGCCAAGGTTTTTTGCTGCATTCGATTTTGGAACATGTCAACCGATGACTTCTAAACGAGTTCCAAGAAAACTAAGAATGTGTGGAAAGTTTCTAACCTGTGACAAGATGTTTCGCTATCACGTGATATATAGTAGGAGATTTCAAATGCAAAATATTTTGCCAATTTACGAAAAGAAAATAATTTCCATTCATATTAGTATTACGATTATATCTTATTATCAGACATGAATTAATTCAGCAATGCGGTTCGATAATCACACGAACAATCGCGAAGCTACATCATCACGTACCTACTTTAATTTAATAAGATTATATTATTATGATAATATAATACCCAGAAAAAATATTTTATTCCAAAATATTAAATCATTACTTGCGCCAGCCAGTAACTAATGGATTAAGCGTATAATTGTCCAAAGTAATATCTATTTCAGAGAATGTTTAACTACGCCATCTGTCTTTGAATAGCGTAACTAAAATGATGAGTTCTTAGCCAGACCACATGAAAAAAAGTAATTCCTAATAGTTATTTCAGTCAGATTCACGTGTCACTAATCGGGCGTGTTGGCAACCGAAGCTAGTCGAAGCGAAGTTCAACATTTGATGTCATTGATGTATGGGCTGCCTCAAACAAGCTGAACTAAACGACTATATGTCAAGAGTAATAGGTATCATCTATACAGATAAATAAAATTGAAGTGTCTGTTTGTACTTCCAAAATAACAGCTTTTCACTAAATGCATATGAAAGTATACACGATACTGACACCAAGTTTTAAAATTTTTCTCTGTCTGTCTGTCTGTCTGTTCGTTCCGGGTAATCTCTGAAACGGCTGGACGGATTTTAATGGGACTTCACTGGTAGGTAGCTGATGTTTCAAGGAGTAACTTAGGCTACTTTTATTTATTAAAACTATTAGGGTCGCGGAGACAATAAGGAAGAAACTAAATCTACGCGGGTGAAACTGCGGGGCACAGCTAGTAATATATAATCTTATAAAAAATTTAATATCTATGTTTAAGATTAGACCACTTTTCTTAAATTATACAAAATGTGAGATTTGATAGTGCTTTGTTAAAAGTCTAATCGCATAAAGATATTTTTTAATTTGGGTTTTGACTATAGGTACTAGAGAAAAAATATGCATTGACTTGATCTCAGGTCTGGATGTCTTAATATACCAAGATCATAAAATGTAGGCACTTACACCGGTTTAATAATTGTTTTTCCAAAATGTAAAAATGTGTTATTTTCAAGGTAGTTATATATTTTCCAAAAGTTATATATGTATAATTATATGTTTCTTATTAGGTAATTCTGATGCAAGGCTAGGTAGGTATAATATGATCATATAAGAAGAGTGTATATCGCTAAATGTATATTAGTGAGATAAGAAAAACAAATGAAGCGTAACCTAGTTAACCGTTCAACTACGGACGTAATACAGTTACGTCCTTACAGAAATAGTTTAAAGCTTTGTTATCTCATTTGACGGCAGGCAATTAGGCTGAAAATAATGATCATAACGGCACGGTTCTGCGAATATTTAGAAGACACATATTTTAGTTCAAAAATTACCGTATTATTTATTGTATTTGACAACGGTACCAGTTTAAATGGGTTCCAATGGCAACAGCGTATAAGTCATAAGTATATTCTTCTTCAGCATAAGTACACTATGACTTATCTTAAGATCTACTAAGCCTTGCAATAACATCTTAACATAACGATTTTTTTTTCTTCACCGCGCAGCACATTGACAGGTATGGAACGATGGTACAGAATTGGAACTCGCGTCTCTTATATTACAAGCGACTACTCAAGCCACCCAACCACCAAAGCTCTCCTTATTCTAATGTAAGCTCACGTAAATGGAAATTTATTGTAAACTTATTTACTTAATAGAGTTAAGTAAATGCGTAAGCAATATATACGTCATGTTGCAAATACGCGTGTTGAAAATATCACTGGGTAAGAAGTAAAAAGTTGTCGCAGGTGAATATGGAATTAGGGAGGATGATTAATAGACTTTGTTCCAGTTGTATTTGGCACCGAGCCGACGTTTTATATATACTGGCGTGTTATACTATATACTTATAGGTATATGTATCAGATATTTCATTTAGTCTCATACTCATTGAACAGAACATACAAATCTCCTCTTTTTGTTCTCGTTTTGTTTTAAGTATTATTTTGTAAACAGTTTCTTTTTACAAGAAACAACTTCATTTTTTAGATATACATTCAATTAGTTGATTTATCTATGCATATAAAATTATTCAATCAAAGTCTCCACTGACTGAAATCAACGCACCGATTAAACTGCTGGTCGTAGAGACATGAAATTTGTGGGTTGTGTACTTTGAAAGGGGAAGGTATACATTAGAAAAAAGTTTACCGATATTGCACCTCTTAAAGAGGGGGTTAATGGGGGATGAAAGTTTGTAAATGAAATCTTACAAAATGCCTAAAGATACTATAAAAAACTGAAAATTAAACTATTCATTTTACTAGGTAAGAATTGCTAGTAGGTACATTATTTTCTTCATTGTTATGGCTTCTGTCATCGCTACATTAAGACAGACATATGTACTTACCTATATATTAATATATGCTCGCTACATGGCATGGGCGCCCACATTTAACTACGTTTCAATGACGTCACTTGAGACTTATGTTTGAACACGTCTCTAACCTCCAGCGCCAATAGTCTGAAGGTATTCAGATGGCTAATTACAAGCAGATACTGGCATTCTACAGACAGGTGACGTGCGAAAATAAAGTGCGAACTGAGAAATAAGGTCGTTTTTCAGTGTTCTTTTGTATACACATTGTGTTGGAAAATGTTTTATTTTGACAACACCATAACTCTGTTGTCTTTATTACCGATTCCATTAAAAGTTCTGAAACATCAGACAGTTCATTTGAATGTGATGCATCCAAATTTGTTTCTAAGTCAAGATTATTTCATTATTTTGCTGCAAGAAAGGTAAATAGGTACAAATGTATCGATAAGAGGATTACTTACATACAACACTAGTAAAATGTCTGCAAATTGGTACACTGCATATAATTAAACGATGAAAAGTTTCAGCTTAGTTTTTCATATAAAACTTGTAGGTAATATAATTGAAAACATTTTACTTAAAGTACTAAACCTGAATCATCTTTTATTTTATTGGTTGAATGTTAAAGAAAATATAATGTATTATAGGAATATGTCTTTGTTTCGTCGAAACTTAGTGACTTAATTCAATTTGTAATGTATTTACGAATCGGTAAATAACTTTTTAATATTTAGACATATGCCTGTATCACTGAGCACTTGGATTCCATCCAAATCACTTTTATATTAAATCCGTACTGTATTTTATAAATGAAAAAAATGAAAATGAAAATGTAAAAGCTTATGAACGCAGAAATTATTAAATTTTAATAGAAAACCATCTTACTCATTCGTTACGTGAATGACGCAGACAACCGCGCAGTCTAGATCACGTTTCTATGATGATGTGTAAAGGCTATTTACCTCACATATCATAATAATCAGCGTATTATATTCAGAACCTTTTTTCCGAGTAACAATTTCTCCATCTATCATCTTGTAAAATTACGTAAAAATAACTTTAGAATATATTTATTTAACTATAGTATTTAACAGTATACTATACTTACTTTATACTATACATATAGTCGGAAGGACGCAGAAAAAATATACTATACAGGATTGTTATGTTATCACCGGTTTGGAATATTGCTTTCACTGTGTATTATATGTTAACAATTTTACATATCCGATTTTCCATACTTTCCACGGCCCCTTGAGGCCTTATATCATCAATCCTTATTGCAATATATTGTTAGACTGAAATGATTCCAGTTTGGTCTTCGGAGATAGTTCAGTTTTGGCAACACCCGAAGAAATTACTTTGCAACAGCTCGCAACATTTTGGTATAAGTAACTTTATGTTTGACTTTTGTAGTTTTTATTTTCATATTTTTTGTTTTGTGTTTGTTGCTGTAACTGTTGGAAATAAATGAATATTATTATTTTCACTGTACAGGACATATACATCTGTTCCAATACAGTGAAATAAGAGTTCAAGCTAATCAGGGGCGTGCATTGGATTTTCAGAGGGGTAGGCAAAAACAATAAGTAGGCAGGTAGGCAGTTTAAGTACATACCTATGGCGTAGGTACATACGTTTTGGTAAAGACGCACACACGATCATAAACACACACACACGACACGAGTGTATTCAGTGATCACAAATTGTTACTTCTGCTTACCTGCTTATATGCAATGCACGCCACTGATGCTAATACGTACCTAATAGGTTGACTGTGTTGCTACGTTGCAGCGTGGACGAAGGGCAAACCAATACATTTTATAATATGAATCTTAAAGTATTATCTCTTACACACAAGTCACAGGGCACGTTTTCATTCACGTGTTTAACCATTTGCAAAGTAAATAAAAAAAAAAAAAAATTGTATGATATAATACGAATTCCTTATCTTAATAAGCTACTTGCGTATATAAGCCTGATGATGATTACGTACATACACTGCTATTAAATTTTACTACCGCTTCAAATTTAATCCCACAGAAGAAAGTTATTTAGATACAAGAATCTTTGAGTTTTGATCTTAATCTGAGCAAGCAAAGGACTTGTATTACATGTATATTCTGTGTCCCATTATGATAACGTTATCGAATGCCTTTCGTACGCTCTCATGACCTGCTAATATGGTTCTCCACACACTACGATTAAACAAATTTATTACATCACCGACTATGTAAGTGCTCATAAAACACCATATCATCTATGAATCCAGTATTTTTATAATATTATCTGTACCTTTTATATACCTATTCTATGGTTGATATAACTAATGATAGTGTGATACAAAATAGGTATAAATACTGATAAATAAACAGAAATGCCCGTTCAATGAATGATATTGTGATAGATTATACGAAGAACTGTTTACCTTCTCGACGCAACATGTTTTCCTCATTGTGTTTTACACTTGGTAAACAAAAAAGCGAGCTCACATAAATGAGTACTCAAGTAAACTGGTCGTGAAAGTCAAACGAAATATATTTTCCAAACGGTCTAGCAGTTTCAGCTTGGTGGGATGAAATACAGTCTAAATATTTATCTGCAATAGCTCGTAAATTCGGGTACTCGTAGTATGAGAATTGTATTACTTATAGTGATGGGTATGTCCTGTTCATTACACGGTACTTTTTGTATAGTCGAAAAATAGACTAGGCGACGTCGCGACGAAGTCGTGTGACGCGCCGGCCGCGGCGCCACAGCCAGCGCTGGCACGGCTGCTGGTCGCCCTGTGTGTTTGTTTGTGAGCGTCTTCGCATCTGTTTCATTAAACATCCAACCGTTTCAGTATTGGACCAATTCTCAGCGCAATCGGTGCGAGTGGAAAGTTCGTTGCACGCTCTATCAAAAACGCAGTATTTCCTGCGGCGCCATATTGTATTTTTTTCTTCCACGCATGATTTCCTGCAATACAATGACTTTGGGAAAGATGCGGAAATTCGTTGTGCTATTGTTCGACATCAAAGAGGTGTTCAGTGAATCTCTCATCAATGTTCTGCTGAAAGATCGAGTGGAGACGATTCAGTAAAGCGGTGCATAACGTTATTATACATTCGACGGCAAATAAGTATTTAAACGTGTGATATTTCGTATTTAGTTTAGTCGCTAAAGCGTTAAGTTACTAGGATTTAGAATTTGTGAAAACTGATTGAGAGTGCATTATAGTGTAGCAAAGCGCTATTGATATTACTAGAGAAAAAGTGAATTCTATGTTTAAAACCATGTCCGGGTTAAAGAGGTGCATTAGCCAAGTGTCGATGTTAATGACGGGGAAACCAATAAACTCGTCGGAGTCCGCTTGGAGAGAAGAATCACTAAAGTAAGTTGCCTATTACAAGGGTCATTATAAACGTAGTTTGTTTATCTGCGTCATTAAAAATAACTAACAAAAAGGTCTGTGACCGTTTCTAGAAACAAATCCAAATATTTGGCAGTACATTTCCCCCGTAGGTTCTCTTTGTTGGCAATAGAGATTGCTCGTTATAAATCTGAGAATGTATTTCGAACACACTATAATTTATAGATTTTTGACACCCTTAATAAGCGTCGGTGACATCCGAAGTATCTATTCCAGATCGCGTGTTGTTTCAAATGCCGACGATAAACCCGTTCATCCAGTCGACCTTCGAGTGCCTGATGTCATCTACCCACCGTGTAGGTGGCCCCTCGCGTGTACTTACGTATAATTCTTGTCACGTTAAACAGTATTTACGATTAGGGGCTACTAAGAAATGTTCTAGCAGAAGGTTTCAAACTCTCGTGCAAAAAAACCACCTTACCCATGATGACGTACATAGATTTTACCACATGATTTTTGGTAAATCACGAAACACTTGCTATCTGCGCTTGAACGACAGAACATCGTTTAAAGAAAGCATGCAGTGGTATCTACGTAGTTATATTACATTAATACTGATCAAGTGATGCAAAATTAAAAACTCAGGGTAATAAACAAATTGAGACATAGCCATTTAGCATTTACGTGCCATTCAATAATATCGACATTAAAATGTCATATTGATTAACTCTGAGATAAAATTACTAGGAAATACAAAGATATGATGATTGCGCTCATAAAATACCCTTTTGTAGCATACACGTCATAGATTTAATATTTACTTAGCTAATTAGGTCAATAGAGTCGCCACACGTTTTGCATGTCCTGCCATTTCCTGCGGTTAATCTGAATAATATTTAAGTAATTCAATATTGTAATTACTCATTGCGTTAATCACGCAGAAACTAATCGAGAACTCGGTTAAGGCGCACTGTGCAACGTGTCAGGCGTAAAGGATTAAATTAATCATAGACCTGCTGTGCCTCGCGGTTTCACACATTTTCGTGGGTGGATTTATATCGCAAAGCCATTTTTATAAAATAAATGTAGCCTTGCTATCTGCCAGTGAAAGTCCGAAAGAAAATCAATCCAACCGTCTCAAAGGTTGGCCGGAACAAATAGACAGAGTAATAGGTTTTTTTATATGCGTTAGTATCGTATATACTTTCATAGACATTGAGTGAAAATCTGCTTATTTGAAATTACAAACAGATACTTTCATTTTGTTTATCTGTATAGATTTAATCTATTAAACTATCGTGAACGGTGCACATTCTTTGAACGCTATTTACTAACGTCTAATTAAAACATTGTGGTTTCTTTCAGCATTTTCCGCACGATTTATATGGTGCCTGGTGTTTATAAATGTATCACTTTAGTATTAAACTTCCAGTACCTACTAGATATTCTAGTATTTCCACTTTAGTATACAGTCAAACATAAATTTTGTTTCTTGCAGACTCATCCGTATTTTTAACAAAACATTAATCATTATATAAGTAGTAAGTAGGGGAAAAATATCGATACGATGTATATCGATATATTTTTTTCCATGTGCCCATTTCTGGTCAAAGCTAAGAAGATCGTAATACGCGCTGCTTAAACGATCATAGTTGGTCCCCTCCTTGCATACAAGTGTCCATCCATAAGTAACAATTTCCTTATTATATCCTACTAGATTGGACAAAACATGTTTTGTTACATTTGGCTGAAAAAAATATGTTTGTGTCTTTTTTGGATTTTTACATTTTATTCCTTCTTTGAAAGTATGAAAGAAGACATTAAGCGCTTTATGAATGTAAACAAACTACATTACAGTAATAAAATGTTTATGACTTAATAATGTTTGCAATATCGTGCTCACGGCTTGTATGCCAAACATTGGCCGATGTTTGGCATAACGGCCAATACAACGCATAGTTTTAACAACAAACATTAGCGCAGTGGAAGCTGCAAATTAAAGCATTTTACAGAGAAACCATCTGATATTTATACATGTTTACTGAAGCCAACAGACTTCGGTAAAAATATTTTTGTGTAGTGTGTTTTAATTGGATTGTCTGATATTTACTGAAGTAAAAAACATCAAGACTAATGACTTCGGTACAATATCCTTGGGTTTTTTATGATGTGAAGAGCATGGAACATAAAACATAACATACATTGCAATAATTTTTGCTTTAGTGTACCTACTATACGCCAAAGTGGCGCCAAACAAGGGTATATAAAACTGATGAACATTGTACTCACGGAGATAAAAGTGATTTAATGCAAAAAGCTTTGTACAGATAAGTGGTGAGTGGTTAACTTAGTTTACTCGCCTACTGTTGAGTGATAAGTGCAAATGGCGATATCTCGAGTGGCTAAGCCTCCATATAAACATAAAATATACCGGGTGTCCATTACTGCTATGGCGTTCCAGAGTATTAAATGTAGGAGCATTTTACTCCGTAACATTTGCCGGCAGAAGTTACATGTATGGCCTAAAAGTTACATGTATACGAGCTTCAAAAGGTGAAACGTTGTGCTTTAACTTGAAATGGAAAGGTATATCGCGTGGATACTTAGGAAGCAAGGGTGAATTATTGTGCAAATTTCATATTTAAAGCTTTATAAAAAATGTAGAGAAAATCTTGAAAGTTACGTTTTTTTTAACTGAATACCTGTCTTCGTAATTGTAATTTAGAAATAGTCTACTATTTCAACTTTATTATACAATTAACATCGTCAAGAAATAAAATATTCAATTCATTACTTACAAAATCAAGTTCATACCAAGAAATATGTATAATATATGCTATTGATTGATGTACTTAATTACTTCCCTATAAATTGTAAATGAATACCTCCTACAAGACAGTGACGTATAAGATTGAAGTAATCATAATATTAATTACAAAATACTATACAAAATGTGCATTGCATATATTTATAAAGTATTTTTTGCATTGCCAACGTATTGATAACTAAATAAGTAATAAGTCGATGGATCGTGTAAACTATAATTGTTATAATGCAATTTATTGTCAACAATAACTCAAAAAAAGAACAGCAACAAAAAAGATGTAGCATTGTACATTGAAATATATTATTTCAATATCAAACAGCTGTATAACCAATTTTTTTTTCCCAGATACCGCCAAGCCCGTTATGCAGCGAGACGCGTCCGAAAACGCGTTATTTTCAAACATGGAGACTGCAATGTCGTCCAATGGAACGTGGCGAAGCGCAGGCGCCGATACCTGCAGGACATATTCACAACCCTGGTGGACGCGCAGTGGCGCTGGACGCTGCTCGTGTTCGCGCTCTCCTTCATCCTCTCCTGGCTACTGTTCGCCCTCATCTGGTGGCTCATCATCTTCACTCACGGCGACCTCACCCCTCCGCCTCCCTCCTCGAACACCACCTTCATCCCCTGCCTCAATAACGTTGAATCCTTCACCGGTTGCTTCCTCTTCTCAGTAGAAACACAGCACACCATCGGATACGGTTCCCGAACTACGAATGAGGAGTGTCCTGAAGCTATATTCGTCATGTGTCTCCAAAGTATTGTTGGTGTCTTCATTCAAGCTTTCATGGTAAGTTTGTGCTTGTTTACTTTACTAGTACCATTATTTATAGATATATACCACTCCATCCCAGCTGGGTCCCCGTAGAGGCCGAAGCATAAGCACTACTCCCAATTTCACCGAAGATGATTAAGTGCTAACGTGACAGATGATAATCCCTCTGTCGTCGCTGCCACTATCCATTCTATGAATTTTTCTCAGACGAATGCAGTTTTCTTAAACATTTTTTTTTCACCGTAAACCACTGCACTTAAGTTTTTCTAAACCTAAAGTGGTCAACACTGCTGGGATTTGAAGTTTCGTCACGTGTAGTAATATGGCGTTATTTGCCTAGTTTGGAAATTTCCATTCTGCTTTTTGGACTCAGCGCAATTATAGCGTATTGACGTAACTATCAAGTTTATTGCAAAAAATAGCAGAAACGTAAACTTGAAAGTGAAATTTATTGCAAATAATTTACTCGTTCCAAAAATCTCTATAATGTTTGACTTTGATTTGGTTTCACGATGGCCAACTCTGTCTGAATCTGAATGAAAACTGGGATTTTTTCCACACCAATATTATTAAGAGATAAGATTTGATTGTTTTTTTTGTTTGTTTGCATTGAATACGCTGCGAAACTATTTGGCCGATCTTGAAAATTATTTCACTAATGGATCATCAGCGAATAACACAGGCTATATTTTATCCTCGTACTCCCATGGGAACGGGAACTACGCGGATGAAACCGCGTGACGTCCGCTAGAAAATTATAATTTCGATTAAGGGATCATAAGATACGTCATTCACAAAAATTAGTATTCACACATCGGTAACCTGATATATTTAGAGTGATAAAGTTACTCTGTCGTATAGTGGACATTAATATTAAACAAAAAATATTATGTTTTTGCGATGAGAACTTCATACAACATAATTATAAGGGACACTTTAATACGTTGGCTTCGTTCGCAAAAAAAACTTCCTGCTCAAATGTTAATATGATAATCTTAAATGAAAATAATCTTGGCCGCGTGCCAAGAGTACTAACGTAACGTAGATACTATATGATCCAGCCAGATGTTCTTAAAATAATTACATATTAAAGTTGCCACCCCGGCGTTGATTATTTTTTTATTCGACAGTGAGAGAGCACCTTCCAAATGCTATAATACTCTTGATATATTTCCTCTATAAACTATTTACTATAGTACTTTGAGGTAACCACATGCACCTACGTTTACACATGTGTATTTATGACTTAGGATGTTTTGTTTCCTCCAACGTGGTCTTACGACGGACAATGCAAACAAGGCTGTTCTAATTTTAGGTGGGAATCGTGTTCGCAAAGATGTCTAGACCAAAAAAACGAGCGCAGACTCTGTTGTACTCCAGGAACGCAGTGATTTGCTTGCGGGATGGCCAACTGTGTCTCATGTTTCGAGTGGGTGACATGAGAAAGTCCCATATTGTCGAGGCCCATATAAGAGCACAGATAATCCGCCGCAAGGTATATAATTTCGACAAAACGGAGACTGGTTAGTGACTGGGGATTTCAGTCAGCACGCTTAGATATTTGTAACTAGAGGTCGCACTGACTCCACTCTCTAACCTGATGGGTGTCGAAATCTGAACACGAACCGAGAGAGATACAAGCCAGTTGTCAGACTTCGAGCCCCATAGTTTTGGAAGTTATTTCAAAACTTGTTTCTCTTGTTCATAGGTGGGTCTCATATTCGCGAAGCTAGCTCGTGCCAAAAAGCGTAACACCACACTCCTGTTCTCTAGGAACGCGGTGATATGTTTGAGGGATGGGGAGTACTGCCTCCTATTCCGTGTCGGCGACATACGCAAGTCACATATTCTGGAAGCGCACGTTCGCGCACAGATTATAAGGAAAAAGGTACTTAATGTAGGTCCTTTTAAACATTTTATTTTGCTTTCTTCTAACGTGCATTCGATGTTGCGGATTAACTGATGTTTGCGTAAACTCGTTTCTTGGTAATATTTGTTGAGACTCTTGAGACCCATCTATGGACTTTATGGCATGAAACTGTATATTTATTCGTGTAGATAATCTTCGTAATTATACTAAAATTGCTTTTTGACCCACTTCGCTGATAAGTATGACACAATATTTAAGCTGGCTTCTAAGTAATACTAATGCTTCCATATAGTTATTTGAATTGACCTCCAAAACGTTAAGACTTTTATCAACAATGGGTATATAATGGACTATATAATTAAAAATTAACGGTACACAATCCCTGAAACGAATCAATTGAAACAGTCAATTCACATAGCTTGTTAATTTATTGGATTTGATAATGAGTTACTAAAACAAAGATTTGAAGTGAATCACGTAGTGTATGAATTAATATGGATCTGAACCAAATGCCAGCATATTATTATTTTCGTTCGATACACCTGACAATACTTAGTTTAGTTGATAAATAATTGCATTTTTACTTATCATAATTCCAGTTCTGGTAGAAATTAAACTACTTAGTAAAAATATATTATATCTACTTAAAAGTTTAAGTAACTCCTTATTAATATTATTTGTAGAAATACTATAATTACGGAATAAGTTGGAGAGAGGCGAAATCGCGGGCTTTTTATCAATGTCTACAATTTATAAAATATATAAACGAATCAGTTTACACCAATAACTAACGCGAGTATCTCTGATAATTTTGTAAAAACCTTATTGGATGTCCATGATAGTAGTCGATGATGAAAACTTTATAATTAATAATTATGCAGTAATTATCAACTCTAATCATAGTTCTTGGTTTAAAACGTGTCATTGAAGACATTCAAATTGATGAAAGAGATATTTTGAAATGAGAAAAAGGTGAATTTAATAAATATGATGTTTCCATAGATGACACGGGAAGGCGAAGTGTTGCCATTCTACCAGCAGGAGTTGAAGGTGGGAGCTGACGGTGAGGAGGACAGACTGATGTTCATTTGGCCCATGACCATAGTGCACAAGATCAATGAGAAGTCACCACTCTATAATCTGTCCGCTTCAGATATGCTTCGGGAAAGATTCGAAATTGTTGTTATGTTAGGTGAGCTATTCAATTGATATTAAATTTTCGATCACTTATTATGTTGGTGTATTTGATGTAATTTGCTAAATTTTTCTTCGTTCAGTGCCATCACATCATGAATAGCACATTTTCTTTAACTTTGCTTATGGATTTGACTTCGGTATCCCTTCTTCTTTCTTGCCTGCTACTTTTCTTCTAGTATGCTTTTAAAGAAAAAAAATCTGTACTATCGTAAATTAACTAATTGATCTAAGTAATAGTATACGATTGACTACTCTGTCTACTCTTTAAGAGACGGTAGTACCTACAACCGTATATTCGTATATCGCGGTGCTTCCAAATCCAAAAAAAATATAAGAATTAGATGAAATGAAATGGAAAGTAGCACTTAAAGATATTTCTGATATTTGCATCTATTTTCGCGGATTGCTCAAGAATCCTGTATTCCAGTAAACAGGGCAATAGCAGAGCCATCACGCGTAATCCGGATAGACATAAGAATAGACAAATCGATTTTAATTACGACTCGAGTGTAGGTAGCTGATTTTAGGAGCCACGTGTTTTTGGCACTTCCTTGTGAGCGTTTTGGTAGATTGCCCTGATCTTTACACACAAAAATGCAGTATCAAAGCTATTGCCAACGATGAACTAATCCCATTCTTAGAAACAGAAACTATGTATGTGGATTACATAAATAAACAATATTAGGCTGTTTCTTAAAGTGACGTACCTATGTAGCAAATAATTATTGCGGGTAACTGAGTAACGGTAATTTGGCCATCCATCT
Source organism: Watsonalla cultraria (assembly GCA_964035505.1). Lineage (NCBI taxonomy): Eukaryota > Metazoa > Arthropoda > Insecta > Lepidoptera > Drepanidae > Watsonalla > Watsonalla cultraria. The sequence goes on along the minus strand of OZ037722.1, from coordinate 6,875,465 downwards.
TCTATAAAATTACCGATTGGAATCATTCCTGATTTATCCGTCTTTCTTGCGTCATGTCAATTACCTTCCAGCAATAACCTACGAGTGCGTGAATTTCTTCCTAATTTTTTTATAACCGTTGACGAATAACTAAACGTATTTTTGCAGAAGGTGTAATCGAGTCGACTGGAATGACGACGCAGGCAAGAAGCAGCTTTTTACCCTCCGAAATACTTTGGGGTCATCGATTCGAGACGATGGTGTCATTCAGAAAGGATACAGGTGAATATGAGGTGAGTCGTTGTTAGGTTAATGAGTAATTACAATAACTTAGTACAGTCACGTTCATTCGTTTTTTCATTTAAAGTGATTGTATTTTCTTAGAAAAAACCAATCACAAAGCGTGTGATTGTACCTAAGTATAATTTGTACATCTTGCCAATGATTTCTGCTCTTTGATCTTATGATCTCATCAAAACTGAACATAATTTATTTGAAGCCGAACATAAATATTTAATACTAGCTGTGCCCCGCGGTTTCACCCGCGTAGATTTAGTTTAATTATTATTGTCGCGGAACCCTAATATTTTTAATAAATGAAAGTAGCCTAAGTTACTCCTTGAAACATCAGCTACCTGCCAGTGAAAGTCCCGTTACAATCGGTCCAGCCGTTAAAGAGATTACCCGGAACAAACAGACACTTGGTTTTTTAGTGTCAGTATCGTGTATACTTTCATATTAATTTAGTGAAAAGCTGTAATTTTGGAATTACAAACAGACACTTCAATTTTATTTATCTGTATGTATGTATGTATAGATTAGTACGAATCTCGTCCAATTAGTCAGAGCTTGTTGATTAACTTCACTTTGAATATGTAACAACAAAAGTTATTACTTTTAGCACACTTAGTTACGTCTAGACTGTTTACTTAGTAAGTAATAGCGTGTCAGGAAATAATGATAACATAATAATATACATCATTGCAAACTACGATACTGCTGAAGATAATTGGATCAATGACTTATTCATGTGGTAATTAGTGTCATTAATAATCAGTCTGTATATCAACTGGTTTACTATTATTATAATAATTATAGTTTATTAATTTTATCACGTTAAAATAATGATGTTTGTAAAAGCAGGAAATAAACTAAATTAATGTAATTTATAAATATACATTCCTTTTTCATGACATCATCATTTAATACAAAACCAACCGGCGAAACCAAAGAGTCTCGTTCTAGCAACTTTTTCACTCGTCTCGAACAAAATGACTTCATCATTAGCAAACCGATAAACCTAATTCAGATTTAATGAAAACCTCAATGCATACCTTTGCAAAGTAATTAATTAAACATCTTCGCGGTAACCATTACCTTCTATACCCGAACTCATGCATATTCCCTTGCGTTTCTGAAAAAAATATCCGTGATGCAAGATGATTAACGACTAATTGAAGCTGTGGGTTTTCCATGCGATGTACTCACATTTTCGGGGTTCTTCAAGAATGGTGTGAAGAGATAAGTTCAGGGTGGGTGCACTTGCATCTGCCGTCACGAGCTAAGAGTGCTCAACGAAAATAGTGGGAATACTGCATCTATTTTTCTCGCGTCGTGCTATACAGACAGACTGAGACAGACTCGTAAAATGAATAGGTAATGTACATTCAAGGTCAGCGCTCATAACTCGTAACAGCACCTGTAAAGCTAGTCGCACACACGCAATAATTGTTGTCAATAAAGATCATATGGACAATAAAATTGTGTGTGTGTAATATTGTGAATAATGACAAGATTATATTAACAATAACATTGTGTGTGTGCGGCTAGCCTAACTTGTACGGATGCACCTGGCATTTCAAGCGTTAGTAGGCTGCGGTGACCGTTTACCATTTGGGCCCTATCCTTGTTTTCCACCATTTATTGTAATATTTTTATTTATTCTTACACCCTAGTGAGATAGAAAATAATATTATTTAGAATGTTTTAAATCAAAATCAAAATCAAATCAAATCAAAATCAAATATATCTTTATTCGATTAGACTTCATACAAAGTACTTTCAAATCGTCAGAATGACACAATTACACAGGATTATACATGCTACCGCCAGGTTCGGAAGGTTGATTTTACTGAGAAGAACCTGGCAAGAAACTCAGTAATTACTCTTTTAAAGAATATTATACAGTTTTAAAAATACAAAATAAATTGTTCAAGCAACTATAAGCCCATGGACACAGTTCTAATGCTCAATTGTCAAAAATAAAAACTAAAAATATAGTACAAATATATGTGAGCATGGCAAATTCCAGCCAGTCAAAGCAAAATTAAGATTAATTAATTGTAGCAAAAGTACAGTGCCAATGGGATTATTTACAAACATTATCAGGTACATCCCAGGCTCCCTTATCACAAATATAATCACTTACAGTATAATATCCTTTTTCAAGCAAAACTGATTTAATTGTTTCTTTAAATTTGTTGAAGGGCAAGTTTAAAATTTTTGTTGGTAATTTATTATAGAAGCGTGTGCTCTGTTTAGTTCCCTTGACACACAAGTGCATTGTTTATTGACAATATAAACACGTGTGTGACGATGTTGTTATGATCCAGGTCGACTACACTCGGTTCAACAACACGTACGAGGTGGACACGCCTCTCTGCTCATCGAAACAACTAGATGAACTCCGGGCCACTGTCTCCACTTCACAGAAATTGGGTAAATGTTACCATATTTTATGAAAATAACACTACAATCCACTACAAGACATCGCTCGGTCAATAACTTCTGTACTTTTTATTTACCTGCAATTAATATCAATATAATTTTTTTATCTTGAAGATAATATTACATTGTTTGATTCTGCTATGAATAACAGGTATACCTAATAAACATAATATAAGTTAATTTATAAAAAATACTAAATGCTTGTAAACAGCATTTTATTTGGTTTTTATATACATCATGCTGACACATGTATTCAACTAAGGGATAAGCAGTGATATACTCATAGTACATCCACAGTCCCATGTAATAGAGGACTAATCTTTGCCATTTACCAGCCACTTATTCATACTCCGGGCTGCTACAAAAAAATACAAATGGAAAACCGAATACCACATTGCCTGACCCAGGGATCGAACCCAGGATCTCGTGTTCCACAGAAGCACTTGCAACCATTAGACGAATGATGCAGTTACAATTCGGTTATTGAGTTTCTAGCCGGGTTCTTCTCAACAAAAGTAACCTTCTGAACCCGGTGGTAACATTTCGTCGTTGCGCGTGCAAATGTCGGTATGGGTATTTCGTGAACTCTGTATAAAAAAAATCCAGTAATGTTTAATTTTGTCATTATTAATAATAATATCTATCCAACATTAGACAAAAAAAACTATGTAAATTTGTTATTTAAATATGTAATTAATTGTAAGAATATTTTTTTTGAATACTCGGGCCATATTTCGAGAAAATCATTATCTGCGTCTCTTGAAGTGTGTAAATACACATAGCTACTTTTGAACGCGCAACGACGATTTATAATCCTGTTTAATGTATTTCTTGTGTCCTTCTGACAATTGTATATATTGTACTGAATTTACTTTGTAAGAAGTCTAATCAAATAAAGATATTTTGAATTGAATCGAATGTCGTACATATAAATTCAATCATAGCAGATAGGTATGTAAATATTCAATTTCGTTGCACTATCATGTCTAACGAGGATATATCAATGAGTTTCATTTTCACTTTCATGTTAGAATTGGATACTAACCTCAATGTAGCATTTAGCAACGGGTAATGAATGACACAGCAAATTATAACGTGTCATGGCATTTGGTCATGGCTTTATTCAAATTAGTTCATTGACGTTTTAAATGAAATCGGGCGTTTCGCCAAGTACCTACGTCAGGAACGTGAACTCTACGCAGATATTATGAACCATAGCTGCTAACAACATAAACTTAGGTATATTATTTATTATCAATGAAATCTATTCAATAGTCTTTATATCATACGAAGCTCCTAAATAACGATTTAAAGGTGTACATAATCCAGATGAGAGAATGAGGTTTCTGACGTGGTTTTACTAAGCGGATTTAGTATGGGTTCTTTATGAAAGGTGTAAGACTTTTACAGGTAATGCAAGTGTTAAGGTAACCGTTCATAAGCTACGGCGACTGCTTAGGGACTTGTCCGTTATCCTTTATGCTATGGCTTAGGAGTTATAGAGTAACTTCACACACTAATTAAAATTTACTTCATTTACCTAATAAGATCTTAATTATATATACCTATAAGGAACAGTACTTAAAGGTAGCTTTGCCACGTTGAATATCAATGCTGATTTTCTGAGCGCGATAAGCCCCAGCTCTCTAATAAGATTGTATTGAAAATTAACTGTTGGCCAACTATGATGGTTTGAAGCGACGCGTATTAAGAACATCTTAGCAGTTACCAGTTGCACTCTTTCTCGTATTCGCGCTATTTAAAAATGTATAGTTGACCCCCCAATTCACTCTGTTCTGTTTTAAAACATATACCATTTGTGTTTTCCAGATCGCATGCTAGGAACCATTCCGAAGAGTTTCTCCAACGACACGCTAGACCTCAGTTCCGTTGACTCCATGTCCTTGGACGAGCACATTGAGATCAAAATCCCTGAAGCGCGAGCTCGAGAGAACAGGTTAATGGCCCAGAACAACTTCATACAACACATCAATGAAAAATCCAGGAACTCTAGCCACAATCATTTAGTCGTTGAGAATGGACAGGAGTTAATGCCTAAGAGTGAAAAGGAAGGACATGTGCACAAATGCCATGAGAGAGACAGAGAGGGCCATATGCACAGGAGCCACAGTCACGCCAGTATGAAGAGAGCCCACGTTTCGATACCGAACGGTGTCGGCCATGCGGGGAATGGCCACGATCTATATCACAGGGCGGAAAACCTTAGCAAAATTACCAAGTGAGTTTTTACTACTGTAGCGTATAAGTTAGTTACGCGAGCGACCACTCCTATTCCGCTTTCAATCGAATAGACATCATTATAGTACATCAGTGTTTTCCCTATTCGTCACCCAAACAACGTGGTCAAAGTGGTGACCCCGACGTTATTATTATTATTTAAACATCCACTTTTCACTGAAAATAATGAAATATCAACGTGACAGATGGAGTCTGGCTTCGCCGCTCAGGCAGGGTGGTTGAAGATTTTCTGGAAGGTTTTCCCCACGCCATTTTGCTTCACCGTAAAAAATGCTCCTGTAGCTCACATTGCAGTTCTTTAATCGAATCTCTCATGAATCACACGATTTTAAAGGTACCGTTACAAATTATGAGCGCTGACCGGAATGCGCAGTAGTTTTACTATTTACTTCTATATATTTTATCTCGGGGCCAACTATGATCCTTAAAGTAGCGCGTATAAGAACTTTTTAGCTTTGGCATTCAATTTTACCAAAATAAAAAGATCAAAGCTCGGATGTTCTTTATAAGTTCTGCTTAATTCGATAATGGTAGGCCCCCAGTACTTACAAATAACTTACTGGTGTGTATGTGTGCAGGTCCCCGAGTGAGAACTACATAGAGAAGCCGGTGATCCCCATCCTGGTGACGTCACCGGACGCGTGACGTCACGGCGTCGGACACGTCTCCTTTGCGCCGCCGAGTCGTTGCGAGCGTAGGTGTCGGTAGAATTAAAGGAACGTTGCCTCATTGTAGAAAATATGCGTATTTGCTATCGACTTTTTTGTCATTGTGACGTAGCCAAGTTGAGCATTTTAATTATCTTGATTGTTTATCAATATTCATTAGTTATTGACTTTAGTTATGCACATGTCCAACATTAGTTAGGCAAATGCAAATTGGAACTCGCAAGCGCAAAAATCGATGTCATTTACGATATCTAAATTATAAATCTTGAGGTAATATGCAAATTAAAAAAAACAAAAGAAAAATAAAAAAACGGATGGTTGTTCGTTCTTTTTATTGTATGTAGCTTTTAATCTATTCTTATTAAGAGCTTATTTAAATTCCTATTTACTTTGATGTAACATTTTAGGATACGTAATTAAATTACAAGCTTAAATTGGTGCCAAAGTTAAAAAAAAATATATCTCTTTTGTTCTACTTCATCTAGCTGCGTCGATATGGTGTAACAGGTAGGGTTGTATTTAGACCAAGTATTTATTTAGATATAATAGTAAATGTAGAGCGAGGCGGGGACAATAATAAGCTAGTTTCACATGGAGCTTTAAATAGAACATTAACATAATCATGTCCCCGCATTTACCCCTACCACGAGTTTGCCACCGTTTTTATTATATACTCGCTAGCGTCTCCGAAGAATATTTGTATGAGAAATTGTACAGCTCCTCCTAGCGGTGACGTGAAGAACTAAAATATCTCGCAAATATTGTGGGTGAAGCTAGCGAGTATAGATAACGAAAGCCGTGCAAAACTCGTGGTAGAGACACTGTGTGTAATGTTAAAATTGTAGCTATAAGGTGTTTTCTGTCGACAGTCAAACTAAAGATGGAATTAAAATTATTTTCATTGGCCCATTGAAAGTTTCGAATTTAATTCAATATTTTTACGGCCCCATACAAACTAGCCGTTATATTTAGATTGTGTATTTATTGCGCTTATTTTGGATTGAATCCATAATGTAATCGTTTAGTACCCCAAATCAAAATCAACTGACAAATCTTATAGATCTTAGAGACCTTGACAAAGATAGTCTATATAGTCGCAATATAATTTGCAACAGATGCCACCATGTGGATGTTATCGTGGATTCGTGGGCAGAAGCTATACCATAAAATTAAATATGTATCCTACCCAAACGTCTTATTTCATCATATCGGTGATAAAATGTAATAACTTAGTAAAATATTTCAACACTGTATCTAAAGCTACGTACTGAGTTGTGTATGTAATTTAGCTTAGAAGTGCCTTTTGTTTCCTCCTTAACAAAATCATGTACAAAATATGTGATACCAATGCAGAAATAAACTTATCAAACTTGGCTGGAACACTCCCGCGTATCCGTTGGTGATGTTTCAAATATGGGCACACAACATTTACCTAGATTTAAAAATAGTGAACTATTTATATATATATATATTGATGTACTTATTATGATATTAAATTGTAAAGTGTTAGTGACACTAATGCTTCCATTGTACTTATATGTATATTTTATAAAACTTCTATATGTAAGTAGTTGAATGGAATTAGCACTCTTTAGAAAGATTTTAAATGTTTACATTGTTCATGTAGATTCTTGTTCAAAGACATTATATTTCCAATTTTATCTACCTTTATTGATAACACGTACCTATGTATTGTTCTACGCTTTGCTATGAATCAATATTATACAGGGTTTAAAATAAAACAATATTGAACACGATATTTACTCTCATAATAATACCTATTAGCTATGAGAAAAAACACTGTTTTTTTTCGGAACATCCTCATTAACGTCAGAAATCAAGCTCTGAATCGTATGAAGTGGTTTTATTTCTGTATGATTATATCTAATATCGTGTTCTGTTTGACCATTTGACCAACTGGTTTTTTGTTTAGGATCCCTGTATAGAGGTTTACGTATACTGCGAAAAAATCCTTGACACTTATACTGTAAATTATAAGCATAAAACCTGTTACTAAGTAAATTCTTCTTTATCGAGGTTGCAAAGGCCGTCACAAATGACTTCATTAAATGCTATACTTTTGAATATCTACTTTCAGACTGTATTGCTAACACACAGCTTAATGTTTAATTAATGTCGTTCCTGAATTAAAAGGGAACTACAAACCACCAATTCAAACCATTTTGTTTATCACAAATGAAATGTACCTACTGAATTCATTATATTATAATTTTTGTAAAGATAAGAGAGTTATTTGTTAACTTAAAGTCATTTCGATGCAAAGTAACCTTTAAGGGATTTCATCTTACAATGACCAGGAGGTCTACCCTCATCGGTTTAAGCGGAGAGTATTAAGAATTCCTGAGCTTTGTCGTCAAAGCTAAGAAGTTCTTAATATCGGCTGCCTAAATTATAATAGTTGGCCCCCTGCTTATAGTATCGTCTGTGATGGCCTTAAGGCTTGGCCTTATACATTGACACGTTACCGAAGTGTCACAAGTTATTTGGTCAACAAAATCATGTTTGTGAAAGTAATGTACAATAGTTAAATGATACGAAAGGTGCTTCTTTTTAAATAATGTATTCAAACATAGCAGGGTCAATGTAATTTTAATGATGACAGTAGTTCCATTCACGTGATGAAAACCTTATTGTAGCGACTTAGTCGTTCGCAGCGTTTTCGTACTTAAAAGAAAAAACGTAATTGCTTAAAGCCATCGAGAGAGCGTTTAGTTTCGATCCTATTGAGTTGAAGTTCTGTGGAACAACAATTTTGGAACATGTGAAGTCCATTTGGATAAGACTTCGATCGACTTGAATCGTTCAACGATTTGTTTTTACGTGAATCTGACTACTGTTTGTGTAACTGATGTAAATTGAACTGAGTCAACTCAATGCCTGTGGACGGGCCCGGCGGCGCAGGCGCTGCTTTTCCAAATTTAGCCCAAAGCTTGTAATTCTGATATTATCGGAATAAACAAATATTATGTAATTTATAACACACGCCTTTTATTTCATTCCCTTACTTAATTTGCCGGATAGATCGTGAGAAACGCTTCAGACGCCTGCGAGACGGTGTTATAATGATTCTACAAAATAAAATAGTCAACATTTTAAAATCCTAATGACACGTAATTGACTAGTATGTCGTATGTCAAACCTCATAATTTGTTAGCTTTGATCAAGCTTTGATGTTATGGGAAGTCACTAAGTTAAATTGATGTCCCTGTCTATTGAAATCTATCAATATTTTGATAGATTTACATTTATTAGTTTCAAAATGTAAATAATGAAATTAATAAATGTTGTAAATATATCAACTGAATATTAAAGGTATCCATGGAGAGTGCGCTACGAGCTGTCAAAACTTTTGCTATTTAATAGTGACCAGACATTAAATAATCTCAATTAAATTTCCAAATGACAGCGCTACTCGACCAAAGATGGCGTTAGGTACTTGATGATAATGATGTTGATATCACAGGTGAACAAAGAAGACAGGAATTATAAATAAATAAGCATTTTAAGTTGGTAGGTATCGTTTTTTTATTTGGATATCGCATCAGATTAATGTATCTTCCTACCATAGTGTGTTCATTCCAATCTAGACAACACCTCTTATTACAAAACATAATACTAAGACACTCATTAGTTTAAAAGTGGTTCAATCTCCTTTTGTGATACGGATTTCTAAAAGGATCCACATAATTATAGTCCGAGTTTAGTCTAGTCTAAACCATATTTTGTAATAAGGGGAATTATGTATATGTCAGTTATATAAATAAATATACTTACTCGTAGTTGAAAAATATATTAACATTAGCTACAACTCGCATTAATCCTTGCTAAAATTGCAGCCTATAAGATGTACGATTTATATACGGTTGGGCACATTATTATAACGGCCCAGAACACTATGATATTTTGTAGTTATAAATTACTACATTTTTAAGGACTTAACATAAATTTCATCATACTTTTTTAAGTAAAATATTCATTTAACTTTTTTTAAAGTACTATGAGGTTGAATGAGGTGTGTAGACGAGGTGAGGCATATACAGATACGAGAACAAGTACAAATTGGATTTCGTGTTTCCCTGATTATTAATTGATTATTTATCTTTAAGCACCTATGTTCCGAATACATATAACATGATGTATGGTGTACAAGTACATTTTATTCTCACTTATATCGTCTTCCAATGACGGAGCGAGTGGTCTAAAATTTCCAAGTAATAGTATTAATCTCATTCGTTTAAAATGATTATCGGAATATACATAAAGTTTGGTAGAAAATGAAGATTGAAAGCTACGCTTTAACACTCTTCTTTTTTTTCTTTTTAATCTTCTCGTCTTCGCTGGAAGATGAGGAGTGCTCTTCAGGTCCGTTGAAGAAGTCAGAAGGATATTTGACAGTGGAGGGTCGGTTCGTAAGACTGGCCCTCCTGATGGCGTCCACGACCAGTCTGTCAGCTATGTGGACCAGCGGCGAGCAGGGGACTGTTGAGTTTATGGACTCTCTATACGTCACGTCCTCCGAGCCTTGAGAGTCGACACCCATGTAACCTGTGGACGTAGACAATCAATTATATAAGCCCTCCTTTGTGCATTCATAAGGCTACATGCTTAAAAGGAGACTTCTATCACTAACTATGTAAATACTTTTTACTAATGATATAAAGTTATTATTTTTATTCATATACTGCTAATATTGAATGTGCGCTTTCACTTAGGACGATAACGGTATACGATATCATCGCACTAGTAGTTTGATACAATAACTACTGAACGCTTTCTCACTGTGTCGTTGTAGTCAAATATCGTGGCAGTGGGAAAGCGCCCAATAGGTCTAGTTCATGAATCATTTTGTTGTCAACATTTTAAACATCAATATAAAATGTGTTACGTGTAATACTGACAGACAATTAACTATCTGTTATTTTAAGGGTGGTTTTTAGATCATCGTGTCTCTAAATCATACCTACCTACTCATGTATTGCAAATTATATAAGATTTTTGTAACCAACTTGAATAGAACTAATGAGGTTTAAATCAAAAACACATATTTACCTTTAAATACATCACAAGCCATCACCAGCAGGACAAACACAAACAGGGACAAATACGACGACTTTACACATATAACCCTTCAGGAAAATTGCTACGAAACCTTGCTACGCCGTAGACAGAAAGGATTAAAATTCAAATTTCGTAGCTATTTAACGTCTACGAGGCTACGCCGTAGCGCGGGAGCAAATGTCAGAAATCAAACACAAATGAACGTCACAACATAAATAATTATTCATCAATATTTACATACAACAGTTATTTAAAGTATTCCATTACTTGATATACAATTTACATGATACTGTATGTATAAATAGTACGTACAATTTCCTATACAATTATCGCAATATTTCTCGACAAACTTATTCAAAAATATTGGTAACGTAGACTTTCTATCACATGATGTATTTATTGCCAAGCAATTCACTCTTAAACACTAATATAACATTATTATTAAATTATCAACTAACTGGAATGTACTAAACAGTTAGTTTCACTTTATTCGCACAACCTTAAAGGATATTATGCTAATGTATCTGAGATTCTGAACTTTATTGACACTGACTAGTGGAACTGGGATAAGGCTAAGACTACATACCTACTGTAAATGTTCACAATAAAATGAGTTCTCTAACTAACCTACAAGCATTGTAAAAGAGACCTTATGTGATAGGTCTTTAGGTATATTTGTTCGACGTTTATTGAGGTATCTTAACTAGAGTGTGACAGTGAAGTCACCATCCTTCTGCTCTGCTTTGGGCTCCGGGGGTCGGTCGGGTATCTTCAGCATCATTTGATGGTCCGTACTCTCTGCGTGACATCACAAAAACGTACACATAAACACATATCCCAACAATAACATACAACAAAGAATTTCACTTGTTTTTTAAAAATCAGTTCTTTTGAAATAAATAAGGCATTTTAAAATTAATCCTAATTACAAAACCTATGCCCAGGGGCCCAACCATGAGCTCTTATTGCAATGTTAATTCAGTTGTGCGACAGTGACAGATGTATACACGTCACATAAATCTGTCTCATAAATGAGTGAAACTATCATGGCAATAAGAGCTCGTGGTAAGGCCCCAGGTTTGAAAGTATGTTTGATAAAGAGTTTAAAAGTGACAAACATAAATGTTAGCTCCAGGGTGGTATTGGCTTAAACCAGAGAAAAAGCTATTTTCTCAGTCTGCGGGTTATTTTTTTTCTAATTTCATCGTTTGTAATAAGGAAGCTAAAGTAGGAACATTAAAAATTGTAAATCAAACACTAAACAATTCAGTGCATTATACAAAGCAGTGTGTTAAAATTGTGTATATTAGTAAGATAATTAAATATTAGTATGTAGTACTTAATCCATCAAAAAAATAGGGTAAGTAAAAGTACAATTTACGATATAACATCAGGTATTCACAAGAAATATCTATGTAAGAATACCTATTTATTTTGATATAAATGTTTTTATTCATTCATAGTGCCTTTACTACTTACAATATACTTACTATATTTTTATACAATAAGAATGTTCAGTGTTCACGTAAAAAAAAGCATTCCTGCCGGGTCAGTTTGACGTGATATTACGATAAGGTGAACAAACACTAACTCCGTATCTATCTCCATCAAGCCATGTGACGTATGCTGAATTACTATCTACTTAAAAACAGTCACTTTGAGATTACATTGGAATAAGGTTAAGGATAAAATATGAAGTTCATTAATATATTTTGATGAATAAAATAGAAAGATCTTTAGAATTTCAATGAGAGTTCCTTTGCTACACAAAAATATTTTTCTTAGTAATAATGTTGTGTACCTTAAATCATTGCTAAATAATGAATGGCTGGCCTCATAAAACCTTTATTGCCTTAAGGTTGATAATCATTTGCACCTTATAGGAACGTAGCCTTTAAGAAATTTACAAATTTGTTCTCAAAGCTGCTAAAGCAATATAATGATAAATATGATTGACTGATGGTCGCATGGAACACAAGGTCCTGGGTTCGATCGAGCAAAGTGTTATTGGATTTTTCCATCTGTAATTTCCCATTATTGCCCCATTTTATTGGCGAAATGTGTACTATAAGTACACCCATATTTTATATTTCGCGTATAAATTTATGTTATAATGCAATATAATGCTGACATCAATAACTTATATAGTTATTCGCGCATCACTCACTTGGGTGAAACTAATAACATAACGAGCCTTGTCATAAAATATATACACAACTATATGCAAGTATTACATCCCAGTCACATGACTTCACGACGCTTCAAAACAACATGATACGGTCACTCAAAAATAAACGTTCATTATACACTTTCTACATACATTTCATAGTTATATTCTAAAAGATTTATTTGGTAAAAAGCCATCGAACCGATTGTCAACAATCCTTCCTATATTTGGAGGTCGATGTGTTTGTTAAGACGAAATAATTGAATAAAATTAGTTCCCTTGCAAATAATACACTGTTATTGTTTTGTAATCTACCTACTATTATCTATTGTAATATGTAATCTTCCAAATATCCATATAGCAATTGATTAGATTCATATTAAAAAAAACTTTATTTGCAAAGTATTTTCCAATCGCCAGAATGACATCATTATATTGGATTCATTTTTCCTTTGGCTTACAAATTCGTAGAACAAACCTGATCACAGGAAAATCTTTAAATAATATTAATATTTCTATTGGATAATCAAATTGGTCAGTCGGTGTGTCTGTTCTCACGTCGCGGCCAAAATAAATGTGTCCTGTATGAAAAGGGGCAACAAATTGGCAAAATGCCACATCCTGTCGAGATTTGATAATGGCTCAATAAGGAATGGCAGATGGGGTTGATCGCTTTAAAGGCTAGTGGCAAATCGTCGGCCGAAATATAATAGAACAATAACACATTAGTGATACCCCTACTACTTGACAAACGTCCTATTGAATGATTGGTTACTATATCGCTTCCGAGGCTCAACGGTCTATGTTTGAGACTATTCACTGATGTTGAGAAACTCGAAGTTCAATGGAGGAAAACGAAAAAGGTCGTGTTTTAATAAAAAAACATTTTCGATTTGATAAAAGTAAAGTATTCAATGGCATTTTGGGGACTTTTATCTCATAGAAGTTTGTCTCAGTGCAAACCGAGTGTCAATATACTTTTCATCCCACCATCTCAGAAAGAGTATTTTTAATCTTCAATATCTGAGTGGAAAAGCCGTTTTTATTCTCTAGAGGATAAGGTAAATTGAATTTAGAACATCGTGTGTACTAAGTTTGTGAATTAAAAAAAACATTAAACCTATTTACTGCTACCTCTATGGTGCCGAATATATCATACAACTTTTTTTTAATTTGTTAAAAACTCAGACTCGGAACCTTCATGGTGTTCTTTTTTCAATTTGCTTTTTTTTTTCATTTAGTCATTTCCTCGCTGAGGTGGAATGAAAAGTTACGTGTTGCACTCGAGTGCAAAAAAATTTCACCTCGTGCTCTTTTGATTCCCTCGCTAACGCTCAGGATTCTAATTTTAGATTCCTTCGCTTGCTCGGTCATCAAAATTGAACACGCGGTTAAAAAGCAACTTTGCACTCTTGTATAACAAATAACTATTTTCCTATCACAAGGGCAATTGTAAATTTTATTATACTAAGGTTATATTTAGGGCAATGAAATTAATACTATTCGAAATCGAATATGCGTTTGTGTTGGTGTCATCGACATGATTTAACAACTAACGTTGAGGCGATCGCAAAATATATGTTGAAATCTTTCACGAATGCTAATTACATGTCATCTGAATCGGTTCAGAAACCCCATAAATGTAACATTTTCTGCATGCATATTGTTTTCGTTACTTTAAGCTGCTTCTTCACTTTATCTTTGAAATATCATTACTTAATTCAATAATAAATATCAAGAAAAATTGCGCACGCTTGTCGTGTAGTCGGGCCTTATGATTCCTGATATTTGACCAATGGTGTAAAATGATTCATTCCATTGTTTACGTTTACAAGTCATGTTAATATTTGACAAAGGTACACAACATCGTGAATCTGTCAAAGTTAAAGTCAAGCCAAGATTTTTTTAAACAATCGATACATATTCAGGTATTTAGTCCTAAAATATCAACTTCATGTCTTAAAAAAAACATACAGTCGAATTGATAACCTCTTCCTTTTTTAGAAGTCGGTTAAAAACAAATGAATATGACACTAGCTAACGTCCTTATCAATTTCAAAAGCACATACATATATGGAACAACGATAAAACATATACCTGATCAAAATTGGTGATTGTATTTAACATTTTTTATGACTCTACCCTTTTATAATAAAACTTGTACGATTACTTTTAGGCACCTATTTTTCGTATTAGCTCATTAATTTTTGTACCATAATTATGGTACATATGGATGTCGTAAAAAATATAATTGAAGTGTTAAAATCAGCAAGTTAAATTTGATTAGTGTTTTATTTGAGCTCGTATAGTTACTTCAAGTAGGTAGGAAGGTGTTACTTAAATAATTGACGCTTCTTGAAATTGCTCATAAGTTAGGGCCAGTTATTGCTTATTTATGATGTGTTAGTTTGAAGCTATGAATAGTGAATGATATATAATAACTATCATCTTCAGGGCTTATAGCCATCATGGATTGATAAAGATTACTCGTATAAGACATATATATATATATATATGACGTGTGTAAGTCTGTCACACAATCAAATAATCATGGCAATAAGGGCTTACGGTAAGAGCAGCCACGTTATTCACTAAGGTTTCTCAGCGTAGAATTCGACGACAAGCGTTTTTGTAATCATAGGAAATTGATACATGTTTCATAGATGCTAAAGTTCAATTTTGAGTGCGACGCTGAGAAACCTTACAGGGCCTTATTCCGTGTCATTTGGGGTAGCGCTATAACGTTCTCTTCTATTTTTCTCTAACAGCCTTCATCTGCGTTCCCTTCCTTTAAGTCATGTCATCTTTAATACAATCCCTCCATCCCGTTTCCTCCTTTAGGTGTAAACGAATACTGACTAACAACTGAAAATACAATTATTTTTATAACTTCTATTTGTATGCGGTTCTAATGCCGTCCAAAATTGGTTGAAAAAGGAAACATTCAATTTAAGATGTAGAGTCTATATTATATCCGAAAATATTAATAAATTACAAAGCTACTATTCTCATTTCTTTATCAAAAAGTTCTAAGAGCAGCTCTAAGAAAAGTGAGAGCACTTTTGAGTTACATACACAAGGTAATGGATATAAGCACGCAGTTATGAACTATGCTCACATAATATGCAAGTACTTACTAACTATAGTTGTTTACACAGGAACTGTTCTAATATTGATGTGTGTAAATACACTATGTGACACGCTTCATAAGAGATCACGAGTAATATGCACCAACGACTTGTGAATAGTAAATCATACACAATTGATAATGTTATATTTTATAAACAATAATGTATAAATTACAACTACGTGGAATATGCCAAGCACTCAATTATCAACCGCATGTAGGTTCAAAAAATCAATTTCATTGACTATAAATGTCTTAGGTTATAAATGAGACAATATCACCAGAAGTAATAAACAACACATCAGTTCGTATGTTGACCCTAGATAGTTATTGGAGATAGTTAAAAGTAGCACAATAAGGATATAATATTCCAATGTAACTCAATTGTAATATAAACTAGATACGTGACCCTAAGCTACGCGTTTAGAACAATTATCAATCTAACATTATTTAAACTAAGAATTTTCATGGCACTCATAAATCACATGGAAGTATAACATGGATTTGCTTGGCAAATATCATCCAAAACAATATATCTCGTAACTGTACCGAAGAATTACAGATGTCACGATAACGCAACGAACAACAAAGCACAATTAAAGCTAATATTGGTTAAATTTCCGCACACACACCCAGCCACCGTTAGATTTGACACGAAAATGCAACTCACCGATAGATCTACGATCAGCCTGGCTGCCGTAGAACTCGTCCAGCTCCTTGGCAGAGCAGAGCGGAGTGTCCACCTGACTGGTCTCATCGAACTTGGAGTAATCCACCTCGTAGCCCTGTCGCTCGCGATTGTACGTCACTAGTGGCAAAAATCTGTGTCCCCACATGATCTCGCTGGTTGTGTAACTAGAGCGTGCCTGGGTCGTTTGGCCCGTCGACTCGATCGTGCCCTCTAATATCACTACAATTTCGAACCTCTCCTGTAGCACGTCAGCTGCCGACACTCCGTAGAATGGGCTATCAGCGTTTATTCTATGCACCATGGTAATGGGCCAAATGAAAAATAGATTACTATCGCATCCATCTGCGTTGAGTTCCAATTCAGTTTGATAGTGGGACAGCACCTCCCCTTCCTTCGTTGTCCTAGTTCGTATTAACTGAGCTCTCACGCTAGCTCCTATTATGTGCGATTTCCGCAAATCGCCCACTCGGAACATTAAGCACAGCTCGCCGTCCCTCTGGCACACCACCGCGTACCTTGAGAATAATAGTGTTTGCGTCCTGTGCTTGGGTCGTGTCATCTTTGCGAATACGATGCCCACCATGAAAGCTTGAATCATGACTCCCACGATACTTTGGAAACACATTATAAATATGGCTTCCGGGCACTCTTCGGTGGTTGTACGAGAACCGTAACCAATAGTGTGTTGGGTTTCAATACTGAACAGGAAGCATGATGTGAATCCGAAAATGTTAAAAACGCACGGTTTCCAATTGGTAGATTCCTGCATTGTTGGTAAATGGTCTTCATCCAAATCCCCGTGTGTGAACGCTATCAGCCACCAGATCAGGGCGAATCCCAGCCACGATAGTATGAACGAGAGTGTAAACACGAGCAGGGTCCATCTCCACTGGGCGTCCACGAGGGTTGTGAACATGTCCTGCAGGAACCGCAGGCGTCGGTGAGAAATTCGAGATTTGAGAATGTTACACTCGCCATTCTTGAGTATGGCCCGTCGTCTCGGCCTTCGAGTAATTCCATGTCTGTGCGAGCGACTCCTGTAAACAATAAAGTGAACATAAATTGTTTTGTCCCAGAGTACCTAATGATTTTCTTTGTTACTCAACGGTTTAATGTTCTCGTATGTGTAAATGTTCAGTTCGCACTTGCATCGGCGAGGAGACTAATGTAACCTTCACTAATGATAATATCGATAATATAAACTAGTTAACATGGAAATTATTTCTAATGCAAATCACTTATATTGTAAGGAACATGAAACAAATAGGGAATGTGGGTAAAGCAAGAAGACGGACAAAGGCGACACAGTACGGGTGTGTATCGGTCGGAGACGGCACAGGCAGGCAGGGGTCGTTGGTGCCGACCAACCTCTTGGTGGTCGTGGGGTAGTAGACGCCCGGCGAGAGGTTCCCGTTGGTGGGCACCGGCTTCACTTTGAGCCACTCGTCGGGCAGCAGCTGCGCCTCCTCGCGGCAGGCGGGTGACTCGGGGTCGGCGTGCATGGCGTGTGCGCAGCTCACTCGCAGCGGACCGTCTGTGTCTGCGCCACCATCCCTCGCGAGCCAGCCTCCTGAAGCATCGCGCGCGATAATGCCTCGGTCACGACTGACTCTCTTATGCCCGCGCCAACACAACCAAGCGCTAAACGTTGTATAATTGTATCGCGAGATTCTATATCGTAAATTATCAGCTCGCTACGGAAAACAAACTTCAGTTAGTGTCTGCGTTGACGTTTGCTCGTCTACAGAGTGTGCTCGGCTCTAACGCCACCGGGATATGCACCTAACTAGATAACGACTTTTCTACTTTCAGGTAATTTAACTTAGCCCGGTTGGATTCAACGACTAGGAAAAATTGCAGGTATATTCAAATCGACCGAGCTATTTACGAGGTGCGTAGCTTCAGATATGAACAAAAATGTCACATTTAAGTTTATTGGAATTAGCACGACAGTGAACTGAAATATAGGTTTCAATATCAAGATCTATATGATCATGCTTATATCCCACGGAGTTAAGCAGTAATATTAAATGACCTAGGTGAATAAATTTGAGTACATAAGTATGACGTATTTTTTTAATGTGACGAACTAATGTATTTTCAGACATTCCCAGACTCCACACCAGCGCCCAACACATATTTATCCTTTACGGGAATAAAACGAACACTGACGTGGCTTTTATTATCACGTCAAACTGAACATTGAAGAAAGAATCTATGGGGTTTCGTTTGTGTCTGAATTAATAACACAGCTCTACAAAAAATATTTTCGTTTTTTTGCCCTGGATATCATCGCAATTTTTTACGTTTCCAAGTGCCCAGATAACGAATATATTCATGAAAGTTCTCAATGTGCTCGTATTTCATGATTTTTGCATGTCTTATATTTTGAACAATTATCGGCTTGTTAAAAATAAACTTGAATTTTCCAAGTCATGATGAAAAAATAAATCTGAGCAAATCTTACAGAATCATTGATAGTTTCATGAATTGTGGGCATAAATAGACCCAAAATCATTTTCATATCTAGGGAAACAAAACCACCGTAGACCAGTGTAATATATCTGCAAGTACTTACAAGGGTCGTCTAAGGGAAGAAAAGAAAAGATGTAAAACGTCTTTAAATGTCTCCTAAGACTTATACAGGCCTAGTAATGTATGGCAAAAATGTATCTAACTTTACTTTACAATTGAACATGAACACTCCGTAGAACCATCATGGCGATACGCCCAATTTCATTAAAATAGCTAATTTGACAGCATGTGAATTGGCTTGCTAATGCAAAATCTTTTTCCTAGACTAATTTGCTGTTCTCGACCATTTTCCGAGGAAGGTCATCTAAGGACTCCGACATTTTCATAAGAATCTGTAATATTGATGACAAAAGTGTCATGATACAGAGATATTGAGTCATATTAATTTAATATACTTTTTGTGAGGTACTTAGGTATGCAATATTAGTAATTATAGGGCTTTTGATGATTCTTGCATATGAATTTAGTCATAGGTGAAGAAATCGCTGCGCTTCTTACATCTAAGGATTTGACGCACTCACTCCATACACATCATGTAAGTGCATATATTGCGTTGGATTCTGTGAATGCATCATTGCTTCAAGTGCATACGTGTGTGCGTTTATCGATACTTGATATTATAAATTAATTAAAAAAGTGTTTTTGTCTATCTGTCCTTTACACTGCTAAGTTACTGAACCGATATTGTTGTAATAATATTTCAAATAGGGATTTTAGACTACTTTATAAAAAGAGTATACTTTCTTGTAGGAGCCTCGTTCTTTATTTTTAGAATCTCCTGTCACCATTTTGCCCGCAGTTGGGTGTATGACGTGTCTTTGCAAAAGCTAAGCGTTGACGAATGTATTCCATGTATATACTTCAGTAATCAGTGCCAGCCGATACAGATATGGGCAAAATAGATAATGGCATATTTGCATACATTTATGTAATTTGTGTTATTTTCACTAACCATAATTAGCACCACACCTCCGCGTAAACATACTTGATCACGTTTTATTGATATGTAAACACTGCGACATTTTTGTCGTGATATTAAAATAAGCACCTTTGGTGACATTACTCGTGAATATTTTTCCGTAAGCATGTTGATATAATTATTGTATTTAAAGTTGTAGGTGACATGTTGAGGGGCGTGACTAATGTATTGACAATAATATTTATAGATAGATAGATTCGTACTAGAAGGAGACATTTACAGCCCATCCTTAGCTCTGTTTAATGAATAGTTTCTTAGTTCAAGCATGAGATAAAACGTAATTGAACCGTGTTTTTTTAGGAAGGTTGCTTTCAAAAGCACTTTCTGGACATTTTTATTATTTTTAGATTCGAAATGTTTGGTCTGTGTCTAGTATTTTTATGTAATAGCTTTATTTGCACAAGTTTTATAACCCAAAAAACCACATTTATGTGCTCTTTGAATTTAAGTCGAAAACGTTATTGTATATTCGGAAGAATTAATAATAATGCCAACTTGATTCCCGTGGCTTGATATTATTTCAACTTCTGCCTTCCTAAGTAAACCATAAATCACACGATTTTCTTTAAGAGATTTTTAACAAACGTATAAATAATTAACTAGATGTTAACAATGATTACGCGCAATTTTATTCTGTAGTTAGCTTCAGTTCATATATAGTACAAATATTGTATAATCATATTCTAGTTATGTATTTTTAATCTGTAGGCAATACAATATTAATAACGTCATTTTACGATTGTTAGTCTTTGTCGAACTTAACTAAATTAACACTCGTAGTGACGAATACGTATGAGTCGGAATTTTGAATGACATGATCCATTAATTCTTGAGGTATAAAATACTTAGGGGGGATAAGAAATAAAATAACAGGATAAGAAAGAAAGAAAATAGTTTTTGATTGTGCGTCTCTCTGTACGTCGATTGTGTCAAAAAATCAGACGTATTTAAAACATTACCGATTAACGTCAATGCTTCTCATAAAACACAAAAACTAAGTGTCCGCTCCTTAAGAGACTGGATGAAAAGTTAACGAAATATTCATACTTTTATCTATCTATACAGTCTATTTATACAGATAAATAAAATTGAAGTGTCTGTAATTCCAAAATAAAAGCTTTTCGCTAAATTCATTTGAAAGTGTACACGCTACAGACACTGAAAAACCAAATTTTAAAAATTTTCTTTGTCTATCTGTCTGTCGGTCTGTTTGTTCCGAGTAATCTCTGAATTTTAACGGGACTTTCACTGGCAGGTAGCTGATGATTCAAGGAGTAACTTACGCTACTTTTATTTATTAAAAATATTAGGGTTTCGCGACACTAAGAATGAAACTACATCTACGCGGGTGAAACCGCAGGGCACAGCTAAGTAAATAAATAATAAGTAACAGTAAGTAAATAATAACCTACTTATGTAAGTAATTATATACGTACTAAATTACACTTTAACAAATAAAGAGATGAATTGTTCAAGTGCTTAAAACTTCTCTGTTGTTCTTAGAAAACTTTTACTACACTCATAAACAGTGCATATTTTGTTATCTTCTTGGGATTGATACGAAAGTATAGTAGGTCAGCGAGGAAAGGCTTATGATAAGTGAACACCTCACGCCGACCAGTCAGATAACGCGGTCTTGAAACACTTTGTCAAGAGTCAAGGGGATGCTGACTGCTTTCTACCAAAGCCTCTATACTTCTATGCTAATATTATAAAGAGGAAAGATTTGTTTGTTTCAAATGAATAGGCTGCGAAACTACAGGACCCATTTAAAGAATCTTTCACTAATGGATAGGTATAATATCACTGGCTGACATATTAGTTATTAATGGAATTAAATGGAGCTAAGGTACCTACTATAAATCTAACAATACTGTTACAGGGCTATCTCACTGCACATTTTTCTTACTAACTACTTAGCTACAATACGCTTCAATTTGAAAACACCTACTCCTTACTTAGATAGATCTTTCTTGATAATAATAAACCCATAATAACCCAGAATTATTTAATTAGCATTTATATATTGTGACTGTGTAGTCAATCCAGTGTACCATCTTATACTTTATTAATAGCCAATCTCTTTCATCAACAATTTTCGCGATGAAAAACGTTCTTATTTTATGGCTTTTTGTATAATAAATTAACTAAATATATAAAGGCCAAAGTAAATTCCTACTCTGTAATTAGTTGGTTACATCAAAGAAATATTTTTGATTTATTTTTCTTTCGACGTCGATTGACTTTCATTCTAATTGATCATGTCCTCAGAATATCAAGCGTCCTTCATGGAAATTATGATAATAGCCGTGAAATCCTCTTTATTGTGTTAAAATCGCATGTACTTACTCAGTTTAAAGAAGAAAAGTGACGATGGAAAGGTTTAGACGTGATTAATCAAGATTAAGGACATAGTCTCGACGCGTATCTCTGTTTGCAGATTTAGTGGATTTGCTAGATTAAACTATAATCCGAGTGCTTCAAACTGTTTACACTCTTATTTGGGAGCCTTGACGTGACGAAATTATAAAATGTCGCCTGCTAATCAAGATAGAATTTCCAATCACAGAGATGAAGAATTAATTTATTTTACCAAAAATTTAAGTGCAACGATTCCACACTACGAGCGTGAATAGAACAACATCGGAAGGAAACCTGCATATAACTGTGAAAAAATTCCTAGGTACGTATGTATTAGAACCTGAGACGGTGACGGACCATCTGCTACCACGGTGCACGGTATTTTGTATCTTAGAAGTAATTAACTAGACGAGAATTCGACCATAAAATCAAGTATTAGATTTTACTGACAAACAGAGTTCGGACACTCACCACATGAATTTGATGTCCTTTATAAATCTGTTGTGATTCTGAGATGTTAGTCGCTTCCTGTAACTCTCATTATCTACCGAATTGAAATGTAATAGCTATTTATTTGATATGCCTAAGATTATGATTAATCAAAGTTCAAAAGTAGTAAATACTATTCAAAAACGATCAACTGAAGCTGTTGTTACATCTCTACTCAATGCAGATTTCAAGCGATTCCGAATGATATGACATGATTCCTTATCACTGCATTCATTTGTACGATTTTCGATTGATAACTTATACTTTCAATATCATTGAACCTAAGCAGAGAGTACCTACATTATGTATAATACATCGTCCTACATTTTTTGCGATGGATTTTGATCGAGTCTCGCATCACGTAAATATGTGTAAGGGCCTGGTTATATTAATTCTGTTATTAGTTCTGACTTTGGGACCCAGACCCAGAATATAATGAAAAAATACGGATTTTTTACGTGGCACCGAAGAACTCGGTAATCCTAATGCAGCTCTGATCAGTAATCACGTACTTTTATAAGAAGGAAAAAAATATGTGGCAACTAATTATGCTTTTATATAGGTACCACGTTGGTACCCAATGTACTCACAATAAACATACACTTGAAAGAGTAATAAAGGATCCTAGTTAGAAATCAACCTTAAGTACTTCTTGTAAATACTAATAAAGTCGTTGAATATATCAGAGATTTTATTAAGGGGAATTTCATGCTGCTGTCTTATGTCCAAAATATAACGTTCTAAAATAACTTAATACCTAATATTAGGAGTGGGATTTAAATGCGTCAAGGTGAGAAAATGTCTAATACATCATATTGTCAAGCCTCGGTCTTAGTGCGGTTGTGACATTATCGATATCGTACGAAAGAATGTACCCGCGATTTTATCAGTATTATTACTTGGAACACTATAGTTTATGCACGATGAATTTATAATATACAATTCATACCTTGTACCTCGCCGATTATATTATACGAATGTGGAACAAACTCCGTAAACAATGATAATGTCACTACTTTATCACTTCACTATTTACGTCTGCGACGCATTTTCACTTCAATCTTATTTTTTTAATAATATTTTCTTCACTATCCCTCCAGATTTAAAACTAAACAAAGTAAAACCTTAAAATTAAGAACACTTGCTGGAAATGGAGATTTAAATAAATTTGGCAGTCTTAGCCGTCGTACATTGCAAGCGATGTGCGAATAATACACATTTTACAAAACTATTCAGATAACTTCAAGTATTTATCTATTACCCGCTGATTAGATACCGATGCCTCAAGGATTGTGATTCACAAGTACAAGTTGCCACATGTACCCGTAGCATTCTAGCTTCATTATCTAACGTTAATTGTATATTGGACACAAATCCATCATAAAACTAATAATCTCGATAGAAACGGGCCGATCATAAAACAAGTTCAAAGGTTTTCATTATTTTAATACCTGAATTTTAATAGATATTTTACTCTAACTGAATATATCCATTTTATTTTTCACGAATTTACTTCCAATGTGATTACATACTTGATTTCTTTTCATAACCGGTAAGAAACGCAGGCCAATGTTTTTTGTCGGTTCTTATCAGAATGCTAATTACCGAACCCGTGATAAATTTCTCGAGGTACATAAGTGCCTTACCAAGGCGCAAACTGGATATGACATTCTCATAATTTTTTGCAAGCCGTTTCATATTCAGAAAAATCAATAGAAGTATCTCACCTGCAGGTATCCTGGCGATATATAGTGCTGTGTCCTATTGAGCTGCTGTACGTAGGTATCCTGTGAAGACTGCTGGAAGGCTGTATTTGTGACGTCCTTAAGAATCCACTGCCACTGAACGCTCCTAACATAGGAGATTCGATGACAGAACTATCGAAGGCGCTCGTCTCATCCGTCTCTTCTTCAATCACTCCAGGCTTGTAAAATATTTTACCAGCAGATGGTGCTGGCTTCTTGCCATCCTTCTCTTCAGTACGTATTTGCATCTCGTGGGAAGAACAAGGCTCTGTCATTGTTGCTCCTTGCTGCAATGTATGTCACAATTTTGTCCAAGCACTGACTTTTGGTATGGTATTCATGTTGATAAAATTACGTGATAGGCTCATGTTGATGCTGTTTCTTCTTCCAGTTACGATGCGGTTCCTGAAAACAATTGTGTTATTTAGGGAACTGACTTTAAGTTCACATTTGTTTGACAAACACGTCAAAATTAGTAACATTGTCCGGGCTTCAAATTAAAACTTAGTACCAAAGCATATATATATTTTATGCAGACAAAACTGGGAGATGTAAAGAATGGGGAACGAAAGTAATTAATATGTAATGGTCTATCGTACATTATTTATTTATTCTCATAACATTGATAAAATTTACAAGTGGCCTGACTGTGTTTTTCTCTGAAAGCTGATCCGAACCGCTGGTACTACTACATTCAGTAATTTCACCGCAAGACCGTAGGGCCTAAACTGAATTTTCATTTTCATATAAAATTTTAGATAAAAGTAGCTTCAGAGTTCATACCCATTTGGAAGGCATTATGCATTTTGTCATTATTACTGAATTTCATGAGTCACTAACGCAATTAATACGAGATGGATTAACATGGATTACGACTTAAGTTATTATATTATTTTGTATGGTATTTATATATTTTGTCGCTTTCTAATCTTATCGGAAAAAAGCGGTGTATGTTTTAAAATTTTCTGTTAATTATCTTTATTGGGTGGGATTATTCACTAAAAAAAGGTAACGGATAACTGCATCAATTTTGATACTCACGTATGTACTTATGCAAAATTATTAAAAAATCTACTACTAACGCAATATAAAATCATTTAAGTATTGCTAGTTCGTCAACATTTAAAAAATCCTATTCATCCTTGGGGTAAACCTAATTTGGATTCGGGTCGTGAAAAGGGGCAAATAGACAGACACTTTTGATTGCAAAATACTATAGTATAGATATAAGCCTGACTTATAAAGATCCAATCTTATAATTGAAACAGCATTTATAAACTTATCGGTACCTATCTTGATACTTCAGTACTACCTGAGGAAGCTAACCTTACTTCTTTCAATAAGTTGTTAAGATGTGCAGTATTCTATGTACTTTAATTATGTATGAGGCATATGAAAGTAAATAAAATATACCTGTTCTTACGTATGACGTATACACTTAATTATCTGATATTTAATGCATCTAATTGACCCTCCAAATAATTACAAGTAGCGCCATCTTTGGTGGAATAGCTTAACTATTTAAATGTTTGGAACAGCAGCAATTTTAAAGACGAATAGTGCTTTAGTATTGGTAACTGAACTGCGATCCCGGGCGATGTTTTTGAGGTGCTGTAAATTATTTTCGTAAATATATTTTATAGAAAACTTATTTTTATATTCATCATCATGAATTTAAGAGTAATGAGACTCTTGTCGGTGTAACCGATGCAACTCTTTTTTTATATAATAGACCATACCATAATTATTAAAACGGTACATTATAGTGAACAATGAAGTTAAGTTTTCTGGTTTATTTTGTTAGTAAGTTTTATTTACTAGCAAAATCGCAAATACGAAACCAAAGACATATCCATTTATCCTATATCAAAGATATTACCACCCATTCTTATGCTATTGTAATTCCAGTAAAAAGCGTAAAAATGCGTATTTCCTTGTGTCGTTCGACACATGACGTCCTTGTACTCATTAGGATGTGGTAGATCTCCATACTTTACCCAGTTAACGCCCTCCTGTTGTCGGATGTCTTTATTCCTCCCACTGCGAGAGCATATTGCGGAAAACCTCGTAAAACACTAACTACATTACTTGTTTAACTAAAAGGATGATACACGAATTGAACGTATCCCAGTTTGATTCGAGGGCACCGTAATACTGTGTGAGTACGCGGACATTGTTACCTGCACACAATCGTTAAAACTTGCACATAATATTTAACAATCTTAAGATTTGTCGATATTAAACCAACTTATTTCCAAAATAAACCTAAATTAGTATCCCTTAGGATATTTCGAATAAGGCTGGGAATTTCAGCACTCAAAAATATCTTTAATCGATTAGACTTTACAAAGTACTTTCAAATCGTCAGAATTACATAATTATACAGCATTATACATGCTACCGCCAGGTTCGGAAGGTTGTTTTTACTGAGAAGAACCTGGCAGGAAACTCAGTAATTACTGCACTAAATGCAATCCTGATTCCTCTTGTAACGAGAATCATCGATAACGCGTAATTTTATATCATGTTTGAAATTAGGCACTTTGTAGTCAGATACTTAATTTCCGTGACACGCAGGTGCATGCAAATATCACTTAATTTTAAAGTCCGGATCTAACTTTGAAAAACAATATTAATACCATAGATTAAAATACCGCGACTGCACAGCGAATTTTTCTTTTATGGAATATGGTATATCTATACTTATTGGAAGACTTCTTGGGGCCTACCATCATCGGCTTAAGCAGAGTGTATTAAGAATTTCTTCGCTTTGACGTTTTATTTTACGGTACGAAAATGAAACGATCTGATTAGTAAGACGTTACTGCTATAACGATTATAGTAGGCCCCATCAAATTCACACACACACATGTATCGTCAGGCCGAATCCTGTATGAGGTTTGAATTCATTTTCAATCGAGCTCTTTCTGTTTTGGCAAAGTATGGTTTCTTTGAAACGCCGTTACGAATTGAATCTTCGTTAGTATATGTGATTACGTACCCACATTTAACATGGTTTTTGCATACAATGATCACCGTTCAATGATTATCTGTCGATACGAGCTTTGTTTGCTAAGCAAAATGAACCTACATTTAATAAGTAGGAACACTAGGTACACAATCTATACATCTATGCAGATCTATATCTATACCTACTTTACTACAGATTAATAAAATTTAAGTGTCTGTTTGTAATTCCAAATTAACATCTTTTCACTAAATGGATGCGAAAGTATAAAGGGTACTGATATAAATAAACAATTTTTTTTTTTTTGCTTGTCTGTCTGTCTTGACAGACAAGCAGAATAAAAGTCTGTCTGTTTGTTCCAGCTAATCTCTGAAACGGCTGAACCGCTTTTAACAGGACTTTCACTGGCAGATATTTGATGTTTCAAGGAGTATCATATAAAATAGACTATATTTAGGAAAATATTAGGGTATTAGGGTATTAGGGCTAAATAAAGCATGAAATTCTACGCGGGTGAAACTGCGGAGCAGATCTAGTTGTTTTTAAAATACTTCAAGTCGTGACCAAACTCTCCTGATGACATGGCCTTTTGCTCATATCGATGAATCTGTATACATGCCGTCTCGAGTTATGAGCGCTGACCTTGTATGCGTAGTAACTAACTAGTAAGCTCATGAGTCTGGCTCTGTCTGTCAGTATGGCGCGATCGACTGAAACACATTCACAGTTACCCCCGCTATTTTCGCTGATCGCTCTTAACTCGTGACGACACCTAACTTGTATCGAGTGGAATCAGAGTCCTAAGTCGGATTAAGTATAATATATTAAGGAATATTTTTTTTAATGAACAAGTGATTTTGACTACGAAAAGTACCCATAAGTATGTGTGTGACACCGTTGTGTACCTGCTTCACTAGGAAGGTCGGTATCAATTGCTCCGTCTATCCAGTAATTAATAATGAGTCTGTGCCGAGGCCCTATTCTGAGTCGCAAGATCTGGCCTCCATAGTAGTTATTAAATTACCTCTAGTTGTTTTTGGCAATTCACAGTTATTCATGGGACTGAATTACAAAAGAGTCTCTATTGGTCTATCTGACTCTACCTGCTAGATTATACGGCTGAACTGAATGCCGACTATGATCGTTTTAAGCAGGGCGTAGGTATTGCGTACCTATTAAGTACTTCCAAGCTTTCCTTTTGGTATACTTAATTATATAGCTACCCCTTGATATTACTTAAATTAGGAACTCAGAATGGCTTCTAATGTCAAAAATTTACTTAAAGTAGGTTAAATGGTGTGTCAAGTGAGAATTGGGTTGCTAAAAGTGTGATCATCCAGTTTGATTTGATTATAATGTCGACTGAAATGTCAAATCTTCAGTTGGTTAATGACGTCACATTTCCTTCCAGGGGTATAAAAGCTATAAAAAAAATAAAGGTATTCGGATTATAAAAGTAACTTATATCTATATATATTATTAGGTACAGTAGCATCTCCTGGGGGAGTCAATTAGGGTATCTAGTCGAACGATTAACAAGGTTAATGAAGTTAAAATGTTAATTGTATATTCTGAATGCTAGGCTAGTGTTACCTGGGAACAATAAGGTCACATTAAATATATTATTTAATTCGAAATAATATATAAAAACACGACCGACTGCAAGGATTAATTTTATTTAGAGTTATTATTACAGGTGACCCATTTCTGTATAGATACCCAACGAGGCTAAAAGTGCCCACCAACCGAAAGTGCTTATAAGACTGTCATGTATTTAAGTAACAATATACGCTTTAGTTAATGTAAATTAATGCAAAGTAGTTTTGTGACCTCAACGACGTCCATTGCTTTACGCATAGTATGATCGTTAGGTGTTCTCGTGCGAAAATGTGACCACAAAGGGGTTAATCACACGCTAATTCTTACCATAAGGACTTGACTTCAATACATAAGTAATCAATACAAGTCAGTATCTATACTAATAATGTTTGTTTGCTCTAACTAGCGCGTTCAAGAAATCTCAGGAACTACTGGTCCGATTTGAAAATTCTTTCTTTTTTAGATAGCCCATTTATCGAGGAAGCCTATATATCATCACACTATGACCAAAAAAGCGCGGGTGAAAGTAAGTGTTAACCAAAGTAACTATTCCCCGTGGGTGAAGTCGCGGGCAGTAGCTAGTCTAATATAGATAAATATAAAATAAGTCGAAATGGAAATGCATTTTATTTATGCCTTATGTATTTTATTTTATTCGAACCAAGTAGGTGGTGGTAATTTCTTTCTGCGCCGATGTGATACAAATTACCCGGAAGTAAAAGAAAAGTTAAGATGAATAAAACCGCATATTTGCCTTAACATAGCCGTTGTATTTGTCACCCCGCACCGTGAACTCGAATAAACAATGCACGTTAAAAGAGTACATTAGTAGCTATTGTAAACGAACTAGCAGACAAAATTAATGGTTGAATTACGCTCATTGTGCTGTAATAATAGGCATTATCAGCATGCTACTACGGTCATAGAGCAACCTTTTTATTTAATAACAGGAAATTATGACAGCTTAAACAACAGAAAGGTAGTTTATGAAATAGGTAAGTACGCATGTATATTTTGCCGAAAAATTATTTAAACAAAAATGCATAGGTACATAAGCTCACGCTTGTATTTCCCAAAGGGGTAGAGAGAGGTTTACTTTTAACTAGCTGTGCCCCGCGGTTTCACCCGCGTAGATTTAGTTTCTTCCTTATTGTCGCGGAACCCTAATATTTTAAATAAATAAAAGTAAGAAACATCAGCTACTTACCAGTGAAAATCCCGTTAAAATCCATCCAGCCGTTTCAGAGATTACCCGGAACAAAATGACAGACGGACAGACAGATAGAGAAAAAAATTTAAACTTGGTTTTTTAGTGTCAGTGTCGTGTATACTTTCATATGCATTTAGTGAAAAGCTGTTATTTTGGAATTACAAACAGACACTTCAATTTTATTTATCTGTATAGATATAGATATAGCCAGTCATTTTTCTAGAATACGGAGCGGGCGAGCCTTTTGCAATAACTAACTGGGTATACCGGAATCGAATGTGAATAAAGTGGAAAGCCTAACGTTAAAGTGGACTCCTTCGGTTGATATTATAATGATAGCAAGGTACCACGTACCACCAAGTTCATCACACGCCCATCTATTCTCGAATATTTCCAATTTTAGTAGTATTAAAGTCTGGAGTAGTGCCCGGTTGGCAATAGGATAGACGCTATTACATGGGACTAAAACATAACTGGACAAATGGGTTTGCACTATAAGTTCACCTCTGCCTACCCCTTCAAGGAATACAGGAATGAGTATGTGTAATCTCTCATCACTTGCAGCAATCTTGTCTTCAACGGCATATTTAGAAATTGCTTAGCTAAGAGCAATGTCCTTAAAGATATTTCATAGAAACCTAGATAGTTTTTATAAAAAAATTGCGGTAAAATCATAATTAGCCATTCTTCACGATCACAAACATGTTGTAATCAACAACCAGACATTTTAAGAAAAACTTGTCGTTGACGAATTTCGAAGGACAGATTACGTCAATCGAGAATATTTACCTGATTTAAATTTTCGCTATCAAAATAACCTCGCGCGTGCGCTATAAAATACGACAACACAAATAGGAAAATATATGATCTAGATATGGGTCTAAAGCAATAAAACTAAGACCCATTACTAAATACCTATTTGAAAATGATTATATCAATAACTAGTGATAATATTATTGAACTAGCTGTGCCCCGCGGTTTCACCCGCATAGAGTTCTTATGTTTTCTTTAAAATCATAGTAGCCTGAGTTACTCCTTGTATCATCAGCTATCTGTCAGCGAAAAGCCCGTTAAAATCGGTCTAGCCATTTCAGAGATTACCCGGAACAAACAGATCAACAGACAGACAGGCAGACGCATATACAGACAGAGAAAAAAATTAAAAAATAGTTTTATTTTTATTTTAGTATGGTATATAATTTCATATGCATTTAGTAAAAAGGTGTTATTTTGGAATTACAAACAGACACTTCAATTTTATTTATCTGTATAGATTTATTGAATAGGAATAATTTATTTATTCAACGCAGCTGCGGCTAAACATTACTGACAGACTAATGTCGACGTGTGTCCACATCATCATAAAACAGTCGATTGATTCTGATTACAATTCATAATGGTGCAAATGATTGCAAGCTATTTACAATTATGTGCCATTGGTTTGACGATTTAAACAGTTTGCCAACTGTGGAAAAACAGTAGGTCTGCCAATTTTATTATTGAGCGTATCTCAGTACTAATGTGACGCTATCCCAGAAGGGTCCCCGAAGGGATCAGAAAAAGTATTGTAAGAACAACATTTCAACGAATATGATTAAGTGCCAACGTTAGGGAGGGTGAATTCACCGTCTCAGGCACTGTATATACACGTCTTTGAATTACTTCTCAGACATCATTAAGTGGGTATGCAGATTTCCTTACAACACTTTCATAAGTCGTACATCGAACTAATATTTTTAATGCATATTCAACGAAATCAAGATAAAACCCTTAATACAAATCTTGAAAGAAATAGTTTTTTATTTATCAAACTGAATTAGTTTTCTTTTTAACACAGATAAAAAGGAAATTCTATAAAAGTAAGTAAATTTTAACTCACTTTTGAAAGAATTTATATACCGTGTTTGAAAAATCCATTTATTTTTTGATTCTTGGCAGGGAAAAAGGTTTTAGGTTAGGTAATCAAATTTTTATAACATATAAAATGTAATATTTCTGGCCAAAATTCTTGAAAATTTTCATTATTTGCCATTAGGTGAGCAAAAAGAAAAATATTTATTTTTCTTTTATTTTCTCTAATGGCTTTAAGTGTTTTTCTTTTTTTGAAATATACATTCATGAAGGAGGTTTTATATTGTTTAAATGTGTAATTAGTTATTTAATCCCTATTAATATTATAAATGCGAAAGTAACTCTGTCTGTTACGTTTTCCCGCTTAAACCTCTCAACCGATTTTGATGAAATTTGGCGCAGACAATCTTTAGACCCTGAGAAAGGACATAGGCTTTTATTAAAAATATTAGGGCTCCGCGACAATATGGACGAAACTAAATCAACGCGGGTGAAACCGCTGGGCACAGCTAGTATTATATACTCGTAAATGCGCCTCTTGAGTTTTAAATATCTTAAGGCTGCCTACGGTGATCGCTGCTGACCATTACGCTTATTTTTATACGAGCGTTTATACTGGCCTCTCAAAGTCCCATTGAACATTGCATTGAACTATTCGAGTAATTGGTCCATAGTAGCACGTTACTCGACCCACTGATTTCATTAGCACAATGTCTCATCCGAAACCAAATGGATTAGCCACGCGACTGACTTCTACGGGGTTACTCAAGACTTTTGTCAATTTCATCCGATGCGAGTATAAAGTTTTAGAGGAATCATTAATTTAGTAAACATCGCCACACCTTCCTATAAGTACTTTACATTAAAACCCCCTTTATTGTATGAAAATAATTTCGCCATAGCGGCATTATGCAGCGGGACATGAGCAAGCCCTCGCATCTTACAGTATCTCTTTTCAACGTACTTCGTTGAATTTATCCTCAGACGTAATCACACATTTGTTCCCTAATTAGGGGTTCTTTCACCGTTATGATCTACTCGTGATGTTGACTAATCATTGCGCGTAATTTTAAAACGTCAGTAAGTATGTACCGAAGGGTATGTAAACGTACATCGACAGCTTAAATGTGAATACAGCGGGACCTAAAACGCAATTTTTCTTTATTTTATTACTTTGAAAAAAAAATACATTGCGAATCGCAAAGTATTGCGATTAAACTGATATTATTTATGTTACAACCTCCCCTATCTAGTAAGACAAGAGATAGATCAAATACCTATTGCATAATATAAGTTCTTAATTTATATATTTTTATGCGATGGTATTTAAACATCTATCCAATAAGTAAAGTCTCATTACTTGATCGCCAAAGGTACAGGAAACTGACTTCTTGTTGATTAAAATTGTTTCTACTATTGACAATACAATCTTGCGGCCAATCTTCTCATGCCGACGAATGAATACTTAGCTACCGTGTGAGTGAGTCAACAAATTATTAGGTGGCATTATACTGCGTTGAATGACACTTCACCTACATTGGTCGGCACAGAGCAAAAATTGCATTTACCAAGTTAGCTTTAACTACACACATTAGCATTAAACGACACGTATCCTAATAGCACATCATTTACCACTTATGCTAAGCGTTCAAATCAATTCAATATCATTTTAGTTGATTATAATTGAAGAGGACTTGCTTTCAAGCGTCAAAAACTAATTTGAGAAGTAGTTTTAACCAATAATATATATAAGTATAAATATAATTCCGAAGAGTTTGTTTGTTTATTTGCTTTAAAGCGCTAATCTCAGGAACTACTTTTCCTAAAATTATTACACTGCTAGATCCCATTTATCTAGGAAGGCTATATCATCACGCCAAAACCAATTGCCACCCATGAAATTTAATCTACGCGGGTGAAACCGAGGAGCACATCTAGCTTAAAATAAAGAGAGATCTTTGTCAAAGAAATATTGAATGACAAAACTTTAATAAATATGATTATGTTTATTTGAAAATCCAAGAGATTTGATTTAAATAATATTAATTTGTAATTATTGTTCTTTTTTTCAAGAGTGACAAAATCCAAAAGTTCAAAAGTACTTAAATCTCCTCGAAACATAAGATACTTCTCGTATTTTAGAAAAAAAATATTGGAAGTACGTAATCAAATGTCTCTCAATAGCTTGAAAGTTATAAGATTTAAATAGCGGCACCTTTGAGATAGTAATGAAAAAAATTAATTTATTATCAGTAATAACTTATACTTGATTAATTACTTTATCCACTTTCTTGCTATAAAAATAGCCTATTCTGCGTAACTTGCTTGTGTACGTTTAATTACATATCCTGTCATTAAAAACGATATTTAATTGTACAATATGAATATTAATCCGTTAGTTTGCAAAGCTATGTAAATAATTCTGAGGCCATCGTGTTTAGAGTGGTGGATATTCAATGAATTTACAACACCTGTTGTTTTATAGTGAATGATGTAAATGTATGACCATCATACGTCACGAGCTTAGATATAAGCGATTGTGTGTCGGATTTAAATCACAAAAGAGTCGGTTGGTATACCTGCACGTTTAGATTGTAATTGTTCTAAATAAAACTTGCTGCACTAAAAATCTACATACTATATTAGTATGTAGTATTTTTGTATAAGTGTCTGTCTGTATACTTTGAATCCCTTATTACAAAACGTGTCTTAAACTATGTCCATCCCCTTTGAAATCGGTATCACAAAAAGAGATAGAGCTACTCGTAAACCAACGATTATCTTAGTCTACGTTTAATAGTAAAGGGGATTTTGTTTAAATTTGGTATACAAAATAGCTTAGACCCCAAAGACGGTACTCAATAAGCCAGGCAATTTTCAGGGAAAAGTGAGTTATGTTATTATATCAATTGCGATTGCATTTCTGGATTCATCAAAACATGACCTTTGCACAACTCACTACGTAAAGACCAGTTTTGTTGTTATCTGTGTTAATATCATAAATACTACAAAGTGCTACTACAATTTTTTTTATATCATATAGCGGTTTTTCATCTCTATTGGATCGACTAGTTCCGAAGTATAGGTACTTAAGCTAGAACATTTTGTAAACAAATTTTCCTGAAGGCCTTACTCCTCGTGTCCCGCTAAATGTGATCACCGAAATGCCTAATTTTAAATTGCCATAACAACAGCGTAAATCAATGAACAGGTCAAAAATTAGGTGGTATTATTATTTTGTACACGTACCATCTTCATCAAAGTATACGCGACACATGTTCAACACAAACTTGCACTTCACATAACAAAGAGTTAATTTCGTAAACTATAGCTGTTAGGGTTGTCGAATGTCAGTTAGCTATCCTCGGCGTGTGCACTGAGCGCCAGGGCTGCGTGAACTGCCACTTGAGTGAGCAGCTCCACTCTCTGGTACCTATTCCAATTGTCTGCCGCGATTAGTTAACTATCCACGCGTTCGGAAACAATTGACTGTTTGCTATCCGCCTTTGCAAATATAAGATTTTAATCCTGAATATTTTTGTATATTGTGTGTGGATGCTGTATAGCTATTGCACTGTGTGTTTTGATTGATGTGAACCTGGAATAGCATGACTGTTCTGTGTGCTCAGATAAACTACAGTAGGAAGGTGTGTATTATAAATATTCGATAATATAGAAACATTATTTTATTCATACAAATAAATTGACGTATCAAATGATAAAAGGTCAAACAAGTAATGAAACAGGTTTCAAGTAGGTTCTCAAGTAAGCATCTAAACTAATGTTATAAACAGCTAGGCAAAATTTGTTTGTAAGTTTGGATAAAGAAGATAATAGCTATAACATATATATGATCATAGAGCTGGTTCTTACCTCGGTCAGAAGATCAGTTTAGCAATCCCGCGAGGTAACGCTGCCAGCTTGCTGGGCACCATTCCCGGCATTCCCGCAAACACAAATTTCAATTCTGCGTTCTATTTATATTTTTTCTTTTTATTTTTCTACTTTTAAGTTATGCTGTATTATTATTTTATTTATGAGATAAAATTAAACTATTTTAATAAAATATTAAAAAGCCAATAAATATATTTCTTCTTATTAATACAAAACTAAATAAAGTGATATCATCATCTCAAGTCATGGAACATTAAACATAGATTTTATTAAATCTAAAATGCCTTCAAGTTTTGCGCAATGTCTGCTCCCGATAATTACCGGCTTCTCAGCCAGCGACGTGTCTCATTTGTCGTCCGTCTGCCTGTCAATCATTCATACTACTGCTAATTTCACTTGACCTTCTACACTTCGTAAAACAAAACGCTTCTGAGATCTTACTATAATGGATGAAAGTCATTCACATAACTGCTTTGTCATAGAGAAATATGCAACTGGCAAATTACATACTGAGTAATTACAAGCTATTTGTTTTTGAATTGATTAAGTATAGTTGGTGTAAGCTTTTACAAATGTATTGAGCACATGCCAATAGAAATAAAAATATTTAAGTATAAGGTAGGTACCTCCCAAAATCACGTTTGAAAATGGGGTAGTTCCACTTTCGACTTGATTCGGAATAGTCTAGGTACATATTACAGGATGACAGTATTACAACATCTTCCGTCATCATCAACCTAACCATATCCCATATATTGTTGAGGTCGGTATTCGATCTAACCTTATGCAACGAGTCAGGGGGTCTACTCTCTTTCTCCGAATACGAAACTTCGCGAACGAACGAAAATTAAACGTAGTTTCATTATCGCTTTGTTTTTATCAAACTCAAATTTTCTACGTCTAATAATTTTATTAAAGTTGGTTAAGAAAATATAAACGCCAAATAATTTTCTAGAAGATCACGTTCGGACGTAATTTTAGAATAAATAAGAACCGTGGTAGGAACTTTGCGAATTTTCGGCCAAAGCTTCGTTTCTCGGTGAAAACGAGTAGGCCTCCTGCTGATTACTGCACTAAACAACTACCACCTGACCAGTTGTAGGCTTTCTTGGGCTACTGAGATAAGAAGTTGAAATTAGCCGATTGTCTCTTTTCTAAGGTCAAAATGAAATAAATTTCGCCGGGTACTGTATTTATGTACTTATTTTTTGTATTTTCCTCCACTAAGTGAGACTTAGTTGATGTCCTTACTAAACATAAGATCCATGTAAATACTAAGTAACTTAAAAAACCACAGAATAAGGAACAAGTTAGGCATAATATTTTTATTTTACATACATAAGTGCTTATGTAATAAATATTCATGAGTATTTCTTCCGTATCAATTTGCCATTTATTTTTAGCCATTTGGACTGGCGGACAGCACGACATCTCGACGGAAAATGCTGATTAGACAACAATGAAAATGGTTACTGGCAGCAATGTACTAACCTAGAGAAAAGGAGTATCAATCGGGAATCAAGTAAGAAGTAGTATAGTAAGATATAACAATTTATTCTGTGATAGAGATTAAGTGTCTATGCGATTCTAATAGAGCCTGTTGGAACTATCTACCAAGTCCTACCACAGTCACTCCATGTTCTGACCTTGATTGCGCAGTAGTAATTTTTAGGGTCTTGTATAAAGCGAGGTCGGGCAAATACTCTCACGGCTACCTACTATTATCGCTGAGCGGTCATAGCTCGTGACGGCGCCTGTTCTGAAGAGTTGTTTGATATTTAGATAACTCACGGGTAATTAGCTTCTTTCTAGCATCGGATTTTGGCCATCGCTTTATCACATTTGAAACTAAAATTTTCTTTAGGTATAGGGCTTAATTTTAAGGTCTCCATGAGGCCTGCTGACGATTGATGAGGGGATTCGGGATCGCAATGTTAAGCGAGTATGTCCATTACAGCATATAGGGTTCTAAAAAAAGAAAATAATATTTTTACAGAATCGGCAATGCGTGCTTGTTGACCCTGGTAATTATGGTAAACCTCCATTAATGCTACCATACACGTGCGCTACTAAAGGTATTTTAGAGTGGAAATAAAAAAATAAGATAAGAAACAAGTTAGCTTAATAAGGATACAATAAAATACTGTCTTACTAGATTTAGAAAAAAAAGTGGGAGTTTAAGAATTGTTCTAGATTGAGTACTGTCGGGAACTTCGGGAAGTAGGTAGTATTATTTAATCGTCCCGTTCACCTTCCAGAGTGCAGCAGAACATCCTTGTGGGTGTTGACGTTTCCAGCGATTATATTCACGTGGCAAATAGCAACGCGATGACAGATGGCCTGACAACCGTACAGCGTTCAAGAGCACGCCGATTATCGAATTACGCTCCCCGCTGTTGCTCTTTCGTCTGTCACGGCCGATGCTCTTTCCTGCTCGCTGCATCCCGATTGTAGCCTCCGCTTCTAGGGATATAGGTACAGGCACAACTCGATGGATCTATCTAGCTGGAATGATGGTAGATTTAAGACTAGATAATACTAATCATTATACCTAATAGTTTATTATTAGATAGCATTGAACAGTTTAATATTATAATATAGAAACAAGCTGTATCCTGACATCTATACTAATATATAAAGCTGAAAAGTTCGTTTGTTTGCCTGAAAGCGCTAATCTCAGGACTGACGGTCCGGTCAAAAAAAAATGTCGAGGAAGGTTGTAGGCCATATATCATCACGCTAAGACCGCGGGTTAAAGTTAGCTTTAGCCCAAAGTAACTATTCCATGCGGATAAAGTCGCGGGCAGAAGTTAGTTATAAAGTTCGAAAATAGAAAATAGTACCCACTCATTGAAATTGTACACAATTACTAACACTACAAAATATTTACTTTTCACGTGGTTAAATATTTACTTTTGCTGGCTACGCGCAAAATTGGTAGAACGATTTCCCTATAAAATTACCTACAAATAATTACTTAGTAAGTATGTTATGCATTGTCTGTGAATTGTTTATGACTAAGTATTTTGTAAAACACTGAAGTTGCAATTGGCGAGCTTGTGATGTCACTACTACGGCGCCGTTGGCGAAGGAATAATAAATTCTTAAGTAATTGTATCCTTGCTAACGTTCCACGTGGATGATTTACGGAGACAGTGAACCAAGGCTACTTAGCCTATTGAGGAAATACACCACTTAGGACAACAGCTGTGAAAATGTTACCTACTCAAGTGCACATGTCTCCTAAATAATGTCTGCGAACAAATGCTTTAAATTTGTAATGAAAATCGTTGATTCATAAGTTATAGTATTGCTATTGCCCAATAGATGGCGCTAGTATTCCTATTTTAAAGTATTGAGCATAAGTAAGGTAGGTACTTAAACACTGCGCTATTCATAAGGTAAATATAACTATGCGTCAAATCAGCGTCAATATGTCAAATATGTAATGTTTTTTTTCCTAGAATGTGATTTTTATCTGACGAAGAATTCTCTTTATTAGTGCTTATACTTATTATATATTATATGTACTTATACATTACCTAAGTCGATAGGTTGCGCGGATGGGTACTAGCAATCGAGTTAGGGCTCCTACATTGTATTAAAATATATCTACCTAGTGCCTGCCTTGACAGATACGTTATGTATGTACCGCACTTCCACGTACTGTGTCTGAGCGGTGAGATAACCTTATCATCATCATCTTGAATAAGTAATTGCTATTTAACCTATCATTGTTTCAATAGATTCTGAATAAGGCACAGTACTCTAGATAGCTCTATGTAATTGTGACTAATTCAGAAAAGAAACCAATTATTATATTCATACTTGCAAGAAACCAGTTTTTTGAATAAAATAAATATACTAATCTTTGCATATCTAAAATAGAAAATAAGGTGTTAGCATTGCCACATAAATTTACCAAGTTTATTTAAAAACACATTATTTAATAACGTTAATTACTTAGATTCTACGCATTCACTGCTAACGACGCACCTGCGCGTCCAACTGTTAGAGAATTTACGAAGAAGACGAAATTTCAGCAGTGAATGTGTTAAGGCTTGACCTTAATATGCAAAAACGTAGTATGTTCAAACATTACATCTATTTTGTTTGAACAGAGAATTACGTTGGGATGAAAGTTGGTATTGCGGAAATGTGTCATTCACAAACGAAGTGAGAATAATGAATTACAGACAAAGCATTTCTTAAACATACCTGAATTTCAAAAAAAAATAACAAAATGTTTATTTAAAATAATGGGACAGAACGATGAGAGGAAACTTCTAAAGAATATTGATAATTTAGAAAACGGATTTGTGAATGGTCAAAGACATGAAAGTTTACGTTTCTGCAGGTAAGAAGGATGGGATTTAATAGATTAATTTTATTGTTCGAGAAAAGTTTTGTTTATGAATGGTTCCCATGTGCATGTAAATACGTTGTTCAAGGGCAGAGGCCCAAAGAAAATTAATGGATTGTGATAATAATTAATTGATATGATGGTTAGAAAGTGAGTGAATATAGCCCGATAGAGATAAATACATTGCGTTGACCCCAAATAACACGGGGTAGAGGGAGATGATGACGTTTCACTGTATGTTTAATAACCGCTTAATTTCAGACATCACCATTACAGAGTCTCAAGTCATGGAAGAAAAATACAGCGTGCTGTATTAAAATCTGGTCTATTTAATTTAGAAAAGAGCAAAAAGTTCAAGTATCACGTGTTCCCTGACGTCGTGACGGCTTTCATCGAAGCCAGATGGCGATGGACCTTAGTGTACTGCATTCTCACGTATCTATTCATTTGGCTGTTCTTCACGGCTATTTGGTGGGGCATCTTGTACGCACATGACGACCTAGAAGAGGATCATCTTCCACATATCAACAATTCCACGAACTGGATCCCTTGTGTGCGAGAAATCTACGGATTTACATCTTTGTTTCTGTTCAGTATTGAGATCCACACGACAATCGGCTACGGAACTAGAAGTATCACTCTGGAATGCCCAACTGCAATACTTACAATGTGCATTGAAAGTATACTCGGCACTATTACGCAGTCGTTTATTGTTGGCATCGTTTTTGCGAAGTTAACGAGGCCAAAGAACCGAACTCAAACACTACTCTTCTCCAAACATGCCGTGATAAACCAAAGGAACCGCAAACTATGCCTGATGTTCAGAGTAGGCAACACTCGGAAATCAAGGATCA
The DNA here is from genome assembly GCA_964035505.1 of Watsonalla cultraria. NCBI lineage: Eukaryota > Metazoa > Arthropoda > Insecta > Lepidoptera > Drepanidae > Watsonalla > Watsonalla cultraria. The sequence continues at coordinate 6,833,920 of OZ037722.1, read as the reverse complement.
TTGACGTCAGTATCCAGGCCTATTTGATCAGGTGTACCTTCAATAGCCACGAGTTGAACGAGCAGATAAAACTAAATGTATCGGCGGACTCTAGTGAAAACATATCCTTCATATTTCCAATATCCGTAGTGCATATCATTGATGAACATAGTCCCTTTTATGCCATGTCTGCTCACGACATTCTGAACTCAGAACTGGAGATCTTGGTGGTTTTTGAAGGTATCATAGAGTCGACTGGTCAACCAGTCCAGGCAAAGTCGAGTTACATAGCCTCTGAAATTCTTTGGGGCCATCGCTTTGTCCAAGTCATTGATTATTCCTTCGCCAAACAAGGTTTCACCATTGATTATTCTAAGTTTGATGTGACCGAGCGTATACATATTCCACTGTGCTCAGGTAAACAACTAAATTCATTTTATAGAGACAGTTTCCGTGGTCTCATGGTCACACGAACGACGTAAGAATTGTGTTCATATTGCCTTTCATAGTTCCTTTGAAGAGATCAGAATGGCCAAATTACTATGACGTAGAGCTTTCGAATTCTATTCATGAAGTGATTCAATGAAGTCCTGCTTGCTACCGCCCACCACAGTGGTTACTTACTAACAAACAATGGGTACGTACAACTAATTCCATTACCCAATCGGTAAGGGATTGATGTAGTTTATCATTTGTTTCGACCACTTGGATTCAATATCACAAAAATCTTCTTGAGCTCTATGATATCCTGGTATATGGTCTGCATTGCTGTAATCTGTAGCTGAAGCGTCGAAACCAACATTTTAACCGAAGCTAACTGAGTATTACACTTTCGCAAGTCCACGTCCAATTTTGTTATTAACTTATTGTTCATTTCAAACTGTTGCTGAACATAGGCCTTGCCTATATAATTATTATCAGTCATTTTAACATTGTAACCCTACAATTCTGTCATTAGCACATATTCACGTTAATAAGACTAAAGTACTTTAAAATCGTCATAAAATATATACCTAAGGCGACCGCGCCTGCCCTCACAATACATTAACTATATTTTTTTATACCTAGTTGTGTTAGCCAAGTGATAAAATTGCTGATATTGAATGACTGATACCTGCTGCAAGGTTTTTTTGAAGTAGGTAAAACTAACTTTTAGAGATTTATCTTTTTATCGATGACTACGATTATTCACAATGTTTACCTTCATTGTTTGAGGTACCTATCTACTCTGTTACGGCCGTTGTATATATAGAACGCAAAGATATTAGGTCTCTTGTTAAGTATTTAACTACCCAATATTTTATTAATTAAATCTGAGTAATTATAAATAGTCTAGGTAGTTAGTAGGCACTCGAGAGTTTAATTACTAAATTATAAAATATCGTCATTCTTCCATCAATGACCTAATACGGCGGGCTCTGGTCACGGTCAGGGTGCCTGCTGCTGTACTGGAACCAGTAGGTTAGGCGCGCGGCTCCGTCCCATCTCCCCGGCACTGCTGTGGTGGCCGGTGCTGCTGCTGCTAAGCAGGAGTGCCTCAAGCGCCGGAAATATGCGTGCATTGGTCAAGGATATATATTTTCTGCGTTTGCGGTTGAAACTCTGGGGCCTTGGGGTCCGGATACTCATCAGCTTTTCAAAGAGCTTGCACGTCGTCTGGTAGAAGCCTCTCGTGACAAGAGAGCTGGGGCTTTTCTCGCTCAGAGAATCAGCATTGCTATTCAACGTGGCAATGCTGCCAGTCTTCTTGGCACGATCCCAAGAGACACCGACTTGGGACAAGTTTTCTACCTTTAATTAGTTTTAAGTACTGTTCCTTGTATATATAATTAAGTTTTTATTGAATAAATTTATTCACTAAAATATTAATAATTTTAATTTAAATAAATAAACTGAATATTTTGTTAAGTAAGTAGTAATGTTCCCCACTGAGGCCTTTCTATGTTCCCGGTATTGATCTAATTTAAATGGTACCTTGTTCTTGTTCTTAAATCCGACTTAGTAGCAGTATGTTTTATATATAGTAGACAATCAGTTGCACTTTAATGAATAGGTTTTTCTTGCGGCAGTACCTAGTAGGCAATACCAAACCAAAGCATGTTTTCTTTCTCATAGGTCTATTACTGCTAATACGGAGTGTGCGTGCGATGCGAAAATTTATGTCAAATCACTATTTTACGTCTGTGGTCCAAAAAATGTAATCTGTGGTTTGGAGGTATCCCATGGATAAAGAAAAAAAATCACTAGGTATTCTACTCCATAGACATAAATAAATCCTACGCGGACACAATATTTCATAATTGTATTACGATATATCTGTGGTATTTCTGTAATACATCTAAAATTTCGACTACTATAAAATCAAACAAATATGAGGCCGTACATAGTGTGTCAGCTGATTATTAATTAAATTTTACGAACCCTTAAATCTTATAAAAAGCATGCACCAATATTATAGAACAATCACAGACAAATTAAATAGTTACATTTTATAGCCATAGATATATATTTTTTAATCTTTGTTATGGTTGTAAGCGAATTATTTTCTATATCTATCTATGTTATAGCCAAGGTGCCATAGACAAGAATAGACTGAAGTAACACCAACCTAAAGAAATAAAAAACAAAATTGACAAAAGTGTGCTGTCATTTTTCTGTCCATCGAATCAATCACTGTTGATTTTCTAAAACAAAAAGTATATTGTTATATTAGGAAAAGATGTTTCGTGCTAATAATTTTGATAAGTTACTTGGTGAGTTAATGATTTAAACATTAATTACTTCACTGGTGGTGCTCCGGGACGGTGTTTTAAAATAGACGTAGGATCATAACGAGTACTGAGATGTTTTTATTGAGAACACTTTTCTCTTATTAGCATTTTACTTTCTTTTATTATACTACAGTTAGCTCTGTCTAATTATTTGGACGTATTAGTACTAAACAGTGCCAGTGGAAAAGTGTAGGATGAACCTTACGATTCTAGTCTGATAATTGTGAAATACCTACCTAATTTATTCTAGATAAAGCTACAAGTAATCTACGGCTGGACCCTGATTGGCCGACGATTCTTCAAATTTGTGATTTGATCAGACAAAATGATTGTTCGTGAGTATAATTGTAAAACATTGGACACCTTTTCTTCTTTAGTATCAAAAAATGTATCTTGTTGAATTCTTGTTTCAATGAAAGTAACACTTTCACTTGTATCATCTTAAGCATTGAAGTAAACTGGTATTTAGTTATGAGGGTGAAATTATTTTTTACAAAAATGATTCATTGTCTTGAGTCACATACTCTTAATTGGTTCTCCAATCAAGGCTTAAATTACAATAAATATCAGAGTAAACATAAACACCAATAATTTATTATAACGGCTTGGACATATGGCTGTAGTTTGAAATGCAATACTGATAAATGTAATTCTTAAATAGTAAACCTACCTATGATCTATACACAGTCTACTCTGTAATTCTTGTTACTCCTGCACATACTAACAACAATGTATTAGCATCAAATTTGTAATGTAGATAGCTTATACCCCAGCTTAATACATATTAAGCAATGTTCTTGTATTTTAAAAATAGGTAGTACATCAGGGGCCTAACCATGAGCTCTTATTGCAACGATAGTTCAGCTGTGTGACAGTGGCAGATATATACACATCATATACATCTGTCTCATAATATGAGTCAAACTATCATGGCTCATGGCAGGACCCCAGAGCACAGTTAGATTACAATAATACAATCGAACTCTATTGAACAGATCTTGTTTTTGGCCTTCACATTTAACTTGACATTGCAAGGTTATTTTGCTTATAATGTGTATGTGCATTCAGACCAACTGGGATTTTGTATAATCAATACTATTGAAGAGAACAAACAGCCTTCATTTAATTTCACAAACAAGTCCATCACAACCTGCCAAGCACCACATCATTTTAACACATTAATTTTTTAGTTAAAAAGGATTGTCACACATTTGCATACCTTTTTTGGGACCCTTCTAGCCTGTGCAGTTCCTAGTATTATTATAAGTACCAAGATGACTGAGCTTAGCCTAGTTAGATAGATTTATCAACAACACAACCCCCTGCATACAAAATCTAATAAAAATTGTTGGAACTGTTTTCAAGGTTCAGATTATATATAATATATAAATATATTTATAGTTTAAAGGTATAGGGCTTTACGCAGACTATGTATTTCAAATGTATGCTAAGATAAAATCCTTGTTTTAGACCCAAATATGCAATTGCCGCTGTTAAAAAGAAGCTGTATTCACAAAACCCACACCAAGCGATGTTTTCCTTACTTACACTCGAGAGTATGGTCAAAAATTGTGGTGAGTATTTTATATTACTTCACTGTTACTTACCTCCTTTATTCTATTATTTGATCTTTGATTATGAAAACAGTAGTCTATGGATGTTATAAAGTATAATATAATTAGTGTAATTGTTTATTTGTTACCATTCTAACTATCATCAATGAATAAATAATAAAATGTATGGAATGTTTATCACAATATCATACTGCATTCAAATTCAAACTATCTTGATGTGTTTTAATAAAATTTCAATGATCCCCATACTAACCAAAATATTGATCTGCCACCTGCAAGCATTGTGCAAATCTATACAGATAAATCAAATGAAACTGTCTGTTTGTAATGCGAAGTTAAGAACTCTTCTCTAAATGCATACCAAAGCAAATACAATACATAAACAAATATATTTTTTAAATTTTCTTCTCTAAAATGACTAGACTGATTTTAACGCAGTATGCAACTATCAGTAACAGATAGCTGATGTTATAGGAAGTAACATAGGTTACTTTTATTAAAAAATTTGGAATCTAGTTCTGCTTTCGAAAGCCACCCATGGCGACACCATAAGTCACAGCTAGTAGGGGCACCTAATAATGAATTATAATATTGTTTGCTTTTTCTTTAGGCTCTGGTATCCACGATGAAGTGACATCAAAAGGATTCTGTGAAATGCTAAGGGACCTTGTGAAGACCACACAGCATGAGAACTTACGCACCAAGATACTTGAGCTGATACAAGCTTGGGCATTTGCCTTCAGGAATGCACCCAAATATAGATCTGTTCAGGTAAAACACATTATTTACAATCACTATGATGGATACTATTACACTTAATTGCGTAACAAAGGATGAATGCGGCATATTGCTGGGGTATTATGATAAATGTTTATAGCTATAATAATTTTCTTATTGGTCTATAATTTTGTCCAATCATCTTCTAATTCATCACCAACTTTTCTGATCTCAGTATCTCTTCTGCTATTCCTTCAATAGAGATTTTTTATGTAAAATGTTTTGTAAATAATGAGTCAGTCTTTTTTTTTATAAATTTCCTAGTGTCAATACAAATAAAACGGATTAGGGTTCCAAAAAACTTTTCTACTTATCATACCTCCCTACATACATATTCCTTACATATTTAAATGCAAACACCTAGCCTAATTACCCTGACGCGCGTCTCAAACCCGCAACACCTAGCATTGCAGTAAATATACTTATTACAGTTACAGATATGTCTAATGTGTAGTGGAGTTTTGTTATTTATTTTTCCTGATAATATCATTCCTCACGAAATAACTACTCCTGGTTCTTCAAACAAGCAAGTACTTGCTTGTCAGAAGTATTGCTTACCCTATCTGAAGTATTGATTTAGTTAGTGGGTCTAATCTAATTATAGACATACTTTCGGCCAATACACGGTGGGCGAGACTGTTCTTTCTATTATGTTTGAACTTCAACATAGAGTATTTATCAAGGGTTAGAGCTTAGTCTAAAGTAGGTAGTTATAAGTACCTTACTTTTTGTGTTTTCTTTCTATGCGATACTAGCGAAATGTTACAAATCACACACCCGCTGAAGCCATAGGTAAATAAGGATCTTAAGCTGATAATATTAACATAGGGAATGATAATAGTTAGGTAGGTACTTCAATCATGGATTGTAAGTAGGTACTTACAGGTCCCGTGACGAGTTTTGAGAATGCGCAGTAGTCATTTTATGAGACTGTCTCTGTATTAACGTATGGCGCGAGATGAATAAAACATCATGCGCAGTATCCCAGCTATTTTTGCTGGGTGCTCTTAGCTCGTAACGGCACCTGTATGTACCTACTATTCATCACGGATATTTTTTCATGTTTTCACAAAATTATTTTCTCCCGACTCGAAGCTACATGTAGGCGAATTGAGAGAGAATAATTGCACTCCCAGAGAATCTATATAATATACCCACACAGTTATGTGGGTCGAGTCATTCAATCAAATATAATTAGCGAGCGGGCTACCCGGTGCAGTATATTCAAGTACATAATTATTCTGTTTACTTGGCTCATTTTGTGTCAATGCCCTGATACGCGTTGATTTTATCTATGTAGGTAGGTACTATACAAATACGTCATTACGAGCGTAGGCTCGGCATTATATTGTTGAATTACAAATTATTAAACATATTTTATCTAATTGGACTCGAGATCTGATTATTATTTTATATTTTCGAACATTTACGAAATAAGAGACTAGTACCGATAATGATAAAAACGCTTTTGTTACAGCAAAAAAGGTCCGATGTTGATACTTATTTCTTTTGTAACACTACACTGGTAGGTAGACCGTAACTGTAGTTTTTCTGCAGTTTTCCTCGACACATTCAATGACACGCCAGTCTATAGCAAGTTATAGTGAAGACTGGCAAGTGCCGACTTTATAGTACGGTGCTTATTTATATGCGTCAGTTAACGGTACAATTGATCACACAAGTTTCTGTACATTTGCACTTCAAACTATAGTTGAGTATAACTTGTGCTGCTGGTTGTTCCTACGTCATCAGTAGTCGTCACCCTTATCTTTCGATCGCGTGAGTCACTATCCATCGCAGTACCAGACAAATAACACAGTCAGGTGGTAAAACACCTTTGTTTAGTAGCTATCTGTGAAAAGTGTTTTTCATTCTACATAAAACAAAATGGTAGACATTGAATGTTTTTTATATTGTGTTTCCCAGTTAGTAGTTTTATGTTAACGGCGATGTTTGTAATGTGCAGGACACTGTGAATATTCTAAAGGCGGAAGGTTTCAAGTTCCCCACATTGAAGGAATCTGATGCAATGTTCTCAGCGGACACAGCCCCGGAGTGGGCTGATGGTGAAGTGTGCCACAGGTATGTCCATATACACAAACCTAGTACTTACATGTTTATAATGAGTAATCATTCATTTAATTTAAAAAAGAAGATAACTTCTTTTTGTACGTACTTGTTTAAATAAATTAAACCACTTTGACCTTCACAAGATAAATATAAATAAATGTTACTTGCATAAAGCATGTAATTTTCTATCAATTTCACTTTTTAATTGAAAACAGTGTATTCAAAGAATATGCCAATATATTTTCTTTCCTATTTGTTCAGCTTTACTGAACAAAGGCTGCATGCAATCAAGCAGGTTATTGATCTTTATTGATCTCAAATAAAAGATAACAGTATTCAGAACAAAGCTAGGTATTTTAGTGAAAATAAGAGGTAAAATTGCGAATATAGTTCCAATTCAGAACTCTAACATGAATTTATGTTAGTAATATCATGTCCAGCAAGGATCTGATGTGGATTGATGCTGATGACCAACACTGACTGAAATAAATTAATCGAATTTATCTTGGTGATCAGGTGTCGCACGGCATTCTCATTGATGGTACGCAGACACCATTGCCGTGCTTGTGGTCAGGTGTTCTGTCAGCAATGCAGCTCGAAAACATCCACTTTGCCCAAGTTTGGCATTGAGAAAGAGGTATACACAATGAGTGTTTTATTCCTTTATAGTGTACTAGCTGTGCCCCGCGGTTTCACCCGCGTAGATTTAGTTTCTTCCTTATTGTCGCGGAACCCTCATATTTTTAATAAATAAAAGTAGCCTAAGTTACTCCTTGAAACATCAGCTACCTACCAGTGAAAGTCCCGTTAAAATCCGTCCAGCCGTTTAAGAGATTACCCGGAACAAACAGACAGACAGACAGAGACAAAATTTAAAACTTGGTTTTTTAGTGTCAGTAGCGTGTATACTTTCATATGCATTTAGTGAAAAGCTGTTATTTTGGAATTACAAACAGACACTTCAATATTATTTATCTGTATAGATATATATAGTATAGCCTTCTTTTATTACTTATATTAAAGTTTGCAAGGCGAAAATTTGTATGTAAGGTAGTAGATAGTTGGAGAAACTTTTCATCCAACTATTTCCAAAATGAACATAGGCTATATTGTTTATTATACCATTCGGTTTAGCTGTGTGCGGAAGCTACTGTCATAATAAACTCAAGGAAAAATTTACTGACTTGCTTTGTTTATGAACACAATGTTCATCAATAGTATAAGATAGTATTGGGGGCATCATATCTGTATTGACCCATTTGTTTCTGTATTGTACTGTGTGTATTGTTTTTGAATAGTATTGTGTTTTGCTGTTGAGGATGCAGTTTACTGCAGAGTTTCTTGATACATTGCATCTGATATCTTGAGAGCACTTGCTAAACCAATAGTATTACTTGTATGACATCAGTTCTAGTAAAATCTCTTCACACATTTGATCTACCGAGCAATAGAAGATGTATTCTGTCCCTTATCATGAGTTTTCATAATCTCATAAGCATTACAGACAATATTTGTATTGGGTATTTAAGTTCTTAATGTCACTGCTTAGGGGTGCCATATAATAATATTCGGCGGAGACAGTAGTGATTTTAGAACAGGAAACAATGGCTAGCTTGTGATACGGTTTTGTGTTAAAAATCTTGCCTGTGGCTTTATAACTCCCAAAGTATGATACTAAATGTTATCCCATATTTAGTAACCTAGATCAACATGTTTTCATGCTAGGTGAGAGTCTGCGATGCATGTTACGACAAGGTGAGCCGGCCCCCATCATCGTCAGCCAAACTTGAAATTGTTGATACAGCAAATGACTATGGACCATCACAGCCACAGGTATGTTATCAAACCATTGTTTTAATACATTTTTTTTTTTTAATTATGTATGTTAAATGATTTGATGAGATGTTGATTATTCAAACAATAACCATTCTTGCTCTCACAAGATCATTATACAATAGACACTGAACATACATATAGGTTAAGATTAAGAAATACTGAGCAACTTATCCACTCTATTGGAAACATTGGAAACTGTCATTTGTGGACTTACCTTTTGTTTGAGGTTAGTAACTTCACATGATTTACTTACATTGATCAAATAAAATCACATTATGCTTAAAATTACTTTATTAAACCTAAATAGACCCGAATTTTACTGTCCTTCGTAATTTTCTCCCGGCATTTCACCGCCGGGTACTAACATAGCAATGTTGTTTCCGTTCAAAAGAATTTGGTCCAATTTAGTGATTTTCCTTCCTTCAGGCGTCGATTCGTACTCGGTGACGTCATCTAGTAACATATTGACGAAGTCGTCAAATCCTTGAAGCGTCCCAACCATTTCTTTGTCATTCTTCATTATTATGTGAATCCTAGAACCTATGCATTTATCCACGAGTTCGAGCGGCAACAATGTGTTAGGATTAGGAAGTGTCGCTTGTGCCATTGCTCGGAATGTGAAGAAATAATGCAACTGTTCACGTAGAAGCACTCGAAATGATTTTTATAACAAATCGTAATAAATTACAATCAAACACCTAAGAATATATCTGTTTTTACTTGAGTTGAATTTCGTGTTTGATTTGACTCTTGACTGACGTTGACTTTGACTGACAGTTTGGCTAGTCATGACATTATGTCGTTATTAGGTTGTTTAGAAACCAACTTGTCTGTGGTGAGAATTGTGACTTTTATTTGACACGTTTCTGAACGAACAAATGTTTAGTGATACCATGTGATTTTAATATCATCGCTTCGTATAAAAATAAGGTGATCAGCCACATCGGCTTAAATCAAGTGCCGACGCCAAATACATGGGATTAAAGCCAGGGAGATGATGATGTGATTTTAATATCAAGAAATGGCTTGGGACTGACATTATTTTGATAATCCGCAACAAACAAAAAATACTCATTCATATGTTTTGTACATAATTGTTTTGTTCATAATTAAATTTGTATTTTTTCATATTTTTGTGTATTATCGTTGAGGACTTGGCTGTATAGGCAGCGCTCTCTTTGCCTTTCCTCATCAATCAAAGTATTAAAAAGTAGACTGCTCAAAGTTTTGACAAACCTTTTGTTAATTTGAAATTTAACGAACGGCAGTTTGATTCTGTTTGAATGAGTTGTGTGTGTTGTGTTTTGAAACGAATTCACTTACTTATTTGAGTATTGTGGAGAATACAGTTACAAATACATCGCTCCTCTGAATATTTCGGAAATGGCAAAGAATTACGTTACGAAATATCGTGGTGAAATTTATTTCACACCGAATGGAAATCTTCGCATAAAAGACGAGCCAGTTACCCCAATAGAAGAGGACTTTGGCGAACATAATAATTTGGACCGCTCGTACGAAGATCATTATGGAATGCGGAAATCTTTATCAATGAATGATATTGCGGGTCGGAGACAAGATCACCGAGATTCTGAATTTAATGAAACTAGTGAACATGAGGCTTACCAGAGGGTCCGACGACCGACTGGAGCACCGCTAGAGTTATCTAGAACCAAATTTGTTTCAATGGCTGAAGCAATTTATCACTATCAACGTGATACACCTGGCCGTTTCCATTCAACGAAGCCACAGATGTTCCGTTCACAAGGCACCCATGGGCGAAAAGGCCTGACAGTAGCCCAATCTCCCATGCTACGCTCTAAAACGCGCTCAAGGCCGACACATATAATTTCACAAAAAGAAAAGGAGGAAATGGAACTCGAAGAAATAAGGAAATTCAAAATTAAAGCTAATCCCATTCCTAAAGCAGTTCTAGAAGGTGCTATTAACCTCCCTGAGGTGTCAAGAAAGGGCCCAACAGTTCCAGAGCCATTTAAATTAACAGAAATTCAGAAGAAAGCAGCCCAGTCATCTGCTCCAGCACATACTTTCAAAGCTCGGCCAGCGCCCAAACAGATACTTGAGAAACCACACATACCAGTGAAGCCTCCCATCCACATAACAAAACCTATTAGCCCCAAATTTCACCATAAAAGAGCTAACTCTGTAGACCACCTGAAGCATATGAAACAAGATAAATGTACAGAGAAACATCCCGTACGCCAGGGCCCAGTTCGTCCAGAGCCATTTTCATTTGAAAAACGGGATGAAAATATGAAGAAGCGCAGGGAAGAATGGGTTAAACGGCAGATTGAGGAGGAGCGTAAGCTAGCAGGACAGTTCAAGGCCCAGCCTCTCCCTGGAGCTGTGAGGAAGAGGATGCAGTGCGCTACCACCAAAGGGAGCTCTTCAACATCATCTGACAATAAAGAGAACCAGTTTAAATTTGAAGCTCGCCCACCAACAGTGCTTTACAAAGAACCATTCAAACCTGTTCTTCATTCAACACAAGTTGTGAAATCTGTTCCATTTTCACTGACCTCTGAGAAAAGAGCCGCTGAGAGAGAAAAGTTTGATAAACTACTGAAAATGAAAGAGGAAGAACATGAGAGAATTAGAAAGCAAAGGGAAAAGGAGCAACAGGAGGCAGAGCAGAAGCTGAAAGCAGAGTTGAGAGCTAAACTAGTGCACCATGCTAAGCCAGTTCCAGCATTCACAAATTATATGCCAGAGAAATCTGCTATCCCTCTCACAGTGCCTGAGACACCTAAGTTTGTTAGGAGACTGCAACAACATTAGGATTATCTAACTATTTTGTTTTCAGTTTCTTAATCTTTAAGAAATTTGTGGAAATTGTTAGGAATTTTGTTTAGAACAATGGCAAAAGGCTTATTTGACCATTTATGGAATTTATTATTGTCTTTTTAGCTAAATTTGTAATTACATGTTTAGTAACTATTTGTCATTTGAAATGTTTTTATTATGCAATTTTTTTGTATGTTCTTAGTCTTACATCTGACATACATTTATATTGTTATCTTGGGGCTTAAACCTACTCTTAATAATTAGTTATCATGGCCATTATTAAACTATGAATGTACTGATGATATTTTAGAATTATGTTTCTAGTTTTACATTTGACATTGATTTTAATGTTTTCTTGGTACTGAAACCCACTGTAAATAAACATTTAACATTGTAATAAATGACCTTAAATAATTGTTTTCTTTTTATTCACAAGTCCCCATTTTCTGCTTTAACCCAGGCTAGGAGTCCCATCCCTTTGTGACTAATAGGTAATAGTTGTCTGCTCCTTACATGAAGACACTAAATATCATCGCTTGCAATATCAAGGGTTTAAAAAAAAAGTTTCCATCTGTAAAATTCCTTACAAACAACAAAGAGATAGGTACCTATCTATTTCTAAACTGTTTAATTATTTTCTTAAGATTAATATAATATGCATATAGACTAAAGTCACAAAAAATTTGGTTGATCACTTACAAGTATTATTTCTCGAAAGAGTTTTATTTCGATCTGCATTTACCTCAGATCAATGGTAGTAATAACTAAGGAAGTGTAATATATTTTCATCAGAAACGTCCAGCGGGCGGTAAGACAGCGGAGGAACTGCAAGAAGAAGAGGAGTTGCAGCTGGCGTTGGCGCTCAGTCAGTCTGAGGCCGAGCACAAGGAGAAGGAACGCAAGTCGCGATCGCACATCGCACCAGACCCGGCACACTTGCCAACAGGTATGTTATCACAATACACATAACTCTAATTGATATAATCCAATAAGGCTTTATGAGCTTTTGGTTCAAATGCAGGCAACAACTTTTCCTTTAAACTTATGTAGGTATAGGCGCCGTCTCGAGTTATGTGTACGACGCGAATAAAATACATGCGTAATTATCCACACTATTTCGCTAAGCGTAAATAACTCGTGGCGCCACCTGGGCCTGTACACAACGTAACATTAACCTCGCGCTTGCGCAAATAGAAGAAATTCATTCAAGACAAAAAATGCATAGAAAATGTATGGAACATACATTACGTAAATCAGACACATGACATCACATAGGTTACAACTTGTATAGTTTCTACAAGCGAAGCGTGAAGACAATGTTACTTGTCTACTGGCCCAGTAATAGATGTTACCAGTTAACAGCAAAACCACTATAGGTAATGTTTGTATATGTGTAGTGTCCCCAAGCGGGTCATCGGTGAGTGCGTCCCCGGAGCACGGCGCGGGATCAGTGTCGGGCGGCACGGAGCTGTCCCGCTACCTCGACCGCAGCTACTGGGAGCAGCGGCTCGCCAGGGATGCGCCCACCGCACCCGCGCCCGCCTCACATGCCTCGCACGACCTTATTGAGGTAGGTACTACTCGATTATACATTTCTTTACAAATAAAAGAGTGTGGCAAACGGTGGTTACTGCCATGCCCATGGGAGTGAGCGTATGTATGTAGGGTTTCCCGTTCGAAATTCGGAGCTGGCCGACTACCTTATAATGCTAGTACTACTGTGTTCCTGCGGTGGGTAAGGTGCTCCATGGAGGGAGGGGAGAAGTGGAGTCGCTGTGTTGGCTCGGCGATTGCACTCTCTATTAGGCAGGCAATGCGCTCTGGTGTTGTTCATGTTCATAGTGGCTGCTTTCTATCAGGCGGACTGCACGCTTGGTTGTCACCTTTGGTCTAAAAATAAATGTATAGTCCCCATATAGTTTGGACATCTTTGGCAATAATTACAAGTGACAACTGGTTAAACCCAAGTCACCGATTTTTCTCGTAAAAGGGTTTGCTAAGGCCAGGTGGTGGTTAATAACATGCTCTACAATTAGGTTTCCCGATAAAATTCTGTAAATTTAGACGGTAAATTGCTTTCTCTTCAACAGGACTATCCGAAAGCGTCCACAGCACAGGCAGAGGAAGACGATATATCTGAAGACAAAGAAATCGACGAGTTCGTAGAATCATTGAAGTCCCAAGTCGAAATATTTGTTAACAGGATGAAAAGCAATTCGTCACGGTACATATAAAATTATGAATCTTAATATAAAACCTATAAATTATGCCATGCTCATCTGATAGTAAACTGGTAATTTGGTTACTAATATTCTATGAAAAATTACAATCGATTACCTGTTTGATACTGCTTGAAATTGTCACCCTTGTAATGGAAGTGGCTACCATAATGTGCAGAGATACTTCTCAAAAGAAGGATGTTTAAATAATTATGTCAATTTTTTTAGGGTGCCATACCGAAAGGGTCAAATGCGACCCTGGATTACTAAGACTCCACTGTCTGTCCGTCTCTCCGTCTGTCACCAGGCTGTATCTCTGAACCGTGATAGTTAGACAATAAATTGTTCACATGAGGATGCTTTGCTCTAACAACAAATACTAAAATCTAAAATAAAATAGATATATCGCATACATAACATTTCGCCTTCGTTCGCGAGTCTGATTAGCACTGGGCCGGCTTTTTTAATCATATTTTTTGTGTTGATGTGAGTAAATTTTTCACGTTAGATATGTGCGTATTGTACATGCCTATAATATCAGCTTTATGTATGTTTATAGAGGACGATCGATCGCCAACGACACAGCGGTGCAGAGTTTGTTCATGAACATCACGGCGATGCATTCGCGCCTCCTGAAGTACATCCAACAACAAGACGACAAGCGGGTTTATTTGGAGAGTTTGCAAGTTCGTTAATATTCAGCTCATCTTTATTTTGTTAAGACATTTTTTTTCCTTAAATTTTCTAAGTTACAATCTAATATGGAGGAGCTTGTAACTGTTGCTCGCTACTATCAAAAACACATCTATGTTTTGTACACTTGTATGGTTAGTTGTTTTACTTATTTGCACTACCACATTCACACATGTCGACAACGACTGCCTAAAATGTTTCAGCGGATTATTTACGTCGTCCTTTTCCGTTTCTATAGAACAAAATAATATAGACGTTCAATGTGCCTTAGCATAGCTGTAACTGAATTTCAACATTTTCATTTATTTTCCAGGATAAAGTGACTCAGATCCGCGATAGTAGAGCAGCGCTGGACACATTACGAGCCGAACACGCGGCCCGACTAGCGGCGGCGGCCGAAGCTGCAGAGCGAACGCGACAGATGCAAATGGCCGCCAAACTGCAGGCCATGCGCAAAAAGAAACACGAGTACCTACAGTACCAGAGACAACTGGCACTCCACAAAGTACAGGTAAAAAAAACAATGACACGAATTACTTACTGACTGCCTCGTTGCGTTGGTCTAGTGGTCGCGAACGCTACTGCGGTCTTACACGAGGTCCTCGGTTCAATCCTGCGTCCGAAAAAGTTTACTGGATTTTTCGATCTTTAATTTCGCAGTTGCAGCCCGGACTCTGGATTAGTCCCCGGTTAACGGATTGCCGTTAATCGGGCAAGCCTATTGAGACTTGCCCCTATTCTAAACGCGATAAAAATATACATGTGTGTATGTATAGGTGTACTATAAGTACACCTGTGCCTACCTATTAGGGGAATATAGGCGCGAGCATATGTATTTACAACATACTTAATATTTTCAGGAACAAGAACGCGAAATGCAGATGAGACAGGAGCAACAGAAACATCAATACCTCATGTCGGCCAACAGTTATTACATGCCCGGAGTTGCAATGCAACAATATCAACCTGGGTATCCAAACCAAGCCATGTATGGCAATCCCCAATTCCACCCACAGATGATGCCACAAGCGACCACAGACGGCACCATGAATGTGCCTGGCCAGGCCCAGATGTCGCAGGGTAACATGCAAATGAACACGAATCAAATTGGTGCTATATCCCAGTCAATGCCCCAGCTCCCCAATTCATTCCCGATGACTACCGCCGGCGCCCCCGTCAGCCAGACTATCAGTGCTCAGGCAGCCATGAACCAGCCCAACATCCGCCAAAACCTAGGACAACAACTTCCAATGCAACAGCAGATGCTTATGCAACAGATGCATCAAATGCGCATGCCAGTTCAACCAGGGGTCCACCAAATGTTGCCTCAGAATATGCCAAATAGTCTCCCGCAGCAAAATGGACAAACATCCCAGATGCCTAAACAAAATTTGCAAAATCAACCACAGCAACCAGCCAACGCCATGATGCCTTCGATGTCAGTCGGCCAACAGAATATTGGGCAACCAATGATCAATTCTAGTAATGCAATGATGGGAATGCAAGTTCAGAATATGAGAATGCCACAGATGCAAGGCAGTCAGTCTAATGCTAATCAACAGGTACCGGGATATCCTATGAATTTTCAAACTCAGCAAAGCAACCAGCCGCCAAGCTCCCAAGCTCCGAATATACAACAGTCATCCCAGCACATTTCTGGGCAGCAATTGTCAATGCCTGGTCAGCCGATGTCATTAGCGGGTCAACAGATGATGCCAGGACAACCTCAAGGTATGCAAATTCCTAGCCACCTGCCTGCCACAACCCAAGGTCAACAAGCCGCTCAGGGTCAAGGACAACCTATAACGCAACAAAACCAAATGCCTCCCGGACAGTCAATGCCAGCACCTGGACAATCTATCCAGCCCCCTGGAACACAAATTATGATGCATGGCCAACAAATGCCACAAGGTCACAATATGCCCCAACAAGGTCAACAGATGTTAAACCAACAAATGGCTCAAAACCAGCCAACACCGGGACCAGGCCAACAAATTAACCATCAGATGCAACCTAGCCAAATGCAGCAGTTACCACAAGTGCCACATCAATTGGGCGGTCAAGTCCAGCACCTACCAACAATACCACAGGGACAAGCCCTTTCGCAAAGTCACACTATGCAACAAGGTCAGCCTATGCAACAAAGTCAGCCCATGCCACAAGGTCAACCTATGCAACAAGGTCAATCCATGCCTCAAGGTCAACCTATGCAACAAAATCAGCCTATGCAACAAGGTCAACCCATGCCTCAAGGTCAACCTATGCCACAAGGCCAGCAAATGCAACAGGGGCAACCCATGGCACAGGGTCAGCAGATGCAACAAGGACAGCCACCAAACATGGGTCAACCTATGAAAATTCAGCAGCAAAGTTTTGGCAATGCGCCTCCACAACAACAACCTAATCAACAGGCGCAACAAGCCCAAACCCCCGTCAAGTCTGAAAACAATAATAGCACCACAGAATTAATAAGTTTTGATTAAATGCATGTATGTACTATATTATGAAGATATTGAACGACTGTAATAAATTGTGTTTATGTAGGTACGTTAAAAATTGTATGCAATATTATGCTCGTAGTAAGATGTTGTTGCCATGTCGGGGCAGGTTTATATTCTAAAAATATGTTGGAGATTTTATAGGGATAAAGAAAGCACAGTGCTGTGCGTTGTACAGTTTGGTAATGATGAATGTTATATGACTAGCGGAAACAGAAATGGCAGATGTTATCTTCATATAAATTAGCTTGCAAGTAAAATAAGTGTTGCTATTTGTGTCACCGATAACTTGTGCAACTGTGCTCTTAATAATAATAAATATACATTAAAATCATTTCAGACAACTTTCTGTATCACCTCAAAACTATTGTTATTACCATTAAATTCATTTCAAATGCTATTATGTTGTTAGATTAAAAGGCCTTGTAATCTATGTAAATGCGAGTATGTATAAATATTTTCTCGTTAGTAGTTTAGAGATTAATATAAAGGAAGATAGAAATTCAAATATTTTAATTTTTTATGTTTATTGCGAAATAATTTGTTTTGTTTTAAACTAAGTTATATTATAATATGCTGTATAATACCTACCAATAAAGAAATAAAATGTATTGTTCTGGTATTATTTCTAAGTATATAGAAGAAAAGCCGTTGTGGGGTTGTGGGCGAGGAGACTATTTAAATAGTCTGCATCTGCAACGTAATTTATTAAAGTTCCAATACACTACCAGTGTATATACCAAAACAAAAAAAAACAAAAAACGCTTCTTCCAGCCATGAAAAATATTTTACTGTCTTGCAAGTGCCCAATTTTCCTTGTGGTAAATATTTTTTATGATTAGTGAGAGATAGATAGAGTAAGATAACATAGACGTAAAACAAAATAACTAACATCTGAAAATCAAGTCAAAAAAATCTACACTATCTAGTGAAACGCGCTTAAGTCACAAAAAAAATTGCGTAAATGTCCATAGCAGTGCAACTTTACTAAGCTTTCAGTATCTGTGATAAATTTGACGGCGGGAAAAGTATAATTGAAATCTTTATGTCAAAATAAATTCAATAACAAACAAGATACCGGTCGGTTGTAAGTTATCAGTCCATGTTATAATAATAAATAGTAATTTTAATTGAATTACATTTTTCTTGCAAATAAACAAAGTAAATGCTACTTAAATGGAGGACGATAACCAAGATGGGCCTTTCACTGTGTGGCAAATGTTCAATGCACCTACCATGGTTCTTTTTAACAACTTGGAACATGCTGCTGATGGATTAGACAGACTACTCACTTCCATTTTGAAGCTATCTGGGTGAGTATTTCAGTTATTATATTGCCTATAGCCTATATTGGACATATTTGCTAAGAGAATGCTAAATATATTCTTTAATTTACTTACAGTGACTTCTCTGAAGTTTTAGTAGCAAGACCAGGGTCGTCCAAGTATCCTGATACTTACTATTATACTTTCAATAAATGGCTGATTGGAAGGTTGTTTTATGTGTGGTCAGTGAAGGAACTAAACAGGTACCTATTAAATAGTGATATGTATACTAATATCATAAAGAGGAAAGATTTGTTTGTATTGGAAAGGCTCCATCACTACTAGACCGATATTGAAAATTATTTTAGCCATGGATAGCTACATCATCAGTGAGTAACATAGGCTATATTTTATCTCCATACTCCTACTGAAACGGGAACTATATGGGTGAAATTAAGAATGAAGAAGTTTCATTGCTATAATATACATACTTATTTTTGTTTTAGAATACACAATTTAAGTAAAGATGCACAGTTAAAAATACTAAACATACTCTGTATGAATGGGGCATCTTTCTACAGGAATCTACATTCAGAATATAGCACAATTTTGCAAAAATTGATACAATACTACAATGATAATCTTAATGATGGTGTGGGCAATGTTCTTGTCTTAGAGAACTTTGCTTCGGAGCAAATTGATGTACCAAATGTACAATTAAATTTGGAGCCGATATTTGTGGAGGTTAAAGATCTAAAAACATGCAAGACATTGATAAATCTGACCGTTCAACTTCTCTCTGAGAGTATACCAATGGACTCCCTGCGAATAGATGAAAACTGTGGAGAATGCAAAGCATTATTCAATCAAGTTCTGCATATACTAGAACATTACTCAGTGGATTTGAAATTGGTTTCTGTGCAATTCTTTGCAAATTTGATACATAACTATAATGAGTTTGGTATTTGCAAGTTTACACACAGTTTTCGTGATGTATGTTCACATTTATTATGGTGCATTGAGGCAATGGTGAAAGCAGTTAACATTTTGCACGAAAAATGTGAAGTGGACCAAGCATATCTAGGCAGCTTTAATAAAGTGTTGATAAAGTTAATAAAATTATTTGAAGGCAACAAAGAGCAGGAGAAAATATTGAAAAACATTTGTATAGCCATACTGAGTTCAAAGAACAGCACTGTATTCTGTAAGGAACTGAAGTTGTTGTGTTTATCACAAAGTAAGCATTTGCCACTTCCAATAAACTTGATCAATGTTCAATCGATGGATGCATGTGAGATAGACATGGTCAGAGAAAACTACTGCGATAACATGCTTCAACACCTACAAAATCAAGAACCTGTGAGCCTGCAAGATAATTGGTATTACACGCAAACTATTGGAGTAATAAAATTGTTGAAGTCAAGTGAAGATACAAATATTGATATATTCCATTTGAAAAGATGTGTCGCAGCATTGAACATATTGCAAACTGTATGGATTAAAATGAACAAGTTGGGAACTGACAAATGTAATAAAAATCCCATTCTGTCCGAACATGATGTGCTATACATATGGAATTCACTAGGCAAACTTATTGAGTTACAAAAGCACATTTTTGTATCAGACATTAAGAGAGCTGAATTGTTATTAAATATTTTGCATATTACTTCATCTTTGTGCCAAGATGTAGCAAAAGATAATAATAAACTACTCCAGTTACTGTGTTTTCAAACAGTGCCACAGTTCTCAGAGCAGAACTTGGACTTCAGTGAGAGTATTAAGTTACAAATCTTGAAGTACACAACTATAATAAGTCTTCAGTCAAAGGGAAAGACAAATGACACATGGAGGAGGATTATAACATTTTTAATTTCCAGTTTGATTAAAAATAGAAGTTTGAATATGTATAAAGAAGTAAGTTCACAAAGTTATATGAATAAGGAAAACTAGCTTGAGGTTGTAAGCACTTTTGTCACAGGTCCTGGGTTGAAACCCGAGATTGGGGAGAGTTTTGTTGGGTGTTTCCATCTGTAATTTTCCAGTAGTAGGCCAGAATCTGGAATTGTGCCTGGTTAATGGCATTTGGTTCACCCCCTATTTTGTGGAAATTAAACGTCTGGCCAAATGTAGGTATACTCTAAGCAGCCTACTCCTTCAGGAATATACAGGTGTGAGAGATGTATGCGGGAAAGTAAATTGCAATATCAAAACATAATTATGATCATTAAATAATTGTATACTAAGCTATAACTAAATCCTCATTAAAATATCCATATAACTTTCATTGTTCAGTAATTCGCTATTCTCTTATTCACAGATAATACCACTTTGCCCATTTCTTCAGCTCAACAAAATTGTCTCTGCAAGTAAAATAGTAGGAGACATATTGATGCCAGCATTTTTAACAAAAGACAGAGAATTGCAGAAATTAATCACAGACGTGTTACCAAATATAGCGTGTATGTCATTAGGATCATATAGCATTGTTGTTAACATAGCAAAACAAGGACAGGGACATCCAATATTTGCAAATGACTGCATTGAAATATCTGTAGTGTGTTCTAACTGTGATATTGGAGATAGAATGCAGAATTCTGAACAGTTTTTTTCTGAAGTAAGGAAGGAATACATGGAAATATGTTCTGATACTTTCAAATACTCGCTGAGTCAGCAATCGACTATGAATGGAATAAGAACATTGTTTGGTAAATTTCTGAATCAAAAACAGTACTCAGTTGTGGACAGTAGTCAATTTTGGGAGCTATTTGCAAGATTGTGCAATCATTATTATGTGTTTGACTATGGAGTTTCTTTGGAAATTGCTAACGAAGATTCTTGTTTGCACATTGTGAAAGGACTGAGAGCATTCATTGACAATAGTGTGGTAAGCTAATTAAACATAATCTATTTTTAAATCGACGAATTTCTTAGCTATGGTATGCTAATATTTCCATCACTTCCATATAATGTCCTCTCTGGTAATATTACATCATCTATCATATGCCTGTGATCTTATACAGCCTATTGTATTCGGGTTATACTCGGGTTCTATTTTTAGATTTTACTGGTCTTAGTCCATCACTGGCTGGAGTCAAAATTATTTCCATTTCAAATCTTAGACATCGATTATTTGATTTCAGGTTGCCGAAAATGCAGATTTAAAATCGCAAAAGTCTGCAGCATTTAGTCTATGTGTGAATTTGTTGGTCAAGTCAACAAAATCAAGTTTAGAGAGCAACAACAACGCCCACCAAACCACGACAATAGATGTTATTAATATATTTGGCCTTTGCAAAGAAGATAATGTGGTATTGCCAGCAACAAAGCTATTTGTCTACTACATTATGCACCCACAATGTTCCTTGGGGCCTAAAGCTGT
Organism: Watsonalla cultraria; assembly: GCA_964035505.1. Lineage (NCBI taxonomy): Eukaryota > Metazoa > Arthropoda > Insecta > Lepidoptera > Drepanidae > Watsonalla > Watsonalla cultraria. The sequence goes on along the minus strand of OZ037722.1, from coordinate 6,812,054 downwards.
GGTGTGCCTGAGAGATGTATGCGAAAGCCACGGGTACACTCCTAACCAAGTCTACCAGAGATATAAGAAGGACTACTGCAGACTTTTTGTCGAATGCAGTCTTTATAATGGAAAAGAATTCGCCATTTCGCTTCTGAAAGTTGTTAGAGCATTCGGGTTTGTGGGCTACAGAGACTTTATTTCAAAAGACGTGCACCACTTCCTACCATACTTGATACCCTACTCCGTGACAATAAAGGAAGTCCCATCGATGATTGAAGAGATCGCCTCATTGGTCCAATGTTCGGTTTCAGACTTTTTGATCGAAAGGTTCCCGCACATTTACGTGCATGTTTATTTGAATGAAGGAAGTGATGTGAGCAAGAAATGCTACGACATTATAGAAAGGTTGACTAAAACACCAATATTGAGTTTAATCAAGAGACATTTTAGGATTATACTCACCGAATTTCTTCTGCAGTATTGTTGCAACCCTGAGAAGGTGTTGAACGCTTGTAGATACTTGGCGTGCCACGACCCTGATGTTTCGACGCCTAGCGGGAGCATGTCGATGTCGACTACGCAGATAGCAGATTTCCTCAATCCTAAATTTTTAGGAGTGTTAGCGTATTTCGACCATAAATTGGTTAACGCAAAAGTGGCGATGTCTGTCAAAAGAAAAGCGCTGACGAGTTTCCCAGATATAATACAACTCATGGGCGTCAAGTACCTGACACCACTCAGGTTCAAAGTGCTGGCTACGTTGCGCTCCGCGTTGCCGTTAGCTAAGGAATTCCCCAAGATTCTAGCCGATGCCTGGGGTGCGTTTATACACAACATAGACAGTATCTCCTTAGGCCCTTTGTTGTCAAATTTGGCGGTATCTTTAATGCAGCAATTCGAATATGCGCCCCAGGAGATCAACAAAATTTTCCAATACTTGGTGCTGAACAATGAAAATTTATTGAGCTCTCACATCCCTGATTTGTTCTTCCTAGAGGACACGAAAATATCTGAAAAAATTAAAATGGTTATCAAAAGGCATGTCCGAAGAACGCAGCCCGATGGGTTTTTGGACAAGATTAAGTGGTATCTTCAGCACCTGAACCATGATATACCGAGTATCAAAGCGAATGCCTTTACGCAGTTGGACAAGTTACTGAAGACCAATAGGACAGAGATTCATAAAGCAATATTCGGCGGGAAGAATATTGATCCGGTCATCGTGGAACTAATTGATTCATTGTTACTTGGTAAATATGATTTTGTTTGTTTTTTTTTGTACCTTAGTGTTTTAATATTAAGGTCTGGTCTATTTTTCCAAGTTACAAAAACCAAAGACCTGGAGCAAGATGACGTCACTAGATGCGGAGAGACTGCTTGATCATGTCGGATCTGGAATATAGTCGTGGGATTGAGAAACTTGTACTTGAGAAACTTGAACTTTGTGGGGTGCACTAAGGTTTCTAAGCATCCAACTCGACAACGAACGCTAGTTGCAACCAAAGGATATTGATACATAAAACAGAGGATAAGGTTCAATTTCTTATCTTTAAAACCGACACTCGACGACGAGTGAGACGCTGAGAAACCTTAGTGAATAACGCGGCTGATGACTGTTGAGTTGGTCTGATAGCTGAGCTACTTGTGTTCTTAGGGAAAAAAAAATCTTTCACGTATTCTTGAGAGTGTTGTCTTCGTATTATGCGTTTCATGCATAAATTATACAGATATGTTGTACCTCAGGTTGCAAGGACCCGGATCCCCACGTGAGTTTGTCGAGTGGATCATGCCTGGGTCAGTTGGGAGCGATAGAGGCAGGCCACCTACCCCGACAGTACGTGCAACCAGATAGGTCCCCCTTCGCCTTTTCCATAGTCGACAACTGCTTCGCGGCCACTGCACTCGTCGAACTCTCTAGGGCTTTCCAATATGAAAAGGATACTATGGTAAGTTAGATGAATATTGTTGGTAAATTGTGTTAGTGGTTTCACTTATGTTACAGGTCCCGCCACGAAGTATGAGCGCGTATCTTGAATGCACAGTAGTAATTTTATGATTTGATCTATATGTATGACGTCAGCCGAATTCTTCACAGTAAAAGCAACCTTCCGAACCTGGCGATAGCATGTAGTATCCTGTGTAATCGTGTCGTTCTGACGATTTGAAAGTACTTTGTTAAAAGTCTAGTCTATTTGAATCTAATTGAATTTAATAAAAATATGCGCAGTATCCCCACTGTCGCTGCGCGCTCATAACTAGCGACGGCTCTATATTCACTGTAATAATCTCTTCGCGATAAAATTAAATGACTAACAAGATCAGTACCCTAATAGCTTTATACGTTCGATCGCGTATGGTGAAATAGGTGTGGCTCGAAATGTTTTGATCCGCCATCTTTGGATTTGAAACATAACGCGCCTTTGATTAAGTATCAACACATATTTAGCCACGCAAGGTCAGTGGTCGACGATTCAACGTGTCAAAACCTATACTTGAATCGAAACGTATACTGGTTTCATCTGGTTACGAGGTTCCACCTCAACAATATAAAGGATAAGGCATAGTCTTGAATTATTTATACCTTTTTAAATTGCAGAACATGGATTGCTATGCATTAACCATACAAGAGATATTAAAAATCTATGATATTTCACCGACTGGCAGCAAGAAGGATGTATGGGATAGCTTCCCTGAACATATACACCAAATTATGTTTCCTCTACTCAGCTCCAGGTAAGATTCTATAGAAACTACTTCTGATACTCTATTCTAAACACACCAATAATATTAATATGATGTTTTCCTGATTTATAGATACACCTTGGCATATCCGTCACAGCCAAAGAAAGCACACCCCCTTTTTGGTTCAACCTATGCAACTACCTTTTTGGAGTGGGCGCATAAGTAAGTTTTGTTTTTGTTGTTGTAACGTTTACAGTCGTCCAGAAATAATGCATACGGCCCGTCCTATAGTAAAATTGTTTTGCAGGCGACTTGTAGATAGGTGCATAGATTTCATAGAGTTCGTTTATTCTCCGTAAAGCGGCCTTTCAAACCCGGTGGTACCTTATCATTTTACTTAAATATGTCTGTTCACGCCTGCATACCCTAAGGGGTAGGCAGACGTATTCTTATAGTACACAACTATTTCTTCAATTATGTTCAAGTGCCATGTGTCAAGGTCAAGTATTTAACTTTTCTAGCCAATTTTTTGAACGTTGCAGTTGGGCTGGTCAACTAATCCCGCAAATAGAGTCGGAGAGTATTCGCGAACTGTTGCGAACAGTACACCCGAGCATGCGGCGTGACGTCAGAACACTGTTCCTCTTCCTACCGTATGTGTTACTACACGCCGTCATGTCCAAGACCAATCCGCAGTACATACAAGAGGAAATATTGGCTGTTATTGGTTAGTGTATTATTGTAGTTAAATTGTATTTCTTATAAGCCTTTGAGGTATTCTGATGTAAAAGCTATATTATTGTTAAGTTTCATCAAAATTCATTCAGTAGTATTTCCGTGACAGGAACAAACATACATACATTCTTACAAATTTTCGCGTTTATAATATGAGCAGAACCTTATTTTTTTCGAGATTAGGGCATTTTGCCCTACCTGTCTTTTAATTCAGGTGATATATTTTCTATTTACAAAAAAATTACATCAGATCCCCGTTCAGCCGTATAAGCATGATTGAGTAAAACATTCACATATTTTGTCATATTAGATATATTATGGGATATTAAAATTTAATTATTTTTCCCAACATAAAGTGATAAGAAGAATGTAAGTTTAGCTTGTGCAATATTGGCTGGTCACACTGCTGGGTTGAGGCTTTCCTCCCCATATCGATAATATCTTATCATCGGTTTGCAGGCTTAGAAAACTTCGAAAGTGAAAATGTCGTGACAACAGAACGGTCGAAGTATAAAATGTTACGTCACATTAGGATGACACCAACAATCAATTCCGTGCAATCTGAAGAGGGAAACCAGGTAAGTGCTAGTCAAAGTACCTTTTTTGTATCAAATTTAAAGTGTCTTGACTACACTTTTTTATATTTCAGAGTAAGTGCAGCAAAACAATATACACTCTGCTAGATTTTCTTAATAGATGGCTCCTGGAATGGTGTCATTCTAAACAGAAACCTTTGGAGAATGATAATTATAGGTATGTAATGTTTGACTGTTGAAATTGTACATATATTGGAGTAACCAGACGATTGAATTTGGACCATAATTTAGCTAGTTTAAATAATAAAGTATATTTCATCATCATTTATTTAAGAGGTAATCTCTTGCCAGATGTGATACAATTTTCTCATTTTTTTCTTCCCAACTACATACATACTTCTGAGACATGTGCAGGTTTCCTCACGATGTTTTCCTCCACGCATAAAGCATGTGGTGGAACATACGTCTTTGAATTACTTACAGACATATACAGGTTTCCTCACGATGTTTTCCTTCACTGTAAAGCACGTAGTGAGAAATCACTGCACATAAGTTTTTAGGAAAACCAATTGGTACAGGCCCCGCTGGGATGGGAACTTGCGTTGCTTTATTCTAAAATTGTTTGTTATACAGGGCAATAGAATCGTTCCTAGAGAAGTTTGATAAACTGACCATAGCTCGGGGTAACTTCGCCTGTGGTGAGCTGGAGCGCGCGCTTCAATATTTAGAACTGTACATGGATGAACGGAAGGATCGAATGCAAGAGCAACTGCCGTTGTTAGCTGAGATCTATGCACTTTTGGACGAACCTGATTCTGTTGCCGGTAAGACGTCGATATTTATACTCACTTAATATATTAAAAAGATCTCCAAACGGTAGAATTTTGCCTCTAAGCGAACATTTATATAAGTAAAACTTATCATACGGTGTTATTCTGTGGTGACGCGTCGCGTGCTGGCTTACTTGTACAATTGTACTTTTTCGCTTCGCCTACATCTATGCTTTTCCTGAGACAGGAGAAACGCTGCTGAATTGTATATACTTTGAATCTTAGACTACAATCACGAAACAATGCATAACAATTTAGTGTATTAGATTCTGAAAAATTGGGCTATGTTGCTGTTACGTTATCAAAATATGAATACCTCACACACAGGTATACTTTCGATGAAGAGTTCGGAGCCTTCTTTGAAAGAGTTGATACTGGCTCAAGTAGTAACGGGACGGTTGCAAGACGCAGCGCTGTGCTACGAACGATTGGCACAGGAAGGGCAGCTGGATAGACATAGTTTGCAAGTAAGGATTTTTTTTACTATAGGGTTGTATTTCTTATGCGCGGGATTGTTATCTAACTACTGCTTTTAATAATTTTATAGTCGCTTCAACAAAATCAAAATCAAACAAAATCATATGAAAATGAACGTGAGTTTTTTTACAGTTTTGGCCTAAAAGCACTTATGAATGTCGTTAACATTAGAACCATTTCCCAAACTAGCCTTTTGAGAAGAAAGTACCTACATTTCAACAAAACAAACAATAAACTTATTTGTTAAGGTACAAAAAGGTGTTCCAAATTGGATCCAACATTCCAAAGTGGTACACTACCTACTGTGAGCTTCTTAAGTAGTTTATTCCTCAGTCGAACAGAATTTCAAACAAGAGATCCCGTTGTCTCGTATATTTTAAGATTATTATCATCATAGGCCACTTCATCTTGTCAGATGATTGTTGCAATGCTGTGTACTATCTCATACATGGTATTCTGTAACTTAGCTGACGACAGTACGGCATCTCTTGCCACATTTGTCCCAAGTGAACCGAAGATCTGGGAGAAGTTTATTATAAGGCATTCTCTTAAACACTAAAATTTATAAGCATTCTTTAGACTGACATTTATCATTTAGTTTATATAAAAACCTGTTCCTATTTTATTTAAGTAAAACTAGTGTATAATTAGGGAGAACTTAAGGTATACTTAAGAATTTCACTCTTTTAGTTGTCTTCTTTCATGCATACAGTTTTCAGAATCTTGTTGGTGATCAATAAATAAATAACGTGTGGATATTCCAGGGTATGGTAGATTGTTACCTTGGCTTGGACCAGCCGTTCACGGCGCACCGCTTGCTGAGCGAGCACGAGTATGAAGATATGATGGAGCTGGCCGCTGAGCCGTTGTGGAGACTCGGACGGTTCGAACAATTAGAGGAACTTGATAAGAAACCCGTGGTAAAAATTTTGACACATTTCTTAGATATTCATAATGTTCACACCCTCCCAAAAAGATCCCAAGATCAGATTGGTAGAGGTGTTACAACACCCACTTCTCACCGAAAATAAACAACCGATGAGTCACCGATTTTGAGCCCATCGCCGTTTCAGGCATTTCGTCTCTGAATTTCTCATCAGACATACACAGGGTTTTTCGTAATGTTTTTCTTCACCGTAAATCTCGTGGTGTGAGGACAGTCACACAGACAGAATAATTTATGGCGCCTACAATTTATTATACATAAAAAATCCGCGCCACAGTGTTTGTTACGATACTTCTCCGAAACGGCTGAACCGATTTTGATGAAATTTTATATTCACAGTTGGTAGGTCTGAGCATAGGTTGCCATCTATTTTTCATCACCCTTATGGTGGCCCATCCCAAAACAATATGGCAATACAACGTTTGCAGGGCACAGCTAGTAATTTTATTAAAAATTTAAAAAAAACTATTTTTATTAAAAGATTAACATAGGTGACTAATCTTACAAACACGCACACACATACACATACACACGCTCACACACATACACACATACACACGCTCACACACATTCATTAATTCACAGTTATAAGATGGAGTGATAAATTATAGAACTCTCTGTTAAATATGTACGCATGTCAATAATGTATTCTGTTTATAATTATAACTGTACTGTATCTAGTAATTTACCAGTCTTTGCTGTTCTCTGAGTATTATATTACGTACACAACACCTCACCTCATGGCCCTCTTCCCAATGTTCCCGCACAATATCTAAGGGAACGGGAGTGGCTGAAAATCAGCGCTAAACGTAATTAAATTCACGGGCAGCACAGGCTGAGCCATGTCCCCTTGCTTTTAAAAGGCCTTAAACATTTTTTTTTTTTTTGTATTGTAATTTTATTATTTTGTTGTAATTTTATTATATTTTGTTTAAGTACTAAAAAGCAATAAAGATCATTTATTTATTTATTTATTTATTAAATTTATACTATTTTATAAAGATTCGACACGTCCTTATAAACTTACCTAATTAACTTCCAGCCGACATGTAAAGAGAACTGGGGTCTATTGATGGGTCGTATCCTCCTCTCCTACCGCAGTCAAGAGCACGATCACTTTGTGACGTCATGCAAGAATGCTACGTCACGGCTTCTATCACAAATGGATGGCGAGAGTAAAGGGGAGAGTGCACTGAGAAGTGGCTATCAAAGCATATTAGGGCTGCATATTGTTACTGAAACTGCACACGCCGAAGAAGTGTTGAGACGGTAAGTTTTTGGTTATATTTATATATCTTTACGATTTGCTTCTAGTTCGTCTCCATTGTAACTCTAGTGTAATATTCATATTTTTTTCAAAGAATCACGCCATGTTTCTGGTCAGTCGCCATCTCTTAGACAGTCGTTGAATTTCAAAAGTATGCAGTACTATGCAGAGTTTTCCCTGATCTTGTGGCGAAGTAAAATCGATTCTAACTCAAAATTTCCATCACATCTTGTGAATTTTCAAAAAGGTACCTCTTGTTTGATTATTCCATTTGGGTTGTGCTCCGTATTCAGTACGTTTGAATGCACGTTCTGAACCAAAATGTAATTTCAGTTTGAAAATGTTGAGCGACGGTGACAGACAGAGTATGGACATCATCAATCAGTTGTTAGACGAGTGGCGGCGGCGGTTGTCCGTCGTACAGTCTGATGTGCGCACCATTGAACCTTTGCTCAGGCTTAGAAGGATACTTCTGCAACAGACTAAGGTATTGTCATTGATAATGTTACATGTGGATTGTACGTCATAAATACATACATATTATGCCTCTTCGGGGAATACAGTCTCACAACTGTATTCCCCGAAGAGGCAAGGCAGATATGTAGTTGTAATGCACACACATTTTTCCAGTTATGTTTTAGTTCCATGTAATAGGGGGCGACCCTATTGCTATTAACCGGGCACTAATCCAGATCCCAGGCTATTACTGAGAAATTTACGTCCGAAATACTGAGATGTAGATGGCTTAACTGAATTAGAAAATTATTTAAGTATTAAGTTTATCGTAGTATCAAAATGTATGTTGTTATTTTAGGAATTGCTGGAACCAACACATCCTAATACATCAAGCAAGCTGAAAAATTGCATCGGCGACTTATGGCTTCAGAGCGCGAAGCATGCTAGAAAAGCTGGAATTTTTCAACAGGTAATAATTAAAGTAAACCAGTCTTAAATATCAAAGTGATTGCCAAACATTTCATCAATATGTGCCAATAGCTAAGCCGGATCCCAGTTCATGTGATCCAGGAGTATAGGACACTGTTATTAAGTGTGAAATTGTGTTTATTTGTCAGTTACCGATGTCAGGACACGACGATTTCTCACTGTTTGATGCTTAAAACATTGTAACAATATAGTAACCATCAGATTGACGTCCTTTTCCTTGATTTTCAGTCATACATGTACATTTTGAACGCAGAAGAATATAGTCCCGAAGAATTATTTATAGAGAAAGCCAAGATGTACTGGGCGAGAGGCCAGCACGAACACGCCTTCACAACGCTAAGGAGAGGGTTGGACGACGCTTTCCCTATGATTGAACAGCTTAAAACTGAACAGAGGTATATTTAACACTCTTATGTGTTTAGGGCCAAGATTACGGACTTTTTGACTGAAAATACCGTCGCGTTTTTCCTTGTTTTAAGCTCCACCTTATAATTAGTTTAGAAGCTTCATTTTCAACGTTGAAAATGAAGCTTCTCAGAATTGAAGTGGCATTTTCTTAATGCATTCTTAAAATGGTTAGGAAAACTATGAGGTGGGCTTTGAACGCACGACCTCTGCAAGCCGCGCAGTTGTTTTGCCAACTGAACTGTTCGTGTTATCACCTCATGCGTCTTTCCTTCGCTTGTTTTTTGTGATTTAGGCGCCGCCTAAACTAACTAAACTAACTACTACTACTAAGACTTTAGAAAAAAATGTATGTCTTGAATGAAAAATCTAATATTCTTTAATGAATTGTTTGTATATAGTATTTACGTTGTAGGAAAATTTGCGCCAAGGCAAAACTGTTGATAGCCAAGTACAACGACGAGACGACGAACGTGGATGTAGACGTCAATATAGGGTACTACAAGGAGTCCGTCGAAGTGTTTAAGCAGTGGGAGAAGAGCTTGGTAAGCTGACCTTAACTATTTATGTTTGTATGGTCAGTATAAAAAGTTTAATTATTTATTTGTAAAAAGTTGACTTGTCGCTGGACTGGTTAAAAGTGCTATAAGATGCTGAAAACAATGTGTAAAAAAAATCTAATTTCTTATTGCTTCATTTTGAAAATAAATTAGTTTCAACAAATTACGATTTATATATCTTCGATCGAGTGTTTTGTATACAGTATTTTTTCACATTATTATATACATATATTAACTAGCTGTGCCCTGCGGTTTCACCCGCGTAGATTTAGTTTTATTCCCGCGGAACCCTAAATGTTTTTAAAATAAAAGTAGCCTAAGTTACTCCTTGGAACATCAGCTACCTGCCAGTGAAAGTCCCGTTAAAATCGGACCAGCCGTTTCAGAGATTACCCGGAACAAACAGACAGACAGACAGACAGAAAAATTTTAAAACTTGGTTTTGTAGTGTCAGTAGCGTGTATACATTCCTATGCATTTAGTGAAAAGCTGTTATTTTGGAATTACAAACAGACACTTCAATTTTATTTATCTGTATAGATTTGAATTTAGAGGACGGCGGATTTTAGCCAAACGCGTAATCTATGTACAATCTTAATTACTTGGAACCCTATCACTATTGATATCTGACAGAAACTAATATTTTTCCCTTGATCCAACAGGTATGCTTAGGAGCATATTACGAAAAGGTGAGTAGTGGCGACACAGCAATGAATAGTAACACGATGTGGTCGCGACGACTGTACGCCTTAAACAACTATGGGAAAGCTTTACAATACGGACACAAGTACCTCTATCAAAGCATGCCTAGGATGTTGTCTATATGGTAAGCACAATATATATCATCCACTAGTTTTTCCCCGCGGTTTCACCCGCGTAGAGTTAATTACATGGATGGTTTTTTAAATAAAATAAGCCTAAAACACCCTTTGAAACATCTGCCTGTGAAAGTTCCGTTAAAATCCATCCAGGGGTTTACGCGTGATGCCGTGACCAAGGGAAATGGGGATTAATTTTTATACATAAAGATATATATATACACATAAATACAATTTAAGTGTCTGTTTATAATTACTATTTAACATATTTTCACTTAATGCATATTCTATTATCCTAACATCAGCTAACTTTGGGATTACAAGACACTTAAATTGTATTTATCTATATAGATATAGTTATACGTGTATGCTATATCTACATATATCTATATGTATGTATAGATAAATGAAGATATATATTGATTCGAATAAAGATATCTTAAATTTGAGTTTGATCCTTTAAACTAGCTATATTATACTTACAGGCTCGACGTGGAAGTGACATCTTCAGATACGAGTGTCCACTCAGTGTTAGCGCAGATGACTGATATAATCAAGACGTATTCCGAGAGATTACCGCTATACCTCTACCTCACAGCGTTCTCGCAGATAGTGTCGAGAATATGTCACCCTGTCAAAGAGGTGATACATTATTTTTGGACATTAAAAATATTTATGCAATTTTTAATCACTTTTACTCTGAAACTCCTAACTACGTTACTACTAACGTTCTCCTACTATTTTTGTTTGTGATTTGTGTTACTTGATGTGAAGAAGAATAACTTGAAATGATACTGAGTTTGTTAGAACACGGCATTGGGAAACCAGGTGGAATGAAAATAGTCTCAAGAATCAAAAAAGAAATCTTATTTCGCTCGGAGTCCATTAATCATCATCTACCGGGCCTTATCCCATACATTGTTGGGGACGGCACTTGATTCATCCCAATTCGGCCAATCACCTGACCATACCACACAGAAATCTGTCCTATATTGATTAGAATCAGTAACTCATGTTTGCGAAAGGCCATGTTTATGGCTATAGTAAAAATGTTACATTGCCTCATTCCGCTATTATACACATGTACACAAATCATATTTATCTTAAAGCGAAGTCTAGTATGCGCTGGGGATCCACCAGCCGGCGGACATTGTTTGATCTTTATGCATGTGCTTTCTTCACCATCCCCTATACACCTGACCCATTAATCAAATTAAACGAATATTATTAAGTCCTTGATTGTAACCTCCCCCAGGTATACATGCAACTTAAAGCCATTATAGTAAAGTTGATATTGGCTTATCCGCAACACACACTATGGATGATGATGTGTGTGATCAAGTCGAGTTACCCGCAGCGGATCAAGCGATGTACCGACGTGTTCGCGGACCCTAGACTCAAAGAACCGCGTATGTTGAAGCTTGTGAGCGACTTTACACAGTTAGCTGAGAAACTTATAGAGCTGTGTAACAAGCCTATTGCTGGAAGCGGGTCGGTAAGTAGTTATTATATTAAAATTTTTTGCATGAGCTGATCTTAAATACACAGAAGTAATTTTATGAATTTGTCTCTGTCTGTCAGTATGGCGCGAATAAAACACATACGTAGTTATCGCGAGTATTTTCGCTGTGCGTTCAAAACTCGTGTTTGTACATGTACCCGCGACTTCATACGCCGTCTTATTTTTTAAGTACATGTCTATCCTTGAGAATATCGCAGTTCCAAAGTTTATAAAAACAAATTCAGTGGTTAAGCCGCGAAAAGGCAATGCACATAATTACTCACAAGATGGCGCCACTGGTGAGTTAGATCGCGCTGTGATTACGTTTTCTTAAATATTTTACAATTCTTTTCCCGTTATAATATGAATTGCGAAATTGAGACTCCCTGTCTGTCCATTCCTTATATAAAGGTAAAAATAGCTTGATGCTAAGCGGCTACCATCACCAGGGCTGTCATCACGTGTTTAGTTTCAGCCTCGTGTTGACTGCAACCGTTGGGCCCCCCAGTAAAAGAGAAGATCGAATCCCCTTACTGTTAGCATAGTTCATAATATTGGTGTTCGTTTGCTATTTACGAGAATCCCTTATTTTTTCTAGAAGTGATTAACATTCAACAGCCACTAATGATTCCGATGGCTTAATGGCTAGGACTTTATAACCATCTGTGAACAAGAAGTTTCTTTGTTGTGGTTCTATAGGTTAAATCCTTGATCTGTTACAATTAATCATGGAACTATCGTTATTTAATTTGTAAGCATAAGTGTTTCGTTGATGAGAAACTTTGTAAAGAAACTCATGTGAAAAACTCCGATGGTGTTAATGAGTATGAAGTGGTTGGCTGCGTTTCTTGTCGGTTCTTCTCAGAAGGCAAATTTTCGAACCTTTCGACATTCATAAGTGCTTTTCCAGGGCCTAAACTGATATAAAATCTTTCATTTTCATGACATTTCATTTCATTCAAATCATATTTTCATTTTTACCGTGCGCATGTTGTGGCCGTCACTAAAATATTTTATATTATTTCCCCTGTTGTTAATATCCAAATCATGCCTCTAATTCACTGATCATAGATAGATCAGTATCTGCGGATGATAATTAGATTATGAAAGCTTGTAATAGTCGTCAAAGCAACCTTGAAGCATTTTCCTTATTAGCATTAACATATTGGTGCTAATGTTTGGACGCACAAATATGTCCAGAATTCCAATAATATGCACCAAGTGTTTGCGTTACTACTTAGCATCATCCAATCGCAAGTAGTTTTGGTTTCATTGTCATTAAAATCGCGCGTAAAGCGTAATTCCACGATTTTCAAATTGGTATAGTGCCACGTATGGTGACTGCGTTATTGACCTTCCGGCGGATATAATACACATTAGCACCATCACAAATTAGGCGTATATTGAATTAAATTATACCAAGTCATCATCTTCCTGGCCTTATCATTGTAGTGTTGTCAGCATTCGATTTACCAAGATGTCTTTTAACTTCAGAACGCAGATTATTACGGAAACTATCGGTAATCTGGGTCAAACCAGTAGTCAGTCTTCCCAAGGCTTTTTACTGACCTGTAAAAATATTATTTAAGACCTAAAATACCTAATATACTATAGGTACTATCTATAGTATGATTCACGGGGAATTTGAGTGTCCACCCATTCAACCACTACCCTAGGTTGTTTAACTTCGCTGGTTGAATGATCACAATACTTATTTTAGAATTTGCATTCTGACTCCTTTAAATCTAGTGCTCTAACTGACGTTATTAACCCTTACATGTTAACTTTCAGACGACCACAGTATCAGCTCTGGTCCGTACATTGCCTCGTCTGTTGGCCAGCGACTCGTTCAGCCACATAATGATGCCTTTCCAAGAGTTCTGTAAGATTGTTCTGTCATCCAAGGCGGCGCGTCAAGAGCGCATCGACTTTAATATACCTACAGAACCGCCAGTGTACATAGCAGCCATCGAAGAACACATTAGCATTCTGCCTTCTCTGCAAAAACCCAGAAAGGTCACATTGAAAGGTTTGTCGTTTAGATTCAATGATCTCAGTAATGGTTTTTTGTGTGTTAAAATTAGTGAGATATGTATTTGCAGACTTGTTTTAGAATGTACACATCTTCAATTATGAGCTAGTATTTTTGTGTGGAACAAATACATGTGAAAATAAAAATGTAAAGAATTTGACAATGGGAAATTTAAATATATTTTCCGAACACGCTGCGCTGTAATAACGAGTCATGTTCTATATATCTTAAAAATATCGGACAAGTGTGTTTATCAAAAATATTGTATTGCTAGGTTCCGACGGCAAATCTTACATAATAATGCTGAAACCCCGCGACGATTTACGTAAAGACTACCGTTTGATGGAGTTCAACGGCGTTGTGAATAGATTCCTGCAAGACGCGGCTGAGACGCGTCGGCGACGACTGTACATACGGACTTATAGCGTGCTGCCGCTCAATGAAGAGTGCGGCCTTATCGAGTGGGTGCCCAACCTGGTCGGACTTAGGCCTATACTCATGCATATTTATAAACAGAAAGGTACATTTAATCTATTTCTTCTTCCTGTTCCTTCAGCCTGTTGGATCCCTAGCAAAGCGAAGATCTCCAGTGAGATATCATGCCTGCGCATCTGCGGCTCCAACTGTTCTAGTTGGAAACCTGATACTACAATGCGCTTGAAAACTCTTATTGCGCGATTTAGGTTCTGGTGTATTTGTAATCAAACTGTGAATTAGTTAGCGAGTAGCGCCATCTATGTAGCGAGTGGAGGAACGCTGCTTCAAGCTTATTGTCACCCAATGTTAGGTGTAATGTACTACATCTCTATGAAGAGCCGTCCGCATCCAGGTCTTTGAAGCAACCTTCACCAGTTCGTCTGTCCACCTCATCGGTTGCTGACTGATCAGTCAGTCAGAACTTTGTATTGTCATCATCATCCTCCTGCCCTTATCCCATGTTATTTGGGGTCGGCGCAATGTGTTCTTCTCTTCCATTTCTCTCTATACACCTTAACCTTACTTCTTGAGAACTTTGTATTGTATATGTTCGTATAGATGGAGATGTACGTTTTGGGTGACGTGGATTGATTTATGTAGGCCATTCATAGATAGCAAGTTTAACCATTTACACTATCGATCCCAATTATTTCAATTGTATAGTGTGTAGCACAGCTGTGTGCTATAATGTTACATACATATTTACACATATTTTGGCCTAATAACCTAATGTCAATATTATTCGCTACAATTCCAGTAAGTACTTGAATTTTTGCGAGTCAAATCATATTTGCGAGTAATCGTTGTTGTAGTAGAGGTTCTCCTTCTAGCGCTTACAAATGCGAAGATTGTGTGCAAATACACGAGAACCTAAATCGCGCAATAAAAGTTTTCGAGAGTATTGCAGTATATATACAAGTTCCCAACTATAATTGTTGGAGCAGCGGTTCTCCCGACATAACACTCGCTTGGTTGGAAGATCTTCCCTTTGCTGGGGATGAGCATGATCACTCGCTCTCCCCACAGTGGTAATTCCGTTGAATCCCACATTCTAAACCTCTATAGAAATAAGTCTGTCATGATCCGTTACCACATAGTACCACCCTGTATGTAAACGATATAACAGCGTATATGCGAAAATATTATGTAATTCTAGACCAATTTAGGAAGCGGGCTCTCTGTTATCGACCTTTACGGTACTTCAGGCCTGTGATAGCCAAACAATAGCTTTGTGTGATGTAAAAACTATACATGCGTCTCATAATGTTGCAGGTATACATACAAGTAATCGCGAGTTGAAAGAAATGATGTGCGCCAACAAGGATCCTGTGGAGAAAAAGAGACGGATATATGAAGAACAGCTACTGCCTCGCCATCCTCCAGTCTTTCAAGAGTGGTTCAGAAGAGTCTTCTCCGATCCTTATGGATGGTAATCTATACATCTATACACATATAAATAAAATTAAAGTGCCTGTTTGTAATTCCAAAATTACAGCTTTTCACTAAATGCATATGAAAGTATACACGCTACTGAGACTATAAAACCAAGTTTAAAAATTTTTCTCTGCCTGTCTGTCTGTCTGTTTGTTCCGGATAATCTCTGAAACGGCTGGACGGATTTTAACGGGACTTTCACTGGTAGGTAGCTGATGTTTCAAGGAGTACTACTTTTATTTATTAAAAATACTAGGGTTCCGCGACAATAAGGATGAAACTAAATCTACGCGGGTGAAACCGCGAGGTACAGCTAGTCTATAAATATAATAATGAATTGCTGTTCGTTAGTCTCGCTAAAACTTTTGATTTAGATGTATTTGTGATAGTTCAGGAAATATTTAAAGGTTAAAAAAAAAAGGTTTAAAAGGTGGTGGTCAAACTGTTTTTGTCTCTATATGTATAAGTTTTCGTAATAGTATGTTTGTTCAGGTACCAAGCAAGATCAGCCTATATTAGGACTACGGCGGTCATGTCAATGGTTGGATATATTTTAGGTAAACACATATTAGTCATTTATTATTTGTAGTACGTAACATAATTCGCTCACCCGATAATAAATGAAGCCAATATATTGCTAGATATATAAGACACCAATGAGCTTTTCTAAACTTAAGTGCACTAATTTCACCCTACGTGCTACGGTGAAGGAAAACAGCGTGAGGAAACCTGCATATGTCAGAGAAGTAATTCAAAGACGTAAGTATAGTGCCTGAGACGGCGATGAACTCGCCCTCTGTCAAGTTGGCACTTGATCATAATTGGTGAAATGTGGGTGTTGTTACAAAACTTCTGCTTACTCGTTGGAACCCCAGGGGCCTAACCATGAGCTCTTAATGCAATGTTAATTCAGTTGTGCGACAGTGACAGATGTATGCACGTCACATACATCTGTCTCATAAATGTGTGAAACTATCATGGCAATAAGAGCTCATGGTAAGGCCCCAGAACGGTCCCGTTCTGGGATGGCGTGAGTATATGTATGTTGCAAGTTATGTAACTTTTATCTTAGGTCTCGGCGACAGACACGGCGAGAACATATCGTTCGACTCAACAAATGGTGACACGGTGCACGTAGACTTCAACTGTTTGTTCAACAAGGGCGAAGCTTTCGAGTGGCCCGAACGAGTGCCGTTCAGACTCACGCACAATATGGAGGCTGCTATGGGACCATTGAAACACGATGGCATGTTTAGGTAAATTCGAAGTTATTATGCAAAAAAAACATTTCAAGTCATTGTCATATGATCAACTGATGTATACTCGGCCTACTACGACTAACCTCTGTAAGTCTGTGGAGTGTACTATAGATTGACTACGGCGAGGCACAACCGACGTCTATGGTCGAATGACTAAGGGATTGAATAAGTCAATAAACGTGAATTTTTATCCGGGACGGTGTTTACTTTAGTATCCATATATTTATCAGTATTTTCATCAACACATTAGTCTAATGGTATCGCTTTCAAAGCGTCTCCAAAAATATTACGATGACAGACTACGATTATTATGACGACGCCGTTGGTGTAGTGGTCATCAAAACAGTTCTATCTGTGGGCCGACTGATGGTGCTGTTTCGATCTCATGCAAATCTGGGTTTACGGCAATGCGGTGAATTGTGACGGCGGCAGTGAAAATCTCGCACTAGGCCCTCTAATTAGTGTATCAACTGAGAAGTGTAATGTTACTTAACCTTTAGATAATTGTGTTTATGTAGGAAGTCGTGTGAAGCAGTAATGAAAGCGTTGCGAGCTCAGACAGCGGCGCTAATGTCAGTGATCGGTCCGTTTGTATACGACCCGCTGGTGTCGTGGGGGCGCGGCCGCGTCGACTGCGGCGAGCGGACCAACGAACAAGCGTTGCAGCATCTCCAACATATACGACAGCGGCTCAATGGGATGGTGAGATTTTATTATTATTAATATAAATATCATTAAATAAAAGCTTTTCACTAAATTCATATGAAAGTATACACGCTACTGACACTAAAAACCAAGTTATTAAAAATTTCTCTGTCCGTCTGTCTGTCTGTCTATTTGTTCCGGGTAATCTCTGAAACGGCTGGAGCGATTTTAACGGGACTTTCACTTGCAGGTAGCTGATGTTTCAAGGAGTAACTTGGCATTACATTTATTTATTAAAAATATTAGGATTCCGCGACAATACGGATGAAACTAAATCTACGCGGGTGAAACTGCGGGCACAGCTAGTAAAAATATGAATATAAACTTAAAATATATCTATACCTAATGTAATATAAAATAAAATAATCTATAATAAACTTTTACTTATGCAAGTACGAGATATGGGCGCTCAGCGATAATAGTGGGTGTAATTTCATGTTTTTGAAAATGACTCTAAAATTACTTCAAGGTCAGCGCTCTTAACTCGTGACGACACTTGTATCTAAACATACAACGTGTAATCTTAAATTTTACAGCTTATCATTAAATACATATTATGAAAGGTATATACGATACAGGCATAGAAAAAAACCTTTCTTCTAAATTTTTCTGTCTGTCTGTTTATTCCCGCTAATCTCTGAAACGTCTATACCGATTTTTACGGGACTGTATCACTGGCAGATATCTGATGTTATAAGGAGTATCCTAGGCTATAATAATTTTAGAAAAACTGTGACTTAATTTAAGTTACAGTTTTTATCTCATAGTAATTTATCTCCTCAATCAAATATCGCTTCGGAATACGATACAGCGGACGACGTAATTTGACTATCCGTAAAATTCTGATACTATACATACCGACCAATATGAGGTAAATAATGGGCGGTATGCATAGTATAAACAACCCAAATTATATAAATTACTAGCTGTGGCAAACGGTTTCACCCGCGTAGATTTAGTTTCATCCCTATTGACACCCTAATATTTTTAATAAATAAAAGTAGGCTAAGTTACTCCTTGAAATATCAGCTCCCTGCCTGTGAAAGTCCCGTTAAAATTGGTCCAGCCGTTTCAGAGATTACCCGGAACAAACAGACAGACAGAGAAAATATTCAAAACTTGGTTTTTTTGTGTCGGTAGCGTGTATTCATTTAGTGAAAAGCTGTTATTTTGGAATGACAAACAGACACTTCAATTTTATTTATCTGTATAGATATAGATTCAGTTGAAATTGAATGTAATGATCTTACGAAGTCATAAGAATGGAGCCTTGAATGTAATAAGTATTGTTCCTAATGGCTAATTGTGGTTTTCCTGTTCAGGTGAGAACGAAAAACAAGCACCTATCATTGTCGCTCTCAGCTGAAGGTCAAGTGGAGCATCTCATCGTTGAAGCGACGAGTATTCATAACTTATGCCAAATGTACATTGGATGGGGACCATTTCTGTAGTTCCGGGACCTTACAAAAAAATGCCTTAACACGTGTGATATTAATATTAGTTGTTGCCATATAAGAATAATTTGTGTATTAAAAGCTGTTTCTAAACGACAATGGAAAGTTTTATTTCAACATTTGTATTATGCTCATTATTGCGAAAATCAATTTGTGAAAATGTTTTGCAACACTAATAAAGTGTATGAAATGATTTTTAATTTAATAAATTGCAAAATGTTGTCTGCTTTCTACAAAGGTAGCAAATAAACGTAGAGAACACCTGATCAAGGATTTAATATGTTTTTACGTTGCCGATATCTCCTGCGTATTTCCCTCATTTTGTATGGGAACTTTAAAACATTTTACGTCTCCCTACAAAACGCAAGGTCAAGCGACCACGCTCGAACGTGTTAAAACCTATATTTGGGGCACAGTACCTAGTGTCATCCGAGAATTGCATACCTTATAAAGATTGGAATTACTGTACTATAGACTATAGACATAGTTTTTTTTTGTACATGGACTAAACCAATCAACGCAGTAAGACTCACTTAGGCTAGCACAGCGTCTCCACGCCTTCATGGATTTTTGGCGAATCTGAAAATGAAAATGATTTATTCAGTTTAGGCCCTGTTATAAACGTCAAGAATTGACCGCCGGTTCGGAAACTAGCCTTCTGAGAAGAAGCGGCAAGAAACTCATCTGTAGTTAGTAGTCGTCTATGTTACTCACGTGCCTCTCGCTTGCGCTAATAGAAACGATAACAATGTGTGGAAAGACATACACCAGTCACGTAACATATGTCATTCCTGTACATTTTGTATCGTTAATAATAGCGAAGCGTGAGGATAATGTTACTTTGTCCAGGGCTACAGGACCACAACACTATTATTTGGCTGCGATCTTATGTAAGGTACAGTCCCCAGACGAGTAGCTACGAATTTCGAATGGGAAATCACGTTATGACATACCCGTTATATCTATTTATTTATTTATTTATTAAAACAGTTACACCATCAGTTTATCATAGAACATTCAATAAGTGGTAACAGATAGGTATAGGACCGTATGATATACCATTACAGGTGTAAACAAACAATACTTAAGATAAAATAAAATAAAATAAAATATCGATTTAACTACGTATCAGAGTAAATTTTCTTCTATGCACATTTAACCCTTATGGCTACCGGTTATGAGACAGCTTTTTGCAGGTTTATGATAAGCAGTTTGCAAGGTACTTCAGTTACCCTAATATTACCTACATAGCGCCTCGTCAACTTTTGGGTACTATTGGTATCGATAAAATGTTATCTTTACAGATAAATAACATTGAAGTGCCAGTGTATAAGTACAAATCAACAGATTTTTACCAGCACTAGCACCGATTTAAACGGAACTTTCACTGGCAGATAGCTGATGTTACAAGGAGAAAATTAGGGATTTATTTAAATAAAGTAGGGTTCCGCTAAAATAAAGCCATGAAATTCTATGCGGATAGAGCCGCTGGGCACGTCTAGTCATACATACGCTGAAACACGAATCTAATAGGTACTCTTACATAATTTGTATCTTCAAAATTTAGGACATAGATACAATTAAGTCGAACTAGCTAGGTACCCATGTTCAATTTAACATTAAGTAACAGTTGGTATTCCCTTTATATGTGGTTTCCCCATAAATTGCTACGTTTGCCTTGATAGTGTACTATAGTTTAGGTTCTCTAAGTAATTATGAATTCTGCGAGTATGATGTACCTACACCTGAGATGTTGATCTTGGCAATTGGGCGCCACTTTATGTTTGCTATGCGTAACACGATATCCATATTGGTATAATTTGATTATTAACTCGGTCTACCATCGCAGATACATGTTTGATGTGTTTATTAATGAAATTCGTTTGCACGTTACATTCCACCTATTTGTGATATATAAGCGTAGGTTTCGTTATTAAAATTATTGATTTATGTACCTTAGTAGTTAATTAGTTTAATAGTCATTACACCTATTTAAATTATTATTCTTTACATATTCTATTAAGTACAATTTTTGCCCCGCAGTTTTACCCGCGTAGAGTTTCATGGGCGACCCGCGGAGTTAAAATCGGTCCAAGTTTCGGAGATTACCCGGAACAAACAGACAGACAGAGAAAAAAATTCAAAATTGGTTTTTACGTGTTATTACTTTATATGCATTTAGTGAACAGCTGTTATTTTGGAATTAAAAACAGACACTTCAATTTTATTTATGTGTTTAGATATAGATATAGATTTGACTTATTTTATTTTGGAAAATTCACATAATATCTTTATAAATTATAGCCTGGGTTTTATTCCAATGTAAAGTTTCATTCAAATTCCATTCCGTAGTTTTTGCGTGAAATAGTCTCAAACATCTATCCATATCTATGTACTCAAAAACTTTCATGTTTATAAGATTTGTAGCATATCAGGGTATTTACTAAATAAAGTTATAGGATATAAATACCTTGATTTGTCTATACCTATATAAACATTATATTAAGTTTGACTATTCTTCAATTAGGTTGGGAGATTCTAGTTAGAGTAGTGGTCCAAACATTTAATTTAATTGAGTAACCTAAGTAAGTATTGAAATTATGTCTATAAATAAATATTTATATTGAGGGTTTGGCAGGCGGGTACCTACTTTCAAACATACCTAATTGCATTGCCTTCTAACAAATTATCCTACAGCGGAGGTCGTAGAGTACTGCTGCATTATTCACTAAGGTTTCTCAGCGTCGAACTAGACATCGAGCGTCGGTTTCGGTTTGAAACCTACACTCGACATCGAGTGCGGCGCTTAGAAACCTTACAGAATAACGCGGCTGTTTTTATTAACAGTGTTGATAGGTATTAGGCTTTTGCATCGTATTGTGTATTGTTACAATTCGCGGTTGATTGATTTTTATCAGCCTTTCAGTATTGCATGTCTAGGCAATATAATGGAGTTACATTTCACGGTCACGCTGGCAACCTTGCCCGTGGCGTAAATTAAATAGAGGAAATACGATTATTAATCATGGATGGGAACGTTAGGTGTGTACTTACAGAGGCCTTACCATAAGCCCTTATTGTCACCATAGTTCCACTGTGCGACAGTGACAGACTTATACACGTCATATACATCTGTCTCATAATAAGATTATGCATTGCAATATGTGGTCATGGTAGGGCCCAGGGTCCCGTCACGAGTTAAGAAGTCGCAGTAGTCATTTTATGAGTCGGTCTCTGTCTGTATGTACGGCACGAAGCGAATAAAAACATGCGCAGTAGGAGTATTTTCATTGCGAGCTCATAAGTCGTGACGGCACCTGTACTGCGGCTAGGCTCTTTTATGTTTGAAGTTAGAATACCTATTTAATTTTAAGACCATTAGGCGAGCCATAAAGAAAAGTTTTCTGTGGTGACGTATAAAGAGGTCAAAGAGATGACACTGGGCAGAAACAAATGGAAAGAGTTGCATCGGTTACACTGACAAGAGTTATTACTCTTAAATTCATGATGATGAGCCGTTTGTAGGTATATTGTTGCCCGGTCCATGTTTGATTCCATGTTTGAGTATTGAAGGTATCTTTATAGAGAAAGGATAGTTTGATCTAAGTGCCTATATTCAGAAATTTTAAGCCTCAAGGAGACTGAAACGGCTAGTACAGAAAAAAAACACTTATTTTTACGATTCGACTCCCAGAATGATAATGTGTTTAGATGTACTTAGGTAGGTCAAGTATCTAAGTAGTTTATCTAAGTAATTAATAATATCAAAAAACTCGTGCCATCTGGAAATATCTGTACCAAATTCTGTCATTTAATTCTTTGTCAGGACTTTTTCTTCAGCTAAATAATATTCGACGTTGACTAGGTACGTGCAAATAAATTACATCCATACTTAATTCCAACCACTAATTGGCCTTTGCTAGACGTACCTACTTACAAAACAAATGTGGCTCTTGAAATGTACGATATGCTATAGAAAGACGTCACACCGAGGGAATCCACGGAGTTTTTATGAGACGGTAATTTACGTGGATGTATTTTACCGACTTACTTAATACATCCGGTATCATTCATCTGTGACAAGAAGTAAGTACATTCGAAGGTTCGTAAGAAGTACATACGTTAATATTCATCTCCCTGGCCCTAGGTATCCTACATTGTTGGGGTCGGCACTTAATTCAACCCGAAGCCTCTGCTTACCTGGTTTTTACACAGAGCCACTACCGTGTGACCTTCGCAACCCGCATTATGCGGAAAATCGGTGATCTGGGATAAGCCAGTTGTCGGATTTTTTAAGGCTTCTGACTGACCTATAACAATTGCCAAATATGTTAAATTGGTAACTGGGACCGCAGGCTCCGAGGCGCAGAGGGTCACCCATCCAACTACCGGCATGGATTGCAGCTGATCGAAAGATACGCGCATTAGCAACTGCGCCACAAGCCTACGTACCTAAGTATTATCAGTGGAAAATGTTTTTCTCCTTCATTGCGGATTCTTCCCGCGATTCTCACGATCCGTTAGGATAATCCTCAATATTGAGCGTCATTTATTCGCTTCGCCGATACAATAGTTCAATACCAACTGTTTCATAAATAAACAAACCTCATTGCAGGTCAGTCGATTTAGCTTCTTGGCTTTCTTTGGCTAGTAAGTACTACTTTAGTAGACTATGGTATATTTTAACTGACTATGTATTGGATTCGGAGAAACTAAGTCAGGATAATGTTTCTGTCGGGGAAGTAAGATTTCCAGAGCTTATGAGTAGCGTTATCAGTAGGATGACCTTGACTTTATGACTTTAACATCTGCCTTCATTTCATATCAACCACTCAAATTACAATCTTATAAAATTATAAAAAATAATCTCTATTTCCCTTGGTCACGGCATCACACGTGAGCGGCTTGACATTTCGCTTATTTAAAAAAGTTCTTAAGGAAGAAAAAATTCAGAATAATGAATTTGAATTCTTAATGAACTGTGTATATAAAATGAACTTTTTACAGGATGAAACTACAGGGCTTAGTTGACTAACTGAACAGAAAGGTACATTTTATAAATTGGGTTATTTTAGAACTCAAAAATAAATAATTCATAGGTACAGTTCACCCGTGTTAAGAAGTTTCAAGCAGAGCACTAGATAAATAACAAACAAGTCGTATTTTAGGTTCATCTTTTATGGAAACGTTTTACCTCGGTCAAGCGAGTGACCCAGTACCGAGGGTTTAACACTGCGCGTGTAGGTAGCTCGGTTGACAGGCAATATCCGGATGATCCATTGTTCACCTCATTGCGGATTCCGAGCGGGGATACGCTTCACTTCAGCTTCTCTTTCATTCTGCCCTTGCCTCCGCACGGGGAAATAAGAAAAACTGCAAACAAAAAATGCATTTTAGATTAAAAACCCGATAGGGGTTCGAAACAATGAAAACTTCGATTGCTTAGTTACCGCTTGGCGTGTAGTTCCCTCTGAAGATTGGCCTGCTTTTCATTCCTATGTGATTCTACTTACAGATTTCCGTACGTGTATACAAAATTATAGTATATTATTTAGGTAAAGTGAACAATAATGAAATTTAGTACATCATTATTACTCGTATTTGAACGGAGCGGCTGTATTTCGCCCGTATTCGGCACTCAATATAATTAAATATTAGTTCTATCATAATAATATAATTATATCAATTTTATCATTACTTATATCATTTCATATATAAGTTATTCCTACAATGATATTAAAATCCTTAATTATATGAATCTCAATTGATACATCTAAAATGGTAATACAGTGCAGGCAATCCAGATACACGATGATGCTAGGAGTCTTCCTTCGTAAACGACGATTTATTTGGACGAACAAATAATGTAACTGCCATGGGATTTCCATTTTACTTTCCGAACAATAAAAACCATTACGAGCAAATTACCATACTTCCTTCTTCAGAATTGATAAAGGTGATGAAAAAACAATTCGCAGAAGTAGGTACGTACATTTTAGCTATCCAGGAACTATGCCATTGTGATACCAATTGTATCAACTTCGACTTGTTGAACTAGATGGAATCAAATTGACAACTTTCGTTGAACGTATCCAAGGCCGTAATTATTGTATCAATTTGTATAACAACAAGTAAAAACTCGGTAACAATGTTTACTTACCTGTTATAAAAACAATGTCTGCTTTCAATTTAAGATAAGTTTATTCATTGATTACTTAGTCTGTTATAATAAGTTGAGTATTTATTTATTATCTCTCGAACTTACATGATCCTCTACACGCTCTGTATTACAATAACATAATAGCTGAATGTGTTATGGTCTGAAGGTGTCCTATAATGCAAGAAAAAAAATCAGTCGGTAACCTAGTAGGCCTACCTACGACCCAAGCGAACAAATTGAACAATATTTGATTACCTAGTACTTACTCGTGACGGGACCTGGTGTATGATGACCTCAAGTATACGTTTTATTATGTTTTTACGGTGACGGTATCGCCTGCGTATTTTCCTCATGTTGTATGGGAACATTAGAAAGCACCCCAAGCGGCGATTGTGGGAAGTTTAACGTGTTTACTTATATTAAAAAAGCGCAAAACACAAGGTCAAACGACGACGTTCGAATATGTCGAAACCTATAGGTACTTGGTGCACTGTACCTCATCAGCAACCTACATTAGTCCACTGCTAGTCATATGCCTCCCCTAATGAGTGTCATAGTGCCCTGTCTTCAGCTTGCCGCATCCAACATCTGCCTGCAGTCTTTCGCAGATCGTCATCCCACCGGCCGGTGTAGGACGCCCTCTGGACAGGTGGGATCACTGTATCTATATTGGAGAAATTGTAATGTGACTAAGCTTAGCTCTGCATGAATCAAATATAAGTTCCAAGTTCCAAAGATGTAATACTCATAATAGTAGAATATAACATAGGAGTAGGTACCTTAACTAATCGTCGACAGTCGTCATCAGCTAATCTGCACAAGCATAAACGATTTAGTTTTTTGCCTACCTTTGTACCTCCCAAGGAACTATATTTAGATGAATGATGTCTGATGATGAATTTGTTTTGTTGTCGTTGAGTTAGAAGCACTGGTAATTAACTAAGATTTGTGACCAAGTTTGGTATTAATGATCTCAGATTCGTCTTGCAATGGCATTAAGGTATTTACGTTCTAAGTCTTAGCTCATCCTCGCTCACACCCTTGGTTTAGTTCTGTTGTACCAAGTACCTACTAAATGAAAGCAATTTCCTTTACTTCTAGAGAATATAGAGAAGGTGATGACTCACTATCTGTCTCGTTGGCACTTATCATATTCGGTGAAGATTGGGTGTTGTTATTACAACACCTCTGCCTACTCCTTCGAGGAATAAAGTTCAATTTATTTATTTGAAAAACAGTTAATATATGTATTATAGCCTAAGTTCATCCTGATAGTTCATTCTAAATATTGGTTAATTTTTGACATTGTATGGACTCCTTATACAAACTTACAAAGTTATAAACTTTACCTCTAAATATAATGTTACTAGTATTAACTTCTTTCTCTATGAAGGAAGTCATTAAGCCAATGAATATTAAAGAAAAAAAACTGTCTATTTGTGGAATAAACGCTCGGGGAAGTCCTAATCTAATCATACTAAATACTACGTCTTGCGTGTGATTACGTATTTGCTAGTAAAAACAATTGTTGACCTTAAAAAAATCCAATCTATATTATTTATTTATCGCTGCCCAAGGAAGGTACCTGTAAACTTTGTACTGTACTTGAAAGTTTAATTATTAGACAAGTATGTATTATTTTCTCCTCCGCGCTCATACTGAAAAATTACAGTTGAAAAAACCCAATAATATCTAACCGATTCCGCAGTAGCGCTTGCGACCACCACGACTCACTAACCAACAAGGCAGTGTGGTATAATTTTATTTTATACCGTTATGGAGGCGTTAAGTAACTTTGCTATACAATAAATATTCTTATATACGTTTATTTAAATTATTAAATCGTTTGACGGGACATTTGTTTATTAGACCAGTATTTACCATTTTAGTTACGTACTAACATGGTTAAATTTATGATTTTGTGGAAACCAAGTGGAAACATAATACTGGCCTTGGTGGAAAACCGGATAATCGCCATTTAGCGTAGTCATAGCAATGGTGTATTTTTCAGTATCTAAGTTAAACGTTTGTTCTTTAAAATATGTACGTAAAGGTATCGTCATGAGTTTTGAGCGCTCAATACCTTGCGCAGTGGTATTCCACAATTTTGTGGAGTACAAACAAATACCATTACGCAAGGCCAGCGCTCAAAATGGCTATTACTTATGCTCGGTGTCAAACAAAACACAAGACAAGAAGCTATTTAGGTCCATCCACCCTATTTCAAAATGCACTTCGGGATAATTCTCGCTGGAATATCTTCAAAAACTATGATATTATCCTGGGTACAATAGTTCCATAGAACCAATTGCATAACGTAGGTATCAACTACTCGTAGATTCTCAAGCTTGTCTCAAGTTTGGCAAGTTTTAGCGAAGTTGATAAGGCATGAGATGTTGACCGAACCAGCTCGAGGGGTTGTAAGTTTCCTTATTATGCAGAAATAGACCGAGTTAGTAACCTAGACCTAAGTAAAATTTCTACATTGCGATCGTAAGACACTGAAAGATTTCTTTTGACCCACATACATCATCATCATCATAGGCCACTTGATCTTGTCAGATGATTGCTGCAATGCCGGGATGTCTAATTCATCTTCTTCTGAGACTTAGCAGTCCAATGGCAGCTCGGCATCTCTTGCGACATCTGTCGCAATTAAACCGAAGATTTGAGGTTACAAACATACGTACATACATACGCTCACGCCTGTATCCCATGGGTGTAGGCAGTGACAACCGTTTGCCACATGCTACGATCCTCACATACTTCTTTCGCTTCCTCCACATTCATACCACATAAAACTATGTAAAATATGCATTAAAGACCCATCGCTACTCCCGTGTTCTTTACTTATCGTCTATCAAAATATGAAGGTTGCGGGACCGGACCGTTATAATCATAAAACGATTTTCATTATTATGTATAGTCGATCAGAAAATGATTTATTCAGTTTAGTGCCGGTTTAGCACTTACAAACATGGAAAAATACCACCGGTTTCTAAGCTAGCTTATTGAGAAAACCCGCGTGAAACGTTGGGAAGTTTAAAAAATGTATTGAGTATTATTCATTTCAGTTGTCTGTATCTGTATGCTATTCGAATACGGTTCTACCTGGGGCCCAACCACGAGCTCTCATTGCAATGATCAATTTGTGCAACAGTGACAGACTTATAGGGCGCTTTCACATTGAACGATAACGGTAACGACACGATATCGTCGGACTAGTAGTTTGATACAATTACTACTGAACGCTTTCACACTGTGTCGTTGTAGTCAAGTATCGGCGGACGATATCGTCCAGACATCGGCGGACGATATCGTGGCAGTGGGTAAGCGCTCATATACGTCATCTTATCGTCATATATCGTCATATCATCGTACCTGATCTTTGACTCCATGGTTTATAGCGATTGTATTTATTCAAATTAACTGTGCCTATGCTTAAATAATAGTGTTGGAACACCACTTTCACGTTTGCATTCTAGAAAATCATCTTTATTTCTGCTTTTCAAGCAATTATTTGCTGTTCTGGTTAAACGTAACGTGAGTTTTCTCTTGTTGAGTAAGTTTGTAAGACAAAAACAGTAGCTAGTTTTGTTATGGGACAGCGATGACAGATGATTTCTCAAGTGACCGCGAGCCAGAATTGCATCACCATAACAAATTAACGCGTTCTAACAAGGTTCTGAGTCCAATAGCATTGCATTGTTCAGTTACCTGATTATTAAATACTAAATTGAGTTCCTGCACTTTGCAGACATTCCTCAACGTGTTTCCGACTTAATTTGTATTCAATTCGTCTAAAAAAAAGATTGAAACAAATGAACATTATTTTTATTGGAATTTTCGTGAATGCGAAACGTATTTTAGTTTTGCAGAAAATTTTCGTAATAATGTGTACTTCCACGATTATAAATTTTTCTATGATGAATTAAAAAAAATAGTTTAAGTAAAATTAAGTATTATATTATTATCTGTTGTAGCATTTGAATGTTGTGTTGGTATTTGAAATGAAAATAAATAACTCAAATACTTAGCATTTTTTAAGCATAACTCGTATACTCTCATTAGCTTCGGTGTCATCTGTAATCTAATAATAGAGGGTTACAAATAACGGGCTAGTAGCCTTGTTCTAAGCGGCCCTGCTTGCTAGAGGTCGCGGGTTCGGTCTTTGCATACATCTGATATGCATGAGAAGAATGTGAAAAGGAAGTAGACAACATTTCAAATATATCTATAACTTACTTTATCTATATTAATATTATAAAGAGGAAATATTTGATAGTTTGTTTGCATTGAATAGGGTCCGAAACTCCTTGACCGATCTTGAAAATTCTTTCAACATTGGCTATATTTTATCCCCGTACTCTCACGGGAACGGGAACTACGCGGTGAACCGCGTCACGTCCGCTAGTATCTTTATAAGAATGCCTGTTTCGTTGAAAAGTAGGTGATGTAGCCGTAGCACCTAAACTAAATCCTTTTATGTAACTTCCTACTTACTAATATAATATTCTCGTCTCACATTGTTTGTAACAAAACTCCTCCATAAAGCCTTCACTGAGTTTTATAATTTTTTGGAGATTTGGTAGGTCTGAGAATAGCTGAGTTATGGTGGTCCAACCCAAAAATGTATGGTTGAACAACGTCACTAAACGATTTTTTTCGGATCTAAATATAAGGACACCTTTGGAAAAGTTTTACACTGTAAACCATGCACAGCTCAACTATTTCTCATCATCTCATCTCCATGCAAAAAATTGTGTTACCTATTATAAATAAACCTAATTAAGTATATAGATGTATCTTATTGCGGTGTAATAATATAAGATAAACTGTACCTATATATTATAACTAAATGAATTTAAAGTAAGTAGTGCCTCTCAAATTGCTGTGCCCTAACAGGGTTGTTAGTTATAAGTTATTACCACTATAAGTTAATATTGTGTGTATATTTGAAACTAACTTGCAATAAATATATGAATATGAATATGAATATTTTCGAGTAATCGGTTTACATAAGTACGTAAAAGAAAGACGCGTCGAAAACACAACCTCTACTCCTTTTTAGAAGTCGGTAACAAATAATCTGAATCAATCGGTCAAGATAATTTTTACCATAGTCTGCGCTGAGTTAGCAAAATCACACACCGTGACGGGGAAATTAGACTGATTGCGAGATTACTTTGTACGTTGGGCTAGCGTAGCAGTCGGTGTCACAGCGTCGCACGCGCAGGTTTAAAGTTAACCTCACGCGGAAACAAAGCGCGGAAAATTGTTTTGACGTTTATATTTTTTTTATTTAGTGGAAAATATTATGGCTGTAAATTAAATGTGATAATTGTAACATATGAGGCAAGATTAAATTAAACAATGCATTCCATTTCCAAAATATTATAAATGTTTTGTTTTTAATTGTTAACAGTTTAATATGATAATAGTTTAAGTTATACTTTTTATAATGAGGACTTTTAAAGGTGGGTTTTGGTTTTATTATTATTAAAAACTTTGTGTCTATAATAATATAATTTGCCTAGCTTTGCTCCGCGGTTGTACCCATGTTGACTTTAATTTGCGGGACTCTTTTCGGGAATTTTTTCGCCTAATTTACTCCTTGTAACATCAGCTATCTGCCAGTGAAAGTTCCCTTAAAATCTATCCAGCCCGTTAGCAGATTATTACATTATCTGCAACAAACAGACAGACAAGCCGAGATAAAAAAACCTTTTTTTTTAAATTTACGTACCGAATACGCTTTGCCGAAAAGCTGTGTTTTGAATTACAAACCGACACTTAAATTTTATTTATCTGTATAGATTACAAGGAATTTTTCCACAACAAAGACTGTTCCTATTCAGCTGCAGAAGGTATAATTAAAAGTTAATTATTCATAATGATTAAACATATTAGTAAATTTTACCTATTGGTGTCACACGTGTAAAAAAATATTATTAAAATAGTAACTAATTGATATAATTTATAATATTATGATGAATAACAATATTCGTGAGATAAGACGCTATTCTAGTGTTCTAATTTTGTAAAAGCTGTGCCCCGTGGTTTTATCCGCGTAGAGTAAATTTCATGGGTGACCCAAGGAACCCTAATGTTTTCATAATTAAAAGTAGTCTGAATTGTAGTACTCCCTGTAACATTAGCTATCTGCTAGTCAAAGAACCGTTAAGATCGGTCCAGCCGTTTCTGAGATTAGCCGGAACAAATAGACAGACAGACAGACGGACAGACATACAGAGAAAAACAATGCTTTTACCGTATATACGTATGCTGTTACTTTGGAATTACAAACAGACACTTCCTTTATTTATCTGTATAGTTTATAGATTAGTGAAGGCGTTCTGAAAATAAATGATCAGAGGTACATTTTATCCGAAGTAACACCTTTTATACCGTAAAAACTATATCCGTAGTGTGTGCAAAAATGAAGGTATCTATGGCCTATCGACAATAAAGTTATTTACGACCTCACAAAATCTATAATATTACGATGAGGTAAAGTTTGTGATTTTGTATGTACGCGCAAATTTTTGAAACACATGATTTTGTTTTCATTTTTACCATATGTTTAATCGCTTATCTTTTGCATTAATATTGATGAATGAAAGCTATTTCCGCAAACAGCAGAATCTATATTTATATCTAAACAGATAAATAAAATTGAAATGTCTGTTTGTAATTCCAAATTTACAGCTCTTCACTAAATGCATATGAAAGTATAAAAAAATAAGAAAATTTGTCAGTTTGTTCTGACAAATTTCTGAAACGGCTAGACTTTTATTAAGAAAACTATTAGGGGTAATAAATTTAAATGTACGCCGGTGAATCCGCGGGGCACAGCTATTTCTTAAATATAATATTCCAATTTACAGCATCTTATTCTATCAAAATACAATCAAGTATTTCTGACCGTAACAAAGAATAAAATTTCCCAGCCACTAAGTAACTAAATCCGAATATTACAGACGCTGGGAACGCCGCATTGGCATTTTTTCCTTTCCCCAATTTTTTTATTGTTAAATAAAAAATCGCAAATGTAGATCTGCTTTCATTATAATTTTGTGCTTTCACAACATTGGGCTCATCTCATCATTATTTTATCTTCATTTAAGAAAAGAGTGATTTGGTAAATGTTCATTAATAGAGTAAATACAAACGTTATTGTACCTAATGCATATATGACAATTGTTTTTCTGTGGTTTGCGGCAACAGTTTTGATTGAGAAACATGGGGCCTACCATCATAGTTAAGAATTTCTGAGCTTTAACGTTTTATTTTTGTACCGAAGAATGTACGATCATAGTTGTTCCTTGTTTCTTGAACAAGAAAAAAAGGCAAACGGAGGGATCGAGTTGTAGCCAGTTGTTTTCCCGGTGAACTCTCGTCAGAAGCGACCTTATTTGGTTTTTGTTTTAAGGCAAGGGTTGAAATTTACAAAATGGTTCGAGAAACGTTAGGTAAATACGAGACAGATGAACGAGACACTTTATAAAGCCTCTCAGTAGCTAAAAAAGGGTCAAACGTATTCAAGGATCATGTTAAAAGTACTGAAACCCTGTAACTTGCCCGCCTGCTATGAGATTTTTAACACGCTTTCATTAGCTTCTTATCATGTATGCTTTTTATAGTACAAAATTAAGTAGCTACAGATAATTAAGATATAAGAATACACATGTTTGTATTCCATATAGCGTCTCGACCAAATATCCACATTCCTTCCATGTTAAGTAGATTAACACAGTTGTTTAAACAACACGTGGACCAGATAACTACATGGTACAATGAAGGTGCCTAATACCGCGTTTAACTACGATACAACTAGCTTCTGCCCACTATTTGGTCTGCGTGGAATAGTTACTTTGGGCAATGCTACTTTAACCCGTGATTATATCGCCTTTATCGATAAATGGGCTATAACACTGAAATAATTTCAAATCGGAGCAGTAGTTCCTGATATTAGCGTGTTCTAGCAAGCAAAAAACAATCTCTTCTGCTTTATATAGTTGTATAGATTTCAAATAAAATTTGGTAGTATTAGAACTCATCACTTAAAAGAATATTCATTAGTAAACTCTGTCGTAAAAGGGATTTCAATTGTTCATTGCGAAAATCAATGGCACAGAGATAGGTCCAACTGTGGTATATAAGGACGCAATACCATTTTATTTTCTAGTTTACCACCTATCATGACATAGGAAATAAACATTATAATAAGCCCTTATTGACTTGCAATGCCAACAATTTACTATCAAGTACAACTCAGCAGTTAAGACATTTTAAGATTGTAGATCTAGTAACTTGCGCATTGACTTTCTGATGAATTCCTGTTTACATATGTATATGTATCTATACAGATGAATAAAATTGAAGTGTCTGTTTGTAATTCCAAATTAACAGCTTATTACTAAATGCATATGAAAGTATACACGGTACTCTAAAAGAAAACCAATTTAAAAAAAACAGTGTATGTCTGTCCGTCAGTCTGTTTGTTCTGACTTATCTCCGAATCGGCTGGAGCGATTTTACGGAACTTTTACTGGCAGATAGCTGATGTTTCAAGGTGTAACTTTTATTTAGAAAAAATATTTGGGTCATGAAATTAACTATACGCGTGTGAAACCGTGGGGCACAACTGGCTTTAAAATTAGGTTGGATTATGAATACAATGTTTATCATAAAACCGTTTTACTTTCCTTCAGTTAAACATTGTAACGTTGTTGTGTAGTGTTCGGAAAATGCAAGCGTTCCAAACGTTTCTTCCTCCTATATACTTCTATATTACACTTCTTGATTGCAGCTGGGAAAATGCTGAAACTAGCAGATCCGAGGCGATTAGTTGGCGGTGTGTTCCCGATACTGCGGTGGTCGAAGAGTTACGACCTGAGGACAGGGATCGGAGACTTAATAGCCGGGATCACGGTGGCACTTACGCTGATACCGCAGTCAGTTGCCTACGCCTCGTTGGCCGGCTTCGAACCTCAGGTCTGTATAATAGATTGCCTTTACGTTACCATTTGCGTTTTTCTTACCAATGCTGTAGAACATCGTGAACTTAATTTAACGTAAAAACTTGTATATTTTTGTATAATATGGTGGACTTTGAAATGTCGTATGTCACCGGTCATTTCTTCTGTAAGTTATTGTAATGGAATGTCTATTAATTTGTCGTAGTTGGTGTCTTCACATTAAGCTTTATATTATTAAAATTCACTTTGCCTCGCTATTTCACTTGCGTAGACTTAAAAACAAGGTAAATGTAACCAATAGGTTGCTATGTGACTTGATAATTCAACTACATTTAAGTGACCCTATATTATACGTACAGTAATATTAATACAAAAGATACACAAGTTATATTAAAATAAATACACGCTATATTTTCAAATAAATAGACCTAGGTACTCGTATTTTAATTACTTTGCCGAAAAGTTATGTTTGCAAAAGACTCCAATTTAGTGAAATTGATAGCGCGATCTGTTACTGTGGAAATATTTACGAACCTATAGGGAAATTAAAGAGGCAACAAGGAAATCATTTCAGAGTAAACATTTTAATGTAAACAATCTTCTTGAGTTGTTCCTATGAAATAAGTTCGCCTTCCATTTAATTTGGATCTTCTAATGGCCTCAGGTTGTCTTCGATTTTTCGCAGGACCGTTCACAACAATTTGATTATCCTGTTACGGTATATTTCCTCAAGGATTCCCTAAATGGTTTTTGTTATGAGGACGAGATGACTCGATTTAGTTGGCGTTTCGCTACGTAAAAGTATCTGAGTAATTTCTTGTAACAATTAATTATTTTCTTGCACGTATTTATGTGCTTCGTAACTTTATAGGGAAATGTTTCTTATTTTGAACACATGTATACATACGTCTTTTTTTCTCTCTGAAAGGATGGTCGATGGGTGTAGCGACCCCTATATTTTATAGGTGTCAACGATAGTTAGTGACCATGCCCATATTTCTTGTTCTGATAATCTTTGTGCAGTCAAAATTCATATTATAAACAGAGTCTCGCGGTTTGTCGAATAGAGTTTAAAATTTAGGAAAACTCATTCTTTGTGCGAACAGTCGTCTGGTGAGGGATCGTGTAGATAATGTATGACTCTCATAAAACATTGACAATAATATTATTCAACTGTGCCCCGCGGTTTACCCGCGTAGATGCCGATTTCAATATTTTTTTAATAAGGGTAACTTAGTTACTTTGTAACATCAGCTATTTAACGGTGAAAGTCCGGTTGAAATCAGCTCGACAAATAGACATACAGATAATTTTTATTAAAATAGCTTTGGTTTTCATGTAAGTACCGTACATTCGATTAGTGAAAAACTATTAATATGGAATTACTAACAGACACTTACATTTTATTTATCTGCATGTAATTCGCTGATTACCACACAATATATTAAAAGTAAGTGGCTGCGACCATTATTGTGATATTAGAGGCACTTAGTATCAACGTAGAGGTAGTTCTATTATAGCAGCTCTTGTACCCAATTGATACCATCCGTCGTTTAATATTATCACGTCCAAGTCCCTGGGTTACATTTTCCTGAACATTTTTACATTTTGTCACTCTATTTTGTTCGTCTTCGACGGTGTTTCCATGTGATAAAAAAGTGTCATGACCTTAATTACATGTTATTTTTATCGAACCATGTCTTCGTTTATTTTATAACGTTTAGGTATCGGGTCATTGACACTGTGCATTGAAGTAGAAGTACTTAACTGATAAAGCATTGATTATAATGAGTGTTACGTATTATGTGATTTTCCGCGAATAATCTACTCGCAGAATAATTACTTTACTATGAGTAAGATATTCTTTGAATATTTGAGAGCAATTTCGATAATTATTTCGAAGAACTGTAATGTATTGTATGCTTAGTAAAATCGTGTACACAAATATTTTTTTGTTATCTTTTAATAATAGGCTATGAGTGTTCAGTCTAACTAGGTATAGGCAGTTCAAAGAATTAATGAATTTTTATGTACATATTGTGTATATTTCTTAGTATACCTTACGTAAATACGATTTCAGTAAGGCACTGAAAATATTTGCTGTTAAGTTTCGCGTTACATATAACAATTGTTGTTTAAAGTTTCCAATTCGTCATGTCCATACATTAAATACGTATCAATGTCTTTTAGGTATTCGACTAACAAAGTAACAAGTACAACTAATTTTCACTTGTGAAAACGTGAAATTTTAGTTCAATGCCGTCTTGTTTTGTTTGTCATTTAGCTATTGTTATTATTATATTTTTGGACTAGGTATGCATATTAAAAGTACTGTCGTACTATGGTCATTGAATCTTCAAGATTATAAATGAGCAGTGGTTGATGATGATGATGATGAAATTAAAGGCACTATAAAAAAAAATATCATTGCTTGAGGAGTAGTGTTAGTTATCGGAAAAGTTAATATATATATACAGCAAAATAAAATAGAAGTGAGTGTCTGTTTATAATTCTAAATTAACAGTTTTTCACTAAATGCATATAAAATACTGGTGTACACAGATAAGGGTACTGACATTAAAAGAAATATTTTTATAATTTGTCTGTCTGTTGATCCGACTAATCTCTAAAAACGGTTAGACCGATTTTAAGTAGAGTAACTAGTAAGTAATATTTTCCCTTTTCAGTACGGGCTGTACGCATCGTTTGTAGGCGGGTTCATTTATGCCGTGACGGGCACTTGTCCCCAAATCAACATCGGCCCCACGGCTCTGCTATCCCTCCTCACTTTCACGTACACAAACGGAACCAATTCAGACTTCGCCGTGCTCCTTTGTTTCATCGCTGGGATTGTTCAACTGTTCGCGGGAGTTGCACAACTTGGTAAGGCTTCTTGCTTTGCTTTTTTAAGATAAAACAGCAGTATATAATAACAAAGTTTTCCAAAGCAGTCTTCTGTCATCAATTACGATTTTTTTTTGTATTGTCAGTGAAGTTAAGGGGTCAGGTTGCGCCGCCAAATCGATGCAAGGTAATAATAATTTGTTTTCTATAACATGAACAACTTCACGTATATGTTTAGTTTTTAAGAAATTGTAAATGTGTTTTGTGCACGCTGTGGCCACTGTGGGTGTTGTTAAATAAATAAAAAAGAAAAATGCTGTTCTCAAATTGGTCTACAAACATACATTTGCTCACGCCTGAATCCCACGGGGGTAGGCAGAAACCACCTTTCACCACATGCTACGATCCATACATACTTCTTTCGCTTCATCCACATTCATGCATCTCTTCATACACTTCCTTTGACCTTTCTGAAAAATATTATTAATTTGGTCATAGTAGTTCTTTCTTGGACGCCCTGTACCGATACTTCCGCACACATTCGCTCTATAAATCTGTTTCCTTAATCGCCTACCACTCATCCTTTCGATATGTTCAAACAACTTGATCTAGTTTCAATGATACTATTATAATATACATAGACCACCTAGGAATATGTACGTAGTATTCAGCTGTTTCCGAGTCCATTGTTAACGACGTCGTCCAAACGAACGGTGTCAACATAAGACCAGCACTGGTCTTATGGTAAGCACATTGCTTAGTTGTAGCTAGTTTGCTAAAAATATATACAAAAATGTAATGATTTTTTTGTTCTTATCACTCTTGTTGTATTTGCTTGCAAATAAATAATCTTTCTTGATCTCATCAATAATATTTAATCTTCCGTTCAACCACCAGCTTCAGGCTGAACCTTTTTTAGCCACTGGTGACAAACTGTACACAAAGCATTTTCATTTGAATTAGAGGCCTCACTCATGGATTGACCAATATTAGTTCTTATAATATTTGTTGTTAACACAGGTCCGACAAAACAAAGTATTATTTCTTGTTATGATCTGAGTCATGTCTTACGCATATCGTGTATGACAAATAAAATCATTGTACAATTTAAGGTAGCTTTTGTTACTTACATATTGTACGTACATTTGTATGCCTTATAAGAATACGTCATGAAATACCAGAATTCTAAATATTATTTATATTCTTTTGTATGACACATATTCTAAATTCTTTAAAATGGCTAGTAAATATACTTTCAGATGCGGGACTCAAACCCACGACCCTTGCAAACCTTTGCTCTGCCAAATGACCTACTCGCAATCACACCTCATGCGTAGATTTTGCGGCTTAGGAGTCATCTTGCGCCATCTCTTGGCTGGTAAATTCAAACTCATTCAGTTCAAGACCTGCCTCGTTTTCGTATTTTTCCTAACAATTTTTAAGAATACTGGCTTCTAAGAATTCTTCATCTTGTAAAGAAATATTAATGCGAAGAGTTAAAAGGTATTATAATGGTCACTCCTACTACGATTTAAATTAGCCTTATTCCAGTTTCTGTAATCCGGATTATAGAATTCACGGAGCTGAATCGGTTTTACAAGAAACTTTGAATAAGAAACAAAGCGGATTATATTTTCAGGGTGGTAGTTAGTTATTATACGGTTCTTGAATTTAAATTTGTTGAAATTGTCGGATTATATTGTAGGTAGTAAGTTGTAGCTACAGGCTGTTGTTAAAAGGAAGCCCTATAGATAATATTATAGTGATTATAATATAGTAACGTAAACAAACAACGTAGAAACGTAAAGTCGAAATCGTTGGCTTTATATAATGTTCACAAAATTAGGAGCTTGTTTTGTCAGGCTCAAATGAAGGGGTGTATTTAGAATTTTGATTATTTCGGGTGACAAGGGTATTTCATGAAACATCTTAACTAATTATTATTTAGAGGATATATTTATATTTTTGTTTGTAATTATTAATAATCTGAAGCACTGGACCAAACATATCGTTTGTATAAAAATGGGGTCCGTATGTATCCGTAAAAGCCATGACCGGTATCTAGTGTCATATAAAGTAAGCGGTTATGTATAATAATAATATATGTCCTCCTAACCGAATTTCGGCCTCGGCAGCTTATTTCAACGGGCATTTCAGCGGCAGTCCGATACGTACAGAGAGAGATCAGACGTAGGATCAATGGTTTTGCGTGCATTCCCAGGCAGGAGGGCGTAAACACCGCCAAATTCCGAACTCTGGGCATTTATTGCGAATTACTTGATAGAAAAACACAATCCCCCTTTTGATAAAACGCGGTTTTAACTATGTTCCTTCTTTAATCCATATCACAGAATGAGACCCTGGTCTGATTTTGTAATAAGAAGGAATATGTGGGTGTGCATTGTTAGAAGTGGTAGTGGATAAAACATAAACTTAAGGTCTATCAGTATATAATGGTAATGTTTAACATGTATTTTACAGGTTTCCTAGTGGAATTCGTATCATTGCCAGTAGTATCTGGGTTCACGTCAGCAGCAGCTCTAACTATCGCGTCGTCCCAGATCAAGGGTCTTCTTGGTCTGAGGTTGAACGCAGAAACCTTCATTGGTACCTGGCGTGGCTTGTTCGATCACATCGGGGAAACAAGACTGCAAGACACTCTTCTCAGCCTGGTCTGCTGTATCGTCCTTTTAGGCATGAAGGTAAGAGTAATTCAAGCTGCCTTAATCACTCTCTTATTCTGTGCCGGTTAGATTTCATATTCAAATAGTTGTGCCCCGCGGTTTCACCTGCGTAGATTTAGTTTCATCCTTCATGTTGCGGAACCCTAATATTTTTAATAAAGTTACTCCTTGAAACATCAGCTTCCCGCCAGTGAAAGTCCCGGTAAAATCGGTCCAGCCGTTTCAGAGATTAGCCGGAACAAACAGACGGACAAACAGACAGTCAGGCGGGCAGACTGATAAAATTTTAAAAATTAGTTTTTCTGTTTCACTAGCGTGTATACTATCATATGCATTTAGTGAAATGCGGTTATTTTGGAATTACAAACAGACACTTCCATTTTATTTATCTGTATAGAGTATAGATGTATAGATATATACACCTCAATGGTATAGCATCATTAGGTAGAATAGGTATGAAGTGTGTATCGGCAGGGTGACAGCTAGTTAGTACTTGGGATCGCTTATTTGTTCATTTGATCGACAACTCACAGCGACACGTCCTGGCGTAGTGCGGTCGCCGCTAGTTCGCAAACTTTGTTACAAAGTAAACACAACCCACTGATTGTCGTCGTTTCCTTGCTTCGTCTCAACAATCCGATACGATATAATCTGAATTGAGTAATTGTACAGTTTGAATGTTCACATAGGATTATATAATAATAACTAGCTGTGCACCGCGTATTACCCACGTAGAGTTAATTTACAGATCCCTAGTGTTTTTTTCAAATAAAAGTCCAATTCCTTGTAATATTAGCTATCTGCCAGTGAAACTCCCGTAAAAATCGGTCAAGCCGTTTTGGAGACGGGCAGATAAACATACTTTTATATGCATTCCGCAAAACGGTTATTTTAGAGATACAATACAAGTCACTTCAATTGTATTTATCTGTATAGATTAGTATAGAATTGATTGATGATCGCAAAAGGCTATTTAAATACATAGAGGATTTATGTACATACTTATACATAAATCCCACATTTAAAAGGTTAATATTGTCAGCTTACAGTTTGGAATAAGTCAACAATTTTTATTTACGACTTCTACAAATAATATATTTCGCGGTTTCGTTCGATGTCGCCGATCGCAGTCTCCTTGTCTGAGTTTTTTCTTCAATCGTACAGTTAGGTAACAAGTTACATTCGGCCATGACACTCTGAAACATTTGATTTAATATTTACAATTATTCAGCAATCATTGAAATATAATTCAAGTGATTTATGTATTTCTTTTGATTTTCCCTGGATCTCGTTGGTACCGAGCTAAAATATGCCACATTACTTTACATTACCTTATTGTAGCACGCAACTCAATCGGGCCTCTAAAAATTTAGACATTTTCTTTTACCTTTATTAAGAGCCGTGGCGGTCTTGTGGTTTGAGCAGTTGCCTGCTACGCAAGTTCGAATCCCAGCGGGGCCTGTACCAATGAGTAAAGATTATGTACAATGATTGCACACCACATGCTTTACGTTGAAAGAAAACATTGTGATATGCCTGAGAAGTCATTCAAAGATATGTATAGTGCCTGAGATGGCGATAGACTCACCATCTGTCACGTTGGCACTTACTTGAGAAAAGTGGGTGATGTTATTACATCACCTCTACCTACTCCTTCGGAGAATACAGGCGTGACCATATGTATGTATGTGTATGTAAAAAAACTTTATTAAGTAAAAGTTGTTGTGTCGTTACATATTAAAGACTGACTTATACATCAACGCACAGTCTAAACCAGTGGTACTAGAGACATGTGATTTGAAGGTGTATACTTTGCTCGGTACAGGTATCCTCTAAGAAAGGGTTTTCTGAAATTCCTCCCCAAAGGGGGTTAAATGGGAGTTTATATGTGAAGTTTACTGCCTGTGGGCGCGAGCTAATCATTATACGAAATGTACTGGTGACCTTGTGAATGTTCATTCACTCAACTAACAAATATAATTAAAAAAACAATGATTCTTGATGGTATTTATAGAACTACTATTAAACTTTTTTATTGGACGTAGACTTCCTTATAAAGTAATACACTTTTGATTGACATAGTTGACTCGACAACTTTTGTTAAAATTACTTTTATTGTCACGATTATATAAAAATAATATTTGTCATAATAAACTGATGATGCTAACTCACGTAGATTACAGTATTGAACAGGTCAGAGCACATTAATCAATTTTACAAATTTCATGAGTCTGAAAATACCTACAAAGTAGTATAATATAACTACCCTTTAACGTTACTTTTTCTTGGTTAGAAGCTTTATGGTAGAAACTACCAACAATCTATATCTATACAGTTAATTAAATTGAACTGTCTGTTTGTAATTGTAAAATAACAGCTTTTCCCTAAATGCATATGAAAGTATACACGCTCCTGACACAAAAAACCCAAGTTTTAAAATTTTTCTCTGTCTGTCTGTTTGTTCCGGGTAATCTCTGAAACGGCTGGTCCGATTTTAACGGGACTTTCACGTGCAGGTAGCTGATGATTCAAGGAGTAACGTAGGCGACTTTTATTTATTAAAATATTTGGGTTCCGCGACAATAAGGATGAAACTAAAACTGCGCGGGTGAAACCGCGGGGCACAGCTAGTCTTCGATATAAAATCGTTTCGCGAAACTTTCGTAATTGAAAGTCACGGCAATTTTGCTTTATTTAATTTTAATATAGATAGAAAACAATTCCAATTACTGCTCTAATTTACAGACTAACAATCTAAACACATGATCTATTAAATTGGACACAGTTCACAGTAAAGAGAGAATAAATCAAACGGCAGCGGGGAACGAATAATACATAATATTTGTGTTCAAATATTAGTTGCTTGTTTACTCTGTAGGTACACATGCAACAATATATGAATGCAGTTCAGAATTGCTTTATTAATGAGAGATTGAAACTAAGATAATGAGGGCAGTTACTCACACGCACACTCACACACACACTCACACGCACACTCACACACACACACACATACACAGAGATCCACTCAAACATTTACTAGTCTTCTTTTAAGTTGTACACGATTAATATTATGCAAGCTGTGTTTACCTATAAGTAATTTGTACATTTAGTTATAAGTTTCAGATGCAACAATTGTATGTATAAATGTAACAAATTGTTGGTAAACCTAAATAAAAAAAAAAAAAAAGTATAGCAGTTTCGAATAATATAATGTCATCATGACACTTCGCGAAGTAAAATCGTGTATCTTAGAATTTTCAGACATTTTCCTGTTTATGTTCACGTGGCGTTGCCTGTATCTATGCAGATAAATAAAATTCAAGTGTCAGTTTGTAATTCCAAAATTATAGCTTTTCACTAAATGCCTGTGAAAGTATACACTCTACTAACACTAAAAACCAAGTTTTAAATTTTTCTTTGTTCCGGGTAATCTCTGAAACGGCTGGACGGATTTTAACGGGACTTTCACTGGTAGATAGCTGATGTTTCAAGGAGTAACTTAGTATACTTTTCGGGTTTCGCGACATTAACTAAATCTACGCTTGTGAAACCGCGGGGCACAGCTATTTATAAATAAAAATATTCCCTATAATTTGAACCTATTAGGCTCCTTTCCTCCCTACAAAGAATTTGATGAGAGTAACTCGATTAAATTAATTGTGCATACTTTTTATTTCTGATTCTAATACCAGTTTTATGAAGACTCTGACAAAATACAAAGACAAATCTACTTGATTTCAAATGAAATTATCCCTAATCACGGGGCCTACCATCATCGGTTTAAGCAGAGTGTATTAAGAATTGCTTAGCTTTGACGTTTCATTTTGTGATACTTAAATTAAACTGCAAAGTTAAGAAGGAAGTAAGACGTCACTGCTATAACGATGATAGGAGGCGCCCTGATCAAAGTCCTAAGTAATTTGTGAAGGTATATTAATAGTCTGCGGATTCCAAATGATGAATGTCGATATAAATTCGTTCATAATTTACATAATGTTTCAATTACCTCAGCCAACGTATCAGCTTACATAAGACAAAGCTTCAACAGCTGTTCTAGATTAGAGAAACTCTTCAATGATCTAGTTACGAACTACTAGTCAGATTAAATTATTGATGTAACTCTGTTAATCTGTGGTGTATAGTCATATCGTCCTAACGAGTTGAATGTACTATGGGAAAAGTCCAATCGAATAATGATATTATGAATTAAGGATTAGTGTTTGATCCTGACTTATCGTGAAGATAAAAGATGTAGCAAAAATTATATTTCGCAATTTCCACGAAGCGAACTTCCTACCTAGCCCTCTCAAAGTGAAAAGGAAACATTTACTTTTCCTGGAATCCGTAAAGATCGTATTAAATTAATAAAATTGACGTTAATAGAGTTAATCTTTCTCTAGGAATATGATTTTTTTATTTGTGGGTAGAGGTGTTAATGGTCCGGTATTCATTTAACGCAAAATATGTTCCTAACGCTAAATACGTATGTATGGTACACCTACAATACGTACTTTCACATACATATTATGTAAATTGTACGATCTGTCGGGGTTAACGCATAAAGCCCTATTACCAAACAAATACTATAAATAAAGCCTTTGGTTTAAACCTAGCACCATCTCTTTCTGAGATGATCTAAAAAGGGATGGACATAGTTTGAATTTAGTCTAGTCTTCGTTTAAACCACGTTTTGTAATAGGTGTTCCCGATATCAGCAGACATTTAAAAGAGATTTATGAATATAGAGTAAGCTAAATAATGTGAGAAGCAAGTTTTTAGTTAGTTTTAGCGAGGCTCAAAATGTGTTTATCTGCCATCTTTGGCATTCACCCACAAGCCGTCTCCGAAAAAGTATCAAAACACTTTGAGCCACGCTAAAATGCAAGATCAAGCGACAACTTTTGAACGGGTCAAAACCTTGGGACACTGTTTGAT
Organism: Watsonalla cultraria; assembly: GCA_964035505.1. Taxonomy (NCBI): domain Eukaryota; kingdom Metazoa; phylum Arthropoda; class Insecta; order Lepidoptera; family Drepanidae; genus Watsonalla; species Watsonalla cultraria. The sequence continues at coordinate 6,767,402 of OZ037722.1, read as the reverse complement.
AAACCATTATTTCAGGGGGGACCATCATCGGTTTAAGCAGAGCGTATTAAGAACTTGTGAGCTTTGACGTTCATTTTTGTATCCTAAAATTAAACAGATGGGCTTAATTAGCAACTTCACACTCTTTCAAACTTATAAAACAAATGACAGTGTCACATAGGTAGTGTGCGACAAATATAACTGCTACGAAGCCGAAATCAGTCGATTGTTTTTTTCCAGAGGTCGATGTGCAATATTTATCGCCGGTTATTTGTATGAAGGACGTCGTAGCCAGCAACAAGTAGGTAATATCTGTTTATACATAGATAATTATTTTATGTTGCAGGCCCTTAAAGACATTAAAATAAAGGATGCTCAAGACGAGAAAAGGAGACGTAGTGCCATCTTCATACAGCGGTCTCTCTGGTTCGTGGGAGTGGCGAGGAACGCCGTGGTGGTGGTGCTGGCTGCTGTCTTCGCACTACTAGTTCATGAAGACAAAGGGGAACCGCTCATACTTACTGGTAAGATTAGGGTAAACTACATTTTTCTATTTTATCTATGAAGTGAGTACCTAAGAAAGTAAGGAATTGATATTGTACTAAATTAACACATTTCATTTATTGCCATGAGTAGGTATTTTTTATTTATCGCAAGAGATTATACAATGCTGAGAGCGTGACGTTAAGGTACTTGTAAATGATAATGATAAATAAATATTCTATTTGTGCCCTCATTTATTAACTTCGAAAATTATCACCGGTCTTACTTAAATACCATTAAATATCTCATTCCGCCCTATATACCACAATACCACCCAGTTAAGACATCAAAACGAGTTTACACTGAAAAAATCGAATACTTGTTGAAACCCTTTATAAAGTTACTATAAAAGAGTAACTTACAGCTTATGTGTATCAAGATACGTATCAAAACAATCCCGACGTAAATACGAAATCATATACAGAGTAACCTCACAATTACTTTGCAGTTGTGTCGCTGATAAACGTCCCACAAATGCCAAGTACCAACATGTCAGGGCACAAAACAGATCTTGTTCACTTTGTTACTGCAAATTAAACCACCCCTGATACTATCTCTAAATGTTCCAGCCACTTTTATTCAACTTTGCAACGGCACGTTTTATATGGGAAAATTCCTACGAAATTGCATATTTCCTTTTGTGCAAGTCTTTGTAGCTTCGTAATAACACTGACTTTAAAAAAGTGTAACAGGAGTTATTTTGTTTTTAATTTTCTGACGTACATCACTACTATCTATCTATGGGTGCTTCACGAGTTATAAGTGCTGACCTGGGGGCCTACCATTATTGGTTTAAGCAGAGCGTATTAAGAACTTCTGTAGGCCTAGACAAAGCACCATTCTGTCGTGCTTGCGCTAATAGAAACGGTACAAACTCTTTGGAAATTACATAAATCGGTCACGTGATATATGTCATTCCCATACATTTCATTCGTTTCTAATAGCGAAGCGTGAGGCTAATGTTACTTTTTCTATAGGCCCGGACCATTGACGTTTCATTTTGGTACCGTAAAACTAAACGTAACTAAGAAGTTCTTAATACGCGCTGCTTAAACAATCATAGTTGGCCCTGGAATCAGTAGTCGTTTTATGAGTCTGTCTCTGTCTATTTGTATGGTGCGACGTAAATAAAACTCTTGCGCCATCTCTTTCATTATTTTCGCTGGACATTATTTATGTAATCAGCCCAGGTTGTTCCATTAATCCAAATTGAAAAATCTTCATCAATCCTTAAAGACCCACTGCTGAACATAGACCTCTCCTACACGTTACGCTTGATTTTATACTAATCTAACTCATCCATTACGATACCAAAAATCTTCAAGCAATATTCATGATAAGTTTATTCCAAAGTAATGAAGCACAATAATTACATAATATCAATAGAATTAACGCCAGGAAGTTAATTAATTCGAAGTACTTATGGCTCAAACGGTATAACCATTAAATCTCTTTGAATTCCCGCCGCCGCGCTTTGACCGAAAATTTTCCAAGTGTGAAGTTTAGCTTAGTAGGGCGTAGGTAATTAAGATTAAGGAAATTCATTCCGTCGCCTCACTAAAATACAAACGAACTACACACTTATTTACAAATTTCAGCCAGACCGCTAGACCATTAATAATGTACAGAATAAAATAAACATTATACCTACATTAAGATGTAGACACATTACAATAAAGCACTGAGCTAGTACGTCTATGTACTTACTACTAAATTAATTAACGAAGGTGGGTGATATATACAAAGAAATTAAATTTCTTACTAGTAGGAGTGTAGGATAAATAAAATAACAATATTATCCTGGAGTAGCACGTGAATTTTCTCTGAAAATATGTATTTAACATTCATGTTAATAATACCAATGACTTTACAAGAAAACTGATAGAGTAGGACTTTTTATGGAATGTGTATTTGGCTTCTGTTCTCGGTACGCCTCAGAAAATAAAAAAATCACAGAAAATTCAACCTTCCTTTCCACCCATTTGGAAGCCCTTTGTTGGTGGATACCTATAACTTCCATAGAACATACCATCCAAATTCTCTAGTACCAGCGGCTTAGGCTTTGCCTTGTTATATAAGTTAGACTTAGAATATAACATCTAAAGAAAAATTTTTTTTTTTTAATTTGCAGGACACATAACACCTGGTCTTCCAACCCCAAGCCCGCCCCCGTTCCACACGACAGTGGGCAACACGACATACTCAGCTGGGGAAATGTTATCGCACCTCGGCTCGGGACTACTCGTCGTGCCTTTAGTCGGGATCATCTCTAATGTTGCCATTGCTAAGGCGTTTGGTGAGTATACCATATGGTCTGGATGTTGTTAACACAATATTTATGTATACAATGATTGTATAATACTGCACATGGCTACTATTTTGCACCGACTCTAGCCTGCACGTAATACACGTTTATTTATCAGCTCCAGCCGCGTTATTCACTAAGGTTTCTCAGCGTCATCATAGGAAATTTATACATAATACATAGAGGATAAGGTTCAATTTAGTATCTTTAAAACCGACACTCGATGATGAGTGCGACGCTAAGAAACCTTATTGAATAGCGCGGCAGATTTTGATTTTAATTATTCGATCTACGACGTTGACAACACCGAAAACCCACCTACAATATAGTCCACTGAAAACTACTCATAGTTAAACCTTTGCTTAGTTGCACTACAAAGGTAAAAAAGAGTTCGCCTGATGCTTAGTATCTACTGCAACGTATCGATGTGTTTATCGACGGCCATTCATTTATATCAATCTACAATACACAACTGTCACAATATAGAAAAGCTTTAGTCAAAGTTCAAAGGACTTCTAAATGTCGGACGTAATAGCTAACAAGGTGAAGGTGACCTTGGGTTAATAACAACGAATAAATACCCATTTCAGAAAAATATGTAAGTAACAAAAACCTGAAAAGAGAAAAGAAGAAAACATAATGACGACTTTGTTACTTTTTTATTCGCTTTCTTGGAAATATTTTTTTACAAATTTTCGCATAACTGACGTACAATGAGCTAAAAAAGTTCAACACCGTAATACCTTCGTATAAAAAGTTTGATTGATTGTTGGGGAGTAAAGAGAACCGAGCACAATGGGTCAATTAATTAGTCGAGAAAAACTCTACGAAATATTTCCTAACTTCTCTATGTGTTACTTACTTTGTGTGCTACTTGTGTTAGGATCTATGAAGTTTTAGAGTCTCTTACATTATACACTTGGTTTTTGACACCTTAATCTAATCCTTCGGCTAGAAGGGTCTGAGAAGGCGTGGTTCACGTAACTAATGGCATGATCACATGAATACACACAGTAAACTAAATAAAGTTTAGTTTCTCATACGCTAACGCGAGGTTTACGGAACTAATATTGGAGATCTCCGTAGTATAAGTATCCTATATATTCTTAAAATATGCATGCGCCATCCGAAGGAGTAAGTACCCACACAACACATTTCACTGAAGATGATTGAGTGCCAACGCGACTGACGATCTCGACTCAAGTTTTTTTTTAAATCCTTTAGTATTTATAGACCGCTTGGATTTCAAGTTGCGTCGATTGCGGAATAGGCGACGGAAACCTCTCGCTTACTACGGCTTTTAAAATAACATCCATAAAAGTAATATACTATATGAAAATAATATAATACACTTATGTGAAAGTAACTATAGTAAAATTGACCCCTTACATTTCAGCACGCCAGGTGTAGACTGGGCGTGAGTTATAAAATTCAGCGTTACTCGTGTATGTACGTGAATCTGTATGCAAGAGCTCTCAAAACTTCCCTCCGAGTTATAAGTACTTTCGACATCAATTCAACACGAGCTTAGCGGTGAGGTAGATAAAGTTGGCGCTTTTTATTGCCGTGTGTACAAGCATGTGGCAAACTCTGGCAACTATGACAACTTTTGCTCATCACGCACGTCACAGGTTGTCAAAATAACGCTTGCTATGATTGAGGCTTTATGTGGGAGATTATAGTGTAGGTTTATAAAATTACTAGCTTATATGCCCTACATGTCGACTTTGTCTAGGGCGAATTACCGAAAGTAAGACACACTGTATAAATAAGAATTAAATTCCAGACTTAGGTACTCACTCACGTTGTCCACAAACTGTCATCGACGTTGTTGAAAGTTGGAGCGGGCGTTTTCTCAAAAAGCTACGGTGTAACAAGACAGGTGATTCAACCCTATAGACAATCTTAACTGAGTGATTAAATTAAATTCAACCTTGGTGTATTTGTGGTCAGTATAAATAAAAGAAAAGACGAGCTCGTGGCACTGTTGCTATTGCGCATATCATTCTATCAGCGTAGTTAAGCAACCCTAACCCTAGTCAGTAGTTGGATGGGTGACCGCCCGAGTTCCCTCCGTGCCTCGGAGGGCACGTTAAGCCGTCGGTCTCGGGTGACAATTGATTGGCGATTGCCAAAGATGATAAATTGTCTGACCTGTTAAACGGACCTGTTACGATTGTAACAGGTCAGTCGGGGACCTAAGAGAGGCTGACAACTGGTTTAACCCAGATTACCGATTTCCCTTGTAAAAGGGGTTACGAAGGTCAGATGGCAGTCGAGATGATGATAAATAAAAGAAAAATATCTCTGTTTGACTGCAGTAATTTTAAAGTTTTAACGTTTTGCCTACCTATGCTTACATATACACAAAAGTGTATGTTTTTTCGTCAAAGCAGTGTCAAAGTTAATACGATTTGTGATAATGAACACACGTATCCCGGAAACCGGTGTAGCTAAATTATAGTTGCTGTTGAGTAAATATCGACGGGCAGAGTCAAATAAAGCCGATTTCACACGGAGCACAGCGCAGCTTGCCGGTCCAATTAGATCTGTAAATAAATTCGCTTCGGCATTGCCGTGAATACTAAGACAGCACCGGTTTATCTACCGACGTATAACGTTACCTCACGACACTACGGCGGTGTGGAATAGATTCAATTGCAAGGATTTATTACGCACGTACAACTTTAAAATACGACCTTTTCAGGTTTTCCGCACTATAGAATATATCGGTGCAGGTGTTATTAAACAAAAGCTATTTGCCGCTATTTCAATCACATTTGAGCTATTCACTGAACAATCTAAAACCTTTGGGCGTTCACAATAACACTGACGAAAGTTTTATTCATAACTAGCTGTGCCCTGCGGTTTCACCCGCGTAGATTTAGTTTCATCCTTATTGTCGCGGAACCCTAATATTTTTAATAAATAAAAGTAGCCCAAGTTACTCCTTGAAACATCAGCTACCTGTTAGTGAAAGTCCCGTTAAAATCGGTCCAGCCGTTTTGGAGATTACCCGGAACAAACAGACAGACAGACAGACAGACGGACAGAGAAAAAATTTAAAACTTGGTTTTTTAGTGGCAGTAGCGTGTATACTTTCATATGCATTTAGTGAAAAGCAGTTATTTTGGAATTACAAACAGACACTTCAATTTTATTTATCTGTATAGATGTATAGACTAGCTGTGCCCCGCGTAGATCTAATTTCATGGGTGGCCCGCAGAACCCTAACGTTTCATTATATAAAAGTTGCCTATTTTTTTATTGCTAATGTTTCTGCTTGTAACATTAGCTATCTACCATTGAACAAACAAACAGACAGAAAGAACGAGAAAAAAAACTGCTTTTTGTGTGTGTACTGTATACTGTATCATATGCATTTAGCGAAACGCTGTTAATTTGAAATTACAATCAGACACTTCAATTTATTTATCTGTATAGATATCGATGTATAGTTAAAAAAAATAAACATAGTACGAGTATTATAGTGCTACACTTAATACAAGCTCTGTCTCAAAACATAAGAATGAAATTAATTCAGAAAACTATAAAATGTGTTCGCAATACAAATATGAATTATAGAGCCAATATGTTTTCGTACGCAGTGAGGTTGTTTGACAAAGTCTCGAACATGTTGATAATTTGATGGCTGATTTATATATCTGTAAGATGGAACAATCTAAGAAAATGTACAACGAAATATGTTGAACATTTTACCAGCATTTGATGCTTCTTTCTTTTATTTGCAAATGTATAAATTGTATGAGAATAAAACTTGTTGGATATAAAATAAAATATAGCGATGATTACATTCAAACAAATGGATTCTGGTTATCTAGTATGTAGATACCTACTTTGGTGCAGACCGGGCTTTTACTTGCATTATTCACACATTTCATAAAAAAATCCCATAGCCCCTAGGTAAAGCTCTATTCCTAATTTCAGTGAAATCGGTTCAGTCGTGAAATGATGATATGATGAAGATATTCAATTACTCACAAGATGGCGCCACTTGGTCTGTTAGTTCGCGCTCCCTTCATCTTACAACTGACAGGATATTTTCCCATTTATAATATTACTATTAACTGTTAAATTACTACCTAAACAGATAAATAAGATTTAAGTGTTTGTCCAGATTAACAGCTTTCCACAAAATGCACATGGAATATACGGTCCTAACAAAAGAAAATCTATTTTAAAATATTATCTCAGTCGGTCTGTCCGTCTTGTCCTGTTCTGTTGTCGTTGATTGTTTTCAGACTTACGAGTATCTTAAAAACGGCTGGACCTTTAACGGTGCTTTCACTGGCAGGTAGCTGATGTTACAAGGAGGAGCTTACTACTTTTATTATAAAATTAGGATGCCGCGATATAAAGTACTCGTATATGCGGGTGAAACCGGGCTCAACTAGTTAAATTTATGTTTTAGTTAAATATTAATAAGTATTATTTATTGTGCTTGCGCCGCTATATCACTTACTGTCAACACACAATATCATTGTTTCAGCTCGAGGTAAAACTTTGGATGCGACGCAGGAGATCATTGCACTGGGCGCGTGCAATCTCTTCGGTGCCTTTTTCCGTTCAATTCCTGTGAATGGATCGTTCACCAGAAGTGCTGTGAGCGACGCTTCGGGGGTTCGGACCCCAGCAGCTGGGTTCTATACAGGTATGTTTGATTTGTCTTTATGCACTCCTTATAATAATAAATCTGTTAATTGCTAGTGTAATTCCTTGAATGTCTAATACTTGTCCTCTTACATAGGAATCACAAGAACACCTATTTTATTCTAGGCTGTAACTACGTCTTAAATTACGTCTCGTCTGATAGAATTTCCTGATTACTGATTCTGGAGAAGATTTTTTTCTTAATAATAGACGCATCTTTTTATTTGTTTTCCAATGACTGAATATTTTAAAGGCATGTCGGGAATCTATCATTATATAAATTACATAAAGTATCCAGATATGTTAAAATATACTATGTAATTTTTTTTCCGCTACGATACATTGTGAAGCTGTTATCTCAATGTGTCGGTCGTAATTTACTACGATCCTGCGTCGCTCGTAATACTCGTAACTTTAGGGTAGGTAATGGTCTGGTGTTATAAAAAGTAATTAAAACTTTATTGCTCACAATTTACTGCTCTTGTTGTCCTATAGGGCTGTAATTTGTGAATTACTGAGTTATTCAAAGTTATTTCTACAAATTTCAACGATACTTTCAGTGTTTTAATATTTTTTATCAAAAACTTTTCACATAAACGACGTAAATCTTTACGTTCAAATAAACTAAATAAGGGAGATTACCAACGAAATCGACTACACACTTAGCAAATTGTTACGGTTGGTTAAACTTGGCATAGTATAGTATAGCAGTTATTAAGTTACCGCGAAAACAATAAATATCTTGTGCCAATAAGATCTCGCGAGTGTATTTTTGGCAGTTCAAACATCTTAGTGACAGCCCTGGCGCGGTAGTCCTCCAACTGCTATAAAGTTCGAATGCTGCATTACGTTATGTCAGTCTGCAAAGTTGGGCTGTTTTGGATTTGCATTATTCAACATCTTCCCAATGAATATTTACGCGCTTCAATTGAATATCAATAGAATTTTCATAAGGTGTCGCGATCGGCCTTTGTTGTGAATATTTGATGATATTAGAAGTCATACGATATACTCGTATCAAGATTGAGTCTTAAAGTACTCGTAGCAGTAATATTGTCGAAGAAATTTTCCACACAGAAAATTATCACAATATATTTTATAACAATTGGGTATATACTGTGATAATTTTCACGGCTTGAATATTGATTTTATAAGACTCATATATTAAATACTAGTAAGTACTATGTCATCATACAAAGCCTAGATATCTTACAGAAATATAGTCCTTTTTTGGGCAGTCGAAGCCATCTGCTAACAGTACCGCCCCATCGGTAAGAAGCTAAATAGTGTTACTTATGCTCACGGGGTAGGCAGAGGTGTTGAACTACACCCACATTTCACCGAAGACGATTAAGTGCCAACGTGACAGATTGCGAGTAATGTTAAATATATTTATACAAAAACATTATTAACGCTATTTGAAAACGCAACTATTTGAAGTTGCTCATTACTGATCTTATGAACATGTTGGTGTTATAATACCTTAGCTAGCGGTTTTCAACTTGAATCGATTTTTTATTATTTATACAACATTGTATAGCAGTAAGTCATTTTGTTTGTAGAAGGTATAATCAAACAAAGTTTGGTATAGACTTTCATTATAGTCATAGGGGCTAAGTATATACCACCCGGGCGAAGCCGCAGGTGAAAGTGGGTGAGCATATACGTAAGTTATTTAAAATTAAGATTGGATTCAGTCTAATGAAGATCACATATACAAAGATCACCTAGAAATTAATTTACTCAATTAAAGAAGTGAAAAGGGTGACAAAGTTATTTCACAGTACGAAATCACAGGAAGCTGATTCGATTTAAGCTCAAGAGCGAACAACTAAGGCATATTAATCACTCGACTCGCTAACGTAGCGTTTCATTTAAGCTGCTAGTTGCTACTGAAAGCATTAATACACCAGTTTCGAAATTGCCGGCTTTTAATCTACCGATTAGTTTTACTGAAGTGGAATTCGAAGTAAGACAAATGTAAATCCAGTCCATAAATCATAGCTCACATACGCGCGGCAACAGCGCGGTAGAGCTATGTAGTAAGGAACTTCATAAATCTAAAAGTTTGCATCGTAGTTCACCGTTGCAGTCAAGTCCCCGTAGTGGTTTTATAATTTAAAATGCACACATAAAATATCAAGGGGCTTCTTTACAGTGTCACATGATTTGTAGCCTTTATACTCAAACTATAGATTGATTTGCATGGTGTGTTAATAAACATGAAACTTCTTGTCAATTCTTATTTATACAATACACTTTCTTGTCCGCAAACACGAAGAAACTACGTACCTTCGGTCCTTACTCAATTCTAAATGTCAGCCAAATTAGTTTAGCGGTTTACCCGTAGAGAGGTAACAGACAGACAGGCTGACAGAGACACAAAGTATAGATACGACCTATCTATCAGTACTCCTATCACGACTTTGCTACCGGTTTCTTATCCCTACAAATATTATAAATGCGAAAGTAACTCTGCCTGTCTGTTACGCTTTCCCGCTTAAACCTCTCAACCGATTTTGATGAAATTTGGCACAGACAATCTTTAGACCCTGAGAAAGGACATAGGATACCTTTTATTTATTAAAAATATTAGGTTTCCGCGACCATAAGGATGAAACTAAATCTACGCGGCTGAAACCGCGGGGCACAGCTAGTTCTACTATAAGTACTCGCTAGCGTCTCCGCTCTGAAGATTTTGTAAAACATCACAGCTAGGACAGCGATGACGTGAAGAACTAAAATACTTTATACAAATATTGTCGGTCGGTTGAGCATAGACTGTGAAAACGGTGCAAAATTCGTGATATGTTCCATCCACGCACTACAAAGTATTCCCCAAAGGGGGAAGCAGCGACACTTGTCGTACACCCTCATTTCACTAGCTATGTAGACCCCATGTAATAGGGAGCGAGCTCATTTCGTTTCAAACCGGGCACTAACCCAGTCTGCGGGCTGATGGGACTGGGAAATTGTACTGAATGTACATGAGAACGTTATTTGCATTCGGTGTGTGTGAGAGATCAGTTTCCAAATAGCATGTTCCTTACAGGTATAATCGTGATCCTTACTCTGGCTCTGCTCACGCCATATTTCTACTTCATCCCTCGAGCAGCCCTCGCCTCTGTCATCGTGTGTGCTGTTCTACACATGGTCGATATTGATATAATTAAGAAGCTCTGGGCTACTAGCAGTAAGTAAACTGTCTACGACACCTCTATATAGTTTGTACACATCCTATCTTATTCAGCTTCCTCACAATAATTGAAAAGCTACAGACCTAATGATGATCACTAGATATTCCGTCAACGTTGAAATAAGTATGGAAATGTTAGGCAAAAACTTTAGAAGAAACATTTGCTGAAGAAAATTTCCGATTTAATAAGGAAAATATTTACCTTCTATCATAATTCTATTAGTCTCAATTATATATGCAGCGGAGTACTTACTTAGCCGACCCTCTATAATCCTACTAAAGATTATAATGAGTAATTTAGTTATTTCATCACGGGCCGCAGCCGACGCGAATGGAGTCTCATTAAATTATTCCTGTAGGATTTGAACTTAACCTCTCTAACAGAAAGTTACTGTTATTGCTTCAGACAACCTTACTCCTCAGTTAAGGGTGCCGCCACTAAATATTGTATTACGAAAATGTTTCTCCCTAATGGGATCACTTCGCAAACACTTCCTAACTCTGTGACGAAGATGGCATTGATCAAATTAAATATGCCATGCCATTATACTTAATGCATAATGGAGATATCATCATAATATGTTAATTATTTACTAAGTAAATCATCATCATTAGGTAAGTAGATACGGAAGTATAATTTTCCTAATCTCTGCAGGACTGGACCTAATTCCGCTTTTGGGATCTTTCGTCTGCTGTTTAGTTTTGGGCATTGAAGTTGGTCTGATTTGCGGTGTTGGAGTCGACGTTCTGTTACTTCTGTATTACCATTCCAGACCACCACTTGATGTGCAATACGTTGATGTGAGTATAACATCTACATTAAATGTATGTGGACACACATAGGGCGGAATCTTGCAACAAAATTTTAAATCAGTTATCTTCAACCGGACGATTGAAATTTGGTATACACGCTTATTTTGGATGACAATGCATGCTTAGCTGTGTCTTCATTCTAATTCTAATATGGCGGATCATACAAGATGGCGGACTAGTATTTTTTTCTGCAACTCTTCAGTACGGGTATCAAATGAAATGGGCTTACTTTCATTAAAAGTACATTTGGATTCGGCGGGCCACCCATAAAATTAAATCTACGCGGGTGAGACCGCAGGGCACAGCTAGTTCTATTGATATTAACGCGTCTTATATAGAATATTCAGAAAGGTCTTGGATTTAGCTAAATTAGGCCTTTCTACTATAGTTAATTAAACGTTTGTTCTCAAGTCAGTTATCAGGATTGTCGAAGGCTAATAAGGTTTAGGTTATAAATAATTGTTTCATTCAATTCACAGAATGGAGATCTCCCTCCACACTACGCCATTCATCCAGTGGGAGGGTTGCACTTTGCTGGAGCAGAAAGCGTTCGTTCCAAACTTATCGCATTAAAGGATCCGAAAAACCGTAGTGCAAGAATTGTACCTTTGGAAACTCTTACCATTATACCTGATAGTGACATTGGTGTTGCTAATAGAGCTAACGGTGGAGCTAATGTAATGAACGTTTTAAATGGTGCACCAAATGGTATGACAAATCCAGTGGTAGTGGTGACAAATGATGCAGGCAATGTATCGAGGATTATTGGAAACGTAGCTCCTATTACTAACGGACTGAATGAAGAAAATAGACGGAAACCTGACCTTCTCATAGTTTATTGTGATGAATTATACAGGATGGATTATACATTTTTACAGGTAGGCTGATGTTTTAAAATAATTAATAACTATTTTATAAACTTGATAGAGATATATTTATATATGTTCTAATATTATAAATAGAAAAGATTTGGTTCTTTGTTTGTATATTTGTTGGATTGCATTGAATATGCTCCGAAACTACTGGACCGATCTTAAAAAATATTTCAGCAATGTGTAGTTCATTGGCTATATTCTAGCCCCGTGTCTCCACGGGAACCGGAATTACGCGGGTGGAACCGCGTGAATTTCGCTAGTATAAGGTGTTTCAGACTTGCATTAATACAATTTAATAGACGTGTAAAAAATTACAATTCCAAACTGCTCACCAATTTATTTTTGGTAATTTTAGTATAACCACACCATGCAGGTAAAATGGGCGCAGTTCAAGTAATACGGTTATTACATGAATTCGTGTGAGCAGTTTATAATGTATAGTCAGGTATTAGCCTCATTTAATATTCAGCCGGCCGCAAGCCGCAACGTCAAATCACATGCAATGTTGATGTCCCAACCGCAGCGCTAGTTTAAATATCTACCATATGCGCGGGACGCAATGTTTCCAATAAATTGTTATACCAAACCTCGTTATATTAACCTTTTAGGCATTAAATTTGGTACAACGCGCGTAATCATTTCCCGTTTATTTTACGCTCCCACTACGTTCACATTTGCACGCTTGTTTTGATTCAATATTGTAACAGCTTGTTTACGTATATGAACAATTAATACCTTTGTTATCAGCTTGTTGTTGGAGTTTCCAATTTGCATTATCTGTTGAGTTTGATGCTCTTTATCCTACTTCTATGGTATTTGTGACCTCAATCGACACTTATAATTCTTTTGTTGCAGAGCATCAAAATGTTAGTGACAGAATGGTCACGTTGTGGTCGCGTGATCTGGTGCAACGTGCGCCCAGTCATCAAGGAGCAGCTGAACAGCGTGCTCCCACAACCTAAATACTGTGATAGTGACCAACTGAGTATGATACTAACGGGTAAGGTTATCATCCACCTTATCTTTCACCATAGTATAATCGCACAGAGCATCGGTGGTAAATATCAATATAGATATAAAAAAATCCCCAACATTTTTTTTTTGGCCGTTATACTTACCCACTATTTATTTTTGTGTTTGAGGTTACTAAAGTTTGAATGCTTATTGGATTTGATATGTACCACCATCCGATGCTCTGTGCAAAAAAAGTGCGTCTAAAAAGTCTCGACTCTGTATATCTAATATATATATTAGATCTCTCTGAAGTGATCACAAGATTTACACGAAACAAATGCCATCTCACAAAATCCGGAACTAGTTGTCAGACTTCTTTAGTGTTCGCTGCCATCTGATTATATAATTTACGAAGAAACAGGCTTCAAATTAAATTAATCTACTGTAGAGAAACTTACAACACAGGATTTAATAGACAGTGACAAGATTAATCCTTCCATTTGCGGATTGCAGAAATTTGAATACAAATAGGGCCCAGTCCCACGGGAGTGTCCGGTTGTGAAGTTTATCCCAATTGTTTGTTAACTCCCGCGATACTGGACACTATAATTCAAGAAGATGACGTCAGATTATGTTAAATTAGCGAACGGTTTTGACTTTGTAGTTGGGCTTTTATTTTGCAGTCTTACTGTAGTTAGGTGTCTTAATGCATTTAACATGAAAGCCTAATCTTGTTCTATCTATACACACAATTATCTTTTGTGAACAGTTCTAAAATAGCGCCAAAGGTAGAATTTAAGCCTTATTCTATAGTTAGTTTAGAGTGAGTTTTCAATGCTCCAAAGACGCACGAATCCTTGCGTTCAAGCGTAGCACAAAATTTATTGATAAATTTTCGAAGTAGTGTTGTGGTAGAATTACAAAGATCAAACACATTTCAAGCGGGTCAAACACATTTCCAGCCACACTTATTTCACCAAACACGTAATAAAATGCAGACAAACTTGGGGTACTTTACTTTTTATCATTATTTTAAAAGATCCCTAAGTAGGCAGCATAACTAAATGATAGTTCAAAATTAACCAGTTGAAAACAAAACATGAAAATGATTAAAGGTAATGGAACCGACCAAACGGTTGAACAATCACATTAATATTTGGTCGTCCATCAATGGCATACCTTCATTCAATTAGTAAATCTGCTTATGCTATTAACATTGTACCTAGGACATTCACGTATGTTGAACATAAATTATTTTCGCAAAATATTGGTTATTATCTGGGCTTCGCGGGTTCCGCCGCTGTGGGACACAAATCAATTAGTGTAATTGCGAATGATGCACTTGGATCGTGTCACTCTTTCAATTTACCTTGATTGTGTGTTTTCAGGTATAATGGCGGAGGAACAAGTGGCCATCACCAGTGATACGCAATTATAGTTAATAAATATAATTAGCTATAGGTTTTCTAGTATTTAATGCAGTAGGTATAAGTTAGAATCTCATTTATGAACTCATTATTGGGAAACTGCTTCATACTAGACCTGCAAGACGATGGTTTGAAAATATTACAATATTTGGAAAAAGTTATGTCTTCTGATATAGAAACAATAGTTTGATACATAATTAAACTTACATTTAGGTAAAGAGCTGTTGAGCTTTTGAAAAATATGTATGGCATTGCAGGCAAGTAAATCACTCGTTTGAAGACATGATGATATCGGTACCTATAGTTGTGCGTGATATAACAGTGATTTTGTACATAAGAATGGAACTGATTAATATTCCTACATTAATAGTATTAAGCTAGTATTAAGCTTAACGTTGGACGTCCAAGCACTACTTAAATTAAATTTCAATAAGTATTATTAGTTAGGATATAATTAGCTTTTAACGTGTTTTAGTTCAGTTACCGCCCCTAAAATGTAGGTGTATAGAAACCAACTTATTTGGAATAACAATAAGAATTTTTATACGTTACTAGCTGACCCGGAAAACTTTGTACCGCCCAGAATCAGTAAAAAAAAAGCTGAACCGTAATTGGAGAATGTTTTGGTTGCCAATGTCATATATTAAAAACAAAGTAATAAAAAAAAACAATAGTATTCTTTTAAATTTAATTTGATTTATGAACGACGGGACGAACATCAAATGTTTGACAGCTAGGAATAGTTTCTAAGGGAAACCGAAATTGTCGTTTTTACTATATTCCAAGATGTTTTTTATATTAATTAACCTTTTAAACCTTCCCTAGTCTTCCACAAATAATTCAAAACCAGTCCAGGGCTCCAACCATGAGCTCTTATTGCAATGATAATTCAGTGCGAAAGTGACAGATGTATACACGTCACATACATCTGTCTCATAAATGAGTGAAACTATCATGGCAATAAGAGCTCGTGGTAAGGCCCCAGCCGTACTCGAGTTTTAGCGAGATTAACGAACAGCAATTGATTTTTATAAACATAGAATACGTTTTATTGTTTTTTTGCCGATATGGACTGGAGCGGAAATCTCGCGCGCACAATTTCCGACTCGTTCTCTGTATAGTGAAGACAAAAGAGAGAAGATACATTATATGTATGTAATCTAATACAGATTAATACAATAGAAGTGTCTGTTTGTTATCACAAATTAACAATTCTTCACTAAATTATGTGAAAGTAAGTAATAACATTAAAAAAAACATTATTAAATTTTATACTCTTTCTGCCTGTCTGTCTGTTTGTTCCGGCTTACCTCAGAAATGGCTTGACCGATTTTAATGGGACTTTTTCTGGCAGATAGCTGATGTTATAAGGAGCAACAGAGGTACCTACTACTACTACCACTTATTGACTACTTTTATTTAAATAGTTTTGTATAAATTGGATAATACACTAAATTAAACCATCCATAAAATAAAGTTATGTGGGTGAAACCGCGGGCCACAGCTAGTCTTATCAAAAAATGTGAAATTATATTTCTTCGACTGTCCTTTCACGCAACGTTGAAGCAACGGATCGATGTGATTTTTTGCTCAGAGATAGAAAGATTGACATAGGTTTATAGACGGTCTTGTGTGGTGGCAGTCAATAGGGGTATTCCCACAGGACAAAGCAAGTATAGCTACTGTAATATTGTGATAGTAATAAGGATTGCTAATTAGTGTAAGTACGTTAACCTAACTAGTACCTATGATACAAAACATGCAATTAAATTTTGTATATAAGTAAATTAAAAAATCTGTAAATAGCCATTTAATGTAGATGTGTAACTATTTATATTTAGGAGCTCGTGGCACAGTTGCTATTGCGCATATGATGCGATCAGTGAAGTTAAGCAACCATACGCCTAGCCAGTATTTGGATGGGTGACCGCCCGAGTTCCCTCCGTGCCTCGGAGACCACGTTAAGTCGTCGGTCCCGGTTGCCAATTTAATATCTTTGGCAATCGTTACAGGTCAGTCAGAGGCCTAAGAAAGTCTGACAACTGGTTTAACCAAGATTACCGATTTTCCTCGAAAAAAGGGGCTACGAAGGTCAGATGGCAGTCGCTTCGTATAAAAATCAGGTGATCAGCCACATCGGGTTGAATCAATTGCTGACCCCAAATACATGGGAAAAGGCCAGGGAGATGATGATGTGTAACTATTTAAATGAATCTAAATATTACGTAATAAAAAAGTAAAAACTACTGTTTGTTATTTATATATAGCATTGTCCAGATATATGTTATAGTAAGTTCGTGGTTAAACAGACAACATTGGATTTTCATTGTCTTAAATAGATAAATGATTTTTTTCTCGCCTAAAAAATACCACGAGCAATGTGCTATTCGTAACATAGTCTATTAAAGGATGTAGGTGCGCTGTGCGGATATATTTGAATAATAAATTAAATAAATGTACCAAACTATTAAGAAACTGGTGTGCTTGAAATAAATGTAGGTACAAGAAGTTAAATCTTTATATTATATAAAAATTAATCCCCATTTCCCTTGGACACGGCATCACGCCTAAACTGCTGGATGGATTTCAACGGGACTTCCACTGGCAGATAGCTGAAGGTTCAAGGAGTGTTTTAAGCTAATTTTATTTAAAAAGAAAAATGAAATTAACTCTACGTGGATGAAACCACGGGGCACAGCTAGTATTTAACAAATAGAATACATATTTAAAAATACAAAGTACACTATGTTCCGCCAACAGACATAAGATATGTCATTTTATTAATTAATGTACAGGAAACTAGACCGTCTAACTAAATTATGTGCTAGAACTTCTTATACTTAACTGATTATTGGGACTACTTCAATCGAATTAAACAGTTCAAGAAATAATCTAATCAATTACTGAGACGAAATTTAGCATGAACTATTGATTCTTATAGGTACATGCATAAAATAAATATGGCTGTAGACTGGAAGAACAAGTAGAACAACGTCTATAAGATTGCCACTTGACCCCGATGAAAGTAGTTTTTGGAAATTTGACATTTGAGCACAGATGAAAAATAAAGTTGGTGCTAAACAAATCTGGAGGCTTTGACTTTTAATTTTACGGTACAAAAATGAAACGACAAAGCTCAGAAATTCTTTATACGCTTTTCTTAAACCGATGATGTTAGTCCCTCTGGAGCCTAATCATCACTTTTTAATGCGACATTAGCTCAGCCCGCTCTAAAGCACTATACACGTCATTCAAATGTAAATGACGTGTATAGTTCTGTCACTGTCACTCAAACGCAGAAGTTGATATACTTGTCTCAAATATAGCTCAGATTCGCTTTATTTTTTTTACTGTGTGCCTATTCTGTACAATCTACATCTGGCAATATTACATACCTAGTAGATAAATGAAATAACATCTCTGATAGATCAATATCGCAGTTTTGCTGATAAGAAATATATACCTACCTACTTATTGCTAAATTTATTTATTTATTGAACTTAAGTAGTTGAAAACAAAGTAAGTAAATAATTCATATTTTAGTTTATCATTAACAATTCATTCGGACAAACAAACAAGGAATGTTCATTGACATTGTGGTCACTGGTCACAGGCAACACTGATAGCAAAATTAGTCATAAACAAGCGTAGGTATATATAAAGGAGGGGATCGTATAACATTGACCACTTTGTGTTTGCATATTGCCCTTCACTCACACACAAACAGGTTCATTCGCTGCGTAATATTTTATAATGAATCTATTCAGTGTTGCATCGGTGCTCGTGTTGATCGCAATGGCAGCGTCCGGATCCGCAGAAACAACTGCCAAACCACAGTATAACTTAGATGAAGGTCCAATGTTGTTTGAATCATACATAAAGGAACATAATAAACAATACAAGGACGACGCCGATAGACAAGCCCACTATGAAGCCTTTCTCAAGAGTTTAAAATCAATTAATGAATTGAATGCTAAGAGTGACACCGCTACTTATGGACTCAATAAATTCGCCGATTACACACCCGATGAGAAACAAAGTATGTTTGGATTGAAAAGGAATAAAAGTAAGTATTCCAAACATATTCATCCTTATTACAAAACATGATTTTTACCTAAACCAAACTCAACTAAATGTACAGTTTTAAAAGTCAATCTTTCATTTAGTTACACTATTAGAATTGGAATTGTTCCGTACTATGTTAGTGAGCACAGTAATAACGAAAGTCAACAATGATATAATAAGCTTGAGAACGAATAAATGCGTACCTAACTGTGTGACATCATTGCAATACTTCCATTAGTCAATCGTGCTTATAATATTATTGCCACAACGTCATGTTTATACCTCCTACTAATTGCAGTAATGAGGAAGTTTACGCAAGATACCTTATATACAAAAACACTTAGAAAATGCGTTCAGGTTATATACAATCTTATGTTTATTTTAGCTTCAATGCTTGTGTATATTATTAACAGCATCGTGACATCATTTCAAGGATCCTTATAAATTTATACGTTAAGTGTGGTGTGCTATAAATAGCTATACACTCGAAAGTAAGCTACTCCACACGTCTGTATGTTTGATATTTTCAACTTTTAAATCCGCTCTTAAGAGAGTTTTAACATAACGGGATATCTCGTTGGAATATTGGAGATGACCGATTAGATAGTAGGTGTAGTTGGAAAGCGATTTCATATTTGCTTATTTTATTTTCAGATTAATCGTTCATCACCGTTTTGAAGAAATACAATTATTAAGATTTAAATACTTATTCAAAAACTTTTTGTACCTACTCGATAATCATAAGTTTAGTTATGAAATAAAAGTGTTTACAATTTATTCGTTTCCTCTTAATTTTCTTTAACGTCTGTTCAAAAAGAATTGTATACAAACTATGGAATTTCAATAGGCGGAATTTAAAAGAATTCTATAGCCCAGGGGCCCAACCATGTGCTTTTATTGCAATGTTAATTCAGTGTGCGACAGTGACAGATATATGCACGTCACATATATCTGTCTCATAAATGAGTGAAACTATCATGGCAATAAGAGCTCATGGTACCTAAGGCCCCAGGTCAATACGACAAATATACCCTTCAAATGTTAAGTCTCTACGGAGTTAGACTCACCATTTTCGGTGAAAAGTGGGTGTTGTTATTACAAAACCTATAAGTACAGGCGTGAGTGTACCTGTTATACATCTTATTTCCTCACAAATTACACTTACATACAAAGCAGAACTTAATCACCTTTCGGAAACAAATATTAAGACGGCACTTGTGCACACAAACCGACTGCTATGCTCCGTGCCGCGAGTTCGATCCCCGCGACAAGGCAAACATTTGTGTGTGCCTTGCGATACCAAATACCATGTATATTAGCTACAAGTGGCGTCACCAGTTATAAGCGATGACGTCTAATGCACAGTAGTCATTTTAAATTTTTAAAGAATAATAATAATAATAATAAGTGCTAAGCAAAAATAATTCAACTCAAAATAATAATATTTATTCAGTAACAATTTTTTATTTCTTAAAAACTATTAGAAGAATCTATGCATAATAATGCCTGTGCTAGGTGGCCCTGCTCTTCGTTAGTTTAAATACTACAAAGTTAAAACAAAGAAGCCTTTTATTTAAAATAAACATTAGGGTTCCGCGGGCTCCATGAAATTAAATCTACGCGGGCGAAACCGCGCGGCACAGCTAGTATTGAATAAAATAATTGAATGCAATTGAATTGAGTTGAACATTGTTTTGAATTAGTAGCAAAAGTGCGTCAATTCCCTTAAAAAAAAAGGGTCTACCAAGACAACAGTGTTATTTTGTAGAGAACAATTTGCTCGGCTCTTCCTAGCAGAGTAGACAGTATAACAGAATGTTATGTTTTCGTAGAGCGTACGGAACGTAAGCCATAAAAATAACGTCTAGGGGCTTGACTCTTGAAAAACAAAACGCAACGTTTTATTCGGGCCGACAAACCGTACAAGGGGTAAATTGAAACGCGGGTTGGGGGACAGGAATTGACAAGTTTGAGCACCACGCGGAACCATTTCGGGGATTTGTCGGACCCTCGTAAAACGCTCTTCGGAAACGGCCGAGTTCCCCAAAGGTTTATCTTATTTTGAAAAGCTCCCTTGTGGGATGATGACGTGGCAGTTATGAGACGCGCCGCCATAGCGGAAATGTGTTATGGAAAATTGTCTTGCGAGAACTCTATTAGGGTAGGTAAGTCAATAATGGTTCGGATACGAATGATAGGCACCTATTGACGATGACTGTATGTATACGATTCTTCTTTATATTTACGACGAACGTCTTGTATTTTACTGAATATATTATTGCTTGAAGCACACAAGTAAGTAAATGATCATAGGTTAAAATGGTAATGCGAATTTTTATTCCATTTAAAAAAATAAAAATGATTTATTTACTTTAGGCCCTCGTGAAGCACTTATGAACGGCAAAATCGGAACCACCGGTTCCAAAACTAGCTGAGAAGAACCGGCAAGAAACTCAGTCAGGCATTATGTACATTTCATCAATACAATACAATATTTAAAATATCTTACTAGGTAGGTATTGATAGTAATAGGTACACCAAATTGGATGCAGTAGTACAAAAAATCTAATTTAATATTAGGTTTGAATATTCACAATAGCGACAAAGTGTATTGGCAGGCTATTAGAATAATAATGTAGTCCAAAAGGACACCAGAATGTAAAAAAAGACAGTGTTTCATATAATTTCCATTCAGATATTCTTTTCATTATTTTCACTCCAGGAAGCTCGCTTCAAGATTTTTCTCCCACATACACACAAAGTGTCGAACCGGGATATACACATTTAACCCGAGTACACATTTCATGCATAGTAGGTAGGATTTCAACGTCGGTTGAAGTCTCACAGAGCCAATAATGAAGGCATTGCGCCGAGTCGTTTAATTAAGTTCAAAATGAGACCGCCACGTCTAAGTTGAGCTCGGTGAAGAAATAATAATGAGCAGACAGACGCCGTGGAGTGATTGTAAACTTCTTTCTCTCGCTAAATACAAGGCGAAGCTAACTGATTATTTGTTCAGATGTACATCAGCTTCTGAGTTCTCAAATGTATGTAAAAGATATGCTCTTTAATTCATCATACACCTACATAAAGTATGAGCGTATACTCCACGCTATACCTTAATATTTTAAAGATAAATTTGTATTTTTGGATTTTGTTTGTGATTTGTGAACTCAAGAACTAATCGACCAGTGTTAAAAATTCTTTCACTAATATAATGCTACAATGTTGTTAAGCGAAATACGGTAATCCTTATAAAAAGTCCCGGACAAAAGCTAGTTTATTATAGGCAAATAGATTGTAGTGTGCTTCAAGATATGATAGATTTGCGGGAATCTTTAGATTTGCGTGAATCTTTAGATTTGCGGGAATCTTTGAGAAGACGCTTAGCCTGTTGAAAGAGTTCTAATCTTGATAACGCTTACAAACCTGTATCTATATCTATACAGATAAAATTGAAGTGCAGTGTAGAATAAACTATCTGCTAGTGAAAGACCCGTTAAAATCGGTCCAGCCGTTTCAGAGATTAGCCGGAACAAACAGACAAAGGAAAAAAAATCTAAAATGTTTATTTATGTACGTATATGCCTAATTTCATATGCATATAATGAATATCTGTTAATTTGAAATTATAAACAGACACTTCAATTTTACTTATCTTTATAGATTGTGGACCAGAGCGGCATATTATGTCACATACACAGATAAGAGAATATGAGTCAATACAATAGGTACCAACGATCATAGTGTAAATTAATATAATTGTTTATAATAACTATGTAGCTGTGCTCTAATTAGCGTGCCAATCTAATTGGTAAATAATCTAATTACCGTGGCCATTGCCTTATTAAATACATACTTTTCTCGATGACACTGAACCAGTATTTGGATGGGTGACCACCTGAGTTCTCTCCGTGCCTCGGAGAGCAGTTAAGCCGTCGGTCCCAGTTGCCAATTTTACATCTTTGGCAGTCATTACATGTCAGTTGGAGGCCTAAGAAAGTCTGACAATTGGTTTACTTACCACCAATTTTACTCGTAAAAGGGGTGTGATGGTCAAATGGCAGTCGCTTCGTATAAAAATCAAGTGATTAGCCACATCGAATCAAGTGACCCTACACATCGAAATACATTTGTTAATACCAGGTATTTCGTAAGTATTTTATACCTATTTCAATGTGTCAATATCGCAGAACGTGCCATGTGTACGATGCTCTTCCACGCTCTACTTTTCCTGTGGCTGTCACCTACACTTGATTTAATTTCTCAATCCCATTCATTAGTAATAAGAACAAATAAGCTATTCCTGCTACACAATAAATTCTTTAATAACTCAATTGTAAAGTTAGAACGCAATTTACAAAGTAGAAAAACACATTAGTCACAAAAAGGTATTTTATTTCTCTTCGCTGCAGGCGAGCTTGTTTTTCAAGTTATTTACTGACTTATTAAAGAAGTGCGCCGAGATTAAATTTTCACTAAGTATTTTGAAAGCACGTTAACTTCCACAAGAATCGGGACTTCGACTTCGTGAAAAACAGACGCTGTGTTTCAAATTATAAATTTTTCATCTCACCATACAACTTTCGTGTGTTTAATTAATTAGACAGTTGCCACAGAGATTAAGATTATGGATAAAGTTATTCTAAAGGCCACTACCCACTATATCTATACCGTACGTTACCATGACCGGACTAGAAACGTGTCAGACCTTTAATGTGAGCGAGAATATTTCTAGTCATCATACGGATTGCTTACGGACTTATAACAGAGTTGATCCGTTATAGTGGACAAGGTAGATGGTGTCGAACTATTGGCTGTATGATCCAGTCCTACCACGGTAAAGGTTTGATACGGTTATAGTAGGCCGAGACCTTTACTCGATAATTCGATACTACTTCTCTATACTGTCACGTAGAAATGTGTGCTTCTTTTTCCTATAAATGTGGCAAGCAAGCGTTCAGTTCACCTGATGGTAAGCGGCTACTTCACCTTGTTCATAGAGCACGTGACGAAAAACGTAATGACACTTGTCAGTGTACCGATGTGCGATAGCGAGATCAATCGAAACAATCGGAGTCATTCTTCAAAGAGTACTAATACAATAATATAACAAAGTTGATAAACTCGGTTACATGTATAATGCTCTGTCCGTCTCAAATCTTGTACTTTCAAGCATCAATGTCTCAGAAGCTTATGAATGTCTGACAACGGGTTTACATGTAGCCGCTAACCTATACGTAGCCGATTCACCCTATAAAGATACAAAAACAAGTCAGAATATGGGAGAGAAAAACCCTTTTCGTAAAAATCCGGATAACAGTATTTGGTGTCTTGTTTCTTAGGTGTGGCGCACAATAAAAAGTTCTACGTTTTTGCATATTGTTGGGACTAGAGAGCCCGGCAAGTAAGTATTATATACAAATAAATAAAATTGAAGTGTGTGTTTGTTATTCCAAATTAATAGTTTTTCACTAAATGCATATGGAAGTATATCACTATATACGCTACTTACTATTTACATAAAAAACCAACCTTAATTATTTGTTCTGTCTGTCTGTATGTTCCGGCTAATCTCCAAAACGGTTGGACCGATTTTAACTGGCAGAATGTTACAAGGAGTAACTTAGGCTACTTTTATTTAAAAAAAAAAAAACTTTTGGTTTCTGTGGGTCACCCTTGAAATGAAGTCTAAGCGGGAAACATCGCGGGCACAATCAAATGAAGTAAATAGTATTGCATCTGAATATTGAAGTTTCATTAGGGAGTCACATTAGTACAGCGAGCCAAAAAGTTCAACAAAATATTCAAACATTTCCAGAAATTAGTTGAACCTTGATTGTGCTGCCAAAAGTTGGTTGCAGTTAAAACTTATGATAATTAGCAGAGCGAGCTAATTTCGAAGATCAGCCTCCGAGTCACAGTATAAATATAAGCTTCACAAGCAGTAACGAATCTAGGCCTAATTTTTGAAATACGAACGTTTTCTCTATTAAGCGTAAGGGTTATCAACCTTAAAGATTTTAAATTTACACACATACATATGCTCACGCCTGTATCCCATGGGAGTGGGCAGAGACCACCGTTGCTACGATCCTTACCTATTTCTTTCGCTTCATTCGCATTCATGCATCTCTTCATACTCTTCCTTTGGTTACGAGCCCTCCTTTTACGACTAAGATTTTCTCTTTTATTTACTGTTACTGTAGATTTGTCATTTCGAAGTTTGGAAAAAAGTCATCGTAACCCTTAAATAACGTATACGCGATCGGACACGACGTGACACCCCTTATTGCCGCTACTGCTATTCGTATAATCTCGTAGATATGCGTAAGTTGAGTGTGTCATTTTGAACGACGTATTCCTAGTTTCCTAACTGCGTGTAAAGTTTATATTTATACTGTGACCGAGTTGAGGGTTGTCACACGATTTGCGAACTAATGTCGCATTGCGTGACACTTGAGATTTCTTGACAGTTGTGAGACGTTGTATGTGCTTCAAGTTTGGACAAATAAGTTTGTAACTCAGCCATAGATCCCAACCAAACCGCACTCCGGTTTAATGATCATACCTCTAGGAGTTTCCACTTAGAGTCTGCAACTTGAGGTGTATCAAGTTACATCTGCGACGTTGTTTGTTAACTATTTATTGAGTACTTGTCCACGTACTATAGTTATTCTAGCTTGGTTATTGTCCCACCCGCCCTCTACACCTATACTTAAAGCATAAACTTTGTTTGCTTAACGCGCTACTACTGGTGATTTGAAAAAATATTTCAGTGTTAGATAGCCCATCTACTGTTCCTCGGTAGATGGGCAATATCGTAACGCTACGACCAATCGCGGGCTAAAGTGAGCAGAAGCTAGTCTATGCAATAAAATTCGACCCGTCCTGTAGTTGCATGAAAATATATAATATATATTACAAGATATATAAAGATGACATTCGTTTTGGTTAGACTATTTCATTGCACATTTATCTCTAGGTCATAGATCGATCCATATTATATTCCGTACAAAAAGTAAAAAGGCAAAAAGACCTGTAACAAATACAGCTAAAATGAGTTTTGCATAGTTGAAACAAATACAAAATGTTTATGGTCACCAATGTGAAGACGCTAATAATAAATAGTATAAAATAAGGGATATGCTCCAAAAGGCGTAATTCTTATGCGATTACGACGCCACTAAATCTTCGGAACTCGTTAATCGAACTTTCTGGAAGTACTTGCGTGGCGTCTGACGCCAACTGCCTTTGGCAGAGTCCGCCCGCTCTCCGCGACGCCAATTTAAATGATAAAATTTAGATCCCTCAAAGGATAAAATCCAGATTATTCAGCCCAGAACTAAATTAAAAAATATTTTCAGAACTTGCACAATTAAGTACATTCTGGTGTTTTGATATTATTAACCTTTTTAAAACGTTGGGACTTTATCATATTCGGTGAAATGTGGGTGTTGAAAATTACAACACCTCTACCTACCCCTTCGGGGAATACAGGCGTGAGCATATGTATGTATGTATGTTTAAAACGTTTTAAGTATATGAATTATGTTGGTTAGCATTGCTTTGATTTACGTAATTTAAAGTTTAATTTACTTTAGCAAACTTAGTTGTACACGTAAATTCGAAATATTTTCTAAATAGTATGAATATGAGAGCAATCAGAAATAAGCCGACTACTTCGTTATAACAATTCAAGCTACGCTATACAAAATCCATGCTACGTGCGATTAACAAGAGCCTATACTTCGAGACTAAGTGCCTTGTAGTGTAGGTAGAGCAATTTCTCCGAACATCGTGAAACCTAACAAGTCTTTATTTGGTTTATTAGTTGCAAGGTATCACGATCTAATGGACATAACAAAAGAAATTGTCGAGACCACAAGGACTTGTAGGATAGGACCCTGAATAATAAGACTTGGTACATATTTGCTACGACAATGTCCTGAATGAGCCCCTTTCTCGAAGGGCTTTCAATAAGGTAGCGTCTTATATTTGTAGGACAGAATTGTCCTCTCATGCTATATTGTAATGAATAATGACATTAAGTCCACGAGTTTTACGTCAAGGGAAAAAATCGCGAGGAGAAACCAATAGGTATACTATATTTTCTGATTATTTACGGAATAAAGACTAAATCTATACAGATAAATAAAATTGGGCAAGTACCAACAACACCTATATCTATTCAGATAAATAAAATTGAAGTTTCTGTTTGTAATTCCAAATTAAAATCTTTTCACGAAATGTTTATCTATACAGATAAATAAAATTGAAGTGTCTGTTTGTAATTAAAAAATAACAGCTTTTCACTAAATGCATATGAAAGTATACACGATACTGACACTAAAAAACCAAGTTTTAAAATTTTTCTCTGTCTGTCTGTCTGTTTGTTCCGGGTAATCTCTGAAACGGCTGGACGGATTTTAACGGGACTTTCACTGGTAGGTAGCTGATGTTTCAAGGAGTAACTTAGGCTTAGACTTTTATTTATTAAAAATATTAGGGTTCCGCCACAATAAGGAAGAAACTAAATCTACGCGGGTGAAACCGCGGGGCACAGCTAGTGAAATAATAAATACGGTACATACATAAAAGAACCACTTGTTTATTTTTTTTTGGACCAATATTAAAAGGAACAAAAGTTAAGACTTGAACCTGTCTAAAACTCAAGACTTAGATAAGAGTTCTTCAAATATTCTAACCACAAACCCTAGTTTACACAACATTCATATAAAATAGCTAATTTTCCTATAGATTACAACGAATAGTCATAACCTGCATTGTTGCAAAAATAGAAATAACTCGTCAAATCGAAAACCGTAAATCAAGTATCGACAAACGGTATTTTGATCGCCGCTTCCACTAACCCGCCTAACAAGATGGGATTCCATCATAATTCGGATCAGTGTCAGTTCTTGCAAATGGTGGATTTTTGCGCACTTTGCTTAAGGCTCCGATACCGTAGTTGTGCCGACACGTAAGGCGTTGGAATACTGCCAGCGATCTGTCTAAAGTGTTTGAGGAACAGCGAAACGGACGTGCATTAAGCCCGTTTTATTAGAAATGGTTTTATCAAAAGCTGGTGTGAATCTTTGAAACGAAGAAGGTTCAGTTTCTCTTTCATTCAAATAGTATCAAATGCACTTAGAGTTCTTGCATTTTCGTGGCATTTTTGAAGTCCTTGCTGCTTATTTAAGTGAGGGAAACTTGCGGTTTGAGAAAGATTTTAAATTAACATCATTCTCATGCTTTTACTCAATTACATTAAAGGCAATATCACGAGAAATCATTCTCTTTAACATTTTTTCGTTCTACAAAGATGGCAAACACTTGATGGTAAGCGGCTACTGCAACCTATGAACGTCATCAGCAACAGTGTCACTCACGCCATGTTTACCTAATAAAGAATGGAACTACTGTGCCAACCCGGTACTAGCGACCTTACTCACCGCAGGAGCAAAATGCTACTCTAAGGTGACTAGCATTCCATAAGGCGAACTTCTGTGAAGGCACAGTCCCCAGTCGACCAGCTCCAAATATCGAGATCCCGTTATGCCTTACCACTCTTTCACCAGGGGGCTAACCATGAGCGCGTATTAAGAACTTCTTAGCTTTAGATCTAAATACGCTCTGCTTAAACCGATGATGGTAGGCCCCCTGGTAAAGTATGATAATATGAGTAGAATGAACCTTAATATTAATGAGATTTTCAGTTTGTTTCACTGTACCAATAATGGCAAAGTTCTTAATTTTAAGTTTAAAAACATGTAATAACAACTTGTAACCTAATCTAAGCCCCCATCCAATTAAAACTCTTAGAAGAAATAATTTCCGTATCCTGTTAGGTGAAATTGGCGGCATTTTTGACGATCAATACAAACACTCGGGAAGTATCAGGGGATTACACCCCAATTTCTCAGTACCTTTAAGCGTAAATAAAGTTGTAACAATTTACATTGGAAATTGTGATTTATGTCAGGATTTCAGTTAACAGCAGATTACTTGCTTACAAATAAATTACTTTTAAAAGGAAGCTAATTTTCCTGGCTACGTAATACACATTAAGTAACATTTTCCACAGCACAGGTATAAAAAGAAACGTGGAGGCTTGGGGTTTGAGTATTCGCCAGCTAAGCAAGCGAAGGAAGTTCGAATCACTTCCTGGACTGGCCACACTGGCCTGAACCAATGAAAAAAAACTTATGCACAGAAATTTCACGCCATGAGAATTACGGCGGAGGACATTATCGTATGGAAAACTGCATATGTCTGAGGAGTAGTTCAAAGACGTAACACCTGCTTACCCCTTCGGGGACCTCTCTGGGATAGCATGAGCATGACCATGAGCAAGGAACACATACCAAGAACAGAAACCATATTATATTTTGCCCCTTATCAGTTTTCATTCCTTATTTTTTGCGATGCGAATACTATGCTATTTAACTAAACAAAGTAAAGATGCCACTTCAAATGCATTTCATATTTCATGTTCTGTGAGGACGAACATGAATTTTTCTTCATGAAAAATAAAATGATTATTCTTTATGACTCTTGTATAGTTGCGCTCGAAACTTCGTTTGCAAGTTTTAAATGAAATAGGGGAACATGTGTAAGTAAACTAGATTCCCGGCGTCATACAATCTCACATGAATGCAATAGGAAAATCCCAGTTTAATATACGTGCCGTGGTGGTATTAACATAAATACATAGAGCCAGTGGTATCAGGGAGCGTTGGACTCTCAAAACGTCGCCGACACGCGGCGACGCTATGAAATCTGCATAAATTTGCAGTTTTCTTGTTGTTATACACGATTTATGATGTGGAAAATTGTTTATTTATTACCATTTTTTGTACTCGGTACACAAATGTATGGTGTCGCAGTGAAAATATTATAGTATCCTATCTACATCTGGGTGTTTGTATAATAGCTGTAGTTTCGTTAAGGTTTCGTGAACCCAGCGAAGTTATGACAGGATTGTTTTTCTTTAAACGCCTTAGAAATTTGATGCACTATTTAGTTCCAAATTGTATAAGTTCAGATATTGGCTACTATTAATAGTAAATTAAAAAAAACATGGAGCACAAATTAAATTAAATCTTTGGATTATCTAGATTTCCTTTGTAGATTTCTGAACAATAATTGAATTGAAAATACAACTTTAATTATTTATTACGGTTTATATAATAGCTAATATTTAATTTGCTCGACAATTATCCGAACTTTGCTTTTCACGACTTAATTACTTTATTAAAAAAGTAGCATGTGTTTTCCGCATCGTGCCCGCATCTCGTAATTTAAATTTAATTCATACATTACCATACCCTCAAAGCCGTTGGGGTTAAGTCAAGATATAAGGTTACGATGAATTTGAATATTTTAGACGTAAATGAGATTACAACTTCTTCAGTTGAACTTGGGCCTAACAAATACAGCCTTAAAATTAAAGGAACTCCCTTTACTGTTAGCGATCCGCTTCTACAAAGTCCTGAAGAATTCTCACGAGGGCTTCTAGAAGTCACAAGTCTATATATTAAGAGTTTTAAAGTAATAGCTTTCAAAATACGATATTTTGTTAGCTTAATAATCGAAATTGATAATGAAGTAATATTAAGTTTTCATATAGTTGGTTTATTTCGCTGAAATGTGATAGATTGATTACTGAGAACCGTAAACACGGCTTTTATAAAAACGTAGAATGAAAACAATAGTAAAAAAAATGGTCTGAATATTACACGAATTACCAGAACTCTGTTATTGAGCACGTTTGATCCTTATTTCAATACTCCCTGTTCCCAGTTCCCACTATAATACGACCTGTATCATCACAAACTAGGGACATTTCTCTTCTAAGCCCGACCTATTTCATTACTGCACGCTGTGGACATGGTTACGGGAAGTACCCAATAACATTTGTTTACAGAGAGTTAGATTGATTCTCGAGAAAGGACATACATATGCTCACGCCTGTATTCCCCGAAGGGGTAGGCAGAGGTGTTGTAATTTTCAACACCTACATTTCACCGAATATGATTAAGTGCCAACGTGACAGAGGGTGAGTCCATCGCCGTCTGAGGCACTATACATATGTCATTGAATTATTTCTCAGACATATGCAGGTTTCCTCACGATGTTTTACTTCACCGTAAAGTACGTGGTGTGAAATCACTGTACATAAGTTTTTAGAAAAACTCATAGGTACAGGCCCCGCTGGGTTTCGAACTTGTCGTTTGCGTAGCAGGCGACTGCTCTAACCCCGAGGCCACCACGGCTCATCGAGAAAGGACATTTTCACGAAATCCTTTCCATACGCAGAAAACCAGTATAACGAATATAACAGTACCACAAGTATAACGAATTTGATTAGGGACTTTCATACGTTTCCCTGGTACTTTAATTGCAAACATAACACACAAAAGAACGAACACTGAATCAGATAATTGAATATACACGTGTGCGCCCAGGAAGCAGTACAATGGTTATTTAGCAGCTCGTTACATTAGTAACTCAGATATTACATATATATACGTCTAATTAATATAAATCGTAATAGAAGTGTCTGTTTGTAATTCCAAAATAACAGCTTTTCACTAAATGAATATGAAAGTATACACACTACTGACACTAAAAACGAAGTTTCAATATTTTCTCTGTCTGTCTGTTTGTTCCGGGTAATCTCTGAAACGGCTGGACCGATTTTAACGGGATTTTCACTGGCAGGTAGCTGATGACTCAAGGAGTAGCTTAGCTACTTTTATTTACTAAACATATTAGGGTTCCACGACAATAAGGATGAAACTAAATCTACGCGGGTGAAACCGCGGGGCACAGCTAGTATATGTAATAATGTTATCCTTGTATTTACGTGTGTAATAAAAAAATAACGTTGTACAGGAGCATTTACCGTCGACGTTTCCCTTATCTAATCTAATTACTTATTACGTTCCAAGCGCACGTGAGAATCTACCCTCAAATATATTAGTACATTATGAGTGGAGGTGTTCATAATGGTTTAGGAGTGGGACGTGGGAATTGGTACTCTAATGCATATCAATCGATATAGGCCGAAGGGCGACAGCCTGCTAGCACTTTTCCTCTACGCCGTAGAGGGTCTACGCTATTTAGGATGCATTATTTAAATATCCAAATTTAAATATGGAGAGATTATTCTGGTATAAAAGGATTTCAATCTAGTGGCAATTATTTTCTAGTGGAAACTCATGATGGAAAAGAATTCATAATCATTAATTGAATAAAATATATTTTTCTATCTTGCCTATCCACTGGAAACAGAACTGAACCTTATTGAAACACAATACACATAGATTTACCAGTGAAATTCCCGTTAAAATCGGTCCAGCCGGTTGAGAGATGACAAACAGACTCACCGACAATTTTTTTAAATTGTTCTTTTGTTTTCATGTAATCCCTACTCCCTACTTTAATATTGTAAATGATAAAAAATAACTCTGTCTGTCTGAGAAAAGCATAGGCTACCTTTTATTTATTAAAAATATTAGGTTTCCGCGACCATAAGCATGAAACTAAATCTACGCGGGTGAAATCGCGGGGCACAGCTAGTTACCGTTTAAACTTTCATGTGCATTTAGTGGTAACCAGTGAATATTGAATTACAAACAAACACAACAATTTTATTTACGTGTATAGATATATTAAAGTCGAGTCAAGCAAAGTAAAGTAATAAATCGAAACAATATTTTCGACAGTCAGTTGTCGCCAATACGGCATTGTTATTAAATTATGTCGGTATAAGCACGGTGGCATATCGGTCCCACGGTAATAAATTGTGAGGAGTCTTGTTCGAGGGTAATTTATGAACGGGAACTTGCGAAGGTTCCCCAATACAAACTAATTCATGTCTCCAATGTTAAGCACTTGACACCGGGACAATCTATGAACACTACTTATGGCGATTATCAGTGAAGTTCCAAGCGATACCTACTGTTACCAATGTAA
This sequence comes from Watsonalla cultraria, assembly GCA_964035505.1. Lineage (NCBI taxonomy): Eukaryota > Metazoa > Arthropoda > Insecta > Lepidoptera > Drepanidae > Watsonalla > Watsonalla cultraria. The sequence continues at coordinate 6,734,591 of OZ037722.1, read as the reverse complement.
TCCATAAACAATAATCTACTCAGTGGGTAATGTTTATAAATAACTAGCTGTGCCCCGCGGTTTTACCCGCGTAGATTTAGTTTCATCGTTATGGTCGCGTAAACCTAATATTTAAATTTAAAAAGTAGCCTATATCCTTTCTCAGGGTCTAAAGATTGTCATCAAAATCGGTTGAGAGGTTTAAGCGGGAAAGCGTAACAGACAGACAGAGTTACTTTCGCATTTATAATATTAGTAGGGATTAGTAGGGATTGTTCTAAGCTTTGTAATTTAGAAAGCTGATCATTAGTTTCTTAAAGGGTGCCTGCAAGTAAACAGACGTATTACAACACTCACTGTTCACAATATCAAGTTTTACTACCTTTCTCAAAACTAGCAATTTTTTTAACAATATACCTACACATATTAAAATATCAATGCTACCGACTTAGTTCCTAAATATAGTCAATTATGCTACTATCTTTGCACCAATTATTATAAATCAATCATCATAACATAATGTATTCACTAGTCTAACGCAGACCCAATTTCATGACATTGTCGACAAACCTCCGTGGTTAATTTCAATGTTACTTAGTAAGATTGATAAAAGAATAAAAAAAAAAAAAAACTTGATTAATGGTGGGTCCATCGCCATCGTCTATGCATTTACATATTATACATGCTGTGCCCTGCAGTTTCACCCCCGTAGACTTTATTTCGCAGAACCCTATATTTTTTTTCACAAAAGTAAGCAACATCATCTGCCAGTGAAAGTCCGGTTTATAATCGGTTCAGTAGATTCTGAGATTAGCCGGAACAGACAGGAAGGTAGATATATTTTTTAAATATATTTATTTTATGTTAGATCCTATTTTTATTATGCATTTTGCTGTTAATATTTGGAATTGAAAACAAACACTTCACTTGAATTATCTTTATAGATATATAGCTATATATTATACAACCTAACACTTGCACTAGCCTGTTATTTGTCCTTGTGATATGCTTGTATAAAGTAGTTAGCTTCTTTCAGTCATTAGTACATTCCTCTCGATCAAATCAATACCTTACTGACTGATATTAATAATTATATTATTACCATAAAGAATTAACTACCAGTCAAATTAAATTGAAACAAAGATTAATTTATTCCGATTTCCCAAAATAGTCATAAACGGTAATGTGATCAGCAAATTGATATAACAAATCGCAGGATTACTAAGGCGTTATTGATGAGAATTGTCTATCATTATTTTAAATTAAACAATCGATCTGGGCTCTGTTATCCGGACGTTATCCTGACATTGGATCGCCGCATCATTAATCACCAAATATTGATCACACTGCGCTTCTGAGGAGTCCCATCGGTCTTCAGCAGAGGAACATCAATTATTATTCCTTCTTTTTACTTTCAAGTGAAAACTGTCAGAATCGCTTTCAAGACGAAAATATAAGCCGATTTCTTACCGATTTTTTTTTTTTCGTTTTTGTTTTTTCAGTTAAAGTAGGTACATGGTCCATCATGGTTGGTAAGTGGCATAACCCTTCCGCTTTCTCCGCGGTGGTTGAGGTATTCGTGACGGATTTCCCACGGAGAAAAAAAGTGCATGATACATAATTTTGTAAGAAATTTTTTTTTCTTTAATTTTCCCTACTTTCAAATGTAAATCAAGCTTTTAACTAGCAATTGGGTTAATTTTAAAGTTATTAACATATCTATCAATTAGGCTGTTACCATTCTCACAGTAAACAAACAAAAAGTAAGAGGCTATAACGAAAAATATTTAAATTTATTTGATGTCCACCGTTTAACTCCAAATAGCGTAAAAAGCATCAATTCAATCAAGCATTTAAACTCTCAATGAAATAATGGCCGCATAAAAGACAATGAAATTAACTTCTCGAATAAAAACTGGCAACCTCTTATTGGTGCAGGGGAAAGTGGAGGTGTATATTATCCGTAATTACATTTGTTTATTCCATTCCCAGATCTCATTATGTAATACGTAAGCAAGGTATCCGCCGATAATGAAATTGTCTCGCCCTATTGCCTTTAAGGATTACTCGGGAGAGGTATCGCGGACTCGCTATATTTTCACTTGCACAATAAGATTATTTTCTTACAAATTACGGCGCCAATGAAAACTTATTAGATTAACACTCAACACTGCAAAGTGAGTTCGAGAGTAAATAGTATTTAGGCCAACAAGAGGCCTAAATACTATTTACTCTTACTATTAGAGGTATAATAAATTGTGAATTGTTTCAACATTTGATTTACCAGATTTTAATTTATATAGAGTTATTAAACATGTTTGCATTGCACTTAATATGTATTTTAAGTAATTGTGTCCGAAGCTACGGTTAATATCATTATTTTTAGACTTACATAAACAACTAACTCAGTTCTTCATGGTTGCTGTCGCCTCAATCCTTGAAAAAAGTGAACTCAGATAGTGTTGTCACGAAATGAGAATAGTTGGTAACGTCCTCGTCAAAACAGCCATAATAAACAGTCCTAGCGCACAAGCATTTGTATTTAACCGCTGATGGAGAACGAAGAATACTTTAGATTAGGTTTTTGAGGAACTTCGTCCAGTCCTATTTTAGAACACGATTCTATCAAATATCAACTTCCAATTGCAACTGAAGCTTTTAAATCCGGTAAGGCCAAACCTCACTGTTTAATTTATATTGTAGTATGCAGCAAGAAGGCCAGGGCATATTTTAATACTGGCCTTATATAATTAAAAATAAGAATGTTTTTAAATTTAAATAGATTCGCTCGTCTTTTGGTTTTTTCTCTCACACTCATTACTATTGCTATTTTGAATTTCATATTGGTCTTGTAAATTTTATTTTTATTGTTTTGTCTAAATATAATATTACTATTGAAAGTTAGCCCTATTTAATTGACGATATTGGTTTAGTACAACTGAAGCAAAATTCATGAATAAACTTAGGGTTTATTCACTCACATTATACTACAAATAGAATGTAGTATGGATTATTCTGATAAAAATGGCATGAAAAGGAAAGGCTGTTGTCCCGCTATAGAACTCGTACCAGCTCTAGACTTTTTATTCATCGGTAGGTATGTTTGTTTGAACAAAGCGAACCCTATTTCGTGCTTCAACGTTTCAGCAAAAAACCCTTTTCGTGGTAAAAAGTGTACTTGGTTATTGTTCCACCTAACAGATTTATATTTTCCTTTTACAAGAGCCGCTAACTCTGTAAGAGAAATTAAAAAATAACAATAACGATAGATATAATATTTCGTCGGAAGAAAATACAAAGGTTCTCTGTTAATGGGTTCTATTTACATATTTCTTTTTTAATTAAAATAAAAAATGAGTTTTAGGTTTTGTCGTCAGTTCAATTTATAAAGAATCAGGAAATTATCTATTACTCTGATACTGGCTGTCGTCATCTTTGACTTAGCAGATCGTATTTGTGGATATTTTCCATCCTGGTAGTTTATTAGACAATTATTAGTACCTACCTCGTTTTTGTAGTGGTTCCAACCGCTACTGCAGAACACGAGGTCCTGGGTTCGATCCGGTAATGTGTTATTGGATCACAGTTTTATATCATAGTATTATATCATTCTAATAGAAGCCCAGAGTTTGGATTAGTGCCCGGTTAATGGCAATGTGCATATGAATGTAGTAATACATTGCTTTAAGTATTTAGAATTTGTTAGATTGTTTGGCAAACTAGCTCAGGTGTAGGTGTACGGGACATCAAAGATACAAAGGAACATGACATCAAAAGGAATTAAATTTACACAAAAAAAAATCTCATCCGTTTTGAATTTAACTGTTGCATATGTAATTTTGCATCACATTTTAGGCAGTCTTAATGGTAACCATTCACGGAATGCCATAAAAATCCAACAATGCGGACTAGACTTGTCCAGAAACTTGTCCGGCAACTATTTGGCCGATTTTAATGAAATTCGTGCCGGTGTAGACCGCCTCTCAGTGTCGCTTAAATGTACGAGTATAAAATCGGGTTACAGTTCAGCACGGCTATAGCCACTCGATATTCTGGATAAAAATCTTGTAGATATAAAATACTACTGCTCTATGTTATATTTTAAATTAAGCAACATTTGCAGCGAACTTCTCCTTTTTTTAAGTAACTTACTAAGGGAAGCGTGTTCATTTAATAAATATCTAGTAAAACTAGGTGGTTTGTAAGGTGTTGAAGGAAAACAAAACGAATAAAGCTTTAGATTTAACTAGAACTGTAAGCACGTCGAAAACATATCTTATTTTTACCCCCATGGCAGTCTTCTGGAGATTCTATATTACAAGCCATCGTCTCGTTGGTTCCAAAACATATGTATCTTGAAATTTAACACATTTGTTGACATTGATTGATTATCGTCCATCGAGACATAAATTGTCACAAACATTATCGATAACCATCTTGCGTGTAAAGAAAGGTGTATATGTAAGCTGTTGTGTATAGGGAGGGGTACGCGAGCAAATTGTACCGAATGTTGGAGATAAGTGAAATTTATGTGTAATGATATCGACTCCTGCCCTTTATATCAGTATGTTTGGTTCGATGGCGTTACTAGATACACACATAATTTATGTGGGTTGACAATTTGTATTAAATTGACCAGATAATGTACAAGTAAATCATGTCTGTATCGATTCGCGTATCTACATAGTTGTTTAGCACTAACATTAGTTCAGTGTATGTACTGAAAATGAACTTCATTTAGGAACTCGAACATTTATGGAAATAATCAAATTTGGTCCTTATTACTGTTATAAGTGGGAACGTGTCTCTGTCTGTACCTACCTATTAAATTAAATCAACGTAAGTGAAACCGCGGGGCACAGCCAGTATCTTAATATGTATAATTCGCGGTGTCAAAGTATTTACATTTACTTTAATTTGTTGTTGGTGTTTAAGCCTTTAATATTGCAAATTGTATATAGAAATACATTCTTATGAATAAAGTTATAAAATCTCTAATTTGTATTTACAACTTGTAAATCGCAGTCATCAGTGTCGCATCAAAACGTTTGTAGTTATATTTATTGATGATTAAGATTAAAATTTGTTAAACTTAAGGCGACAGGTACTTGAATGTTAAAGCGATTTGAAATCTAACCAATATTTCTAATCAGAAAGTTGAAAACTATTAGAGCTACAATTTAAATGTTTCACATTGCAGCTGACAGGACTATTAGCTAGGATCGTACGTGTGGAAAATACTGCTCAAATACGAATAATAAATGAATATTTTATACGGAAAACACATTGACGCGGAATACTAATAGGTGGTCGTAAATAAAGTATTTGGGGATCATATTGGTCCCTAGAGGCTTTGAAAGGATGATTGCGTATAATATTATGTGTCTGGTCTCCAGACCACCGACCACCTGCTACGGGCTATAAATCTCGATGATTAGTATTAAATCGCTACCGTTTTAGTAATGTTGCAAACCATGTTATTAATATTTTTTAAATGATTGACGTTCTATGTACTGAATTTTATTAGATACGGTACATATAAAATATATATAAAAACATTTGTGAAATATGATATTATTCGTTCAATAAATAAGCTATCGCATCTTTATAGTAATATAAAAAGTTTGTTTATTTGCTTGAACGCGTTAATCTTAGGAACTAATAGCTGTGCCCCGCGGTTTCACCCGCGTAGATTTAGTTTCATCATTATTGTCGCGGAACCCTAATATTTGTAATAAATAAAAGTAGCCTAAGTTACTCCTTGAAACATCCAGTGAAAGTCCCGTTAAAATCCATCCAGCCGTTTCAGAGATTACCCGGAACAAACAGACAGACAGACAGACAGGCAGAGAAAAATTTTAAAACTTGGTTTTTCGTTATCAGTAGCGTGTATACTTTCATATTCATTTAGTGAAAACCTGTAATTTCGGAATTACAAACAGACACTTCAATTTTATTTATCTATATAGATGGTCCGATAAAAAAATAATTTTGTGTTAGATAGCCCAATTACCGAGAAAGTCTATAGGCTTAATAATCATCTCACTACGTCAACGAAGTCGTAGGAAGTCGAGGGTAGAAAGTAGTTCTTTATAAAGTATAATGCAAACTTGAGAAACTTCAACGAATTGATGTATAGCTATATAGTTCCCAGTGGTATCATATTACTATGGAAGTAATTTATCTACTGTATAAATTGTTTGGTAGCAGAATCCGATACTATAATTGAATTCAGTACAGCTTCTATCCTTAACTTCAGATTCAAATTACGATATGAAATGTCTATGGGTCTATCTGTGGGTAATAAAATGGATGCAAGTCTGCTGCCTTATTTATACACATAATCATTACATTGCATAGACGTTTTGTAAGACTCTATTGATGCTATAAATTATTTTTTATTTATTTATTATATAACTAGCTGTGCCCTGCGGTTTCACCCGCGTAGATTTAGTTTCATACTTATTGTCGGGGAACCCTAATATTTTTAATAAATAAAATTAGTCTAAGTTACTCCTTGATATATCAGCTACCTGCCAGTGAAAGTCCCGTTAAAATCGGTCCAGCCGTTTTGGAGATTACTCGGAACAAACAGACAGACAGACAGACAGACAGAGAAAAAATTTAAAACTTGGTTTTTTAGTGTCATTAGCGTGTATACTTTCATAGGCATTTAGTGAAAAACTATTATTTTGCAGTTACAAACAGACACTTCAATTTTATTTATCTGTATAGATGTATAGATTTAAAAATATCTGCCCGCGAGCGGTGTTGTTGTTACAACCACATTTACATTTCATTGAATTTGATTAAGTGCCAACGTCACAGAGGGTGATTCCATCACCGTCTCAGGCACTATACATACGTCTTTGAATTATTTCTCAGACATCGCAGGTTTCCTCACGATGTTTTCTTTCACCGTAAAGCATGTGGGGTGAAATAACTGCACATAATTTTTTGAAAGCCAGGTGTCAGTGCAGGTCGCTGGGATTCGAACTTGCTTATTCAAATTTATTAATTTTAATATTTTTTAAACATTCGTCACTAAACACAAAATAATAAGATAATGAGTTAAGAGTAATGAGCATTATATCAACTGTTAGTATAAAAGTAAGGGCCTAAAGGTCCGGAGGCTGCGTAGGGGTTTAATAATATCATTAGGCGGTGCCTCTTTTAAGCCACTTGTTTTCATTTATAACAAAATGGACGTCATTACACGAAGAGCGAAGTGCTGTAAGCCATTATACCTTAAAGCGGACATTATTCTTGGTTTCGTCTCCGCGTTACGTCTAAACTTTTGCCTCGAGATACATTTCACGCGCTAATCTGTATGCCTGGGCAATAAAGATTATCTAAATGAATCTAATGTCTTCCTACTTGATACTTTAATTCTTCACCATTATAACAAGGTTTTGAAGAAACTGAGAAGGGTTTTGTTAACTCTTCCACTTTGTAAGCTTAGTGTGTTGTATAATTTGGTAGGTCTCGTTGCTGACTTCGAATAATGGTTAATGTACTCTGGGTAAAGACGAAAACGGCACTTGAGACATCTCAAGTGGTTGTTTTGTGCCGTGATTTAACCAACGATGTATGATCATGTATATGACTCATATTAATTATCTAATAAATTCATGTGAAACGAGCAACGTCGGGCGTTTGGTTGAATTTAAAATTATGTTACAATTAAAATTTGCTTTTATACATTATCCTCGGAAATTAGCTCGTGGACAATTGCTATTGCGCATATCATTCGATCAGCGAAGTTAAGCAACCGTACGCCTAGCCAGTAGTTGGATGGGTGACCGCCCGAGTTCCCTCCGTGCCTCGGAGAGCACGTTAAGTTGTCGGTCCCTATTGCCAATTTAACAACTTTGGCAATCGGTGCAGGTCAGTCAGAGGCCTAAGAGAGTCTGACAACTGGTTTAACCCAGATTGTCGATTTTCCTCGAAAAAGGGGTTGCGAAGGTCAGATGGCAGTCGTTTTGTATAAAAATCAGGTGATCAGCCACATCGGGTTGAATCAAGTGCCGACCCCAAATACATGGGATTAAGGCCAGGGAGATGATGATAAATTATCCTCGGAAATACTGAGCAACCCGCTCGAATTCGAGTTGGAATTCTGTCTTCTTCTTACCTCCTCTAGGTAATCGTATTTTTAAGATTAATATAAATACTTTTACGTTGCAAGTCTCTCGTTTTTATAGCTCCTAAAGTAATTCCTTTGCTGAAGTTTTAATATTTATTTAGGTAGCATAGTTTCATATCTCAGACATTACATTAGTCAAGTCACCTTCGCTAGTATCTTAGTAAACTTATTTGAATTTTAAATCCCATAAAAATGTGCACAGATATTTTTAGCACTGAATAATCAACCTTATTAAAAATTGTAAATTGCTTAATTATCCTTACGCTTATGTTTCTTTACTTAGGAGCGTAATTTGATTGCGTTGCTTGCACACTTTTGCTTGTTATGGTTGCAAATACAATTTGTGTAAATATTATGTTAACAATTAACACAGATTGTATACAAGCAATTAAAATGCCGTCGCTTATAATTTGCTATGCCAAATTGTAAATAACATTTTCCGAAACGCCGTATAATTGGTTAAACAAGATAATGAATGCTTGATAGTACCACAGTTTAAATATAAAGGTTATAGCAGTATGGTTTGGGGGCCTACCATCATCGGTTTAAGCAGAGCGCAATCAGAACTTTGGAGCTTTGACGTTCTTAATACGCTCTTAAATGTTCACAGTTGCCCCCTGTGATCCGGTGGAACTAAAGGCGCGCGGGTTTAATACCATTCATCATATTTGTTTAGTTGTTATGGTAGCACCCTTGCCTGGCTTAGGACTAGTACTAGGATAATTATCGTTTTCCTAAATATAAAAGGACCTCGTGGCACAGTTGCTATTTCGCATATCACCGAAGTTAAGCAACAAAATCCGTCGGTGAGTGGTCACCCATCCGACGGATTTGGTTCATTCGGCGTACCTTCCGTGCCTCTGAGAGCACGTTAAGCTGTCGGTCCCGGTTGCCTATTTAACACCTTTTCCAATTGCTACAGGTCAGTCGGAAGCGTAAGATTTGACAACTAGTTTAACCCAGAAAACCGATTTTCCTCGTAATAGGGGTTGCGAAGGTCAGATGGGAGTCGCTTTGTGAAAAAAATCTGGTGATCTGCTGCATCAGTGCAATCGGGTTGAATCAAGTGCTGACCCCAGCAATGTATGGGATAAGGCCAGGGCGAAGATATAGTAAGATTCATTACGATTCATTAAGATTAATTAATGCATTCATTAAGGTGGAAACCCCAAAAAAGGCGTGTAACTTTGTTCGTCTCACCTAATTGGATACAGTATGATACAAACGAGATTGTAGCTATGTTGCTTATCGACAGAAGTGCTAAACTACGGAATGCATGGGTTGATATTACCCAATATTGCCTATTGGGTAAATTTATCATACGGTATTGGTATATTCACGCTACCACAGTTGCGGTACCTCACATAATGAACGTGAAAGGGAAGAGAATTGAAAAATTCAACAAATATTGCATCCATTAAAATTAAGTAGATTACGCAAATCGTAAGCCTTTTAGTGAAGGGAGAGTGAAACATCTATACTATATAATGTGGTTTCACCCGCGTACAATTAGTTTCATGCTTATTGTCGCGGAACCCTAATATTTTTGATAAATAAAAGTAGCCTAAGTTACTCCTTGAAACATCAGCTACCTACCAGTGAGTCCCGTTAAAATCCGTCCAGTCGTTTCAGAGATTACCCGGAACAAACAGACAGACAGACAGAGAAAAATTTTAAAACTTGGTTTTTTAGTGTCAGTAACGTGTATACTTTCATATGCATTTAGTGAAAAGCTGTTATTTTGGAAGTACAAACAGACATTTCAATTTTATTTATCTGTATAGATATACTACTATTATAAAGAGGAAAGATTTGCATTATTCTGTGTATGTTTGTAATTTATAAACTCAAAAACTACTTTGCCGATTTCAAAAATTCTTTCACCATTAAAAAGTTACATTCACCTTGAGTAGTATAGGCTATATTTTATCCCCGTGCTTCCACGGGAACGGGAACTACGCGGGTAAAACCGCGTGATGTCCGCTGGTAACATTATTAAAGAGGAAACATTCGTATGTAAGTATGTTTGTAACGAATTAGCTCAAAAAGTAGTAACGATTTAAAAAATTCTTTTAACATTTTAATGTTACATTGTCACTGATTAGTACAGGCTACATTTTATCCCCGTACTTCCACGGGAACGGGAACTACGCGGGTAAAACCGCGTGACGTCCGCTAGTAACAATATACAAACAGTACGGAATACACACTCACAAAGACACGCTAAGGAGTGTATATTTACAGACTTTTTTCTTAACTTCAAATGGATAACCTTGACAATCAATAGACGAGTAGATTTTAAAAATCTTTAAGAGTGACAACTCTCACGATCAACGAAGCAAACGTTCTTATATCAAAAATTCAGTCTAGATTCCATACTGCTTAGTAAGCTTGTATTTATACTATGGTATAGTTACGTTTTCAACGCTAAGTCGGATATTGAATATTAAATTAGGCGCCGCTACTTAGGTTTGTAATATTTATGACTTCTTTATCACGATGTGTTAATTAAAGTACGTTGCTTAAGGAAGGGAAATACCAAACGTTTTTCACCAAAAATAAATTGTGAGTGAAATAGGTATAAAAGGGTTAAAACCCGAAAAAAAATTAAACCATTAGAGAATTTAAGTGCTAAAGTCAAGGAAACCTTGCCTAAATTAGTCTGACTTTTGGCAAGTCTTTTATTTCTCCGTCTAAACTCAGTAAGCCACCGTTAAAAGTTAACGCCGAGCCCAATGAAAAGAAATCCATTAAGGCACACTTTAAATTCGCGTTCCGATGTTTTCCCTGCCTTCAAAAGGTAGCACTAAGTAGAAGTGAACCGCAGCTGTTACCCTGATTATGCTAACGATAATGTGACACTAACTCTGAATTACTGCAGAGCTCCTAAAAGTTGCCGTGTTGTAATCCACCTTGCCAGCCATATGATTCATTGGTGATGTTATTCTTTTAAGGACCGTTTTAAAATAATACAGGCATTTTTTTAAAGTACAAATATAATGTTTTAAATTTGCCAGATTCTCATCATAGAGGTTGCAAGTTGTCTGGTAGAAGCCTCTCGGGGCAAGCGGGTTGGGCCTTTTGTCACTTAGAGAATCAGCATTGGTAGCAATTGGCATTCAGCGCGGCAATGCTACCTTTCATGGCACTATTCCGAGATACAGCGATTTGTTTTGGTCAAGTTTTTTTTATTTCTCATTAATTGATTGTACTGTTTCCTGTATATTTAATTAAATTCTATTGTATATTTAATTAAGTTGTACAATGTTTAAAATAATATAAAATTAATTATTCAATTCATCAAAATTCACAAAGTAGGTACCTACTCACCTACTCTATGACTTATTGTAGGGTGATACAATTATTTGGTAAGGCGATTCACTGAAACGTGGAGTCACAAAACTAGCAGGTAAATAAAACCGAAACCGCAGATTCCTTTTATTCAATATACCCCATCCAAGGGCCTATGGGATCGTTTACAAAGGAAGCAATTCCAAGCACGTACCGTACTTTTTCTGTCTTGTTGCCTTCAAAACTCTGCCAATTATTTTTTATGCAAACCGACACAGACGGCGCTTCGCTTTTAAATAAAGTCCTTATTAAGAGCTTAACAGGCTCTCGACACCTTGTTTTAGAATTAAAAACCGGATGAATGTTATTCAAATTTATGTTTCACATTGTTACCTTTAAAGTCGCGTTAAGAGATATTTAAGCATTTATTGCGAAGCTAAGTCTTTAGTATACCGGGGAGTTATTAAAATCAATTGTATCTTTATACATTTGCGAATGAAACGTAATTTTAAAATTTTATTACGTGGAGTGAATACGTTTTAAGGTTGTTAAAATAATTATACTAGAACTGAAGTAAACAAAATGAGTAAATCAAAAAGAGAAGTGCTATTTTGAAATACGAGGAAACGCGATACTCCTACAGATAGAGAGCGAAAGAGATATAAACAAGAGCAATAAAGGTACGTTAGAAGGAGATTTTTCATTCGAATGCAGGTAGAATTGCACGGATATAAGTCGGGTGGGTGTGAAGTTTAGCTGGCGATTGGGGATTTTGTGCTTTTACCCTTTATGTGTGCAAATAGATTCGGCCTCTGGAGCGGTTCCAACATGGTCCAGTTTATTGCTACATAAATCCTTATCTAGATTATTTAGAGGGTAGGTTTTTGCACTATCGTATGTCTGGACGCTATCAAGAGCAGATTAGAAGTCGTTAACATACTCGTGCTCGTACCGTATGTCATAAAGAACATTGGGTGATATGAAAGCGCTTTCTTGCCATTGGAGAATCCGATATTTGCTATATTATTATGGTACCTTGAAAATTGAGATATAAATGTCACAATGGGATAGTGAACATTGCTGCTTCAGCTAGTAAACATTCATATTTATATATTTACATCATTTTCTAATAATTGTATACGAGTATACTAACCGTACTAGTTAGCTAATTAGATTTTTGGATGGAAATTTATTCATGTAGTATTTTATTTTATTTCAAGTAACTTAGTGAATAGGAATATCCTTGAGTGAATAGGGGTAGGAGTGTAAACGTGGTGCAGGGTATGGTAGGACTCTTACGTCTCTTCATCGCTCACTTTATATTAAACTAATATTTAAAGCTAAAGAGTTTGAGGTTTTGAGAGTTTAAAGCTAAAGAGTTTTGCAAATTTGAGGAATTGTTCGATATTAATTATTATTTCAGTGTTAGATAGCCCATTTAACGAGGAAGGTAATAGCTTTCCTATGTATAGCCAATAGGGTTACATATCATCATGCGAAGAACAATTGCTGGTTAAAGTAAGCATTAGCTCCAGGTAACAATTCCACGCGGAGGGAGTCGCTGACCGAAGCTAGTTAGGTATATCGGTACTGCAGTTTCCGAATCTATTACAAACAAACAAACCTTTCCTCTCAATAATATTAGTATAGAAGCAGATTAATATAGTTTAATATTTAACATTTTTTAAATAGCAAGCTGTCTACTCAGCATTCACGAGCGGAATTTGATAAGAACTGAAACACCAGTATCTAATTAAACTGAGAATTTGACACTGAATCGCAATGAATACCCAAAATTTCCCTCTGAATACATTAGGTATTCGAGCTCTTAACTTTTTAAATACAAATTTTACTTATTCAGTGAGCGTGAACTCTCTTAAATGGAAACGAAATTATGCAAAAATACCATCCTTATATAATATTTTTTTGTCAGAGATGGGTATTTATTGAGGAATTGTTACCATTATCAATGAAGCGCGAATACCGTTTCAATGACACCTATGCTCCAAAGAATTCTTCAATACTCGGAATTTAGTCGCTTGGAGCCCTGAATGGCGCACGAAAAATTGATTTCTTTATAAACGTCCTTAGCAATTTATAGGTGCTCTTTTGTTGCTTGGGGTCAGGTTTAAAAATGTCTAACAGATTTGACGAGGATAAGGAATTCGTTCCATTATATCTCGCGAATACAGAACTTGAATGCATCTCATTCAGGATTAATTGCGACAGCATTGAAGCAACGTTCCTCCGTTCGCTACATAGACGGCGCTATTCCTGACAATACCAAGTTTGTGAACAGACGACAGCCTAAATCGGGGTTCGGAAGTTTTCTGCATATTTAATAACATATAGAAGTTTTCAATTAGAACAGTTAGAGACGCGGTTTCTCAGGCTAGAATATCTTCTCATTGCTATGACTGATCGCTCACATCGTCACTCACCACACAACCGTATCGCACACAAATCTATCGTATCTCTATGTCCACTATTGTTACATCTTATTTGTAGTTATACAATAGCCTAGTAGCAGGCTATGCAAATATTCTTATATTGAAGTCATATCTTCCAAGGTCGAACATAATATTAGGAGAGGGGGCCATCATCGGTTTAAGCAGAGCCTATTAAGAACTTCTTCTCTATTAAAAATTCAGAAGTTAGTAAAACGTCACTGCTATAACGATGATAGTAGGCCCGTCACGAGTTAAGAACGAGTATCTTGAATGCGTAGTAGTAATTTTATAAGTTTGTCTTTGTCTATATTATGCCGAAAGGCGAATAAAACATGCGCAGTATTTTTCGCTGCGCGTTCTTTATTCGTGACGTATAGGACTATGAAATTGGTATGGCCATCTATTATGCAGACATTTATATCCGTTCAAAATGTTTATTGTAGGTCAAAATAACTACAGTTATTTAAGAAAATATTTTTAACATTTCGTAATTTATTTCCAGTGATTCACCTATAGATATAAAACATTATCAAATTGTATTTATTGCAGGTTTGTCTCGCAATGTGAGTCAGTTATTTGATACTCTTGTGTCTACGTGTTTAATGAGAAATGGAGTCTTGTTTCAATATACATATTTGTTCTGCTATGAGTATAGAGGATCTCGTTCATCCCTTATGTTATCGAAAGTCAGGCTGAACCATATTTTATTAAGGAATGTAATGTATAACAAGTGTAGCGTCAAAGAAAAGGAGATGCTTTATAAAGAATTCGAGGAATATCCGTAACACAGCTGCCGATATATAATGATATTAATATAACGTCTTATATGTCAGCAAAAGCCACAAGGAAAATTGTCGCATAAAATGGGTACTGCTTTTGGCTTATTAATTTTAGATTACATACGAATGGTTATGTAATGTATTTTAGTAATATGTGTAAAGTCTTCTCTAAAGGTCAAAGGACTCAACTGTGGGGAAGAAAGGAACCAACATTTAGTAATTCTACGGTACCAAAATTAAACGTCAAAGCTCAGGAGTTCTTAATACGCTCTGTTTTAATCGATGCTGTTGTTGTTTGGCCTTCTCTATACATTTTCAGACATTAAAATTCTGTGATTTTCATTATCATCTGTTGACCTTGTGACTTTAAAGCCCCAATTCATTTAATAATGGCTGCAGCTACAGCCGTCTTATCTTTAGCAATTATACTTATGTTAGTACCTATGAAAGTTTAAAACTTTCTTACGCTCTCGATATTTTATTGAAGGCGAACTAAAAGACGAAGTAAAACTTACGTATTATTTTATATAAGAAGTCAAGTTCTTGTATTTCATGAAGACTTCAAGAATTTGTATTTTGAGATTCATAAATAAATGAATAAACCCAAATAGAGTGATGAAATTAGTTTTGAGGCTTTACGGTCAGATCTTATTAGATTGAAAGACAGTGATAGATGAATACCTACCATTGATGGTAAGGCATCTGTCTAGTCTCTTCTCCGAACTGAGAGAGTTAGATTGTATCATGTTTTGAAAGTCAATAGAATTAAAAGGAATGGCAGAAACCTAACGGAGAATTGTTCCAGGATTCAATATAGGATCTAGACACAGCTCGTGTGCGAGACATGTACATTGCGTTGGTAACAAATCACATGGGTTTATTTTTATCAATCTGGCTCAGTGTAGTTGGTTTTTTGTGTCCTCTCGTTATTTCAGTAAGGAAATAGAATGTTAACATATGGGCCTTTTTTTTCCAACATTGTTGGGAAGCAATCCTACGCGTAGACACACAACTCTAGTGAGGCTTGTGTATGAACGAACGAGTCAACCAGAAGATCTGCTCAATTAAAGTGAAATAAATGAGCAGACTCATTTCTGTGGACTATATCAGTTCATCTGTTCACCTGGACAAGTCCGACACAAAGCGAGTAAGTTCATGACAATGACACAATGGCATGAAAAGATTCGGCATGCTCAGAATAATTAGTTCAAAAACGTAACGAATCAAGTCTTATGTACTTGTTAAGTGATTAAGAAGAACTTGTTCATTCCACTGAAAGAGTTTTGATGAACGAGTTGATTATAGTGCACGCCTAGCTTTTGTAGAAGATTTATAGCAGGCGAGAAGTTTAGTAGCAAGCGAGGCGCTTGTAAGTACTATGCTTCTATGTGCGTCTGCTACTAACAATGTATGGATAAAAGAGCTGACCTTCTGTAAGATTTTTTCAATGTGTTTTAGCTGTCTAGCTGTCGTGGCGAAAGGAAAAATGGACGTGGCAGGTCGCGACCGGCCGAGTGCGAATCCCTGTATACCGTTAACTTGAACGATTTCCACGAGATTTGTCGGCCATTTTTCACCTCTGGCCCGAGCTGAGGTTTATTTACACTTTTGTTTATCATTCACATCGTTTGTCATACTCCTGAACATATGGATGTTGGGTTTGCAGCTTTATATAATATTTTCAAGTTATTAACGGGGTGAGTCTTATAATTCTAATTCTATTCTAATCTTCTATACAGGTGAATAAAATTGAAGTGTCTGTTTGTAATTCCAAAATAACAACTTTTCACTAAATGCATATGAGATTATACACTCTACTGACACAAAAAAACAAGTTTTAAAATTTTACTCTGTCTGTCTGTCTGTCTGTTTGTTCCGGGTAATCTCTGAAACTGCTGGACGGACTTTAACGGGACTTTCACTGGTAGGTAGCTGATGTTTCAAAGAGTAACTCACTTACTTTTACTATTTTACTTTTATTTATCAAAAATATTAGGGTTCCGCGACGATAAGGATGAAGCTAAATCTATGAAACATAATCTAATCCGCCGGTTAAACCGTGGGGCACAGCTAGTTATATATATATCACTATTCTATCGAGCTTGTCGAACTCTTCCAGACGTCCTTGGGTTAAAAATATCTGATAAATAATAATTTTATAGTACAGTGTGTATCATATAAATGATGTATTTTAACTATGCGTTAAACGGGTGTCAGAAATATGGCCTCCACGTAAATACATGCCAAATTTACGCATAGGCGGTAGCTATACAGTGACATAGAGGGCGGAACGCTTAACAATGGGATCCAATTTTCGGTCGTGTACGTTGTGTGCTGTGTAATCGCTTCTATAATAACATACCGCTTATATTAAGGTTTCAGAACCTCGCTCAAATCTGCTGAAGCTTACAATGTTGGTGGCTTAGAATCTATTTCAAGGTAGGTAGGAAGGATGTATATGCTCATGCCTTCCCAGTAGGGTGACCGAAAGGGTTGGCGGGCACTACACCTACTTTTCACAGAGAATAATGGGAGATTAGGTGGTAACTTAGCCAATGGTGAGTCCATCGCCGTCTCCATACATAAGTCATTGAATTTAGTCTCTTCCAAGCCTGAGAAATATTCATGGAGTTTACCTTTAATATATTATCTTCCTTCACCAAAAAGCGGTGGTGTAGTTTTCTGCACGTAAGTTTTTTTTCGTTTTCATGTTTCATTGGTCTAAGCCGATGAGATTGCAACTCGCTTCGCTATACTGGACCATTCTGTCCTCGCGAATCTCGTTTGAAAATGTAGGGCCGAATATTACTTACTTTTAATTAAATAGAGAATTACTTCGCATAAAGCATTAAGTCTCATTTTAGTGAGTAAGTTTAATTCGAGTTATCATTCTATTCAAAGACTAAGTGACAAAGTAGAAACAGCTCAACGTTTGAAGACTGTGAATCTGCCAATCCAGTGTACTCTGCGCGTCACATATCTTACAAAACATGCACGGTACCGTCACTTAATTAACTTTAAAGCTAGTTCAAAGTTCCTCCACGAACGGGCTGCACACATAGCCTTATTTGGCGAGCGAGAGAGGTCAATACTCGCTACTTAGCCTCCTTCCTAAGTGTATTGCTAAGTTCACTCCAACTTCGTGACTCTTATGTGTCACGTCACAAAGTGTAATGTTTGGCTGTTGGTTCGTAGTTGTTATCAATGTTTTTTCTCTTCTTTATTCACGGATGCTTAATGTTGCGTATGAAGTGCTCCCGGAGAGGGAAAGTTGTGTACACATTGCTGTATTCTTTATTAGATGCGTACGTGACACGCTAAATACGAGTGCGCACATATCGAGTTATGTAGCAAGTTTTTGTATCGAGTAACAAATGGAGCATGCACGTTCCTACTAACTGTTAAATATTCACTCCATGGAATATACGTAGAACATGAATTTATGTGTTATTTTCATATGTGCTTGGAATATTATTATATTATATTTTAGCAGGAAAATGTATCCATTTCAAAACATGTTACTAAAACTTACGTGAAAAATTATTCAGCCCAAAAAGTTAATCTATACATCTATACAGATAAATAAAATTGTAGTGTCTGTTTGTAATTCCAAAATAACAGCTTTTCACTAAATGCATATGAAAGTATATGTCGGCGCCTCACCGGAGTTCGCCCCAGGATCCATTATAATCGTCAAGAAAAATAAGGAACACAGCAGGATAAATAATTATATTTCTTTAACAACCTTACTCTTCAACGATCAGCGAAAGAATGCCACATACTGCAACCTCGACTAACCAAGTTATTTAATTATTAATTACAAGACCACGTGTTTCACATTATTACAAAACTATTTAATATTAAGGTTTTATAATTCTAAAAACAATAAAACATTATTTTTATGTTAACTAAAGTCGAAATACATCTTAATTAGCTTAATTAGGTATTTTAAATAACAATATAAAATGAACCGGAAACACCCTATAAAGTTTACAGTTTTGTTACAAAAGTAAATCATAATTGTATTTTAAAATAAATTATTCAATAATTACAACAATATTAGATAATAATGAAACATTAATTAAACTTCTAATTTTACATAATTAACTTAACTCGTTTCTTAAAATAATACATACGGAAATCATACAGTAGTGTAAACACAACAAAAACATTAGTGACCCACTTAATTCATATTACAATACAAAATTATATAAATAGGAAATTCTACTTCGTTAGTACTTTTAATTAATTCTAGAATCTGAATTACAATTTATTATCCTAAATTTAAGAATTACATTATTACGAAAAGTAGCTAGTGTTGTTTCCTGTCTCAATTTTAAATTGAGACTTGTTTCCTACAATTGAAACTAGATGGCAGCTCGGTTGAGCGCGCCCATACGGCCATACTGACTCAAGCGCGTTCTCTGCGCTTACAAATTTAGAAAATCATTGACAGAATTGAAAATCATATAAGATTGCACGTACACACAATTACATAATCAAATCAAACCAATCTCATATTTCCTTATAACAAGGTTCTCTTTTGTTTTAAGGATAAACACTTAACTTGTAAATTATAACTTAACAAATAATATGGTAACTTTACAGCCTTGATTAATTAGTAAACATTTCGTCAAAAACAATACTTTGACACTCATAAACATAAATCATTCTTGAGACTAGCAATCTCATTCTAGGATCTACCCACACCAAAACAGGCAATCACCCATCCTGGGATCTAGCCATCAACAAAACAGGCAATCACCCTTCCCGGGATCTAGCCATCATCAAAACAGGCAATCACCCATCCTGGGGTCTAGCCATCATCAAAATAGGCAATCACCCTTCTTGGGCTATAGCCTCTAAGACCGGTATAAAGGATGCGCATGGTGGCCAGCCAGCGCGAAAGGAAGGATTTTGGATAGGAACCAACAATAAAATAAAGCAGGGGCTAATTATTGGAAGTGGATGCCGCCAAATTAACTGGTATGTTCCCACAGTTATTAGCGGATGCAGTGGCGGAAGATAGTGATTCAACAGGTACTCCAGAATTATCGTTATTCGCCCATACGGCCGACTGCTCAGAGTCAGAGTCACTTTCAAAAGGGTCATATTGTGCAAGGGGAGCAGCTCGCAAGGAATCATGACTAGCAATTTTTTCTGAACAACCGCGGAGATTGACATGTTTTAGTCTGTATCTGTCATTGGGCAAGATTTCTAAAACTTCCATAGGCCCTTCAAATTTGGGACCGAGTTTAGTGGTGTGGCGTTCATGGCGCCGAAGTAGAACAAAGTCGCCAACTTTATAAGGTTTGACTTTAGCTTTACCTTTATCGAAACGAGACTTATCCTGAAGGGATCGCTCGTCCATCCTATCCTTGCAAGCCGCTCGCATTGATTCTAGATCATCAGTTAGTACATCGTCATCAACTTGTAATAACTTAATACTCGGTGGTGAACATTTCTTTCCCAGTAAAATTTCCAGTGGACTTTTGCCGGTACTTTTGGATACACTACAATTTATAGCTAATTGTAAATCCTGAATAGCCGAGTGCCAAGGCATATCAAGTTCTACAACCGACATATTGTCTTTAATTACTTTCATAAGGCGCTCTACCTGTCCATTCGCCCTACTAGCGCCTTTTGCCACCACATGATGCTGAATACCATAACGTTCGCAAAAACTTTTGAACTCTGTGGATGTCATGCTTTTATCTTGATCAGTAATAAATAACGTAGGGGTGCCAAAAATAGATATAAAATTTTGAAAGCACTTAATTGCGGTTTCCGTAGTGCGGTCATTTGTATAGATCATGTGAACGTATTTGCTGTAACCATCTATATAAACAAAAGCATATTCCGCTACGTTTCGCTGGCCATTCATTCGTCCAGTAATATCGCCGTGGACAGTGTGGAAAGGAATTGGGACTTTGTCGATTGGATGTAGCGTAACCTGTCGAGCACCCGAAACACCTTTCCGAACTCTACAACTAACACAGTTCTCTACAAATTTTCTGACCAGCCGCGACATATTTGGGAACCAGTATTGTTCACGTAATTTAGCAAGAACTTTCTCCCAACTAAAATGTTGAAGAGAATTATGATAGTGACTGATAAGATTCCATCTGTATCTAGCAGGGACAATAATGAGCTTATGAGTTTTATTATCAATTTGGACTTTACGCCTCAATAATTTATCTTGGGTAATGATGTAAGTATCGGCAATAGATTTGGGAATAGAGTCTCCTTTTAATTGATCAACAATTTTACTTAAGATAGGATCGCGTTTCTGCTCAATGAGCAGCCAATTGTGGTCAAGCGAGTTGACTAGGAATTTTAAGGCCTGAGTAGGCGATTTTGGTGGTAGAGCGACACTGACAGTTCGAACGGATTTTTCAGTATCTACGTGGTTGCGACTGAAATAGTCTGCATGAGCAAGGCGGTCTCCCTTACGGTATTCAATTTGAAAATCAAAATTCTGTAAATAAGCCCACCATCGATGTACCCTGGGAGTCAACTCTTTCTTATGACTGGAAGCTTTTAAAGAGTTGCAGTCCGTCACGACTTTAAAAGCCCTCCCGTGTAGAAAATGGCGAAAATGTTTAATTGCTTTTACAACTGCGAGGGTTTCCAATTCATACGAATGATATTTACTCTCGCAATCAGTCGTCCGCATACTAAAATAAGCAATTACCAATGGATTTTTATCCTGTCTTTGAATTAACACGGCGCCATACCCCAGAGAGCTGGCATCGGTGTGAAGCTCTGTGGGTAAACAGGGATCGAAAATAGTCAGAAGGGGAGAAGATATAAGCCGATTAATGACCTCGCGTCTTGCAAGTTCATGACGATCTGTCCAACGCCAAGGAACGTTCGCCTTTGTTAACTCGTACAGGGGAGCCATTATCGAGGAGAAGTTAGGCACAAATTTCCGGAAATATCCAGCTAATCCATTAAACTGACGGACTTCTTTGGGACTCTTAGGAATGGGTGAATTGACCAAGGCTTGGATCTTCCGTGGGCTAGGTTTAACGGTTCCGTTTTCTATAAGGTTTCCTAAATATTCTACTTGCGTTTTAAGAAAAGAGCATTTGGCAACGTTCAAGGAAAAACCAGCTTGCGTTAGTCGATCTAGTACTAATTTTAGATTATGCAAACCTTCGTCAATTGTTTCGGATATTACCAGAATGTCATCAACATAAACTAACGCGATACTATCTTTAAGTTCTCCTAATGCCGAATTGATAGCACGTTGATAAACCGACGGCGCGTTACAAAGACCAAAAGGCATACGCAAGTATTCAAATTGACCATCGGGGGTCACAAAAGCGGTTTTTTCGATCGAATCGGGTGAAATTGGAATACCATGAAAACCTGCAGCCATATCTAAACAGGTAAAATAGCGTGCTTTTCCTAACTTATCGATCTGATCTGCTATAAGCGGTAAAGGAAAGTGATCTCTGAGAGTATTGGCATTAAGCTCGCGAAAATCGACACAGAGCCTGTCAGTACCATCCTTTTTTTTGACTAGTAAAATAGGGCTACTGTAAGGAGATGAACTATCTCGTATGATGCCATTACTCTTCAAATCCTGAACTATTTCTTTAACTTTTTCACGTTCCACAGGTGACAGTCTATATGGTCGTCGCTGTACTATTTTGTCCGGATTCTTTAATCTAATTTGTAAAGATCCAGTTTTCACTTGTGAAACGCGATTCCCACTTGTAAAATTATCTTTATATTTAGTAAGTATTTCCCGTAATATTTTAAGTTGTTGGGGATCGCTTATATCAGTATCAAGACTCAAAGTCGGGTCAACATCAAGCAAAACGTTGTTAATAAAAAGCTCACGCTTTAGAGAAATACTGTCTTTCTTCAGTGTCACGCTAAGACCTGGCACATTCAAAAGGTCGAATCCGATAAGGATATCAAATTTCATGCGAGTATCACCAACTACATAAAATTCTAGCTCTACATAAATACCGTCTACTTTCACTACAGAGGTGATGCTTCTATTTGACTTTATTGGTGAACCACCAATGCCCGAAAA
The DNA here is from genome assembly GCA_964035505.1 of Watsonalla cultraria. NCBI lineage: Eukaryota > Metazoa > Arthropoda > Insecta > Lepidoptera > Drepanidae > Watsonalla > Watsonalla cultraria. The sequence goes on along the minus strand of OZ037722.1, from coordinate 6,711,896 downwards.
GGTAACGTCTACACATTTACGTTTGCCGGGTACAGAAAGAGAAACGCTTTCTTTAATTAATGAACAGTCGGCACCAGTATCAAAAAGACACGAATAACCCTTATCACCTATTTCTACAGTAATCAGACTGCGTTCTAAGGATTGACAATAGTTTACAGACTTGTTTATTGATTTCAGGCGCTCATCATTCTGCCGACGAAAACAATTCCTTTCAACGTGACCTGGACGATGACAATACCTGCACTCAATATTTTTAGCCATATTCGAGTTACTAGAAGGACCTGGTTTATTGGGTTGATTATTATTATTTTGCATCGGCACTGGGTTGGCCTTAGGGACCACCCTTATTTCCTTACAATCACGAGACACATGACCCACCTTATTACAGTTATAGCATTTAACAACATGATCCCTTTTAGAAACACTGTATTCAGCAAAACGTGGTTTTTTGCAGTCATGATGATCAATACTTGGTTTTATGGACGGTTCTAGCTTGCGTTTGCGATAAGTTTTCAAAACAGAAATTAATTTGGGCAATGATTCTGGCGTAATACGTAATAAATCTGAGCGAATAAATTCTGGAAAAATACCTGTCACCACAGCATCAACCACCTCCGCATCCGAAGCCTCAGGTCGGACTCGCTTGAACAGCGTCCAGGCCTTTGTAGCGTATTCAGCGTAACTCGACGCGTGATCAGAAGTGAAGGCTCTCCACTTCTGAACGTCGTCCGCGTACCGGAATTCCCTGCCAAACGTTTGGATTAGTTCACATTTAACTTGGTCCCACGTGGTAGAACTCAGCGACCATGTGTCAGCCCATGTTTTTGCTCTTCCTCTTAGTTGTAAAATAGCTTTCATGCGGGCCTCGTATGAAGGTATGTTGAATTTTGATATCGTTTCGTCCACGTGAGCACACCAATCCCTAATATCATGAGATCTTTCATCGGGGTCGAAAGGCGGCAAGTAAAAATCGTGATGGTGACGCGATGGCAATGAACCAGATGAGAGGGCAGCGGTCACAGCACTAGCTGCCGATTGTTTCGTAATAGAATTAACAAGACTCATGACCTGTTCCATGGTGAAAGTTGGCTCCAGTTGACGTGGTGGTCCGGGATCACCGGGCTGCGATCCCACCGCTGCTGTCGGCGCCTCACCGGAGTTCGCCCCAGGATCCATTATAATCGTCAAGAAAAATAAGGAACACAGCAGGATAAATAATTATATTTCTTTAACAACCTTACTCTTCAACGATCAGCGAAAGAATGCCACATACTGCAACCTCGACTAACCAAGTTATTTAATTATTAATTACAAGACCACGTGTTTCACATTATTACAAAACTATTTAATATTAAGGTTTTATAATTCTAAAAACAATAAAACATTATTTTTATGTTAACTAAAGTCGAAATACATCTTAATTAGCTTAATTAGGTATTTTAAATAACAATATAAAATGAACCGGAAACACCCTATAAAGTTTACAGTTTTGTTACAAAAGTAAATCATAATTGTATTTTAAAATCAATTATTCAATAATTACAACAATATTAGATAATAATGAAACATTAATTAAACTTCTAATTTTACATAATTAACTTAACTCGTTTCTTAAAATAATACATACGGAAATCATACAGTAGTGTAAACACAACAAAAACATTAGTGACCCACTTAATTCATATTACAATACAAAATTATATAAATAGGAAATTCTACTTCGTTAGTACTTTTAATTAATTCTAGAATCTGAATTACAATTTATTATCCTAAATTTAAGAATTACATTATTACGAAAAGTAGCTAGTGTTGTTTCCTGTCTCAATTTTAAATTGAGACTTGTTTCCTACAATTGAAACTAGATGGCAGCTCGGTTGAGCGCGCCCATATATACATGATACTGACACTAAAAAACCAAGTTTATATTTTTTCTCTGTCTGTCTGTCTGTCTGTTTGTTTGTTCTGGGTAATCTCTGAAACGGCTGGACGGATTTTAACGGGACTTTCACTGGTAGGTAGCTGATATTTCAAGGAGTAACTTAGGCTACTTTTATTTATTTAAAATATTAGGGTTCCGCGACAATAAGGAAGAAACTAAATCTACGTGGGTGAAACCGCGGGGCACAGCTAGTTTATAATAAAATGTTATATGTTAATTTAATCATCTTCGGTGCAAAGTGGGTGTTGCCTACCCTTACCTCTGCCTACCCGTTTGGGGAATACAGGCGTGAGCATATGTATGTGACTGCAAGCATGCATATCTACACTCATATTATAAAGAGGAAAGATTTGTTTGTTTGTTTGTATTGAATAGGCTCCGAAACTACTTGACCGATCTTGAAAATGGATAGATACATCATCAGCGAGTAACATAGGCTATATTTTATCCCCGTACTCCCACGGGAACGGTAACTACGCGGGTGAAACCGCGTGACGTCCGCTAGTTGTGTCTATAATAAAATGTCTTTATAAACTATCAACGTATATAATATTTTACTTGATAGATTATGAAGTTTAAAATAAGAACTTGTTATTACCCCTACTCAATATTATGAATGTGGATGTAACTTTGTTTGTTACGCGACACGCGAAGACTACTCAACCGATCATCATGAAACTTTGTAAACATATTCTTGTAGGTATTAGAAGAAGTTAAGGATGCTTGTCAAGAAAAAAAAATGCAAAGCGAGCGAAGTCAAAGCAAAGTGGTATCAGCTACTTATTAAAATAAAACAAATGTTTCTCTGAATACTTTCAGTAACAAATAAGTAAGCCATCGCGTCATGTATGCGATTATATGGATAATTATATAGAACCATACAGGGTGTTTAATTAACCTATGATTAAAACCGCACCTCGAGCCCTCTATATTTGATCGCCTTTATTAGCTTAATTAATTTCAACCATACTCTCCAATCTGGAATCCGAGCTTGCCTACAAACTTCAAATTATTAATAACGCTGTTATTTTGGGATTTCCTATGATTAACTCATATGGAAAAGTACAGAGAGACAATATAGAGACGGGTGATATGAATATGCGCATTTCGATTCGCGTATAGATAAAGAGGTGTTTTTTTAAATCAGATAATTGATAGAATGAAATTGCTTCTAGTATACAGGATCTCTAGTGAAGCTGTGTATGGAGTACTGATAGTAGTTTATTTATTTAAACGTTCATATGATCCATGTTTACAATACGGTATCTAGGATATAAGAAGGACGAAGACTGTATAAAGAAAACAAGCGTATTAATAGCTCGCCACGCAGACGTTATGCGACTACTGTAGCCTATAAATGCTTGTTATAAATATTTTAAACTTCAGTTTTCACATTTAAATAATATATATTTAAAGAAATCATGTACTTAATTATAAAAGATTATAACCTTGTTGAGTAGGGCCGCGTAGCGTAGGATCGACTAAAAATTATATAACAGAGAATATTCACGACGGGGCTCAAACTGAAATTCGCTATGCATTAGCTAATAGCACGGAATGTAAAGAATGTGTTAAAACCTTAAATAGCTTGTTGGTCTTAAGCATATTATACGTTATATTACTTTAAAACGTTAATATTCCATACTATATATTTAACCTAGTTAACAACTTGAAGGAAAGATTTCATTCGATGTTTTGGTGGTAATTCGATTATTTTGTAGAGTTCTAGCAGCCCTGAGAGAAAATGTGACCACATCTGGACAATCGACAAGGGTTTTATTTTCTTATAATTACTAGCGGACGTCATGCGGTTTCACCCGCGTAGTTCCCGTTCCCGTGAAAGTACAGGGATAAAATATAGCCCATGTTACTCGCTTATGATGTAGCTCTCCATTGGGGAAAGAATTTACACGATCGGTCAAGTAACTTCGCAGCAAAAAACAATAAAATCTTTACTCTTTATAATATAAGTACAAAAAAGACTAGCGGTGTGTGGGATCATATATAGCAGCTGAGAAAAAAAAATCGTTTCAAAGTAATTTTTTTAATTCCAAATTTCTACAAAAAGACTCAGAGATTAAGAGAAAGACAAGCATTCATAGTTTTTTTATGTATTTTAGGCGATTATTTGTAATTGAGAGCGAAGAAGGTGTGACACTAGTTCAAAATACTAGCATGTAATGTAACACTACAGCCGCGTAGAGGTTGAATTTCAAACGCCGAGCGCAAGCAACGCTTACACTAATTAAGTAAACTCCCACTGCAACTCCTTCTCGTAGTAAGTTCAGTGAGAATGCAGTCATGTGCTCTGTCGTATTTAAAAAAATCAACATTTATTCTTTGTGATACGGAAGCACAGAAAATGAAAAACGCTAAGCCTCCGTTGGCACCCACTGATATTAGCGTTTGATGTTATTTCACGAGATAATCTGAATTATATTAATTATTTGGCGACAGACTCACCTTATTACGTCTTAGAAACACATAAGACCCACCTTTCAACGTCGATACGTCGAGGCAGAGATGTAGTTCTCAATTTACGAACACTTATTTCGTGGAAGAATAAATTGTAAAATAATATTGATTCAGGCAAACGTTAGCACAGTTTCAATACATCAAAACTTTCTTTTGGCTTCAAGGCGTCGTTAGTGTAACCTTAGAGCAACTATTTAAAGCTGTATAAAATATTCAGTAGCACCATTTGGTTTCTAAAAGGTTCAAAGAGAGCTTTTAGATATATTTGCTCTATCGATTCAATGTCATCCCTACAGGGTCAGCTCGAGAAGGGTTGCTCCGACTCATTTTAAACTTCTGATTAGTTCTTCGAGTTGGGTAAACATCAACTACTGACAATTTAATTAACCAATGTGAGTGACCTCTGTAAGGCCACAGTATTGTTACCAACCTAAAATAACCTTGTTTGGGCTTGTTTGTTGCAGGTAATCGCTGGATCTACAATCTTACTACGTAAATAAAAATTTAACACTTAATTTCCGTAGAAGTCTAGATCGAAAATTTTGTTTGCTTGTTAGGAATTAACAGTACAAGGTTTTTAAGAGAGTAAGAAGTGATTGAGTCGACGTGGGTGAAATCGAGGGGCATTTATCAAACAGCTATGAAGTAGTGATGTCATTAAACAAAGGTCGATGGTTACCCTTCTGTTTAATTTTAACCCGATGTACAAAGAGGAGAATAATTGTTTTTCAATGTATTTATCCGAAGGAACGTAGCAACGAATCGATTTTGTGTCCGAAAGGTGAAGATGGTTAAATTTTATTGTATGAAAAGCTTCAGCTCTTTTGTAGATGATGAAGTGTTTCGAATAACTCCGTTTCTTTTAACCCTTGCAATTTCATTTCAATGCAAGCATGAGTGACGTCACGACAACGAGCCGATTTGCTCGCGAACCGCTGGCGACGCGCCAGACAGCCATTCTTTACTTTACACCACTATTCCATTATTCTAATAGCCGTGATAGGCGTCACTATGGACCGCTGTGCAGTTACAGGGTTAATGAATGCGCATCCACGCCATTATTTCACTCGGAACATGCCGTTGGGAACGCTGCGATTTGTACTACACTACGCAGATCCTACTTATAGAGTACTTGAATTGCATAATTCAAGTTTTGAAATAACGAAAGGTATTGTCTGTAATGAGAGTGCCTGGGTTTAGCAGATGAATAGATGACCAACAGTTCGTACAATAGCATCTCATTTATTTGAGTAGGATATAAATGTGTGTGTTTTAATACGCTGCCTATTCTGTTAGGTACCCAAAGACCCAAAGGAAACAGTGATTCCTATAAACAGCTAAAATTATTTGGCGTAGCTACTGGACTTAAAAAAATGTTAAATCAGCTTTTTCAAAGCTTGGTCCGATTAATCTCCTAATAACATCACGGAATAATTAATTGAATCCGTATTAGCTCGGGCCGAGGTCGTGGATAAATTCAACGCCCATTAGCAAATCAAATTGAATATCAATTAGCGCAACAAACGTTTATTATACATATATATTTACACAATGAGATTATTTAAACATCAGCGGTCCCTCGGGTCGCAAGAATTGTCTCCGTACGACGGAATAAGCGTCGTTCCATCAACACAATTTCCCGGTGAAAAGAAAACGTCGTCACGAGTAACGCGCCGCAGAAATTTTATTATCCACCACGCGTTTTTCCCGTCATATAATTTTATGTTTTGTGTTAAGAGTTATCATTCATTTCGCAACTGAATCAAACGCAATATACGTGATTGAATCTAATAAACGTGATTAGATTATTGTCTTAAGTAAAATTACCCTTTAATAATAATTAAAAACACTATACCAATGTATGAAACTGAACAAACTACGGTACTCTTGCGGGGAAGACAAAGACATTACCCCTTTGTTAAACCTCTATTACAAAACATGGTTTTAACCAAAACTAGACCAAATTCCGACTTAAACTATCTCCATACCTTTTCTAATCTGTATGATAAAAATACATGCTTTTATTGAATCCTTGTTAACCAAAAATTATTCTTTTAAAGATTGACATATTTTTAAGGCGATGTTTTGTTATAAAGGCCCAAGGGTTGTAGTCTCTATAGAGTAAGATCCCAGAGCGATCAGACATAATTTATTTTGACATAGATGAAATCTTAAGATTCTCAGTAGCGTCTCATGTTCTTTGAATACTAGTTTATGAGAAGGAAAATGATGTAGGTGTCACATGTAGTTTTCAATAGGTTGTTCATAGTCTGCTGTAGCCGCTTACCACCAGCTGGAACATTACCATTGTTTACTACCTATGAAGTAAAAAAAAGTAAATAAAATGGGGAAGTTAAAGAACGACGAACGGTTTCATATTAATAATTATAGGATTAATCGAGAAACAGTCAGGTATATTGTAGATGTAAATAATTCGCCATCAGGATATAAGTAAATATTGAAAGGTTCACAGATAAATGGCAATTAAAAGCCCCGATCGCTAAAGCATCGCCTATTCCCGATCAATACTGTTCTCGATTGGAATAAAGTGATTAAGTAGAGCACTTTTTATCTCGATTTTAAATCACACTCAGAGTAAATAACGATTAGAAAAAAATACCGTTATTAAATTAGGATTTAATAGTCACTTAAAAAATAATAATATGTTTCGTTTGTTCATCTTACTTGTAATGTGGGTGTTGTTGCACCTATAGGTGCCCTTTAGGAAACCTTTTGAGAAGGCGTGTAAATTAAACTCGTTCTTCTAATCGAGTTCGATTCTTCGAAATAATCTCGCAGATACTAAAAAATAAATTCTCAAGATGGACAATTTTATTGTACCTGTAGTAGAATATAGTCTACAAAAGTTAATTTTTAAATAACGTTCGTTGAATTCTGGGTATTCGTCGAAAAAGGTAAATATTTACTAGATCCTTTCAAAACAACAGTTTAATTAGAACGGGTCCTTTACCAACTAATTAGTTTAAAAAATAAATAAAGATTTTCCTTAGTAAAACAAACCAATTTTCTGAGATTAAGACTTAAACTAGTAAGATTTCCAAGCGCTGTAATAATTCAGGCGTTGAATGGGCTGAGAAATATCTTCTCTTCCAAAACTAACAACCGTGAAGCGCTACAGTCGGCAGTCCAGAATGAAACAATTAGAGCGGCTATCTCATCTAACGCACGCTAATTCCAAAACTACGTATCATATTGTGATGTAATGAAGTCTTAACATAAATCCTTTGTTATCTCCGTCGGCAGCGAATGTATGGAGCGACACACAGCATAACCATGAAACGAAAACAATCTGCATAAATTTGCAGTTGACCCTGTTATTACTATACACACAAATTTATGTACACGACAAATTTGGTGCTATTTTGCTTCGCGAACGGTTTCAAAATGATCCCGAACAGAACTGCGTGCTCGTTGCCAAAGTTGTTAGTTGATACGCTTCGTGAATTACGATTGAAAATGTATTTTTATTTTTTTACCTTTTTTGAATACTGAACAAAATATTCAAACTAATAAATTTCTTACATTTTCAGTTCAAAACTTGTAATAAAACGTAAAAATGGTAAAAACTGTGAGTGGAAAAAGAGAGATGAGTGATGAGTATTTTGAAGAGGTTGCCTATTACACATGCAACTCAAGTTAAAATCTCAACGGTCTGAAAAAAAAACAATAGTTAGTTACTTTAAACTGCGAAAAAAACATCGTGTAAAACAGCAGTGTAAGAAAGATGTACAGATCCGGAGAAGGCGATAGAGACACCTATCTATCATGCAAGCACTTAATCATCTTTGGTAAAAAGTGGGTGACCCTAAGTTTAGTTTAAGAAATAAATTATCATCTGTTAGGGCGACTAATAAAATTCCTTGCCAACTAATTCCTCTTCCATTCATGGTAACGCGAAACATGTCGTGCAGTGAGAAAGCTACTTATTTATAAGACTTTTACCTAAGTATTGTTTCCTACCTACAAAAATACTTTAAAATATAAATATTATCCTAAAGCTGTTATGAGTATGACCCAGTTTGCGGACATCTAAATCTGGTTGTGATAGTCATCGAACTCAGCCCGTCCATTTAACACAATTTATTGAATATGGATGCACTTTAGATCAACTCTGTATTCAGTTAAAAAGTATTGGTTACTGTATTTTACATAAAATATATTTAAAGACTTTGTTTGTTTGGTAGAACGCGCTTATCTCAGTTATGAAAAAAAAACTTTCTATCTTAGATAGCCCATGAATCGTGGGAGGCTATATAGGCGATCATCACACAAGACCAAAGTAATTTTCAATGCGGACGAAGTCGCAGTCAGAAGCTAGTTTTACGTAATAGAATATTGCGTTTCCATTGAAGTAGTTACAAGTGTAATTTTATATCTAATTTATAAAATTAGCATAATGGAGTAGTCAAAGGACTTTTGTAATATAAAGGAGGGAAATTTTCACACCTCGTGAAGACTTGGAAATTATTTCCCTTCGTTTTTCCATAATAAATAAGCACCTTTCATCTTTAATAAACACTCCAGTTGTACGAATTTCCCTAAAAGCAACTAAGTAAAAGTGGAATTAAAACCTCATCTCAGAGAAAATTAAACCACGAATAGTTAATGGATCTTAACTCGATTTCGAAACGCTAACTTTGTCGAGAGCGACTCGTTGGCTTCAATAAGATTCAGACAAGTTTGGGAAAATCTGCTTCCTTTTAAAACGGTCCGCCATTTAACCATCTCCGAAAGTACTCGAAACAAAAATGGGCTAGAGGATTTTATTTTCCATAGGATTTTGTTGAGTGGAAAATAATTGAATTAATATTGACGCTAGCTTTCTGATATTGGAATAATTTCATTAGTTAGTTACATGCTAACTGTGGTGAGAGACGAAAGAGTCACACTTTAGCAAACAGGGGGCCAACGATGGTCGTTCAAACAGCGATTATTTAAAACATCTTAGCTTTGAAGTTTAATTTTACAGAAGCAAAATGTAACGTTGTAGACGAGCGAATTAAATAAGATTAGAAGAGAGAGCAGTGAAAAAAAGCAGCTGACATAACAACGTATTTATTAGACAACCTAACTTCTAAAACAAACGAAAGATAAAAAAGACAACAATAAAACCTAACCATAAATAATAAACATATCAAAATAGTTTCCAACAAACGTCAAAACGCCGATGATGGTAGGCCAGAGTTTCAATAACTCCACTGATCGTATGACCTTTTTCATCGCAAGAACAAAACACTACTCCATTTCATTATTTGACTCGGAAGTCGCGAGTAATTATGTTGCAAGTTTGTTTAAGCACATGTATTCATTAACTCGCTGTGAAAGCCTATTTATTTACTCCCACTTCAATTCCAAACACAAATTATAACGTTGAAAGCCAAGATGAATTAATTAAGGAATATGTGAATGCGGTCTTTGCAGGGAGCCAAGTGGCGGCGCTGGCAATGGGCTACTTAATTTAGAACATAAGGGCCCGCGACCCTTTAAAGAAACCTTACGAGGCCCTTCGGATAATGGATCGCTTTATAAGATGCCTATAGAAAACGGCCCTTGGAAACGAATGGAAATGAAAAGACATAATATTGGATTTATTTTCTTGTACTAGAATTTGTATGGATATTTTTTCTTAGCGCCTGTTTTATATTTGACTAGCTGTGCCCCGCGGTTTCACCCGCGTAGATTAAGTTTCTTCCTTACTGTCGCGAAACCCTAATATTTTTAATAAATAAAAGTAGCCTATGTTACTCCTTGAAACATCAGCTACCTACCAGAAAGTCCCCTTAAAATCCGTCCAGCCGTTTCAGAGATTACCCGGAACAAACAGACAGACAGACAGAGAAAATTTTTATATCTTGGTTTTTTAGTGTCAGTATCGTGTATACTCTCATATGCATGTAGTGAAAAACTGTTATTTTGGATTTACAAACAGACACTTCAATTTTATTTATCTGTATAGATTATTGCTACGAATATAATAAATACATAAATTGTAAAGATCTTCAAATCGTACTTCATATCCCGAGTTCTTGGTATAGTTTGGTGTTGCTTTGTAGTCGTGTTTTATCCGTGGATTGAGAGCATTTTCGAGATAATTGTTTATTATATTCTGCGAATAGCTGTCTCGCGGTTTTACACTAAGAGGATTAACACTAAAACTATGTTACCAAGTGATATTTTTTATGTAATGAAAAGCTGTTAATTTGGAATTACAAGCAGACTACAATTTTATTTATGTATGTAGATATATGGGTAAAGATATTAAAATACCTTTGGTCGAAGGTGAGCATTATTCTTCCGCTTACTACTTCAGATAAAAGGTTTTTCAGTAAGCGGAAAAACTCCACTAGAATATTTAAATTCTTATGTTTAAGAAAACTTCGAACTCTCTTCGACTAGCTTAGTAGTCTCAAAACTCCGTAATTGAGCTGTACTTGTTTCACTTGCATTAATACCTCGACTGTTTTCCTTATGCAACATGTAGTATAAAGGCCTTAACATCCACTCTTTTTGCGATGCTTATTCGACTGCGTGACAGTGACATATGTATACACGTCTTATACCAGCCCTTATATTGAAAATAATGTGACAAGAACAATAAATGGCACGTCGAATCGTTTGCCTCTTTTATACCTGCATTAAATTAGCTGTTTCATAGAAACGTATTCTTTTCTAGTGTCTCACTTAATTTTATTATCCCAGTTTTTTACTGGAATCGTATAATGAGTTCGTAATAGGTCGTTCCAGTTAGCAATTTAAAACACTTCGCACAAATTGAATTAGCTTCACGCTGGTCTATTAGTTCACGAAAACTTAATTCGTTCTACGGTCTTAGAAAATTGTTCTCCCTTTGTTGTCCAACAAGCGTTTTAAACAAACGACTTTACTAAAGCGAGCAATCAGCCCCGTGCATTTGAAGCTTTGGTCAAAAAGAGGAATTTTAATTGAACGCGCAGTTCCTGTAAAAGCTTTTAGAGAAAATAAAAATAGAATAAAAAAACATGAAATGCAGGCGCAGTCTTTGCTCCGGTGGTTTACACGCGGTACTTGCACAAAGCGGCACTTAACTTGGTTGCCGGTTTGTGACCACCCTACAGACCTTTTAAAATCCTCAAGTCAATAGCGCAAAGTAAATTAAAGTTAACGACGATACTTTTAATGAGCAACTGATTCTTTTATTACATAAAAATTGGATCATAATAATATTTGGAAATATGAATGTCTGGTAGCTCGGCGGGAATGGATTTTTTTATCAAGCTTCAAAATGTATTACAAACAAAAATCCCGAAATATAGTTAAATTATTAAGTACGCGCGTGTGAAACCGCGGGGCACAGCTACATAATATATATTATAAATTATCCATTCCGTGCATTTAACTTTCAACCTGATATCAAAATGTTCTTGTGGGATTACATAAGAATAACTTGCGATATATAACGTTGACATATAAGGGTCATATTACCTTGGGATGATTGCACATAATAGCCATTGTAGCAAACTAAGCAAAGCTGGCACTATGGGAGCAGACGTCCATACATTCTGCATCTCTGACCACTGAACTATCAGAGCAGCTTAATTGATGTGGTCGATAAACGTACGTTTGTAAAGTGGATTTGGTTTGCAACCCACGATTGAGAGATGTGATACGCAAGATAGATGAAGATTGAGAAAAGATTGATCTCCTCAATATTCGATGTAATTCTCAATACAACATAAAACTACCCAAATGTACCGAAAATAAGTTTGTTCAAATGTCATGCGATTAATTTTAAGCTTAATATTGTTTTAGTTTTTTTAAATTCCTATCTAAGTATTTTAATTTATCATATTTAGAATTTTGACAAGATTGATGATTAAAATTCATTGAACATAAACCTCCTGTTACATAACAACGCCTACGATAATCCGTGGTTTAAAACCAGCTCCATTTTTTTGAGATACGGATTTCAAAAGGAAGAAGAAGGAATATCACGTTTTAGTCCGAGTTTGATCTAGTCTTCGTTTAAACCTGTTTCGAAATAAGGGTTTTAACACGTTTTTAGTGATTTCCTTATTTTTCATCATAGCGTTTTCCTTGCATGATATTGGTGTCCGCTTTCCTGATCTTTCTCCTATACTTTGCTCGGTTTTGCATTCTCCTCTGTGAGAGAGAGAGAGAGGGAGATTACTCTCCTTCATGTTACTTTTAATGACGTCGAGCCAGCGTTTCTTATTCTGCCAGCGGATCTACCCTGTATTGCCTGAAGGGGTAGGCAGAGGTGTTGTAATAACAACACCCACTTTTCACCGAAGATGATTAAGGGCCGACTCGATAGATGGTGAGTCTATCGCTGTACATACGTCTTTTAAATTTCTTCTCAGACATATGCAGGTTTCCTCACCGTAAAGTTCGAGGTGTGAAATTAACTGCACATAAAATTATTTATTGAAAAACTGGTTGGTACAGGCCCCGCTGGGATTCAAACTTGCTTCGTTTGCGTAGCAGGCGACTTTTTTTTTTTATTGACGAGGGGGAAATCTTCAAAAGGTCCCCGACCGCCCTGGGGGAGGCAGATCGGGGTATGTGGGATTTTTACCTCACTAAAACCCCCCCGGTGGCCATCCTCAGTGCTCAGGGGGGACTCCGGGTACTCTGATAGATCGCACCGGTGTCCCCCCACACTTTGCCGGGGCACATCCCCGGGGCAGCAGTCGCCGCCCCTGGAGACCTCGCTGTGCAAGGCAGCGCGAGCCACATCGCGCTGCCACCTTCCCGGGCCCGCGGCTCGGTGGTCAAAGCTCCCACCCCGACCCCCGCCAGCAGGCCCTCCGGCCCCCTTTTAGTCGCCTCTTACGACAGGCAGGGGATACCATAGCCAAATTCTAAAACCCTGGCTATTGGGTGTGCGTAGCAGGCGACTGCTCCAACCCTACGGCCACCACGGCTGGGGGTTTACTATTACATAAAAAAATAATGTATTTTATTTGTTAATACAAAACTACGTATACTAGTAGATAACGCCAGACAAACAACCAGGTTGATGGACAGACAGAGTCATTTGCATTCATATTAGTATGGATATACATTAACGTGTCGGTTACGTGAAATCTACTCACTGAACATATAACGCCAGCAGTTAATTTATTTCGATTGCCGATAAAGTGGCTATTAATCCCATAATACACATAAAGCCTAGATAGATATTATGATCATGCTAAAATTATAATACGAGGGATTATCGATGCGCGATTAGAATATTAAATTGCTGTGCTTTAGTGCTTGCTTATTTGAATTCTATTCAACAGTTCAGTGACATCAATTTAGTTATACTTATATCATCTCCCTGGCCTTAATCCCATGTATTTGGGGTCGGCACTTGATTCAACCCGATGTGGCTGATCGCCTGATTTTTATACGAAGCGACTGCCATCTGACCTTCGCAACCCCTTTTTCGAGGAAAATCGGCAATCTGGGTTAAACCAGTTGTCAGACTCTCTTAGGCCTCTGACTGACCTGTAACGATTGCCAAAGATGTTAAATTGGCAACCGGGACCGACGGCTTAACGTGCTCTCCGAGGCACGGAGGGAACTCGGGCGGTCACCCATCCAACTACTGGCTAGGCGTATGGTTGCTTAACTTCGCTGATCGAATGAAAATGAAACTTAAATATTAAAAATCCAGCATTATATGAGAAGGTTCACAGACGTATGTTTGCACTAATGAGTAATGACGACGATGGAACCATCTGCCTTCCACTTCGGGGACCCTTCTGGTCGCTCCTTTTTGGGCAGGTTTCTAGCTAATGACGACACTAAAGTGAGTATTATTATCACTACACCTTCGGCTCCTGATTCCTGTTCACATAATAAAAATACCAATAACATTAAAATTTAACTAAACGCAGTCCCAAATAAAAATATATTATTACAAAAGACTAAAATAGCCCTTGGTTTAGTAGCTCCATACCTTTTGTGATACGGATTTAGAATAATAGTTTTAGTCCCAGTTTAGACTTGTCTTCGTTTAAACTACGTTTTGAAATAAGTGGGAGTGTGTACTAAACTATTTTTGAAACTAAAATTGAACCCATCGTTATATGTTATTTAAGTAACGTAAGTACATACTTCGTAATTACAGAAGGGAACTTCTCATCATTTTAGTTCTCTGCAAGGTTACTATAGAACTACGTTTTCCGATAAGTTAATTAGAGCTGAGTATGTTAATTGGTACGTATATGAGTTGCTCTATGAAGCTCATTTCGTTGCTTTGTGGGGTGGAAACTGACATTAAATTAAATTTATATGAGTATGGCTGACATTATACTGATACTCCCGTGTGGAGGAATTGACGATGTACGTAAATTGGCTCCAAGTGGTTCCTAACGAGCAGGAAATTTATTATTAATACACGTTTACTCTAATATTGCAGTGCCTATGTCAATTTTATACTAAGTGCGTCTAACGTGCCACAAGTTTACATATAATATCTCAAATATGACAGTTTGAAGCTTGTCTGAGGTATTTGCGCCTGTAATTATTGTTAAAGGAATTAAAAATTAACTGCTTTGCGTTCCTATTTTAATGGATGCCCAAATATTTTATCTGTTCGAGAGAGAATTATACCTTAAGTTATATCTCAGAGCTCATGTATCTACACCTACATACACATACAAATAAAATTGAAATGTCTGTTTGTTATTCCAAATTAACAGTCTTTCACTAAATGCATCTGAAAGTATATAGCTCGCTAGTGACGCGGTGTCACACGAATAAAATATAGCTTATATTAATCAGTTTGCAGCTTTCAATTTCTGATATAATTTTTAAAATCGTTCCAGTACTTTTTGAGCCAATTCGTTACAAACATACATACAAAACTTTCCTCTTTATAATATTAATACGGATAAAAAAAATGTCTGTCCCGTCTGTTTGTTCCAGTTAATCTCTGAAAAGTTTAGACCGACTTCGAGTCTTTTAAGTTTACATATCGTTATTCTTGTAGAAGGTTACCTAAGTAGAATATTGACTTTGGAACTATTTCATTACAGTAACGAACTTCAACTCTGATTTCATCAAGCTAGTATTCCCTCAGAATACCTGGAATATTAAACAAAAGTGACTAAAGGAAGATACTAAGAATAGCTTGCAATAGTTATAGTAACAGACAAGTGTCTTGGTTTCTTTTGTATTAATCACTAGCTGTTCCCCGCGCTATTAGCTGCGCAAATAAAATTTAATGCGAGACCCGCGTCATCCTTTTATTATATAAAAGTATTAGCTATCTGCCAGTGAAAGTCCCGTTAAAATCGGTCCAGCCGTTTCCGAGATTAGCCGCAACAAACAGACAGAGAACAAAAATAAAAATAGTTTTTTTATTTCAGTTCCGCATATGCATTTTAGTGAAAAGCTGTTATTTTGAAATTACAAAGACAATTCAATTTTATTTATCTGTATACAAGAAAGAAAGTTTTGTGCTTAGTATTGTACTGTCAAATAATGTACACATTTCAATCTTCAGAATCATGTTATTTGAAATCCTATTTTTTATTACCTTCATATATTGACATTACAAGCATTTCTCGTTTAACTTTAGTATTTGCGTTTGGTCTTTTGTTTTCGTCGACTGACGATCTGTGCTCGCGAATTTATAATGAAAATTCTTTCAGCGGAGCGACTTTGGGGTCAATGTTTGTCTCGCGTAGCTTTCATCACTCGTAGAGTTACAAAATTAAAACATCTAAATTTCCTTTTAAATAATACCGCTAGTTTAAATATACTCTACAATTTACATATACGAATAAATGACCTATTCCAATTCATGTATACATACAGATAAATAAAATTGGAGTGTCTGTTTGTAATTCCAAATTTATAGCTTTTCACTACATGCATATGAAAGTATACACGCTACAAACACTGAAAAACCCAGTTTTAAAATTTTTATCTGTCTGTCTGTCGGTCTGTCTGTTTGTTCCTGGTTATCTCCGAAACGGTTTGACGGATTTTGACGGAACTTTCACTGACGGATAGCTAATGTTACAAGGAGTAACTTAGGCTACTAGATTTTAAGAAGAAGAATTTGAAGAAGCTGCTTAGATTTTTAAAACAAATTAGGGATCCGCGGGCAACCATGAAATTAAAATCTACGCGAGTGATACCACGAGGCACAGCTAGTAAATATATAATTTCTTTCTCTCCGTAGAAACTGATCTACCATGCTAGTGTCTATTATATTAAACTGTGTAGTATGCCATAAGGGATTCCTCGTTTTACCTGTCAAATGGCTTTTTTACGGTCATAGGGCCATGGTAAAAACTCACTTTGGGCGTAAGTCTGGTTACATCCTTTTTCGTTGAGGGAGCAGAATTGGCGGATAAGGTTACTAAGCTGATGGTTGGCGATAACCCGACCTCAAAATATTCGCTTACTTTTTCCACAACGTTATCAAAGACCCTTATTGCCGCTAATAAACCCTATCAACTTTTATCTAGTGTTAGACCTGACCCAGTTCCCCACTCCTTAGGTTATCGTAATTGAATGATTTTCGACCGGAATATGGCTACCTTTTACAAAATTGACAACGGTATCTTAATGAATAAATAAAGGTTATATTTATATTTTTTAAGTTATTGTGTACTATGCTTTTTAATAAAAATTAAGCCATTAGCGAGGAACATAGAACAGGAGGTTCTATTTTTTAAATCGGTTAAAAATAACGTGACACAAAACAATTTTTTTGATTGTTACGTATATGTGACTGCAACGTCATTTATTAATGTATTCAATAACTAGCTGTGCCCCGCGGTTTTACCCGCGTAGATTTAGTTTCATCCTTAATGTCGCGGAACCCTAATATTTTTCATAAATAAAAGTAGCCTAAGTTACTCCTTGAAACATCAACTACCTGCCAGTGAAAGTACTGTTAAAATTGGTCCAGCCGTTTCAAAGATTACCCGGAAAAAACAGACAAACAGACAGACAGAGAAAAATTTCAAAACTTGTTTTTTTAGTGTCAGTAGCGTGTATACTTTCATATGCATTTAGTGAAAAGGTGTTATCTTGGATTTACAAACAGACAATTAAATTTTATTTATCTTTATAGATGTATAGATATAGATTAGAACGACATACAATGACAAGGTTTGGTTCTAAGTAGATTACATACATTATGCTCACGCATGTATTCCCCGAAGCGGTAGGCGAAGGTGTTCATACTAGCACACTCACTTTACACAAGATATGCTCAAGTCCCATGTAATAGGGGGCGAGCCTATTGCTAATTACCGATTACACTAATCCAAACTCCGAGTTGCTACTGACTGGGATATTACCAATAAATCAAAATCAAAATCAAAATCAAATATATCTTTATTCGATTAGACTTCATACAAAGTACTTTCAAATCGTCAGAATGACACAATTACACAGGATTATACATGCTACCGCCAGGTTCGGAAGGTTGATTTTACTGAGAAGAACCTGGCAAGAAACTCAGTAATTACTCTTTTAAAGAATATTATACAGTTTTAAAAATACAAAATAAATTGTTCAATATCACTTTGATATATACCCTAGAACAACGAAGGAATATTATAGTGCAAATTAATGTCAGTTGAAGTTATAGTACAGCTTCCCATATATGTAGACCATGCGTTGCAATATCTCATTTCGATAAAAAAATACTATCGACAAAAAATATTCACACAATGTTTGTCAAAATGTTAGTATGTTTAGCTACAGTTACAAACAACAGATTTTATAATGGTCTTAGTTTAGGTTTAGTCGTTAAAGAGACAAAATATCAACAGCCCACGGCCGGTAAATACCAATGCGGTTAATTTCCGTAGTCCGGTAAAGGTGAAGTTTAGTTCCGAACAAGCTGGTTGTTGCTTTGTTAGTCTGAAGTATTACAAGTTCAGGTAAATGGAAAGGACATCGTGTCTCTCTCGCCAGTTTAGTTCAAACTGTTGCTAGATGGGCAACTTGTGTGTTCATTTCGGGAAAACACTCTTGCTTACTTCATCGAATGAAAAGAAATAATCGAAGTAATTGTAAGTGTCACAATATTTAAGAGAAAATATGAATTAATTTTATCGATTTTTCTAAGAATCGTAAAGTGATGCGTCTCGATACGTTATATTCAGTCAATAATGATTGTTTTAAACTAGAATAATTGAAATTGTTTGTTTAGTTAAGGTTACTAACTATTGAACACAATTACTTCGTAGAAGTCGTGTACATAGTTTTCTAATTTTAATTCAGGGAATCAATTATGTACACTGTCATAAAATAATCGTTGTTTCTCAAATTGAATGCGTCATGCATTCAATTTGTCACAAACAATTCGTAATGCTAATCCATGAGAGCGTAAAACATAATCGTATCAATTAGAATAGCCTACATTATACAAGGAATGCGTAGGAATTAATCCCAAATGAATAATAGATAAAACACATTTCCTCCTGAATTTGAAATCGTTCGGCAGCTAAATAATTTATCAAAGTCACGTCAACTAAAAGCAAGCTTTCGGTAAAAGGAGAGAGAGAAACACCTTTTTAAGAAAGTTGTTGGATGATATAATATATTTACGTGCGTACACACATTTTGTGATTAATGTGTCTGGTATACAACTATATAGCATTCCACATATGAGGAATGTATATGTGCTTGATTGATGGGAATCTCTTACCTAATCCGTGATCGACTCTGGTTTAATAAACCACTTGGTATATTTATTCCCTCGGGAACATAAAGGAAACTTTTTCGTAGCTACGCAATAAAATATTCCTGTGAAATTTATTGGAAAACAGACTCCATGAAAAATTCTTCGTGGAATTTCTTGTCGGCTTTTTGCATTGAAGGGTTGCTTCCGAACCGTTGCTAATTTTTAAACGGCTATGAAAGCTTTCATGGGCTTAACTGAATTATTAATGGCTTACTTTGGTTGGTCAGTCTGTTTGAAGGAACTAAGTTCAACTGAAGCATGTCGAATAAATGCTTTGAAATCTTATATAGCCTGCAATGTTTCACTGCTAGCCTTCTATTCTTTATGCCTCCGCTGGCTAACTGTTGCTTTGAAATATGATTAAAATAGTCCATCTTTCTGATCTCAGTAATACTTAATTTTGACCCTTGGAAAATTGAAAACAAAAAACTTTTTGATTGGGTAATATCCGCATCAATATTTGAAGAAAAAATCCTTGCTTTACAAGGGTTTCTTTCTTTCTTCCTCTTTCATTTGTTCTCTCAAAAAACACAAAAGATAAACGTCGTGAAAAACCAAGGACCAGGGCCCAAACCATAAGCTCTTATTGCAATGATACTTCAGCTGTGCGAAAGTGACAGATGTACGCACGTCATATACATCTGTCTCATAAATGAGTGAAACTATCATGGCAATAAGAGCTCATGGTTAGGCCCCTGTAAATGCTTGCGTTTGCGAAGCAATAATTAACTATTATGTTACTCCTCACCTTTGGCGGGTGTTATAACACTGGGTACTCCCTAACCCTCAAAGGACTTTTCTGGGGAATTGTGAGCTTACGTCTTTAATATTTAAAAAAAGCGTATACTATAAATGGCGACTATTGTATTCAATAAAATCACCAGGGTCATGTTGGATCTCAAAAATAAAAAGAATGTGAGATTTTGAGCATAGTAACACTAATAGCACCGTAATTCCACATAGCTCCTTCGCTTCAATGTTTTATATTGTTGTAGGTAGTTCCTTTGAAACATATAGGAAAGTAAATTTGACTGGCGGAATTTTAGAAGCATATAAAATACAAGCTACACTAAAGTATGTAAAGAATATATTCCAGTAATCGTTGACTACAGATCTTAAGAGGCTTTTTCTCTGAATCCACCGCCGTTTACCGGGATATTGCGTATTTCTGTCAACATAAATAGTTGTAATGTAGTTGTTATAACCACCGTATTTATCCTGTTTGCAGAATAAAATCATTTTCTTACTGTATTCTTCCTCTGTTAGAAAAATACAGCATACGCAAATACATCAGTTCTTTTACCAAAGGGGAGATCATAAAGCTTAGAATGGCTTGGGAAATAGCGATAGACTCATTACCTGTCATTTATACAGGCCTGTTATACATTCTATGAAAAATGATTTAAACAGCATCAGTGGTTAGGAAAGTGGTCACCTGTCAACATCATCATCATCATAGGCCACTTCATCTTGTCAGATGATTGTTGCAGTGCTGTGTCCTATCTCATACATCTTCTGCTGTGGCTTATCAGTCCAATGGCAGCACGGCATCTCTTGCCACATCTGTCGCAAGTGAACCGAGAATCTGAGGGTGGAGCAGTGCCGGTTGTTCGAAGCCTTTTCTGCTTAATGCTGTCGAGCCAGGCTTCGTCATGCTTTGACATCACAGATGATACCTCACAGCGCTATTGGGTTCTTACATTGGCGTGTGTCTCCCAGTTCTTTGTATCCACATCAAAGCTCTTCATATCACGCTTGCAAGAATCCTTGTATCGGAGCATGGGATGCCCGACTGGTCTTTTGGAATCGGCCACCTTTCATAATGGTCTTTGTATCAAGGTCGGTTTTGTTACTTCTATCTCCTTCAAGGACCTTCAAGGATGGTGATCCAGGCGTGTGCATATTGTATTATGAGTTCACATGATAAAATGCCTGACCGCAGCCATCTGAGTCGGTCCTTCTCAGAAGGCTAGTATCCAAACGGGTGGTACTTTTTCGACGTTCATAAGTACATTACCCTTTATCATTCGACGTTCATAAGGCCCTAAGTGAAGCTAAGTTCTACCCTGTAAGGAAAAAAAGAAGAATCGAATTGAGTAATCATTTATATTTTTAAGAAGAAGAGAGAAAGTTACAATATTAATGGTTAGTTTTTTTAATACTCGTATCACGAAAACATAAAACACAATTAAACGGTTAGAGTCAATAAAAAATATATCAATTACATATTCATTTCCTAATTCATCACATTCCACCTCATTTACTGTAAGGTGGTCTCAGGAACAACCATGCATCATTTTAAGTAGTGCATATTATAAACACTTCTTAGCACCAGAATGGAACACAGTTTAGAAGTTCTTAATAAGCGCTGCATGGCTCCGCATACATTAGCCAATTTCTTGCCAGTCGGAACAGAACTGTTCTACCGACGCCAGTCCAAAAAAATCTTGGCTCTACCAACGACTCTTCCTCTCAAATGCGTACATTATCTATAAATAAAATTGAGGTCTCTTTGTAACTCTTAATTAACAACGTTTCACAAAATGCATAATGAAAATAGATACGGTACTTACATAAAAAACAATTTCTTTGTCTGTCTGCTTGTTTGTTCTGATTAATCTTTTAACTGGCTAGTTGTAAATGTTTTTTGTTTTTCTAAATATAATTTATCCTGGATATGTAATCATCCTTAGATTACGAATTTCAGTTATTCATAGGGATTTAAATTGTAAAACTTGTTTACCATAAAGTCACAGTTTGACATAAACCAAGGATATCAAAACTCTTGTTATACGAAATGAACACGAGATCCGCCGCGCCGTCGGTAACAGTTAATTAACTTTGGATTCAAGCCGTGACCTCAACTTTTGGGCAACGTAACTTTGTTGCCTTTTCAAAGGATTTGGGCGACAACTTCATCGTAGAGGACGTTTTCTTTGAATAACTCATTAAAAACAAATTTCTGATATTTTCCTAACGTCGCTGAGTGTGGGCTCTAACTTTGTTATTGCTGTTTAAAAAGAAAAGAAATTATTTTGCGATAGGACATTGAAACAATGGAATCAATATTCGATACAACACGTGCTAAACAAAAATTAGGGGGATTGTACTTTGATTTCTTTTCACTTTGAGGAAAAATTTGCTACTTATGTTGAATAACAACATAAATTTCGAGGAAATTAAACCACGTGCCCAGAATTGGAGTAAAAAATTGGCATGAAGAAAGTCGTCATTCCACTTTTACGTCAACCTTCTGGTACTCATAATCGACTTTTGTATAAGCTTACACCCGCGAATTGGTACACGTTAATTTTAATTCTTCATTGCCGTATGAAAGCTATTATTATACTAATATTTGGTCATGTTGTCTCCTATCTGTTTTAGGAGACTAACACGCGGTCAGGCTTGAATGTTTTTTTTGTACACTAAAATGGTCCGTCTGCCTCTTACTTCACCTGATAGTAAGCTACTGCAGCTTATGAACGTGATCAACACCATAGTGTCATTGCGCGCGTTGTCACGCGTTGACTTACCTTAGGTATTAGAGATGACAGCTGCCCCGGGGATGTGCCCCGGCAAAGTGTGGGGGGACACCGGTGCGATCTATCAGAGTACCCGGAGTCCCCCCTGAGCACTGAGGATGGCCACCGGGGGGTTTTAGTGAGGTAAAAATCCCACATACCCCAATCTGCCTTTCCCAGGGCGGTCGGGGACCTTTTGAAGGTTTCACCGTCGTCAATAAAAAAAAGGAAAAGGGATGAAATCACTGTGCCAACATAGTAAAATATGAAAGCGTCTCATTATACGCAAGTACAGCATCTTCCCAATGGAGCACTGCTGACCCTACTGCAGGAACACAATACTACTCTAAAGTAGTATTATTTGGCTGTGATCTTCTATAGGGTGGAGGTATAACCAGTCTGAATAGCCCGTTATTCCTTACCTCTCTCGCGGCCTTCATTCAGTACGTCCTGTAGATGGAGCCTAGCGCAATATATGTCACTAGTATAGACATTTCTCTTGAATCAATCATTGGTGATCGATATTACCGCTGTTAGTACTGCCTAATTTACTAAACAGTGGAAGCACTACATAGTCCAGACAACAATGGTGTGAATGACAAGCATCTGTCTATCGATCAGATAATAATTATATTGTGTCAGCAGGAAATTAGGTGCGCGATGCAATAACCAGGTTGGTTATGCCTAGGTATAATGCTGAGAAATTACATGCGGGATACTTACTGATAACTTAATTTACACGGCAACCAATTACCTATTGATCGTATGTAAGATATAAATCAGTGCTGTATTTGTAAACACAACCTTAGCAAAGCTTAGTGCGTCCCCACAAATTTGTGATTATAAATGAAACAGAATCGACTTTAGGCTTTCTATTCTTGCTAATGCTAATTATATTATTACAGTATCCCAAATATAGGTTTTAACATAATATTTCAGTTAGAGTGTATCGATGCTAAAAAAAGCGCTCCTAGCCGCGAGTGTATGAAGTTTTACGTCCTCATACAAATTAAGGAAAATACTTAAAACTAAACATAAATTAAAACCTATAATTTTGGTACAGCATCATTTTGTTTTGTGAATAATCATACTATTTTTATATAAACAAGATAAAAAGTAACTACTTACTGCCAAAAGAAAAACAACTGTAATAACGCTTTTCGAGAGTCGTTTTTACATAGTTTCGATACACACAATAAGCAGATAATAAAGACTGCTCACTGACCCCGACATAATGAGGCACAGACAAATCAAACACAGCAATGTCAATCGAAAATCGACGTTGTTAGGTTATCTCCACTGGCACAGTGTAAAGGGGACAATTAGAGAATGCAAACTGCAACCCGAGGTCGGGCATCGTCGGCTAATTACATTTGCCCGGTGGCGAGCACACAAATATTACTCTGTGCCATTACAGATGATCTTGACTAAACTTAACAATTGTTGCCGAATTGGATTCTATTTTCATTTTATACATACACTATCATCCACGGCTCAGTGTGTTATTACAGATCCCTAATTAGCCGCGATTCACAATATAGCCTAGATGTTACTCAGAGATAATCTAGCATTCTATCAGTGATATATGTTTCAAATCAGTCAAGGTTTATTGCAGCCTATTCATTACAAATAAAGAAATCTTTCCTTCTTATTATATTAGTGTAGTAAATTTGCTGGCGCCTTTGCAAAAGGGGTAAGGCAGAGTGTTGCAGCAACAACTTTTCACCGACAATGATTGTGCTTAACGTCCCAATTCACGGGAATTCAACACTCAAATGCTGATTTGATTTGACAGGGTCACAAGCCTCCGTTTCCGAGCGGATCCACATAGACGCCAACCAATATTATTCATGGTGTTTTGGTAAGAATGATTTAACGTGTTGGAGGCTTGTTGCATCATAATAACCTGTACATCGGAAAAATGCTTGACAAGTATAAGACTATTCTTAATGAAAGATAATATTCAAGATTTAGAATTATCTGATTTCGTGTTTGAGACCCTACGCAGCTGCTACGACATGCTACGCCGTAGCAGTGTAGCCGCAGGCTACGTTTATACTAGAATAATATTATGTAGAAAGATAATAATCGAACTTACTCGTACTAATCTGATATCGAAAATATATCATAAATACTTAGAATTAACGTTGAATATAAATATTGTTCATACCACGCTAGCACAGCCACGGGTGAAACCAAGTTTATCATAAAGATGTGTGTTTGAAGGAGGTTACCTCTTGACTGCAAGTTACGTTTGAAGAGATTGAAGTGGATGAAAAGATAGATAATATACGTGGGGCGTTTTCTTTCTACCCTACCTACTACTTATGAATCTAATTTTACCCTTATTTATTATAATGTAATATTATAGTCTATTTTCAAAAGTCAACGGTATTAACAAGGTAATTATTCGGTAGTGTTGCTTAAAATATAGGATTAAAATAATCCCTACTAATATTATAAATGCGAAAGTAACTCTGTCTGTCTGTTACGCTTTCCCGCTTAAACCTCTCAACCGATTTTGATGAAATTTGGCACAGACAATCTTTAGACCCCGAGAAAGGACATAGGCTACCTTTTATTAAAAATATTAGGGTTCCGCGACAATAAGGATGAAACTAAATCTACGCGAGTGAAACCGCGGGGCACAGCTAGTAATGAAATAAATAGCATGCAAACGAAAGACAAGAATAAAACGAAAGAACAATAATATAATTTAAAATTGTAATAAGAATGCAAGTTCCTAATGACTTCAAGTGTCAATAGTAAGTTAGTAAAACTACCTTAATACAGTAAGAAAATGTTTAAGCATTCAAGTCGATGCCTGCAGCGGAGTCGGGCAATAATTCATTTAGTCTCAATCCGTTCCAAGCTTTTGAGTAATGCCGCTGCAGTGGACAGGTTACCGCGGTATTTTTATTGTTCTACATTCAGTCCACGTCATTTTAACTTATCTACTAATTTATCGTTGAAGTTACTTCAGTTCATATTTGTTAAATTTAATTAAAGCTAAGAGTATTTAGCCGATTACAAAAAATGGTGGTGGGGTGGAATGGTGTTTCGAGTTGTGTTTTTGTGCATAAAAGTTATGAAGAGACATAAGTAGTTTCTTGAAGCCTAAGCCTGTTACGAATATAGGTTAAAACTAGCTGTGCCCCGCGGTTTCACCCGCGTAGATTTAGTTTCATCCT
Organism: Watsonalla cultraria; assembly: GCA_964035505.1. Lineage (NCBI taxonomy): Eukaryota > Metazoa > Arthropoda > Insecta > Lepidoptera > Drepanidae > Watsonalla > Watsonalla cultraria. Next base: position 6,686,045 of record OZ037722.1, on the reverse strand, counting down.
TATTGTTGCGGAACCCTCATATTTTTGATAAATAAAAGTAGCCTAAGTTACTCCTTGAAACATCAGCTACTTACCAGTGAAAGTCCCGTTAAAATCCGTCCAGCCGTTTCAGAGATTACCCGGAACAAACAGACAGACAGACAGAGAAAAAATTTAAAACTTGGTTTTTTTGTGTCAGTATCGTGTATACTTTCATATGCATTTAGTGAAAAGCTGTTATTTTGGAATTACAAACAGACACTTAAATTTTATTTATCTGTATAGAAAATAGTACTAGAGTTTGCTTCTAAATATTTATACTGTGCTTATAGTGTATCAATTTATTGGCTACACTTTAAGACCGTTTAAAACAATTAGAAGCGTTCTGTAGAGTTATGACATTTCTATGAACGAACTTCTAACACTGTTGCAGAATTTATCAAACTTTCAACTTCACGCGAACAAAACCACGCATGCGAACTAACTTACACCGCGCACCGCCACGATGGAAATTGGGACCGTATTCAGCTTTGTTTTGTTCCATTTTGAGACATAACTAGAGATGAGCCGGTCATTGTAGAAACAGGACACTGAACATTGTTTGAATATTTGGGGAATGTTTAATGTTGCCGTTATCCGATTAAGCAATTTTGTATCAGAATTAAAGTGCAACTTTAGGATTGGAGCACCGTTTTAAACACATTTTTTTAGCAACCGTGAAGCTGTGTCTATAGTATAGGTTTTTACATTACGATATCGTCTGCGTATGTTTGTTCTTCATTTCGTATGGGAACGTAACGTAAAACTTTCTATACTCGCCGCTAAGGCTGTTTTTACGCTCCCATTCAAAATGACGAAAATACTAATCGTACTGTTTTAGATTGCAATACTACCAAGGCCCCTACAGTTAGTATAGCGGTTTCTGCCAGAAATTATCGCTCATTTCAAGGTGTAAGGCTAGAATAATTAATGATACATTCTTATGTAACTATGGTTTGTATCCGTCTAGAATTTAAATTAAAAAGATACTGTTGCCAACGCTCCATATTCAAATAGTTGGAAGGTGACATGCATGCAAATGTCATGTGTTATCGAAGAAATTACCTTCACTATATAATCTACGTAGCTTACTTACTAGCGAAGATTATTCCTTGCCAAAAGTTTGTCACAGCCACCAAAACAGTTTCTTTCAGAAAAATGTTGTAAATCTTGAGTTGGTCGTTTTCGTATGCACAGAGAGTGCTGCGCTCAATCAGTTCTGAAAGACGCAAAGGAGATGCGGATGCCGTCGCGCCTTGAGATCAAAGGCCCGCCCGCGACTCGTTACCTCACATGTACTTACAGTGGGCTTATTCAACTATAGTGGTACCAGGTATAATGACGTACAACGCAATGATTTTGGAATACATTTATGGAATAGGTACCAATTTGGTACATCCACTACTACTGCTTTTGTTTTAATTCCCATATCGGGTCAAAATAGATATAAGGTTTTTCTGTCAAGAAATTCACTCCCTATTTTGTTAAGCCGTTATATTATCATCATCGTATCACTTAAGAATATTCCAATGCGTTTTTCCGAAAAGTGGGTGTTGTAACACCTCTGCTTACCTCTTTGGGGACCCTTCTGTGATAGCGGACCATATTTGTTTATTACTCATTGAAGCAAAGTATAAAAGCAATTTTTTCGCAAGCATGATAGCAAATAGTGAAATATACATGCGGCTATTTTAATACCAATTAAATATTATTTACATTCCCATATTATCACATTTCGGGCAGCGTGGCACCGAAAGTATTACTCGTGTTAATTAGTTGTTTAATTAACTGCCCCACACAATAAAGCTTGCACTGATGTCATTTTCCATGCGATTTCTCCCGCAACTGTTATGGGGACTTTATGCAACATGAAATTGTATGCAACACCTATATTTACTCCTTTTATTTCTACAATAACATTATCAATAGTTTTATCTATATCTATATCTATACAGATAAATAAAATTGAAGTGTCTGTTTGTAATTCCAAAATAACAGCTTTTCACTAAATGCATATGAAAGTATACACGCTACTGACAAAAACCCAAGTTTTAAAATTTTTCTCTGTCTGTCTGTCTGTCTGTCTGTCTGTTTGTTCCGGGTAATCTCTGAAACGGCTGGACCGATTTTAACGGGACTTTCACTGGCAGGTAGCTGATGTTTCAAGAAGTAACTTAGGCTACTTTTATTCATTAAAAATATTAGGGATCCGCGACAATAAGGATGAAACTAAATCAACGCGGGTGAGACCGCGGGGCACAGCTAGTTACAAATAATAATTAATATTATATGTTGTTTTAGAAGGTGAACAAACCTTTTCACAGCTGAAATAGTACGACAGTTAGTTTCTGTTTAGTAGAGTTTGATAATTGCTTTTTCAGATGACTTCACTACAAAGATCTTATTGTACACACTCAAGTTTACCTAATATGTCTCGGTATTTCTCCAGACATACGCCACATATGTACATATTCTCACGTCTGTATTAGGTAGGCAAAATTGTGGGGTGAAAGTGGGGAAACTATGATCTTTTAAGCAGCGCGTATTAAGAATTATGGTACCAAAATGAAACGACAAAAGGCAGAAGTTCTTAATACGCTCTGCTTAAACCAATGATCGTAGGTCCCCAGTTATGTTTTAGACACGTGTAATAATAATGATCTCCTACCGAATTTCGGTAACGGCGGTTAATCTCAACGGTGATTAGCCATTTACGCAGGAGATATTATAGTGCACAAGTGTATGCGCAAACACAGGTGCACTCTTTATTCCCTCACTCTCATAGTTCGATGGGACGGAAATCCGACACGACCGGAGAGAGATCAGTGTGTAATAGGGGGTGAGAGGAGGGCAAATATATATAATTTTTACTATTGCTTTTGAAGAACTGAGTCTCCCATTAGGTAGCGTAATGACAAATCTTCTGAGACTTCTACAGAGCCAACAGCTAACGGAACTAGAGACGTGCTTTCAAGTGCAAGGAGACATTTGATATAATAAATTCAAACAGTATTCTTAGAATTCCTATGTAGATACTACAAGCGCAAGCTACACTGAACCACTGAACTCCAGTCCATTAAATTTGTTTAGTGGCCGTACATTTCAACGGTGGGCTTTGTAAATCGCAACGTAAGGAGTATTTCGCATCAAAGAGAAGTCTGTACGTACTCAACATCCATCCATTTACTGACGGACCGGGGACGTTACCCTTAAACCCTGGCGTACATTTCACTTTATACCTTAGTTTTAGGGATTTGGTAGTTTAGCCTGGGGCCAAACGTGTGTGTAGTTAATGAGTGAATTGCTAGAGCGGTTGTCGACACACCTGTTTAGTAGGGAAGTTAGTTACGTGTCCGGTATGAGCTTATTAGCTGAAGGGAACGAAAGCTGCTCGAGCTATTAACAGGGTCAAAATTTATATAACGTTTGTGAATACTTTGTTTGGGTACTCACAATTTAATAAAAGGTCCTTAAGCTATCAAAGGCAGACATATAAACTTATAAGTATCATGCGCGTACGCGTTGTCCATATAAATCCATATCTATACATCTACAGATAAATAAAATTGAAGTGTCTGTTTGTAATTACAAAATTACCAACGTGACAGAGGGTGAGTCCATCGCCGTCTCAGGCACTATACATACGTCTTTGAATTACTTCTCAGTCATATGTAGCTTCCTCAAGATGCTTTCCTTCACCATAAAGCACGCGGCGTAAAATCACCGCACATAAGTTTTTAGAAAAACTCATTGGTACAGTCCCCGCATATAAATCCAAAGTTTAATAAAAACAAATATTAGAAATATTTTCAAATTTACGTTCTTGCGTACTAACTGTTGTACTCAAACTACCCACAGTGGCTATAAAAAGTGTCATTAAACCAAACGCTAGGGAATAACCTTACAAAGTTGGCTCCTTTTAAGTAAAAATGCAAGGAAACTGTTGCTTCTTTATAATTCTCACTGCACATTTTATTGCAAGAAACACAATACAGCATGTTGCTTCCTGTTGATCGTTTCCTTTATTATGCTACTTCGCGTCGCGTTATGAGCCGCAATATTGAACTGTGACGGTCGCATTTCCTTAATATACGATCCAGACTTTAAAGCCAAAAGTCAAAGTCAAAAATATCTTTACTCGATTAGACTTTTTACGAAGTACTTTCAAATCGTCAGAACGACATGGTTATACAGGATTATACATGCTACCGCCAGGTTCGGAAGGTTGCTTTTATTGAGACGAACCTGGCAAGAAACTCAGTAATTACTCTTTTCAAAAATATTATACAATTAAAAAAAACAAAGTAAATCACTTGAGAAATGTAAGCCAATGGACACAGTTCCAATGCACAAATTTCGATAAAAAATAACATAGAGAACAGTCTAGTAGTTCTACTTATATCATATAACACAACAACAAGTGTTATATGAAGGTGCTTTTCATAATTGAATGTTGGTATAATTGTCACGGAACCTGATTTAATTTAAAGTCGGACGGAACAGCGCGACCGTGTTACGTTTAATCGAATGTACCCCTCGCATCATTTACCGCACTCGACGTATGCAGGAATTTATTTCATTATTCATAGCTGCAGAGCGATAATAACCCTAGGCCCGCTAAGAATGTTTACACAACCATCCCTGGAGCGATATTAAAGACATTATTACATTTCTGAAGCTATCTCCCCACTCAAACACATTTACGGAATAAAACAAAAAGATATTGCCAAAAGAAACAGCGTTCTGCGTGTTTTTGCGTTTGTACGTCAGAACGTGCCCGTAACGTACCGGCGGGATCCGAAAATAAACAATATTAACAGGAAAATTACACGATACATACCACAGAATATTTCCGTAAGCCAACGAGTACGAATTTGAAATCAGAACCTCTGCAACGTCGACAGAGTCGGTTCCATAAAGTGTCCGCATTTTATATTCGAACGCACAGGATATGCAAAACATTATAAAGTCGGTATGCGAAATCTTATGACTTATGACAGATATCCAATATTCCCCGAGGCGGGCGGACCGAGTGCAGCGGAACACTCATAGAACACAAATCAACCGGGAAAAATGAAAGAAAAGACGCAAGACAAAGCGGCTGCTCGATCGACAAGAATTTCATTGTGAAATATGTGTTATTTTCTATGAAAAATGTATTCGACTTTTAACACAATAACTCAGTGAGTGATGACCTGCTTTGAGTATGTACGTTACATGAAGTATACAAGGATTTAAAAGACTTTAGTGAAGATTCATGACTAGCAGCGTTCTAAATTTTGTTTCAATAATAAAATGAAAGAGGTAAAAGGCCTTTGCCCAGCAGTGGCACACATTTGGCTCATAATAATAATAATTAAAATATAATCTTACTTCAAAAACTCAGTTCTTAAATACCTATATGAAATGTCTCTCCGATCACTTTCGACTATTCGGCGCGTGATGGATAGGGTGTATTGAGTATTATGTATTTATAAATATCAAGGTATTAGCCGCACGTTAGAAGCACGCAAGAAGCACGTTACATGAATCAACGCAAGATCATATTAGTTTTGCAAAATCAATTAATCCTGATTAATTTTGGAAACGTTAATATTCAATGAAGCCTGATGTTTAATTAACTAAATTGACGTTTCGCGCAGAATAACGTATCATTTTACGGCATTATCATATGCTTGTAGTCTAAAGGTGGCTTCCCACGATACGTGATATAGCAGACGGACGCATGGAACGCACCATGGGAATATTCCCATGGTGCGTTCCATGCGTATGGATGGGAGTGTACATGGAATATCGCCCGCGGTAGCGCGGACTCGTTTTCCGCGGTCTTCGCGCACCATGGGAAGCCACCTTTAAAGTATACCATACTTGATTGTTCGCCCATATTCATGTGGTAGGCATGTGTGGCACTATATTGTAGTCGATCAATTCTCCGGAATATTTTGTATAAAACAAAATGTAAAGTAACAGAAGTTAGACTCGCAAACTTTTGCGGAAACAAACGTTCACATCTTCCAATACTCATGATCGACTCGCATACTGTGTCTGTGATGTTCCAATACTCTAGTACTTTTGGATGTGTTACCACGATTATATAACAACGTAGGAAGACGACCTTCTGCTATTTTTCTATTTTGTGCTATAAACTGAGGTTGCCTTACACAAGGCAAATTACAAGGATCTGACACTTCTTAAATATAGGTGCTGTCACGAGTTTTGAGCGCTCAGCGAAAATAGTCGGGATAACGGCGCATTCTATGAGCCATAGAATACACCGGTTACACCGTTGCATTAGATACCGACAAGAGTTAAGAGTAGAGACTCTTAAATTCATGATGATGATGACAAAACCCAAAAAATGCCTACTCCGCATTCAGAGTTAGCGTTCATTATTCGTGACGGCCTCTGCGCTACTTATTTGACTACTCTCTTACCTATATACGTATTGTATATTGAGTTTCAGTGGAATTGGTCCACATTTTGCGCCATACGATTATGTCAAGTGGTGGAGGCGAAGCCAATCTGTAGGGCACCTCTGAATACTGTACGGCTGGCGGCAATCGATTTTGACAATAGTTTATTCAGCACTGGATTAATTCACGAAATGAATCGCAGATAAATGAGATCCAACGGCGGAATTATGGATCACTTTGCATTGTATTGGCTTCTCGGCAAATGTTTGTCGTTTGTTATTATTTTAACGGGTTTAAGGAGTTTGCCAGTAAGGCTTTCACTGGCAGATACCTAATGTAACACTTTCCCCGACTCGGGGATCGAACCCACTGCTTTGGAACTAGACCAACAAGGTAGTAATTAAGTAAAGTCACAACCTTGAAAAGTAAACCTTTAAAAGTAATACCTTTTATACCATTGTTTGTATTAAGTAATAACTTTTACTGAGTTTTGGACTAGATCAATGAATGTATGTATGATTGAAATGTCATTGCCCCGTAGACTAAGCTGAAGGTACGAGCTAGTAACTGATATAGTGCAGGAATCATTTAAGTGAGTGTTGGAAACTATTTTGATATATTTATTATTTATGGTTAGGTTTTTATTGTGGTATTTTTTATCTTTCAGTTGTTTAGAAGTTAAGTTGTCAAAATAAATACGTTGTTATGTCAGCTGCTTGTTTTCACTGCTCTCTCTTCTAATTTTGTTTTAAATTCGCTATCGTTTACAGTGAGAGTGCGGTTTTAGTCGTTTATCTGCATAGTTCCCAATAGATCACAATTACGTGGGCGGATCTCATCAAGAAGGGTTGCTAAAAACCGGTGTTATAATTAACGCTTCGCTACTCAGTGGCCAACGAAGGAGGAAATGACATTGACGCGGGTACAAAAGGGACTTTTCATGCAGATGTGGAGCTAATTAAATAAAGCTGGCCTGGAATTGTAATTATTATAATTGTTGTCATGATAATTATACCACGAGGTATTTTAATTAATCATAGTTTTAGAAAAGTTTTGAATGATTAATGGCCAAACCAAAAAGTGCCTGATTAGTCTGCGTTAAAATCATATAGTGTGTCTTCCTAATGAGCTATTTCGTATAATTATTTCAAGTGTCGTTATTTAATGATATGAAGTCTCTAGATTTATATAATGCTTAGATTTACAGTTGTCCAATTATGTAAATCCAAATGTAAATGTTATTTTGCTCGATCTAGACAGTCGTGGACGACTTAGTTAAGACGACTGAATACAAAATCAAATTTCGCAATTCAAGCACCAATCAAACGATAATGATTGTCTGATTCTAAGTATTAGATTGTTATTAGTTTTAAGCACTTATTGAATAAATATAAGTTATTATTCAATAAATGTAGGTACACCAGCTTGTTATAGACAAAACGTAGGTATTTGTTCTGAGTGCCTAGTGCGAGTTTTTCACTGCCGCCGTCACAAGTCACCGCGTCAAAGTTAACGCAGGTTTATATGGGATCGAAACAGCGCCTCTGTCGGCCTAAAGATGACACTATTGGGGCCCATACAAATCTGCGTTTACGTCGACGCGGTGACTTGTGACGGCGATTTTAAGAATACTCGCACTATGCACTCTGAAGTTTGACGTTAACGAGAATTAAAATAATTCATACGGACTTAAACTAAAACGAAATTGAATAGATACGTATCAATCGTTTGCTACTATTTATATCGTATTTTTTTGTGTCTGTAAAAAGTTGAAGAGGATTATAGACATCTTCGGGATAGCACCTTTGTAGTAATTGTAGGTAACTAATATGTGTGACATCGACTTGGATAAGCAGCTAAATGGGCCCTTTACTTAAACCACTTTACACAAGACCGCAAACCAATCACCTATCCTTTTAGGGTCTTGAGTTCCAGCGGTAAGTAAGGTAGTTTGAAGAGCTTTACTTTACCGATAGGGAATGAAATTACACCGTGTGTGATTTCTTCAAAGGAATGAATCGGTAGCGAGCGTACAATGAGCGCCCGTATGCTTATTTGATGTTTAATAAACCGTACAATATTTCAATCCCCATTGGCATTGCGAACTCCCAGTTGGAATTTGATTAGTATTGGAAGAAAAAAGAATGAATAAACAATGAGCAAAGTCTAAATAACCGAGGATCAATATTCCCAAGGTTATCCACAGTCAAAGAATAATATAGTATACATATTAGCTATACAAGCGATTAGGAAACTAGTCTTAATGTTTGATTGAGCGTGAGGGTTATCAATGTTAAAGATTTAAGAAATTTCTGCTCTTACTGTCGAAATAATGTAGATTTGTCGTTTCGAAGTTTTGAAAAAGTCGGTAAACACGTAAATGGCGTTTACGCGATCAGACACGACGTGACAGCCATTGCTCACAATACTCCTGTTCCGCTTATTTTCTCGTAGCGCGCCTCTGTGTGAGTGTGTCATTTTGAACGATTTGTTCTTAGATTCCTAACTGCTATAGGTGCGTCATTTACGTGTTTTACAGACATTTTTCAAAACTTCAGATCGATAAATTGACATTACTTTGACGTTAAATAAAAGAGTAAATGTTAAAAACTAGCAGTGGCAACCCTTTTGCTCGATTGAACAAAGGTTCTTATTTCAAAAATTTGGTCTACATTGTATACTGCTTAATAAGTTTATATATACCATGACATTAATCTGTTCATGACATAATGTGCAATTAGTAATCGGTAAGTACGTAGGTATTCATTAAGCAGGTAATGTATATGCAGTGATCAGTATTCAGTTGCTGTGTGGTAATTATCGGTTATGACATAACATTATGACTAAGACACGATGTGATTTGATTATCATGGCTTGTTAAGATAGTCTCTTGTATCAAATTAATCGCTAAATGACTGTTTTGGCTTTGGCGCATAAAACGCCAAAACATTCATTTTGATTAATATATGGGGTTTAGAGACCATCCTTGGCGACAAGTGGGCGTTATTTGTTCCCTTCAACACTTCTTTTCCTTCTTTCCCCTGCCTGTCGTAAGAGGCGACTAAAAGGGGGCCGTAGGGTCTGCTGGCGGTGGTCGGGGTAGGAGCTTTGACCACCGAGCCGCGGGCCCGGGAAGGTAGCGCGATGTGGCTTGCGCTACCTTGCACAGCGAGGTCTCCAGGGGCGGCGATACAGCGGCCGCGGCAAAGTGTGGGGGGACACCGGTGCGATCTATCAGAGTACCCGGAGTCCCCCCTGAGCACTGAGGTTGACCACCGGGGAGGTTTCAGTGCGGTAAAAATCCCACAAACCCCGACCTGCTTCTCTCAGGGCGGTCGGGGACTTTCTGAAGGTTTCATCAATACAAAAAAAGTTGTTCGCTACGCGGGGCGGGTAAAGTGTTATTGGGTTTTCCATTTCTAATTTCTCACTAGTAGCCCGAATCCTGGAGTAGTGTCTGTATAATGATAAGAAGATCGCCCCTTGTTATATGGGACTGTACATGTAACTGGTGAATTCTGGGCGTACTATAAGTACACATACACCTCTGCCCGCCCCTTCGAAGAATATATGAGCATTATGGGCTTTTGTCAGGACCCCACTAGGAAGGCTTCAACTTACCTGACCTTGCAAACGAAAAGCCGTAATTAACATCAACACCTTAAAAATGTAGATACTTTTAGCATATTTCTTTCACCAAAAGCGTTGAAAGTCCAAATGGATTTCTACCTATCTACCCCAGTGTCAAACTGGCGCGAAAGTAAAAGCAATATCTTATTCACTAATCAGTTGAATCTTAATCACCTCAGAGGTACTCGGCTCAAAGTAAAGAAAGAAGGAAAGATAAGTAAAAGCTCCTCTGCTTCCCGTTTCTTAAGTACCTTTTTCTTGACTCCATTGGCGATTACCCAAAGGTATTATTAATTCTTTTCTATGGCCCCTTTGATATTTGCACGGAGTTCGAGCTTCTTTAGAGCTTAAGGTGAATGCCATTTGAACTTACACGTGTTACTTTAGCCTTAATACATTCATGTAAGAGAGAAATTACTTCGCTGTAATAAGTCCTATTTTAAAGCAGAGTTCGTGTCTTACTAAATATCACTCACTACACTCACTAAAATCTCACATTATTATTGTTATAATAAATGTGAGATTGTAGAAATAGAAGGCTTTTAATTAAAAGAGAAATTGAAATACGCCTAGCTAAGCTATTTTCCAGAAAGCCTAGACAAAGTCACATTCTATCGCGCTCGTGCTTATAGAAACGATAAAAAATATATGGAAATGACATAAATTTGTCACGTGACATGTGTTTCTACCAGCGAAGCGTGGGGATAATGTTACTTTGTCTATAGGCCCTGGCAAGTTCTTAATATCCCTGGTAATTTGCTATGTAATCGAACAAAGCTAATGTTTAAATCCACAAAGCTAAAACTTGTCTCCAGAGCCCTTACCATGACCTCTTATTGCCATGATAGTTTGACTAATATTATGAGACAGATGTACTTGATGTGTATAAATCTGTCTCTGTCATACAGCTGAACTATCACTGCAATAAGAGCTCATGGTCGGTCCCCAGACGACTTCAACGGTGCTCAAACATCACAGATAAAGTTCCATACCTTCTCCAAAACGACTTTCAGTTCAGTATTAGATTTCCACAGACGAAAACCAGTATTTCAACGGCAAAATCAAAGGTTTACGAATTCCAAGAAAACCAATAAAAACGCCAATAAATTCTTGAAATCCGATAACTATATATTTTCAAAAGTTTATGCTTCGTAAGGAAATTACAAATTATCGATCTTAAGAAAAACAATAGAAAGTTTCCCTTAATTTTCGAGGGTAAACTCAACAAAAGTGGAGTAAGTCAAACAAAGGGTTAAACAAGCACAATAACGGTATATATAGGTGTATAGCGAATGGTATAAACAGAATGATTGCTATTTGTCGCTACAGGCTGTTTGAAAGATCTATCAGGATCATTGAATGGGCATTGAAACTGAACATAATTCACTGTGATTAACATCCAGGCTCAAACTGCGATCCGTCAGTGGATTGATTGTAAAGACAATTACTGTTAAAACCAATGAGCATTTCAAATTGAAACCGATCGTATGTAAACTGACGCAAGTACATAATGCGGCGCCTTTGTTGAATTGTCTCAAGAGGATTATCGATTTCATCGAGAGTAAATATCTAACGGTACAGCTGACTAACCCTATCTTTACTAATATATTCGTTTGTTTCAACGTGCTAATCTCAGAATTTATTTGATCCGATATAAAAAAATATTTCGATGTTAGTTAGCCCAATTTTCGAGGAAGACTACAGGCTATTTCATTACGCTAAAACCAATCGCGAGATAGAATTAGCGCTAGCCCAAAATAACTATTCCACGTGGACGAAGTCGTGGGCAGAAGCTAGTCTTTCTTAATACCTATTGTAAATAATATACGAATAATTTTAAGGACATGCCCCCACTTCAATGATTTGCATTTTATTAAAATTAAAATTAAGGTACCGTGAACCTATATTCTTCTTGAAATAATATAATACCTAGTCTCCATAGTATTATACTGTCGTGACGTTTTTTTCATTATGGTGACATTACGATGTCGGGGAAGTTATATTTTCTTACACATGATTACTGACGTTTATTTGAACTAAAAATACACGTATTCAAGTAAACTTAGGAAGCTACCGGGAAAAGGCAAAATACATTCATTTTTCATTTATTACGAAAATACTATGGAAATTTTACTTCTTGTAGGAACGACTTTCCAATTTTTTTGATGGCTGTTCTGTTTATTTTTATATTTACTACTCTCTCATCCATATTGGACGTATAATAATTTGATTTTTTCATTTCAATCTTCTTCTTCAGCAGAATCCAGAGACAGACCCTCAACACAGAACCAAATTGTATAATGTTTATGCGAGATAAAACATTTTTATAACTATTGCTTGCTATCAAACAAAGTCGTAAGAAATCTCTTGACGTCATGCAATCTAGCATGAGAGGGGAGCAAAAACAGGAATGAGCTGCCGCGGGGTAGGAACGATTTTACAACCGCGCCACTATCGCGAAATAATACCTTACAGAAGGGCAGCTTCTAAACGTTATCGGTAAAAGGTGCACGCAGTCATAGTCACATACTTAGGAACATCTCACTCAAAAATAAAATTGATTTTAAGAGAAATTAATTAACAAAAACAAATATTTATTGCCTTTTTTTTAAAAGGCTTAGCCTGTGCTTGCTGCAATTTGCATTACGTTATGCGCTGATTTTTGACCGCTCCCTTGCTTGAGATACGAGTATTATGCTGAACATAGTGATGGATCTAGTCGACTTGCTCCAGGGTTCTAGTACGCGTGCGTCTTTATGCACGTCGTGATTTAACTATGAATTTAGGAGGCCGTCCGTCGTTTCGTTACCTTTATATTTTGTGCCACTATCAATTGCTTACCCTAGAGCAATTCCCTCACTAATCCCTCAGTCACTGGAGGGCTCACACACTATAATTGCTACCCCAAGGGAGAGCACTGTTTACTCTGATGGTAATAATCGTCGTTTATTGGTATCTTCTACTTGCGGCGCCTCATTAGCTTTAAGTAATTTGGGCAATTAATTAGACAGCTTAAGATGTAGGATAAAGTTGATGGAATGTCGATAATTTTATGAGATGAAGTCCTTTTCCATACCCCATTTGGGTGTTACATAAAAAGGTAAATATTTTGTTGCAATATTATCCATACCAATTAAGAAGCTGAAGAGTTTGTTTGTTTGCTTGTATGCGCTCATCTCAGGAACTATTGGTCCGATTTGAAAAAAGGCTATATATCATCACGTTATAACTAATCGCGGATTAAAGTTAGCGTTAGCCCAAAGTAACTAATACACGCGGACGGAGTGGCCGGCAGAAGCTAATTCTATTTATTTTAATGCCACGTATTTGAATTGAAAATAACTGAAATATTGTAAATTAAATGAGGCAAATAGTGTGTAGTAGTAAATAGTATTTTGATTCACAGAATTTTGCTCTCTTTAATGCCTACATAACTCGTTAATGTACTAAGTTCCTACGTTATTTAATAGAACAGTTTCAAAATACCGTATAAGTATGTATATTCTTCTTTCCTTCATTCCGGCTATAAAGGATTTATAGCTATGCTTGTAAAAATTTAGAACCAGTTTAAGAGACGTTTTCTTGACGTGTATGCTACCCGGTTTTACGTTTATCGAAAACTATTCAAAGACGTAGGTAGTTCGTGTGTCGAATGTGTCGTGACGTAATGGAGAGAATATAAAGATCCTTACGAAAACATATGTGTCGTTTCACGGGATCATCAGTGTTAATTACCAATATATTTTTATTGTTGTGTTTATTTGATGCATTAGAACGCTTAGAATAGATAAACCGAATATTTCTAAATTATTACGGCACAATGTTTGAAAAAAAATTGACCAATTATCCATAAATTTAAACAACAAACAAGCCTCGTACATTTACACCACTTAAACTCACACAGGCTTGGAAATAAATAGCCCCCACTTAAGAGGAACTCCTAATTTCAAGGTGCATTAACTAAGCCGTTATATTTTTGAAGGTATAACCAAGAGAATCGTTTAAACCGGATCCTTTATCACAAGTGAAGTGGTTGCCCCACGGAGCGTCCTCGGCTGCAATTTATACAGACTGAGCTCTTTCCACTGCTCGTATTTATTTCCCGTGGAGAAATGCTCGGGTGCATTCCTAACCGCATTATTCTAACTGGAGATTAAACGTCACCATTTGCAACAAAACCCTGACATTCTAAGCATAAGCTAAGCCGTTGCTTTAAAGTACATTGTGTGAACAAGCGTGCTGTTGTGTAACGCGGTTCATTTGTATGCATTGCTTTATTTGACATTTTATTCTAGTTAGTTTATTATACGGGTTTGATAGCGGTTTTTAATGTTCTTTATAATTTAAAAATAATATGAATATGCTCACGCCATCCCAGACAGGTCCCTTAAGGGTTAAGTAGAGGTGTTTGTAAATAACAACACCCACTTTTTACCGAACGTGATCAAATGCCAACGTGACAGATGGTGAGCCTATCTATCACAGACACTACACATACATACATACGCAATAATAATAACCGACTCCCTGACATGTATTTACTATCGTAGGAGTCTACTCGCCACTTACCCGGAACCCACGCATAAGTATTTCTCTCATAACATACTTACATCTCACTGAGAGTACGTACTGACGTACTTTCATCAGTTACAATATAGGTGCTAGGAATTAATCTTACTGGAGTAAATTTCAAAAGTCATTATAGTTTTCCTTGAAACCCTCGATATATAATTTTATCATCGTCCGACTTGATTCCAACTTCAAACTATTTAGGAGTAGGAGATTAAAATAATAATCCCTCGATTTTCGAATGAACATTTATTATCAGCATTGATTTATAATATTGTATTATTGAATTCTCATGGAATATTACATTTCAGAGAGTTTATTCGGTATAATGGAATTATTCATAAGCGATTAATATTTCCATATATGCTATGTTCCCGGTTTAATTAAATTTTCTATCAAATATACCTAGCATGATCTCTGTCAAAGGGAACGTAAATTAAGTTCCACTGCGAAGTCGAGCTGCGGTATACACACGATATTACATATTTAATTGGAATACAGATTCATAGGTACCTACCGTAAATTAGTCAGTAAAACAAAGGTCCCTGTATAATATATGCTTCTCGTTATATCACAGTTTACACTCTGATTGATCCGATTGTTTAAATTAATGTCTAGTAAGGTATAGGTTTATTGTGAGTAACATACGTTAAGGGCGATTTGTATGTATCTATAAACTTTAAAGCTGTAAAAATAATAATAACATAATCTCCTTGTTAGATAATATGTATCATTATTATTTAGCTTCTTTCAAAACGTAGGAAAGTTTGAAGAGAAGAGAGGAAGAGGAAGACCAAGGTTAACACACATAAGACAAGGTAAAGAAAAGGTGTTTGTCATGAGGTATGAGGAGGTCAAAGAGATGGCACGCGACAGAGACCAATGGAAAGAGTTGCATCGGTTACACCGACAGGAGTTATAACTCTTATATTCATGATGATGATTTGAAGTGCAACTAGACGCGGCCCTCAAATCTCTTCCTCAAAATAATTATTATATCTAGGTGTAAATAAAGGTGACGTTTGGGACCGCAGTCCCGGTCTCAAGGCCCCCGACTCCAAAATTCGTCGGTATATCAACATTATACTCGGGACACTGATCTTATTTTCACAATGTTATCTGATATAGTCGTGTGTCGAACATGTGTCCCGGTGATACTGCCAAGATTACTATTGGAAACTAAAAGTAAATAGCCGTACAGCCATTCCAATGTCTTTATTGCTATTGAAGGGTATTCGGATGGGTACTGAATTTTTAACTTCCATTTCTTTTCTCATTTCGTTGCTGCGTCTTGACTGCGTATTAAATTTGAATTTAGTTTCTGGTTTTGTAATTCAGTTCAAAAATAAAAATTAAATTGATAAAAACCTTAAAATACTTTAAAACTGATTGTGGTTAGGTAACCGGACATATTTTCCGAAACTTCGTGTCAGTACATAAACCAAACATTACATATGCCTGTATTCCCGAAGGTGTAAGCAGCGATGTATTTATAGTAAGCCTACATTTCGCCAGTTATGTTTTATAAGTCACATGTAATATGGTGAGACTATTGTCATTGACTGGGGATTAATCCAGACTTATGGAAATACCCAATATAATTTGAACCGGGTTCCCTCAGTACCATTTGCGGAAACAAGGTTTCATTCACTAGACAATCATAAAGAAATCTGTAGTAAATAACAAGTTTCAACAATATTTTCGGTTTAATTTTATTAGAATTGTTGTTATAGTAAAATGTATATACGCGATCACTTTTACTACTTTTTTACTTTTACACGATTAATGAACATACTATGATTTTCATTATGTTAATATTATTATTATAATTTATCAGTCTGCAGATTACAGAATTAGATTTCAAAAAATATATTGTAACTGAAAATTTTATCTTAGGGAGATAAAAATAGTAAATTGAAGTTATACAGATTCTTAATAAGACCGCTGTGACACTAATAGTCTCCGAACAAAATTAATAAAATCAAGCTGACTAAGATAAATGGAGTGGCAAGTATTCCGTTGTTGATTGGTCCGTCCTATTGTTCCCTACTAGATTAAGAGCCTTAGCCACAACGTTAATTCAGCAGTACGCGCCGGACTGTGACCTACGATAACGACGTAGCCAAGACCAAAGTCTAGCCTTACTATATTACTTACTTTAATTGGATGCTGATGGACAAGGATGGTCTATGGACAAAGGAGTTAACAACGATAAGAATAATGTATTTACACAATAGACATACATATATGAATAATTATAACAATAAACATTCTAACAATAGATGTTGTTACAGTTCCAACTCAAATGCAATTTTCATAATTTATCTCGATAGCAATAACCATTCTGGATATTGGTATTTAATACAAAATAACGATTCGAATTTATAAAAACGTGAGTATAATCCTGCCGCAGTATGTTTGGGAAGCAATAAAGACTAGTTTTAGTATTATTAATAGCACAAATAACTCTTTCTGTGGTTTCGTTGGCTCCGATGTGCAATAATAAATTCGCTGGACATAAATTAAGTGCGTAACACAGCCTGCGCTAAAAACCCTACTCTATAGAAGCTTTTAGTCACACGCTCGATTTATTAACGCTGTTGGAGCCAAAGATTAATGATAATTTGCGAAGCATATGAAATTCGCGAAGTAAAAACTGATAAATAATTTCTTCGTTATTATATTGTCTTAGGTACCTGTCATACTTTCTTTTAGAGAAACCGCAAGCTTATATCAGACTAGCAGTAAATTTAACCCGCGTAGACTAAATTTCATGGTGGGATAACTAGTGATTTTTTTAAATAAAAGTTACTCCTTAAAAGATTATCTATCTGAGTGAAAGTCCCGCTAAAATCGATCCACTCATTTCAGAGATTGGCCGGAACAAACAGACAGGGATGAAGCTGTTAATTTGGAATTACAAACAAAGACTTCAGTTTTATTTATCTGTACCTATAGATAGTAAAGTAATAGCTTAGATTAAACAAGATTTATTTTTTCTTTTAATTTTACATACCTTATTGATACATTTTCAGCATTTTCATATTTAAGGTATTCAATACCTACTACAAAGATCGCAAACAAACGTGCAATCCGCTTATAACGTGACTAATACCAGAGTGTCACTAACGCATTACCTTATAAGGAATATAATCATTGTGCGAATATACTAGGAGACAAAAGAGTCATTCCATAGCTAACCTAGCACATCTAACCCTCTCCCCACCCATTTTCTCTGTGAGTTCAAAAACCTTGACAAACACGCCTTTATGTAAATCCCGTAAAAACATAGACGAGATATTTCAGGCTTAGCTAGGACATACAAACAGATGATAGAGAAAAACAGAAACATAAGTTTTTGACGCTCATTATAAAACTTATTGCCCAAATACTTTCATTCTTCAAAATTCTTCGCATTGTTATTTTGAATGCCAAGTATTTTTTCATGTATAATTATCTGTTTGGACACTTTGGACTTAAGGCAAGTCAATTAGCCATGCGTGATAAAAGTAATTATTTACAGCCGTTCGCTCTTCCTGCCAGCCATGGGGGGGAATATTTCATCCTAATGGCTACACGAATTATGTGATAAGCACTTTCTCATGTTTTTATGGTGTTGATAATATAATAACCGAGTATTATTCAGATGTTTTTCTCGTTAACGGGGATTTGATTGAGTATTATTTACTTGAGTACAAACTCTGATTATGTTAGATACATTATTTGAATTTTAAACTATAATACAGAATGTAAAGTTGTTTGGTTAGCAGTTAGATAAGAACAAAATCTAGGTACTTAATTGTCGCCCGTATATTTAAGAGATTATTAGTATACTTTTTTTTATTGGAAATATATCATAGACATTTAAAAAATATTGCTTGGACACCGAATCAACAAAGTCATCAGATTATATCAGAGAGAACAATTATATCAGAGCGGCTACTATCATCGGTTTAAGCAGACCGTATTAAGAACTTCTGAGCTTTGACGTGTCATTTTGGTACCGTAAAATTTAACTTCAAAGCTAAGAAGTTATTATACGCGCTGTTCAAACGATCATAGTTGGCCTCCGGTTAGTACAAACATTTTCAATTTCGAGTAATATATATTCATCAATATATTTTATTATTAAGTAGGATATATGTAATGCTCAGGTGTTCAATGTTAATGCGGTAATGTTCAGTGAAAGAGCACTCACCGCGATCACTCACGTGACACTTGTAAACTTGCGGTTCCATTTACTACTTTGAACGAGCCAATATTGAAGTCTGTGTGTATGTATGAGATATATTCGAAATATGTATGTAATATGAAACTAACTTGCAATCAATATGTTATAATATATTTAAAAAATAATAGCTAAGTCCACCAAAAGATTCGGTGTGAACATTTATTTTAAACTAGCTGTGCCCCGCGGTTTCACCCGCGTAGATTTAGTTTCATTCTTGATTTCGTGGAACTCCAATATATTTTCTAAATAAAAGTAACCCAAGTTACTCTTTGAAACATTAGCTCATATATTACCCGGAACAAACAGACCGACTGACAGTTTTTTTTTTTAAATTGTTTTATTTTATTTCAGTATCGTATATTTTCATATTATTTATGTTCACTGAAAAGCTGTTATTTTTGATTTACAAACAGACACTTCAATTTTATTTATCTGTATAGAGTATAGATTAAATATTTGGATTTGGAGTATGAGACACTACCTTTTTAATAATTCGTAAGTATAGGATAAGGGTAAATTTCACCAATTTTTAAAGACCAATAAAATCACTGCGCTTAGCGAGGCTTGGTAAATGAAGCGTTTCAATTGGTTCTTAACAAACACATCCCTCGCTACGACTCCTCGCACATCTCAGGTGGAGAAGCACCTTTACTTGTTGAACCATCCATTCAAATAACCATCCAAGCCTTTTTTTATCACTATCCATTTTTTCTGTTTTTCCAACACAGAGGTTAAGTATATGTGTTATTATTATAAATAGATAGCTCCGGTTGTTTCAATGTGTCCCGCGGTTACAACCGCGTAGGATTAACAATAAAAACTATGTACTTAGTAATAATTTTATGATAGCCTCAGTTACTCGTTATAACAGCCAGTGAAAGACCCGTTACACTTAATAGGCAAAGCCGTTCTAGAGAGACGCCGGATCAAACAGTCAAACAGACGAGAGAGATTTTTTAAATGTAAATACCGTAGGTAAATACTTTTATATATTTTATTGAAAAGCAAATTTGCTTAGCTTTTAACTCTATCTCTACCATATGTGTTTGGATATAAATATTTTTTCGATTATTTAGGTAATCTGTTAGCTAAACTAGTCACCTGCTCCGGTTGAGAAAAGATTCAAAATGTATACACACCAATTATTATTAATGTATACACCTACATTGTATCTTAGTGTAGTCTCAGCTTAAATAATAATGTATCTTAATTCGTGCAGTAAACGCGATACGTTTCATTTACATACTCGTACCACGAGACTGAGGTTCTGTGCACGATTCAACCATAACTGGGAAATTCACCTCGTTCTGCCAACCCTGGCGGTTTTATACTTATTATTTTTTGTAAATATATTCCATAAAATATCTACGTGCTGCTAAACAAATTGTTAGCGTTGATTTACTGGGTGTGATTTTGTAAAAAAATATCTTCTTATTTATTCCTGAGATTAAAAAATAAATTTTTATATCAAAAGCCCATACAATCATTATTTTTCGTTTAACTCTTGGGAAATAGCCCTTATTAAATCTGCACTTTCATCATTTGACCAGATTAAACGGCTTCAAATCCTAGTGATTTATGAATCTACATTAAGATTTATCGTTTTAATCCGGGCTTATTTGATAAACAAAAAGATTAAGATGTTTATATCCAACAAGCCGGGCTATAAACGCGCAAGGGCTTTATAAAAAGGGCATTACAAAGATTTACATGTCTCGGTTGAATCAGTATGCGCGGTGCGTAAATTTGCTACGATGTGCCCTTAGAGGTGAAGACACGACATGAGCTAGGAAAACGACGCACATCATTTTCGTATGAAAGTCATGCGAAATTGTCGGGAGTTTCTTAAGCATTTGTATAACATGGCTGCATTACTGCTGTGTAAAATTTGTCGTGGAATATAAAAAGGTGGGTTGTATTTTGTTGGTGGAAAGTCTGTAGACAGTATTGTTATTAATTTTAACGTATGAATTTTTTTTGGGTGAAAATATGAGAACATCAAATGTAATTCTATGTTTATGACGTTTACTCTCGGATCGCACATATTTACTAGCTGTAACCAATTTAATGCTCTAAAGTGTAGCCCTAGTTTCCGAGCAAACTTTACGAAACTAGGGCAAAAGTTAGCCCTCAAAACGTCGAGTGATTGCAACTCGTTTAGCAACCGAACGTCGATTAATTCCACTCGGAGCGACAGCAACAACAGGCTTTGGAGCGGAGCGCAATTTTAAATGCTTGCGGTGGACTCGCACTGCGCTATCTACTATTAGCCCCTACGATTTCAGCTGGAAATTCGGCGCGTGCCAGCATCGTCCAACACAGCCCATTCATTTGGGCTTCCATTAAAAGGGTGCTTTTAACTATAGCTAATTTATGCAGCGCACGGTTTGCCAGGACAGATTACAGAGTGGTGTGTCCATTCTCTGGCCGGTTTGGGCTGAATCACGCCTGTCGAATGTGTTACTTCTAGTGGAAAATTGGCGCTGTTTATTCCTTTGTTGGCTCGCGCCGTTATCGTGAATTTGTTTTTGTATAATTTTAAACGTCTCTGATTTTAACTGTATTTTGCAGAACTAGTATTTACTGAATTGCTAAAATTTTACCAACCTAGCTACAGTTGAAAAGTATAAATTTAACAAAACGATAATTAAACGTAAAACGTAGTTACTTTTGTGCCGAATCAATTTCAAAAAGTATTAAAGACGTTGACGTTGACGAGAGCTGACTGACTGATCAGGAAGAGGAATTAAAGCGAAAACATCCATACGACTTGGCTGTAATATTTACAGAAAACAAATGCTTTAGCAAAGGAAAAGCTTTAGAAGTAAAATGTCGACCTCTTCATGTCGGTCAGGTATTCTAGTCAACGACGAGTCGCTAAGCGAGTATCACGTTTGGTATGCCAGCGAGAAATTGGGCATTAGTGCACCGTGTGGAATTCTGGAACCAGTGAGCGCACTGTAACCAAACCTAACGACGGAACTAACTATTCACTGGCTCACTATGACTCCTGCATTGCTTAATGACTCCCGCATTGGTACCTGATTTAAAATCAACTTTATTTACTACAATAATACATTGAAATACAACCCAAGTGATGAGAGGACTACTGCTTTTGTTCAATTCGGTCATTATAAAGTCATTGGACTATCTTTCAAGTGGGATTTCGAGTTGTCTCCCGTATATCCCGGTTGGAAGATGGATGTAGTAACTAGATAAAATATTATTGTATCAAAGCAACATCAAAGAGAATATATAATTTGTTGATTTACGTGCACGTCACTGACCACTATAATAATTTATGTTGTAATAACAACTTGCAATAAAATTAGTTATTCAACGATGGATTCGAGTTCACAGAAACTTGTTACTAAGAAACAACTGCAATATAAAATAGTAAAGAAGTATTAAAGTTGAGTCGTGTGCAAGACAGAATTGGCATTACACGAGGTTTATTTTCGATTTATGCAGCAAGGCGGATACAACTCGATTTGTGGATGAAACGTTACTTACAAATTTCAACCTCACCTTTGCTTTGTAGACAAAAAAAACTTTAAACGGGAAACAACGGCTCGAGCGCTGTTCTGCTTTTCCGTCAAAAGCAATCCAATCTTTCTCTTTTATTGGAACAGCCCTCTGGCGTCTTTGTTGCGGGAATTCCCCAGGATCCAATTTATGCAAAGTATTTACGAGTGACAAGAATTTATTTGACGTGCCAATTTTACACTCCAAAGTTCCGGTTGCAAGTCGCATTTTAAAAGCGCTCATGGCATGTTACATATGAAACGATACCCATAACAATGGTTTTATACTAAAAGGCAGAAAACTTTCATGATATATACAGTCACAGGTTTGTTTTGTTTTGTAAATATAGTAAATTCTTGCAAAAAGCGAGTCGTAGTAACTGGGTGGTTTTAGTACTCTGCCTGCTAAGCAAGCGATGTAAGTTCTAATTTTATTTGTCTGTAACAATAAGATTTTCTAAAAACTGATGTTACGAGCTCTAGGAAAACGTATGCAAAGAAATTCAAAGATGTTATGCCTGGGACGGCTATAGACTCACCATCTGTCATGTTGACACATAATATTCGTCGGTGAAAAGTAGGTACTGTAACCTCTGCCTACCCCTTCGGGGTCGCCTCTGGGAAAGCGTGAGCATATTTTATATATACTAGCAAAATATACGCGTTGTTATGGCAAAGCTATTGAGTTTGAGATAGAAATATAACGTTATTTTTGACGTTTATTAAAGTGCTTGTAGGTTGGCGCAAGACAGTGACAAATGTTGATAACGCGTCAGCGCTGTGTCATCCGTAAGGGCGCGGTGGCAATATGCCTGCCAGCCGCCTGCCGACCAGCCGGCATCATGTCGCCTTGCCACAGATACAAACCTATAAACACCAGATTTATGGCTTCTTGGAGCCTCGAGCTGACGAAGACAGATGATGTGCTACGCAACTAACTGACTAGCGACCATCTGAATACGCTACAGAACTAAACCTAACAGTTGCTGATTGTACGGGACATCTTCCGATATGGGCTTACTTGTTAGCGAACTTGGTGATCCTTAAAAAATATTATCTGAGCACTGCTCATATTTCAGCGCTTAGGGGGTATTTGATTAACGATCCATATTAATTTCGTCTAAAATTCTCGTAACGAGGCGAGCGGAGGTATGGTCGGTGGGCGCAGAAATATCGCCATACCTATCTATAATACTGTTTATTAATGCTAGTCATTCACTGAGTAAGATGGCTATCAACAATCTTTGGAGGGTTTCGCTTTTATGCGGCATTATTACTCCGCGAATTACTTTTAGGTACCTATTCAACGCAGTTGATTATAAATATGGACGATCAATCGAGCCCGAAACGGTTATCGTCGTAAATGATCAATTAGACTGATTGTACGCTTTCAACTCGGCTTTTATATAATGGAATAAATATTTATTTATACCGCGTGTGTTTTGGTTGGGAAGCTTATTACGAAACCAAGAGAGTTCGTGACTGGAGGCCGCGTTAATGAATAACAGGGTAATAGCTTGGTTAAACTGTGCGCGATGTAATCCAGGCTTCGATAGTGACGTTTCGCGAATAATTATTCTAGTATAATTATTCCGGTATAATCCCCTCTATGTCTCAGGGTTGTCGCTCGCCCCGCGCGGCCCACCACCACCCCACTCTCCTGATTGATGGCGCCGGAGATTGCATGTCAGGATTACATCTGTGGAGGATGTGCGGATTATTTAGTTGCTACCAGCGGTAAATAGAGCAAGCAATATTCTCGAAAAAACTTATAGTAGTAACACGACGGCAGATAGACGGTCCGGTCGGGTCGGTAATCTCGTTTGTATCTTTGGTGAAAAATTCATCTCACACGATTTCATCACGAGACTGGGTAAACTACAAGGACATCATTTAGCGGCACTGGATACAAATTGGGTTCCGTTGCCAAAAAAATACCTCCTTTTTCTCTTTGATACATGGACATGTTTGGGCAGAATGGAGAATTTAGATTCCAATATAAACTTTATTCACTTTTCTTTTCCACTTATTTTCAGGTAGAGTCAAATCAAACTGTCCAACAAAACATTCAACTCTCCTTTGTTAAAGTCATTTAGTTTTGTATGTGGGTTTTCATCGCAATCTAAACTTAAATCAAAGGCCTCAAAGACAAAGCTTGCCCGCGGGGAAAGCACAGCGATGACGACACAATTTAATTTCACTTCTGTTTGTTCACGAGCTGACAAAGAAATAAACCTCATAACATATTCTAAGGCTCATCACATCACTTTCAAACTCTCGGTAACTACACACACGTCCCAACGAACAAATTTATCGAGACCTTCACACTCATGAGACTTCACTATATATTCAATCGGAATCTATTCGTTCGGACATGGAAATCACATTTTGCAATTCAGCAAACTCATAGCGAGGCGTCAATGGTTATATGGATAAGAATTTTTCAATTATTTACTTGATTTAGCGCAGAAAATATGACTTTGTCATAGACCCGAAGGTCTTTGTCTCATCGCTGAGAATTTCATTCGCATGTCCAATATTATTTCCGTCTGAATGAGAATATTTCCAATAAGTATTCATCCCATATTTTGCATTGCGTCGCAAGCTTTTCTTTTGAATATCGCGGAGACGCGAACCAAAGTGTTAGTATATCTCGTGATATTGTATTCCACTGCTGGTTATAATAGAAAACGTATGTTATAAGTTTCATAACAACGCATTTTGTGCGGAATGTGATATGCGATCTGGTATGTTATCCTTCCTATATCCCTTTCCAGATATTATTAAACATTCTTTGTATCGTACATGATTTATTTATATAAAAACTATGCTAAAAACATTGCTTTAGTACTTCAAATGTAGAGCATGGGTCTACCAGGGGGTGAGGTCCATATCTACAGTGTAAGTCGACTTTGGGGCTGAGTCCATCTATTTCAGCCCCTCATTGAGATGACAATGCTCTAAACATGCAGTCCGCCTACAAACCCAACCAACAAACTGAACTACTAACACATAAATAAATACCAACATAGGTTTAAGCAGAGTGTATTCAGATCAGTACTTCATAACTTTGTCGTTTGATTTTACGGTACCAAAATGAAACGTCAAAGCTACGAAGATAGTAAGACGTCACTGCTATAACGATGATAGTAGACCCCCAGTTATAATGACGAGCGATGTATATCTTAAACTAGCTGTGCCCCTCGATTTCACCCGCGTAGATTTCGTTTCATCCTTATTGTCGCGTAACCCTAATATTTTTAATAAATAAAAGTAGCCTAAGCTACTCCTCGAAACATCAGCTACCTACCAGTGAAAGTCCCGCTAAGATCCGTCCACCCGTTTCAGAGATTTCCCGGAACAAACAGACACACAGAGATTTTTTTTTTAAACTTGGTGTTTTAGTGTCAGTAACACTTAAACACCATGTGCGTGTATACTTCCGTATGCATTTAGTGAAAAGCTGTAATTTTGGAATTACTAACAGACACTTCAATTTGATTTATCTGTATAGTCTTAAATATCTAAACTTTAACACAAATAAAATTGTATTTACTACTGGGGATATTTTCTTTATTAAAAACAGTATTTAAAATTGTAAGGTCACAATCAGATCCAGTCAAAGTCACACGTGTAAATGTTTGTGCTTTTAAAACATAAAAGGAATATAATACCCGAAATAATACCTCTCCAAAATACTTCGACCCTTTTGCACTTACGTCCGTGGTATAATTTTACAATTCATTTGACGTGAAAAACCTTATTTGTAGGCCTTTTCCCCGTTACGCAATTCATTCGTGTTTATTATGTTATTTAATTTAGAATTGTTTGTTTGATTAAATTCGTAATTAAGTTCATTTTATTTATATTGAATAAATATTTTTGTTTACTTTACACATAATATGTCTAAAAAAATCTCTAATAACTTATTCAAGACTAGCTGTGCCCCGCGGTTTCACCGGAGTAAATTTAATTTCATGGCTGCCTTTTTTCGCGGAACCTAAATTTAAGTAGCCTAAGTTACTCCTTGTCACCTATCTACCAATGAAAGTATCGTTAAAATCAGTCCAGCCTTTTCGGAGATTAGCCGGAACAAACAGACAGACAGAATTTTTTAAATTGCTTATTTTTTGTATTAGTATACTCTTTGTGAAGTGATGAATCTCGTAATTGATATTATTTAAGCATATGTCTGTGATCTTTTAGTAATATAATTTTCAATGTCAGCTTAGTAATTCGGGCGACTATTAGGTACCTGCCTACGTTAACAAACTACAACAGAGATTTTTTCTATAAAGTATTAGAATCAAATGCGTTGAGAAGGAAGAGGTTGCTTAATGTGCGGAAATATGAGGTCCGCGTGATCCTCCCAATTCAAAACGAATGAATCCATATCACTATAATGTAGTCCCCTCATCCTTCTAGTTCAAATTTCCACATCAATAAGAAAAAAATCTACCAAAAAATCATTCACTGCTGACAGATATCGTAAAACCGGATAATGTACAAGTCATGTCAGGTTATGAGTGGTAAATTTATAGTAATCAGTATAGTAATTAAATGCACTATATCAATGAGTCTGCTTTATTTTCGTATTTACATAATTACAATTTTTATTTACAATCGAATCGTAAACCTAAAATCTTTTCTCCAAAAACTATCCTGACATCGTGTCAAAATCAAAAATTCGAATTTAATATAACATTTTAACAAAAAGAGGTTCACTACCGCTACACCACGGTTACCACTACATATTTATTTTAATTTACTCACTAGCTGTACTCCGCAGGTTCACCAGCGTAGACTTAATTTAATAGGCTTTTTTAATTTCATTATTAAAAAAAAGTGTGTAAGTCTTTTACACCCTCTTATATTAGCTATCTTCTTCTGAAAGTTCCGTTAAATTGGTCTAGCTGTTAGTGATTAGCCGGAACAAAAAGACATAGAAAAAAATAAAGAGAATTACAAACAGACACTCCAATTTTATTTATCTTTATAGAAAAGATACATTTCTATAATACCCGAGGGACTTGTTCCTTAGTTTAAGTCCAATGAAAATATTCTGGAGTGAAAAGCGCTACAAAAATGCTACATAGTGGCTAATAATAAGTGTTCCTCTTTAATAAATGTACCATTATCCACGTTCACCGGCAAGAGTAAATAGAGAAATGGGCGATCATTCGCTCGAGAGCGACGGTCGCATCTGGCGCTCGCCGGATTATGTTGGTAAATTCAATAATCTTTAGAGAGCCAACTGAGAAGGATGGTCATTGCAACTTTTTTGGTAGTTGTAGAAGTTTTGACGACTTTCGTAATCAACTTTGCGTATGTAGCGGCCTTGTACAATTGAGTTGGGTCCAACTCGTCCGGCTTGTTCCCCGAACGTCTTTTGCATCCTAAGTAAATAGTGCTAAGTAAATCAATTGGCACGCATCCGTCCCGGTTGTGGCTTGAATTTATGATAACCTCACCGAAGAGCCCTTCTGAAGACGGTTTGGTTAAATGCTGATTCTTTCTTCTTATACGTCAGCAATTTATTACACTTGGATCACGTGATTTAGCGTGAGTTTTTTTATATAAAAGAGGTTTACTTACAAAAAAAAAAATTTTCGCGTATTTTTATTTGTTAAAGATTAAATGATAATCAAGTAATTTATAACACAGTTCATATCACGGCTATATGTTTGTAATGTGTTTAAATGTTATCATATTTAGGTGTGTTTTGTCTGCATATAAATGTTGATTCGCAGTGATGTGTTATCTTTTAATTGAAGAACATAACTAAAGACACTTTGTGATTTCACCGTCGTCAGTAGATTTATTTTACATTATATAAAGTGGGTCAAATTGCTATTTTGTCGCTTTATACATATAATAACGAGGTTATCGCAATATTGATACCGCCTCCGGCTTAAGTGTCAATTACTTTTTATGACTCAGTAACTTTTTGATAAAAAGTAAGACGAGCAATAAATATTAAAGAGTCGTCGAAGTCCTTTTTTTACGACTAAGCTGTCAAACAAACCCGACCCGTCTTTCGATGTAATTTTATAGAAAGTGTAAATATTTAATACATAAACGATATTATCACAATGTTAACATTTCGAGCGCTATCTCAACGATATACCCCTAATCGGATTTACAGGTAAGCACGATCTTATAATTCGTAACAACTCGATAACTTGTTATTGTATCATAGAGTATGACTTTACCTTAACGTTAAGGGTATGAAGGGATAAAAATTATCGGATAAAGAAATATGGCGTGACTATGGTACTCGTATTTGTAGTTATCAAATACTGGTCTGCAGACGGCCTCCTTCATGGAATAATAAGGATGTTTGCGTAGTGTGTTTAACAGTCTAACGCATCCATGCCCTTCGAGTAAAAAGTCTAATGGGCATTACGAGTTTCGAAACCACTAAAATAGTACAACATCATTAGCTTAGTCTCAGTTATATAACCAAGAGGAGTAGATCGACATTTTAGTTCCTCGGGAACTGGGAAACTCATCTCGATCGGAGGTCTCGTCGAAAATTGATGTTACATGTATCAAAGCGACCAGTGTATGGAATATAGGGCCTTGATTGACAGTTTAATTAATGTCTCCGTTATGTTCACCTTTGCTGCTATCAACATACTCGTGTCGGTAATAGCTTTTACAGAATAGTCTTGACAAACGCTAATCGCTATTTATATTTCTATTCGATTTCCGACGACATTCGCTTATAAGATGTATGTGTGTTCTATATTGTATTGTTCTATATATAAAACTATAATGTATTCTATATTTGACTTATAGAGATTCGTTTTTTTTATAATAATTTGGAACCGTGCTTTGAAAAACCGCGGAGGCGTAATTGCACCCACGTTTTTTCTGATGCTTTGAATTTGTTCAATGTTAGCTCACGTCTCGTTAGTTTGAAGCGTTTAATAATAGCGTCTTATTTTATAAAATTCACTCAAGAATTCCGCCCAAATAATAAATAACAAGGGAAGTTAAATGAAAGCTTGAAATTTAATAAAGGAGGAAATTAATGAATAAGTAAAGTAAAAGCTAGCGGAGCTGGGGGTCTGAATTTTTTCGGACTTTGACGACGGTTAATATTTGAGATCTGTTTAGTGTTAAAAACTCTTTGATGTATTATCTTTGTTTAGACAGTACTGGCAGGTACACTTTTTTTTTTTTTTTTTTTTTTTCTTTTGACATGTGTCTTATTCTTTTCTTTATTCTTATTACAATAAAAACGATATGAATTGAACAAACACCATATATTATTATTTTAAACAAATAATATTACGATAAACAGATCACTTTTTCACCGCCACCAATTAATCCTTATTATCAATGTTCATTAGTAAAAATGTACTAATTACATTTAATCGTTATCGCCATTTTAATATTAGATAAGCCCTGGATCCGTCGTTTCTATTAGGGGAACCTCCGTCCTAGTTAATCGTTTTAATATTCCGGAGATTGATCCGTTAAGCCCCTACATTTTAATTTACCCTGGTGTACCTACGCGTGTAATTATTCCAAGCGATTTGAAACTAAAATAAGATGCGGCGGCTTATACTTAGGTACGCGTGTTTAGGATCAAATTGATACGTAGCTTATTATGAGGTGGTTAGAGTAGAATTTAAATTGATGCCAAAGTTTTAATTACATTCCACCTCATTGATCTAGGTACCTTTTTTGTGCTAACTATTTTACTATGGGATATTTTAAAGCTTTATATTGAGACAATAACATTGCGGATTGTTTTTATCTATCTCCTCTGCATGCCCACTTTTAAATGAGATTTTAATATAACTGGCGAATAAAGTGTTCTATAAAATTACCTCTGCGTACCCCTTCAGGAATGCAGGTGTGAGCATATTTATGAGTTTATTTAAAAATCAGGTCTAATAATGAAGTAAACAGAAATGATGTACTTACTCTAAATAGAGCAC
Organism: Watsonalla cultraria; assembly: GCA_964035505.1. Classification (NCBI taxonomy): domain Eukaryota; kingdom Metazoa; phylum Arthropoda; class Insecta; order Lepidoptera; family Drepanidae; genus Watsonalla; species Watsonalla cultraria. The sequence goes on along the minus strand of OZ037722.1, from coordinate 6,655,708 downwards.
ATTAATTATTGATTTCATAACTTATGTCTGTTGCCTATAAACCTCACTGACTTCTGGAATGGTGTGAACATAATAACAATCAAAACACGAAATTCAAAGCTAACTTGTTAGTAATACACAACAAATTCCAATGCTTAGTTTAATATTCAAGTCGGTGACGATGCAGAACTCCTTCGTCTTGTATCTTGGAAACGCTAGCTGTAAATTGCACCTTATTAGCGTTGAAGCAAATCTTAAGTTATGTGCTACATGGTTCTCGCTTGACGAAACATAATTCTAAAACAAATGCATGATAAATATGTTAAGCTAGCTGTGCCCCGCGGTTTCACCAGCGTAGATTTAGTTTCATGCTGTTTTTTTTAAATAAAATTTGCCTAAAACCCTCCTTGAAACTTCAGCTATCTGCCAGTAAAATTTCCGGTAGGTTTGTCTGTTTTTTCGATTAATCTCTGAAATGGCTGGACCGTTTTTAACGGGACTTTCACTGGCAGGTAGCTGATGTATCAAGGAGTAACATAGAATTTATTAAAAATATTAGGGTTCTGCGACAATAAGGATGAAACTACATCTATGCGGGTGAAACCGCGGGGCACAGCTAGTCTGATATAATTGTATGGCATAGTTTTAGAAAGTTATTAAAGTAATCAGGGCTATTTGACGTTCATTACTCAGTTTTACTTACTTTATTTTATAGTCATCACTCCAAGCATGACGCCAGGAACCTACTCTTAAAAATCGAAGAGTGATGACATGCCTACGTTATCTTTGGATTTTCATAGTTAAATTCAATCAAACAATTGCTTTGCAAGGTTTAGGACTCACATACAACCCATTTATCACAAATGATTACTTAACCTTACATGCGATGGCTTTTAGTGTTAAAAACAACACTGCTTCCTAAGGAGGAATAAAAAATAATAGTTTTCGTATTCGGAACGTTTCCAAAGTGCCTTTCAGTTTAAGCTGGCGTTTAAACAGTTTCCACAGTAGTTGTTCGGACTTGAAACACGAGTTTTAAACGTTTTGTTGTATCTATTCGCTATCAAATTAGGTGCAGTAAACATTCTATAGTTTTACAACAATACCGTTTAATCTGTTGTCGAAGTCTCAACACATACTTGGTCTTGTATTTTTTACTTTTATCTTTGTTCGTGGGGTTGATGATCAGTTAAGCAGTTCAGCCGTGATATAAATAGATTATAAGTATCTTATTCACTCGTAAGATGGCGCCATTCGTCGGTTACTTAAATCAGGAAATGAGAAGATACTCTTATGACAAGTGATCAAACACCAAAATGTTTCGCCAGTTATTTATTATCAGTTTTATAAATGGGCAAACACATTTATAATCTATTCTATATATATGTTTTCAGATGTATACAGATGATATTGCAGTGTCTGTCTGTTCTGTTTGGCGATTTTAACAGGACTTTGGTAGATAGCTGATGTTACAAGGAGTTATCAAAGCTAATTTAAGCTCCATTTCTTTCCTTCGCAAAAATATAACTTTATGTAATAATCGAATAAACAGTATTGTTAATTGCTGTAAAAAAGTTGGGAAGCCTTAAGAAAAATTAAGTGTCTGTCTGGTAATTAAAAACTAAAAGATTTATTCAGTATTAAATTAAATTGAGCTCAATTAGATGATTAAATGCTTTTAAAATTAGCGACGGTCGCGGGATAAAGATGCGAATAAGTTCCGAATTAAAAAAACGAGTCTCATAACAAATTCGAAATGAATGTAAGCAGAATGTATAGTTTACTTACAACAGCAGTGTCAGCTAGTTAAATCTTTTCGAGTTTTTTAGAAATAGGTTTGTTCTCTCACAGAATACTTGATACCACAAGGCACGAAGTGCTGAAACCACGGTTCCGCCGCGTATCTTTATCTTGGCCGTTTATCAAATAAATTCGGAGCCCCAGTGAAATTTATTACTTTTCCAATGGCCACCTTTGCTACTATGTGATTTGGAATTTTATTACACGTTTCGCCCGTTGCTTTACGACGTACGGTACAGGGTTTGAACATTATTAATGTAGATTGTCCTCATCGGCTGAAGATTTTGCAGTCATTGTTTATTAACCTGTTTATGATGCAAGTCATCATCTCCCTGGCCTTTATCCCATACATTGTTGGGATCGGCACTTGATTCAACCCCATGTGGCTGATCACCTGATTTTTATACGAAGCGACTGCCATCTAGCCTGCGTAACGCCGTTTACAATGAAAATCCGTAATCTGGGTTAAGCTAGTTGTCCAACTTTCTTAGGCCTCCGAGTGAGCTGATGGCATAACGTGCTCTCCGAGGCACGGAGGGAACTCGGAAGGTCAACCATCCAACTACTGGCTTTGGTCAGGGTTGCCTAACTTCACTGTAGTGTAGTTTTATTTGCAACTTTAATAAGCGGTATTTTGTTGACAAAAGAAAAAGAATTTCGTGTTTCTACGCTCGAACTTTTCGATGCATAATATGTAGCTAAAGTAAATTCCTTTCATTTATTTTTATGGTAAAATTTTCAAAGCACGCCGGTAGGGCTCAAAGGAAAATCGGTAAAAACGGCTCCAATCAGAATCAGATTCCTAAGTCAAGGGTTCCGTAACGCAAATATGTGCAAAATATCTTATTATAATTAAAATATAAATACAATTACTCTAGTATGACGTCTGTGTACTAAAGTAGAAAAACAGACGTATAGAAAGGCCATAAGAAAAAAAGAAGAAAAAGACAGAGAGATACGACAGAAGGAAGGAATAAAAGCTAAAGGTTTAAGCCCTTACTGACTTAATTAATGGGTCCAGTTAGCACCTATTGAGCACGGAACCCTTAAATATCTGAAATAAAACGCTAGGTATTTGTAATCAATATGCCTCAGTTAACCCCTAAATAAATTCCTGGGAGGACGAGTCCTCATTAAACATTCATTAGTGGAATTCCCGTATCAAATTTTATTGGGTCACTTACTTACCTTGAGTTGTTAATTTTATTTGACTTCAATAGCGAAGTAGTAATCCGTGGTTAACGTGAACCCACATTTTATTTTAAAAGTTGAATTCTAAAATAAAGAATTCCTCAAGAGCACGTTCAAAGGATATTATATCAAAAACGACTGGGTGAGCTAGCCAAATTACATGTGAGGGAAAACAGTGATGTCCGTGTCATATAAAAATATGATGAGGGGAAACATAAAGGTGCGATGCAAATAACCTTTGGCGCTGAGACGTGCGCGAAGTTTCCAAGCGCGAGTCGAATACCAAAGTTAGATACCCGTGCACCAGGATAACCGGCGCAACTGACTACAATATACTTTAAAGTCGGTGTAAGCCGGGAGAAGTGGTGGCCCTTATCGCACACGTGATTTGAATGCCGCACTGACTTTTATTCGACCAATATGACAAAAATGTTTGCGACGACTGCGCTTTGAATACATAAACACCCTGATTTTAAATTTTCTTTTCATAATATTCTTCTCGAAGACACATCGTCGCAGTTTTCTCGCGCTTAACGCCGCTCAGGGGTGCAAGAGTACGATAAAAACTGAGTGTACTTTAATATTATGGTTGTCTCCCACATGTAGTTCTTATATGCGATGATTGTTACGAATGATTCGTTTCTGACAAAAATATAAACTGAGAATCTAGGTCTTGTCCGCTAATATTATTAAATTTATTCTAAGATCTAAGCCGCTTGCTTTCATGGCATAGGTATAGCAAAGTCCCTGATTGCAAAGCCATGGTAAGTGACTTTACCATGCACGTGATTAATGATCAAAAGAATCGGTTTCGTTAGATCGTAGATAAAAGTGAAAAAATAAAAAATCTTGCTGTTGTTATGGAATGCAAGCTTCATACGATTCGTACCGCGACAGGTATTATAGAGCGCGTTTGAACACAATGCGGCTTCCCTGGGGCGGCCGGGGGCGGCGTCTAGAGTGGTTAACGTTCGGATATGCACTGAGTGCCTACAGCCTACTTCTAACTGTTAGATTTAGTTGGATGGATTTAGAAGTAAATTATACAGACGGATGCTCTCATATATTTTTGTCTTTAACTTAATTTGATACAGAAGCCGACACGAGTTTTTTATCGTCGCTCCATATAGATAGACAGAGTCATAATTATTATTACTGCGCATGCTAGGTTAGCGATCATAGCCCATGGTAGCACCTGCACTGTATTATCACAACAATGCAGACAGCCTCAACACTGAACCAGTTTCAAAATCATGTAGATTTTATGGAGAAATCAAGTGTGTACGATATGCCCTTGGACTGTTGATTACGCTCGCCATCAGCGACTCCAGCAACCTCCTATCTGTGTTTCCCACTCCTAGAAGGCGATAAAAGACTTGTTCCAAAAGGCAGCAGATTTTAAGTTAATAGGACACTCTTTGTCATTTTTAGTTCTTACTGCTTCATTACAAATCAATAGAAGGGTTTCAGTATAAAATTATGCCTCTCTCTCATTTAGACAAAACGGCATTGAAGAAAAGCCGAAGTAAGATGACGCATGCTACATTATGCATAATATTTGCATATATGCTTAGGTTGTGGGGACATGAGGAGGTTTGTATATTTATGAATTAAACATGAACTTCTAAATCAGAACTTGACGATACGGTTAATACTACGGAAATTCGTGTATCTATCTATATCTCATGCTTAATTATTTAAATTAAAAAGTTGAAAAAAAAAAGGTAAAATTTTTACCGAAAATTTGAATTTTTAAAATTATATAATAGTAATGTTTATTTTATTTTAATTTATTCCTAACAATTTTTACATATACATAATTTTTATATAGTTTTCGCGATTCTTAATAGTTGTGTTTTTTTCTTCGTTTCATAAATTAAATGAAAATGAAAATTTAAGCTTCATGAAAATTCTATACATACTCATACATGCACCAAACTAACACACTTATAATACGACCCAAAAAGCAAACGTTCCAAACCACAGGAAATAAAAGCTTAGAATGAAACCAATATTCATGAATTTGAGGTAGAAACACTCGGAAGGAATAACTGTTTGCCTGGCTGGTTTCCTAAGTACGCAATTGTTTGTGGAACTACAAAAACCACGGTTTGTTAAAAGAAAACACGTCAAGGGAGAGAGGTTTTGAATTGAAACAATGTGCCTGACTATACCAGTCGTACGGATGATAAGGCTGTCAACACACTGTTTCACTACTAAAGATTCTACTTATGAGAAAGCTAATAAGAGTGTATGGATGTATGTTTGTTACTCTTTCACGCAAAAAGTAATGAATGGATTCTAATGAAACTTTTCAATAATATAGCTTATACATCAAAATAACACAAAGGCTATGAGAAATAAATTTTCGTGGTAGTTAAATTATACGCGGGTGTAGCTAGTAAATAAATATTTCGAGTTCTATGGGTAATACAAAAAACAAAACAACATATTTTGCAACCGTATTTAATGTAAATAAATTATTCTTATTCTATCAATATCAGCTTTGAGTGTAAATAAAACGGTACAAATGCTTTTTACTTGAAATTCTGTGAATTTACCCATTATTATTTTGTTTTAGTTAGAGTTTGTATAAATATTCCATTAGAATGATAATCAGACGTTATTGCAAGGGTGCAGCCTTATCAAATAGATTCATAACAGTTCCTCTGGCGTATTTTCAGTCTCAAGCATTAACTTCATACATAGAAAAGCGAACAAATAGTTGAACACAAACAAAGTCAAACCTCAAAGTTTCAAGCCAAGCGCATAACCGCTGTTAGAGCAAAGAGGCAAGTTGATAGAAATATAATGAGATTTACGTATCTAACGTCAACTACATTAAAGATACGTCGTAATGTCACTATAAATGACATTTTCCTCAAAAAATACAACGACCACCAGCAATTACAGCGGTCCGCGTATATAACATCGTGTCCCGTGAAAGGGGACAACTTTTCATCCATGTTTGTGCAAGGTAATTGCAAAGGTAACCTATATTAAGTGAATGTGGGATATGATTGCATTTATCTTCATTGTACGGTTATTCCGTGTTCATTCGAGGAACAGTAAATATATTGTCCCTTTGTTACAAAGCATCTCTCACTTTCTGTGATACAGATTTAAAAAGGGATGGACATAGTTTTAGTCAGAGTTTAGTCTTATCGTTGTTTTGAAACATGTTTTGTAATAAAAGGGATTTGGTATGTTCTGGGGCCTTACTATGAGCTCTTATTGGCATGATAGTTTTACTCTCACTAAGAGACAGATGTATTTGACGTGTATACATCTGTCCCTGTCACACACCTGCAATATCATTGAAATAAGAGCTCATGGTTAGGCCCCTGTTCTTTGCATTGCATGTATTTTATAGTTTACTTACTACCTACGTTTATAAGTGTGTAAACCTAGTGAGAGTTCCTTTTTGATAATCGTTACGTTAAGTTGCACACTAATGTGGAACTTTATAGTCAATTTGAGTTTGCAGATAAAAAAACCCATACGAACCTTCATTACGAAATATGGTGCAACCAAGACTAGACTATATTCGGACTAAATCTGTTTCTTTCTCTTTTAAATCAGTATCACAGAAAGAGATGGAACTACTTTTAGACTAAGGATTAACTTAATGTATGTTTTGTAATAACAATTTGAATTCAAATCAAATTAGATTCGATTTTATAATTTTTATTCCTAAGATGAATAACAATTATTTTTATACTAGGTGGTTACTTTTTTACTATTGTCTCGACATTATGAGTTGACACCTTAAGTGAGCCACTATATCCACATAAGATAACAAGAGGTGTTTCAGGAAAATGTAAAGGAACATTTTTAGGGAAATACCCCTGAGGAGGGAGATATCATAACAATGCTTTTGTTTACTTTCATCAAGCTTTGTGCGATGTTCGAAATTTTACTTATGAATTTTGCTCGGAGACGCACAAAGTAAGAGTGGTTTTGACTCTCTAGAGTCAAGAAATGTGCGTTTACTTTTCCGTTAACGTTAAAATCTTGAGATCGCTTTTACTAGTACTGAAATATAGGCATGCTAAATATTTATTTCATACTTCTGTGCAAACTTGTGAGAAAATATAGAAATTAATATCATTGGTAAATTTGAAAAAGAACTTACTTAGGTATAGGTACCTTGTTCAATTCCAATTCTTACTAGAGCTAAATCGATACTAACATAGAAACATATTATATGTGCTCACACTGTACTTATAGTACAATCATATTTAGTCAGTTAAAGCCCATGTAGTGAGCCTATAGATCCAAAAAGTTATGCTCTATGCTGTACCATTTTGAGTATCGATTCAACTGCCTCGTTGGTCTAGTATTTGCAAACGCTAAATGGTTACACGAGGTCCTGGGTTCGACCCATCTGTAACTTCCCAGTAGCACCCTTGAAATTGGATTAGTGCCCGGTTAGTGGCAATAGTTTCGTCCCCAATTACATAGAAATTTAATACAATTAGAGAAGTGTGGGTCTAGCAGTCTAGAGCGTATGAATCCAATTGGTACAAAAACTCATCAAGTGGGATAAAAAAAAAAAGTACCTACTTGGCTCATTTAAATAATAAGAAACCTGGGAATTTTGAACTTCATTCGAAATAGATACTAGAAGTGAAATGTTTGTAGATTCGGGAAAAAGCTTTCCTGTTGTCAGACCCTTTTCAAGGGTGTGAGAATTCTCTGCGGAAGATTTTGTCGGCTCCCATCTATAAGTTACACGTCTGTACCGTTATGGCAATATACACCTAAAATAAATCTAGTCAAAGTTCAAATTCCTCAATACAGTAACAGAATTGCTTTTTGTTTCCGTGTAGGCAATCATTTCAAAAATAGATAAAGTGATAGATATTATGTTCTTGTGTTTATGTTCTCTGTTGTCTAAGTTATCAACCAGGAAGAGGTATATTTTCTACTACGAGGGTTAGCTATTAAGACCAACTTATTTTAAAAGTTTTATAAGGCTTATGACCTTAATTGACCATAGAGTGGGCCCAATGAAAATTATTTTACTTATAATTAGGATTGTTTGACCGACGTATATAATCAATGCAAAAATCTATTGCTGGTCCCTTGTTTCACTTCAACTCAAGCTTTAATGAGATTATTTTGTTTGCTAGTGAAAACATAAAATAGGGAAAACCCAATAAAAAATATGCATTATTTTTGAATTAAAAATATATTTAGAAAAAAGAGTCGCGGTAGTCGTGGGTGGGGTTTAAGTAGTCGCCTGCGGCGCAAGTACGAATCCCAGCGGCCTGTACCAATAAGTTCCACTTAAATAATTAAATGTGTACCTAGTGCTTATATATGAGAAGTAATTCAAAGACCTGTTGTTCAGTGCCTGAGATGGCGATAGATGTACCATCTGTCTCGTTGGCACCTAATCATCTTCGGTGAGAAGGGAGTGTTGATTATCTCTGCCTTGGAGGCATACAGGTGTGTGTAATAAGAAAAAAAACTGAGTCGTATTTTTGCTTTTTCTACGAAAAATATAAAGGAGGATCGCAATTTATTTTAATATATTATATTTTTTCTTACCTGATTTCTCGGGATCGGCAAAACCGAAAAGAACGTTTAACCTATAATTTGTATCAATTCGAAATAAGTAGTAATTCGTGGAATCTGTAAACATACACTGGTTCTACGAAATTCGGTTAGATAGTTACAAGAGTTACATTAATGGTACATTTGATTGTAAAAAATCCGTCAAAATGGAATAAATAATGGGTATGGTTCGACAAATATATTGATAACCTACTTTCTCAGTTGTTGTCTGATTTCCCAGCAATTAATTAAATCATAACACTAACTTCAACGCTACCTTGAATTATATTTCTGGCAAATATAACCAACGACGGTATTTATTCACGTTTTTGGCCTCCTATTGAAATATTTCGGACTTAACTTATACTATGACTTGACACTCTTATCCGTGCACGATAAATTTGTCTCTGACAAGCCGACAGAAGGACAAATGAGGGATCCTATAAGGGTTGCGTGTCTCGGCCTATGGATGGTAAAAATATAAATAAACCAAATACTATATATAGGTTCAGTAGTTTCATTTACAGTTGATAGGGTCTTGGTTTTTATGTGTTTTCTTTCTGCGAAATCATTGTTCCTACGGTGTGTAAGGTCGCTGGATGTTTAGTGCTGCAAGCTTTCATTCATAAGAGGCACTAGCCGCTTTCCAAATGAATAAGTTTATTTGATCACATTTTGTGATTGGAAGCCTACCATCATTGGTATAATCAAGGCGTATTAAGAACATCTGAGCTCAGACGTTTCATTTTGCTACCATATAATTAAACGTCAAAGCAAAGCAGTTCTTAATACGCGCTACTTGAACGCTCATAGTTGGACCTCTGATGAAAGTAATGAGATCCTTAAGGCCTACTTTAAACTAAGCTTATTTTATTATTTTACTTATTACTAGACATAAATTATGAGAAGTACTAGTTGTAACAATTTTATTAAAAACTGAAAGCGTCTACTATAAAACCGTTGAGTAATATTCCCAAAGTCTGTCCCGAACCAAGTATTGCAGTTTCAATTAAGCAATATGCGGCAGAGCCATAACGGTCACAAACTTGCTTATAATACATAAAACCAACAGAGAATATAGGCTATGATATCTTGCTACAAAGTTATAGCGAATGACGTTCCGCTAGAATAGTAGCAAAGCGGGTTATGCATTTTCGATACGTTATTCTACTTTTATGGACTCTAATGGAAGGGGTAATGTTCAAACATTTTCGTTAGACGAATTTACTGATTTCCCTACTGAACTCCTAGAAAAAATGTGGAAATTTGTTACTATGCGTGGATGTGAAAATGCTTCTTTTACGCGACAACTACTTGGAAGGATTCATATGAAAATACCTCGTAGACAATCATTAGTGAAGATATTATATAATGACCTTATCAACACCACTCCTAGAGCCTATAGGTTTTTGGTATTTTTTTTTATAATTTTCCAAATAGCAATTCCTCAGAATTACCTCTTAGGAGTCCACTAATGTAGTCGTATTAATTTATCAAATCCATTTCATAAAGCCTTTTTAGAAGAAGTATCCCTGAGCTAGTATCGTAATTAGAAGACTGGTAAATATATAGGTGAATAGGTGCTAGCGTTGCATAAATAACAGTAACAGTGACGTAAAGTTTGGCGTCATTGGAGTAAAAGAAACATGTGTCTTTTCTACACAAACGTTGCAAGTTCCTGGAAAAATATTACACTAGATTGCTCTTAAACAATAATACTTCGGAGTCGCGAGCGGTTTCCTAGCAAGTTACTATCGTACAACTTTAACTCGTATTAAGGGCGACGGGATTTCGTGACGACTCACTACTCCTTATATACTTACCTACAGCTTGCTGTCTACAGTTGGAAAAGAAAAAGATAAAGCTCCTTCAGGAAATGGGCCATTCGGCGCCCTTTCCCAGAGCTATCGGGTATTAGCAATTTGCTTTGTGTTAGACACTCCGCTTCTAAAAGTATTGAGGGAAGATAAGGAAAATGGGACTTTGATAATTAACCCTCAAAGCGTTTAGGGTAAATGTGAATTGAACGAGTGCGATGGGACAATTAGTAGTATTCTTTTTGGCGCTGCTAACAATTAATGACTTCAGTTTAACCCTTTAAGTACCAAAGCCCGTACTGTCGGAAAAAATCCTCTAAAATATTTGGTCCAGAGAATGTTTACCCGCAACATATATTAGCAAGGAATATAACTAAAACCTTCTTAACTGTCAGACCCGTATCGCAAAAGCGAACCGGTTTCTCTTTAGACCCTATCTTATCGCGGCGGATTTGCACTGGATTGAGGCTTCCGCAGATTTCCGTTGATACGAAAGGGTAAATTATAACTGCAAAGATAAAAATGTCAAAAGTATTTTATACTACTTATAAAAGTTTAGATTCTTCACATTTTTATTTCTTTCTACGAGTTGTAAAAGTTGTTTTAATAATTTATCTTGACACTTTCCTAGATGGGTCTACGAAGGGGTAGCAGAGGTGTTCTATCACCAACTTTTCACCAAATACGTGTATATTCTGTATATGTTAAGTCTGACAATCTCAGGCATTCAAACTCAAACTCAAACTCAAATATATCTTTATTCGATTAGACTTTATACAAAGTACTTGCAAATCGTCAGAATGACACAATTAAACAGGATTATACACGTCGGTGGAAGGTTGCTTTTACTGAGAAGAACCTGGCAGGAAACTCAGTAATTACTCTTTTAAAGAATGTTATACAGTTTTAAAAATACAAAATAAATCCCTCAAGCAACTATAAGCATAATATACATCTTCCAATGACTTCCCAAATCTATACAGGTTTTCTTATTTTGTGTTTATTCATCCGAAGGCTACCACTAGCTTGCCAGTGAAGAAACATCGTAAGGAAGGTTAGAAAATCTCATAAATCTTGAGATTTACCTCCCAGTACTCAAACCTTAAGATAACATCATGGAATGTTCCTACGAAATCTGGGCTACAAAAGTGTGAAAACGCTAAACGATATCAATTGAGATACAAATAAAAAGTTGTTGAGAATAGCGTGAAAGCTATAGACATTTTGATTTATTTCGGTCGGTGTAATCTGTCAGCAAAGTTTCTTGGTCGCCGCAAATCTACGATCTCGATCAATCTGTTACACAGTTTCGGGAAGGCTTGTCTCAGTTTTATTTGCGTTTCTTATTTCAATTGTCACGGCGGCCATCAATTGACTTGTCTTTGTAAACCGCGAACCGTGGCTTTGACTAAATTTGAACGCATTACGCTTGCTTTGTTTTGACTAAATTGCTAAGAGCTTTTATCTCCCCGATTGTCACTATTCTTTCGGTTATATTCATGTAAGAGCTTTTCTTAGTGAATATTTACGGTTAAGATATGAAAAAAAAACGATAGAAACGATCGATTATTTTTGAGTCGTAACTAAAATAATGGTTTGTGTAACATAGTTTAATTATGTTGTAAGGACTTTTAAAAAAATGCCTCCTTATTAATTATGTTCTCATTTTTTTCATTCGTTGCAAATAAACTTAAAAATGTAAGAAGTGAAAGTAAAATAGAGTATTTTTGTTGATGTAACGGCCATGAGTTAATTTGGTTTATTTTCATTGGCATCGGTTAATCCGAAAGTTCAATATTTGTTTTCGTAGTAGTACCTTTAACGTGAAATATTAAAGCTTTACCAAGAAACTAACTTGCGTATAGAACTTAAGAACATTTTCTAGTAAGTATTAATACCAAACCAGGGTACATTGGTTTAGAACAAACTAGTGCAAACTTTACACTCACCGTGTAACCAATTTTCGTTGTAAAATATATGATGTAAGATAGAGAGTAGTCGCAAGTAAGCCAATCCTATAATGTATGTGATAAGGTCGAATAAAAATGATTTATTGGGTTTAGGTCGTAGAATAATGGTTTTACCTTCTGAAAAATTGCATTTGCTAACTTGGAATGCAATGCTGTATAAGTGCAGTGACGTCACAGCTCATATGCCGCCGGCCATTTTAGACTGTTACATTTTTAACGGTGGCATATCTGGGTCCCAGCGTCTGCGCCGTCAGGCCATGCCGTCACTTGATTAATTGCCGACGACGTCTTCGTCGACTCCTGATTGATTACATTGTAATCTTGTTTGTGACTTGACTGATGTTGGGAATTGTATCCATGCTGTATTTTTCATATTTTTTCCTCCCCCCATAATTAGCTGTTCTAGTTTGCAACTTGTCCAAGTTTCCCATTGTCATTGGTGATGTTTTTCTTTTCCGTTATTTGTAAGGCTCTGTGCACACAGCTTTCAGCGTAGTCTTTGAGTGCAAAGAGCAGCCTCTGCTTTGTAATATTGTTCGTGTTTATAGAATTCAACAAAGCCTGCTCTTGTACGACTTTTCGTTATGTTTGCCTTGTGAAATCTGCTTTTGAATTCACTTTGAACAATGGCAGACGATGTTGAATTCGTCCTCTAATACGCGCCGATCATAAGTTCAAAGAGAATTGAGGCCTATGGCTGCGAATTAACAACTGTATTTCGTAAGTCCTAAGTCCTATTTCAAGTTAACACCCCAATTTGAAGCTCTTTATTGTCCACGCTCTACCATTACCCCTGTGATAACGACTGGAACTAACCACAATCACGTTGATTTACTCTCCAAATCTCAATTTACAACAATATACAATATGTTTCATAGACGAAATTGCGACTACCCTCAAGTGAATCAAATTTATCTATAGTTACATTTGTATTTGAGATATAGTATACGAAATACAATCTCGTAATGGGTTCCTAGATCCATCATGCTACGCTTCGCCTACACTATTTAACTCCTACATAAACGCTGACAGGACGGTACGGAATTGTACTAGAATATATACTGAGTCCAAATAATTTGTACTACAAGCGATATATAATGGGTTTATGTACAATTTCAGTGTTCATTGCGCGCTAATGTAAGTGAATGATTTTAAAGTGCAAGAAATTAGAGCAATGGACAGAAAACTGTATTTTCATTCAATGTGTCTTTGAGCAAGCTAATATTTAGAGAAGGTCTGAATTTCTTAGGCAAACGACAGACTATATTCTACCATGATGACGTCTAAAGATTTTAACGAGGGGAAAGATTTTTAAATCTTTGGCCAAAGATGAAAGAAATATAATAACTTGACGTTTTAATGAATTTCACGTCAAACGCAGAAAATCTAATCACATAGTGTTTGTTTGCATGTATTGAATCTTTTAAAAGGTGAACGAAAAAATCTTTATTACAAGTTAAAAACATTCATTAAGTTTTATGACTAATCTTTGAAAATATTGATAGGTAAGTAGGTCTACGCTAGGTAGGTATACGCCTCAAGTGATAGTTCAAACTGTATAGTTTGAACTTTCATCTTCATAACTATACCCATTTCACGAGTTTGCCACCGTTTTCCTAATCTACACTCGCTAGCGTCTCCGATAATATTTGTATGAGGAATTGCACATAATAAATCTATACATACAGATAAATAAAATTGAAGTGTCTGTTTGTAAATCCAAAATAACAGCTTTTCACTAAATGCATATGAAAGTATACACGCTACTGACCTAAAAAAAACCAAATTTTAAAATTTTTCTCTGTCTGTCCGTCTGTGTGTCTGTCTGTCTGTCTGTTTGTTCCGGTTAATCTCCGAAACGGCTGGACCGATTTTAACGGGACTTTCACTGGCAGGTAGCTGATGTTTCAAGGAGTAACTTAGGCTACTTTTATTTATCAAAAATATTAGTGTTCCGCGACAATAAGGATGAAACTAAATCTACGCGGGTGAAACCGCGGGACACAGCTAGTATCACATACAAATATTACCGGTGACGCTAGCGAGTATAGATCACGAAAACGATGGCAAAGTCGTTATAAGTCAAATTACGTGTACCTTGAATAACTCCAATGAATGAAAACTATTACAAATGTGTTTGATTACTTTTTCTTAAAGCTCAAACTGCCACTCTTTATAATATGAGAGAATGGTTACCATTCCTTTAAGAGCTGAATGGATTTGGTAATGCAGATAATTTAATACTCTAGTTTAACTAGCTTGTTTTATCATGAAAATTAGCGGACGCAGCAAGTGTGAGAGTGATAAAATTCAGACAAATGTGAGAAGTTGAGATGGGACAAAATCATAAAAACTTATTCGACTTCATAGTAATGTTTTTACCTTCTGTATGTAATGTTAGTTTCAAATCTATACATATCTATATCTATACAGATAAATAAAATTTAAGTGTCTGTTTGTAAATCCAAAATAACAGCTATTCACTAATTGCATATAAAAGTATACACGCGACTCACACAAAAAACCAAGTTTAAAATTTTTCTCTGTCTGTCTGTCTGTTTGTTCCAGGTAATCTCTGAAACGGCTGGACCGATTTTAGCGAGACTTTCACTGGCAGGTAGCTGATGTTTCAATGAGTAACTTAGGCTACTTTTTATTTTAAAAAACAAGGGATCCGCGGGACACCCATGAAATTTACTCTACGCGGGTCAAACCGCAGGGCACAGCTAATAATCGGCACAGTAAGAAATCCATTTTGACAAGGTATTTTGATGTTTCAAATTGAAATTATAGAGTCCACGGTAGGTACGCTAACCAAATATGATTTATACTCGTGACTAAACTTTCCGCAAAGGATGAATTAGGAAGACACGGGTAATAAGCTCTCAGATTCATCATCTCTATGCATGATGATGACAATTACATCATCCATAACTAACTGTTACTAATTCAGTACCGAAATTATTTATTTACTTTACTTCAGAATGAATATATTATAACGTCCATTAAGTAAGTAATACGTAATTCTAAAGTGATATTAAAACATTTTAACGTAGTATTTAAAGTACAACAATGATAATGAAGTCAGAGAATTACGTATTTAACTTTAAAAAACTTTGCTTTTTTGCCTCAATTTAAGTTTTAAAAGAACCTATTAACGCAGTTGTAAGTATTTGAAGTAAATTTATCAAATTAAGTACAAATTAAACAATAAAATTACCTTATTCGTGTCTAATAGGGGTTGATGGAACTCGTAAAACAATTACTGCTACAATTTTATTTGTTACTGAAGGGCGTGAATCAAGCTAAGTGAATTTGTTTCAAATGATTATTGGATTTCAATGATGGTTGGTTTCTTTGTTGTCGGTACAAAAATATAAATTAACTTAGACTGTAATACATTTTTAGAAAAAGTTTTAGCAATGTAACACAATGTAATTATGAGTATTTTCGTTTACTAAATTCTTTTACCTTAACAAGTTATTACGGGTACTCAAAGTATCGTAGGCTATACTTTGAGAAACCAGAGGTCGTGAAATTAATGCTCGCTCATAGTTTGTGAGATAATTATACCCTAATTTGACAGATGATGAGTCCATCACCATCTCAAGCATAGAAAATAATAATGTGTGCTTGAATTATTTCTCTAACTACAAAAACAGTTTATAGTGTGACACCGTTAGGGATTTGAACTTGCATCGCTTTCGTAAAACTACTCCGCCACAATAGCTCTGGAGCGCTATAAGTTTTGTCTTGATCATATGTTTTTATTCATAATCAATCTCCATAAAGGTCAAATTCGTAGCGAAGGAAGTGTATGCGGGAAGAACTTAGGTACGCATGGATCCTAGTCTATGGATATATCATCGTTATTGCAGTGATGTATGTATGTTATTGTAACTTCTTAACTTTGACGTTTAATTAAAATCGTCAATTTAGTTAGTTCTTAATACCTACCTGCCTAGTATCTGACTACACCCCTAGTATAAGCGTGAGTCTATGTATGTATATCCATATATAATCAATAAAGTAAGGTTCTAAATAAAACCTGCCGGAAAACACAAAATAGAGGGGGTAGAGGGTTCAATCGAACAGGTGGGAATTGTTTATACGCTGACACTTAGACGCTGTGTAGCAGTCATCGTGTCACGTGACTCTTGTCATGTACCCGTGACGTCACACATTCAACAATTCACAAGAACCACACACAAGAGAGGATACCGGGTTCCCCCGATCGTTCAAAGCAAAAGCTGCCCGAGTGGGAACAATTAACTATACCTTACAGAAGATTGCGCCAAAATTATTGTGTTCTATTTTACTAGATACTGGATTCCGGCTACCTACGTCTTATGAATATATGAAAAATAAAATAGTTATTGATAAAATCCTTATGTATCTACATCAAAATTGGTTGCTTTTTACAACATTAGTTTATCCTATCTAACTAGAGTTTGCTGAATAAATTGATACTGTCACCTCAAACTAGGATTACTTGAAACCACAACGTCCTAAAGTCCAAAATAAACATACGTATTTTGCTGCGAAACGTAATCTTAAGAGAACCTTTTATATTCGTAGCGTTGACTTTGTAAGAAGGAACATTTGACAAACCTTTTCAATGCAATGCAAATAGGTCTTTAATCTTTCACATTAACTTAACGCTTTTGTACATTACATAAATATAGTCTAATTAATATTAAAACACACTCTCAAAACTAAGTCCATTCCCAATTTGAGCCTCCTTCAATTTTGTATGCGAAGTTTGTAGTTTGCCGACTTACATACTTAGTTATGATCGGTCAATAAAGTAGGTACTATTTGCATACGGAATACCCAGAAAATATAGTTCCTTACTACAGTTATGTTATATATTCTGTGCTCTCCACTCTAAGCTTACTTCATTCATATTTTATATCTTCCACCTATTACAGTTCATTATCTTTTCCAAACATGGGCTCAATTCACATAAACATTTGAACGACAAGACAATTATTCCTTGAAATTGAAATAAAATACACGTCCCTTTTAATTTTAATATTGAACGCAAATATAATGATACGATTCCAAGCACGAATTTTAATCTCACCATTGCCGCGTTTCTGTGCGAGTAAATAACGAAAAAGTAAAGCGAGTTTGTTTTTGTTAAAACATTTTTCGAGCGTCAGTCTTGTGGAGACCGAACTCGGTCCCTCATTATCCTATTTTGTTCATTTCCGAACGCAGCTGGTGCTCAGAAGGTTGTTCCCGACCGCCTTGCATCGGCGAACCGAGCGAAGTAACGAACTTAGGAGAAGTTAATGACTCCAACTTGGCTACTTCGCTTTCCGTTGAAAGAACGCGTCGATTCGGAATTGGTCTGTAACTAACATTAACTTGACCCGCAATCGGGAGATAGATTGGTGTAAATTGTTCTCTTTTTGAATTCTTGCTTGTTAGTGTTACGCTCATTTCAAAAAGCTATTTGTTTTGTAGGGTTCTTTTTAGCCATTATTTCACACTAGCTGTTTTGTTTCCTCTTGTTTCCTTTGTGTTACTTGTTTCAGTATGTAGGTGAACAAAAGTTCAAAGAACCTTATTCATGCAA
This sequence comes from Watsonalla cultraria, assembly GCA_964035505.1. Classification (NCBI taxonomy): domain Eukaryota; kingdom Metazoa; phylum Arthropoda; class Insecta; order Lepidoptera; family Drepanidae; genus Watsonalla; species Watsonalla cultraria. The sequence continues at coordinate 6,637,805 of OZ037722.1, read as the reverse complement.
TGAGATATTGCCTGTATAACTACAGAAATAGATAACCGATACAAAAAGTGCGCAAGTAGTTAATAGTTTTAGAAGCAATAATGCTCTAAGCTTGAATAGACAATCTAAAAAAGTACAACAAACAAGACTTTGGCTTGAAATAAAATGTTTAAGGGCCCATTTAATAAACACCTTTGTAGCAAATATGAAAAAATTCAAGCATCTTTTGAATAATGTTGCTAATATAAGCCTTTCTGTCTGCAGCATATTTACAGTAACTAAGTAGACACACGTTGACATAAGCGTAAAGCCCTCTTTATTTCTAAGGCTCAACTCTTAGTGGGAGTGCCTAAATGTATTATTAATTTATGACTAAACTTGTTTCAAATACTCGTGACGGTACCTGTGCGACCTATGGATATAAATGTAGATATCTTCTATGCAGACAGATACATAAAATTAAAATGTCTGTTTGAAATTCCAAATTAACAGTGCATAAGAAAAATAGCATATGAAAGTTAATCAATACTAATAAAAAAATAAAATATCTCTGTCTGTCTGCTCCGGCTAATCTCTGAAACGGCTCAACCGATTTTAGCAGGAATTTCCGACAGCTAGAAAATATATACAGGAAATATGATCGAGAAACGATGTGATATGTGGAGGGCTATCATAATTGGTTCAAGCAGAGCGTATTAATAACTTCTGAACTTTGACGTTTCATTTTTGTACCGAGAAATAAAACAACAAAGCTAAGAAGTTCTTAACACACACTGCTTATCATAGTTGCGCCCCTCGTGTTTAGTGTAGAAACAAAAATATTTTCTCAGTCCATATCCTAGTTCATAATCCGTTGACGTTCGTAAGAGGCAGAAACTTCGCTATCACATAAAGCTGACGTCAGCCAATAAACTGTGCATTATAGCGACTACCTCTTTATCCGACTCACTTTTCGCGTACTTAGTAGTAAAGTTCTCTGAGAAGCCGGGCAAGTTGCCGCCAGCGAGGCATTTCCCGCTAATTAACGAGTTGCTTCTGGCTGCATTGTTACGTACATCTTTCACTCGGTTGAGCGAAATAAACTTTGTATTCCATAAAATAGACTAGCGCTGTTCTTAGACATAACTATTACAATGGACTTGTCGTCCAAAGAGAAGACAACGTATCATTGAGACGTATTTTCAAATTCAATATCAATTTATTGCTCGATCATAATCTTAACGTAGTTCTACAGATGACTTATACTAGGTGAGCAATCCCTGTGGGACACAGCTGTTCTTTTACATCATATTATATTGACACTTTACTTTATTCTATTAAACATTGAAAATGAAACTGAAAATGAAAATATTTATTCAATTTAGGCCCTGGTTAGGCACTTATGTAGGTCTAGAATTTACCACCGGTTCGGAAACTAGCCTTCTGAGAAGAACCGGCAAGAAACTCAGCCAGGCATCATAGAAACAATATAAATCAAGATACAAAAATCAAATTTGATAATAGGTATAAATATTCACAATAGTGACAAATTGTATTAGCATGCAAGTAAGTATAAAACATAATCAAAGAGAAAAAGAAAATACCAGATAGATTTACAAGTGTTTGCATACCATGTATTTGCCAGGAGCTACTTGTGCACAGTGATTTACTTAGCTCCATATACCCTTGTCATTTATATAATCCGAAATTTTATAATAGGCTTTCTTTTATTTAATATACGTGCTATATCCGTTTCATAATTACGAAGTCTACATGATGCAGGAAGACATGAGAGGATCGTAAGGAGTCTTGCATACAAAAGATACGTCATATTAATATTATGCGCAGTCGTGCATGGTAGACGGCAAAGACAGGCTCACTATCTATCAAGTTGGCACACAATTATCTTCGGTGAAATGTGAAACTTTTATAGGATAGTACATTTCTCGTCATTTATTAAGTGACTTACCAAAGCCTAAACTTAGTAAATCATTTTCATTTTCCTGTGGGCTGCATCCCTTGATTATAAGAAGATTCTAATCTTTGTGTTGTGACGATAAGGTCGATTAAGTGCACACAATACCATATTACTAATGGTATGTTTAACTAGCTCTACTCCACGGTTTCACTCGCGTAGACATAGATTCATCATCATAGAAGCCGGTATAAACAGACAGACAAACATATAAACAGAGACAAATTTAGAAAATTCTTTTTCTATGTAACTATCGTGTATATTTCCATATACACATAGTGGAAAGCTGTTATAATTTATAATTACAAACAGACACTCCAATTTATCTGTATGAATGTATATATTATGTGAAGATTAACTGTACATTGTTCGTTAATACATTATAATACACACGCGAGCAGCAATAAAACAGCACTTTCACTGCACGAAACTATAACATGCTACAAAACTTCTCCAAGATATAAATTCTATAAAAGTGTCACAACGTACCCTAGAATGTATTCACGAATGTCGTTTTATCGCCGAATATATCATTTTTTCGACGTAAAGGTTGATTTATATCTACTATGAAATAACAATTCAATTGTACAGAAGCTGCTGCTAAATTATTAGGTGTTATAGAAGAGCCCCGTATTTGGGTCGGCGTGGCGTCGGCAATTGAACAGACGATTTTCCTAGGTCCTTTTGTCTGTTTCTGGTGTTTGTTTTACAATTTAAATGCAGGTTGCGTCGCTTCGGGCGTCTGTATTCCTAACTGAATATCTACGTAACTTTTGGAATGCTACATGCTTCAATCTATAATGTAACTTACGTGTAATATTCACTCAACAGCTCACACAATCAGTAAGCTTGACTTTGGATTCGGGGGCCCTACCACTTATTGCCATGATAGTTTTACTCTTACTAAGAGACAGGATTATATGATGTATATAAGTCTGTCACTGTCACACAGTGGAACTATGATGGTAATAAGAGCTTATGGTAAGGCTCCTGGGTTTATGTTCATTTAAGCAGCGCGTATTAAGAACTTCTTAGCTTTGATGTACATATTATTTTTGGTACCAAAATGAAACGTCAAAGCTCAGAAGTTCTTATTACGCCCTGCTTAAACCGATGCTGGTCGTTGGTAATTTTATTTACATAAACCTTTTAGTATAATATGACTAGCATCGCACATACACCCAAATTAGCGCGACCTAACACCTTGTATAAAATTAAAAAACATAACATCCAAGATTTCCCTGAACTGAATATATTTTGATCAAGGCCCTAATTAACTAAGCTTTGGTAAGAGTTTAGTCAGCAAGAAAGTTGCCTACGAGAGAGCTAATTTAAAGTTACGTACACTAACAAAAGGCAAGTTAATGTTCCAAAAAAGTTCGTATTCAGCGTTTCTTTAGTTTATTTTGGATATTTAGGAAGATTATCGAGTGTTTGCTAAAAATCAGAGGGTTCCTTAAACCATTTTAAATTCCAATAATATTCTGTTTGAGTAGGTCCATATAAATGCTAGCAACAATTTGCTTCCAACCTCCCAAAATAATTGACAACCGCTATGCACATGGGAACTTAGTGAGTGAGTCAATAATCTATACATCTATATCTATATATATAAATATGTGTACAGATAAATAACATTGGAGCGTCCGTTTGTAATATCAAAATAACAGCTTTTCACTAAATGGATATGAAAGTATGTAGGATACTGATATTAAAAAAACTATTATTAACATTTTTCTATGTCTGTCCGTCTGTCGGCTGGACCGATTTTAACAGTACTTTCTCTGGCACATAGTTTAAATTTTTATTTAAATTTCCATTAGTGTTCCGTGGGAAATAAAGTTAAGAAATGTAATTTGACAACCGAGTTGTTTGCTGCACGAAGGACCTTTAAATAATTTATTGATCTAGGCTATGTCCACATATCCGGGTGGGATTGGTCAAAATATTAAATATTCTGTTTCACTCAGGGGCCCACTATCCATCAGGAAACTATCGAAATCAATACAAAATTCACATCGACTACTCACCGCCGGGAATACCCGGGATAGAGGTCTTTGTGTCCAATTTCCAACTTTATATTTTATGTCTCATGGATTCACCGAAACCAGGACAAAGTTTCTTCGTTTCAGTTTCTCGGTGTTGTGACCTTTAAAAATAAATGGAAGCAGTTTGCGATACAATGAATAGAACAATGTTTTTGCTCACTCTAAAGTAACACGACGACTCAATTCGAAATATTACGTGTCTTCAAAATAGCTAAGTAACTAACGTATATGTCGTAGTTTGTAATTATAGCTTACTTTGTGAACGATGTTTATGTGAACCAGCATTTTTATGTAGCAAGTTCTACCACAATATTATTCTAAAAGAAAATGTATTATTTGTGCGTATTAAGTGCAATTTTCTTAAAATTATAATTTCGCAAACGAAATGGTGAAGTTCGTCAAAGTATGGCAAGTTATATAAATAATGTTGTCTCTTAAAAGCGTATTGAAAGGAAAACAATAAAATATGTTCCCGACCGGAATACTAAGTCAAAGCTTTATGTAAATAAGAGCTAATAAATTCTTAAAACCTCGTTCATCCCCACAGTATAATCCTGTTTTACAAGAGCCAGTCATACGTTCTAGAAAGGGAAGTAATAATCCGGTTACACATTTATCACATGTAATTCTACTTGTTCTGTCAGCGCGTACGTTTATGTTTGTATTTAGGCCTTTTTAGACACGCACTGTCTAAAAAGCCTAACATGGATTTTTTTACGCTACAAGGGGGACTTAACGAAACAAAATAATGTGTGTACTATGCCATGTTATACATATTGGTAGCTTTTGCACAAATTTTATGAAACTCACGATTTTGATGAATAAATGTAAGCTGTAAAAAATCCCCATTGATCATCATCATCGACCAACATCAAACAAGACTAATATATTCATTCGAAGTTCTCCGAATTCAAAATAGTTTTGTAATAAGCAAAAAAACCTAGAAATTCTATAATTCTCGGAATATCGTAACGCCAATTCACTATTTGGGTATGTTAATTTTGTGAAATAAATATAATCACATACATACATAAGTTCACGTCTGTATTCCCCCTGGTAGGCCCCGCTGGGATTCGAGCTTGCGTCACTTGCGTAGCAGGCCTTCTCAAACCCCACGGCCAATGAGTGCTTCTTAAAAACTTATGTGTAGTGATATCACACCACGTGCTTTACGGTGGAGGAAAACATCGTGAGGAAACCTGCATACGTCTGAGAAGTAATTCAAACGACGTAGGTATGTACGAGTATAATGCCTGAGACGGCGATGGACTACCCTCTGTCACGTTTACACTTAATCATATTCGGTGAAATGTGGGTGTTGTTGTTACAACACCTCTGCTTACCCCTTCGAGGACCCTTCTGGGATGGCGTGAGCATATTTTTAACACGCTTTTATTAGTTTCACCTGTATGTATGTATGTATGTATGTATGTATGTATGTATGTATGTATGTAACCGACCCCTTTGAGCTCGATTTTGTCCTACTTTGTACGATCAGATTTAATTCAAACTTTGCACACCTGTCAAAAGTCGATGACAATGCAATAATCCGATCGAAGCATCCGATTATCCTAATTAGATTCGCCAGGATTAATTAATTTCTTTCCGCATCCTTTGCATGCGAGTAAGAGAGATAGAGCTAGTGCGGGCGGTTTGTGGTATTGAGGGCGGTTGATAGTTAGCCAATCGAACTAAATAATATATAGTTTAAAAAATTTAACTAAAAAATGAAAAATAAATAATTGTTTAAAAAAACTAAAAAAACACGCTTTCATAAAAAAACCAACTAAAAATCAGAAAATAAAATTTAATAAATTTGGATAAAGAATATTGTAAATTAGAAATGAATGTACATTTTTGTAAAAAAGCGTGGGGTGTATTCAATGCGCTTTTTAAGATATTATATTATCAAAGTGATGATTCTTCTACTCATTATCTGTCAATAAAATGTTTATAATTATTAACACTATGCACCCTACGCTTTTTTACAAAAATGTACATTCATTTCTAATTTACAATATTCTTTATCCAAATTTATTAAATTTTATTTTCTGATTTTTAGTTGGATTTTTTATGAAAGCGTGTTTTTTTAGTTTTTTATAATTATTGTAACAAAAAAAACGACGATACAAATTTAAATGTAAGCATGTCTTAAGCTGGTGTCATAATAGCAAATTTATCCGTATCCAATTATTAATATTGACTTGGAATTTCCTAGCGCCAAATATCAATACGATGTACAAAGTCCTAAATCAATTTATGTGCCTGTGTCAAACATTGTAGTATATTGACGGAAACTGATAAGGCAAACAGTGTTACAACTGGAAATCAAATATTAATGACCTCCAATTTGTCCGTTCCACCAGTAAAATAGTTTAACAGTAAATTGTAATGGTCCATAAATAATTTCATTTGGATTTTAGCTCGGCATTTACGCATGCGGCAAGTTTTGTTATTGTGCGATGCTGTGTAGTATTTTAGCTGCTATTCGCATAGTAATGTTATCATACGGTAATTAATATTATTCATAAGCCAAAGACAGTCGTCCTCCATGAGTTACGGAAAATAGCGAACACATACGCACTCAAAATATTTAGAAGAAGAGAAACCGGTGGCATGTTGTTTTCGTAGTCGCCCGCTACGCAAGCGACGCGAGTTCAAACCTAGCAGCTTTTACTATAAAGTATTTCTAAAGACATAAGTGCAGTAATTTCATACCATGAAGTTCACAGTGAAGGAAAACATCGTTGACAATCTTGTAGGTATATATTTGTGACGAATCTCAAAGACTCACAATCTGTAACGTTGGCATTTAATCATCTTCTTCGGTTCTCGGTTAACAGTCGGAGCTTACTCCATCGGGGACTTTTCTGGGTTGACGTGGTAAGGTAATTATTTTCCCATCGTGCGTCATTTTGGTAGTCAGATCAATTAGATTATTATAACAATAGTAAACAAACAAACAATTATAATATTCCACGATGTCGGTTATAATTAGGAATAGCACTGCGGCTAATGGATTTATCTGAAACAGTTGTATGGGGAGAGAAACTAAGTTTATGATCACGAATTATATTTCAATTTAAGTTTACAGTAAGGTTACCGCAGAGAGCTGGTGGTAACATTTAATTAAAATCGACTTTGGTTCACCGGAACATCCGTTAGATCAACTAGATTTAATTAAAAGCAAGGCAGGAGTGGTTTTGTCTGACATTATATGAAGTTTGATAGACTTGAGCGAAGTGATTATTTAAAAGAGTTTGCCAGATTGCCAAATCAAAACATATAAGTAGTGAAATTAGCCGCTCTGATGATAAAATAAAAACTGTTTGGAAAGTTATAAACAGGGAGACTGGTAGAAATAAAACTAAAGAGCAAGTAAGTAAGCTTAAAATCAATGATAGTATTATATCGGATAAGTTAGAGGTCGCAACTGCTTTTGAGAATTTTTTCGCTAGCATTCCCACAGAGACTACCAAACATCTTAACTCTAGTCCGAATACAGCTGAAAGCTTATTGAAACAATCGTTACGAAAAAGCTTCCCAGATTTTAGTTTTAAACATGTACGTCCTATTGATATCATGAAGGCATTTAAATCGCTTAATATTAAAAATACGGAGGACTTATGGGGACTCTCAATTAAAAGTATCCAATCTATTATAATAACGATTGCTCCCGCATTAGCTTCTATTTTCAATTTATGTATAGATCAAGGTATATTTCCTGATATTATGAAATATAGCAAAGTAATACCGATATTTAAAGCAGGCTCTAAAGAAGATCCTTCTGATTATAGACCTATATCGATTCTTCCCGCGCTTAGCAAAATATTTGAAAAAAATCTGCTTAATCAGATGTTAGCTCACTTTAACGTACATAACATCTTGCACGATCACCAATTTGGCTTCACTAAAGGTAGATCAACAACGGACGCGGCAGCAAAATTAATAAAACACATTTTTGAGGCTTGGGAGGGCGCCTATGACGCAGTAGGAGTCTTCTGTGACCTTTCTAAAGCTTTTGACTGTGTGGATCATCGTACGCTACTTCTTAAGCTAAACTATTATGGAATTCGCGGAAATGCTCTCGACCTTTTATCCTCGTACCTATCAAATCGTCATCAGAAAGTTGGCGTCGGTGGTGTAACATCCAAGGGGTCAATAATCAAAACAGGCGTGCCGCAAGGCTCCATACTAGGCCCATTCCTGTTTCTAGCGTATATCAATGACCTACCACTTGTTGTAGAAAATATCTGTGATATCGTTCTATTTGCAGATGATACATCTTTAGTTTTCAAAGTGAGTAGAAAAGACAAAGATCTTAAGGCACTAAATGAAACTCTAACATCTGTTTCAAAATGGTTTGATGCCAATAATCTCGTTTTAAATTCTAAAAAAACAAAATGTATCCGATTTTCACCACCTAATACATCGCAAATAGATACAAATATATCATTAGTTGGGAGTCAATTGGAGTTGGTCGAAAGCACAGTATTCTTAGGTCTTACCTTAGATTCTAAATTACAATGGGGCGCCCATATTGAAGCATTGTCAAAAAAGCTTAGTTCAGCTGCGTTTGCGGTTAGAAAAATTAAACAAATGACGGATATTGATACTGCTAGATTAGTCTACTACGCTTACTTTCATAGTGTCATGTCATATGGCGTATTGTTATGGGGTTCCGCAACAGACTTAGATTCAATTTTTATACTTCAAAAGAGAGCCATCAAGGCAATATACTCGCTGGACCCCCGAGATTCTCTTAGAGATAAATTTAAAGAAATAAATATTCTCACCCTACCGTCACTGTACATTTATGAGAATTTGCTATACATGAAAAAAAATATTCATCTATTCAATTTAAACTCGGACATTCATTCAATTTCAACACGAAATAAACACAAAATTGTAGCTCCTAGATTCAGGTTAGCAAAGGTAAATAAATCATTCATGGGGAATTGTGTTCGTTTCTACAATAAAATCCCACAGTCAATAAACGCGTTAAATTATGATAAATTTAAGACACACATTAAAACTGTACTGATGAAGAAAGCTTATTATACAATTTCGGATTACATAAATGATAAAGACATATGGAATTAAAACTCTGCACAAGTAGCTCCTGGCAATGACATGGTATGCAAACATGATATTTAAATCATTTGGTATTGTTTTTACGTTTTTAATTATTATTTTTTACACATGCATGCTGATACAATTTTCACTATTGTGAATAATTTATGATGTTTTTTTTTTGTAATTATTATTATTTTACTGTGTAATGAAATGTACATGATGCCAGCTGAGTTTCTTGCCGGTTCTTCTCAGAAGGCTAGTTTCCGAACCGGTGGTAGATTCCTCGACGTTCATAAGTGCCTTACCAGGGCCTAAACTGAATAAATCATTTTCATTTTCATTTTCATTTTCACAAAGTATGAGGAAGGCTCAGCTAGCATAAATAGCTAGTACATTGTGGCCCAACCGTCTGGGCCCAACGTAAATGAAAAATAATTAATTTATGCCACAGTACAATATGTTAATGGGGCTCAGTTTTCGGGACACAACGTAAAAACGTTTCAAATGCGTTAAAAAATTGTCATTCAAGTAGACCGATGAATGAAAAATATACTTTTCTATACTAATTATAATTAGGAAAGATTTGTATGTATGTTTGTAACGAATTGACTCAACAAGTACTGAACCGATTTAAAAATTTGAATGCTAGATTATCACTGATCAATATAGGTTATATACGCGAGTGAAACCGCGTGACGTCCGCTAGTCAATAAAATAATAGGTATTAGCAAACAAACCCAATGTGATTGATGTATGTATGTGATGAACACTATGTATAAGAAAAAGATTAAGTGACGAAAACACGCTCATGGCACGGATATTATTATTTTCTCTCTCATTTACGTGTGTATGGGAGTCTAACTAGAGACTTCTAGCTTCACAGCAATGCACATATTTACATACGTAAAAAACAGAATGGAAGATGTTACAATGAATTTCCTCATAGAGTTTTAAAATAAGTTTGCGCTATTTTAGAGAGAAGTTTTAAAATACATGACAGAACCTTAATATGTAATTTTTGTAATTATAGATTGTGTTTTAGGTAAGTAAAGAGAAACTTATTATAAATATCGATAAAATGCCCGTGTTCCTATTACGACGCCGTGAAAGAAAATCCATTATTCAATATTTACGATATTAAGAACGATGCACAATGGCATCATTCTTGAGAGCTCTTTTTCATGTCACCGATATTGATAGAAATTTTAACGGCTTCTGTGTGCAGTGATTTAGTATAATGTGTGTATATTTACGTTAAGGTATACATTAAGGTAAGGTAAGGTAAGGTACAGTAAGGTATAAGAAGAACACATTGCGCCGACCCCAAATAACATGGGATAAGGGCAGGAAGATGATGATGATGATGATTTACGTTAAGGTATAGTAACTTATATCTAAAAGACGAGCAAGTATACAGTATTTAATTGAAGTTACTCGCCGTGAACTTACTTTTTCACCATTAGATAGATTGATTTCCAAGGAAATTTGCCATTGCCTTCTAACCTGAATTATCCGTGGCTGATCTGCCAATAGACACTATTTTAGTTGCTTGGACGCTATTTGCACCCAAACCAATCGTCAGAGACAAAAATCCACTTTCAAAAATTTCTTGATTTTACCTATAGGTAGTGCCTATACGATAGTATTACAAAAATAGCCGATTAAGAAAAAAATAATTTTTGCTCGAAAGTTCCAACTCCTTAGCGCCCCCAGGGCTACACTCCAACCAAATTGTGTGTGTAAAATTAATTAATATATTTGGAAATGGTCTGAATTATATTGATATTTCCAAGAAACATCCATAGCGGGTCTACTAGTATAATATACATTTAAAAAGGTCCAATAGCACGTTACTACGTGGGTGAAATCCATCATTATGAAACCTCTTAAAGTCACACAAATTTAAACGCACATAATTAATTAGTACTAAAATTAGAATCATTCAGTTATCATCGAATAATGTTGACAGATTTGGAAGAAAATTAACTTTTTGATTGCTTACACGCGTAGACCCTTATATAAAGGCAGGTAGGAATTCGTGGCCGTTGATCATTAATTTCCTTTATTTTTTCCTAATTACTAATATCGAATTTTAAATCCCTCTGCCGTATTCTTTTGTTTTTAAACTAATATAATGAGTGAGGAAAGATTTAGTAACAAACAAGCTCCGAAACTACAGAACCGATTGAAAAAAAATCACTAATATAATGTTACTTTTACGATGAGTTGCAGGCTATATTGTTAATCAATATTAATTCGATATCCGTAATAACACGCGGGCTAAGCCGCGCACGTATTCTAGTAATTTTTCCTCTCAATACAATTTTGAGGGTATTTTAATATAAAACCTACCTACCTTATTTATAGTATTAACAAAGCCTGACATTGATCGACGTCTTGTGTCGGGTTTTATAAGAGGCACATGTCACTGTATGGAATCTTTGTTAGCTTCATCGAGCTTCTTCAAACAATACGTTGTTGTCATTCGATTTCTTTATACATTTCAATACAAAAAAGGTATTTAATAAAATTAATATCTGACATGTTTTGCTTAAAGTGACCATTAGGAGACAAAAGAATAAACTCCTTGCCACAAAATTCAAACAATCTTAGAATATACTTTGGTATAAACAGTTGTTTAAACTTGTATGTAAATGAAATGTACTGAATTACACTTATTATACAGAAGGTAATGGATATTAATGGCAATTACCAAATAATTAAAAGTCTCCGTGACCCCTCTTTAGGTACATGAAGTTATGGCCTATCATGAGCTATAATATCAAGTAGTCTTATAACAGTTACCTAGATATGTCACACTTTAGTTTAGCTTAGCTTAATAGGGCCAGAGCTTTTGCAGTGCTATTTACAATTCTCAGCATAAAAATAAGCATTCATGATATCCTTTATAAAGCAAGAATAACATATTTTAAGTGCGTTTTAGTAAGCTTGTAAGCAATTAAATTAATCGCGGGAGTAAAATGTATGTATAACGGAAGATATACTTATTTGTTGGAGTAGATAAATTAGGAACGAATCCCAAGAAACCTCTTGGGGTATTGTTCTGATAACTTATACTCGCACATTTGTTCTCAAGCACAAACCTTCCTCACAAGAGATCCTTCCTTTCTCTCGCCGCTAATGGAAAAGTATGTAATTACAACTTGGTGCGATTCTAAGACTTGTTCATTGTAATTCTGCCGATGTTCACACGTAAATTAACTCATTTATAATGATGTTAAGTAGATTATCGTGTTCCTTATATTCTTATTCTTCTTGTAAGGGCAAAAGTTTGTAATTATAATTACGCAAAATTTTAGACGGGGAATGTTTATGGAAAATTGAGCGACCTCGTTTTCCTATATCTTTTGAGATTATAATTACGTAATCCGCAGAGTTGAGTACAGTTAACTTGAGAAGCTAATCAGAATTTGTGTCGGTTTTATTTTATTTTAGCTTAAGTATATAGATTTTAAAAGAGCACACAACAATCTGATGAAAATCTGAGACTTATGTAAAGTTATCGCATTAATTTTCAGCAACTTTCTTTTGTTGTTGACTGTACTAATTAAGATTATTATAAGTCCAACAAAATAAATTCTCGTTAAACCTACTAAATACCTTCTGAAAATCTCATTATTTTCCTGTAAATTAAATAAACACACATAAAACGAACCGTCAAATATTGGTTATTTTTAAACCTTAAAATATACAAAAAAAAGCAGTTCGCTCAAATGTCTTACAGGGTTAATAAAAACTATGCTATCACTAACCTTTGTCACTCCAAGTACTCCAACGCTCATTCTCAGCTCAGGGGCCTTACTATGAGCTCTTATTGCCATGATAGTTTCACTCATTTATGAGACGGATGTATATGACGTGCATATATCTGTCACTGTCGCACAACTGAATTAACATTGCAATAAGAGCTCATGGTTGGGCCCCAGCACTGCTGTTTAGGCGCAGTCCAGAATGAGGAACCTTTATATTTCTTTTGTCCGAATAGCACTGCACTTCTATTATGATATAACACTTAATACTGCTTACAAAGCATATTCCCACTTTTACAGAAGACTTAGAATATTCTCGATTAGGTGTGCGCTAACTCAAATCCCGGAGTAAACTGTCCATAACGCTAGTGTTTTTTTTTTAAACTACCCTCAATAGTTGCACGAGAAAACTGACAGAAAATCAAGCTAACCAAAGACAACATATTTTGACTCAGTTTTGCATTAAGAGCAGTGTTGTACGTTGAAATATCAGTGTCGTTAATTTCCATGTTTCCAGATCTATGAATATTTTCGAATTGCGACGCGACGATCCGAAAAATTAGTTTGGTCACGCTATAACAAAGTTAGCAAACGAATAACGTCCTTATTTTGTTTTGCATTGGTTTTGTTAATGGACGTAGAGTCTTATGATATCAGTCGAATGCAAATGTAAATTACGAATGTGAATTATTCCAATTAATTGGTTAGCAGAAGCACCTCGTTTATTTTTACAGTAATTTTCCATTAAATATCAAATAGATAACATAGTTTTATTAGGTCTCAGATATTACTTCTTACCAGAGATACGTTTTCATTTGTTTACACGTATATTATAAAGAGGAAAGTTTTCAAAGTCAAAAATATCTTTATTCGATTAGACTTTTTACAAAGTACTTTCAAATCGTCAGAGCGACATGGATTATACATGCTACTGCCAGGTTCGGTTTTGATTGCTTTATTGTTTGTTTGCATTTAATAGCCTCCGAAACTAGTTGACCGATCTTGAAAATTCCTTCAGCAATGGATAGCTACATCATCAGCGTGTAACATAGGCTATAATTTATCTCCGTACTCTCACGGGAACTTCGCGGGTGAAACCGCGTGACGTCCGCTAAGGGTTAATATAACCGAAAGTTATCTGTTGTTCTATTAATAGCTACATTATATTTAGACATAACTTATTTATTGACCTTTAGTATAATCATCCAAAGAGCTTCCAAACACAATCAATCTAGGCTTCTTCCCACGGGTCACGAACTTCTTTGACGGAGACTAATTACTTGGCAAGAAAAATAGCCATTTAATTTCGTGGTAGGAGGTATCGAAAAATAAAATTTTGCTTTTTATACTTATGTCTCTAATTTAAAAAGTTTTGTATAATTTTACGGCTAAGTTCCAAATTCTAAGGTATTGGGTCAATTACCAGCCAGAATCAGCTAAGTTTTCTCATGAAAACGTCTTTAGGGCTCATGCCCTAAAGACACGTGGATAGTTTAGACACTATTTAGGATGATCCATAATTTTTCATACACAGAGCAATTGTGGCCGTGGGTTTTGAGTAGTCGCCTGCAATGCAATCAACGCAAGTTTGAATCCTAGCGGCATGTACCAATGAGTTTTTCCAAAAAACTTATGTACAGTTATTTCACATCACCTGCTTTGCGGTGAAGGAAAACATCGTGAGGCAAACTGCATATGTGAGAGTATGATGAGAAGTCATTCAAAGAGTTATGTATAGTACCTGAAACGGCGATAGACTCACCAACTGTCACGTTGGCACTTAACCATCTTCGGTGAAAAGTAGGTTCTGTTTTTACAACAACTCTGCCTACCCCTTCGGAGACTTCAGGCGTGTGTATATGTATGTTTTAATAGACAGTGATTGTAATTAAAAGGTACAATATAATACGCTCCTACAAAAACTAAACATTCGCAGAAAACCATTTCAAAGTCTCGCTAAGCCCGACCATCGTCTAAGATCTAGTGACCAAGCGGTGAGACTTGAAATAAATGCTACATTTTCCAGTCTTTGTATCCGAAGTGATTGTTTATTACTCTACAGAACAATATATATCACACCGACAACGTAATTTAAAACTGTATTGTTGAGAACTAGCCGAAGCCGCTCCCGTAGTTAATAATAAATGTGTTAAGAAACACTTAAACAGTTTCTGGGCCCATTCTGCAGGGTGTAATAAATTAAAAACCAAAATTATTTGGTGCTTATGTACAGACGTAGGTAAAACAGAAATAGGTAAAAGAGTATTTTTTTAATATAAATATTGAATTCTATATTTCGGCTGGCTGCGCTATCTCGCTGGATCGCTAAACTGATCCTCTTACCGAGGTAAGAACAAGCTCGACGTTCACCAGAGAAAAAAATTGTAGAATTTTTTATTAAAGTAGGTATTTAAGTTTTCCGGAATATGTTCTTAAGAATGATCAAAAAATAGAGTAAACACCTTACAGGAGTCCAATTCCCATACATCACAGATAGATTACCTACGACCATCTCGCTCTCGGTGCGACATTGAGTGCGTGTGACGACTTTCGACCAATGTCAGCCTTCTCAGTGCCTAGTGCGTGTTTTCTTAAAATCACCGTCACAAGTCATCGCGTCGGCGTAAACGCGAATTGTATGGGTCACAATAGTGTCATCTTTAGGCCGACAGAGGCGCTGTTTCGGTCTCTGGTATCTTTTTTTCTGAGTTACTGTTACCAAATGCGTAAATATATCCGCCGGAGCTCAAATTTTACTGATATAATTAGCCCAGACCAGTATCCCTCAAGCACATATTTGGAGCTGGCACTGTTAGTGGTAGCTACGCTAATTCTCTAGCTCTAAGCGATAAATGTAGCTGCGGTTCACGATCGATAAGCCGTTATAACCCTCTTTAATGAAATAATGTTTATTTCGCACAGATTTAACCGCTACTGATTTTAAAAACGATGTTAACTGAAATCTAACTATTTTTGTGTAAATTAATAATAATTGTTATTTCAGAAACCTCTCATCGGAATACTAGAAACAGAGATGTTTTTAATAAAATAACAAGCTCAATCGAGCCCAATTAATTCTACCAACTTACAGTAAAGTCTCTTAGAACATTCATCACAATGTTCATAAAATAACAGCGATTGAACCAGTTGCGATTGAACCTGTAGCACTTATAACATTAAATACAGAATCTGATATATAAATAAATATCAGATTAAATTCTATCAAACGATTTTTCAGATTTTATTTCTTGTCTAGCGAGTATACAAAATGTAGGAAGTAACAAGTATCTTCAGGTCCTTTAAAGCAGAAAGTACTGATATTACAATTTTGTCTAGTCCTATGAATATAATATCACACTACCTAGTCGTTTATGTACAGTAAAGTAGATTTCGCCTTTAGGGTAATTCTTGCGGGACCGATTATTCGACCCAGAAAAACAGGGTATATGAAAAAGCGCTGAAACGAAATTATCCCTTAAATAAATGAACTGGGTTGTTATTTTATTGAGATTATTAGAGGAAAATTGTGAGTGTGGAAAAACGCTCCTAGCTCGGTGAAAATGTGGGTTATATCTACCTACTTTTATGCGAATTTGCTCTGTATTTGATGGGAATGGGTCGACTAACCGAGATTATACTTAACAGCATTTTTAATATATTCAAAAAAAATTACAAACAGGTTTTTTAAGATTGGTAGTTAGACGATTATACAAATATGGATATGTTCACGTTACACATTGCGCCTTCACGACTCCGCAGTCAAAGGGGCAGGGGAAGGTAATTAAGTGTCATGGTGACAGATAGCCGAGTCTGTTGCAGTCCCTCAGGCACTGCATAAGTCTGTGTTTTTCTTCTTAGACGTATACAGGCTCAATGTAAGTACCAAATCGCTGCACTTGAAAAATCTCTATGATAATCAACGTTTGAACTCTCATGACAAAAAAGATCCGTCCAAAGTATCCTAAAATATACATTTCAGTCTTCGAATTGATAAGACCATTGAAGAAACACATAGGTACTATTCTAAAACATCACAAAAGCAAAGTGCTCAAATACATATATCACGCTGTAATACCAGTCGGAAACACTGAAAGTATTCTCTTGTTGAGAATAAATAATGTGTGCGAACTACAAACTGGGAAACAGCTGCCAAGTAGCATGACTGGTAAAGACTCTTAAATGCAAATATAGCATTAATTATTATGAACATACAATTACAACTACGTTCTTCAACAAAATACCTCGTTTCTAAAGTTATAATAATTGTTTTTAACAACTTCATAGAAATTTTGAAAACAATACAATGTTTTAATTTCATTTACAACTAGCTGTGCCCCGCGGTTTCATCCGCGTAGATTTAGTTTCATAAAAACTTTCATCCCCTATTTTATCCCCTTGGGGGTAGAACTAATCAAAATCCTTTCTTAGCGGATGCCTACGTCATAACATCTACCTGCATGCCAAATTTCAGCCCGATCCGTCCAGTGGTTTGGGCTGTGCGTTGTTAGATCACTATGTCAGTCAGTCAGTCACCTTTGAGTTATATATATATTTATATTATGCTAGTATAGCCTATTCAAATTATTAGGTGATGATTAATAAAAGAGGATACAATATGTTATTATCTTCATTTTGATAACTCACTAAAATATTATTATAATATGTACAATACCCTCAGGGAGCAAATCCTCGCACTTGCTCGATTTTTTTTAATTATTTGAATTCTGAAACATCTGTTAAAACATTCACCAAAAATAAAGGCCCCTACAGTCATAGAACTACAGTAAAATTGGCATAATTTGAAAGCTCTCACTAAATTGGACACTTCATACCATCTCTATATTCGTTTGAAACTAGAATGTGCTCTCATAAAATGGCACTTCAGTATACATTTCAACGGAATTGCATCTTAAAACCTGTCTTATGTTCATCGCTTTCCATTCAGACGTGTATTCGTAATCCAATTGCTTTTGGATCAATATATGGATTATTCATTTAAATATCATTCTATCGCAGAGTAGACGCTTTCACGAGGCAGTGTGTAACAACTTCCATGTTCTTTTTCACATAACACAAAATCCAACTGCATATTGTTTTTGAATGCATTCAATGGTACACGTGAAACTTCACAATGCGTGGAATAGTTTGGAAACCGATGGGAAAAGAATTCCCTAGCAATTTACTGCAGTATTTCGTATGGCTTTTATAAATGTTACGCAACACATTTTAGCGAAATATAAGCGAAAATAATTCTTAATTTGTTCTACCCTGTCGTTCTTGTACCTATATAAAGAACTTAATAATATGATTATAATTATGCTAGCTGTGCCCGCGGTTTCGTCCACGATAACTTAACCTTAATTTAATAAAATAGCCTAAGTACCTCCTCGTTACATTAGCTATCTGACAGTGCTAGTCCTGTTATAATCGATCCCACCATTTCAAAGATTACCCGGCACAAACTGCCAGACAGATGGACGGAGAAATAAGTTAAATTTTTTTTTTTTGTTTTGTAACTTTTACATTTTCATATGCATTAAGTGAAAAGTTTACTTGGTTTTGCAAACAGACATATAGACATATCTGTACCTATAGATATGAACTTAAATAATATGGCCAAAGAAAAATATTTTATTTCCCATCTTTGTATTTTATGTTCCAATCCTATCGTTATGTATTCTAATTTGTATAAATGTTAACAGCTGTTCAGTCGTTCGTCAAGAGAGTGAATTAACCAATAAAATATTGAAGCTTGACTTAAGGGTTGTCACCTCATTTTTTATGCAGATTGACTTGAAAAGTTTGAACAACCCTGCGGCTTAATTAACTTAACAGTTGTAGCTACTGTTCATCGGTGAATTAAGAGTCGAGCTTGATTGACCTTCCCCGCTCAACTTCGGGGATTATGGAACCGGTTGCGATTTGCGTTTGTCAAACTTATATCGAGTGAAAGGACAATTATATTGTATCTTTAGATTTTACTATAACATACAGTTTTCTATACAAATTTCTCAGCAACTCGATGAGTGTCGGTTTCTAAGATATGAAATTGAACTTTATCGTCTATGTATTATATATTAAATTCCTATGAATAAAACCGACGCTCGACGTCGAGTTTGACGCTGAGAAACCTTACATAATAACGCGGCTACTGAACACAGATACTTAAGCTACGTCACGGGATAGACAAACATTCTTAAGACGAAACGTACATCATTCGAGTAATCTGTAATTAATAAATTTATGAGGAATATCTACCTATTTATTATTATATACACGAGATAAGAGGGGCTCGTGGCACAGTTGATATTGCGCATAGCATTCGAAGCGATCAGCGAAGTTAAGCAACCCCAACCCACGGTGGGTAACCGCCCGAGTTCCCTCCGTGCCTCGGAGAGTACGTTAAGCCGTCAGCCCGGTTGCCAAATTAACATCTTTGGCAATAGCTATAGAGTCTGACAACTGCATTAAGCAAGATTACCGATTTTCCTCGAGGAAGTTAAAGGGCAGTCGCTTTGTGCAAAAATCAGGTGATCAGTAATATCGGTTGAATCAAGGTCCAACCTCAAAAGGGTATAAGACTAGGAAAATGATATACACCTTACAAAAGAGGTGTAGAACTACTTCAGAGTTCAAAGAAGTAACTTAGCTGTTATCAGATAATAAGCGTTATCGAACCACTTTATCTGCACGTTTGAGTAAATATTTACTAATTGAACATAATTGTATAAGTGTAAAAACGAAGAATATTATATCTACTGGCTTATTGGCTTGCGAATGTGAAGGTGACTTTTCATGTCACACTTGTTCAAATGTCATGGAATATAATTATTTATCATGATATATTATAATTGTGTTCAAAATGTTATGTTAATATCATGTCTCTTATTCTTATTCTGTTTTTAACTCTGAGAAATTCAATCGTTATTTTTTTTCCTTTATTTATATATACTTATAGTTTTTGATTAACAATTTACATACCTATTAATATGGTAGGTTTATATGGTCTAATAATAATTTCCAGTGAAAACAACGTTTTTGCTTTGCCCACAGAGAAGATGAAGAGTTTACCATATGAGAAGAGTTTACCATATATGAAAAGATTACATTTGTATTATGTAAGGTTAATTTTATTACTTTTTCGGAATATGTATCAATACATAAAATAAAGCACGATAACTGGTACAGACTGACAAATAACTGCAATAACAGCGTTAAACGAACTTACCTAAAGTGAAGTTCTATCCTCATTATGTGAGGTGAGTATTTGGTCGAAGTTAACTATTTACTAAGTAGCCTTAATACGTGTCTCATAATATCTCTTTTAATTATTCTTTATTTACAGAAATCTTATAGATAAATCTTTATATATAAAAATGAATCCACATTTCCCTTGTTCACGGCATCACGCCTAACAGGCTGGATGGATTTTAACGGGCCTTTCACTGGCAGATAGCTGATGTTTCAAGGAGTGTTTTAGGCTAATTTTATTTAAAAAAAACAGCATGAAACTAAATCTACGCGGGTGAAACCGCGGGGCACAGCTAGTGCAATTATAATTTTCAGGAAAAAGATATAATTAAATAGGACTAAATATTGTATATCAATATTAGGGCATGGTGTAAAATCTAAACCTAAAAACCTCCATGAAAAATACAGCTTTAAGAAGTCAGCTCAAGATAAGTGATTTGCTAACAATGTTGCAAAACAAACGGCGAACCTCATACGCTATTCAACCTTACAACTTGTACAACAAGTATGTTCTAACCGCACTAGCGAACAAGTCAATCAGAAGTAATACGGGTTGCTCGCAGACTTAAACATGGATTTGTTTGTTGGAACAAACAAGAGGAATATAAAATAGAGCCAAATAACCAAACCTAGCAAGATGGAAGCGAAGGTAGGCGAAAGAAATCGAAATAAGGTTTGTTTTACGTAATAGGCTCGGCTCTATAAATACTTCTTTCTGTCTCAGATCGTAGGGATTATTTTCTTGGTATATTTAAATAACACGAAGCGGTAAGATTAGAATTGGTTGTACCTAACGACAGTTGTATGATATAACTAGCTATGCCCTGCGGTTTCACTCGCGTAGATTTAGTTTCGTCCTTATTGTCGCGGAGCCCTAATATTTTTAATAAATAAAAGTAGCCTAAGCCTAATACCAAAATAACAACTTTTCACTAAATGCATATGAAAGTATACACGCTACAGACACTAAAAAAACAAGTTTTAAAATTTTTGCGGTCTGTCTGTCTGTCTGTTTGTTCCGGGTAATCTCTGAAACGGCTGGACCGATTTTAACGGGACTTTCACTGGCAGGTAGCTGATATATCAAGGAGTAACTTAGGCTCCTTTTATTTAATTAAAACATTAGGGTCCCGCTACAATAAGGATGAAACAAAATCTACGCGGGTAAAACCGCAGGGCACAGCTAGTATCTAGTATGTATGTACAAACTAATACAAATTTAAACCTGGCTATATTTTATTAGTTCTATAACCCCCATATTACAAAACGTGGCCTAACGTGACTCTATATTCGGGTGTGAAACGGTTTTAAAAAAAAAATCATAATTTTAGAAAACGATAGGAATTCAAATACGAAATCGCAATAATCTGTACATTTGAATCAGACTATGCTCTTTGATTAGCCAAAGGAAGTTACAGTTAGAAATTATAAAGAAAACTCAAACAGTTCTCAGTTAGTTTGAACCTTGATTGAGAGAAAACTGTTCAATGTAATATTTCTACATTAAAAGGTAACATAAAAGGGTATCGTTACACTGGCAAGCAGTAACAGACCAAAAATTTCAGCCACCTTATCGAAGGCGCCGTGGCTTAGTTGGTTAAAGCGCCTGTCTAGTAAACAGGAGATCGCGAGTTCGAATCTCGCCGGGGCCTCGGGTATTACGTCCGGAATTTTTTGCTTAAAAGTGTTTTTTTATTATTTATAAGTAAGTAACAAGAAGCTTTCCGAATATTTTCATGCAACTATAACGCGTGGAATGGGAAAATATTGCAAAAAAAATTACAACCTTATTTATTCTTTCCTACAGCAATACGGTTTATTCTTCATTAGTAGATTATGATCGATCGTTTCTGAATGTGATCGATATGTGAAGACATAACTGAATTAACCGACTTCAAAAAAAGGACGAGGTTTCTCAAATCGCCACGATAAGTAAGTGCCTAAGATAAGAATAAAATAAGTTAAGAGCTTATTTTCTAAGGTTAGCTTAGTTTCTAAGGTTACTTTAAAACACAGCTATGAAGAGATGGTTGAATGTAAATGTGGGTAGATAGTGTGCTATGAGTGAAAATGAAAATGAAAATGAAAATGATTTATTCAGTTTAGGCCCTGGTAAGGCACTTATGAATGTCGAGGAATTTATCACCGGTTCGGAAACTAGCCTTCTGAGAAGAACCGGTAAGAAACTCAGCTGGCATCATGTACATTTAATTACACAGTAAATAATGATAATTACAAAAAAAAACATCATAAATTATTCACACTAGTGAAAATTGTATCAGCATGCATATGTAAAAAATTATAATTAAAAAAGTAAAAACAACACCAAATGATTTACATATCATGTTTGCATACCATGTCATTGCCAGGAGCTACTTGTGCAGAGTTTTAATTCCGTATGTCTTTATCGTTTATGTAGTAGAATGGATTGTTCTTTATTTTCCACATTTCCAATTTTTCTTAAAGAGTATCTCTCTTCTCTTTCTTCTATAAAGGCTTTGTACCAATAACACATTAGGGGGTGACAAAAGGGGAAGGTTAAAAATAGTTAGGAGGTTATTCAAAAATTCATGCAGTCAAGGCCGAAAATCTATATCTATATCTATACATCTATACAGATAAATAAAATTGAAGTGTCTGTTTCTAATTCCAAAATAACAGCTTTTCACTAAATGCATATGAAAGTATACACACTACTGACACTAAAAAACCAAGTTTTAAATTTTTTCTCTGCCTGTCTGTCTGTTTGTTCCGGGTAATCTCCGAAACGGCTGGACGGATTTTAACGGGACTTTCACTGGTAGGTAGCTGATGTATCAAGGAGCTACTTAGGCTACTTTTATTTATCAAAAATATAAGGGTTCCGCAACAATAAGGATGAAACTAAATCTACGCGGGTGAAACTGGGGCACAGCTATTTAGTACCTAATAAAATAATATGCCTATTCATAGCTAATTTCCTTGTTAAAAAAATTCACCGTAAAGGCCCCGGCGAGATTCGAACTCACGATCTCCTGTTTACTAGACAGGCGCTTTAACCAACTAAGCCACGGCGCCAATGTCACAAGTGCTGAAATTACACATGCTATTTTGATAGTTGGAAGACCAGACTATTGTGTGTTTGAGTCTGTAGACAAAGTAACATTATCCTCACGCTTCGATAGTAGAAACGATACAAAATGCTCGGGAATTACATATGTCACGTGACTGATTTATGTCATTTTCATACATTTTGTATCGTTTCTATTAGCATAGGCCGGAAAGAATGTTACTTTGTCTAGGACTACTGCATTATGTAATGTCAAATCCGGAGCAAATCCATACAAGCAACTTGTTGACCTTGATTTGGCTACTCAATTTGGGATCAAATGCATAGGTACTAATTTGATTGAAGTAGTAAGTATTATCTATACATACATACAGATAAATAAAATTGAAGTGTCTGTTTGTAAATCCAAAATTACAGCTTTTCACTAATTGCATATGAAAGTATACACGCTACTGACACTAAAAAACCAAGTTTTAAAATTTGTCTCCGTCTGTCTGTCTGTCTGTCTGTTTGTTCCGGGTAATCTTTGAAATGGTTGGACCGATTTTAACGGGACTTTCACTGACAGTTAGCTGTTGACAAGTAGCTGATGTTTCAAGGAGTAACATAGACTACTTTTTTTTTATTATTAGGGTTACGCGACAATAAGGATGAAACTAAATCTACGCGTGTGAAACCGCGGGGCACAGCTAGTATTGTCTAAATTTAATTAAATAAATTGTCAATTCCTACCTACACGATACTTACATTGGTCATGATGTGTAGGCGAAATAACAAAGAATTGGCATTTACTTGTGTTCTCTGATATTAAATGACCGAGTGATTTAGGTAGTCGTCGCATGCAACGTAAGTGATGATAGGTACGAGATCTAATATCGAAATTAAATGATATTACACCACGAATTTTAGAAAGTCTTAGAAATTATTAATAAATAAAAGACGGATAATCATGATACACCTTTGGCTCACGATTATTCACGTTGACACCTATCTACAACAAGGTGATAAGGTGTCACCTTTAGTAAAAAGTGGGTGATATCACACCTCTGCCTACAAGTAAGGTGATAGGATTATATAAAAATCTTACAGTACTTGATCGTCTCCATAAAACATTTGAACGTGATGGAGACCCATAAACATAAACCAGAAGAGTCACATACATAGAAAGCAGATTCGAATGAAACCAAATATTAATATGTCTCGATAACCCTTACGTTACACTCGATTACACAACGCTTAATGCAGTTATTATTCATAAACCATTTAAAACAAGAGCGCCGGTGTTTATTTAATCATATCGTCCGATATAACGTGCCATTGTTTTGAGAGCTAACGTACCTTCGACGGTGGAATCTAATTTCGATGGAACTGAGCAATCGAGTTAACACTCAACATATCGAATTGCGAACGCTATTATGATTTCATTCCAAAAGGGTCTAAATATGTTCTTACTATTTGTTTGTTTCATAATGGTACGAGCACACGTTGTTTCATTGTACATTATTTATAAAATTGTTGTTTCGTAATCATATAGATTTACTTTTCGATACTTCTGAGGTACGCGACCTTATGAAGAACGAAATTTCTGGGCCAGCATAATGACAGCTATTACTAGCACAGCTCACTACACCTCCCTTCCATAGAGTACTGATGACGTTACTCACCGCAACAAAACAACACTACTAAAAGATAACAAAATAAAAATTTATTTGCTATCTTCTGTGGAGTGTAGGTACAGTCCCCAGACGGGATACTCCAAAAATATCGAAGGATAGATCCCGTTATGCCCTACCCCGCTTACTGTTCTCCATGGGAGTCACCCCATACGTAATATACAAAACCACACAGAGCTCCGTTTTGTTTGCGTTGTTTCCCAAGTCTAGTAGATTGCCTTCAGTAGTTAGACAACAACAGATGACAATTATTTATTTTTAATTAAGATAAGTAGCAAGCAAGGAACCAAAAGGTAATAAGTACCCAAACTCGTACGAAAACTTCACATACAAGTTCCAAAGTTCAGGTCACATACAAACGGTAATTAGCATGAAATAACTAGTTGGGTACCTGATATTTCATTTTAATGTGCAGTTCAAGACTTTGTACGTTAAAGTGGGAAGTTCTAACTTGAATGCATGTATGAGGTGAATTCAAAGCTCCAGTATTTTTGTTATGAATAAGCGAACATTTTAGTAGAACAATATTTTCTGCTTGAATTTTCTTGACGTATGCTCACTTGTGTGCTTCTGTGACACAGATTTAATGCCAAAGGCCATTAGACCGTGGTAGGATTCGGCATGTTGAGTCGGCGGGAAGCTGACATATGACAATAGAATTCATTATTTCGCCTGTGTTCGTTGTTTAACAGAAAGTGAATGAATACAATGAGCAGAGAAGGTCACAGCAGCTTGCTTCATTTTTTAAATGAATCCTATCGTATATTGAATGATTCTGGTGAACGCTTCCAACTGGATATACTATTAGCACGTTTATTACCCGACTGTTGCGATTAAGAGAAGATTATCCCTTATATGAGACGAGAGTTTACGCACCATCAATGACGTCAGCAATTAAGCATCTTTGGTAATTGTAAACTTCGTATGTAAACCCTTTGGGGACTCGTCTGGAAGGCGTGAGATTTAGAACAATAAAAGTAATGAATATTATGAAATCAAACCATAGCCCTCTTTGGATGTAAAGTTAATCAATACGCGTCCAACATTGTAACTCAATTTACTGCAAAACACACTTATAAAGTTAAATGAAATCCGAAATCTAACATTACGAAGATAAAACGTTTAATAAACCTCGCCAATTCACTTCTAAGAGAGCAAACGTTGTCTCCTTCCTTTGTATCTTTGAAGATATAGCTAACAATCTCTGATGAAGAAATACTGGAATACATTTCAGCAAAGACAGTTACACAGAGCAATTTAATTCGTCATAATAATAGAGGCATCTCGCGGGGCTAACCGCATATTATTTAAATATCTAAGGTATGTGTTTAACCATGTCATTTCATTCAATACATAATCTGTTACATACTTAATAACACAACCCACTTCACTTGTGAGATTATGCTTAACTATTTTAATAACGCCGTCACGGCACTTGTATGTGTTTGTAAACTATGTATACTATAAGATTCAAATTGTATTTCTCAGCTAAACGAAAAATTTATTCTTTAACCACATATTTTATCATAAATTATTTTATTTATCATTATTTCTCATAAATATCTTTAACCACAATTTCGTCTTTTCGCCTTTGGTTGCGATCAAGTAAAAAACTATCACACACACATATTCTCTGGCACGTACGATAATCTAGTGGCGATATCGTTATTCATTGCCTAGTATGTTGGTCATATCTTAATATCTATTGGGATATCAAAATAAATAATTTCAATCACTTTTCCACATATTATTATTGTGCAATGTTTTCTAATCAGTGTTTATATTTTGCGTCTCGCGCTGCTTAAACGATACCGTGACAATTATAACTGGTACATTATAACAGACAAGTGTATGAGATCGAAACAGCGCATTCCGCGTTTACGTCTATGCGGCGTGCGACGGTGGTAATGAGAAAACTCGCACTTGGCCTTCAGACCATAATCAAAGGAAAATCAACGGATCTTATACGATACAATCAAAACGTTTGATAGTTCAGATTTTTTCAGTGTATATTTTGACACGTTTGAACGTCGTCACTCGACCTTGAGTTTTGCGCTTTTATTGTAGACGTAGAACTACACTCGCTGCATGGGGCGCTTTTTAAATTTCCCATACAAAATGAGGAATATACCCTGGCGTTATCGTATCTTAAAACCTATACTCGGGGCACAAATCTCACGACTGATTTCAAAGTAGCCACAATTATTCCGTACTCTTCACAATAAGGTCTGTTTTGAGACGCAGCTGCACCGTGATCTACAGAAACTGCCAAAGCGACAAAAATATGCCGCTTGCGTTTGGAGCACTCGCTGTGATGATTGATTGATGACCATCCCGACATATAGATCATTCTGTCAGTATACCACGGTGTATTAATAATATTCAGTGTTATAATGACACAATGGCATTTCTTCCTTATCCTATTACCAAAATTAGATAAGTAAAATACAAGAAGAAAAAACATAACGCCTTGTTCAGGCTTTTCCAAGATATTTAACAAGGTGTCTTAGGTACCTATATTATAATTATTTATACTCGGTTACATCAGTCGACTGCAAAAGACTCGCACCTGTGATTAGATCACATTAATTCCTTAATTTCAGCGAAATTAAGACAAAGTTACCTCTTAAGTACTCGTCATCAAAAGTGAAGTTCTGAGAAGATCAAGGCGCAAATAACTTTCATGTCAGATTTCATTTTGTATGCAAACAAAATTAACAGTTCAAAAGGCTCTCATTTACCAGCGGGTCACCACGAACCCTCAGCTCATTTTTTATGTAGATTGCGTCGAAGAAAAGTTTCACAATATCAGTCTGGGACGCGAGAGCCCTGCAACGCACCGCTGGGACCGGCCCTGTATTAAATTCGGCTGAATTCTACTGTCTACCATTCGAATACTTTACAAGATGCTTGAGTGCCGTGAAATCCTTTAGAATAAAGAACCGCTGTTGCTCGAGCGCATTTTGGATATACACAAATGTATAACAGCATGAGATCTAGCCGCTGAAATATTGTGATATTCTTGTTGCATTTAAACTTAAAATGCATTGCTTTCGGTACGTATGTACATTACGTAAAGACCCCAGCAGGATGCAGATGACTAGAATTTTTTCATGAATTTTAAAATGTATAAGTATTAAAAAATATTCCGCGTGTAATGGGATAATTTTACATAATTATAAACTTCATGTGTGTTAATAATAATTGCAGTGCGAGTAACAGAGGTACTTTTGAAGCAGTCTCAGTCAGTATAATGTACGGTTGGGCTGGGCATTAGCGAAGCGGACAGTATGCATTACTTCGCAGCAGGATTTTGCATTTCCATCTTATTGTTGCTCTGCCCTCGTTTGGATGCAAATATTTTATAGTTCAAGCCCGAGCGAGCCGTCCCGCATTTTAGTTTCTTTCGCTTCCTGTAATTTGCTTTCGTGATGTTTTTCTCCTTTTCATCTCGCTTATTCCAATTTAAAGCGGAACGTGCATAAAAACCTCGGATATTATTCGACGCTCGCGACGCCGTTATTAACGAAAGCTCGATTCTAGCGTTTATTTTATTGCACTTAAAATTCAATTTCATTTATTATCCTACCGCGAATGTAGTTCGTGGTATTAGTGTTATTAATACTTGAATATACAACGGCCATTTTAAAGGCTTTGTATTAAATAAATTGCCCTTTATCGGCCTTTTTTCAAGCACTGCTGGTTGAATACAAACTGTAATTCCTATTGTCTTGGAATCTATACTTCATTAAAGCATTATTATTTATTATAGCAACAATTATATTCAATCTGCTCCTAGAAAAGGCGTACATAAAGACGTGTGTATAGGGCTTGAGTGACTCCATACCTACCTGTTACGATAGCAACTACATAAACATTACCAACATAGATTCATGAATCTAATTAATTAGCATTGCCTTTCTACGGATTTCTCTTTCTCTACCTTCTACATTTTCTTCGCGTTTTGTTTCTAATACAGCTTTCAATTATCCTACGATCTCCTATTGGTGTTACAATTATACCAAAGGCTTATATGGCATATTTGTAGTGTAATATAATGTTGTGCATAAACATTTTCAAACCATTAAAAAATATCATACTCAGATTTCCACTGGTGCTACCGAAACAATGAAAACTAATTTAAAATTTATGTTTCAAATTTCCTACCCGGTTATACAATAACCAAATTTAAATTTGAAAAACGAAGCGAAGATAGAATAGCTTTTTATTTTTAATTGTAACCGTGCACCTGCCAGTCATTATCGTTAAACTAAATACCTGTAATGTAATGTCTCCTCGTTTGTTTCAGCACCTTTGCGGCAGTCGGGGGGCTGGGGGATTGTTGAATTAGTCCCTATTTGTTAAACGACCACCTGTACTTGCTGGTGTTGTATCATTACTGTGATGAATATAAGTACCTGGTTGACCGAGCTGTGCTCGGTTTCTTTTCTCACAAAAAACTAAACATTTTCCCACAAAAGAAAAAAACTTGACGTTTTGTCAAAAAAAGCTAGTAGAAAAAAAAAGGAACCAAAAGAAAAAAATCGAACCGGTGAACGTCAGTCTCGCACCGGGGTACTCTAGTTTCGTTATCACTTCGTATGCTGACAGCCTCACCTCTGAGCTATCATAACTGGACAGTTGTCGGCGAAATTTACAGTCGTATTGTATTTTATGAGTTTTTCAGTGTATGAAAACATGATCAAAACGATGTTTTCTGAAAGTGAAACCTAGCTAGATAATTTTTTTGCCCCCGAAACCCCCGACATACAAATATTTATGAAAATCGTTGCAGCCGTTCCCGATACCCAGATTATATATATACAAGAATTGCTCGTTTAAAGGTATAAGATATGCTACACTAGTTTTTTACTCGTGACTTTAGCTGCGTTGAGTATTAAGGAAAAATATAATAGGAAAGCAATGATATTTCGATATGAATTTTGTTTGACGAAAAAAAAGACTAGCATTTATAATTTAACTTAAATTTCGGCACCTTCTGCTACCAGTGCATCTAAGTATTAAATTCACTATCCTAGATCATTTTGGTGCATTTTAAGCATTGGCCTTATAAGCTTTCAAATTTTCATCTTAACTAAAAACTTGAATTTTGAAGAGACTATGTAAAAGAAATTTCTCATTTTCTTTGCTAATTCAAGTGGGACTACAAGATGTATTTCCGCCTTAACTATTCAGTTCACGCACCCATAGATTCAACTTTAAAGTTATTAGACAAATATCCACAGTATCGTATTTTGTTCAGTAGGTATGTTGCAAAGCATCATTATCAGCAACAAAACTGTGTTTTTAATTCGTGTATCATAGAACTGGAGGCGAACTAAGATCGTTTCAAGCAACGCGAATAAAGTCAAAGTTTAGAAGCTCCTAATAACCATTGCTCAAAAATTACCATACTTGGCTCCCTGTTCCAATCTATACATCTATACAGATAAATAAAATTGAAGTGTCTGTTTGTAATTCCAAAATAACAGCTTTCCACTAAATGCATATGAAAGTATACACACTACAGTCACTAAAAAACCAAGATTTAATTTTTTTCTCTGTTTGTCTTTCTGTCTGTTTGTTCCGGGTAATCTCTGAAACGGCTGGACCGATTTTAACGGTACTTTCACTGGTAGATACCTGATGTTTCAAGGAGTAACTTACGCTACTTATATTTATAAAAAATATAAGGGTTCCGCGACAATAAGGATGAAACTAAATGTACGCGGGTGAAACCGCAGGGCACAGCTAGTTTTATTATAAGAGTGGAATAGTATCCGCGTTAAATGAAATTGGGAGCAAATGAGGACTTAAATAAATTTGATAGGTTAATTAAAAATGTGATAAAAATCTTAGTGGGGTGTTGTTGACAACCCGCCAGCCTGGAGACGGGCCAGGAGAGTCGCGGTGCCCATTAATGTACGCACCAAATTCCCTACCAGAAGTGTATTCCGTTTTAATTTACCCATTTTGGCACGTCCCGACGGAACTGCGGATCATTTGTATTAGGAATACGGATAATATGATCCGGGAGGCGACGACTAAATTACTCGACGCCCCTCGAGAATAAGTCGTTTGCGCTATTATGAGCCCCCCAAAAAGTCTTTAGTTTTAGTGTAAACACAGTTTTACTGGCGTATTCGGACTAATAATTACGCTTTTTGAATACATTATTTCTATCGCAGAATACGACTGTTGTTGTTTTTGTTCGAGCTCTATATCATTTATGTTTCCGAATGTACAAATACTTTTTCCTTTAACTTCGTTTTTGAGGTGCAATGTAATTTATAATTCAATAACTCTTGATTCTCTTTCGCTATAAGTAAGTGCCGAAAAGCTTTATAAGGGCTATTTCTACAACTTATTGGAGCCGGTAAGATATACGAGTACAGCAAGGGGTTCTTCAAGAAGGATATTTACAGGGTCGGCAAGGAGCGTGTGATGACCCTGATCTCGCAACGCATCGTAAGTTATTTCATTTGTATACCTATGTGAAACACAGGGACAAAAAAAAAAAAAAAAATTGAAAAATATTGTTCGTTCAGTACCAAGTCGAATTTAATTTATATTTAATACAAGCTGTGCCCCACGGTTTCACCCGCGTAGATTTAGTTTCTTCCTTATTGTCGCGGAACACTAATATTTTTAATAAATAAAAGTAAGTTACTCCTTGAAACATCAGCTACCTGCCGGTGAAAGTCCCGTTAAAATCGGTCCAGCCGTTTCAGAGATTACCCCGAACAAACAGACAGACAGACGGACAGACCGACAGACAGAGAAAAATTTTAAAACTTGGTTTTTTAGTGTCCGTAGCGTGTATACTTTCATATACATTTAGTGAGAAGCTGTTATTTTGGAATTACAAACAGACATTTCAATTTTATTTATCTGTATAGATATTATAGATTTTATGAACAGAAAATCATTTTTAAAATTCTTTGAGGTTTTATTACTTTTACGATTTATGTTTTGGACTAAACCAAATTACTTATAAAAATAGCAATACTAACTTTCAATGCACACAATATTAAAATATCCATAAGTACACAGCCAGCTGAGGAGCGTTTAATTTTAATGACGGCTTTGCTATTTATTAATAAATGTAAATACTTTTTATCATTGGTGGTGTGATACTCGTAGTAACGGTTCAAAATAAAAAAACATAAGTGCTCAAATAATTTTTTTGACCATTTAAATTTTCTAATATAAACCTTTAAATCAACCTTTTTTCAATATATGTCAAAAATTACATTATATTATTTAGTTTATTAGTAATGGACAGAAAAATTCAATCATAACAAGTTCAGGCAGCCAACTACGATCGTTTATGGAACGCTTATTAACAATTCTTAAATTTTACATTTTGTTTTACGGTCCAAAAATGATGTGATGTTCCTAATAGGTACGATCTGCTTAAACCGATGATGGTAGGCCCTCAAATTAATAATAATGTTAAAATTATTAATACGCATTTTTGCAAACGTACTCAAAATCCAATAACTTGAAAAACTAAAAATGGAACTGACCCTTAATGTATTAACCCTTACGAATGTCAGACATTATTCAATAAAAGACAAAAAGGCGCAAAGAACTACTTGATTCAATAAAAGAGACTGAGGTGCAAAAAACTACAAAATATGAAGGTCACTTTCAATTTGTAAATTCATAAAATACAGTCTCCAGAGAAACAACATTTCAAATATCTTTAAGTACTCTTTAGTTATTTGAAATGTTAATGTACCTGCGAATTCGTTAATAGTTCATGCAATGCTTATTCAAAGCACGAAGTTTTCCCCAGAGATGCTCGGTTGCTTGCATGAATTCTATTATGTGCTATCATTAGAATACTAATTTCATTATCATTTTTCTGTCACAGTGTAGTAAAATGCAATTACAATTTTGCCAGTGCCAATAATATATCTGTGGTGTTACTAACACACAAGTACACCTACATTTTTTCGGTTATATTAAGTCTGAATTAATTCCAGACTCATAGCAACAGATGAGTCGGACATTAATTCAGACTCCAGGCTACTATTGGAAAATTACTAATTTGGTGAAAAAAAAACCAAAAACACTTTGCCTGACTCGTGGATTGAACCCTGGACCCCGGGTTCCGCAGTAGCCTTTGCGCATAAAAGACCAAAGAGACCCGTCAATATTTTCAAAAAATACCACGGTTTATAAAGCGTAGGCGCTACGTGCTATGATAATGTTTATTAAATATTAAGAAGTGCGTAATTATTATGCAAGTAATCTACCGATTATATATATATCTGTACATCTCGCAAGAGTAGGCAAGGTATCGCAATCATACAAATTATGCGAAAAATACTGTCTGTAAAATTTTACTTGTGAACTGATTGGGCTGAAATTTGGAATACTTATAAATAGTTTTGGCCCCAAGGAGGAAGGCATATTATGGTTCTTAAAAAAACATTACGCTGATGAAAATTTCAGGAAAACGCTATTGGATATGACATACTGTAATGTCATTAAAAATACTAAACTACTCCATCGGTAGCGGATACTACCATTAAGTGACAAGTATTTTCTTTAAATATGACCAAAAATATATCCAGTAACTGGAAAATTCTTAATAAACTGATTACTTAAACAACAATTGAATTCTTCAAACTTATGAATGACAGTTATTCAAAAGGCAAAGTTTGAATAGCTTAATTTCTTAGCAGCAAAATGGTACTGGCTTTGTTCGTTTAGACATTACATACTTTCATTTTGTGCATTAAATAAACTAGTACCAGCTTTGAAAACTATATTCGTGAGAACCGCGGTGGCCTTGTGGTATGAGTTGACTCATGCATTGCAAGCAACGGGACTCCAATCTCACCGGTCTTTCTAGGAATGGATATCGCTTTAGTACGAGTTGGGTCTAGTCTTAGTTTGAGTTTGTATGCGATAATGATATAAAATAAAGCGATAAAGAGGAAAAATAAGAATTGACGCATGACAGAGAAAAAGACGAAAGAAGACGGTAAAGGGCAAAAAACGACAGTAGTATTTATTTTTATTTTATTGTTATGAAAAGAAGACGAAAAAAGTAATTTTTTTTTTTACTTTTATTATACTTTTATTATATTCCAACTACACCAAACTAAATATATTTATATATGAAAATGAAAATAAGTGTAAAATATAAATAAAAAAAATAAAAAATTCATTGTAAAGTATTTATTTGGTTTATGAATGTCGAAAATTTACCGCCGGTTCGGAAACTATATTTCCTCTTACTATATTTCGTTTCAATATATTGAGATAGAAAGTTGATTTTGTGTAAATCGTCTGATATAAAGGCTAAGAAATTAATGCTAATATTATTTATCTGTGCCTTAAAATAAGTACAAGCATTATACGAGAATTATGAGATTTCTGTAAATTGCTACGCGAGCCATAGCATAGCTTAGGCAAGATGCCAATGGAACTATTAGAACTCTACGGCTGTAATCGGTAAATTGCATTTTAATCTGTGACAATATGTACTGTATGTGAACTACCGCGTTATTCTCTAAGGTTTCTCAGCGTCGCACTGTCGATTGTCGGTTTCAATGATGCGAAATTGAACTTTATCACCTAAGCATTATGTATCAATTTTCTATGTTTGTAGCTGACGCTCGTCGTCAAGCTCGAAACTGAGACACCTTACAGAATAACGCAACTCGGTACTTTACTTGAAATAGTTCAAACGTGATCGCGATACCATTGCAACTTCGGGTAACTTTTTAATGCGCTTAAAATGGTACGTTCGATTTCGTTACACGTATCTAATGAAAGTACGCTCAAAACTTTAAGTATCATGAAAGCTTTCTATAGCTACGAATTTAAAATTGTTGATATTAAACCTTGTAGCTAATTGAAGGAAGTCAAAATTCAAATAATCTATTAACGCCTTCGTCGGCGAAGTGTAGTGATCGCTTTATTAGTACGCAATTATCGACTTAATGTAATTAGACGTACCTACTACCGGAATTATACCACTTTCCCATGCGCCTTTGCTTGTTATCTCCGTGGCTTAGGCTAAGGACCTAGACGGCTATACGCTTGAGTTGGGTTTGATTCTAATACTTTCCAAACAGGTTTTTTGCAATCTAGTAACAGTGGTTGGTTGAAATTTGTTTCGTTATGCTCCAAAGATACCTGTGTATATTTCTTTATTTTCCTATTGGAGTAACAATTGTTACTGAGTCCAAAAGATTTATAATAAAATTTTACTTTTCTCGAATTCAATAGGTACTAAATTAAATTGATGAACCGTAGCTAGTACTAAATTTAGTAAAGAAAAATAAAAATCGATGAAGACGTCTAGTGCACTAATTGAAATTCAGAGAGTCTTTTAGCGTAAGTAATTGGGTTAGGGTCCTTTTCTTTCGTAATCTAATAAAATCCTGCTTAAATTTTATTGAATAACTAGCTGTGCCCCGCGGTTTCACCCGCGTAGATTTAGTTTCTTCCTTATAGTCGCGGAACCCTCATATTTTGATTAAAATATAAAGCTACTTTAAAAATAAGGCTACTTTTATAGCCTAAGTTACTCCTTGAAACACCAGCCATACCTACCAGTGAAAGTCCCGTCAAAATCCGTCCAGCCGTTTCAGAGATTACCCGGAACAAACAGACAGACAGACAGACAGAGAAAATTTTTTAAACTTTGTTTTTTAGTGTCTGTATCGTGTATACTTTTATATGCATTTAGTGAAAAGCTGTTATTTTGGAATTACAAACAGACACTTCAATTTTATTTATCTGTATAGATATTTTCTAAGAACCTGACTATTTAATTCAGCTATAACAATGAATTCAATTGATAGTAGAGGTGTATCAGAGTCATATTGGTCATCCCAACAGGCGCATACACACATAGGTTCTACTTACAAGCGTTTTGATTTAAAATTACTTTTGGAGTTAGTCAGATATACTCCAAGATCTTCAAGCACATGTATAATCCGTTTGTGTGATTCTCAACCAATGTAAGCGTTTTGTACCTTGCTCTGTCAATTTATAGGTACTAATAATAAAGCTGGAAAGTTTGTTCGTTTGTTTGATTGAACGCGCTAATCTCAGGAATTACTGGTTTGAATTGAAAAAATATCGGATAGTTCACTCATCGAGGAAGGCTTTAGGCTTGATAACATCACGTGACAGGAGCGACGTATTCATGGAAAATACAAAAACGGAAAAAGAAAATTACTAAGTAACATAGTTTTTATTGATAATCCTACGCGGGTAAAACCGCGGGACACAGCTATTATTATAATTTTAATCAAATATATCCCCAAAGTTTTCCATGGATAAGGAATTTATTATTTCGATTCGTTTATATCGTGAGCAGTTGCTGATCTAGAAATAATATAAAAAAGTCCATTCTCCTTATTGAAATGATTCTTATAAGGTCTCGTGGACGTATTCTCTCGGTGACCGTCATCAAATAGATTTGGTGACAAAGAAAGGGTCGACCGAGACACAAGGGCGCCGACTAATTATGAGGAACTCTCACATCCAGCTGTTTATTACAGCACACATACAATAACTATATCTTCCAACATTAATATCCACCATTTAAAATTAGCTCACACAATTAAAAGTTTTGTGTATGAATGTGTAGGGA
The DNA here is from genome assembly GCA_964035505.1 of Watsonalla cultraria. Taxonomy (NCBI): domain Eukaryota; kingdom Metazoa; phylum Arthropoda; class Insecta; order Lepidoptera; family Drepanidae; genus Watsonalla; species Watsonalla cultraria. The sequence goes on along the minus strand of OZ037722.1, from coordinate 6,601,379 downwards.
TACAACGGGAAAGGAAGACCTAAGTGACTATTGAAAATTAAATGGATGGATTGTGTGAAATATACGTATTTCTAACTTGTGTATAACGGGAATGAATACAGACATGCTAATTAAATGGAATAGTTATTATTTAAAATCCACGCAATATGTCTAAATACAGATAAACAATTGAAGTGTCTGTTTGTAATTCCAATACAGCTTTTCACAAAATGAAAGTATACTCGTATACGATACTTAAATAAAAAAACTAACTAATTATATTAAAGTATGTCTATGTGTTTGTTCTGGCTAATCTCTGAAGTGGCTGAACTAATTTTAGTCCCACTTATACTGGCAGATAGCTGATGTTACAAAGAGTAAAATTGTCAAATTTATTTAAAAAAAGTTAGTGTTGATCAAAAATTACGTGGGTGAAACCACGGGGTACAGCTAGTTTTTTATATATCTTCACGTCCTCCCACAAGGCTCAAGAGCCCCCGAAGGGGTCGGTAGCGTTACACCGCTCACTTTTTACTCATTAAAATTACTTACCTTGATGCCAATTAGCGAGTTTGTCATCGTGCTCCCAAATATAGCTTTGGTAAATTCTCCTCAGACATAATATAAAGGTTTCATGGCATGTTTTTCTTTCAGCGTGAAGTTTGTAATAAACTCCTTGGTTCTTAATTACTAGTGAAATTTCAATTCAGGATACTTTCATTATAGCCGACTTCTCCAACCACCACCAAATTTCGAGTTCTGATCCACATTTATGATCCACGGGTGGATCAATTTAATTTTATAATTAGGCTTTTTAAAGAAATCACAAAAAGGTTAGTCGACATCACAGGAGACCGAAGAGCTGGCAGCTACCTCGGACAAATAATTAGTCTAGCCATCCAAAGGGGGAATGCTGCCAGTCAAAATCAAAATCAAAATCAAAAAGTTTTATTCAACATAAGGGACACTTGGAACACTTATTGAACGTCATTTTTCTTACGCTAACTTAAGTTAATTTTATCTTCGAAACCTTGCCTACAGGGACTCCCTTCAATAATATATTTGAATTTTATGGTTTTTAGTGATTGTACTATATTTTTTTATTTATTAAACATTTGTTTAAATTTTGTAATTATTATATTTGCCACTCTGATCTATCCTACCACACTGTGATCGCTTAGTAATTTATTAACAGAGTTTTGGGACTGTCAGTAACAAAGTTAACAGTATATTTTTAAATAATTTATTCACAGTGGCCTTTTTCACTTTTATATTCCAGATCTTGGTACAATCTTGCTATTATCATGACGGAATTAAAGTATCGCTCAATGTCATGATTTTACCCTCGTTTACTACTGTCTCCCATGTCAAGACACAAAAACCACATTTTCTGTATAAAAGTAACCTACGTCACTCTCCCGTCCTTTATCTTACTATATGTAAAAAATCCATCACTGTGTAAATAATAGTTGCTGATATATTTTATAATTAAGCTTCTTTCTATCAGAGCAAACAGATTATAGTAAAATTTTTAATTGTATCTAGTATTTTGACAGTTCATAGACAAATTAAGTTACCATACTAAAATTACTAATGAGCTGGCGTAGTGATGTTAAAAAATTAATTAATTTAATTATGCTGTTTTCTTTAAAATTACAGTAACTAATGCCAATGATGTTAAATTATGAACTAGACCTATAGCTTAACGTGCTCTCCGAGTGCCATAGCAGGCGGAGGGTTCTAGAAGAAAAAACGACGTAGTGTGTATTTCCACTTTAGACTTAAGGCTTTATAAATCTTATAATCCAGGGTCTTATATAATTTTGCACTTTAAAATCCACTGTTTGTCATATAAAAAATTCAAGCGTTATCAAATTAGACTCATCGAGAAATTTTAACTAACTACGAGATGTTATCAAAGGTGAAGCACTTTTGTGACCGACCTTACCTACATTCGATAATAGAATGATAATAATAAAATACATTTCACATCATAACTTTATTTACGTATCCCATTTAAGAAACAATTAAAACATAAACAAAACAACAATTTCGTGTCACTGTACATTTATATTTTAAAAGATGATGTCGTGCAAAGATTTGACGTTACCTTAAGTGAAACACAGCCATAGATTAATGCCTATTTATTAATATTTAGGTATTTATATGTATAACTAATTAACGTTCAGAGAAGCTACAAAACGTGACATCTTTTACAAATAATTATGAATCTTACATTTACATATTTATGGTACATCTACATACCTCCTTAGTTATTTTTTCTAATAAATAAATCTTTTTACATTTTGATGATAATCAACACTAAACTTTAGAATGTACAAAAAATAACAATTCTCCTCGATCATCAACTTATAAGGTTCTATGGGTATTTTATTTATAGGTTTTTTTTTATATAATAAATTCATGTTTTGTATTTAAACGCTGGGCAGGTAGCCAATGTATTAAGTTTATGAATATTACATTTTGTGCAAAAACAATGCCTGGACACAATATTTTTTCGGTACGAATGTCAAACATTTCGTAAATATACAAAAAAACACGTTTTGTTTTTTCATAAAATAATTTGAATGCGTCAGTCAGCTTCAGAACGACGATACAATTCACAATAACATTTAGAGCCATAAATGCCAGTATAAGCTGACCTCTCAATGTACACGCTATACAATACAAGGTCAGCTTGTTTAGCTGGATATATCGTATGCACATACAAAACTATTATAAGACTATTATAATTATTGTAATTGGTATTTCCGTTATAATTAACTATAAATAAATAAATATGTTCGGAATTCAAACGAAATACACTGAAATTACCCGACAGCGCTTTCCGTTTACAAAAAGACAACGGACATACCCTACCATGGACGAAGAATCGCAATGAAGGAACTTCGTGACCAATTGAGACCAACTAGTCGGTCATAAAATTGGTTATTATGAGCTAATATTAATTTGTACACATAAATATGTCATGTTGTGCTGAGTTTTTGTTTACTAAGAAATTTATCAAACAAGTTATTTTAGCAAACATATTATATTAAATAAATTAACGAAGTTTGAAAAGCGAAATATGTAAAATACATTGAACGTAGTTATACGTCCCTGGCATCATATAAATACCAAATTGTCGTAGTTTAATACGATAATAATATAAACTAACTATGACTTTGTACTTATAAACTACAAAACCTGTCACTCCGTCCATAATAAAATTGTGATTCTTCGTCCAAGTACTTTACTCTGTAGTTATATTCTGTGACTGCAGCCCGATCCGGATTATCTACACTTATGACTAATATCACCAGACTTAGTTCCACACCGATCCTCATAAGCTCATGAACTCTATTGCACTGCAAGTCCACAGTATAGCGAGGAGTAGCATCCTGTTCACCCCCGTGTCTGTACCTGTAACAAAGAGATTACGTTAAAGAACAGTCATTATATTTCTCTAAGGACACTTTGTTGAATACAAATTGTTTCGGCTTTGCAAGGAAGTCCATTAAGTCCTGTCTCTAAATAGACGCATTTAGGAGACTTCCTGTTTTAAAATGTTTTCTACGTGATCTCTAAGACGGTAAAGGTAGACCTTCCAGTTTCCTAGCTAAGCAGTTAAACTAGTAATTATTGATTCTATCAATAATATCTGCTTAGCTAGGAAACTTATTTATAGTAAAATTTAAAGTCATAATCAATTACATCAATCATCATTTTTTTTTTATAAATAGTATAATTTTAGGTCGCCATTTCCATACTACTTTATTTTGTCTGTTTGAACGCATCTTTTGTCTCAAGTACCTTAACGATCTTTATACGATTTTTACTAATATATGGAGGTGTACTCCAGTGAGTGTATAGCTAAAGAAACCATATAAAATTTCAAGATAGTAGTAGAATAATTTTTAAATAATTCTGGTTTTGTCTGGCCTGTTTCTAGTCTTGTATAAGAATGAGACCGAAATTCGTTCTTGTAGTCTGATGAAAAAACTCTTAAACTTGTGTTATACATATTTTGTATAAAATATATCCGAATTTCACTTGGATCTATAGGAAAAACCAAAACAGTGGCATACAAAACCGTTGGCTAGAGTCACAAATCACAAAAATCTATGATGGCCAATAAAAGAGCGCGCATTCGGTCGCAGGAAATATGCGGCTATTTCATGCCCTCGCTATTTCCTCGATACTTGGTTCCCGGCTTGATAAATAAAAGTCGGGTGTGTGCAATCTCCGTTCCTTAGCCAGTACCAAGAAACCTAGTGTATGTTCCTACTTAAAACAGCTCCGAAGATAGTTCACTTCTCTTCCTTTGAGCTTAAATTCACAAGAAAGATACGTTTTCTTTAGAAGTGGATCCCAAAGACATATAAAATATATGATCACGCCATCCCAAAAGGGTAAGCAGAGGTGTAGTAGCATCAACAACACCCACTTTTTACCGAATATGATTAAGTGCCAACGTGACAGAGGTTGAGTCCATTGCCGTCTCAGGCACTATACATACTTACGTCTTTGAATTTCTTTTCAGACATATGCAGGTTTCTCACGATTTTTTCATTCACCGTAAAGCACGTGGGGTGAAATTACAGCACTTAAGTTTTAAGAAAACTCATTGGTGCAGGCCGCTGGGATTTAACCTTGCGTCGCTTGCCTCGCTGGCGACTGCTCAAATCCCACGGCCACCACATCTTGGCGCTATGGTAGCCACAATTTATTAAAAAAGCTGTGTCGCGGAACCTTAATATATTTAATCAATAAAACTAAGTTACTCCTTGAAATATCAGCTACCTGCCAGTTAAAGTCTCGTTAAAATCGGTTCAGCCGTTTATTACCCGGAACAAACAGACAGACAGAGAAAATTTTAAAAAATATTGTGTTTTAATGTCTGTACCCTATATAGGTTCATATGCTTGCAGTGAAAAGCAGTTATTTTGGAATTGAAAATAGACACTTCAATTTTATTTATCTGTATAGATGAATAGGAATGAACAGAAATACATAAATAGAGCTGTAGCTACCATCAAGCAAGCATGTATGTTTACCACATTCAAAGTAAAAACGAAAGAGTTGCTCCCAGGATTAAAGAATATGATAATGTGATGTTATCTATGAACAACACAGAACAACAAGCGCTTGAATCTTATTTCTTCTGAGGTCGGTTGTTTAGCATGCCAACCTAGCGGACAGCATACATAATATATTTCATGAATCATTTACCAGAGAATATTATTAGAATTTTTAATATGACGTTTGACTGCCTTATTTGTTTAGTGGTCTCAAACGCTATTACCGAACCTGAGGTCCTGGGTTCAATCCCGGCTTTTCCATCTGTAATTTCCCAGTAGCAGCTCGGAGGCTGGATTAGTGCCCGGTTAATGGCAATAGCCTTCCAATACATGCGGCTTAAATATAAGTGGCTAAATTTTACCTACACCTTCGGGAAAATAGGCGTGAGCATATGGCAATGTACTCGTATGTATGTATTTTTTATATACAACGCAAAAATTCTATATCTGTACGGATGAATAAAATTGGAGTGTCTGTTTTTAACTCCAAATTAACAGTTTTCACAAACTGCATAATATGATTTTTCCTCCGTCGGTCTATTTGTTTATTTCGTTTAATATAAACTAAAAAATCCATTAGGGTTCTACGGGCCACTAGTGTAATTAGGACAGCTAGAATAAATAATAAATTACCAACAAAAATTGTAAACTTGCCCTTCAACAAATTTAAAGAAACAATTAAATCAGTTTTGCTTGAAAAAGGATATTATACTGTAAGTGATTATATTTGTGATAAGGGAGCCTGGGATGTACCTGATAATGTTTGTAAATAATCCCATTGGCACTGTACTTTTGCTACAATTAATTAATCTTAATTTTGCTTTGACTGGCTGGAATTTGCCATGCTCACATATATTTGTACTATATTTTTAGTTTTTATTTTTGACAATTGAGCATTAGAACTGTGTCCATGGGCTTATAGTTGCTTGAACAATTTATTTTGTATTTTTAAAACTGTATAATATTCTTTAAAAGAGTAATTACTGAGTTTCTTGCCAGGTTCTTCTCAGTAAAATCAACCTTCCGAACCTGGCGGTAGCATGTATAATCCTGTGTAATTGTGTCATTCTGACGATTTGAAAGTACTTTGTATGAAGTCTAATCGAATAAAGATATATTTGATTTTGATTTTTGAATATGTGCTGATGGTTCTATATTGAAGCCATTATTACTTTACACGAGTGTCAGAACGTAGCGAAAGAAGCAAGGATGAGAACGCTGACGTGTAATTACGTACACATACGGTACAACGTACACCAAATAAATTGCCTCCCGCCCAGAATGTAAACCACCCTTTAGGAGCCTTTAGGCCATAAAGATAACTGACTGACAATACCACTTTTATTACAACTACAATACGGCGGATATCCACATAAATTACACGTAAAAATGTATGAGCTTGCCTTATTTTTATTCTTGAAGAGATAATAAAGTGTGCCTTTTCTACCGTTAGCTCATTCTCATCGTGAACCACATTTGTACACAAACATTTGTCACCAATGTATGAAAATATACTCCTATTCTGCTACAGATATTAACGTTCTGTAATGGATGTGGGTGGGATATCCTTCACATCTGAAATCTGATTTTCCAATTAGTTAGTACCGTATCAAAGGTCGTAAGGTGGTTTTTTGTAAATCAACTATGATTTACCAAAAACCACCTTACGACCTTTGATACGGATTTAAAAATGTTGGAGATACCTTTAGTCTGAGATTGATCTAGTCTTCGTTCAAACCATGTTTTGTAAGAATTTCTCTCATTTTATACAACTTCAAGATCGGAATGACTAAGCAATAAATATTTAAATTAAACTCACCTCTACCATTGGACACATATTTGGACAATTGCGTTCGAGAGTGTATCGTGATGATTGCAGAAGTGTCCCGTACCACTGGTGGCTCGACCAGCAGGATCGCCTCGCATCTTACTCGCAACGCTCCACTCGCCGCGGGTGGAACACGAAGTCGAAACACCCGCCAGGACCGACGAAGTCCTCCTGGTTGCGGAGCGCTAAGCTCTGTCCTCTGCCAAGCTTCGGGCTAAAGAACATTATAAACACAAGCAAATACATTTTAAGCCTCATTACAAACCTATGAAATGGAATACTATCTTCAGTCAACATTAGGTCTACTCGCTTTCTCCGAGAAACGAAGTTTCGGCGGGAAGTTAGTAAAGTACTACGTCTTACCGCGGTTTTTATTCGTTCTAAAATTACATTTGAACGTGATTCGCTAGAAAATTCTTTAATGTTTATGTATTCTGAACCGGCTTTATTTCAATTGAGAAACGAACGAAAATTTTAGTTTGATAACTATAAATACTGAAACTACCTACGTTTAATTTTCGGTCGTTTGCGAAGTAGACCCCCAGGTCGTTAACACACTGGTGTTTGTTTGTCAACTTTATTGTGTAAAATATTTATGATATTGTCCGAGTAGTTAATTTAGATGAATTACTTTCCCCTCAGCGCTAATACCCAGGCTCCGTGCTCGCTCGAAATATGGTACTAATGAAAATCATCATCTCCCTGGCTTTAGCCCATACATTGTTGGGCTCGGCACTTGTTTCCACCTGATGTGACTGATCACCTAATTTTCAAACGAAGCGACTGCCATCTGACCTTCGTAACCCTGTTTACCAGGAAAATCGGTAATCTGGGTTAAATCAGTTGTCGGACTCTCTAAGCTCCCGAAGGACCTGTAACGACTGCAATGTTAAATTGGCAACCGGGACCGACGGCTTAACGTGCTCTCTGATGCACGGCGGGAGTTCGGGCGGTCTCCCATCCAACTACTGGCTTGGTTTAGAGTTGCTTAACTTCGCTTATCGAACGATATGCGCAATAGAGACTGTGCCATGAGCTCCTAATTAAAATGTAGGTACCTAATAATTTATGTTTGTACTTAATCAATGGGATTGACTTAGCCGTTATCCAAAGTTTGGGGCGTTTGCAAATAGCCTAACCAAAATGCTTGAGTGCTGTCCATCTGACTAATTACGTCAAGAATATAATCATATAATCAAGAATAATAATCCACCACCGCAATAGTTCCACTTGATTGTAATTCTAAACAATTTACTATTAAATTAACACAAGCTAGTCCTGTCACTTGTATACCAAATATTAATTATTTAACGCTACTGAATATGTACGCTTTGTAAGGTGAGGTGCAAATTTAATCATCTCACGTGAAATTGTGTCTCGGTCATAAACCGCATTACAGCTATCTCAAGTCGTTTCCAAATACCCAGTTCTAATTATAAACATTTTAATGCTTACTGGTGGGAATAAAGGAAGAGCATTTTGGCGAAATATACTGGTCGTTTTAAAAGGCCATTAACGAAGATTTAAAGAGTGTCTTGACAGCTTAGAGTTGCTTAACGCTATCGTAATGGCAAACAAAACGAACGAATCCGGAGAGGGTAACGGAGTGAGGAGACATAATATGCATATGCATGAATTACTCATATTCGGATTATATTTAGAAACTTCATCGGCTAAATGCACATGACAATGTGGTGAATAGATAACACCAGGTATTATAGGTGGATAAAATATTTCTGAAGGCGCAAAATTACTTAAAACTACCATTTTCAGTTTTAGGACAGATTTCGGTATCGTAAAATGAAACGTCAAAGCTCTTAATACGCGCTGCTTAAACGATTGTAAATCACACACAGTAAAAAATGCTATATTAGTGAACACTAAAGTGGTTAAGAAGTTAGTGAACTTTAAATTAAAAGTTTTATATTAATTATTTATTCCTAACTGATTGTTAGGAATATATGTTGCTGACATTTTAACATAATACTTTGTTTATCCGTCAGAGCTGTGAGGCATAGTGTAAGCCCACGGTCATCTTTAACACATCGCTTCGCCGATAGCGAGAATTCATCCTTACACTTTAGAAGCCAAATGTTTCCGCACTACGTTATTTCAAAAGAATTTCCTTCCCCGGGTGGTCAATGACATGAAATGAAACGACATGATTTCACCAAGCGACTCCAGCAAAGACCTTTATATGTAAAATTTTATGAGAGCCAGATTTGTACTCTGGACTACGGTAACCGCTTACCACCAGACGGATCGTATATTTGTTGACACTATTTAAAAATACCATTTTAATAATGTTGAACATTCAATTTTATCTCGAAATATTTCAGACTAAATGTGTCTTAATAATTTGTTCCATTTCACTGACTGAGAAATTATATTTCTATTCCAATAGAGAGCTGAAAGGTATATATGGGGATGATGTCAATTTATCGTTTCCAATCACATCAATGAATAGGGTACCTAATCCTCGCAAATTGGATTCCTGTATACCATGAGAGCAAACAGAATCGACTCAAGCTATCTTCTGAGTGCATTGTGTGGCTCTTGTGTAAAGCTAGCTTTTCATTGGACAAGCATTCGACCATTAGTTAACTAAAATTGCCTAATTTCAGGTTCTCATAAGCACTTCACTATTAGAAATTTACTTTATATTGCTTCTTATTCAACTTTACAATGTACAACTTATTCTGAACTGGAAGTTTAAAATTCCCATTGGAGTCAAAGTGGCATTGATAAACGTAAATGTATACGACACTAACTCTTGTTATTGTTTAGCACGACTGGAGCCCGCGTTTATAGCCAGCCAGCGACCGATAAAACCCGGCTTTAGGCACGATACAATACGAAGCGTAGGAACTAAAATCACATTGCAATCACTTTCATGATTGAAATTTAATTCGTAACCAGAGATTACGAGTTCAATGAGCAAGTGATACGATGTCTGCTTGTATACGCACCTTTTGTAATTCATCGTCGATGTACCAATTAATCTCTGACGGCGGGAGGGAGTAGTCAGACGTGCAGTTGAGGAATATTTGTTCCCCTGGTTTCAACACTTTCGGCGCCCCAATTATAGCAGGGTCCACGTCCGGCATCGCTGAAGGCAAAGCAAATTTGAATACATAACGAATACCAATGCTACCTGGGTATAGCAATTCGCAAGTTTATTACTGAGTTATAGGGGTTTAAGATGGATCTGCAAAAGACTTGTGTTTGAAAATCGTGGTCTGGGAATTATAGAGTTAATTAAAGCCTTAAATTGGTGTTGAGTTGCGGCAGGCATTGTTGGGAGGCCGTCGATGTCGCACAGCGGGACTGGAAGCTGGTGCCGAGATAATTGCGCCGATAAAACTTGCGAGCAAGCCGCGACGCGGACGTGGCGAGGTTTTCAGCCATTTCCAGCGCAGCTCCGTACCAGCTATACCCCGCAACTTTACATAATGCTAGCCATTGTTCTACAACCCTATTTTGGATTAGATAAACTGCAGATTTAATTTGTGATAACTGAATGTGAAATATGAACTATGAATTGGAACTTAAAGAAGTATTTCAAAATATTAAATATTTAGATAAGCAGAGATATCAAGCGATGTCAGATTGAACATGCTCACGCCCAGCAGGGTCCCCGAATGGGTAAGTAGAAGTGTTGTAACAACATCACCCATATTTCACCATATATGATTACGTTCCAACGTGACAGATAGTGTGTCCATCGCCGTCCCAGGCACTGTACATACGTCATTGAATTAACTCTCAGACATATGCAGGTTTCCTCACGATGTTTTCGTTCATCGTAAATACTCATTGGTGCAGGCCGCTGCCTACATAAGAACTAATATATCATGTCATTGGTTTAATCTCCAACCTTCTATCTCCCAGCTATTCTAGCATAATATTTGTTCAATTTTGGATTGGCTATTTTTCCGATGGTAAGAAAAAATATAAATTTATTTTATTTAACATATTGTGTTTAGCTCACCAACAACAGTCATATGTTTGGTCTTCCTCGCAATCTGGAACTTTGGGCCTTCCGTGGAGACCTCACAAGTGTAAGCTGCCCCGGTAGCGACGGGAGGTGGCATGACACGAACCATACACGAGTCAGCCTGGCACTCGCCGCCTTGCACCATGATGTCTGTTATATTGAACAGACGTATTGGCGGCTGCGGACAATACGACAACTATTACGACTGGTAAATATAATATAAAATATACCGTCATATTACATAAACGTCCCTAATTTACAAATACCTTTTTTTACTAGAATACTTACTTTGGGCTAACGCTAATTTTAACCCACCATCGGTCTTAGCGTAATGATATAAGCCTCCCTCGATAAATGGGCTGTCTAACACTGAAATAATGTTTCGAAACAGACCATTAGTTCCGGCAATTAGCGCTTTCAAGCAAACAAACAAACTAACTCCTCAGCTTTCTATACTCGGCTTGTAATTCATAGAATTCATTTAATGAAACAAACACAATCCATGTCCGTACTCCTGGGAAGTAAGATAAAAAACAAAAGAAAATCATACGTTGCTTGCACATTTTCTTCAGACAAATCTACACATAGTTTTATTTCTCGATCAAGAAAAGTAGGTAAATGCTAAATTACCTACTTTTGTCCGACGTTGTTGTCACAAATGACTAAAGCAAATGTCATAATGTATAGTATCTACGCGTACTTACACGAATATTAAAAAAATATTTGTTATATAAATTTCCCCATCCGTTGTAAATGAAGTTAAAAAGTAAATAAACAATATTTTTAATAAGACTTCTCGTAACTTAATAATTCATAAAAAATATACAATAAATAATTTAATAAGAGTTGTGAAGCTTTCAAATTGTAAGAAAATACTCTGAAAGGAAATTATATTAGAGATAAGGCTATTTGGTCTTAAAGGTTTTGTATTGGTTCTTCTCGTTAAGTAACATTTTAAAAATTTTAAATCCTTTGTAATAAATAAAGAAGAATGTTTTTAATAGGAGGTATGGTATTAAATATATTTAAAATGACTTGGTAGATTCTACATATACATGAAGCAGATCCAACTATGATCGTTTAAGCAGCGCGCATTAAGGATTTCTTAGCTTTGACGTTTTATTTTACGGTACCAAAATGAAGAGTCAAAGCTCAGAAGTTCTTTATACGCTCTGCTTAAACCGATGATGGAAGGTCCCCTGGCACCTATTATACGACCTTTGCATAGTTTTAACCTAGATTTAATTATATCACCATGAAGTATCATGTTAAAGCATGACGAAGCCTGGCTCGAGAGCATAATGCAGAAAAGGCTACGAACAACCGACACTGCTTCACGCTCAGATTCTCGGTTCACTTGCGACAGATGTGGCATGAGATGCCGAGCTGCCGGACTAAGTCTCAGGAGAAGATGTATGAGATAGAACACAGCATTGCAACAATCATCTGACAACATGATGGACATGGCCTATGATGATATTGAAGTTAATAATTCAATTACCTTTTGTGAAGGGTTGTACCGGAATATTTCATTCATATCCCTATACCACTTGACAGAGTGGAGTTTCTGGTCATCCATCTGGAAGTGGCAGCTGAGCTCAGCCGCTCGCCGAGGGTCCGCGTACAGAGGCACTTTCAGCTGTGTGATGTCGTGGGCCGATGTTATTGCTGTAGACAAAAGTCGAATTTAAAATGCCGCAAGAAAATTGTTATAACAGCTTTTACGTAAAATAACTATGATCTTGAGACTTTCGAAAACTTATCAAAAAGCAATGAAATACGGTCGCATTTATTTTAATTCAGTTATATTATTTGACCCTACTTCTTCCGCTTCGCACGGAGTAGTTACTGATGGCAAGAAAACAATACTACTCTAAGGATTATAATATTGTAAGGTAATATATTTTTTATATATTATATGAACGTCGTTGGACTGAAATGTTCTGTAAAGCAAAGGTATAGATCCGAGTCGGTCAGCTCCAATTTTGAGAGAAAAAACATTACTTTATGCCGTACTATAAGTAGCATTTATTCATGGCATGTATTTAAAAAAATCTTTTTATACTTATAGGCTATCTTTTCCACCAAATCTAATCAGTAGTTTAATCGTAGAGAAGTACCTAGTACTACCTCACAAACCTATCTAATCTGCGGAGAGAGGATGTATGTATGTGTATGCTTAAACTAACTACAGTAGATTCAAATACTTGGCTAGGATTGCAAACGGTTGCCAACACCTACTGTTTGGGATCTAAATAGGAATGGTTACATCGCGAATTAGTCTTAGTAATCACCTTGTTATACTTACCACGCAAAGGTATCTGTACAAATATTTTTTTGGTCTTATTAAAATTTTTTACTCAAGGTTTCATGGCAACATACCTACTTGACAATAAAATTATATATAAATATCTATACATAGTACATACATACTGCACTAAATGCATAATTATGAAAGTATATTATGGTATAGGAAAAAAAAAACTATTTCTAAAAAAAATATCTCTCTGCCTGACTCTCTCTATATGTTGGTTCCGTCTAATCTCCGAAACGGCTGAACCGATTTTAACGGGACCTTCACTGACGGATAGCTAATGTCACATATATTATATTAAAGTATTTTATTTTTTTTCGAAAGAAAAATCCAGTTTTAAAAATCAATTGAAAATGTATGAACGCAGTTTTTTACATCTCTCAGGAAAACATATATATGGTAGAACCGGTAGTGAAAAACCTAATCTTTTTTTAAGTCGGTTAGTAACTGGAGAATACAACAACAAAATATACTTAATAACTATCACGATTACATTGTTTTTATCTATAATTCGAAAAAGTAATACAACTTGTTGTAACATTGCCAAATACCCGCAATGTTTTATGTTGATTACGTAAAAATGTAAGTCCGAATAGTAAGCCTTGCTGTCGTATTGCTAGGCGATCGTGGCAGCTCATTTAAAGTTTCCTCGAACCGACAAATATTATTACCAACTAGATTTATTTAAAGTCCGGAATATAGTGCAAGGATTGCTTGTAATAAAACTTAATTTATATACAAAGGAAAAGTTTTTTTTTTATATTTTAGTACTCAGAGAATAAACATATGCTCACGTCTATATTCCCCGAAGGGGTAGGCAGAAGTGTGTATTAATAACACCCACTTTTCACCGATGATGATTAAGTGCCAACGTGACAGATGGTGAGTCTAGCGCCGTTTCAAGCTCAATACATACGTCTTTGAATTACTTCTCAGATATATGCAGGTTTTATCACGACGATTTCTTTCACCGTAAAGCACGTGGCGTAAATTCACTGTACATAAGTTTCTAGAAAAAGTCATTGGTCTAGGCCCCGCTGGGATTCGAACTTGCGTCGCTTGCGTAGACACAGATTGCCCAAACCCCAACGCCACCATGCCTTTTTTCACAGAATAACATTTATTAAAATCAAAAATACCTTCATAATCTATACATCTATATATCTATACAGATATATAAAATTGAAGTGTCTATTTGTAATTCCAAAATAACAGCTTTTCACTAAATGCATATCAATGTGCACGCTACTGACACCAAAAACCAAGTTTTAAAATTTCTGTCTGTCTGTCTGTTTGTTCCGGGTAATCTCTGAAACGGCTGGACCGACTTTAGCGGGACTTTCACTGACAGGTAGCTGATGTTTCAAGGAGTAACTTAGACTACTTTTATTCATTAAAAATATTAGGGTTCACGTGACATGAGGCATGAAACTAAATCTACGCGGGTGAAACCGCAGGGCACAGCTAGTAATAAATAATATCACAGTATCCCTTTGCGTCTATCTGGGGACCAACTATGACGAGCAGAGCGTATTAAGAACTGCTTAGCTTTGAAGTTTAATTTTACGGTATAATAATGAAACGTCATAACTCAGAAATAGAATACGCTCTGCTTAAACTGACGATGGTAACCCCCCGATTTATGACAAAGTTATTGATTTCCTAAAATACTCAATTGCCTTAAGTAAGCCTGAAGATAGCTCTTAGAGGTTATAAACACACTTGAATTCGCAGGTTTATGGCTATGCGTAAGGCTGTCATTGGTTATATTCCAGTTGCTGTCTAGATTGCCGTATTTACTATGAAGTTAGTATTATCTCCGAGGTTATTTAAACTCACAGCAAATACTACGTAAAATATTATAAAATAACCCTAATGGATTCACCATTAGGATTTTTATTTGATCTCTAATTCGATCCATAATGCGTAGCAAAAGTAATACGTAGAACAGCTACGGCGTAGGTGTTAAGCGTAGAGGTACCCCGAGCTACGAATGCTAATTAAAGCTCCGATGAACACCATTATAACGTATCAAATTAATATAATTTTGGTAACGTTAATTATTTAGCTAATTAAAACGCTTATACGTGGATTACGCACAGTGGCTGTTATGAAATATTATATTCTTGAAAAGATTTGAAGAGTATCAAAATGCTATTAGCCTGCTCATAATTCTTTGTACCATAATAATTGTGAATAAAATACCCTCTCTTGGTGCACAAGGAATGTTTGATGACAATTAAATACTAACTAAATAGTAAATGAACGAAATCAGATTAACAGCTACTTAATCTACGAAATGGCAGCGATAAATAAAACTTGTCGTTGCCAAAAACCCAAAATTATGCTGCAATATCTGGCCGATGTAATTACACCGCCCAGAAGTACACCACAAGTAGTATGGCAGTAACTTTTTATGAGAATGGTATGCCCTGGTTTGCACGAGCGGGATTTACCGACAAAAGTTATGGGGGTGCCAACATAAAAATAATAATCAGTCTTGATTACGGTTTTAGAAGCTTTGGTCTGTTTCGTTATTACTTAATTTTGTTCTTTGTTAATTCTGTTATAAGGTTTTATATTGTGTGCGTGTTAATGAGTTAAGGAAGATTTTGAATCTATACATCTATACAAATAAATAAAATGTAAATGTCTGTTTGCCAAAATCACAGCATTTTAAACAATTTCTCGGTCTGTCTGTTTGTTCCGGGTTAATCTCTGAAACGGCTAGATCGATTTTAACGGGACTTTCACTGGCAGGTAGCTGATGTTTCAAGGAGTAACTTAGGCTACTTTTATTTATTAAAAATATAAGGGCTCAACAACAATAAGGATGAAACTAAATCTACGCGGGTGAACTGCGGGGCACAGCTAGTTAAGAAATAAATATTTATTCTTTCCTTCAGTGTAAAACTTATGCAGTGACTTCACTACACAATTTTTGTGTTATATTTTTTACATTTAACATAACGGTATGATTTTATTCTTAAAACAGGGGCCTACGGGCCTACTATAGGGAGCATCATCGGTTCAAGCAGAGCGTATTAAGAATTTCTGAGAATAAGAGAAGTTCCTGATACGCGCTGCTTAAGCGATCATAGTTGGGTCCCGGTTCTTAAAAAAATACTTGGTAGGAAATAGGATGATGGCAACAAATCGTTGAGCTTAGCTGCGATCCTATTCGGTTTTAGTCCTATCGTAGCGCGATCGGGAAACACGCGAATACCAAGTCTCGATAAGACTATAATCGAACGAGTTTGCAACTTCAACCATATTTGAATTGTGTATTTTATAACCATATGAGAATTAGCCTACAGGCATTTGAATATAGAGCATTTGGCTTTTAGCTAACCAGTTTCGAAAAATGGTTTCTATACGTTTTTAAAACTTGGAATGCCTAACTGAAATCCTCTCATACTTCGGCGAGCACTAAAAGTAGTCATAAGATTTTCGTTCCTCAGCTTTAGTAGTTTTTCCTTTTACCCCGAAGAGTCTATCGGTAAGGCCAGACTTTTATTATACGACTGGGCTCCACATTCGCTGAAAACTACATTTCAGCTGAAGAGCTTCAAATTGTATTGAAGTGTATGAAAAGTTGGAAAATTTGTGAGTTTTGTAAGAAAGACATGGTGTTTTCCTGCTTTTTAGTTATTATGGAATAAAATGACTTACGCATTTCAATACTAGAGAGGTAATTTAATATATCGGCAAATAGATGGACTTAAAAATCGACTTTTAACATATGAAATCTATGCGGCTTGGCCGATTTTCATGAACGTTTTTGTGTGTATTCGTATTTCATACCTCTATGTGATAAGGGTAGTCCACCCCAAGTGATAAGGGTAGTTTGCATACTAGCTGTGCCCGCGGTTCGACCACGTATACTTAATTCCATTGATGGCCCGTGGAAACTTGATTTCTTAAATAAAAGGTTCCCTATGCTACTCCTTTTAATATTAGCTATCTGCCATTGAAATTCCCGTTTAAATTAGTCCAGCCGTTTTGGACAGAAGCCGGAATAAACAGACACACGGACAGACGGGTTTTTATGTAGGTATTTTCATATGCATTTTGCGAAAAGTTTTTAATTTGGAATTGCAAACAGGCACTTCAATTTTATTTATCTGTATAGATTTGAGGACTGGACATAAATTTAATGCAGCTGATTTTAAAACAAAGAGATGTCTGCGGTCGGCTTGGATCGAGGGAGACTTCTTCAATTATTCATGTATTGATTTTGCCTGCTGGTCTAAGTTAATTTTACTTAGTTTGAAATTGAACATAGGGTTTGCCCAGATTATTGAAACAAACTTAGTATTAGTTTAGTACGAAATTCAAATTCAGAATTTGGAGCTAGAAATTATAAGTTTATATTGTTTTAAATAATAGACTATATAGTTGGTCCGGTAGTCGCAAGCGCTACGGAACGAGGTTGTGGGTTCGATCCCGGGATTTATAGGTTTTTCCATCGCTAATTCACAGTGACAACCCGTAGTATGGATTAGTGTCTGGTTAATGGCAATAGGCTCGCCAATATTACATAGGGCTCATGTACCAATCTGTCTAGCCCTTCGGCAAATGCAGGCGTGAGCATATCTATATTATGATTTTAATAAACAAAATGTCTGAAGATATCACATCTCACACAATACATACCGTATTGTGTGAGATGTGATATATTTTTTATTCTAATGGACGTATAATATTATCCATTGAAATCTTTCTACGATCAGAGAATCAGCATTACTATTCAACGTGGCAATGCTGCCAGCCTTCTTGGCACGATCCCAAGAGACACCGACTTGGGACAAATTTTCTACCTTTAATTAGTTTTAAGTACTGTTCCTTGTATATATAATTAAGTTTTTATTCTTAGTTAGATAGTACACATAGATTCTATAGATATACAGCCCCATATTCTACTAGCTTCACATACTGCTGGAGGTCAAATTATAGTAGCCGTGCGTGCATTAACGACATTGCATGATCCTGCATAGCTATTTGAAATAAGACTTTAAGCAAACCCAAACAAGGTCTACATTTGTTTGTAAAAGCTAAATCTGCGTAACCGTTTTGAATGCTTTGTCTCTGTTCCAGCTTATGAGCTGAACCGTAACAATAACGTAGCTCTGTCCCAAAATTACAGCTAAAATATACAGGACTAGCTGTGCCCCGCGGTTTCACGCGCGTAGATTTAGTTTCTTGCTTCATGTCGCGGAACCATAATATTTTTAATAAATAAAAGTAGCCTAAGTTACTCCTTGAAACATCAGCTACCTGCCAGTGAAAGTCCCGTTAAAATCGGTCCAGCCGTTTCAGAGATTACCCGGAACAAACAGACAGACAGACAGACAGACAGACGGACAGACAGAGAAAAATTTTAAAACTTGGGTTTTCGATGTCAGTAGCGTGTATACTTTCATATGCATTTAGTGAAAAGCTGTTATTTTGGAATTACAAACAGACACTTCAATTTTATTTATCTGTATAGATTATGTTTGTGATGAAAACTATGGGATTTTAATTCAAGATTACTGCCACGCGTTGTTCGAACTTATTTAAATGAGGTCACCCAGTTTTACTTTGTTACTATAATAGCACAAAAAGGATATTAGTGGAGGAAAATATCGGTCTCGGTAATAAATTATGTTTTAATTTTTTCTTTTCTTTCTAACTAACAACAGAATAACGCGTCTATCTTAAATATAAATTAATGGAAAAGAACTTTATAAAAACAAGCTTTTGTGTTCTACACACTTTTTTGTACAATCTGTGGTAAAAATCTGGTCCACCATCTTGGATGATCCACCATATTAGAATTAGACTGACATCACATAGCTAGCATGCATTGTCGTCCAAAATAAGCGTATATACCGAATTTCAGCTCGGCGGTTAAAGATGATTGAACATTCAGTTGCAAGATTACACCCGGACAAACATATATACATTGTAAGTTAATAAAAGCTTGTGAAAATTCAAGTACTTCTTAAAATGGTTAGAATAATAAAAAATTCCATCTCAAAACCTTCTCCAAATCCTGCAAATGATCTGCCTAGCAAGGTTCACATGTGTCGAATTTTTCCTTCCCTTATTAAGCGTGTTCCTACAGGGAGCTAACTATGATTGTTGTAAGCAGAGCTATTAAGAACTTCTAAGCTTTGTCGTTTCAATGCGGTCCGCCAAGAAATACCTTTCTACGTGCTAATTAAAGAACGTAATTGACCCCCAGTTCTTTAAATGTAAGTAAAATTTCAGACCGCAACGGCTATTTTCTCCATGTATATCATAGCTCTGTACAAAGACATTCAGCTTACCAAAGAAAACACACCTTCACGCCTCCCTAACCTCATGAACCGCGAACTGTAATAAATTATGACAAAATGTATGCTTAACACACACGGGAAAGTAGAAAACAAATATTTGCACAGGCTAAGGGCTTGTACACGTGCTATTAATTCGTGTCCAACACCTCAGCCGTTAAATTTTTCAAAGAATTCAACCGTAATGAGTTATAACACCCTCTCATCATGATCTCTCTGGTCTTGTCCCATACACTGTCGGGGTCGGCACTTGATTCCATCCTATGTGACTGATCTACTGATTTTTATACGAAGTGACTGTCAGTAAAAAATCAGTAATCTGGATTAATACCAGTTGTCAGACTCTCTTAAGTCTCTGACTGACCTGTAACAATTGCCAAAGATGATAAATTAGCAAACGGGACCGACAGTCTGCCGTGTTCTCCGTTGCACGGAGGGATCTCGGTCGGTCACCCATTCAACAATTGTCTCGGGTTAGGGATGGTAAACTTTGCTGATCGAATGATATTCGCAACTGTGCCATGAGCTACTCATATATGTATATAATACCCTCATAGTAGTTATAATTAAAAATGCTATCGTGTGCTCCGTTTTGCAAATGAAACGTGCTAAATAATAATGTTCGTTCGCAATGGAATTATCCAGATTAAGACAGCTGTATTTTTAATTCAATTATGATAATACAATTACAGTTTTAGTCGCCGTGGTTCAGCTATAAGGGCGAGTGTACTTTTGCTATTCCTTTGAATAAATAATACACTCGGGAAATACTCATGGCTGGATATTTTCCACAGAAACGGCGACAGACTTATAACTTGGCATGCTTACCTAAAAAATATTGCAGAATAGTAATTAAAGGATAATCTATTCAGTAAAAATTCCAGTGACTGGAAGCGAAAATCACAGAATCGGGTTAAGTGGCGTACCTTGGGAGAGGCCTATCTAGCAGTGGACTAGGATAGGCTGATGATGATGATGAAATAAAATTCAGACTCGAATCACCAAAATGCTTGGTTATACACTTTGGTGACCTTTACGTGGTGAATACAGTAATTTATTTGAAACTTGAATCTATATCTATACAGATAAATAAAATTTAAGTGTCTGTTTCTAATTCTAAATAAATCGTTTTTAACTAAATGCATATATGAAAGTATATACGGTACCTACTCTTCTTCATTTAAGAGTCTCGTCGGTGTAGCTGATGAAGCTCCCTCCGCTTGTTCCTGTCCAGTTCTGCTTCTTTGACCTTCTTATATGACGTGACGATTATTTAATAAAGAATATAAAAAAAAACTGTCTGAAAAAGTCTGTTTGTTCCGGCTAATATCCGTATAAAAAAAAACAGTAGGGTTCAGCGGGCCACCCATGAAATTAAATCTACGCGGGTGAAACCGCAGAGCACAGTTAGTCTCCAATATAGTAACAAATATTCAAATTATTTATGACATTAATTTAAAGAACCAACTTTGTTCTACGCTTTCCTAATTTTGTGTTTAAAACATTGAATAACTTGGCAGAGTTAAGTTTAAAGCTCTTGGAATATTGAGTTGTTTTAAGTAACAAGTACATAAAGTGGTTAAGTTATGGTGGACTTCGAGTGAGTTCTTGTGACTTGAGTGATGCTCAATTATATTGATTCTGATAACTTACTATGGAGTTTTGACAAGGATATTATATTTTATTAAGTTGTTTAGATTAATTTAATTGGCTAAGCGTTGTCTTACTAATAACTACGAGTATCGTAGCGTTTTTATAAATATGCGTTGCATACATCGCTAAAAGATAATATAAGCTAATACCTGCTCGAAAAATATAATATAGTAGTGTATTCAAGCGAGTATTATATTACATTATGCATTTTAAAACACGCAATGTTATCCCAAAATTGAATGTAATTGAATCAGTGTTGTTACACTTATGTTTTATTACAAGAGAACTTGTCCTCTGTAGATAACTACGCTTACATTAATTATAATGTTACGGAGACATCAATGGAATTGTTTGGAAATAAAATCAAAGAAAATAAAAAAACCTCATAACACTTTAAAAGGAGTTTTTGTTATATTTCTACGTAATTTATTCGTGAAACGAAAAATTCCAGTCCATTTACTCTACTTGAGCACTTTGGTTCGGTGAAGGGAAAGAAATGCTTTTAATAAAAGTAATTTTGGAACAAATTTACTCGATCTGCCTCGAATAAAGGTTGAATAATAATTATAGTGGGTGGGGGAGGCCACAGAGTAATTTACTTAAGTTGCCTCACTGAACTGTTCTACAGAGTTGACTGTCCCTATATTCAAATATTACAATCAACAAACGAACTGGATTCTACTGAATATTCATCTCGTTAAGCTGTGTCATTACTTGACTAATGTTTTTATTAATCCAATAAGACAATCTTTAACAAAGTGTACGTGTCGCCATGAGTCAACTTAATTCTCTGCTTAAATTTATTAGGGTTAATTAAGGTCAAAGTAAACAGGTAGTTACTGAAATAAATTATAGTAAGTTGTAAAAGTCTCCAAAGGCTTTTAAGTAGGTCATCAACCTTTTGGATACCTAAACTAGGAGTAATATGGGTTTAAGGGTGCGATTCATTTCTCTAGAACATATAGCATAGCGTGTGGCAGTCCCCTCACTATGTCCCTAAGGACACTTTTGATAAAACTAATTTCGCAATAACCAAACACACAGGTACGTACAAGCGTTCCAATACAATTTACTTTAGTGTTAACCTAATTACATGAGGTTCACGCTCATACGAATTCCCATTTGTTTTACAATTTATTGCCTTAATTTTGCACGGTATGAAGTAAAAATTATCGTCATATACACGTTTCAGTGGGTTATTCTCCATTATCATAATGGAGAATAACCCACCATTCATTATGTTTTAAAGAACACAGGATTTTTTTATTGGTGTGGGCGACGAAACGTCTTTCCGTGTTCGGTGGGGTGACTATAGGAATCTATACATCTATACAGATAAATAAAATTGGAGTGTCTGTTTGTAATTCCAAAATAACAGTTTTTCACTTAATGCATATGAAAGTATACACGCTACTAACAGTAAAAAAACAAGTTACAAAATTTTTCTCTGTCTGTCTGTCCGTCTGTCTGTCTGTCTGTCTGTTTGTTCCGGGTAATCTCTGAAACGGCTGGATGGATTTTAACGGGACTTTCACTGGTAGGTAGCTGATGTTTCAATAGTAACTTTAGTCGAACGCTAAAATTAAACCGCGATTGGTCTCAGCGGGATGGCCAAGCTTTCCTCGATAAAAGGGCTATCTGACACTAAAAGTTTTTTTTAAATTGGATATGTAGTTCTCGAAATAAGCGCGGTCAAACAAACAAACTCTTTAGCTATATTAATATAGTGTGCATGTATAGATATATATACATTATGTAGTTTGTGTACAGTAAGGACAGCCTGGTGTTATCACCTTACTATTATGAGCAAGGCCTCAAATTCTGAAATCGAGCACGAAACCTGATCCCATACGGCAGTTAACATTTCAACGAGTCGTATCGAGTAACAAAACGTTGTCTGTGAAGCGCTTTAAAATGAACCGTCATATTTTTCCCGAATTGAATAGTGATTTGTCCGATAGCTTTTTCTCTCTCCTCCATAGTGTTTGGTAGTTGACAATTTTTCATAACTATATCAAAAGATAGAAGCATTGTCGCCAATATTGGCTGAAAGCCAGCACTCTACCTCACTGTTATAGCCCGTGCATTTGTTCATAACTTCTTTATTCCTTATAATTTAGTTTTTGGGTGAACAAATAGTCGGTTAGTGATCACCGCAATTAATACAACACATGATATACGTATAAATCAAGATTAAAAATATATTTATTTGATTAAACTTTTTAAGAAATACTTTCAATACGTCAAAACGAAAACATAAAATGTCTTTCTATTTTTGTGTTCCAGTTAATCTTTGAAACGTCACTGGCAGGTAGCTGATGTTACAAAGAGAAACAAGAGCTAGTTTTATTTAAAAGCAAAATAAGGTTCCGTGGAATAAAGCCAGCCATTAAGTTAAGTTTACGCGGATCAAACTGCGAGGCACATCTAGTAATAAAAAAGTTTCAGAGGTATTCTTTAGGATTAGTGAACCAATTAATAATGGTTATATTTATTGACTCCACGTGAACAAAATCGAAGCAGAAGCTCATCTTCTCTAACATGAAAATGAATCGCTGAATATGTTGCTAAGCGAAATTTCGAAGGCAGCTGAACCGATTTTGTTAATTCTTTTTTTTAGAATATTGCTTAAAGTACGAGAATGGTGCTTACGGATAGAAAAATTTTGAAAATAGCCTGTAAAGTTCTTAAAACTGATATAAACGAATTTTAAGCGGTACGAAGTTCGCCTGGTCAGCTAATATGAAACAAAGGTGTCGCGTTTGAACATGACGCTGCGTTAATCTGAGGGTAACATTATTTTGGTAACTTACGTACATTATTAGCTAATTAGCTAGACGCTTCATTACTTCCTTAGTTTGTGACAAAAGCAAATTGTTATCAAACTGATGATCGCCGTCATCGTTCAACCACAGAACACGCGACGAAGATGTCTTGCATTTGAATTTGCGGTTTGGGTTTGGTCCGGTCACGAGTAAAGAACGCACAGCTAAACATTTTGGGGTTACTGCACATGTTTTTATTCGCCTTGCGCCTTACAAATAGACAAAGACAGACTCATAAAATGACTGCTGCGCATTCATAGGTACTCGTTCTTAACTCGTGACGGGACTCATCTATGCATATAAAATACTCAGTCCTGAATGAGTGACTGACGGATTTACACACAGCTTAAACCGCTGATCGTAAATACCTGAAACTTGGGGATGTGTTTTTTATATGACTAAGAAGAAAAAGTTTTCAGAAGTTCTACTGCATGCTAAAGCCATATTATAAAATCCTTTAAGCAGCATTTATTATGTCATTCTAGTCCACAAAACTAATGTATAGCACAACTTACGCAGTATTTCGAACCATTGAACATTGTAGAAACGATTGGAATTCAATTCAAAATATACACCGATAATACGCGTACTGGGGGCCTACCATCATCAGTTTAAGCAGAGCGTAGTAAGAACTACTAAGCTTTGAGGTTTAATTTTTGTACCGTAAACTTAATGCTAAAGCTATGTAGATCTAAATACGCGCTTACGCGATCATATTTAGCCCTCAGGGTTCATCATAGGAAGCTTAATTAACATGAAAATATCTGATTACTTTCTATTAACATGAACGTTAATTCAATATTTTTACCAAATGAAAAATTGCGTTACCTATTATGATAGCTAATATACATACAGGTATACAGGCAATATTTTGTTTTCGTAAAATTTCGATCGTCAGGACGGTCGTTACCATAATAATTGCTGGTTAATATAACTAGAAACAACGCAATCGTATTCCCGTAATGATTACATTTACATTGAGTATCATGAGTATTCGCTCAGACAATAATTATGTTTTGCTTAGAAGTGGAATATTGTAGACGATTATCTGATTTATTTTATTCTACCCAATATTATTATGGATCATATTCGCAACTGTATATTATATTTCATTTTAATGTTCTCACAATAAAAATATTCCAATTTAATGTTGGAATATTTTTATTGTGAGGTATTTTTTATGAATACGCCTGCGAACATAATGTGGGTGTACAAATATGATAAGCGAAAGCAGAACAGAATTTTAAAGTTAAAAAAGAAATTATTTAATAAGGACGTAAAAGATTTTACAAACTCAACACCAAAGTAATAAAATCGAATGGAATTGCATTGCATTGATATTCATTATATGCATGAATAAGAAAAAAGACCATGACAAGAAAAGATTAAATATCTATTTACTGCACATTGAAGTTAATTAGGTATTTAGTTCAGACCGACTCAAAAAGACTATCAGGCGACTGGACCGCGGTTCCATTCTAGAAGTGGTCCCAGTCACCTATATCCTCAAATACGCATCTACCTAATAATTTAACAACATATAATAATATTTTCGTAACATACCGTATCTATGAAGTCGATTACATTATCTGTAATCCCAAAGAAGATGCCAATAAATCTTGGTATTATTAATAAGTAGTAGACATTTCATCTGTTTATATTAATCTCGGAAAAACAAGTTCGAAAAGTGTTATTCCGGCAGTAAATCTGTCTACAAGCAATACACTTGCTGCGAGTTAATCATAATAACGAAACAAGTTTACAAGATAATGTGTTAAGCAGTGTTTAAAATAATGTGTTGAAAGCTTTATAAACCTCACTAAACACACAATTGGGTAACGATTCCTTACAAACTATCGACTACTTAAGTTAAAAGCATCTTACACAACGGCTCACAATATAAAAGGTGTAAACGTAATTAGTTCTATTTCTTTCTGATTTGGGGAACCGTGGTGGCCGTGGAGTTTGAACAGTAGCCTGTTTCGCAAGCGACGTAAGTGTGAAACCCAGCGGCCTGCAAAAGACTGCCTAAGACATAAATGCAGTAATTTCAACCCACGTGCTTTACGTTGAAAGAAATCATAGTGAGGAAACCTCCATGAATATGTCTGAGAAGTAATGGTAAGTAACTAAGACAGCGATGAACTCACCCTCTGTCACGTTGGCACTGAATCATATTCGGCGAAATGTGTGTAAGTACACCTTTACCTACCCCTTTGTGGAATACTAGCGTGAGTATATGTGCGGCCATCACGAGTTATGACCGCTTAGAGAAAATAATAGGGAAAACTGCTCATTTATTTTATTCATCTCTGCAAACGGATAGACACAGACAGACTCATAAAATGACTACTTCTATAAATTCAAGATCAGCGCTCATAACTCGTGACGGCTACTTTATGCATGGAAACTATCACTGCTATTTTATGACGACGTAAGAAAATCATCAAAAAGTCAGAAGCACAAGGTTGAGTTAAAAACATGCATATTTCAAAATAAAGTTTCGCGATCATAAAGACTATTTACAACATCCTACTATTTATATTGCGGTTCTTTCCATAAAGTCACGTATTCACGAGCAAGCCAACATAAGGTCAGATCGTATTATTATGCAAACTGTGAAATATAAACCATAGATAAGTTCATGGTCATTTACCCCGGGGCAAAGCGCCGTAATTCACGGTAACTGCGGATCTGAAATATGCATATTACGTTCGTATCAATGTTTCATTGCCAACGTGTATAACCAGGGATCTACAAAGCATTTAACAAACCTATGCAAAATGCCCTTTTAATTATTTATTTTAATTGTGAGTATTAAAGAATATCTTTTGAAGGATATAGATCACTGTTATAGCAGTATATAACGTATTACTTCTCAACTGAAAGCTAAGAAGTCTTTAATACGCCGATGGTAGGACCCCTGGGGGCCTATTTTCATCGGTTAGCTTTCATCATCGCTTAGCTTTGACGTTTCATTAGCATAGCTTTGAAGTTAGTAAGACGTCACTGCAATACGATGGTAGAAGCCCCCTAGAAAATACTTGGATTATATAAGGGATGTAATTTATGTGTGTACTACCAAAAAGCAATACGAAACCCAATGACATAAATGTCAAGTCAGGCTAGTTTATTGACGTTTTGTTGATTATGTTAGTAAGTCAGGACCCCGGATAAGTTTTTCATACATCCTACTAATATTATAAAATGTGAATGTAAGTTTTTTGTTAAGCTTTCACGCAAAAACTACCTAACTGATCATCATTAAACTTTTTACCCATATACTTGGGAGGTGTTAGAAGTAACACAATTTTTTTTTTTTAAATATTCCTATTTGAGCGGTACTGTGAGTAAGAGCCTAGTTAAACATATTTATTTATAATTTTTTATTTTAGCACCAAATTAGTCTTTATATCTATACAGATAAATAAGATTGAAGTGTCTGTTTGTAATTCCAAAATATCAGCTTTTCACTAATTGTATATGAAAGTATACACGCTACTGACACTAAAAAACCAAGTTATAAAATTTTTCTCTGTCTGTCTGTTTGTTCCGGGTAATCTCCGAAACGGCTGGACCGATTTTAACAGGACTTACTGGCAGCTAGCTAATGTTTCAAGCAGTAACTTTGGCTACTTTCATTTATAAAAAAATGTAGGGATCCGCAACAATAAGGATGAAACTAAATCTACGCGGGTGAAACCGCGGGGCACAGCTAGTCATGTAATAAAATCAACCCTTGTTAATGTTCATATTTTCAATTTCTAGCACACAAAAGTGTTACGGAGTTTATAAAACGTTAGGACACATTCAAGCTCTCAGGCACGTAATGTGCATGTTTTACTTCCCAGCGGAAACTTTCATTTCGCCCGCTGCACCGCCGTTCAAGTTATGTAACTTACCTTTATAATGGGTATTACACACACAAGGGGAAAATGTTAAGTTCCGCTCATATTATTATTAGTAAAATATGACTTCCCAGACCGGAGATGAAACTCTAAGTACACGTTGACAGAATGTAAGAATATGAATTCTTTAATATCAAGTGCGCGCTATCTTCTTCAGTACAAAAGAGAATGTAAGCAGGACGGCTTTCTAAATTGGACGAGATTTGTCGCACACACGCATAAATGGTCTTATATGACGATCTTGGACTAAGACTTCTACCACGAGCTCTAACTATCTAGCTTTTGTAGTTCGTCTCATTACAAGAGTCAGGTATTAAATTTAAATTTAAAATTAAATCTAACTGCCTCATTGGTGTGGTGGTCGCAATTGCTAATGCGGAATATGAGGTCCTAGGTATGATTCACGGCTCAAAGCAAAGAAAGTGTTATTGGGTTTTTCTATCTGTAGTTCTCCAGGGCCTATAAAGGAAGTAACATTATCCTCACGCTTCGCTAGTAGAAACGATACAAAATGTACGGGAGTGACAATGTCACGTGATTGATTAATGTAATTTCAATAAATTTTTTATCGTTTCTATAGCGTTTTATATAGCGTAAGCGTGAGAGAATTTTACTTTGTCTAGATCAACTGCAGCAGCCCGGAGTTTTATTAGTGCATATGTTTCTGAAAATGTGTGGAAGCTGGCCTCCTGTATGTTTTTATTTCGTGCTAACAGGGTAGTAATATACGTTCACATCCCCTTTATTGCGAATTATGTAAGTGGTTACTTATTTATTTAGTACAGCTGTGATATCTCAATGTCTACTACGGCTTACTCGACTCTAACAACGTCATAATCCAATATTAACTTCGTAAAATTTGTCAACTGATTTTGCTTTTAGAACTGTTTAAGTATCTAGTTAATGTTAAGGTAATTTGTAATTGTATGAATATCAAAGTATAAGCTCCAATAAAAAGGCAACTTTTTTGAATTTGCATGACGTGTGACTACATTTATTGCAAAACCTAAAATAATACGACGCGCTGTTAAATTTTTTTGGTTTGGCGCTAACTTGAAAAAACTATATATATTGAATATACTGATACGAGACAACAAGTTACTAATATCATTATCTTTCATAGCACTAATGAATATTTTAGAGGCAAAAAAGAACTGAAAACCCTAAAAATATATCTGAAGACGCTTAATGACAAATATTTTTCGTGAGATTATCTGTGAGTGTAAACTCGTGTTATTGTGACAATGTGTAATGCGCGTACTAAGTATACTGAACGTTAAATCACTCCAACAAAGGAGGATGGCAACTATGAACTCCTCTTTGCCAGAAAAACCAGGAATGATGGATTATGGTACAACATTTTCGTATAGCAACGTGTGTACCTACATATAATACTTACATTGAGCTGCAGAAACCCGTTTTATTTTCATTTATTAAGACAGAAATAGTTGCAAGCAATTAAGGACGCGAAGCTATTGTTTACAGAGAAGCTTTGCAGAATAAACAACATAGTAGAAGAGACCCGGATATCGATACGTACAGATAAAATAAACTGTATATAACTTTATCTACTGAGCAGATGAAGAAGTTAATGTATTGTGTGGTTTGGCACCACAGAATATATGTATTTATTTGTAGGTTTTTGTTAATACTTAAAAGTTTAAAGCACGTGTTTCTTTTTATACAATAAAGTTGGAAAACAAGCGTACAGTCTGCCTGATGTTAGCGGCCACTGCAACCTATGAACATGACCAACGTGTCACATATTGGCCACCTATTAAAGAATGGAATCGCTGCGCCAACATACTAAAAGAGTTTCACTATTCGCAACTCCATCCATTCCCAGTTCTCCCCTCTGTGAAGCATTAGCGACCCTTCTCACCTTACAAAAACAATACTACTCAAGGGTGTGACTAAACCGTTCGTTTATCTGTATCCAAATTAGCTTATTTGTTCCTCAAATATTCCTAGTTCAAAAACTGACCTGACATCACTGAATTTCACTAGTAGGAATATAACAGAGTGCGAAAGGAAATTCGACTCGCTGTGTAAAACTTTTCCGTTTATTTAGTGGAGCATGATTACGGGAAACAAAATTGTCTATACTTGTTTTCACGTGTTTTTCTTTCTTTCATCGCTAACGTTATTCGCTCACAATTTGTTTCTTGAAGCGAGTCAGAAGTGCTATCTGGAATGTATTAATTTATTTTAACGAGTACAATTCTACTTCAATGAATACACATTTCATGCTGTAAGTTGTATGATAATTAATAACAAAATAATATTATGTCTGTCTCGTAAGTCTAGTAGTATAAACGCGATCTTCTATGTAGCCTGTATGGGTTCAATCCTCGGATCGGCAAAGTATTTTTCCATTCATCAATTCCATCTGTAATTTCCCAGTAGCCCAGAGTCTAGATTAGTACCCAGTTAATGGCAGTAAGCTCACCCCCTATAACATGGGACTCAAATAGAACTGGCTAAATATTGGTCATTGATGGGGATTGAATTCGCATATACATATAGTTCTCATTTTAGATACTTAGATACTTTGCAGGCAAGCATCGGCCACCTTTTATCTTCTTCAACAAATGAACACAAAAAAAACAGGTTTACGGTGTGGTGGTATGAGCTGTGGTTTTGACAATTGTTTTCAAAAAGGCAGAAGAGATAAACACCCAATTTTCTCCGAAAAAAAATACGTGCATAATTTGCCAATCTTGGAATATTATCGCTAGCACTCAAGCAAGGCATCGGTACTAGATTTTCAAAGTACGAACTTATTATCAAAATGCACACCAATTAAGTCTTGAACACTATTAATCTCCAAGCGCTCCTTATATGTTACTTCCAGTTTCTCGAAGACGCTCCAAGTTCCATTTAACTCCGCTCAAAGTCAATTTGTGGTCGCCGCCGTGCATTATCGAAGTTACAAGTAGAGTATGGACTCCAGATTGGCATCTTAAAACTGCTCCAGGGCAGTTTGTTACTAAAATTTTGATACGTGGTCTGTTTGGTGCTTGTGGAATTTGTTTTTCCACTTAAAATTAATTACTATTTATTATTTTAAGCAATGTTCTCACTCGCAGAGGGTATGTTTTAATTTATTCCCTAATTTGCACGTAGATTTTTTTTCATTGTTCAACGTAGATTTTTTTGTCATACCTATTTCTTCACAGCAATGAAAATATAGCAACGTTTAACTAACAGGGGCAAAATAATTAAATCAATACAATAATTTTGACATCATCGCTCGTACAGAGTTTGAGAATCCATTTTTGTAAATTGTCTTTATTATAATTTCCTTTTGGTTTTAAATATAAGCGCTTTGGCATTAGCTGTAAGTTTATATATTCAAATTATAAATAAATAAATTATCTAGTACCTTTTTTTATGTTTCTTATTATTTATTTATTTACCATAAGCCCGATGTGTCCCACAGCTGGGCAAAGGACTCCCTTCCCTCGTTCCATCCTTTCCGATCCAGGGCTTTCTCAAGCCAGGCCTTATTATTAAAATTCTAAAAATGTTTCTTTCTATTTTTATTGTTTGCCAATGGGCATTTAGGTAGAAGTATTATTCTGTTACTTTATTGACCTATTTTTGTAAACTCATGTACAGAGTATGTATTCAATTAGCTTGTACGTACGTAAACTACAGAAACAATACTCCCTAGAGAAGCACATTGAACTGCACGCAAATAATGAACACGCTACAATAATTTGGCGTTTGCTAAATTCATAGCTTTTTAAACACTAACTAAGTAATTAGCTTGATTAAAGAAAGGGTTAGTGATCCCACTTTAAAAACTCAATAAAAAATACCTGAAAACAAAAAACTTAATTAGACATATAGAGGTCTGCAATCAACAGTAATTCTAAGTTTTTAAATCAGCTTCAGTTACTTCTCTTGCATGCTCACACCTTCGAACATGATTCATCTGAATATCAAATGTTTATGAATGACATACGTGTTCATATTATATACTAGCTGTGCCCTGCGGTTTCACCCGCGTAGAGTTAATTACATTATCCCGCGGAACCCTAATGTTTTTTTTTAAATAAAAGTAGCCCTTGTAATATTGGCTACCTGCCAGTGAAAGTCCCGTTAAAATCGGTCCAGCCGTTTCGGAGATTACCCGGAACAAACAGACAGACAGACAGACGGACAGACAGACAGAGAAAAAATTTAAAACTTGGTTTTTTTGTGTCAGTAGCGTGTATACTTTCATATGCATTTAGTGAAAAGCTGTTATTTTGGAATAACAAACAGACACTTCAATTTTATTTATCTGTATGTATAGATATAGAGTTTACTTGTTACGAAAAATACGCAGCCCCTAAACTTCAAAACGAGGGAATTTTTAAAAGAAAATTTTGATGAATGGTGCTTCTTATTCAGTTATCACAAGAACAGTGTTCCTCATAGCCCTTAAAGGTTTTCCAAAGGATTGTTTTCCATACGATCGTAATGCATTTCTCTGATATTATTTGGATGATCTAATGACTACGGGTATAAATATATTTCAATATCTATACATATAGATAAAATTTGCAGTGTCTGTCTGTAATTCCAAATTAACAGCTTTTCACTAAATGTATATGAAAATCTAGTTAAGCAATTAAGGCATCCATGTAAATTAAGTCTACGCGGGTTATACTGCTAGTTACTAGCTATATACTAAAAACATCGAAGACATGGAGTAATGACTCGTCCCCCAATACAAACCCTCCTAATGGGACCCTTAATTTCTTCACCTATTCCAATAGAAGCGTTAGTCAATATCCATTTGAATCTATTCATGATGGCTCCGTCCATTACACCCTGTAATTACTAGGGCCCTTATAAAATACAGCTACTGTAACGTGACGAGGTGGGTAGCTACACCGCATACGAATCGACCGTTTTGCCTAATGGAAGGAAAAGTGCGCACTATGATACGCTCCTGTTTACTTTAGGGTGATTAGACATTGCATAATTAATTCAGCTGTTACTTTCTCTCTGTGTTGCTGATTTGGAGTTACACGGTCGATGTTTAGAATAGAAATTAGTTTAACTTTACTGCATTTTTTTTGACTTGATTGAGTTTTTTATGTTGTTTATAAATCTATGTATTGGAACTAAAGTTATTGAGTAATCGATTATTATATCTTTATTCTTCTTTATTAGGCTAAACCGGTGGATCGATATTCCGGATATAAAGATAGCCATAACCCCAAAGAGGGCCCAAAATAAAAATAAAAATCTTAATTGGAGTCGCTGGTAACCCTAGTCTGTAATAAAAAATAAAAAAACATATCTGCAAATTCAATACACGATCAATTTTAAAATAGGAACGGCATTTTCCATCCTAAATTCACCGTTGAATTTTGACAGAACGTGTCGGCAAAGAATAAACGATCATTACAATCGGTAGTTGCAGACAAAAATTCTTTCATGTCCATTCACCCGTTGGGTTTGGAAGCAGTTTGAATAGTGCACCAGTGGAAATAATCGGCATGGTAAAGCACAATCGTTGACTGGATGAGTGCCAAGCCGTAGTACGGGGCGGGGCTGGCTTCCTATGGCTTCAATAGAATTAACAATTCCTCATGCAATTGGCGATATGTTAACTGTCAAAGCTTATCAAATACACGCACATGCACACACACACACATACCACGTTCGAAGTAACGCTTTGACGAATACTTTTGCATGGAAAATATG
This sequence comes from Watsonalla cultraria, assembly GCA_964035505.1. Taxonomy (NCBI): domain Eukaryota; kingdom Metazoa; phylum Arthropoda; class Insecta; order Lepidoptera; family Drepanidae; genus Watsonalla; species Watsonalla cultraria. Next base: position 6,567,768 of record OZ037722.1, on the reverse strand, counting down.
TGGCCGTGTACGGGGCGTATTAAATTCATTTATGGTAAGTACATGCGAACGATACTTTTCATTCCACGCACAAATTGTAACTCGTACATACATAACATAATGTAATTAATTCCCTCGTGGGGAATAAAAAAAATAATTCGTAGTGGCATTTTTTAAATTTGTAAATGCATAGACTATAATTCATTTATTACGAAATAAAATAATATGATATTTAAACTCATAATAACCTTATAGACTTGCTCCTTTTTTGACTTGGCACAGAATATATTGTGCACGAAGCTCAAGGCAAAGACTTGGTCTAAAAACTACTACTTTATTCCTTCAGTATTAAGATGAACCCACAGATATCAACAGAAATAATGCCAAGCGAACAGTAAGCCATGTCAACACAAAACAGTAAATTTACCAAAAATGACATATTATACCTCCGCGTGTCGTATAAAAATAAACTTGTGCGCGAATGCTTGGCGCGTGGCCAGACATCTCGCGTAGTCAAGTAAAGGGGAACTTCGTTAATTCCACTCGACAATTGACAAATTTTAAACGAAAATTAATTTAAGACGTTAACGAACTTGTCGTCGGTTGTTGTTCCAAGTTAGGCTTTGACAGGATTAAAATGCCACGCCTTTGTGATTTTATTGTATGTACTTGGCCCTTTGGGCTTTCAAGATCGTTTGTGGAACTGACTGGAAATATTCACTGATTTAGAACTAAATTTAAGCTAACATTTCAAGTAACTTAAAGCTAACAGAAGTGATTTCTTATGCGCATCTAACTTTGTTATCAGAGACCGGGGTAAACCACTAAACGCATACTACACTGTACTGTGATAAAGTAAAAGTACACGACAGACGTTGTTCTGCATAGATAAATAACCTAGATACCGATTGCAGCGCCATCTGGCGGGTTGATTTGAGAATTTTGACCATCCAGGGCACCACCCAAACGCATGCAAAAAAACATTCACATCAGTCCAGCCGACTAGGGGTTCAGTGACGTACACACGTACAGTAGAATTATACATACGCGTATTAGAAAGATAACCTACATCTGATGTTGGAACCATTTTAAATTATTGTAAAAATGATTATCATAATTTAGGTCTAGTTCAATCAATTCATGCAGAAGAAGTTCAGCAAAACTTCAAACCATAAAAATAATAATTTTGATTAAGAGTACATCAGGCCAACGCACTAATAAAGTCTTTACTATCTACTATAAGTAAATCCCATTTGCATATCGATATACGTGGGATTATCCAAATTTTAAGGGTATTAACCTAAGGTCTAGCACTTGCAAGCTTAAGATAATGATCAAGTTAAAGCCTTTCTATATGGAATATTAAGACCAAAATATTTTAACGGCTCCGCGCGTCCTTTATATTGATGGTGCCTACAGAATACGTGTTTTATACACACCATAGATTCGTGTGGAGAATAAAATTAACCTTCGAGACATAGTTCTAAATGATATGTATCAAGATTAAACAATCAAATTTTAAACCTTCCCACACCCACATTTCCACATTTCACCGAATATGATTGAGTGTGAACGTGACAGAGTGTGAGTCCATCGCCGCCTCAGTCACTGTACATTCGTCTTAAAAATTACTTCTCAGACATATGCAGGTTTCCTCACGATGTATTCCTTAACCGTAAGGTGTAAAGCATGTGGGGTAAAATTACTGCACCTAGAGTTTTCAGTAAAACTCATAGGTGCAGGCCGCTGGGATTCGAACTTGCGTCGTAGACGTCGCTTGCGCAGACTGCTCAAACCCCACGGCCACTACGGCTCTCGTTTATATCTTAAGAATAGAGAAATAAGATCATACAAACTGAAAGCCAGCTTCCTAAATATACTCGCGTTAATATAAGAACCGTGCGGTGATTCTAGCAACAACATTAAAACGAGATCCTTGTAGTAGTATGCGTCAATGTGTGCTTGCGCCTAGGTGTGGGAGCCAAACTTCTAAAAGTTTATTTTTCATGCAGCTATGATCATTATGTTTATATTGGAACAGCTAATACGCCTAGCGTCTCAGAAACCAGAAGGGAATAAAGTTCCTAATAAAAACACGAAAGTCTATCTAATTCGATCCCTAAGTACACAGGTGCCTAACCTAAGCCCTTATAACATTTAATCCTCCAATATCCCGAGGCTTGCGATAAATCGAGTGTAATTTTGTTAATACAACGAAATATTTTTTGTTTGGCAAGTTTTATCTTGTTACACGGGCCACTAAGTCCTGCCAGATGAGGCGGATTCCTTCGCGCAATTTAATATCAAGACTGTACTTACTTCTTAGATCATCTTAGAAATATTTTCTTGTATTTTTGTACCCGACTGCGGCGAAGGAAAAGAGTGGTTATGATTTTGACCGGCATGTATTTGCTTACATACACATCCTAAAATGTGTAAATGTGGAGTTAAAAAGGGCGTAACTATTACACTATAAATATCACTTTGAATATTTTATGCATTAATTTAATTCGAAACCCAAAAACACCCACGAACAAGTCACCCTTCGAACTAAAAAACTACCTAAATTACGTTTTGTGCTTCTATTTGAGAGCTACGTAGACACTCAGGTACACACGCTAAGCTTATACCCCCCCTCTGTATGCGGCAAAAAATTCAGTACATATAAAAATGTTCTTGTCTTTTAATAGCTGTTTCTACCTAAATGTAGGAAGTTATCAAGAAACTCACACCACATCATATTTACGAAAAGTTAAATGAGCAAAGTTTATATTTACACAATAATATTCTCCTAAGTGTGTAATGGCGTTTGATTATGAAACTTGTATAAACTTTGTTTGAGTTTACTATCGCTCACCTCACTCAGTTTGACTTACGCTATGTAGTTAGGTTCATTAAATATGAACTCTCGTGCTTCATAATATAACGAGGATTCCATTGTACAATATTATTATTTTACCTAACAACTTTAAACAATAGATCAGCTCGCGTATCTGTTTCCGCTCAACTTTTAACTAAACAGAGTTAGGCGAATGTTATTTTAGTTATTTCATAGCCTCTAGGCATCGTACGCTTCGACCGTAACAATGGGGTTTCAGGAACTATGCACAGTGATAAATTATAACTTATAACGTTCTGTTAGCAGCAACTACTTAGCCTAAATTAATTATGTTCCTTAAATTATAACTGGCTGCAAATGACTAATACTTTTTAATATTGTATTTATTTACTTAATTTCATGGGTCACCTGACATGAGCACAAATTATTTTTTAGTAATAAATATTTTTTTTGTTTTTATGTAAAACAGACAGACAGGCAAATCATATTTTTTTTATGCAATACTTTCATATGGTTTAAGTAAAAAGTTGTTGTTTTTCAAATACAAACATGTACTTAAATTTATCTGTATATTATGTAGAGGAAAGTCACCAAATATGGAATAGTGTCCTAATATCGAATATCTTAATTTCTCTAAGAATATAAGTATGAAACGCAACACACGACCATCTTCTGATTCATTCGGTCTATTTACTACTTCAGTCTAGAGGGCCGAAGGGATTTTAGCGTGTATACCCTGGGTATTCTATACATACCCACAACTTAACTAACTAGATTTGTCGATGAGCGGCTGACGGCCCTTTGGGAGATTGTCTGATAGGCAGTATCGTCCTTCCATTGGACTGAGCATTGAACATAATAGTACATTTCAATTACAGGATTTTATATGTATTTCCCATCCCATCCCATCAACAAATGGAGCAAGCAAGTCACCCTCTGGCAACCAAGAGATGGCAAAAGACGTAGGGGTCGTCAAGTCAGGAGATGGGAAGATGACTTAAAACTAACAGCGGGACCACTCTGGATAAGAGTAGCAAGAGACAGGACCCAATGGAAGGATTTGGAGGAGGCCTATGCCAAAAGGCACACCGAACTTAGGGACATCCTGTAACCCTATGTTTAGGATTAAAAGGCTATATTATTATTATTATTATTATTATATGTATTTCCCCAAATCTTTAAATAGTATAAATTTCAGTCGCAATTTACATACAAAATTATTTTGTCTATTTGAACGCTTTGATCTTATAAACTACATTACGGATCTTAATATTTTTTTACCAATATCTAGTAGCTCACTACGATAGACGTAAGGAAAAAAATCTATATTATATTCATGGAAAGTAAGAGAATAGTCTTCGTGTCGAAAGTCTTAAAAAAATGTAACCAAAAGCGAAGCGAGGACGTGGTTTTATTTATTAATAAACTAGCTGTGCCCCACGGTTTCACCCGCGTAGATTTAGTTTCATGCTTCATGTCGCGCAACCCTAATAGTTTTAATAAATAAAAGTAGCCTAAGTTACTCCTTGAAACATCAGCTACCTGCCCATTAATAGTATTTAAAGTGTTCCACCCCTAAAAAAACAAACATTCAAAAAATATCACTCCACATGTCACAAAGAGATAGATAGTCCTTTTACATTTTCTGTGTGTTTAAACCATGCGACAAATCAAACGTCAGGAATAAACCAATATTCCAGCGGACGTCACAATATTTCAAAGAGCCATCCGGAATTTGACCAAATAGTTATATCTGGGTACAATTTTATCCGTTTCCCAAACACGGTCCATTACCAGAACGGGTGACAACGGCGCAGCCTACACAATACATGTAAATATTCATTAGCCGGACACGTAACCAGTTGGCAGTTTATTTCTATTTACCGTGTTTATTACGAAAATAGAAAAAAGGTAAAAGTACCGTTGGTTAGGCCGATCCTTTTAAATTATGAACCTACATAATTTTTTCATTTAAAAGTGACAAATTAGGGAAAGTTTACGTGGGAATATTTTTAAGCGAAACTCAACCTAGTTCTTTGAGGAGGATAATATATTCAAATATTTCAATCAATTAATCAATAAAAGATATATAAAGCTAATATAATTGAGAGTCAAATTGATACTCAGTAATTTGCAGTCAAAGCGTTTTACCTTACATTTAAACGATTCCAAATAAAATAAACATTAAAGCCGGGTTAGTGGTGTTATCACATCTAATTTTCACCTGACATGATTAAGTGCCAAGGAGTTAGATGATGAGTTAAAACTGCCTTTTCAGACATTGTACGTGTATATAATTTTTTTCACAGACCTCAGGTTGCAGCGTATTTTCCTTCACTACAGGACAGAACGTAGGTAAGGTAGTATCGAAACATGCGTCGCTTCCGTAGCAGGCAACTACTCCGACCAATTATTCAGTACGACAAATAAAATAGCAATATGAGGCTTTACAGTTATTAAAGATTAAAAGGTTAAGACCCTTTATGCCTAAACATTACATAGAAATATCCTCACAGCGTTTCACTAAGGTCAACATTTAATACAATTTAGCTTACAATTGGCCAATTCCATGAAGTACACTAAAGTGTTTGGATAGGGGTACGTATGACGTCATAAGAAGCAACTACACAGCCCTTCTTCTGAAAGTTTGGGTCATTCGTTGTGGTTATAATCGTAAATCTTCACTGTATATTATCGGATGGGGTGGGACGTTACACGGATGGATAATTACGATCACTTAGGGGAATTTACACAGTGCTTCGACCATAAAGCTAGGGGAGGAAAAAATGTATCGCTGCACTTTTCTACCCGTGTTGTAAAGGTTACTGACACTAAATAATAAATTGCTACTCAGTGATAGTCCAAACGGTAGCTGCATTTAGAACAAGTTGGAATTTTATGTTTTTAAGAAAAAATTTCTGCTGAATGTCCGCTGATTTATATAAATTAGAACTTACAGCGAGATATGATAAATGTTTTTCAGTTTACTTACCACACAATGCAATTAGCGAATATAGCTTCATCGTTAAGCTTTCAATGTAACCTCTCGTAAATTACATAATTTTCTGTCCATAAAGACTCACGAATATAATTACGGATACTTTAGTCACATCATAATTGTTAATTTGCACTATTAAAGCGTCTCTGGATACATATTTTAATAATTACGTCACAGCACTTCGCACATTTCCTTAGGCGAAGAAAAAACACTGTTGTATTAAACCGATTGTAATTAAAAGGTTATTATTTAAAAAAAATATTCCGAAAGTTATCTGCGGGTAGATGTTTACAAGTCACCGAACGCGTTCGTATTCCATATTTGAATGTGCCGTCGCGTCGGAGAAGCGTGTTGCACGCTCGCGGCCCGACCGCCTAATGTCCTTGGTTGATCCCGCTAGGGCGACGTCATGCGCACTGTGATCTCCCCCTAAAGGGTCCTTAAGTGGATTAAGTTTTTAAACTTTGACAATTGATAAAATGAGATCGGGTTTGTTTAGATGGACACCGTTAAGTGAAAAGTAGAAAAAAATTAAGTCTTCCTTTGGAGTATTTAAAAATTCTGAAGGGTGAATATTCAATTATTTTCTGTAAGTTTTTAAAACTTTAAAGAAGAGCTTGATATAACCATTCATTCTTATGTGATGCAAGAAATAAAAATGACAAAAGTGTAATGAATACAAAAAGAAAATGTATACATCTGAAACTGTGCGCCTCTCCACCAAATTGCACGAAATGTAATATACTATGCTAAAAGCGCAGTTTTACCTCGACGATATTATTATCTATGCTTAGGTTTTATGTAGACCAAGAGCAAGCCCTAATTGGTGAGCAAAGTGTCCGAGCAACTCGAGATGCTTGTCGCTGTTTGATCGCAACCGACGTAAAACACGCTACAAAGCTCTCTCAATTCGCTTATTTGCGCAATAATAAGCACTTTAGGTAGCCCTGCCTGAGTTGCTTTTGAATTTACCTCGAACTCCTGTTTTATGCGTGTTTATTTTATATTCTTGCTCATTGTAAGGAAGTACTTAAATTCACATATACCATTTTTACTTCCGTCTTGTAAAGTTTATGGTGTGTGGCGTGTTTTGTGGGTCGAAAATGCTCGCGTTCTTATGTTTTACCCTCAATACATCCTTGGGTGCTAAATGTATGGTAGCTTCGAGAGAGGAAAAACACTGCGGGATCTAGTGCTTTTAACCGACTTCTTAATTTGAAAGAGGTTCTCAATTCAACTGTTTGTGTATGTTCATAAAAAAATACAAATTTCAAATACAAAAATACATAAAATAAGTCTGATTATTTTATGTACCGCTGTCGATTTACTGATATTTTTTTTAGAATCTTACAATAAAAACATGCAGGTTGAACTTTTACAAACTCTCAGCGTAAAACTATTTTATTCTCATACGTCACATTTTCGCTTGGGGCCTCGGTAAACTTTTTCTGTTTTACACACCGGCAAACATATGTGTCAAAATAATAGAACGTTTGCACTTTGACCTCCTTTCGTCAGGTAAAATCTGCGAGGCATGAGCTAACTGTGATAAGGAACTTTGTCTTAAGGGTAGTCAGTGTCACTTTAGATGGTACTAAATGAATTCTGTATACCCTATATACCTCGTGAAGAATGAATCACTGACACGTAACAAAAAGCGAGGGACCCATGACTAGATTCGCAGACGAGGACACTGACCACTAAGCTGCAAGGTCTAAAGCAAAGCTACATTAGGGCGGCCAATCATTTACGAATATTATACATCTGTTTCAAGTCTAGACTTTTTAGGGGGTTAGGGGTTAATAACAGTTTAACACGGGTGGTTGTATTTCTCTTAGTTTTATTCGCATGATGGCAATTTTATGCGTCATATATTTGTGTTTATTATAAAATATTACCTGTGTACGTGTGTACAATCGTAATGTTTGCGTATAAAGTTTATTGTGGTGTACATTAAGTAAATGAAAAAAGCATTACTCAATAATAGCCGCTTATTATCCACTAGATACACGCAGTTTCACCTACGTAGCAGTAGGAATTCACATAAAAAGTTATACCCTTAGGGGTGGAATTTCAAGAAATTCTTTTCTTGTTTGTTAGGACTTAAATTTGTTTATGTATAGACTAGCCGGTGCCCGCGTATTTGACTTGCATTTATATTACGGACAATTCACACAATATCTTAATAAATTATAGCCTATGTGTTATTCCAATGTATAAAGTATATACCTAATTGTAAAGTTTCATTAAATTCCGTTCAGAAGTTTGTACGTGAACGATTAATAAACATCCATCCATCCATACTTACAAATGTTCACGCTAAAAATATGTATTAGTAGGATATGTCAGGTGTCGGATGAGGAGAGGAGTGACACCCATATAGTGTCACTTGCAAACAATATCCTTTTTTGCCTATGCAAAAGAACCTTTTACTGATTCACTGTTTGTTAAATAGATATCCTTTCCAAGAGTGCGTTCTGAGGAAAAAACAGGAATATATTCGGTATGTTATTCAAAATGATCGCTATGAACCCGAAGCACGCCCGTAAGATATTTCTGATTCCAAGTGGGAAGTGGTTGAGGGGCTAAATATAACGACGTTTGTACTTTGTTCAAGCCATCTACTTGCGCATAGATTCATCCCTTGAGAAATTCCGTTCTGGCAGAATAACGTGCAATGTAAAGCTTTCAATCCAACTCACTTCAATAGGATAAAATATTACTCTTGGTAACCTACAATAGATAAACAGCTATTTATTGTACCCTACTTCTATTTATATAAATGTTAAGGTTTAATGATTAAACATTAAAGTATATGTATTTTTCAGTTCAAAACTATGATCGCGTAAGCAGCGCATATTCAGGACTTCTTATGACATTCTCGTATATGGCAGAATTTTTTCTTACTTCATTGACACGTATCGTTATATTTTGGACTATTTACACAATCTATCTTTTATATATCTTTTTATAAAGATATATAGCACATTTGTTATTCTAATGTAAAAGCTATATTATTGTAATGTTTCATTAAATAGATTCAGTAGTTTTTGTGGGAAAAAACACAAACATACATAAATAGTCACAAACTTTCGCGTATATAATATTAGATTTACTAAGAATGGCCTAAGGGGCCTACTACAGCACTGCTATCTATATGTTCCAGAATGAGCAAGTTAAGTACATAGAACGATTGTCCCTATACCCCCATTACGATGTAACACGCAGATAGTTCGCAGGTCGTAAGTAGTTAGAGTACTTGACGCGACCACACAAACATGCAATCTCTTTATGGATATCGTATTGTGTGTGGTCGTGTTAGTTAAACGAATTGTATATTGAATCATTTCCGAACTACGTAATTTGTAGATATATTATTTAGTTATCAATCGAATATTTATGTGTTTAGTTTTTATTTCTTTCAGTTCACATAGTATCGTCTCAATCGGTTAAGAGATTAAATGCTTGGAATATTTCGAATAGTCCAAAGTGACATCTGCCATGGTAGAGTTGTCACGGGGGGTCAATGACATTTGGTCACACGCAGAATACTAACGGTAGGTACTAAACCAAATCACACCTACATCCCTAATTTCCATCTCACCAGCTTACAAGTAGGTTCATCTACATATTCAGTTAATTCGCTCTTGATCTAAATAATGGAACGTGCGCGAAACCCACAGAGTATAATCTCCGTTTACTTGCCTCAGTACGGTAACATTGTGCTCTTAAAAATTATGTACACTCGGCTAGTGTTTCCTCTTAAACATTGCTAAGGCTAAAGGAAATGGGAGTAGACATCGTACGAACATGCTTGTTCCAATTTTACAGCTTTAAAGGCAACAGGAATATTTACGTTGGAAATTTTTGCTTTCTACTCAGGACTCTTTGTGTGTTTTAAACCAAAGCTACTACTAATAATAATACGAACAAACTTTATCAACATAATAATTATAATTAGCATCATAATTATACATATCAAATACGTAATTCCTTTTAACCTCCTAATACGACATGACAGATACCTTTTCTTTAACTTGTCTCGATACTTTGGTCTTTCTCTCTCTTTACTTCTACATTTTCTTAAATATATATATATGGTTTAAAGAAGCTGTCATATTTTCAGATTGGTTTAAGATTGTACTCCATAGTACTCTTTTGAGTACGTCTTCATTTGTTATCCTTTCCGTCCATTTATAATAATAAGGTATAATAACACGAAGGAGGTAAAAGCACCAATGTTTCTCTATTAGCTTTATTATTGAAGGCTTATTAAACAGTTTTCGTAGCCGCGAGGCATACATTATGGAGAGATTATTGCACACAGAGGAAGCGAAAATGGTTAGATGGAGTTGGTTCGGAAATATTGCTGCAGTAACAAGCCTCCCGTTTGTATGGCTAGCTGTCCGTCATAATTGTTTCGTAATAACTTCACCCCTTCAAATAGCAAAATGACTAACTATCTTTACAATATTTTAGCATGTTCTTTATAATACCATCTTTATAATATAACTTTTGAAGTTCTGACACTGATTTATGTATCAACGCACAGCTTAACCGATAGACTTACAGACATTAAATTTGGGGGAATGATCTTTGCAACGCGTAGGTGTCCACACGAAGTAAGGGTATTAACATTTGTTTGTTAGTGAAATCCTTTTGCCACGCAGACAATATGCTAGTAATAGAATATAATGACACAATTTGAAAGTTCACATAATTTAAATAAAGAATTCATTCGGCTCACGAACTACATCAGCGTTGCCGTCTATATCAGGACTCTCTTCACTGTGCTTAGAATGTTCGTGAAAATTGTGTCTATTTTTTTCAACGAGCGTTTTAATAAACCTATAGTAGTGAATAGTATTGTCCAGTTTATTCTTATAAGTTTTGTTATATTTTTTCAAGTATGCCTCCCAGAGGTCATCTGCTTCGTCTAGATCGTATAAGGTCGTGTTTATAATGTCCTTTGTTTGTTGCACCTTCGGTGTATGACCTCTGAGAAAATTGTTGTCACCGTGGTTCGATATTGCATCATCTGAAATTTGTTACAAAGAAAGCATTTATTTAAAACAATCTTAAAATTACTCAGTTCACTTAATATTTTTAAAAATATTGAGAATTGTGATTAATAGACACTTTATTTAGCTTAGGGTTGTCATTACTGCAGTTTTTTTTGACATATATTCTGTATATTTTAATGTTGTTGTTTTAATTTAACGAACTCTGGATAAATGTACTAAAATACCCCATTCGTTAACGTAACATCTCAATTTTTGTTTTATAATTATGCAACTTTTGTTACTAAAAATGTTTTTACAGGGAAAAAATAACTTACAAGGTAGTACGCCCAAAGCGAAATGTTCTTGAATATATGCAGGATCTTCATCGGCATACTTATTAATTGTATAAAAAGTTGAGCTGTCGTTCTCATTAAGAGAGTTAACATTGTTCATGTTGTGTACAAAATGCGTCAGGTGCGCGTTTTCTTCCCCCTTATTCCTATAAACTTTGTTATATTTTTGTTTGTAGAAATCGAAAGCTTTCTCAAAATTCGTATCATTAAACTTGTCTGAACGTGAAAAATAAACTCTATTTAATAACGTTATAAGTAACAAATACACCCAATTTTCCATAATGCTTCCAAGAAAAATTTAATACAAAGAAGCAATTCGGTAATAATTTCACGAGTAGTTCCAGGAAATTCTTTTTGAATGATGACAATAACGTCAATCGAATTATGTTTTTTCCATGAATGCATAAACCCCTTTCCGGCCGCAAATCTTTGGGTCCCGCTCAAATAACTTTGAGCGTGTGATCGTCTAATCTACCGTGAAATAGACGGAATTGGAATTCGATACGGTATAAGTGGCATGGAATTTACAGTTCTCTATATTAAATCTTCCGCCATCCGACATAGTAGCGAGACAAAAGAGACATTCAGGCGAAGTCTTCCTTTGGACGAGGAAAATTTACATTTCAAGTAGAAACAGAAAATACTATGTGAAATTACAATCCAAGGATTGAATGAAGGCTTAGTTGAGTAAAACGGGTGAAGTAGGTATCGAACTACAAAGGTCTATAATTGAACGTTCAATTAGGAATTAGTTTGTTAATCCATTTTTAAAGCAATTTAACATTTTTAGAGAACACTTGAAGGATTTTTCTTATAAGAGGATTAAGGTTAATTAATTCACTCTTCAGTATTTTTATCTACATCATGAAAATTGGGACAATTCCTGCGGGATAGGCCTGAATGATTCGAGTTGAGATTTTATTTGTGAAGTAAAATTGAAATAAATTTTCTGCTTACTTCTTGATCAACTGTGGATGAAACCTTTAGACAAAATGTTTAGAGTGAACTATAATGTAACTATTCAATATAGGTCACTGTAAACATTTTATTTTCCGGGTTATGTATTTATTTGATCGCGTGCCGCGCGAAAATTATCAGGCCAATTTTGATGAACCTTTTTTTTAAATGTACACGAATATTAATTATTATTCTATTTTATAACGTGCGTGATGCAATATTTAGCCTATATCCTTTCTCGATAAATGGGCTATCGAACACTAAAAAAAAATCCTATCGGACCAGTAGACCTTAAGATTAGCGCATTCAGACAAAAAAAAATCTTCAGCTTTTATATTAGTACCTATAGATAATACTTTCAATATCTTAGTTAATACTCTCCAACTTGCTAAAGTTGACTTATTACCTTTTGTAACATTCTCTTTTTTTTCATAATTATTGAATCTGAATGCGTGCACCTTGAGGTAGAATAGAATACAGAATAATATATAATACGTAAGAAACGTAGCAACTGTAAATAATTCTCGAATTCTCAGTATCTCAGCATACGGAAGACGACAACGACACATTGTCTGCTGGAATTGTGTCGATGGACTTAATTATTTCATCACGCTAAGGTACCTGTACTGCCTGCACACTAAAACGTGGTAATTAAATTTAATATTCATACGTAAACTAGATCCCACGCGATCACTACCAAGGGTGCAAATTTAATTTCACCCCTTTGATCTAATATAATATTCCGGGACTGAACTTTAAATGCGTAGACCCATCGGTAATCCCTCCACGCTCCATCTGAAGTCGGCCAATTAATATTTTCCCCTGTTAGAAATACTACCTATTTGGTGCCACGGATTTATTATGCCCAATTTATATTTGTTACGACTGCCCAAAGCGGCGGCGGTAGTTATCCTCAATTGTTTGTGTATTCAAATCCCTTCTGGGGGCCTACCATCATCGGTTTAAGCAGAGCGTATTAAGAACTTCTGAGTTTCGACGTTCCATTTTTGTACCGTAAAATTTAACTTTAAAGCTAAGAAGATCTTAATACGCGCTGTTTAAACTATCATAGTTGGCCCCCAGGCTAGCTTTGCAAAATTCTAAAGACATACGTTAATGTTATTTACAGTACTAAGATATATTTATATAACATATATTTATTAACAAGATATATTTTTGTATATGCATGTTTTTCGAATCATCTGATATAACTGTATTATATATACTTTATACGAATGCTTCGATAAGGCCACTTTTGCGTCCACTCATACTACCTACCCTATCATTTCGTTATTAGGCTCCATTCCAAATCGAGAATAAATACTTAATACATTAAGATAGTATGGATATATCTTTATTCCATCTCCAAACATCTTAAAAGGTATTGTTTATCGACGAACCAACTTGTACATTTATGTAAGACTAGCTGTGCCCGGCGGTTTCACCCACTTAGAGTTAATTTCATGGGTGTACCGCGGAAGCCTGGTGTTTTTTAAAATTAAAAGTAGCCTAAGTTACTCCTTGTACATAAGCAACCTGAAAGTGAAAGTCCAGTTAAAATCGGTCCAGCCGTTTCAAAGATTACCCGGAACAAACAGAAAGACAGAGGGACCGACAGACAGACATAGAAAAAAATAAAAAAAAAGGTTTTGCAGTGTCAGTAGCGTGTATACTTTCATATCCATTTAGTGAAAATCTGTTATTTTCGAATTACAAACAGACACTTCAATTTTATTTATCTGTACTGTATAGATGTATAGATATAGATTGGCAGGAAACTAACAACAAATAAGTATTGCTGAGATCCATTTTCGCGTAGGCAATGTCAATACCAATGGCGTCAGCTACTTGAGTATTTGTACAAGTTACGAGTCACATGTCCAGACTTGTTATCTTTACTTGCCGATCGCTGTGTCTTGTTGGTGTTCCTTTTAGATTCAATTTCACCGTAAACGACGTATAGTGACGTCACTTAAGCGTCTTCTATTGATGCTGACTTTATTCAATACATCACTAAACATCACTTGTCATCTAGCATTCTTACTGTAATAATAACAATAATAACTTACTCTGGTTTATATTAAAACTAGCTGTGCCCAATTGTTTCATGCTTCATGTCGCGGTACCCTATTTTTTTAATAAATTAAATTAGCCTAAGTTACTCCTCGAAACATCAACTACCTGCCAGTGAAAGTCCCTTTAAAATCGGTCCCCGCCGTTTCAGAGATTACCCAGAACAAACAGACAGACAGAAAGAGACATTTTTTAAACATTAATTTTTCTATGTTAGTATCGGGTACACTTTCATATGCAAAAATTCAACTACAGTTAAACCAAATTTCTTGATTATAGTAAAAGCACCCATCATCTCCCTGCCATATCCCATATTTTGTGGTCGGCAGTAGATTCAACCCGATGTGGCTATATCCTGATTTTTATATGAAGCGACTGCTATCTCACTTTGACCCCCTTTTAGGAAGAAGATCGGTAATCTGGGTTAAACCAGTTTAGACTCTATTAGGCCTCCTACAGGCCCGTAGCGAGTTCAGTCGCAGTAAAATAAAAATGTTTAGATTTATAAGAAAACTTATCATAACATCAAACGACATGCTCCCTTTGGCGGTTTAATCATCAAAATATTAAAAATAAACAAATAAACAGACTGTACTGTTAATATTTATACGTATAGTATTGCCATTTGCAAAAATAGTCCCATATAAACCATATATAGGTATGATTTAACGAAACAGATAAAGCATATCAGGATTCATGCGCCTCCATTCATTCAACAGCCGGATGTATTTTTCATGTCATATTTTGTCTCTTTTCAAATGCTATTCCAGTCGGAATGATTTATGGCTTAAATATCGGGAATGAAATAGGCGCAGACCCTTTGATGCATACAAATAAAACTGTCCACAAATATTTACTGCATCTAATACCTTTAAACGAGCATATATCTGAATTTCGGAAACGACCTCAATGATTTTTATAAAATTTTGTATGAAGGGGCTTTCCGAGGCGATATATTGATCTAGTTAAGTTACACGTTTAGAAAACGTAAAAAAACGCGTAAATCTCAATCATCCAGGTAAGTACTGACTGTAATATTCCCTGCAAATACGACTGCCTCTTTCATCTAGTGATCGCAAACGCTACTATGGCACATGAGCCACTTGGTTCGATGCCCAGGCAATGTTACTGGGTTTTTCGATTTGGTTTTTCCCATTAGCAACCCGGAGTCTAGATTAGTGCCCGGTTTATGGCAATAGGCTCGCTTCCTATTTCATGACGCATATATATAGCTATTGGATGTGGGTGTACTATAAATACACGTATGAAAAGGGGTAAGCCCTTTGGAGAATGCAGGCGTGAAACCTTAAAAAAATATTACGGAAATATAATCTGAAAAATATACTCCTATCATTTGAATATACTATGCAACATTGTTATTTTACTATCACCTTATCAAAAGCCCCTTAGTATCACAGTAAGGCTTCTATTCTTTGAAGGTTTTAATTCGAAAACAATTAGGAAAGATACGAAATTGCAAAGGTCGTCGTAATCAAATCGTTCATCAATTTTTTGGACAGAGCGAGAGCTAATGCGAAGATAAAAACCGTTGGAATTTATTGAATTGGTCACAAAGGAAAAATAAAATGAATGAAAAGGCGTCAACCCGCCTTTCGAGTGGCTATAAACTGTTCGAAGATGCTTTTATTTCATTTACATCAGGGGTGTAATAACACCTACAATCAACCTTAGTCTTTGGGGACACCAGGACCGCCCATTTGTAGCTGTAGTCATATTTTAACTTGATCTGTAACGATCGTGGAGTAAAACGACGATATTAGACTTCTTATAAGAGGCAGATATGTCAGTAGCCTGCCGAAACTGAGGCGTTCAAATTATCAATTGTAGCTACTGTCTTCAATAGCTACAATTGAATAGACTTGAGTCTGTAAAATATCCATTGGCAAGTGGCAAACACTGGAACATTTTTTTCGTTCGTTTTGTGAACGCATTACGCATCTAAACTTTTCATATCATTGCGGTAAAAGGTAACAACCTTAGAGATATAGCAGTGTAAGCGCTCGTAAGTGTAGTAAGTAACTGATTGACATCAGGCGTTAGCTAGATTCTTTGTGGTATAAAAAAGTTTGTCCATCAGTTTCAACAGCAAAGAATATTACAATAGATCACCAATCTCCCAATTTTAATAAACAAGAAAGTTAAGGCAAACACACACCTAATGTCATAAAAGGGGATCTTCGTGTACTCCTGATGGTTGCTTCATGACCCTATAATTCCTTTAAAAGCCGTTCACAGTCCATAATACGTGACTTTTTTCATCGATGAAAAGACACGAGCTCCGGTCTAACACTGTATGGAGGTAAATTGATTTTGTATCGGGAAATATTGTAAATTTTGCAGAGACGCTCCGATGAGCTCGCATCAGCTAAATGTCGACATAAACGAGAGATGTATGATGGTAAACGTTATTATATATACATTTTATGCTACGATTTCTTAAATATACCAATTTAATAGAAAAGCTTTGGTTAAGTGGAAAAGTTTATAGACATACAAGATTACTTCAAGGAATTAAAGGATAACGAATATTTATTTATATTTAATTTAATAATTTAATTTAATATTTAATTGGGAATAAGTTTGATGTTAATTGTCTCAAGAATGATATCTATGCACCTCAATGGCTTAATGCTAAAAAAGTTTGAGATTAAGATCTCCAGGACGAGAACATAGGGACATGTCATCAGGCAGACCATCTGGAATTTTGGCATTCTATGAGTTTATTTGTACCTTTTCGTAGAAGACGAGACGAGGATATTACTTTGACAAATCGATTTTACTTTAAGTAACATCTTTCAACCCAGTTTTACCATGAGCTATAAAACCGGAACGCAATCAAAGATAGCGAACGTCAAATAAATGCGCTCTATATAAAAAATCTGCCGCAATCGTCCGACGTAAGTGTGAATGAAATCCCAAACAAAGTTGCGGGTATTAAATTAAGCGTTGATGTATGGCCTACGTGATTAACCCTCGAATTTTCGGCGTGGAATTACACCAGCTCCAGACGTCGCCAGAACTTTTCTTTAGGTGATAAACGCTCTCGCAAATTGCCCACATTTATTCGGCGCTGCAGGAACTCGTCTAATGTGTACCGGGGGCTCTTTGTGCCACTCGCACCTCTTTATACACTCATGTTGGCGCATTCATTCATACAACATTGAACTTTACTGAATATTGGCTGCAAATGAATTGAGCCGAAATGGCGCTTTAAAAGCATTTTATGGCTCGACGCGAGATTATCGGGAAAATGTGTCGGAATGTGGAATTAATTTAATTTATTCCATTATAATTATCGCACAAGTGATATCGGCTTGTTTTGATTGGATTAAAATGATTGCTATTGCGGTAATGGAATGTTCTGTTTATTATTTGTCGGTAATTAATTTTATATTATAGAAAGTGTACCCTTTATTTAATTTTATTATACATTATTACTCACATTATTATTGGCATTCAAATAGTTCAAGCAATGTTAACACCAGTATCGATTTGACTTAAATCCTAACGTCTTTTAGCAATTTTATCTGTGAGAAATGAGCTGTCCACGTCGCAACGGGCCAACGGAAATCGATGCGGTTAGCTATACGGAGTCACGGAAAAAACGACCAGAGTAAATAGTGAACCGAGGCGACACCGGATAATAATGGCCTGTTACTTCAAAATGAAAAATGCAAAATGACGATCGAATATTTCTGCGAGTCAAGGAAGCAAGGCGTGACAACCAACCCTAGTGTCGTTGCAGAAATTTGCAATTTTTCCTCGGGCAAAATCTATTCCCTTGAAAAATGCTCTGGCGGTCGCTTCTGTCTCTAGCTAGATGCAAAAGTCACGTACCACAGTAGCGTTGGTTACCCGGTTATCGAGTGCTATAGAATAAGATGAAGTGTTCCAGCTAAAATTAAATTTGCTGAGAACACCCGGTTATTACTAATTTCAATTTAGGAGGTCTTTTCTAAACTGTTGATAATAATCTATATTTATACAGGTAAATAAAATTGAAGTGTTGTAAAATTGAATTTCAAATTATGTATATACGGTACTTACATAAAATAACAAATTTTTCTGCCTTTCTGTCCGTCTGTCTGTTTCGTCCGGTTAATTTCTGAAACCGCGAGACCTATTTTGCGGGATTTTCAGTGGCTGATAGCTTATACAAGGAAAAACTTAGGCTACTTTTACTTAAAAATTGGTTTCGCCAAATAAAGCCACCCGTGATCACCAATCAATGATCCGTATCTTTCGGAGACGTTAAATATTTCTCACTATAAGCTGGTAGAATAAATTAATTTGTAGGTCCATAGTAGTTTCGTTTGTACAATCCATATTACTGATCATAATATTATTTCGAACGATTATTGTTACATTGTAATAACATCATTATCATAAACAATAACTTGAGAGTTCATAATCGCTCACTTCACGGGAGCAGGTTATTAAGCGCCCTAACTTTTGTGTCAACAAAGCAGTTCGATGTAGTTGGTCAGAGTTAGACAAGCAGAGGCTCCAATATTTATGACTACTTCCAGCTTCAATACAAACATAAAGTTCAAAACTAGCTGAACCCTTAGGGAGGACGCTTAACAAGTAATTCGGAAAATTTCCTCGATTTGGACGGTACTGTCCTAGTAATAGAGCTTCAAGTTACTTGTATTCCTTCGATTCCTTTCAAAAACTTACTTGGAACTCCTTGACATATCTTTCGGATCCTGTTTATTTCATTTTTTTTATATCACCAAGTTGGCAAACAAGCATGCGGCCCACCTAATGGTAAGTGGTTACGGCAGCCTATGACAGTAGCCTCGACATTCATAAGTGCCTTTCCAGGGCCTAAACTGAATAAATATTTTTTGTATTTTCATTTTTTCAATATGGTCGCTTGCAATGCCAGGGTCATCACGCGTGCGTTGCCGACCTGTAAATATTTCTTCACACCCTTCTTGAAGAACTGCAGCTACACTCGTTGCACTTAATATTTTAGAATAACTCGAGATAGATAACAGCTGGAATTTGAAATTACGTCGCTTGCGTAGGTACCACGTAACTATTCAAAGCTCTCAGCCATCACTAATAGTTATTATAATCTATACAGATAAATAAAATTGAAATGTCTGTTTGTAAATCAAAAATATAATTTTTTTACTAAATGCATCTGAAAGTATACACGCTACTGACACTAAAAAACCAAGTTATAAAACTTTTCTCTGTCTGTCTGTCTGTCTGTTTGTTCCGGGTTATCTCTGAAACGGCTGGACTGATCTTAGCGGGACTTTCACTGGTAGGTAGCTGATGTTTCGAGGAGTAGCTTAGGCTACTTTTATTTATTAAAAATATTAGGGTTCCGCGACAATAAGGAAGAAACTAAATCTACGCGGGTGAAACTGCGGGGCACAGCTAGTTATTAAAAAATCTTTAATATCTATAGGACATCTCTTACAGTCAGTTGCATTCTCATGAATCAAGGTGGCGTCAGAAGTAGCTATTAAAGTTTAGACAATCAATAACCTAAAATAACTGATAATTAATATAAGCTGAGTGACAACAGAAGAAGGAATGTCTATAATAGTATTTCGCAAATAGTAAAAGGTTATGAAATTCAGTGATTATACTATGGTAAAATTTATAACTTACCATGAAGAGGTAAAAAAAACGGGTAAGGTAAAATAACTCTCCATTCTTTTTTTGCGCAGCATTCTTACTTCTCGAAACCATAAAACATACCATAGCTCTTATGAGATCATTGGAAATGTAGCTACTGATGCAGTGATAATAGAAGGAAAACTTCTTTTACGTTTATTTGTCACCTTTACTCGCCCAAAAACTTGTAATATCCCTTAACTGCCCGAGACCATGAATGCGTTCCAAGGCTAATAGGTCATGATCTTGTTTTCGTGTTGTTGCTTCTTCGGGGAATAAGACTTCAGATAGGTATTTATCGGCATCTTGGTTCGGTCTCACGTACCGTTCATTTGGTTGCATATTCCTCAAATTGATTTTCTTCAAAGTGTTTTTATAATTTTCAAACCGCTCCTCGTATTCTTTTGAGCCGTTGTAAGTTTTGTTGAATAACTTAATGTATTTTTTAAATAAGTTGCGAGCGTCGCTGATATCGTAAATGTATGGCGCCGGTATCGCTTGCCCATTTAACGTTGAAATCAAAAAAGACAAATAATATGAAGACACAAAAATCAAGATGTATAATATCCGCATGCTCTCGGCTGTTGCCAAACAATGATATGCGGACTTTGATCATGAGATCATGATCCAGCGTGAAATTTCAATCACCTTTATCGGGAAATGTCATTATAATGTCTTTTGAAACGGCCGAATGTGAGTTTCTTTGGGATTTTATAATTTGTGTAAGAGCACGCCCCGAGGTTTCGTCGGTCGACCCTTTTCATGTCGCAGCCCGATCGGGTCATTGCGATCAACTTGACACCGCCCACTAGGCCTCAAGACTACGTGCCAGGCATTAAGCCTATGTAACCTTACCTATATACCGAAATAAGCCTCTAATCCATGTAGTACATCCATGTTTAGTGGATTGCATTGAAGCTTATGATACCCTGAGCTTATGACATGCAGTATCAAATTCATTGTAATTTTATCTTTTTCTTGCCCTTCCTCAAGTTGCACGTAGACTTTCGTTGAAAGATGCATGCACATGAATGCATTGATAAAAACCAATCATTGGTACACTCTTTGAGTTTTATCTACAGTCTCACTACATCTACAAAAATAAAATATAAACTTATGAAAGTTCCGCCTGTCATTGGCAGAAAGCAGCAAGAACACATGCGCGATTTTGTGTGATGAATTTTGAACAATGCACGAAGTCGTTCTTCTGGTATATTTCTAACATTTTATGTACCTATAAATCAACCCGTGGGATCACCAGATGTACTCCCCTTCAAGACTTCATTATAATTTTCCATGAATTTACGACATTTCCAAATTTAACCATGTTATAAACACAGGAGCATACAAACGAAGCTGGCTTTCAATGCATTCAACTCGACGTTATCTATATGCGTGGTGACGCAGAGGTAGCATTCGTGAAAGCCAATGAAATATCTCAAAGGCAATGGGAACGAATCCATCCGATTCTCACTGACGACTTCTCTGCGCCAGTTGAAGATATTCGCCAAATAAATGGATATAAATGTGTCCTCATCGAGACTCAACTCATTTGCCTTTGACCTAAATATATTTCACTAGGTTATTCGTATTTACTTACTGCCAAATATTTAAAGGATTCATCAATTATTTGTATCTCGTCTTTGACCTTCTTACAAAAATATGAATTTTAAACGCTATCGAGATTTTATTTGTAAGCAATTAACTTGAATGCGTCATAAGCGCAATGCCTATCAAGAACCAGCCCTCATATTATAGAGATCTACTTACTCGTATTATATAGCAGTCAGAATAATTTTGCGGCTGAGATGCCTTAGTCAATTAACACAATAAAACTAATAGGTATTATTTTGCATGTTGGGTTAAATGTACATTTTATAAACATAATGCTATACACTAACGCAATAACACTAACTCGCATTGCTCTGTCACTAATCTATTTAACCAAGTTTCGTATGAACAAAACAAGCTACGGGGCAATCAACCACGTCAGCGAAATCCAAAAGAAAACACAATCAAATAGAGATATCTCCCAAAAATACTAAGAAAAATACCTTTTGAAAGGCATTACACTTTACGACTTGCTGAAACAGCTCTCTAAGTGCAGTTTTGTCGGGTCACAGTGAGTAGTGACCAGCTAATGGGTGCCTGTGGCCGTCCCTTTCCTTGTACCTGCAAGTCCTGAGACGGCATTACACGTCAGCTTAGAACTCTGAGGAAATTCGACTCTAGGCGTCGTGTCACGTATTTTCCTCTTTTAATGCAGCCTGGGAGCTTCCTGGGAATCGATTGTTGACTTTCAACATGACCTAGGATTACTTGCATGCGATTGTATGTATCACTAATTGGGTGGGTTTCAATTAACGTAATTATATTTTTCTGACAGACTAATTATGTTAATACGCAGCCTAAACCGCTGGATACATACAATTCGGAGGATGTTTCCTTCGTAAGGTATGGATATCGACTAAGAAAGAGTTTTCTAAAATTCCATCTTTAATAGGGTTACATTTTTAATAAAACTTTTGATTGCACTTTTAAATTTCATTCTATGAATACAATACGTTTCTAATGATATTATATATTATATTATATTATATATATACATAACTATTCACATGAATTCGATTATTTATGTCTACCAATCTACTTACTACCAATTTACGCTTAAAATTAATACCTATTTATTAAAATAAAGTTGTCCAACACCCCTCAAATTCTTATTAAAATAGCAAATCCGTACTATCTTCACAAGTAACCCGATAAAAGCTTATCAGACTTGTCTAAAATATTATTTTTATGGGCCTTCCAAATGTAACTTAAATTACGAATTCTAGCCGCGGAGAGTGAACATTAACAAGATATTTAGTGAAACTTCGCTCGTTATCTGAGGAATATCCTTGGGATAAGTCTTACATGCTTTACCTTCAAGACCAGTGAAGCGGGATACACGAAAACGAAAAATCAATAGACGAAAAGGAGCGCAATCTATCGTTTTGTCTATCGTCCCTCTATCTTGCGAAGACACTAGAGGACTGAACAATCGGGCTCTCGCTAACTTTATATCAGATTTCTTACTCGCTTATCTATAATAATAGCTTTTTGTGAACGTTTATTTGTTTCAACGTTCCCAACTGACTTTTAGTTTCTCTCGCTGCTTCGCTTGTAACAATATTTTTACTGAGAAAAGTTTAAGAGGCTATTTAATGATTGGCTATTTTATACAGAACTTGGGAGTTTAGCGTCTTTCAAACATTGAGAGTATCTTAGCGTGTTTCTTCGTCTGAGAATTTGTTTCATTCTATGTAGTTACGGATGAGTTAACTTGCACAAAAACTTGTATTACGTTTCTATTGTAAGTGCATGTTCATACTCTGTCAGTTTTAAAAGCATAGAAAATAAATCATTTGTCTAGTCTTAAAAATTATGTGCGCCTCAGGAACATTCATTCGTCAATTTCATGCTAATAATTATCAATTCCATACCTATTTGCCATTAATAATAAATTACATACATTTACTACGCTTGTGTATCCTGAAGGGGTAGGCATAGATGTACTAGTAGTTCTCCCACATTTCGTCAGTTACTTAAGTAGGGCGTCAGATTGCTGCTACTGAGACATAATGTTACTATGATATTAAATGAAAAACCCAATGATATTTAACTTAACCCAACCCGGGGATTGACCTATGTCCTTATTGTTCCACAGCACCGCTTTGCGACTACTAGATAATCAAGGCCGTCGGAATACTAAATATTTTTTAGATTTCCATTTCAATTTAGCACTCTAGAGTTAAAATTATCGGACATTAAAATATTCATTCACAATTTTTTACCCTTAATTATTGGAAAAAATACCAAAACCTTTTCACATTAAATATGTTTTTAGATATTTCATACGTGAAATATATCTATCATAAGGTTTAGAAATGTTAAGTTCATGCATCTATACGCCTGAATAACAATAAAATAATTTTTTTTTGCTGCGTCGATGTAGACCATAATAATTAAATATAAATGAATCGGTTATCACGGAAATCGATATGAAAAATGGAATAAACGTCTCGTGAACATTACTAGAATCTATCATCATCATTCACGCCCCCATTCACTGTGCAGGCACAGAAGAATGAAGTAAATACAGTCAGCAGCAGAAGAAGCTGAACATTAAAATATATAATTCAAATAAAAAACATATGAAAATAAGGTGTGAAACTATCCGAAAATATTCTAGAAAATAATGTATTACATTGGGTGAGGTTTTAACAAATAGTATTTACTAACTACTTACATGAAAGTAAGTGCTTATGTCATGGTCATTTTTAAATAAGAGCCACCATAAGTTTTCAAAGCACTTAACTAACAACATGTCCTTCATAATCTTCTTGAAACTTACGGAACAGGAGAATAATAATAGAGCGTCATTTTCAACTACAATTCAACTACTTTGTTTCAAACCACTTTCAATTATTTCATAGATTATGAATTAATTTCCAATTTTGAATGTTTGTTCTGTAATTTATTTTTGATGCTGATTGTACCACCGTAGCGCAGGTAAGCCTTTTTGAGAGCATGTCACTTATCGCTCGCACTTAGGGTGCCTTACAACTTCCGCGTTATAAAATGAAAAATGTATTTATTATAGCAATATGTATTCGCATGTATAACTAACGGAGCACAATAATGCTTTGCGATGATATACAGTCATTTTGAATAACTACACTTTTACGACACTATAATTATGTTTAAGAACTATAAAACTGTAGTTAGCGAAAATTAATGGTGTCGTAATATTATTCATATAACGATCCAATGCTATAAAATTATTCTACATTGCAGCTTTGGTGTTGTAGATTAAATTATTTATACAACTGCAGCCAAAACGATGAGACGTTATTATTGATAAAAACTTGTATAATATATTCATGGTATTATTAGGAATTGTTACTGACTTCATAATGTTAAATATTATTAATAGACATAAAAAAAAAAATTTTTTGTTACCAACACACAACATAAATACCCTTTAAAAGTAATTTTATGATCAAAAATATTTGATTTATTTTTATTTTATAATAGCGACACTCCCTCGTTTCACTTTGGGTTACGATTTTTAAGACTATTGACGTTGACTTTTTGTACTATATATAAAATATATAATATTCAGAGATATATCCCACGGTATTGTTTATAAATATAATCACACGAAGTCCCTTACGAGTTGGGCAAAGAGAAAATAGCGCGTTTTCACCTCTGTCGCTTCGTCCACATATATCAATCTCACTGTAATGTAGTCGATTCGAGTACCTTTACGTTCCCGTCCTTGAATAATAGTTTAATTCGTCTGTAAATACGAGAAAATAATATCTTAAAATCAGGTCACTTTCTGATCCTCATCTCTTTCTAATCCTCAGCTCTTATGCAATTCTATTTCATCAGCCCCATGCATTTTTCTCATACATGAACTACTAGCAGCCGTCACTATTCATTCTAGCTGTACCTAGTATAATTAATTAAAAAAGGTTAAATCTCTAAACTCGTCTACAAATCCGCGTACATTATAAAATGAACAAATAAAGTACTCCACACAATGCAGTATTTCTTGGAAAATACTCATTTACATAACAAATACTCGCCACATTACGCGGGAAGCTTTAGGAAAGTAGATAATTTGGGAAAAATATATTGCATGTGGCGGGATTTAAGTGCAGAAATACATTTTCTTCGGCTAAAAGTGAGTTCGGCAAAGTTGGTAGACCAGCATTATCACAGAGGCGGCTCATTAACTTCCAAGAGAGAACACCCGCCTTTGATAAGTCTACTTTTTGTGACTCCGCCATGGCTCTATAGCGATAAAGCCTTATGAAAACACTGTAGCAAGATTCTCGTTTCAGCAAATTAAACAAAAAATATTCACGTGCAGTTGAAAATCCGTTGGCTCGTATTTTTACCCTGTAGAACATTACGCTGGCGCTTATATTCTATAGATGTGTTACAATTTTGTTGGTAGGTTGCTATCTTTTTACTTATACTTGTTTATTCAGAAGCCAACAATCAACATATACTTACACTAGCTTGCACCCGTACCTGCTGGGCAGTAAAATTTCATAGATTTAGTTTCATGCTTCATGTCGCGGAAGCCTAATATTTTTAATAAATAAAAGTAACCTACGTTACTCCGTGTAACATTAGCTATCAGCCAGTGAAAATCTCGTTAAAATCTGTCCAACCGTTTCAGAGATTACCCGGAACAAACAGACAGACAGACAGAGAAAAACTTTTAAACTTGGTTTTTTAGTGTCAGTAGCGTGTATACTTGCATTTAGTGAAAAGCTGTTATTTTATAATTACAAACAGACACTTACATTTTATTTATCTGTATGTATGTATGTATAGATATATAGATATACTATATTTGAAACCGACGTTAGAGACGTTTAGTTTCACGTTAAGAAACTTGACAGAATAGCGCAGCTGGTAGATACAGAAGACTGAAGCCTTGAAAGTCTTTTTTAATTCCTAAAATGTTATTCTAGCCCTAGAATATTTTTGCATAGACTAACCCTAACTACCAAAGAGAAAACTTAAGTTACGATTTTGCATATACATACAAAGAATGCTGACCCCATATGCTTCGGAACAAACAGACAAGAATAACGTTCATTTCATCTTAATAAATGTTTGATGTCTAGCTGAGATTGCTTCTGTTTCTCGTGACAATATACTTTTCTTCGCCAGTTTTATCTCATACTTGGTCGTTCTTTGAGTTTACGATAACTAGTGAGTGCATCTGGCAAAAGCTTCAATTATTTCTAGATTTCTTATATACATATGTACATTATCATGAAAAGAAAGAAATAAAGAATAGAATAAAATTAAATATCATTTATAGTTTTTCCTGCTCTAATGTTAGGTTTAGATTTAAAGAATGTGAAGAATCAGCAAATACAATTTGTTACTCAAGCGATACTCGTAACATAATTTAACTATAAGCAAATTTTGTCATCTCTACCAGTTAGAATAGTACATACATACATACATATATGCTCATGCCTGTATGCCATGGGGGCAGGCAGAGACCAGTAGAATGGTAAAAATATGAATCAAGCAACCATTTTTTGTCAAATATAATAGTAGGGGAGCCCACGATGCTAAATGGGGATTTACTCGAGCGTCATAGCGACTTATTGGGTTGCAAAGCTTAGATGATAATAAGAAAAAAATGTCAGTAATGTATACCTTTTCATCGGTGGGGGAAGCGGTTATAGATTATCAAATTTGTAAAAAAAAAACTGTTATATGGGCATATTCGAGCGCGTCAGATATTGATGGCATAAATTTCCTACGTATTTTTAATAATGTATGTATGTTAATCTGATCGTTTGCATGATGGGGTTTGTCGTAGGAAAGGGTTGAAAATAAAAAAAAAAAATTTTTATCAAGCGCGTCTGATTTTCCTAGGGGGAGTTAAGTGAACCTTAAATAAAGCTCTCATGCAATAATGTGACGATTTCGATGTGACGCAAACTCGCGGCCATTATTATAATATGTAAAAAAAATTCGCCAATTTGAAATACTCAAGCGCGTCAGATTAAGATATATATGGTTCATCTTTATGTCCTAAACGTGTTGTCTCATATCTAGAGGGATAATTAGTAGGTTGGTTATTAATATTGAAACTAAGTTTTGCTGCCTACGTTTTAAAATAGCTTTTTATTAGGTGTTGGTAGGTAATACACACAGCATACGGGTAAACAAACATTTTTTTTTTGTATTATATAGACATTTCGCTCTTAAATATTCTACGATATATACGAATAAGTGAGAGCAGGGTGTATAAACGTTGCAGTGTATTTTTCATAAACTTATAGTGTGACAAAAAATAATGGGGATGGATGGTGAAGGCGAGGGTCGCGCCGATAAGGGCCAACGTTAGAACCTGATGAATTCTCGTCGGGGATTAGCCCTTACAATATGAGCACAATTTCACAAGTGCCAAGGGGTCTAAGGGTGACAAATGCTGTCGTGAACGTCTAACAATTTATTCGAGGTGGCCCGACTCCGGTATGACGCCCTCACTAAGTATATTTCCTAATAAAAATGGTAATATGGAGTATTTTTAACGGTTTTATGTGGCTCTTGAGGACTTACTTGTATAATATTTAACGATAATTTTTCATACCTGCAAGAAAACTTAACGTAGATGATTTTGAATATTATTATTGGAAAAGGTTGTCGAATTATTCATTATGCATAATGTAACATCTAGCTGCTGCCCGCGACTTAGTCGAAGTGGAATAGTTACTTTGGGCTATCGCTAACATACGTAGCGTGATATTCAGCTATTAGCTTTTTTCGATCAATGCACTATCTAACATTGAAATAATTTTTCAAATCGGACCAGTAGTTCCTGAGATTAGTGCGTTCAAGCAGAGCAAACAAACTATACAGTTTTATATGTTAGTATAGATGTAACTTCTGAATAAAGTAGATCGCTTACATTTTTAAGCTTTTACGAACTTTGAGCATTAGCATGGGATTCGATATATTATCCTTATAACATAATCTACATGTTTTACTCTTAAGACTTAACTGAAAGTTCAAAATGTTTCGTTTAATGATTATTGTTGTCGATCACCATTCGTGTTTTCCTTACGATCGCGCGAGCTTTAAATAAATTGGTCGAACAAAAAATCGACTGTGAATTATAAAATATTCCCTGTTTGTATTTTCAGTCCGCTTGTTATCGATATTCGTGCAATTTCATTGGTAGCGTGGCTAACGGCACAAATTAAAACATACAGGAGGTCAGCTCCTAAACATCTATTGGCGATAACGGTGACATTAATCACAAGCTCAAGTCTCACTTTAAAGTACTTACTGGGGCCAACTATGATCGTTTAAGCAGCGCGTATTAAACTACTATTTCACTTTGACGTTTAATTTTACGGTACAAAAATGAAGCGTCTAAGTTCATCTTGATACGCTCTGCTTAAGCCGAAGGTAGGCCCCATGGAATCATTCTGATTTATTCCGAGACTACTTGCGTGCGCATCTATGTGCATGTATGATGTAATATTACTTAACCAGGAACCCGAACTTGTGTAAACTTTTTTATTCTGTGGCAGTAGTCAATAAAAATACGCGTAATAGGCTTGATGGAGAAGGACCGATGTTTTCTCACCCCTGGGAGTAGAGGGTGTTGATGTAATTTGCGGGAATACAGCTCGAGGGTTCACCGACGGTGCCTGTACCCGACTGTAAAGTTTACGCAACCGTGAAAAATAATATTACTAAAGGATAACTTAAAAGTTTCATCCGCAGAGATAGACGTTACGAAAATATACCAAACGCCTCAATTATTTACAGAGAGGCCAGTGAGGATAAAAAAATGAAGGTATTATTTTAAAGACCTTGAAAATGGTTTGGAAAAATACGAACTTACGACTTCTGCAAACCGAGCAGTTGCTCTGCCAATTGAGCTACTTGTGGATCACACCGCATGCGTGGAATTTTTCTTTCCCTTGTTTTTTTGCGGTTTAGGATCCGCCTTGTCTTCTCTCGTCCCGCCTCGTGTACGTATTTTTCCTAACCATTTTAAAAAATTTAGAATATAAAACAAGTGTGTCATACATAAACATGTAATATTATTTTAAAGTATACCTAATTTTCACCAAAGTAAATATTATAATATATAAACCAACCTTTGAATATCGCGAAAAATGAAGAAAGTATTGACCAAGATACATCCATAAACATGCATACATGCATATGCTAATGCCTGTATTTGGAGTAGGTTAGGAATAGGTGTACTTGTACCTACATCCACATTCGACAGTTATTTTTAAGTCCCTTGTAACAGGGGGCGAGCATATTGCAATTTGCTTATTGGACACTGATCAAGACTCTGAGCTGCTACTAGGAAATAACAGATAGAAAAACAAAATAGCACTTTACCCTGTGGCTCGAACCCAGGACATCGTGTTACACGATAGCTTTTATAACCACTACACCAACGAATGAGACAGTCTTGAAAGATACAATATAATTAGCAGAAATGAGCCAGAAATACGAATGACAAGACGAGAATAAGTATGATTGTGGTAAGGGCCTTATACACGTACATTATTAGGTAAGTACTGTATATACGGTATTAGGAATCACACGGAAAAATGGGAAATAATTAAATCAGTCAAGTGGGGAGTGACGTGAACATGCAAACGACATGTTAATTAAGTTTGTACCGTAATAATCAATTACGGGCCCATTAGATGTTCATCAACACAAACAAAATTAACTTTGAAATTGGGCGCTTTATTAAAAATTCTCATTTTAATCCGCCCGTGGGCAAAGGCTTGTCTACGTCACTTTGGAGGTATTTGTAGCCTTTATAATCGTAACTGGGTAAGTAGTTCAATAATCTTGTTTGACTATCCTGAATTTAAATTTTATAGCCAGATTATAATCATTCTTGTCAAAGATTCCTAATTGAACTCGATTACTTATAAATAAAGCGTAATATTACTCATTGATATTTAAGCATTCTATTTGAGAAATAATTGTTTAAATCAGTCCTGTAGTTCCAGAGCCGATTCATTGCAAACAATTTATTTTTTCTTTAGTTTATTAGGATAGATAAGTAATATCTACATTATACGTGTTCCGTTCCGTACCATCCCTACTAATATTATAAATGCGAAAGTAACTCTGTCTGTCTTTTACGCTTTCCCGCTTAAACCTCTCAACCGATTTTGATGAAATTTGGCACAGACAATCTTTAGACCCTGAGAAAGGACATAGGCTACCTTTTATTTATTAAAAATATCAGGTTTCCGCGACCATAAGGATGAAACTAAATCTACACAGCTAGTTATCTATAAAAACGGCTAAAAATATATTTTATGTAAGGGATCCCTTTTAAATATTTATTTGAATCTTTTTTTTGTACCTACTCGTTGTTATAGCAGGAACAGAAATACATCATCTGTATAAATTTCAACTGTCTAACTATTGCGACTCATGAGATACATCCTTGCGACAGACGGACAGACAGATAGACTGACCGATAGACGGACGGACAGACGGAAATAAAGTCTTAGTAACCGGGTCTTTTACCCTTACAATATGGATTTTTAAAAGTTAAGG
Source organism: Watsonalla cultraria (assembly GCA_964035505.1). NCBI lineage: Eukaryota > Metazoa > Arthropoda > Insecta > Lepidoptera > Drepanidae > Watsonalla > Watsonalla cultraria. The sequence goes on along the minus strand of OZ037722.1, from coordinate 6,536,763 downwards.
CCAGTTTTATTTATTTGTTACTAGAGAAGTTTGCGCCTATCTTTTGTAAATAAGATGCTCATAGTGTTTATGCAAGACTAGGTTTGATGAAAATTAACCGAAGAGATATGTGCATTGCCAGATAAATAACTCTGCCCTTCAAACTTTAAATTAGTTTCGCGCCGCGAACTTTCGGGTGCATGCATCATTCTGCAACATTCTACGAACTAGTTTTATTTATCTAACTTGCGCTGAAGTTGACTTTATTCGGAGACGAGTGCTGGATAATGTACGCCGAGGGCGAATGCTGGTGTTATTAATGTTTCCGTGGATGCCTTCAACTTCTCACGATAAAGCATTGGTGTGAAAGATACTCTTTCAAAACTCTGTCTGTGTACATTCAAATTATCTAAAACAACCTACTAACAACCCCGTAAAAGTATGTTATATTTGCCATGTTTCCAAATTATTTACATCTATCGAAACTTAACTAATATATGTATAAAGCTGAAGAGTTTGTCTGTTTGCTTGAACGCGCTATTCTCAGGAACTACTAGGCCGATTTTAAACATTATTTCAGTGTTAGGTAGCCCATTTATTGAGGAAGGCTATAGGTTACATATTATCATCACACAAAGACCAAACGCTAGGATTAATATAAAATTCAAAACGCTTTAAAATTTGTAAACAATTTAAACATTCTTAAATTCAAATATTTTGATTAATTAAATATATGTTTATCTTTATTAAAAACACAACAAATACTAAAAATACAAAACTGACAAAATCTGACGACAATATTTCATTCTTTCCTTGAAACGCTATGTCAATAACATTTTATCTGTTCAATGAAAACGCCAGCTGGAAGTATGGAATTTAATTTAGAGCATCGCTGAAGTAAATACCAATGGCGCATAATTTCTAATAGCATTTCAATATCGTAGGGTTATGGTGTTATGCAGCTTATTAAAATAGGTGAAGGAAATGACTGCAGGGTGCCAATATGATCGTTTACGCAGCGCATATTAAGAACTTCTTAGCATTGACGCTTAATTGTACGGTACCAAAATGAAACGTAAAAGCTAAGTTCTTAATACGCTCTGATTATACCGATGATAGTAGGCCCCCTGGCCTATCCTATTGACGCCCAAGATCATGACCCAATGCGCTGACTAACCTAACCCAAGTAAATTTATTTTTAGCCTATAAGTCTGTATGTTAAGCTTTCATAGGATCAGTGGTATATAAAAACTAATATAAGTTTATTTTCTATTTATTTTACTCATATTAATAAGCAAAAGCGTGGTGCACTTTGTGTATGAGTTCCCAGTTGGCAAACATATGCTCACGCCTGTATTCTACAAAGTGGAAGGCAGAGGTATTGTAATAACAATACCCACATTTCACCGAAGATGTTTGAGTGCCAACGTGTCAGATAGTGCGTTTATCGTAAGTCACAGTGATAAAAATCACGTCGACAAGCTGGGGACATCAAGAATAACCTTGAATGCAATGGTACTTCCTCGTGTCCCAGTTTATGAATAGGCTTGACCCGGCTAGGCAGGGATTTGGCGTGAATGACGTTTTGCAATGACGTTATTTACGTACTCCACTTCTAGCCTAAATGATGATTCTATTCCACTGGGGTTCTTCTATTTTCAACTGTGATTTTATAAGACCTTCAATGAATTTTTGAAGCAAATTTTTCATATTTTTCATACGGTTCACTTCACTCTTATCAGGTCTTAACATGCATTTTATAGTTAGGATTTCGTTAGGATAATAATCTGCTAATGTTCGGATATAAAATCCTATACTATTTAAAGCTGATACTTACGTCAAAAATGCTCTCAAAAATCAAAATATATTATAATTATATTTTGAGCTCAATACCGATAAAAGTTTTGCAAATAACATTAAGTAAGTATATAGGTGTTAGTTAGCAAAGCATTATACATTTTCGTTTATAAACAACGGTATGAAATTATGTAACACTAAGCTATGTTCATGTTAAAAACACTTTTTATTAAAGAAATATATTGTTATGCGGCCCACACGGAAATTCCGCTTCACTAATAACCAAAGGAAAACGCCCGTACTGTAAGGTAAACGAGCAAAAGATAAAACAAGGAGATCTTTTAACCCGCATTATATTCAAATTAAGGTTATCATTACCGGGCTAGAGCGTATAATGGTCGGCACGTTAAATTCCCATGTGAAGCCAGTTGACTTCATTGGCTACGTTCAGTGCAAATTTGCCTTAATTAGACAGACAGTTATTACTGTGAAATGTTTGCCGAATATTGTTATCATCAAGTGCTCTATAGAGGAGATGAATAGGAGTGAGCACGGGCTAGCAATTGATGACTTTTTATCTTGATAACTTATTAGGTAATATAATGGTCATCATCATGAATTTAAGAGTAATAACTCTTGTCGGTGCAATCGATGCAACTTCTTCCATTTGTCTCTGTCCAGTGTCATCTCTTTGACCTCCTTATACTTCATGGTAAGTAAATACACATAACGTACTGGTATATAATCTATACATCTTTATACACCCATACATACATACAGATAAATAAAATTGAAGTGTCTGTTTGTAATTCCAAAATAACAGCTTTTCACTTAATGCATATGAAAGTATACACGCTACTGACACTAAAAAACCAAGTTTAAACTTTTTTCTCTGTCTGTCTGTCCGTCTGTCTGTCTGTCTGTTTGTTCCGGGTAATCTCTAAAACGGCTGGACCGATTTTAACGGGACTTTCACTGGCAGGTAACTGATGTTTCAAGGAGTAACTTGGGCTACTTTTATTTACTGAAAATATTGGGGTTCCGCGACAATAAGGATGAAACTAAATCTACGCGGGTGAAACCGCGGGGCACAGCTAGTGATGAATAAATCCTTGGTGTTGCTGTTGCATCCTTGATAAAAAATTTAAAATTTTGGATATGTTTAATTTCCAAAACACTTTACTAATACCTTTAATTAATATAACTATTAAAACAATAAGATAGGTACTTTCAGAGATACAGTCTGCTTGAACGCCGGCACCGGGTTTATTAATCACCAATTTACTAGCTTTGTTAATTGGACGATATAAATAAATAAGCGTATTAATTTGATGGAATAACGTTGTTTAATCATGAAGCCGGAAATTGAATTATTATGATAAAGCTCTTAACTTACTCTGAACTGGTATCACCGTTTTGTTATTTAATACCTAAACTGTTTAATTTTGTCGCATAAACTGAATAATATGACATTTTTTATATGCTCTTTATAGTTGCTGTAACTGTGCTTTTAAGAGTCACTGGGGGGCAACTATGAACGTTTAAGCAGCGTGTATTAAGAACTTCTTAGCTTCGACGTTTAATTTTACGGTAACAGAATGAAACTTCAAATCTCAGAAGTTTTCAATACTCTTTGCCTAAACCGATGATGGTAGGCCAAATATTTGCATTGAAACACGAGTATTTGACCTTTGGTATTAGTCAGTGTATGTCTTTCACGGGGCAGGCAGAACGAATAGGAGTATCCAAAACCAACGTTCATCAATCCCAAATCCTCTTATAATAGATCAGTAAATCGGTTGGATTGGAATAATCGATTTTCCATAAACGACAACAAGCGCTGCAAACAGCGTATGCGTTAAAAACGGAGAGGATTTGGCGTGGTATAGTTATTACATTTCAATTTTAAGCTTTATGCTTCAGGGCGATAAGCGGATTTTGATTCCACATTCCATTTTACACCATATCTAGGGTTACCCAATATTCGAGGTTTCATGGAAGTAAATACCGGTATTCGAAGTAAACGATCGTTCAAAATTTAATAAAATTATTGTTGTGTTTTGCAACCTTCTGAGGATTCAAAATCAGAAATTGTAGCCGTGGAAGCATTCTGAGCAGTGAATAAAATCGTTACTAGATGTCTTATAGTGATTCGTATTTTCAATTGTTCCTGATTTATGGTTCAGCGGAGTGATCTATACTAATCTACGCTCAACCATAAGTACTGATAATAGGGCCATAAGTACTGAATTTAGGTAAGTACTGAAAATAGGGTGATAGCTCACATTGACGTATGAAACGCTTTGGAACAGATACTGCCGCGTTATTCTGTAAGGTTTTCATTCATAGAAAACTTATACAATACGGGATAAAGTTCAATTTCGTATCTTTGAAACCGAACTCGATTTCAAGTGCGACGCTGACAAATCAGAAAAACGCAGCTAACTACTTTTCCAGAAAATATTTTTTGAATGTTTTGTATTCTTCTTAAATTGTGTTCTACAAATTCCAAACATAGGTGTGAATAGAGGGCCAGAAGTTGTTGTTCCGAAACTTGTTTCGCAATTTAGACACCCCTGTGTATTTACATTATGTTCAGCATGGCGTAAAAACGTGCGCGTTCCATGCGACATGCGACGCTCGTTCGGATTACGATGTCAATGTAAACAAGATCAGTTCAAATATTTTTCATGCGGCTGACGCAAATGGTAGTCGTTCCATCATTCCCATCTCCTTGACTCCTTTCCATGCTAACATTTATTTCATTTCATTGTTTTGCTGGTACTACATCGCGCAAGGGATTTGTGTTTGCTGTAATTGCTATATTACTGCCTTTCTTTTTCGTTCTTACTACATTTAAAATTTTCGTAAGAAAACCTATTATTTATTCTTGTCAATAATAACACAGGCCAACAAAAAAATAATTTTTGTTTGGTGCCGCTAATTGTATGTTATAATTTGGTTAATTAGTCCGCAAGACGTTGTGGGAAGCTGTCAAATTCGCGAAGCTACGTTCAGGTTTGTACCGATCCAAAGGCGTTAGATAAAACTGGTTCGTGTTTTACGTATCTTTCAAGAAAGTAGTAATGAAAGGCTGGGCTGACAAGTTGATATTTTTGATGGCCCACAGATTAGACTTTTAATGAAATACAATGATTTCATTCATTCAATGATTAATTTAGAAGCAGAGGCTTGGAAATCTTTAGTTGCTGTTGTAAAAAAAATCTAGGAAATCAGAAGGCCGAAAATTACAAAGAATTCGTTCAAAAGCTCTTAATTAGCTTTAATAATCTTGGATGTAATATGAGCATAAAACTACACTATCTATATAATCATTTACACAAGTTTCCTGAAAATCTTGGTGCGTATAGCTATAGATAAATTTATTATATATAGGGCCTAGACTTTTAGGCAAACATTTTATCACATAGCCTCGGCTGGTGGTACAAATAAATTTAAAAATAAAATAATAAAAATGAAATATAGTTAGTTTCATAATATTGTTAGTATGTAACATTTAAAAATATTTTAATAGTGAAAACACTTGATCATTATCGGAATTCCTCGTGATCGTGCCAGGAAGCATTGCCGCACTTCTTTGCAAAACCTATTCTCTGTCCCAGGAAAGCCCGCCTGTCACGAGAGCCACGAGACCCTTGCTAATGAATCCGAGATCGTAAAGTTTTAACCACAAGTATTTATCTAGTCCGAGGGTAGTTTTGGTGCTTGAGAAACTTCTAAGCAGCAGTACCGACCGATGTCGCTACTGAAATGTCAATGAAATAGGACCGACCAAGTGTATCGATAGTGTATAAGCCAAGTATATAGGTTAGATTAACAGTACACTGCTATGCCGATAGATGGGGTAAGTGTATTGTAAAACGCGCTGTTAAGATTTTCCGAGGTATATGTAAATACTCCAGACATCGCCACAAGCCAAGCTGACAGGTCCCAGTACTGCGGGAAAGTGGGCGGAAACCATAGCCAGTAGCAGGTCATCGATGAAAAAAAATCGTGACCCGCACTACTAAGTTCTAACTTGAGAGACCATGGTGACCCAACAACACTATCCATAATACTCATAAAGTGACACTGATGAGGGACAATATATCATCAGCCTATCTTGGTCCACTGCTGGACATAGGCCTCCCCTTATGAGTGCCATAGCGCTCTGTCTTCAGCTTGCCGCATCCAGTATCTGCCTGCAGTCTTTCGCAGATCGTCATCCCACCTGGCCGCAGGGCGTCTTACACTACGTTTGCCGAGTCGCGGTCTTCACTCAAGAACTCGTTTACCCAGCGGATGAGGGGTGTAATTAATAAATTCGAAAGTACGAGACTAATGGAGGAAGATCTACAACTTTAATTTGTACGCGGAATTCCAGTAAAATAAAATATACTCTCACCTCTTTAAGCAAGTACTTGCCTAACTTTGGCTTTTAGTTAAATAAAACCTTGAAGCTTTACTATCCCTTAAAGTTTAATAATTAGGAAAATGTGCGTCTGTTCTAAAAGTTGGAAGTCTTTTAACTTTTCAATTAAGTAAGGTATCAAATGTCGGATCGGAAAAAGTTAATACAAGTCTCCAATACTTCGGGCCCCGTTGGGACTTCGAACATAAAGCTGGTTCCTTTATTCCAAAGAGAGACTTAAACATCGAGGAATGAAAAAGTTTAGTTACCTATAGATCAGGACCTTAAATTGCAATGAAAATTTAAGATTTCATTGTGAATGTGAAAGTAACTATGTTTCTTATAACCAACTACGGCTTATCTTAATAAATAATGATAAAAACTGTTCTCCAAAGGCTCCGTACAAAAAAGGAAGATAAGCAAACCAAACCTAAGCCAGTAGTTGGATGGGTCACCCATCTATCAGAGCTCACTCCGAGCCTATGAGATCACATTAAGCCGTCGGTCCCGGTTGCCTATTTTGGCAATCGTTACAGGTCAGTCGGAGGCCTAAGAGGGTCTAGACAACTGGTTTAGCCCTGGTTAGATGGCAGTCTCTTAGTATAAAATTCAAGTGATCTGCCACATCGGGTTAAATCAAGTGCCGATCCCAACAATGTACGGGATAAGGCCGGGAAGATGAGTGTTCTATCCCTTCTTTTTACTCAAAGCACTTTGCTATGGTATAATATTTACGAGGGCAAGGCAAATATAAATATGCAAAGTAAACTGGAAAAGAAATCCTTTTCTTATGTCTCTTTTGTCCCCAACTCTGTACAACACTAACATCATACACAAACAATGGAGTGTTCAGAGTGAACTTAAAACTTTAACCCTTCATCTATCGCCGGTTGACCCACGTTGTGCCAACTTGTAGGAGGTCTAATACGACAAGGAATCCCTGATTTCGGCTCGCCAATGTTTAAACAAGTCGCAAGTTAGTGTTGTTTTAGGACTAATGAGCTCTTTGAATTTTCGTCACAGCACCCTCTGATACGTCTGATTGCAAGCACTCAAACTAATCAACTGTAATATACACCTTTATTATACAGGATGTAATGTTGTTGAATACAAATCTTTTGCACAGAGCTGCTATCTGATGTATTTAATCATAGAAAAAAATTTATAATTTCAGAATGTTTTTATCTTTGATAAAGATAATTCAATTCGATGAATAGTAGTATTATAGTTTCAATTTAATAACTCAGCAATTATTACTTTCGGAATGTTTTCATTATTTGCCTGTGATTATGTACATTCGATACGTGCTCTGTTCAAGAAATGTGTGTTTCATAATATTATAACATCCTATGTATATTCACACAAGTGAAGGTATTCATATCCTTATATTTTAGAAGCCTTATCTTGTTCAGAGTCGATTAGGTACATGTTCTATTTTTCTTAAGTCTTATCTGGATTTTTGGAGCAACCTCCGGATTTCAGTGGCCTTATTTTACGGTACAGTCACTTTTAAAATAAACGAGTATCTTTACCATACAAAATCTGGCAAAATATACCAAACAGTAGCTGTTTAATGAAAAGCAGAAAAAATTGAGAGCATCTTTTATACTATGAACCTAGGTCTTTTGTTTTCTCTAAAATGGCTTTGTAAAAATTTTCGCTGTTGTAAGTACCTTGGTTTAAATCAAACAGTATTTGTTGGCAATGGATAACTGTTTGAACTACGAGCGTGCTTCGGTCTAAATGTGGCTGGTATAAATCCCGCGTCATTAAAGTTTGCTATTGACGTTCTGAAAATAATATTCTAATACAAAATATCTTTGATAGACCAAAACTAAGAGATTTAAAAATTTTCGGAATGACAATGACATTACAGAGTTATAAATGTTACCGGGCTCGTTCTTTTACTGAAAAGAGAAAAGAATGTATAGTATATCTATACAGATAAATAAAATTGAAGTGTCTGTTTGTAATTCCAAAAAAACTGTTTGTTTGCCTGAACGCGCTAATTTCAGGAACTACTGGTCCAGTTTGAAAAAATATTTCATATTATCGAGGAAGGTCATAGGCCATAATATCATCACGCTAAGGCCAATCGCGGGTTAAAGTTAACCTTACCTTTTAATTTTATTGTACTCAATACACGTCGTCAAAGTAGCAAGCAACTTATATATGTATACCATGCACCTTTATTACAATTTAAAGTACGAAGTGTCAAATGTATTTTTGGAATCGTTTAATTGAGCTACTCCCACGCCCCACCGTCATCAGTCTTTCAAACAGCGTTCATCAAGGGTTGGTGGAACGAGCCCTTAATAGTGCCATCTAGTTGATTGCGATTGCTTGTTTTGCCAGTTGTACCTATAGAGGCGGATTCCGTGCGGCCATTAGTAGATTCCTTTTCAGGCAACCGCGCAAATTACATGCAATTTGCGAAACTGTTTCCCAGCGACCAAAAGTTTCGAACATTTGATATTTCTACGTTTCCTCGTATTTAATGTACGGCCCTAACGCAATGTTAAAGTTTCGCGAGTAATTTAAATTGCAGTAAAATGAAACAGTCGTTTATTATTCTTGATGTATCTTAGAGATACTAAACTGAGAACAAGGGCTGGCATTTTAACTTAAATAAGTTTCTAAGTCACTTGTTAAGTATAGACATGGAATACTTACGTAGAAAGGAACTTTAGCCTGGAAGCGCGTATTCTGGAGTTTGCAAGCTTACTTCGTTTAACATTCATGTCGGGTATTAACGTAAAACTCGATGACGTAGTACATGGATGGCCTGTTTAAGGTGTAAATAAAGTAACTAATGATTAATGTATAAATAAAAATTGTAAATACCTACATTTACGGAGCTTTTACGTGACTTGTATGCGCCTGCAACTTCGCCTGCGTGGCAGTAAGATTTCGCTTAAAAATTTTCAACCCCCATTTAGCCCCATTAGGGGTAGAGTTTCGGAAAACTCTTTCTTGGTAGATAGTTTGTCTCTAAGAACACACCTTCCCAATTTCATGTCTCTAAATCCAGTGGTTTGAGCTATGCGTTGATATATGTGGTGGTACATTTTCGACATCCGACTGAAAAATATTTTTATTATCATTATTTTTTTATACGTCAGTAAGACTTTAAATTTTTAGAAGTATATTCAATATAGATAGAGAAACAAAGTTACGCAATAAAAAAATATTCTATTATTTTTGGTACAGACGTTAAGTACCGCAGCTTTGTACAGTTAGGGCGAGGATAAGATAAACCAATCCATTATTCGTCGTCGCCATATCTCGAGAACGCCAATAGGATTAAAGCCCAGTCCATTAGATACTGTTTTACTACTCTTTTGTTTATGATCGTATTTTTCCGATAATGTATTGAAAGTGGTCACAAAAGACTCCTTGTTCACTTAGCATGAACGTTATTTATCTGTGAAATGTTTTACGTTACATTTACATCAAAGTGATGAAAGGTAATAAGGGTCGAAGTTGTTCGATGGTTGGTCGTGAATTATGCATCGCGGACCGGCTTTAATGTCTCACTAAAGCTGATTTGTAAATGGGCTGTTTGGGAAAAAACAAAACACTATATAATATTTTTTATTTTAGTCACATACTTACATTGCTATTGAATGTATTACTTTTAAAAGGAATTGGCTATAAAATACCTTATGCAGTAGTGGGACATTTTTCAATGCTAGCTTATACAGGGTGTCGGGGAAACCAGGACAGCTGTTAAAATAGGTGATAGGGTATAATTTTAGGAAGCAATTAAAATTATTATGACAAAATATCTTCTTCCGTTTTCGAGTAATTGACGTTCAAAGTTGACCATATCAAGACCTTATTTTCGCATAAAAATCAGCTGTAACGTAGAGTTATTCACGTGAAATCTAACTACGTTTTTATTTTTTTTCTCCCACTAATAAATCCTGAAATATTCCCATAAAACCATTTTTGGAAACCATTAACCTTCCCCTTAATATAAAAAGTTTAATTAGCGTGTACGGAATGTAGGTAAACGCGGCCGCGCGTTCATTCAATCGCTTAAGGCCGCGAGCTCTTCGGCCATAGCCTATATAACTACGTTATCGTTGGAGCTAGATATTTCATCAAACCCTACAACTTCTAGAAGACAACTGTTCCTTTTTCTCCGACATCCTGTATATATGTAGAAATTTAAAGAGGTACGTATCTTCGGTCACTTCTTAATACGTCAGTCTTCTCAGATCTATTTTTCTACACCGTAAAAAAACACTTAAAAAAATAAGAAGTAGTAACTTGATACCGAATCAGTGGTAACTATCGTGACATTCTCCATCAAGTGTCTACCAGGGCATAAGCATTTTCAATTATTCAACACGTTTATTAAGCAATATAAAAAGGAGTACGTTCTTAGTTCATCGGATTCTTCTTTTTATAGCTAATTCTTTACCCTCTTATTACACAAGATTGTCTAAGATCCTTGGACTAAAAATAGTCCCAACTCTTTTGTGATACGGATTTTAAAAGGGATGGACATAGTTATAGTCCGAGTGTGATCTACCCTTGGTTTAAATTATCTTTTGTAATATTTGGGTTAGAGTATATTCTACAGAATAATGATTCCACCAAGTTAATGGTTCGTCTAGTTTTTATCGAGAGTTATAAAGTGTAGGTTAACTTAAACTTATTTAATTAAAACCGTTCAGACTAGGACAAAATATTGTAACAAAGGAATGGTTCCGCACTCGAGTAGCATTCATTAGTTCATTAGAGTGACATTTCGTAGCAAGCCACTCGAAGTATTTCAAACTTACACTAAATATTAATGAATTTGTAGAGCACGTGTTTTCGCATGTATCATTTTGAATTTAATGTTGCTCTGTTTGAAAATTACTTCATAAAATAAATAATACAAATAAGGAGAAACTTTTGTTAAATCTGTTAGCTTTATCTGGTTTAGAATACTATTATCATATTATTTTAATTTGAAACTGTTTTGCTATCAACTAGATACCTACTTCAATCATATTACTTTTGGTTTGGTAACTCTCAAATTATTTATTTTATTATTTATTATGAGCCCGATGTGTCGCACTGCTGGGCAAAGGCCTCTCTTCCCTCTTTCCATCCCTTCCGATCCAGCGCTTTCTCAGGCCAGTTTTTCAGGAAGGCGTTGAGTTAGTCGCGCCATATTTTTCTCGGCCTGCCACGTCTGCGCGTTCCATTCGAAGGGGTCCATAGTGTGGTTTGTCTAGCCCACAGTTAGTCAGACGTCTCAAATGTTATGTAAAATTTCAAATGTTTGTAAGTCTAAAGACGATATGATTGCCAAGTAATTAATATTAATACGTTAATTTGGTTTGGTAAAGTAGGAGGTTTTGTAAATATAACGATTTTCTATAAAGAGGAGGTCAATCCCCAGTTGCCGGACAGCTTCGTAATAAGAACAAGGGATCTTAACCTTACTTCATCTGCTAATTACTTAACCATAAAGATCAATAATATTTAATCAACCTTTTTTATAAACCCACATCTTTAATTAGGTACTCTAACGACCGTAAAACTTTCTCCAAAATTAGGTCCAGTCTGGAGAGTTGTTTGCCCTACTTTATATACAAAAGGGTACTTTCCAATATTCTGTTCGTTAGATAAAGCCCTTTTAATATTTTCAGATCAAGTTTGATTGCTCATAGCAATGGCTCAACGGTTTTTCGATTCATTTAACCATTCGCTGGGTGCGACCGTCGCGTCAGCATATTCCAACGTCCGCAACCCTCTCACATTATAACTAACAATAGGAGGCCGTGTAATGCAAAAAATGTGCCTACAACGGTAGTGGAGGGTTTGCGTTGAATGGAGCTCTGACACGAAATAATACAAGGAGTTTATCAAACGAGCTTAAAGGAAAAATAATGGTAGCAGAAGGTCAGTTCTTAGATTTTTCCAGAATCATTGCAAACACGCATATGGTGTGACTATACGAGGATGTACGAGGATCCCAGAGAATCTCAAGCTACTTCTAGTAGTTACTGATTGTAAGCATTGGTTATGTATACATTCATCTGGTTATTAATTGATGGTGACCGAATTTCCGTAACTTTTTATTTTGTGCTTACGGTTAGGGTGAAACTCGCCAAAACGTTGAAATTTTGACAAATTACTCTTGAGGATTACTCCGCGGGAATATGAAGAAAACCACGCATTCCGCAAATTACTGACTCGTGACAAATGTCTCCGTAGATGACCCGCAATATATTTGAGTCGCGGCTAAATCTTAATTCTGGAAGCTCCAAGATAATAACGTTTGAAGGAAAAAGATACGTTTATTGTAATTGTGTTTCATCTCGACAGCTAAGTGTTGTACGTGCGCTGTATAACAATTTCTAGAATAATACACGAGCCGTCGGATGCAAACTCATGATGTCAATATTTTAAAGAAATAATTTAATTAAATGAGATGGTTATTCATAATTTTTAAAAAATATATTGTATTGCGGATATAAGCGTGTAAAAAAATAAGATGAAGACGCTCTAAAATGGACATATAAATGGAAATATATCTGTTTTTCGCTTTCGTTTTCTGAACCAAATAATTCTAATGAATGTAAAGTAATACTATCCATATACATACATATTTATTATTAAGTCACTGAAAGTGTAAACGTGCTTAGATTACCTAGTTATGGCCACGTTCCTAACACGTGTTGCAGGTTCATCTATATCTCTAGTAATATATAAAGCTGAAAAGTTTGTTTGTTTGCTTGAACACGCTAATCTCAGGAAATACTTACTGGTCCGATTTGAAAGATTATTTCAGTGTTAGGAGGAATTATTTTTACATATCATCATGCTAATACCAATTGCGAATTAAAGGTACATTAGCCCGAAGTAACTATCCCATACCGATACAGTCGCGGGCAGATTCAAGTGGTATCTATATAGTTAATACAATGGGACGTGGCAATTTATTTTGTTGTGTTATAAAATGGGGATTTAGTGTATTATCATCAAAAAGGAGCAGACGCGTTACATATCTCCAAAAGGAGATAAATATTTTATGCCATAATTCATCTCGGCTATAAAAAGGGTGAGACTCGCGAGCTTGTTGGAACTTGGAATGATTTCTCTGCGCTCGCTAGGGACTGGGTGTAATATCTAGAGTACATAACAATGTTGATCTTCCCTTTAATCTACCAAATAAAGATAAAAGATGGTTCTCAATAAAATGAGAGCGTTTCTTTATGTTGAGAGTATTTTTCTGTACCTTCCACAGAGATTATCAAACGCGCATTTATCCTTAGTTCAAATAAAGCAATTTATCACTTTGCAGTAACATAAACAGTCTTCTTATGTGGTTTGCGTACATTCAACGTAACTTAAAGACTACCTCATACGCTCTGCTCTTAACGAATATGCTTGAAAAGTCTCCGAAGGCAGAGAAGGCTTGATTCTATACCAGCGAGTCATATCAGATTGCAAGATCATCGGAATCTCAGTAAAGGTTTTTGAATTTCTATTCAGATTTTCTCATGATATTTCACTTCCCCGTAAAGCTCGTGGTATGACATCACTACACTTCAATTATTGCACAGTAAAATAATTTAAATGCTTTTAAACCATAAGTTTTATGGAATGAGAATATTTCTGAATAATGAAACGTCTTAGTACTTTGTTCTACATGACGACACGCTCTATAAAAGAAATAAAACAAATAAAAAGAGAAACATTTCTCTTGAAAATAATGCGTATAATTTTGTGAAATTTACATTTATTTGATTACACTTGTAATAGGAAAAGTTGAGTGTAAGGGGAAGACTGGTCGCAGAATATCTATAAAATCGCAGTTAACGGAACTCAATGACTTCTCGATAACATTATACTGAAATACGATGTAATCGAGTGTCCTTTCGCCCTGAGAAAATAATGACTCGACCGTTATACTACAGAGGCAATTAAAGAGAGCTGATTTCAAATTTACTTATTACTACGAACCGTTTAATTAACCGAACTTAGGGTGAAAAATAAAAGTAAATCTGGCAAGACTTGAGCTAACGTCATTAGGCGAGCCTCAATTGTACGTAGTTCTACTAATTACCGCAAAAAATTGTGGGTCAGCGGAAAATGTCGATGGACAAGTTAATTGAATGATGCTATTGCCTGCCCTACACATTTCTTTTTATCAAACTATCCTTAATTTTATGACAAGAAACTGCCGATTCAGGCACAAAGTTGTCTAGCAGGAGATATAAACTTATGATGTTATGATATTCTAATATGTGTGATAGTTTAGCTTATTCCGCGCTATCAGTTACTACTCAATTATCTGATATATATTAAATAAATTAAGTATTAGTTAAAACTTATATTTTGTAAGTAAATATACAGTTCAAAGTTTAATAAAATTATACTAGTATAGATTCATGAAAAAAGTCCACTGTCTCTAGTTATAAATATATAAAAAAAGTCACATACAATGACCAAATAAAATATGAATAAAGGATCGCAGTGAAGCGTTTTTCGAGTATAATTCATTAGAGAGCCGCTCCAAGCATTAAATGCGCTATAAAAGCGTTTGTAAAACCACGTATTCGTTACGTACGCATTCACATTTTGTTGTGGTCTTCTCTGATCTCTGTATTTGACAACACAAACCAAATTATACATCGCATTGGTACCGTTCATTGCTATATCTATTTGGTTGTCTGTAGGTATATGACGGTATATGTACTTATTATTTATATGCTGTAATTTTAGCTTTTTTTGATATTTTTTGCAATTTCTGATACTTGTTAAATGGTTAAATTTAACCTTTAAAATCGATAAATGAGAATAAATTTAGAGTCAAATGTAATTTTATTTCGCTACAACGTAAGAGATTAGGCATTCTGTATGTATAAACTGACACCCGACACCAACAGCCCGCGACTTCGTCCGCGTGGGCAACTTTGGCCTAATGCTAACTTAAGCCCGCGACTGGTCTTAGCAATGATATATGTATAGCCTTCATCAATAAATGGTCTTCCTAAAATTTAAATAATTTTTCGTATATTAGGGCATTCAAGCTAAAAAATAAACAAGTATAGATTATAACTAACGTGACGTTATTTGTAATAAAAACAAGATAGTATTCACTTCGTATTAAATCCAAATTGCCCACAATCATTATAATTACATAAATCGAGGGTGCGGCCATCAAATATAAACTTGTATTTAGTGCGTGCCTTCAATATTTCAACGTTTTCCCTACACAAACTCATTAGTTTAATATTAAAATATCTACAACATTTGCTGCTAATTGGATCAGCTCGTAGCTATTTTTTCAGGCTTGATTATTAATTGTATAATAATATTATCTGAAAGCTGTAGCCATCTAAAATCATCATCTCCCTCATCTCCCTGGCCTTATCCCATACAATGTTGGGGTCGGCACTTGATTCAACCCGATGTGGCTGATCACCTGATTTTTTATACGAAGCGACTGCCATCTGACCTTCGCAACCCCATTTTAGGAGGAAAATCTGTGATCTGGGTTAAACCAGTTGTCAGATTATTTTTAGGCCTCCGACTGACCTGTTACGATTGCCAAAGATGTTAAATTGGCAACCGGGACCGACGGCTTAACGTGCTCTCCGAGGCACGGAGGGAACTCGGGCGGTCACCCATCCTACTACTGGCTAGGCGTATGGTTGCTTAACTTCGCTGATCGAATGATATGCGCAATAGCAACTGTGCCACGAGCTCCTCTAAAGTTCACTTTAAAGGGCACTGATTGGCGAGCAGGAAGCTTTGCGAATGATTTCCGAATATAACATGTCACACATCTAGGTCTGAGTCATTAGCCAGGATTTTGAGTTCTAATACCTGGTTTAAAATAGTCATTCGGGATAAAACTGATCTAAATTTAAATAAATTATCTCAATGAAGCGTGAATATCATTGTCTATTACCTTCACAATGCTAATGTCTGTTTGTACTATGGATACCAGGGTCTTAGACAAAGTAACATTATCCTCATGCTTCGCTGCTAGAAACGATACAAAATGTATAGGAATGACATATGACACGTGACTGATTTATGTCATTTCCATACAATTTTTATCATATCAAGCGCGAGCGAATGTTACATCGTCTAGGGACCCAGTCGACTAATATATTAGTTACTGCAGAATAACCTCTTTCATTTTTTTTACGAAAAGGCGAACATGTGAAAAACGCACATAAAATGACTACCCTTTTTTTTTTTTTTTTTACCGTGGAGAATCCGTTATGGATACACCAACCGCCGCGGGGGCAGCGGAAGGGTTATGTCGGACTCGCACCGACTAAACTCCACGGTGTTCCTCCAGGTCGCTAAGTGGGGGGGTGCACGTGATATGTTTTCACATGCTTCGCCGTGACCCTCCCGGCGACTGGCCTGTCTGGCCTCTCCTTGTGGTACCAGGCTGTACCCGGCTTTTACACTATGGGAGGGCGCGTCGGAACACGAACGCGCCCTTCAACCGCGAGGGCCATGCGTCGGCGCCAAGACCCCCGTCCCGGCGCCCGCGGCCTTCTTTACGGAGGCATCAGCCGCTCCTCGGCCCGCCTCCGTCGGCCGGTCCTTCTACGGCGGATTGGGTCAGACAGAGGATCTTCCTCTCGGACCCGCTCCGCCGTTTCTTTGGACGACATCACGTCATCACAGAAGGACACGGCCGCATCCCATGACTGGGAGCTGCCGACCATGGCCCGAACCAGGGTCGGCAGCGAAATGTCTCCTCCGGTATGAGCGACCAGAACACCGCGCTGGACCGTCCAAGCTGGACATTCTTCCAGAGTGTGCTGCGCGGTGTCCACGTCGCAGCCGCACTCGTGGCACCTTGGGGTCGCTTCCCTCTGCGCCACCCCATGCAGGTACTTTCCGAAACAGCCGTGTCCGGACAGTACCTGCACGAGGCGATAGGTGAGCGACCCGTGCCGGCGGCTTAACCATTCCTTAAGGACCGGGCGAATGGCCTCTATGGTCAGACGCCCGGCCTCCGGCTCCGCGAGCCGCTCCTGCCATTTTCCCAGTGCCTGCTGTTGTGCATTCTGCCGCTCGCGCCTCAATTCTTCGGGCGCGGCAGCACCGCCGCCTTGTCGGGCCTCAGCGCTCCGCCGATAAACGGCTGCGAGCACCTCAGCCTCGAGGTCCCAGGGTGGGGTCCCCGCCAATACGCAGGCCGCGCCGTGTGATATGGTGCGGTACCCACGGATCACCCTGTTCGCCATGACCCGCTGCGGTCTCCGCAGCAGAGCCTTATTGCGAGCGCCCAGGGCTTCCGCCCACACTGGCGCGCCATACAAGGCCATCGATCTCACCACCCCGGTGTACAGGCGACGACAACACGCACTGGGTCCTCCCGTGTTGGGCAGGAGCCGGCTAAGCGCACCAGCCGCAGCGACGAGTTTGGGGGCGAGACACTTGAAGTGTGCGTGGAACTTCCACCTGCCGTCGAGAACGAGGCCGAGGTACTTCATTTCAGCCCCTATTTCGACGGCTACGCCCCCTACGTCCAACTGCGCCCCCACTGGTGGCTTCCTACGAGGCCCGTGGAAACACAAGGCTTTCGTCTTGCTCAAGGCGACCTGAAGGCCCAACTGTCGGATCCGGTCGATGACTACCGCCACACCAGTTTCCGACAGAGGGACCGCTTCGGCGAAGTTCGCCGCCCTCGCTGTGACGAGAGTATCGTCCGCGTAGCAAACTACGTCAACCCCGGGAGGGAGAGCACCGCGCAGCACCCAGTCGAACCCGATGTTCCACAGAAGCGGCCCCAATACCGATCCCTGTGGAACACCACACTCGACACGCTGTCGCAGCAGCTCCCCGTCCCCATCGACGCAGACGACACTCCTGTCCAGCAGGTAGTCCTCCAGGACCCGTCGGAGGTACACCGGTACACAATGGTATCGGAGCGCCTCAGCCACACAGCTGAAGGGGAGGGTGTTGAAGGCATTAGAGATGTCCAAAGAGACTGCCAACACTACCTCACCCCCTGCGACAGCTGCTTCGGAGAGGGACTTTACGCGTAAAATTGCGTCAACTGTGGAACGTCCCTCCCGGAAGCCGTATTGGCTGGTGGCCAGATCTGGGCCCACTGTGCGCAAGTGGTTTTTGATGCGGGCAGCGACTATGCGCTCAAAGAGCTTGCCCGCCTCATCCAGCAGCACAATGGGCCGAAGTCCTGACGACGAGTCAAGAGGACGACCTTCTTTCCTGAGCAAGACGAGTAAGCCCTGCTTCCATATCGAGGGGAACCGCCCGCATGCAAGGCACGTGTCAAGCAGTCCCCTGAAACGGGCCTCGAGCGCTCCCAGGGCCAGGACCAATGCACGGCCTGGAACTCCGTCAGGCCCTGGGGCGGTCTTTTTGGCGCGGAGCCGTAAGATCGCCGCTCCCATTTCACCATCCGTTATGGGGGGTACGGGAGCCGCGTCAGTGTCACGTCCAGTAATTGGCGGTGTCATTCCCGGCGGCTGGAAGTCAACCCTCACGGGGAACAACACCGCTACAACTTCCCTGAGGAGGCGGGGCTGGAGGGTCTCAGTCAGTGGGGCGGCCTGACCACGCAGCTGTTTGCGCGCATACCGGTATGGGCGGCCCCACGGATTCCGACTGAGTTCATCCAGCATCTCTTCCCGGCTTCTGGTCTTGGCCTGTGCGATTGCCAGCTGCAGAGTCTTCTTACTCAATTTATATCCTTCATACAGCTGACCTTCGCTTGCCTCGTCACGCAATCGTCTTCTACGTGCCCGCTGAAGGGCTCGACGTGCGGCGACGCAGTTCCAACGGAGGGTTGCCATCTCCGCCGACCACCAGTACACTTCTCTCTTCGGTGGCCGTCGGCGCGCACGCGGCATTGCCGCATCACACACCTCCGTCATTGACTCCTGGAACCACGCCGCCTCTTCGTCAACGTTTATACGCGACGGAGGCTGCGAGAACCAAGACCGTACTAAAGCCGCCTCCTCAAGTAAGTTGGGGTCCATTTGTCCCAGCGCCCATCTGACAAAGGGTGTCCGACGTGTCTGACCTCTCCTACTACTCTGAGTCCCTATCGTGGGGGAGACGTCGAACCGGATATACCGGTGATCCGACAATGTCTCAACCCCTTCAAGAACCCGCCAGCCCTGAACACGCGATGCGACAGCAGGAGATGCAAACGAAATGTCCACGATAGACTCTCCCTGCCACCGCACGCAGGTGCTGACGGACCCCCGATTTAGAAGAGAGACTCCGGTCAGAGTCGCCCATTCCTCCAGGGTTTCGCCCCGAGCATTCGTAGCTGGACAGCCCCACGCCGTTGATTTTGCGTTGAAGTCTCCCAAGACGAATACCGGCAGCGGTGATGCTCGTCTCACCGCCGCCCCAACCTCGTCCAGGAAGGCCTCGAACTCGGCGCGGGTCCTGTTGGGAGAGAAGTACACCGCAATAAGAGCGGCGTCCTCCCAGGCTACTACGACGAAACCCTGACCCCTTTCCTTAACGGCCAGGTCCCCGGCTGCGGCTATGGCCACGGTACCCAAAACATCACCCGCCCAGTTTGACCTGTTCGGGACGAAGTAGGGCTCCGAAGCCACCGCAATATCTATAGACCACTCCAGCAGGGACTGCAGGAAAAGATCCTGAGCCCGGGCGCAGTGGTTTAGATTTGCCTGCAGGACCTTGGCTGGGCGACTATTCATCGTCGGACACTCTTTCTTCCTGACTAGCCCGTTGAGCTAGTCCTTCAGCAGCGGAGGCACTTTCTCCTATGGGCGCTGATCTCTTCTTCGCCTTGACAGGCGACGCTTTGCATGCGTTGTTGCCTACGACGTGGTCGGCCGGCTTCTGGGCTTCGGCACACAGGGAACAATGTGGTGCTGCTGAGCACTCGCGAGCCTTGTGTCCGTTTTCACCGCAGCGATAACAGCTTGCACTGCGGTCCACTGCCGATGCACACTGAGGCGCCATATGGCCGACCCTAAGGCAACGAAAGCAGCGAGCAGGCTTGTGCTGCAGGAGTTTCACCTGTGCACTCACCCATCCCACTAGCACGCGGCCCGCTTCCACTAGCGTCTTAGCGCCTGTCACAGGGCAGCGTACCCACGCCACTCTTACGCCCGAAGGGCCAGGACGCACGTGACCCACCTGGATGGCGCTCTCAGGGCAGCTAGTCGCTAAGGCTATAGCCGTGGTCAGTTCTGCAGTAGTCACCGAGTCGTCCAGCCCCGAGACGCGCAGCTCAGCGCATCTCACGGGTCTGGACACCCGCACATCATCTGCGTTCAGAGACAGCCGCAGCTTCTCAGCAAGGGCTTCGGCTTTTTCTGTACTGCCTTCGCCTGGAACCTCCATTATTCGGGCCCCCGTGGCCGCTTCTTTGAAGCGAACCCCCGTGATACCCATTTCCATCGGGTTAATCTTTGTTTTGGCTTCAGCGATGACTGTGGCGTACGTTACTCCCCTTTTGATGGCATCGGGTTGCAGAGTAAGAACCACTGCTGCCGTGCGGGGGGCGCGCAATCTTGCTGCAACTGGCTGACCATTGTTGGGTTTCTTTCCCTTCTTTGTTGCCTTGCGAGCGTCAACTGGCTTCTCAACAGGTTTAGGCTGCGAAGCCTTCTCATTTTTTGATGCGTTTGATTTGCGCCCCACAACTTTTGCCCATGTTGTCGCACCCGGTACCGTCGGCATATGAAGTCCGCCCTTTGGTGTTGCTGGCAAATCTGCCACTGGATCGGCTCGCCTCTGTTGAGTCCTCCTATGATCCTGGGTATCTGGTACAGGCACGGTCTCAGACTGCAATCGCCCTCTGGTTGCAGAGAGAGCTTTATGTCTGCCTGCTTGGGGAGGATGGCCCATTCGCCTCTCCCATTCACCAAAACGCTTGTCCATGACCGCCATCACTAAAGCGGCCACATCCTGTGCCGGCGACGTCGATGCTGCATGTTTGGAAGTCTGCTGTTGCTGGGGCCTGAGCTTCGTCAGCTCGGCTCGCAACGCTACCATTTCCTTCTCCTTCTTTATGATTTGAGCATGCAGGCGGTCGTTGTCGACTCCCACTTGCGTGGATTTCTCCAGAGCAGCCCGAAGGCGATCGTTCTCCATCTGAAGCTTCTTATTTTCCGTGGTGGCGGTAGTCTCCCGCAGCATTGTCGCCGCCTCTCGAATGGAGGCAGCACACCCTTTGAGTGCCTTTTGGACGGTGCCCTTCAAGCTTGCGGATTTGCCAGACAGCTCAATAACGAGGGCAGCCGCGTCCTCTATTTTTTGGTACAAGGCCACTTCCGTCGGGCCACGTAACTTTGCTGCCATCTCTGCTTCTAGGCTCCTGTCTGCCTCCTCGGCTGTAAAGGCGGAGTGTGGCACCTTTTTGCCACCCTTTTTCCTTCCTGAGTGAGAGTGGCCGCTCCCCTCACGCCCAGATGGGGCGGAAGTTTGCGAGCAGTCACTCTCAATTACCTCCTCCGAGATCGGGATTTTCCGGCTGTACGTCCTGCGTGCTGTTTGCTGCTGGGCCTGAGTCAGGGCTACAGTTGATGCCCTACGACTCCGCACTGCTGCCGCCGGCCCCGTTAAGCTGACCGGCGCAGGCATGTCCTCTTCCGAAGATGGACTGGCCGCACGCCCTCCTCTTTCTGGAGCCCAGAAGCGGCCGTTGGCCTCCTGCTCACTATCCTTTCTTCCCACCTTTTCCACTTCTTCCTCTCCCGTCAGTGGAGTGCGTACCGATTCAGTGCGCAACTCCCTCCCCTCCATTACACCTTCTCCTACCTTGGGTTTTAGTTTGGTTTCCATATGCCCGTATCCTCTGATTCATCTTGACGGCTCCCCACCCTCCTTGGAGCCCGCACACTTGGGGATGCCACGTTGACACCAGGGCTACCGCCAGGATATAGAGCCCCGAGGCTAGCTGCCCACGAGACGGACGACGCTCGCTGCCACCACCACTTTGGTGACCGCTTACACCGCCGGCTGCGGACCTCTTCACCCCAGGACTCTAGCCCCCCCCCGCCTTTAAGGGCGGGTTTACAGCCGATTGACCAGTATGCGGCTACATACCGGCCTCCCGTGTTAGAGGAGCTCCGGACCAAAGAGGCGTGTTGTCGGCGACGGACATCTTACCCGGCCCGCCGCGGACTCAACCACCAGGACTCCTTCGCCCCCCATTACGGGTCCCCGCGCACGGCAAACACGCGGGAGGTCAGTCCCCCCTCCCACCACCTACATTGATTGAGACGGCAGGACCGCGATGCCTAACCCCAGCACACCGCAGCGGAATTTCGGGAAGGAAATAGGATTAGGACAGGAAAGGGATAGGGATTTGTGTTTCGAGTTTTTGCTTGTGTGTGTAGTTTTTGTATGTATATGTGTAACTGTTGTGTGCTGTATGTGCGTGTGCAAGGAATTTTGTATGTGTGACTTGTGTGAGTAAAGTATGTGTGTGTGTGTGTGTGTGTGTATGCCCTGTAGAGTGTACCCCCCCATGGCTGGCTATTTGCCACCGATCTACGGCCGGTGCCCAGGGTGCACCACGTGGAGGTTGCCGCCTTCGCACCCCATAAAATGACTACCCTACCACAGAAAACTTTTACCCAACGACGCGGGAATCAAACTCGCTTAGCCATGAGCTGCTACATGGTCAAACAAAACCGCTCAGCTTTAATGTGTCCAAGAAATTCCTCGCTGACCCAAATCTCCGCGATCGCAACAGGAAGAGTAAAAAAAAGAGTTTTTAATAGCTCCCTACGTAATGAGTTTTCCTATATCCCACGCCACGAAAAAAGTAATCCCTGGAGGCTGAAATCCTTTTACTCAGTAGGTATATAGGGACTTTCTGGTAGACATACATTGTAGAAATTTCAATACATGATCTTATATTAATAATTGAATACAGTAAAACGGATACATTTATTGGCAGTAGACTGCTGAGGACAGGAATGGTTGAAAAGGTGGAATGAAGACCTTTACCTAGCTGTGGGACTCAACAGGCTCATAATAACACTAATAGTAGTATAATATGTGAGCGGAAGTGTCGGTCGAGGGCATCCAAGGAATAACTACTATGACCAAATTAATATGTAGCAGCGTTTCTCCACTCGCTCATAGATGGCGCTACTCGCTAGCAAATGCGAAGTTTGAGTACACACGAGAACCTAAATAGCGCCATAAGAGTTTTCAAGCGCATTGCAGTATATATACATGAGCATGATCACTCGCTCTCCCCACAAATAGTATTTTTCAGAAAAGTCAAATTCGGAGTACTAGTAACCGCAGGAAGTGTATGAGGAGATGCATGAATGTGAATGAAGCGAAACAAGTATGTGAGGATCGTAGCTCATGGCGAACGGTGGTCTCTGCCCGCCCCCATGGGATACAGGCGGGAGCATATGTATGTATGTATGTATGTAGTAGTATACTTGCTGGGTTCTTCTCAACAAAAGCAACCTTCCGAATCCGGTGGTAACATTTATAATCTGTTATAATGTATTTATTTTGTCGTTCTGACAATTTGAAAGTACTTTGTAAGTAGTCTAATCAAATAAAGATATTTTGGAATTTAGTGAAACTGCTAAAGAAGCTGAACATTAAAATAAAATAAGTGTAATGCCATCTTCTTATAGTATTTCAATTTTATAACATAGCATGTTTGTTTTCTAATTTAATTCATGAGAATTAGCTAATTGCATGAACGAAACTTAAAAGGACCTTATATCTTCAAGCAGAGAACTTCTTTCTTACAATCAACCGAGTTTTGCCTCTAAATTCCATATCAGTTAATGTAAACTCCTAGCAGAACTACGGCAAGTTTACCGGAAACGTACGCTAATACCATTAGGGCTATTAACTAATACTAAGAATTAGAACTGAGTACCTATCCTACTAACGTGAGCTTGACGTAAACTACGAAAAGACCCACTATGTACTCGTATTATGAGTTTGTAATGAATGGAATGTCTTTTCCAACAGAAGTATATACTGTACATATAAAAAAAATATTCATATTTTTTTTCAAATTGCCTGTCTCTGTTGGTTCCGGCTAATCTCTGAAACGGCTGGACAGATTTCAACGGGACTTTCACTGACAAATAAGATGACTGGTGTCATTAAGCGTAGTTAAGAGAAGCTAAGGAGAAGAGAAATCAATTAGTAACATAGTTTTTATTGTTAATCCAACGCGAGTGAAACTGAGAGACACAGCTAGTTGTATAGATAGATCAAAGAATCGCCACGTAGCGAATTTTAATTCTATAGTTATTGGATAAAATATTTTCAAGCTCAGTAAGTTAATAAGTAAGTATAGTTCTTACAAAAATACTTGAGTAAAATCACCTTTAAAATAAGAATGGAACGAAAAGAAGGCGGGTAGAATGAAGGCACATAGGTATTTATGTGAGTCTTAAGACGTCCCTAATTAGGGGCTCCAGGATATAAAGTGGCGTGGAAGGGATTGGCCTTGGAATAAAACGACGGGGAAAAGGGTTGGATGCGAGCTCGTATAATAAAGGATTATCAGGAGCACAGTTTAAATATTAGCTTCCCAAGCAGTTAGGAATCTAGGGACAAATCGTTCGAAATGATCCACTCACACTGACGCACGTATCCATGAGAAAATTTGCGGAATAGGAGTAATGACAGTGAGGTGTCACGTCGTGGCCGATCGCCTATTGTGCGTCATTCACGTGTTTCAAAACTTCACAACGACAAATGTACATTATTTTGACGGTGAATAAAGGAGTATTTTTTTTAATCTTTAAGATTGACGAATCTCACGCTCAGTGGAGAAAACGTTCTTATTGAAAAAAAATACTAGATTCCTTACTGTGTAAAGCTTATATTTATACTGTGTCAGGATTCTCTGAGTAGCTATGAACTGTTTGCTAAAGCTTTATTTTGATTTGAAGACACTGTTGGTCTACACCAACAGTGTCTTCAAATCAAAATACCACTACTGGTTAGCATGTCTGACTGCTACACTAGGTGTCGCGGGTTCATGCAAATGAAAATGAAAATGAAAATGATTTATTCAGTTTAGGCCCTGGTAAGGCACTTATGAACGTCGAGGAATCTACCACCGGTTCGGAAACTAGCCTTCTGAGAAGAACCGGCAAGAAACTCAGCTGGCATCATGTACATTTCATTACACAGTAAAATAATAATAATTACAAAAAAAAACATCATAAATTATTCACAATAGTGAAAATTGTATCAGCATGCATGTGTAAAAAATAATAATTAAAAACGTAAAAACAATACCAAATGATTTACATATCATGTTTGCATACCATGTCATTGCCAGGAGCTACTTGTGCAGAGTTTTAATTCCATATGTCTTTATCATTTATGTAATCCGAAATTGTATAATAAGCTTTCTTCATCAGTACAGTTTTAATGTGTGTCTTAAATTTATCATAATTTAACGCGTTTATTGACTGTGGGATTTTATTGTAGAAACGAACACAATTCCCCATGAATGATTTATTTACCTTTGCTAACCTGAATCTAGGAGCTACAATTTTGTGTTTATTTCGTGTTGAAATTGAATGAATGTCCGAGTTTAAATTGAATAGATGAATATTTTTTTTCATGTATAGCAAATTCTCATAAATGTACAGTGACGGTAGGGTGAGAATATTTATTTCTTTAAATTTATCTCTAAGAGAATCTCGGGGGTCCAGCGAGTATATTGCCTTGATGTCGATACCCGCGTGTCAGGGCCATTTTATATGATGAGCATTTGTTTGGTGCTTGGTAAGTATTTACAAAAACAAAGTGTAATATAATATAAGTAATCCGTTGTCTATAAACCCATAATACACGTTTTGCTGGATTTGGGTCTACATGGCGCTGCGTGATAATGTCCAAACATTATTTATTTATTTGTACTTGTTTGAACTTGGTCCTTATAAGAATATCGGAGATACAAAACTTGTACCATGAATTGTATATGAAGACAAGGCGTCTTCATATACAAATATTATTTTATGCCCACGTCTGCATCGTAGAGATCGGCATAGGTGCACTTTTAGCACATTCATATTTAAGTCTCGTGTAATAGGGCAAGACTATTGCCATTAATCGGGCACAAATCCAGACTTAGGGCTGCTACTTCATAAGTACAGATAGATAAACCCAATAACACATTCCCCGGGCATCGAATATAGTATCTCGTGTTCCGTGGCAGTACTTGCGGTCACTAGACCAACGAGGTTGTACATCTTATAGTTGTTAAAAAAAAAATTGCACTATTTCCTATAAGAGTGTCAAAAACACAAGACCAAAAACGAGTAAATTTAATCAGCTAATATCATGAAAAGTAGCTAACGGGAATATTTCAGTACATAATCATGTAATCCAAATAGGTAACTAGATCAAATCAGGCTATTTAAATTATCTAATTTAAGTATCTTGTTGTATCTCTAATACGTATTTGAATATACATAGATGTGATCATATATATGCATTTTGGAAGAAAGCAATTTCGTTTTTCTATTTGGTATTCAGTTTGACAATTGCCATCATAATAAAGTCTAAAACAAAGCCAGTCCAATAAACACGAATATATTCAACAAAGACACGTCTCCAAGTGGATATGAAAATGTTATCATATCAGCTAACTTCGCAGGCTGGCCCTCCGGCGTTTACAACTTGAGGAGAGTTGAATGTCATTTTGACACAGTTCTATTTTCCTGTGAACTGCAAGTAGATACGTGAAACGAGGGAACTTTTGCAATCTAAAGACTTGATGTGCTAACTATTGACAAAGTATTCTTACTGTATTATTATGATGGGTGAAATGCTTTCACGGTTTGGAATGTAGGGGAATTGTGCATTACTTAAGTACTTATATAATTGATTTAGTACTCTGCACAGTATTAGTAATATTCCTATCTTTTTGCTGGGAACCCCAATGGATACAATGCAGCGAAGATGGTGAATACTTTATTGAATAATTTTCAAACAAAAGAATATATACATTAGTTCATCTCTTAGCAAAAGCGTATAACAATAATCACGATAAAATTTTACAAGAACCTATAATTGAGTCGCCTACTCTAAATAAGATCCAAGGCGTCCAATAAGGTCCGATAAGTTTAAATTACAACATAAATTTTATTGTATAATACAATTTCCACTAAACTTGATGATGATAGTGATAATGACGAAACCTCAGTATCAAAGCACTGCTGTTAACAGAAAAAAAAATATAAACGAACACCTCTCTAATAAATAATTTATAAGTCACAGCAAGACGCTAAATATTTAGATCCTCCGTTAAAAAGTAGTATTTTCTTGAACATTTCAAACACGTTTCATAATAAGAGTAAACCCGTTGTAAAAGCTACCTTTAAAACAAAGTTATCTCGCAAAGGCAACGTAAGAATGACGTTGTGAACTTTATTTCTCTTTGTTTGTTATCCAGTATTTTTGCGTCGCGTCGATAACATTGTCAGAGGATCCCCTTTCCCTTGGGGTTTACGGAGATATGATGATAACAAAGTTCAATAAAATATAATCTATTTTGGTGGGTTCGCAGCGTCTACGGTTTGTCGCATTGAGTGTGACCACTCGCTCACAAATACATGCAAATAAAGGAAACGGACGGGTGTGTTGATCGCTATCTAAATGTGGCAGTTCGTAATCAACAACAACAAAATAACAAAACGAGTGCTTAATAAGCTATGGAGAGCAGGGTTAATTTTATTGAGAGCTGATTCAATTCGCTCTGTTCTTTATTTTTCCATGTTTTCGTACATTGTAGTTTCTGTAGTACTGTAGCTTACATTTATGAATCCCTTGCATCCCTAAGTGTTTTAAAATAACGTTATTGGCATTTTATTACATTTTACTAGTCCGCTTGCTGTAAAACTTCCTGTTGAATAAAAGTTATATATAAATTACAAAGATGTGAGGAACAGATTTAGTGAAATCAGTAAGACAATATTGCATTATTGCATTTAAAAAAGTAAAATACTGTTGTAAACCAAAATAATAATAAATAACAGACGATTTATTCAGGACTAACCAGGTTTTTCTTATCAAAACATCCACATCAGCGTTCAGGAAGGTACAAAGGAAACTTTCCCGCGCAACTTTATTCGTGTAATAAACATCATCTTAAACTTTCGTACAGAGATGTTCCGGTGGTTTATTAAATTAACGTATTACACACGTAATATACGTATGTACCTATTACCGTACAGCATCATCCTCCTACCTGATAGCCCATGTTATCTGGGGTCGGCGCAACGTGTTTTTTCTTCCATTTCTCTCTATTACCGCACTGATATGTACTAACCATAAGTTGACCGACAAATCCCTTACAAAATCCAGAGTCTTGACAAGAATACATATTCAGGGACACTCGAATCCTTTACCCGTTTCTTTGTTATGTAAATATCTGTGTCTGGTGAAAGTTTGCCAACAAATATTCCCTCAGTGCCGATCCATTAGAAAATGAAAGAACATTTGCTTGGAATGAAACAAGGGCTCGTTCGCGCACGAGCCGACGCTCCTGATAATATTAGAGGTACGCCCCAACTCTTTGTTTGCACAATACAGGTTAATATTAGTTTAGGACTAATGATTCATTTGCCACGACTCGAATTACTCGTGCCACAATGGGTATACAATTTCACTTCCAGTGATAAAATGCTCTTTGAAATATTTTCCGAGTCACGTCTTCGGGGATACGATTTTATAGGCTCATTGTTCGAGTATTTGTTGTAAGAGACAATTATATTATAACTTGAAATACAAATTATTCGCGTTGAGAATTCCTATTTTGTGTTGTTTTTAAATGTTTCAGTATGATTAGTATTATACGGAGTGTCTCTCGAACGTAATTAAATTAAATTATGTACAACTTTGCGTTACATAAACACTTTACGCAAATTCAGTGAAATTACTAAAAACTAGCAGACGTCACGCGGTTTCACCCTCGTAGTTCCCATTCCCGTGAGAGTACGGGGATAAAATGAAACTTATATTAATTAATCAGTCATAATATATCATTCAAATGGTGAAAGTGTTTTTACAATCTGTCCAGTACTTTTTGAACCAATTAATTACAAACATACATAGAAATCTTTACTCTTATAATATTAGTATAGATTTATGTAGATATTGTTACAAGGTAACATAGCAACTTTTAATTAGACATAGTATGTTCACGGTTGTTTTGCCTAGCATAGAGTCCCATGCAGGAACACATGCTTTGTTTAGGAGCCACGGAGGACGTTCGTCAGAGCTCAACTCGCTATTCAAACAAACATGTAGTTAGAAACACTGTTCCCGTTTATGGCCCCTTCACATTTTAACGTGAATACGGTTTTGAAAGAGGATATTTAACAAAACATCTATAAGATTCTTAAACACTTGCCTTGTGTTATTCCAAGAAAACACATTAAGTATTTGCATTTTGTATTTAAAACCTTTACATTGCACGTATCACGTGCGCGTACAATACCAAATTATTTGACAATTAATCGCACCTCGAAAACAAAAGTGATGTTATTCAAAAAACTACATTCATCTCTGTATGTTCGTTTAATATATTTTGTGACGTAGTATTTGGGTCAATATCTTAGCAAATAAAAGATTGCAATTAGTTTCACTTATCAGTTTAATTATCATACATAAATTTATGTCGCTTTTACTTCGTCGTTATCTTCACTAATGAAGGTTGTGTATTACGGATTATGTGTCATCTTTTTTAGCAGATTTTTCGAGGCTGCTCTGGTTTGCACTGTTCTTATTGCCTCGTTGCCAGTGCCTTATTGCCAGTCCTGCTAGAGATCTATTTATTCTATCCAAAGTGTGACCGAACGCGGGGTCTTTTGCCATTCACTTTGCCCAACATTCTCAAATTCGGTTTCTATGGGTGATGTGACCAAAGTTTTAGAGAATCCTCTTAGAGCAGTCAGAATAGACAGTAGTCAGTCTCGTACTGATCCGTAGTTCACTGAGGATGGGATGATGGTCTTGCGATGTGACCAAAGTATTTGAGAACCATGTGTCAATCAGTAGTCAGTAGAGACAGCAGTTAGTAGATCGTACTGATCCGTACTTCGCTGAAGATCAATATTCTTCAGTCTGTAGGAGCAATCTCCTACGGACTGTCAATGGATGCGCTGCATACATCTCCAGTACCACATCCATTTTGGTCTATTAACTTTTTCGTCCAAGATGAACCATAAATATTTTTTTATGTTCATACTGTAAAATTAATGTAAAAAATGGACTTATTTATAAAACTGCTTTAAAAAAGTTTCGCATTGTGTAGTTTTTCAAATTTTTTTAATCAAAAATACAATTGAGTTTCCTTCAAAATTCTAGATGGTTTACGGCGGAATTCCACATTTGTTATCAGGGTGTGAAATGTGCTGGTACCTACTTATCTTGATTAAAAAATATTTTATTTTATCGACATCTATGAGCAGGAACGTGAAATCATGTTACAAAGTCTAGTAAGAGACTTTTGACAAAGCCTTAACTTAATTTTTATGTCTATTTTATGACAGCTTCATAAAGATTCTTGATTTTATCAGCATTTTGAATGACGATACTACAATTTACTTTGAAATTCCATCGTATATTCATACTCATGAATTAAATTGAAGTGTCTGTTTGTGATTCGCAAATTACATACATAAAAGACCCATTTCAAAATTTTCTGTTAGTTCCAGATAATTTCCGAAATGTCTCGATCGATTTTAACGGGACTTTCAGAAAGGGAAAGGCAGGGTTGGGCTGATATTACAACGTTAGGTAGGTAGTTAGATTAGTTAGGTTAGGTAGTTAGATTAGGCAATTTTTTTTAACTATCCACGAATCAATGCCACACTTGAAATGAAGACTACGTGGATGAAACCGCGGAGTACAGTTAGTCAAAGACATAATGGGCAAATTAGGAGCTTGTTACATAGGGTTGAACAAACTCGTGGCACGTTGAAATCCTATGATCAAAGAAATGCATAGTAAGTCGTTGTCTCTGTGTTTTGTAACGAATCCAGCAAGTGTAAACTCCCTTCCACAATCCTATCTACAACGTTGAACACAGAACATTCCTAATATGTTAATTTCAAATCCTGGATAATCAACGCTGGGACTGAACGCCTTCGGGAATTCAAGATTACGACGTTTGTAAACTTATCTCGTCTTCTCGTTAGCTGGGGTGAGTCTCCGGAATACGTAAACGTGTCATTCATGATTAAGCAACCGTTCGAAACGTGACTGTTGACAAAAACACGGGCCAAGACAATCCCCGGACCGATTGGGGAAAAAACAAATAGACAGCACTTGTAGGCACACAATACGCACACTTAATGCTAAGCCCAACCGAATTGGATTAGGCTATACTGAATGTTATATATTCTGTTTTGTATGCTCCTTGGTTGCTTTCAGCTGCAAAGGTTACTCTGTAAGTAATATCTAATTCTAGGTACTTACATCTATACTAACAGATAAATAAAATTGAAGTGCTTGTAATTCCAAATAAACAGTTTTTCACTAAATGAATATAAAACCTATATCAATATTTCTTCGTCATAGTGTTAATAATTATAAACATTTTATTGACAGATAATGAGTAGAAGAATCATCACTTTGATAATATAATATCTTAAAAAGCGCATTGAATATAACACCCCACGCTTTTTTATAAAAATGTACATTCATTTCTAATTTACAATATTCTTTATCCAAATTTATTAAATTTTATTTTCTGATTTTTAGTTGGATTTTTTATGAAAGCGTGTTTTTTTAGTTTTTTTAAACTATTATTTATTAATAGATAGCCCATTCATCGAGAAAGGTTATAATATCACCACGCTAAGACTGCAAAATTAGCGTTAGCCTAAATTAACTATTCTATGCGGAAAGTTGCGGACAGAAGCTAGTTATTAATAAAAGTTGAGATTGATAAGTACGTTATAACTGTCACGACCAGTGTGGAAAACTTTATGAAAAATCTTGTCAGTGCGGATGTAACACCTAAAATGTTGTAGAAGGGAAAAGTTACAAAGGAAAGATATCCAATTATTCATTTTCTTCGTAAACTAGGTTCCGAACAAACTTTGCACAAAGTTGCAGTATACAAACTTGTTAGTTCTTGATTCCAATCTTTGCTGAAACGTGCTAAGTAGCTATTGGCTTGCTGAAAGACGTAAAGCAGGTGTCGTAAGTACGAAAATCAAACACTATTTTGTATCATCCGATAGCAAAGCAAAATAAATAACAATAATCTAGAAAAACATTTTAAATGGTGAAAAGTTTTTATATAGCCAAATGTAGATGGTTCAGTGTGATGTAGATACATCATAGTCTTATAGTTTCCTTATTACATGGTTTCCTTAATTTGGAATGTTTGATCCTGAAGTCGGGTCCATCGAATTACCGACCTTTATTCATTTCTAGCGGAAGTCACGTGGTTTCACCCGCGTAGTTCCCGTTCCCGTGGAAGTACTTTTTTAGCCAATTCGATACAAACATACAAGCAAACCTTTCCTCTTTATGATATTATTTATTTATTTAACAATGTATAATGTAAGATTAACAATGTATAATGAAGACAGTACTAGATTCAAAGTACTTACATAATAATTTAAATGATTAGGTACTATTGTTTAACTTTTACCCAACGGCAAGCCGGCCCAGAGTATTTTGTTTAGTTGCTTTATAACTCTGGATAAATTACGTATATATTAGCGAAGCGATGATATGCTGTAAACCCCTCGGAAAGAAACAAAAGAATAATTTAACCCGGAAACGATAAATTAAATACGATTTTCATCACATTGCGTCAAATAGTAAATTATTGCTTGCACAAGTGTTCATTAAATAATTATAGAGGAATAATTCAGGTATCTTAAAAACTTTTCATTACCAGCATCTTTTAAATTAAAATACTCATATTAACATATCAATTAATATGTTGATCTTATTTCTTATGCTATTTAATCAACTGCTGACTACTGTTAATACATTTACACGAAATGTATTATGAAAATACATTAAATTATGTTTACATCGACGTATATACTTCACAATTTATTCATGCCATATTTTTACAATTGACAAGTTGTCAATAACAAGTGATGTCAGTGTAATTATTTTTATGTGAAAAGTTGTACATTTAGCTGACTATAGCTAGACGTATATCAGTTTAAATCATGACGTCTTTTGATAAATTAAATATGGTGCTACAATTTTTTGACTAACCAGTAGTTTAACAATTTATTATAGCTAAAGTTGATTGGTGGGACCCACCCTTTATAACCTGTCAAGAGCATCTGGTCTGCATTATATAATATATGGCAACTTGGCTATGCAATTTATCGATATGTAGTACGTATATTTGGCACTAGGTCAATTGTGGAAATTTCTCGAAGTCCCAATATGCATATTTTCATTTCTCAATATATTCCTACAGATTTATAACACGCGCGAATACATTGCAACAAACGAATTAATGTAGCAGGAAAAAAGTGATTATGTTAATAAATGGTAATGCGGGACAATTTGTAGGGGTGTCCCATATGAAATAAGTACAAGCAATATATCTGGTCGCGTCGAACGAGAACTTTGAGCAGCGTATCATTGGCATCCCGGAGCGTGGCAAACGACCCCGAAAATTGCTCGCAATTTATTTGGTTCAAGGGTGACCCGGAATAAAAAGAAATGAGACGTTTGTCACTTAGTATATTACTTACTCGCGAGAAAGAGACGCCGAAATATAGTCGTCTAGAGTGTTGACCGAAGTACCGGCTATGATACTACTCCCGCCTATTTCTCGGTATTTCCCTAATGGCCTATTATAAGTATACAGCCGGCACTTAAGTTGGAACACAGAAAATAAATTTGAAACGCGAACCTGAGGATTTATTATCTGTGGGTAATATTTGCACTTTATCAAAAGGTGGTGTAATGAAGCTTTAAATCTTAAGAAGTTGTCTGGATTAAAGCGCGTCTTATTTTTCATTTGGTCCATCTAGGTTTTATAATATTGCTGTTATACAAATATAATAAACTTTATGAATCTTTTTGGTCAGAACTTACTCCTTTCACTTCGCTATGAATGTGATGAAATAATAATGTTCCAACAGAAACTGTGCAATTATTTGTAATCTTTGAGCTTCAGAGTATTTGTTTGTTTTCCTGTAAACAATTAATGAACCGGGTATTTTCTCTGCTTCCTTATTTTATCTATTATTTTTTCGAAGATCAGTGGCCCCTACTATGACCTCTTATTGTCATGATAGTTTGACTCTTATTATGAGACATATGTATATGACATGTATACATCTGTCACTGTCACACACTGGAACTATGATGGCAATAAGAGGTTATTATAAGGCCCCAGAGCATTTTCATATCACATGATGAATTTGCAAATAACTCGCAGGATTCCTGTGAGAGAACTTACTTCAGACTATCAGACACCAGCAGCCCGTATCCTAAGTAGTCCTGTACATGCAGACAACTAATTTTGAACTATTGGTTTACCTGTAAACTTACTCATAGGCTTTCAGTTCCTTGTTTCGTCGGTATAAATTGCTTTGACAAATTACATTCGAATTCCATTTATGTTCCTACCACGGTTCTTATTCGTTCTAAAATTACGCCCGAACGTGGTTTGCCAGAAAATTATTTGCCTTTTATATATTCTAATCCTACTTTAGTAAAAATATTAAATGAATGACAACTTGACTTCGATAAAAACAAAGCGATACTGAAAAAACGAAATTCGCAATCAAACGAAAATCAATCGTTTGATTGCGAATTTCGTTTTCGGAGGAAGAGAATAGACATCTTGCATTTGTTTGAGAAGTTTAGTACTTGTTACTAATGCATAATCTTTTCATCAACATGAAAAGTAGGTGTTGCAACACCAACGCCGCTACCCCTTCGGGAAAGGCATGAGTTTACGCATGGTTCAAAGAAAGCTTATTTACAGTAAGTAGATAGTGAATGTACGAGTTGGGTAGTGATGTCGGCTCTATGTTGTGCTTAGGTACATACAAATAACATTCCTAGAGACTCCTAGTAGCGAGTTTATCCGTCTTAGTTTTCGTCCATCGTCGAGTCGTCAGGGAGACGTGACCGCTTCGCCGACGACTTCACAGTTTATTTCAAAAGTTCCAACGGCGTGGTTCGCCCGAAACAAGGTAATCCTTTGTCCGCTCCACTTATCCCCAAACAACAAGAGCAACTCGCTAATTTATTAGTCAACTTGTGCAATACGGACGGATGCCTGTAGAGAGGGCATTTACATAAAACTTTCACGTTTATAGAGGGGTCACGTTGAGTGTCTAAACATTGCGCTGTCTAAACGTTACCCAAGGGGCGCAGTTGCTAAGAGGCAAAAATGTTTCAATTGCGTGCGGTCAGACTTGTGGAAAGTTTGAGCGAGACCCGAGCTTAGGAACTGGCCATGTAAGGCGGAATGAATATGTTTTTCTGCAATTTAATACCAACAGTCATGCGACGAAAATTTAAGATTGTTTATTTACATGCCCGCGACTCCGTCTGCACAGGATTTGACTTATATCCTTATATTTGGGCTGTTCACACAAAATCTTTATAAATTTTAACGTGTTATTCTGATGTGTAAGCTTTAATCAAAATTTTATTAGTAGTTTTTGCGTGAAATAGTAACAAACATACACCCATAGATACATCCATACATAGCTTTTAACAAACTTTCGAGTTTATTATATTAGTAGGAAGTAGGATATTAGTAGGATTTTCTGTTTGGCAGCTTAATCTCTAAATAAGTAGCATCTACGCAGATACACGTTGAGATTTAACACACTTTACTAGTTCATGAATTCAGAACGACTGTAAGTATGTGTTTACTCTTGTATCCCATGTGTGTAGTCAGAGACTGTCGTTTGCCACATGCGCCAATCCTTACATTAAAATGAAAATGAAAATGAAAATGAAAAATGAAAAATATTTATTCAGTTTAGGCCCTGGTAAGGCACTTATGAAAGTCGAGAATTTACCACCGGTTCGGAAACTAGCCTTCTGAGAAGAACCGGCAAGAAACTCAGCCAGGCATCATGTACATAACATCGAAACAATATAAATCATAATGAAATCATAATACAAAATCAAATTTGATAATAGGTATAAATATTCACAATAGTGACAAATTGTATTAGCATGCAAGTCATTATAAAACAAAATCAAAGAGATAAAAAAATAACAATACCAGATAGATTTACAAGTGTTTGCATACCATGTATTTGCCAGGAGCTACTTGTGCAGAGTGATTTACCTAGTTCCATATATCCTTGTCATTTATATAATCCGAAATTTTATAATATGCTTTCTTCATCAAAACAGTTTTGACATGTGTTTTAAATTTATCATAATTTAACGCGATTATTGATTGTGGGATTTTATTGTAGAAGCGAACACAGTTCCCCATGAATGATTTATTTACTTTAACTAATCTGAATCTAGGAGCCATAATTTTGTGTTTATTTCGCGTACAAATCGAATGAACATCACAGTTTAAATTAAAGAGATGAATGTTTTTTTTCATGTACAATAAATTCTCATAAATGTAAAGTGAGGGTAAAGTGAGTATATTAATTTCTTTAAATTTATCCCTCAAGCATTCACGGGGTTCCAACGAGTATATTGCCCTGATGGCTCTTTTTTGAAGTATAAATATAGAATCTAGGTCTGCCGCGGAACCCCATAACAATAAGCCATATGACATAAGACTATGAAAGTATGCGTAGTAAACTAATCTAGCAGTATCGACATCCGTCATTTGTTTGATTTTCCTAACAGCAAATGCTGCTGAGCTAAGTTTTCTTGACAATGTTTCAATATGAGAGCCCCATTGTAATTTTGAATCTACTGTTAGCCCTAAGAATACCGTACTATCAACCAAATCCAGTTTACCACCATCTAGTGATATATTTGTAGCTATTTGCGATGTATTAGGTGGTGAAAATCGAATACATTTAGTTTTTTTAGAATTTAAAACGAGGTTATTGGCGTCAAACCAATTTGAAACAGATGTTAGTGTTTCATTCAGAGTATTAAGCTCCTTATCTTTCCTGCTCACTTTAAAAACTAAAGATGTATCATCTGCAAACAGAACAATATCACAGATACCTTCTACAACAAGTGGTAGGTCATTTATGTACGCTAGAAATAGGAATGGACCTAATATGGAGCCTTGCGGCACGCCTGTTTTAATTAATGACCCTTTAGATGTTATACCACTGACGCCAACTTTCTGATGACGATTGGACAGGTAAGAGGACACAAGATCGAGGGCGGTTCCGCGAATACCATAATATTTAAGCTTCAGAATAAGCGTACGATGGTCGACGCAATCAAAAGCTTTTGAGAGATCACAGAAGACTCCTAAGGCGTCATAGGCGCCCTCCCATGCCTCAAATATATGTTTTATTAATTTTGCCGCCGCGTCCGTTGTGGATCTACCTTTAGTGAAACCAAACTGGTGATCGTGCAATATGTTATTTATGTTAAAGTGGGCTAACATCTGATTTAGCATTATTTTCTCAAATATCTTACTAAGGGCAGGAAGTATTGATATAGGCCTATAATCAGAAGGATTTTCTCTGGAACCTGCCTTAAAGATTGGAATTATTTTACTATATTTCATAAGATCCGGAAAGACACCCTGATCAATACACGAATTAAAAATAGTGGCTAATGCAGGAGCGATCGTTGTTATAATCGATTGAATAACTTTAATTGAAAGTCCCCATAAATCCTCCGTATTTTTCATGTTAAGTGACTTAAAAGCTTTAATTATATCACTAGCAAGTACATGTTGAAAACTAAAATCTGGGACAATCGTATGAAATGATTGTTTAAGTAATCTTTCAGCTTTATTCGGACATGAGTTTAGGTGTTTAGTAGTTTCCGCTGGTATTTGAGCAAAGAATTTCTCAAATGCGGTCGCGACATCTAACTTGTCTGAGACAATATCATCATTAATTTTAAGTTCACTAACCTGCTCTTTATTTTTATTTTTTCCCGTCTCCTTATTTATAACTTTCCATACAGTTTTTATTTTATTATCAGAACGGCTTATTTCGCTACTTATGTGTCTCGATTTAGCTACATGGCAAACTTTTTTGAATAATTTGGAATACGTCCTAACATGGTTGTGAAAAGCGGCATTGGTTGTTTGGGCTTTCTTGTGGTATAGTTCATACAGGGTATCCCTACTTTTCCTAATGCCCCTAGTTGCCCAGTTACTAAACTTTAATTTATTATTTACTTTACTTTGTTGCTTAGGACATGCCTTGTTAAATTCTTTACATATGACATTATGTAACTGATTAAAGTATTTATTTGGCTCGCTAGAATTTTTTTTTTTTATTTTCGACTCAACATTATTTTTAAACTTAAGCAATCTATGGTTAGTCAAAGCTCTAGATTCTCTAAAAGAGTTACAAGATTGCCTTCTGCACTGCAACTCAACTAGTTGTGCCATATGGTCAGATCTAATGCCACTTATCTGTGAGTGTTTTATGATATTTGCATTTGTTATTATATTATCAATGCAAGTAGAAGAAGTGGCCGTTATTCGTGTGGGCTCATTAAATATAAAGTCTAAGTTGAATGTTTTAAAAAGAGATATAAATAAACGCGCCTCAGAAGTATTTTTCAAAATGTCTACATTAAAATCACCACATATCAAAAGTTGTTTATTTGTCCTAAAGAGCTTCTTAAGAATAGCCTCCATTGTTAAACAAAATGAGTGAAAGTCAGAGGACGGAGGTCTATATACACATACAATTATATAGTTGTCTAACTCTGCACAAGCCGCTTCACAGACCCGTTCCACAGACAGGCTGGTAATATCCTTCCTGTCTTTGGACTTGATGTTACTATTCAGTAAAATAATAGCACCACCACCCTCGGCTGAGAGTCTGTTATAAAAACTGGCAATGGTGTAATTACTAATATTAAATATCATGGTATCTGGTTTTAACCAGGTTTCAGTTAAACAAATTAAATCAATTGGTATTCTGTCTAATAATAATTCTAAATCAAGAATTTTGCCAGAGAAGCGGTTGATATTCTGGTGTAGCAGTCGCATAATACATGCAACTGACTTCTCTGTTGTCTTACTTAAAGGTTTAAAGTATCAATAGGATCAATCACAGTGCTAGTAGAACATCTATCTATCACTGGTTCGTCACTTAATCTAAGCTGTGTTATATTCACTATAACAGGGTTATTAATATTATAAGCTAACAATGTAGCGAGCTTCTGTCTAGTTTTCTGGGGAATAAAAAGTGATCCCCGCGTTGCCTTAACATTACTAATAAAATTGTTTAAATCGAAGAGCACAAACTTGTCATTATGGGAAGTCATGTTATGTAATAAGCTATTTATGTAATATAAATGCTTGTTTTGTGCTTCAGTGTAGCTTATGCTATACGGTATGGTACATAATATAACCCTACCTACATGCAGGTCTGTCAACTGTCCAAAACTATTTATTATTTCCCCTTTACTAATGTTTGGAGTTTGTCCGACTAATAAAATAACTGTGGTGTGACTGTCATGGTTGTTACTAACAATTTTTTCAACTATTTGCCTGTATGAGGCCCCGGGCATACAATAATTTATTACTGAATGAGTTATACTTTTATTTAAAAGGCTACTAAAGTTCCTACCAATTTTATCTGAATACACAATTGTTTTTTGTCCAGGTGGACATAGGTTTATTTGTTCCACAGTTTCACTCAACTCAGCAACCTGTAACTTACAGGGCAGTGGCAGAGGCTCACCATCTGATGCTGTTGATAGTGAGATCACACAGTCACAAGAGTGCTTGTTAGTTAATGAGTCAAAGCGCTCCACATTATAATTACATAGGTCTACCAACTCTGTGGTAGCCAAGATGTGTTCGCTAATCTGTTTCTGGGCACTTGTATATTTATTTGTTAAGTCAATTAAATATTGCTCCTTGCATTGTAAGTCAGATTGCAATTGTTGAATGTCTGTGTCATATTTGAGTTTTAACTTACTTAATCTACACTCATATGTATCTAAACTATTTCTTAAGGACAAACAGTCTTTAGTTAATTTCACATTGTTGAAAAACTTTCTTTGATTTTTAATTAATTTCTTAGTTTTCTTAATGAACCTATTATACCTAATATACTTTTTTAATTTATTATGGCTAGACATATGTACATGTGTGGAAACATCATTGGTGAGGTCAATTGTAACCAGTTTGTCAGTTAGTAAGGCTCCGGAGTCAGTGTTTACCAGTTCATCATAGAGGCTGAGCGTGGCGGTGGTCTGGTTGATTTCTCGCTCTGTTTCCAGATTGTACACCTGTGTATGGGCAAGACTCAAGCTATTCTCCAGTTCTGAGATGCGAGTCAGGGCCTTTTCATGGGTGTTGCTGCACTC
This sequence comes from Watsonalla cultraria, assembly GCA_964035505.1. Lineage (NCBI taxonomy): Eukaryota > Metazoa > Arthropoda > Insecta > Lepidoptera > Drepanidae > Watsonalla > Watsonalla cultraria. The sequence continues at coordinate 6,496,163 of OZ037722.1, read as the reverse complement.
TTTAAATGATGCAACAATGTCCTGCAGCTGGTTCCGCTCCTCCTCAACTACAGTATATTGTAGATGTAGTTCGGCCATTTCCCTCTTCAATTGACTGTTTTTCATATTGATGTTTACTACTTCCTCTTCGCTCTCATCCCTCTCTTGTAGCAGTTTGTCACAAAGGGCTTTAGACAATTGAAGTTCTTGCAGTGCTTTCCTGAGTTAACATTTATTTTTCCTGGTCCTCACATGAAAATGAAAATAATTTACTGGCACGTACGACGATTACAATTACCACCGCTTCGGAAACTCAGAGAACCAGCGAGAAACACTGGCAACGTATATCGAAATGCGTATATCGAAATAAACATATTATAAATAAGTATGTACTATTATACAAAATATGCCTTCAAATATGACAACATCATACGCTGCGGGCGTAATTAATTATTCATGGTCTATTCACAAAGTATTTTTAATGACTATCGAGCTTCCAAGATTACCTCCTAGATAATGCAGGAGGCATTATAATCTTTACCTCTTAATAATACAAGAATAGATTATTTATCTCCATGATAGTTGAATGAATGAGTTAAGTACCGAGTTTGCGTCTAAGTACATAAACATATTTTGGGGTGGGTTTAAAAAAAACACACGAATTTTTTTGAAATTGTTTTTTCAGATACAGCTATAAGCTAACAAACAAACACAATGTATGTATAATAAAAAGGCAAATTATTATTGTTTGTACAGGTGCAAAAAAACTTGAATATTTTTTGCATTCCACGGAAACAGTCAAACCGAAAAATCTATTATATACGCTGAAATATAGCGGATTAATCTTTTTTTATACTTCGTAGCACAGAATTCCGTGCAGATACTCTGCTAATTGAGCTTCTCGTGATCCTACCTCATGCGTTGAAATTTTCCATCCCTTGTTTTTTAGTTTAGGGACCGCATTTTAAGAATTTAGTATGTAAACATGTGTGTCATGCAAAAACAATCTAATATTTTTGTTTAAAGCTAATAAAGAAAAATATTATAATTAATATCTATCTACTTACCTATCGTCTAGCCTATTCGCCATGTTGTAACATGTGTACATTTGTGGCAAACATGAAGCGCAGCACGATTTACTATAGGACGTATAGGGTATTGTTCTTTTCTATCCTTTATTATTAACTTAAATTTAACAATTTCCAATCGTCCAAACTGCATCTGACGTACGCCGTTAACTCAACAGTGCAATCTGCACCAACCCTGCTTCTCAGTTTTCGTTACAATCACCTGCGGTAGGTGTTTTGTTGACAGATAAGCCTGAGCCAAGAATCCGCCGCAATGTAATTCAACGGCTTTTCGCTCTACGTGCTTAAGGCGGCTGATAAACCTTTGTTGTCCGCCTTATCTCGCCTCGCCACCGGCCCTCTGACGTCACAGCGAAATTAAAACTGTTATACATAAAGCTTTCGTAATATTCTTAGAGCTATTTTTCACCGTCTTAAAAGACAGATGCGTATTCTTTTAACAAGTTTGTTTTCTTTTTAATGTTAGGGCTTAGGCCAGTTTCTCTCCAATGGCGAGGGCAACTACTTCTACTTAACAACTTTGTTGATGCGTGAGATAGTTGTTCTCGTCTATTATACCAACTCCATCATTATCATCCCAACTAGTATCCCCGTTCATTCACCCGGACATTAAATACTAGTATATAGAGAACTGATATGTATATCCTGTTCACTGAAATAGACTAGCCTTTAAGCGGATATACAAAACCGTACCACTTAAAGAATTAACCAAACATACCTCAAGTTATTATAAGGCAAGGCAACTTTTGTACGGAATTTAGCAAACAAAATAACTAAAAAAGATAAAGACGCAAAGGTAAACAACATCATTACATTATGCGATCACGGATTGACTTCGGAGGAAGATAACGAAAAAGTAAAGTTTTTGTAAAGTGAAGGACTAGGAAACAACTTGTAAAGACAAAAAAAATTGTTAAAAAAAATTATATGAGGAACAGGGAACCAACGATGATCGATTGAGTAGCACGTATTAAGAACTTCTTAGCTTTGACATTTAATTTTACAGTACAAAAATGAAACGTCGAAGCTCAGAAGTTCTTAATACTCTCAGCTTATGCTGGTGATGGTAGGCCTCCAGTGATACAAAGTAACTAATTACAAGCAAATCTTGGGCCAAATTGGTGTCTCTTGGGATCGTGCTAAGACGGCTAGCAGCATTACCACGATGAAAAGCAATGCTGATTCTCTGAGCGAGAAGAGCCCCAGGCTGCTTGTAACGAGCATGCTTATAGCCTAAAAAGCTGTTATACAAATAACATGATGGGCTAAGGAATCATTGCATTTTAACAGATTTAAATAGCAATGCTAGAAGCACATCCTTAAAAAGGCTGCTGATCGCAGCGTGGAAAATATACTATAGTATCCACAGACAAACTATCACTGGATATTCTTGTTCTGTAATATCCAACTTGACTGACTATTAACTTTACGGTCGGGATTACATTGTAGCCAATGCATGTAGGTACCCATCTTCTATAGGTATATAATTCAAAATCCTGACTTCTCTATATTAACGCACAGCCTAAACCGCTGGTCCTAGAGACATAAAATTTATTGGGTATATTCTTGGTGACATGTTATACACAAAGAAAATGATGATGAAATTCCGTCTTTGCGGAGGGGTTAATAATATCACTGGCATGCCTGCGAAGCTGCGGGCGCAAACTAGTATTTTTATAATAAACCATATTATAGGTACGTGTTAGGTCCATCGAGAAACCTATTTAAATGCTAAATGCTAAAGATAAAATAAAATCAAGTGAAACAGGTTCAGCAAGTATTAACATACGTAGAGAACGAAATAAACACTTTATGATAATTTTATGAAATCCTATTGAGATTCTTTATTTATGACAATACATTGATTATAATATAGTATTGGCAGTAGGTATACAGTTGTACTAAGTCGTAGGTGCTTGCTTATTAAAAGGCACAAGTCATCGAGAACTGGTTTTCGAGGTCGGGTATATTTTATGCTGCACAAGATTAAGTAAACAGAAACCTCTCAGACTTCTGCCAAGCATCAAATGTTACAATCGTGCGCTTAATTAATATGAAGTTTATAATCGTCGCGGTGTCGCTTGCGTGCTTAGTTGTAGTAAACAGTTTAGAGTACAAAGGTGACGACGCATACTACGATGAATGGAGTGGAAAGTCTTATCAAGAGGATTCTGTGCCCGAAGAGTTGACACGTCCCGATTATAATATAAATGATGCACCAAAGTTATTCAAGAAATTCATGGCTGACTACAACAAATCCTACAAAAACGACGAAGAATACGTCCGACATTATGAAACCTTTGTGAAGAACTTGGAAACGATAATAAGGATCAACAGTGAAGGTCACAGCTATGTAGTGGATATCGATCTCTTCACTGACTTGAGTGCAGAAGAAAAACAGGGTCTTTTGGGAGTCCCCGATACAGGTAAATACTATTTACTCTACTTTTCTCAAATCCTTAATATTTTAACGGATATCATCCGACTAATCACTGCAACTAGACTGCACACAAGTTTTTGCAATTCTCAACTCCGCGTTAACTAGCAAAAACCGTGCAAATTGAAACAAAAATGCGCGTTAACTTATAATTGGCGTAAAGTGTATTGTTCAAAATAAAAATAACTTAACATAATTGTACCCATTATGCAGTAGCATTCTCATAAGTTGTATTTGAATTGTGTCGTGATGTTTTATTGGTAATGATAATTTTGGGTATACAATAAAACACGTATATTGTATGTAAGGGGGCTCCCTTTCATATTTATTTTATTCTGTTATTGATATTTGTTATTATAACGGCAACAGAAATACATTAACTGCATACATTTCCACTGTCTAACTATCACGGTTTATCAGGTACATGCTGGTAACAGAAGGACAGCTTATTCATAGAAATAGGGCCCTGTTATAATCTTTGGATAAGGAACCCTAAAAACGTCGCTTACCTATTTGCACATCATCATTCTATGATTATAATAAAACATTCTGATATAACATTGACATATAAGCACGTTCTAAATTAGTTCTAGATTAATAATATATGCTACAAAATATATTATCTCGAGAGATCAATACGCCTGACGTAATAATGAAAGTGGCAAAGCCTTGACAAAGGCATTCCCAGACCAACTTCATTAGATGTTAGTTAGCTAAAGCAAACATTGCTATTTCTGTACGGCACTAAACTAAATATCCGACGTTTTCACTCGAGTGAGTACGTTATCCATCTACTTGTGAATATACTTTTGCTACGCTTATTCATAAATAATATAAATGGGAAAAGTGTCCTGCCAGTGGTGAAATAAAAAAAACTAATATATGAAAAGTGGTCATTGTCCGATCTAACTGATGTATGTGGTGTTATCTAGAGGGTAAGGAGTTGTATTTTAATTTTAATTTATTAATTTTTATATTTTAACCACTGAACCAATTCTGCTGAAAATAGCTGCGACATAAAAATGGTGGATGAACCCTTGCAGAAACATGAATATATTAAAACTATTTCCATGATGATATAAAGACTTATTTTTAAACAGGACACATTCAGTGAAAATTATGTATTTTTAGAGCAATAAAGACTGCATAAAAATTAAAGGTCTTGAAGAAGTCGTATTATTTACTTAAGCACATTAAATTACAATGTTTTTTTTTAATATCACCGCATAATCCGTTGGCGTTTCTTGTTTAAGTTACGACCAACTTAAGTGTCATAAAACAAATTAATCGTTTCTGAAACAAATTCTAAGAAACTATGATCCCTGTAACGTTGTTATTCGGGTTGACCTAGAATTTTGAAATATAGCTCGAGGAAAATATCTGGAGAACTTTAATATGAAAATATACCACCGTTACACACTTTCGCGCTATCTTGAAATGATCCATGAAGGATATTTCCCAGTAGTAGTTACATAACATAGAGTTGTTAAAACGATTCAAAAAAAATATATTTACTTAGAACATCGATTATTCATATTATGTACCTACGTACATATTTCAAAAGTGAACAACTGTTGAAGATATTCATATTATGCCTAAGAAATGTCGTAGCGAATATTTAATGATTTATATTTTTTAAGGGAATTAAAGGCTTGGATCTCTTCAATAGAATTATTGTATACGCCCTTCATCAAATGTGGTAATTAGTGGGAACAAAAATCTTTGATAAAATATTGTACCTACTTACATACTAAGATTTATAAGTTTAGTCGGACTTATTTACTAAGTTTAGTCGGGCACGACGAAAACTTCACCAAATCTTCATTGAAGTTGAGCTCAGTAACATCCATCCATTTTATATTAGGTTCCTAAATTATAAGCCTGATCTTATTATGGCACAAGATTATGACATTCCTGCAAAAATCAATAAAATCCTACTTTCATTCTGATAGCCTCGAACTGAAAAAACTAACGGAACAATTAATAACTATTGAGTTATAAAATTTCATAGTAGAATTATAAGGCAATTAAAAAGTATTTCCGTATTTTCTTAAATATGGAAATAATAATTTGACTGGATCTGAATTCAATAACACTGGCAGGTGTTACTGGTACTACTTAAGTAATTATAGACTTTAACTTGCAAAACAAGTTTTTAATTTTAAATATATTATTTCACGTAGTTCGAAGTATTCCTTCAAAGGAATTAAATAGTTAAATTCATCATCATCAATCATCATTTAAAACTTAATAACAAAATGATATGCGCACATAAATAGTGCCCTTTTGACATCATATAATCATCAGTCAAATACATTGAAATTTGAAAAAATTTTAATTAAGTTCAGTGCCAGTGTCTAATTTTAAATTAAGAGCTTTTCACTCTACGCATATGAAAATATTAGCTGTGCCCTGCGGTTTCACCTGCGCAGAGTTAATTTAATTCCCGCGGAATCCCAAATGTTCTTTTTAAATAAAAGTTAGTTACTCCTTGTAATATTAGCTATCTGCCAGTGAAAGTCCCGTTAAAATCGGTCCAGCCGTTGCAGAGATTACCCGGAATAAAGAGACGTGTTGATAAAACTCTTTAGCAAATAACTCATTATTAGGTACCAATTCTTTGCGTTTTTATGTGATAATTTCTCAATGAAATGTCCGATTGGAATAAAACAAACGGTATTTTACTTTTACATGAATACCCTAGCACAATACCCTAGCATAATGCTTAATTTGCATAAGGATTAATATTAAGATACACATTTAACGCAGTTTCTTTCTTCAGACGATTTAATATTTTTATGAACATAAAAGCGGTTATTGTGCCTAAACTATGATTAGATATATGCTCTCGCGGACTTTTTTGTATATCTTAATAAGACCTACAATTCCGTAATACATCATTTTGTTCTATTGTCAATAGCTTTTGCAGCGTACGCATATATAGGTTTTCGATTTTACACCTTGGGTTACAAATTCGCAATTTTCCTACGGACCCCTAATTTTTATTAGAATAAAATATAGCTTATAGCCTTCCTCGATAAATGGACTATCCAACTCTGAAAGATTTTTTGAAATCGGACCAGTAGTTCCTCAGATTAGAGCGTTCAAACAAACAAACAAACTCTTCAGCTTTATAATATTAGTATAGATATTCAACTTACATAAAAAAACTGGACCGGTTTTAACGAGATTTGCACTGGCAGATAACTGATGATACAAGGAATAACATAGGTTTTTAATTATATTAATATCCTTTAAGTTAAGTCTACGCGGGTGAATCAGCGGGGCACACGCACAGCTAGTGTTTAAATAAATCGAATTAGTGATCCCCATGGGATACAGGCGCGAGCATATGCTATATGTATGAATGAAATATATTATATAACGATGGTTACGTCTTTCACGCATTAGCAACCAAAATAACATCTCTATCATAAAAAGAATTGAGACGAACGAATGGATTTTGATTAATGAGATAGCTATCAGACGATTCATCACGATATTACAAAGATAATATTTTTCACATTAGATCTGTAAATATATCAAACACTATAACGAGCTTTATCGATAAATTAAGCAAATAAACACGTTTTCAGACTGGTTTCTTTGTTGGATGTATTCCAAATAAACGGCCAAGTGCGAGTCGGGCTCGCGCACGAAGGATTTCGTACCATTATCTATAAAAACGCCAAAAAGAATCACGATTATTGTATGAGAGCCCACTAAAATATTTATTTTAACCCGTTTTTTTGTACTTGTATAGCGGCAACAGCAATACAATCATCCGTGAAAATGTTTAACCGTCTAACTAACTATCACGGTTCACGAAATACATCATACATGGGGACAGGCAGACAGATGGACAGACAGACAGACGAACAGCGGAGTCTTGTTAATAGGGTCTAGTTTAACCCTTTGGGTATGGAACCCTGCAAAAACAAGAATTTTAGAACCTTGAGAAAGGGTGGTTCATTTATACTTGACGTACACTATAAATGATAGATCAAATTTCGATCAAAGTTCAATCTCTTTTAGCTACTTTATAATCGTTTCGTTTTTTCATTTTATTTTAGGGACGGGTATTGATCGTCCTTGTCCCTCTCATCCGCATAGATTTTAATAAATTAAAGCATTACTTTTTCATTATTATGACTTAAGTTGTGTATCGGTCCCAATTAATTAAGAGGTTGGGTGACTGTATATGAAAAATTAAGCGAATAAACGGAACACATTAATAATCCTGGTTAAAGAATTTTGCATAGGGACGTTTTCGCCGGGGAAGGGTCGACACAGGCTGGCATAATGAATTAAATTAGGTCCCACTGATAACCTCTCCGCACAATCTCGGGACTGTGAGAATAGGGACCCTCCAAAGATGTTAATAAATGGAAATGCTTTTTGTAAATCATTTTGGTTATTTAATTTCTACTCAAATATGAATTTCAAGCTTAGAATAACGCTCTATGGTAGAAGAGGAGGTAAGTCCACTTGACAAAACTTACCTTATCATACTACAATGCCTGGTCATTTTTAAATAATGAGAATATTAACAAGTTCAAAAACATCCATTCAACGGCAGACAATCACAATGTAGGTATTCGATATGGTCCAAAGATATCCTATACATTTTTTTCACGAAAACTAATGACCAATTTATTATGCTCAAAATATAAAGACGAGAGATTTTGTGACTCTGCCGATTCGACGTGCTATAATTGTGTGAAACGTTTGACGCATACAACGTAATGCCTTACTTATCGTTACGCAGTTTTAATGTTGTACCTACAGCCTGATGAAAAGGACAAAAATCTGTACAAAATATCAATCCCTAGTTCAAATAACTAGCATGCAGTTGGTAGGTATTCGTTATATAATTTGTATGTTAAGAACTGAATAGAATAATGTAGACAGGCTTTAAGGCCACACGAGCAATAAATAAACCTGAACAGCTTTGGAATTGTTACAAATAATTAATCTGAAATATTTTCAACGCAAATGTTATTAAAACAAGTCTCACTGCTAAGTAATTTCATCCGTAAATTATCGGTACCCACTGTGATCACTGTTTTATATTTTACACACATACATATGCTCACGCCTGTATTCGCCGAAGGGGTAGGCAGAGGTGTAGTAATAACAAAACAAAAACCCACTTTTCACCGCGGTTGATTAAGTACCAACGTGACAGATGGTAAGTCTAACGCCGTCTCAGGTACTTTATATACGTCTTTGAATTACTACTCAGATATATGCAAGTGAGGAAACCCTCACGATGTTTTCTTCGCCGTAAAACACGTGAAGTCAAATCACTGCGCAAAAGTTTTCTAGAAAACTCATTAGTACAAGCCTCGACTCGAACTCGCGTCGCTTGCGTAACAGGCGACTGCTCAAATCCCAAGGCCACCACGGCATTTTTTTTTCTGCCTTATATTTTATTAATTTATATAAATATCATTATTTCGGTATTTTTATTTCATTTTCGAACTTTTGTCAAAAAAAATACATAGTTACACAACTGAAATCTTAAAATGTTTAGAAGTGAGTTCTATCTATACAGATAAATAAAATTGAAGTGTCTGTTTGTAATTACAAAATAACAGATTTTCAGTAAATGCATATGAAAGTATACATGCTACTGAACAAAAAAACAAAGTTTTAAATTTTTTCTCTGTCCGTCTGTCTGTTTGTTCCGGGTAATCTCTGAAACGGCTGGACCGATTTTAACGGGACTTTCAAAAGCCTAAGTTACTCAACTTAGGCTACTTTTATTTATCAAAAATATTAGGGTTCCGCGACTATAAAGATGAAACTTAATCTACGCGGGTGAAACCGCAGGGCACAGCTAGTTATGAATATAATACAATGCGCATCCAAGAGAGCGTTTCCAGTCGATAGCACTATTTCCGTGCGAGGGGACAAGACCTTGCTAATGTCAAGTGGTCCGAAGCCCGAGAGTTATGTGCATAACGCCTGCTCTGTGATTTATCTCGTTTCAGATTCGGTCCCCATACATATGTATGTTAGACCACATACATTTTAACCAACCGTTTTCGACCGCTATTGAAGAGGGCACGTGCCCCGTTTCATTTTCACGATTTATGAGAAAGTTTTTGTTTTGTTTCCAGAATGAAGGCGTACGCAGAAGGCCCACCCACAAACTTATGTGAGAGACATTAATTAAAGATATGTTCAAAGGATTTTGTGTTTTATTTATCCTACCTATTTAAATTCAATTTAATCACGTTGAGTGAAATGTGGGTACTGAAAAAACCCCTTCATTGACAACCCTTCTGGGAAAGCGTGGGCTTACGATATAGGTATTTCATCTTCAATAGTAGGTATCTCACAAATATTCCTCAGATAAATTACATTAAAATGTATATTATTATACTTGAGAGCACTTTATTCATGAGTTTTTCGTTACGATAGTATTTTTCAAATTCTTAGGACTCTTCAATAAATATCTTCATAAAGAGTTCGAAGTAATTTAAACGAAGCGAAAGAAGTAGACATACTTGCTTACAAAGATATATATTAACTCTGGGAGGTAGGTACAGACATATGTATACAGATAAATACAATTTAAATGTCTGTTTGTAATTGCAAATTAACACTTTTTTACTAATTGCTTATGTATGTATATCTGGTACTATAATAAAAAACAGTTTTCAAAAAATATCTCTATCTATCTGTCTGTTTATTGCGGCTAATCTCTAAAACAGCTGGGATTCCATTGACAAACAGCTAATGTTACAAGGAGTAACGATACTCTTACTACAAAAAAATCCAAGGGTCCACGAAATAGTCTTCGTGAAGTGAAATTGAGTCTACGCACTAGTAGGTACTAGTATAGCATCTTGTGACAAATGAAACCGACAACTCACATCAGTAAGTATACCTATCAGGCTACGAGTAAGATAGTTTAACTTCACTGACTGATGATTTGTAGTGTAGTTAAACGAGAGAGAACAAAGAGGATAATATTATAGGCATTAATGAACGCTTTGATGGTCTTCTCTAATGACAAACGAAAATTTTACTTACCCACAGTAAAATGCTCACGTCCCCTTTACACCTAAGATGATTAAGTGCCAACGTGACAGAAGGTGAGTCCATCCCCACCTCAGATATTATGCATATTACAGTTTCCTCGCGTTATTTTCACGTGGTGTGAATGGACTAACATTTTTAAAAACTTCTACACCCCATTGATTATAATTGCGATGCTCGCGTAGCGATTACTCAACCACTCGGCCAACTAAATATTGTATAGGCTATTTTAGTCTGTAGACAAACTCTGGTAGGTACAGATTATAGATCACGGCCTCACAACACCGGTAGGGGAAACAAATAAACGATCCAACTACGTCAGAGTCGAAGTGTCCGGTTCAATGAATAACAAAGTAGAGACTTGTTTAGCAAGTTTGGTGAACCGTAAGACAGTTGGAACTATTCAACCAAATGGCAGACGCTTTATTAAGATGACATAACGTCGCTTCAGGAAAAGTGTTTGTAGGTTAGTGTGTGAAGTATCTTTAACACTGATAGACATTCCACTTACGTGTACCTATTGGTAGAGAGTCTAAGTGCACTATACTTAATATTCAACTATAGGTACTGGATGTTAGACCTGACTGATGGCCCGTCTAAAATAGCCTATGATGGCTTCACATGTGCCCGTTAATATTATAATTATGTATGATTTAATGACAGCTCAAGGATACGCTTGTCCGCAGATTTGTCGAAAAAAACCTCTCAGCGCATCAATTAAATAAAATGCTTTGTTATAGCTATGTTAGGTTGGGAATGTAACAGCTTTTCTGGAGAAGTAAAGCTGCTCGAAAATACATTGTAAACTCAGATCATAAATCATGGCATTCGTCTGCCTGACTGATCGCAATCTAGTACCGTCAGTCTGGACAGCGCCAGCGCCTGAGAACCTAGTGAGAGTTTTCTTACCACCGCGTCGCTCTCCCGTTGCGTTGACGTAAACGCGGAATCTTATGGGATCGAAGCAGCCCTATCTGTGGCCTGAAAGGTGAACTGCGTCAGTAATATACATTCATAACTAAATACAAGCGACCCGCCCTCGATCCATTTCGAGTTACGATTTTTTAAGACTATTACAAAATATGTTCAAACCTACTTTTTTATGTCAATGGTTTAATCATACAAAATATTTTTTTATGGAAATGGTAACTTACATTTTATTATATTTGCTTAAAACAACTAAGAGTACCTGAGTAATATATCAGATTAAAAAGTTCCTAGAATTAAATCCCATCCTATGAATCAATGCATTTTCCGAACGAATTTGACTTTCGTTGTTAATTTACTGCCAGACAATAACTTGACAGTGACAGCTATGAAATTCAACGTGTCAGAAATGTCAAACAAAGTGTCAAAAACCAACACATTTGGCACTGTCTGTTTTGTTTGGATTTCGTGTTGATGTGTACTTTTACTATTGGAATTGTAAACAAATATTCACAAATTCCTGAATAAAATGTGATAAAACCAAAGTTGAATTACGTGTCGCACAATGTTATCTCAGTGTTAGTAAATACTACGCTTAATTCGACTTGTTAACAGCTGCGTGGATCCAATCTATAAGAAGTAAGAGGTTTTTTTTATTAATACAGCGTTTGTTAAAATTATTCATAGCCTTGCTACGGAGAATTATGTTAAAATGTTTACAAGGGTACGTACTAATGTCTCTAATGCTAATTTGTATTTTTATCTCATCCCATTCTTATCATTCCACAAATGGTATTAAGTAACAGAGGCATGTGGAATAGAGAGCAATAGGACAAAATAAGTTGATGATAGTTGAATGAACATTTGTGTACTTGAATGGTTTGTTACTATATGTCAGTGCCTACATTTAATACCAAGCTTGATATTTAGTTTTTTATTATTATTGCCATTTGTTGCCAGTTACTACGGAAGCACAGCTCAAAGTACACAGGCACCAAAAAATTTGAATATTATCTCAATTTTAGAATGCTAAATTATCACTAAGTAACATAGGCCTTGAAGAACAATGAAACAAGTTCAGGCTAAAGGCTAAATCATTCAACATAGGCTAACTTACACTACTTTACTACAACATTAACAATATATTATTAATCAAGTTTAATTAGAGTTCTTAAAGTACCTACATGCAGGTGAAGCTGCGGATAGAAACTAAAGTAAGTACTTCCATAAAATGTAAAGCAATAACAAATCTACAGTTGTGTAACTTCAACACGCGAATTGTTTGAAGTGGTATAATTCATGTTTAGATGACGCATTATACTTACCATCGCTAATACATAGTATACTAATGATTGATTTAAAAGTAATTACCAAGAAATAAAGCACAATACTTTCAACCTACTACTGTAGATAGAACCAAAATTAGCAAGTTTTACAACAATTCCTCAATATTTTCATCAATGATGTATTGTTCTTAAAACCATTATATCTAAGAGCCATGGTGGTTGTGTGGTCTGAGCAGATGCATGCTATGCAAGTGACGTTAGTTTGAATCCTAGCAGACTGCACCCAATGAGTATTTCTAAAAAATTTTATGCAATAATTTTACCCCACATGCTTTACGTTGAAGGAAGACATCTGCATATGTCTGAGAAGTAATTCAAAGACATACACATAGTGCTTGAGACTACCATGGACTCTCCTTCTGTCACATTAGCACTTAATCATATTCAATTAAATGTGGGGACAGCATAGACATATTTTATTTTTTACATTAAGTATGTATTTTATATCTAGGTACTTACCTACTCTTATTGACAAGAGTGATCTACCAAAAACCTGTTATTTTTATAAACTAAGTTATGGATTTAGATACGGTAAGTAAAACTTACATGTAGGAGTTGAACTCTGATGGGCTTATAGCTGAAATACCCATTTTATATTGATAGAAAGTAGTAAAAATTCGTGAATATCTAATATATTTTCACTGAAAAGTTGTCATGGTAGTCATTGATGACCATGTAGGTCGTTTGTAGAGTCAAAGTTGAGGTAGTCAAGTATTTAACTCCATGAATAGGTACTAAACATAATAATATATGTACTGTATATAGAATACTTACAAATGCCCTGACAAAAACAAGACCAAAGATTTCGCCACGCACTATAAATTTGTTAAGTAGGTACCTACCTACCAGGATTGTAATGTATTGGTATAATTCATAAACTTTGAATACATAATATAGCATTATTATGTTAATACTAGCTGTGCCCCGCGGTTTCACCCGCGTAGAGTTAGTTTCATGGGTGTCCCGCGGAACCCTAATGTTTTTTTTAAATTAAAGTAGCCTATGTTACTCCTTGCAACATTAGCTATCTGCCAGTGAAAGTCCCGTTAAAATTGGTCCACCGTTTCGGAAATTACCCGGAACAAACAGACAGACTGCGGTTTCACCCGCGTAGATTTAATTTGATTACCGCGGAACCCTACATTTTCTTTATTAAATAAAAAGCACATGTTACTCCCTGTAGCATTAGCTATCTGCCAGTGAAAGTCCCGTTAAAATCGGTCTAGCCGTTTCAGAGATTACTCTTTGGCAAATAACTCATTATTAGGTACCAATTCTTAGCGTTTTTATACTCGTGATAATTTCTAAACGCAATGTCCTATTGGAATAAAACAAACAGTATTTTACTTCTACATGAATACCCTTGATAGCATAATGCTTAATTTGCATAAGGATTAATATTAAGATACACATTTAGCGTAGTTTCTTTCTTCAGACGATTTAATATTTTTTATGAACATAAAAGCGGTTATTGTGACTAAACTAGGATAGTTAGATATATGCTCTCGCGGACTTTTTTGTAGATCTTAATAAGACCTACAATTCCGTAGTACATCATTTTGTTCTACTGTCAATAGTTTTTTCCAGCACGCATAAATAGGTTTTCGATTTTACACCTTGAGTTACAAATTCGCAATTTTCTTACGGACCCCTAATTTTTATGAGAATAAAATATATCCTATAGCCTTCCTCGATAAATGGCCTATCTAACACTGAAAGAATTTTTGAAATCGGACCAGTAGTTCCTGAGATTAGACCGTTCAAACAAACAAACAAACAAACTCTTCAGCTTTATAATATTAGTATAGATAGGTAGGTTACATGACTTCACCGTTACTAATCTGAAAGAAATGGTCCATGACCTGGAAACGACTATCATTTGCATTACTGCTCTACTAAAACATCTCCTATTTAAAATCATAATTGAGCTCTATTGTATTTTAATACAGCTCTAACTCTTGGGCCTTGAACTGATCCATAGAAGAGGGTAAGTACTCTTTTCTATGGAGGTGATGGTCGATTTGTTATGTCTTAGGATTGCAACGATGAAGGAACTTAGGGTAACGTACCTGTACCTACACACATATTAATGTTACATACCTACATAACTAGCTACCTGCCCTCGCTTCACTTTAGGTTACGTTATTTGAAGACATAAAAATAATATGAATTTATTAAGCTATAAACCCATTGCACGTCAACCAAACCGTATCAAGATCCGAATCCAAGATGCGTTCTAACAGACAAAATAATTTCGGTGGAAATGGCGACTTCAGCTAAAGATAAATCACACTACTTAAATACGGTCAAGAAACAACATCGTATTTGATATTGATTTTTGGAAAGCCATAACGTTCATGTGCTTTGTTTAACCGAACACTGGCTTAAAAATCATGAGCTATTGCTCAATAATAGTAATTATAGACTTTGTAGTGCATTCGTCAGAAAATCAGCAATTCATGGAGGCTCGTTAATCTTAGTATCTAATAATGTTAAATGTAAAGAGCGTAGTGATATAGTAAACCTGTCAATCGAGCGCACTGCCGAACTATCGTGTATAGAACTAGAAGGAAATGTAATAATATGCGTATATCGTCCCCCATCTGGCAATTTCTGTTCATTTGAATCAATCCTTGAAGATGCCCTTAGACGTGTTGCGGGCCTTAATAAAGGCATTGTAGTGTGTGGCGATTTTAATGTTAACTTGTTAGAAAATAATTCTCTTTCGGTGCGTTTAATTAGTTTGTTTAACTCTTTTAATTTAAAGCATTTATTTCTGGAGCCCACTAGAATAACTGCCACTTCTGCGACATGTCTAGATAATGTGTTCTGCGATTGTGAGGCCCTGGAAAAATCTATTATCAGTGATCTAACGTCAGACCATTGTGGTCAAAAAATCACAATATTAAATAAAACTAATAATGTAGTAAGTAAAACCACTTACAGACCTATTACTAAGAAACTTGTAGCAAATTTCAGGTCTAACTTAGCAAGCAAGATACCTTATCTGCAAGGGCCACAAGAAGATCCTGATGCTCTTTACAATAGCTTGTTTAACGTTATACAAACGGAATTCAATAGTACATTTAAACTAAAAACAGTTCAGAAACATAGTAAAGCTAAATTCAATGAGTGGGCAACTGTAGGTATCCATAAAAGTAGAAGGAAGTTGTATGAACTTTATGGTATGAAACGAAATGATCATAGTCCTGAATTCTTAGCATTCGTAACTAGATACTCTAAATGTTTTAAGAAAGTTTGTATAAAAGCTAAAGCCTTGCATCTTGCCCAGAAAATCAAGAATTCTGATAATAAGATAAAAACTACCTGGAACGTTATTAATGCCGAGACGGGAAAGGCAAAAAGTCGCGATTGTCGTTTAACTTTAAATATAGATAACAAAGTAATCCAAGACGATGGTGAAATAGCTGAAACTTTCAACAAGTTCTTTGCAAATGTTCCTATAGTAACTACTAGTTCCCTAAATTCATCTCCCACAGACGCCGAATTATTACTGAAATTAAATGTTTCTAAGTGCGGCACTAGCTTTAGTTTTTGTTCTATCACGCCTTTTGAAATAATTAAGACATTTAAAAGTTTGAATTCCAAAAAGACTGGTGATTTATGGGATATATCAGTGAAAGTACTTCACGATATTATTGACATAATTGCCCCTTACTTAGCTGACATTTTTAACAGTTGTATTAAGAGCGGTGTATTCCCGGATCTCATGAAATATAGTAAAGTTATTCCATTATTTAAAGGTGGTGATATTAGTGACCCTACTAACTTCAGACCGATCTCTATCTTGCCAGCCCTCAGCAAAATTTTCGAAAAAATTATGCTGAATCAAATAGTCGCTTACTTTAATCTTAATAATATTCTACATGGTGAGCAATATGGCTTCACCAAAGGTCGTTCAACCACTGATGCTGGTGTTGCACTTCTTAGACATATTTATAGAGCGTGGGAAAACGCTCACGACATGATAGGTGTATTCTGCGACCTATCCAAGGCATTCGATTGTGTACAACACGAAACCTTATTAGTTAAATTAAACTATTACGGTGTCAAAGGTAGGGCACTCGACCTAATCAAATCATATCTTTGTCAACGGATTCAAAAAGTCGAAGTAAATGGGGTCAGATCTTCCGGTTCTCCAGTACTAATGGGCGTCCCACAGGGTTCAATCCTAGGACCATTTCTATTCTTAGTATATATTAATGATTTACCAAATTTAGTAAAGAATACGTGTGATATTGTACTGTTCGCTGATGACACATCTCTTTTGTTTGAAGTCGACAGAGCCAAAACGAATTATGAAGATGTAAACAGTGCACTTGATCAGGTATTGAAATGGTTTAATGTAAATAACTTAGTTTTAAATGCCAAAAAAACTAAATGTATTAAATTCACTTTACCAAACGTCAAACCTGTTGATACAAAGGTCATGGTAAATGGTGAAACTTTGGAAATAGTAGATTCTGTAGTATTTCTAGGTGTAACCCTTGATAATAAACTTCAGTGGGGCCCACATATATCCAAGTTATCAGGAAAACTCAGCTCCGCAGCTTATGCAATTAGAAAAATTAGACAGTTCACCGACATAGAAACAGCTCGACTTGTATATTTTTCTTATTTTCATAGCGTTATGTCCTATGCTATTTTAATTTGGGGCAAAGCTGCTGATATAGACTCTATATTTACACTACAGAAAAGGGCTATACGATCTATATATAATTTGGGACCGCGAGAATCGTTAAGGGAAAAATTTAAATCAATTGGAATTTTGACAGTGGCCTCACAGTATATTTTAGCTAACTTATTATTTGTGCATCAAAACATTGGATCGTTTCAAAGGAAATGTGATGTGCATAACGTAAACACAAGACACAAACATAAAATTGTAGTGCCTGCGCATCGCCTACAAAAAGTGCATGGCTCATTTTTAGGACAGAGCACACGCTTCTATAATAAATTACCAACAAAAATGTGTAAACTTGCCCTTCAACAAATTTAAAGAAACAATTAAATCAGTTTTGCTTGAAAAAGGATATTATACTGTAAGTGATTATATTTGTGATAAGGGAGCCTGGGATGTACCTGATAATGTTTGTAAATAATCCCATTGGCACTGTACTTTTGCTACAATTAATTAATCTTAATTTTGCTTTGACTGGCTGGAATTTGCCATGCTCACATATATTTGTACTATATTTTTAGTTTTTAGTTTTTATTTTTGACAATTGAGCATTAGAACTGTGTCCATGGGCTTATAGTTGCTTGAACAATTTATTTTGTATTTTTAAAACTGTATAATATTCTTTAAAAGAGTAATTACTGAGTTTCTTGCCAGGTTCTTCTCAGTAAAATCAACCTTCCGAACCTGGCGGTAGCATGTATAATCCTGTGTAATTGTGTCATTCTGACGATTTGAAAGTACTTTGTATGAAGTCTAATCGAATAAAGATATATTTGATTTTGATTTTGATTTTGATTTTGATAATGTATGATAAGTCCGCAGTCAAGAGTAAATGGATAGTTGGACAAAGCGACCTCGTCATCATCAATCACCGCTCTTACGACGACGGCACCTAAATCGCAAATCAAATGTAACGCTCGTGATGTAATGGACGAAACGTATATTAATTGTACTTTAGTGCTGAGTGATCTGATCAGTAGCAAGGCAACGCGGGCAACAGCGCACGCGTTTCCAATTTCCAACCATCCAACTGTGTCGAGCCGCACAACGGTTTGGACGCGGCGAAAATACGCCCGCGCATTTCGCGAACTGTTTACAGTTATAAATTATTCATGATAATATAAAACTGTCGAATTGTGATAAAAGAGCTGTGATACTAAGACTTGGTGAGTTTCTGATTATTATTTTAGTTGTTGATACTCAGGTACTATAAGTATGTATTGTAAGTCTTCTGCCATGTAATTTTAGAGTGAAGGCGAGGTTGAGAAATTAAAGAAAAACCTAAAACAAGACAAAATACAAAGTTCCTATTAGCACATTAAGATCGATTACTACGATCCTGTGTGAAAATTCTATAAAAACACTAGTAAGTAAGTACTATAGATTATTTTGTGTACGTCAATATTCTAGTAATCATAAGTAATTAGTACATTACCTACCTATAGTATGTTGGTGTAAAATAAATCCCTTCAGTTCTGACCTTTACCTAAAACAGTACAGATATTCTTGAAGCTTCACCATATCGGTTCTATGAATGAAGAAAATTTATTCACGCTTATTCGTGCAACTAATTTGTCGCGGTTACCTATTGCTCATTTTAATGGGTAATATTGCACTTGGTTTGATTTTTTATTGTACTTATAATAGGTAATTTGTTCCTTAAGTTACGGGTAAAATTGAACATTCTTTTGATTAGACTCAAGTTTTGAAACCGGTAATGTCCGCCCTACTGAAGATCTACCTTTAAGAAGCCTGTAAAAGTAGGTACCAATAGTCTGGCCTTGCACGAAGTAAGATATATTAAAATTAAAAAACAGCTTTATTTGATTAGACTTTTAACAAAATACTTTCAAATAGTCAGAATATACCTAGATGCGTTCTGATTGGATACGGTTTCGTCCGCATGATATTATTATTGTGTTAGGTAAGTTACCCGAGGCGATAGTTTGATGTATTCCGCATTCACACATATGTTCCTGTTTTGCCCCAAAAATATTATTCTCTTTAAGTATATTTTTTTTATCCTTAGTTAGTCTCCAAATTTCGATCGTGTTTCGTTTTCGATTTTAGCAGTGTTTGTACTAAACCTTTATCGACTTGCGTTGGTGCATCAATTTCTGGCATCTGACATTAAACCGCATTGTAGGTATGTATAGGTACCAAATTAGTACTACCCCATTGCTTCAAGTTGAATTGCATCAGCAACAATGACTTTGACTTTAATGACATTTTGAATTATGCGCATTCAATGGGCATTCATTTCCTAGATCATTTGTGAGATAAGTATTATTCCTTCATTACCATCAAGCGTGATTATCTAAAAAAAAAATGATATAAGTAAGTACATAACTGGTAACAATGGTATTGAAATTTCATGAAGAAAATATTCTTTGCCAACATTAGAATTTGAGTACTTCATTATCTTCGTTTTAGTGTAACGTGTAGACACGTATCAGTTTAATGTCAACTTTTTAACGTAGATAACCTCTCATTTTGAAATTGTTTCTACTTTTACAATATTGGAGTGATAATACTACTAATATTTAGCTAAGACTATACTTAAATAAAACACTAAGTAAACCTGCTTAAATAAAAAGTGAACGTAAATTGAACTTCGTGTATAAATTAGACCTCTGTTTTTATTTATTACTAGCTGTGCCCTGCGGTTTCACCCACGTAGATTTAGTTTTATTCCGGCGGAACCCTAAATGTTTTTTAAAATAAAAGTAGCTTAAGTTACTCCTTGGAAAATCAGCTACCTGCCAGTGAAAGTCCCGTTAAAATCAGTCCAGCCGTTTCAGAGATTACCCGGAACAAACAGACAGACAGACAGACAGACAGAAAAAAATTTTAAAACTTGGTTTTTTAGTGTCAGTAGTATACATACCTATGCATTTAGTGCAAAGCTGTTATTATGGAATTACAAACAGACACTTCAATTTTATTTATCTGTATAGATATCTCACAAAGTAACGTGTAAGTACTTACATCTGTAAGTACCAAATTATCTTAATGTTAGCCTTTTTTCAAACAACTTGCTTTAAACTACGATTTCAATGCCAATACACTTACCTAGATATATCTGTAGGTATTTGGTTTTTACCTACCTTTTTTAGATTTATAAATTATGATCAGTATGAGGCGAATTTACAGTTCTTTTGAAGCGAATATCGTTATGGAAAGGTCTACATCCCGCGGTTATGAAGCGCTGGTTTATGGTCATGAAGGAAATGAAGAAGAACGACCTCGCTACAAAACATCGCAAATATCAAGGAAAAGACACCAGAAAAACGGACCCCAGTAACATACAATGGAAAAGAATAAATATCTGCAAAGGTATTTTTTTTGTAACGAGGACTAGAACTCCCATTGAAGCCTTACTGTGTGCTGCCGCGCTGCTATCAGTCTTTAACGGTTTTCCCACATGCTTTTTAATTACTTTAGTATTTACCGACTTATATTATTATTATATTTCGTTGATATTTTTGACTTGTTGGCTGAACTATTACGTGAACTCTAGTTTTTAATAAGTAGTAAGTACTTACTTATTAATTAACAGTTCCGTTTTTATCACAGAGGCATCAGTGAGAAAGAAGGTAAAGAAATGAAAAAAAAGGCTTCATGAGATGTTCACTAAATTGTACAAAAAAATATTTCTCAGAAAATTCGGAAAAACGGTTCAGTGTACTTTAATGACATGCGTGTCGAATGTAATAGATAATTTCTTCGTTCTTTTGAAGTCGGTGAAAGTTCAATAATGAACCCGTAGCATCGAGCAATTAATTACCTACGTACCGGATAAATTTTCTGCAGTCAGATGTGGACAATAAATTGCTCTTCCTGACCAATTACATTTGTTTCCAGTGCTTAATGAGAGAAGTACAGTTTTGCCGACGAGCTTAGAGCTATTGGAATACTGACCAAGCTAGTATTTAGTTTAACTTTCATTGAATGTTCCAAAATCTTACAAAAGAGCATAAATTATATGTAATCATTGAAATAGTTTTATCGCTTTCTCGAACTTGGCAAACACATTAATTTAATGCTGATACTGTGAATACCACTCGTGTTATATTTTATACCGAAATTAATAGCAGTAGGTATAAAATTATAAGGTAAGTTTGTTATTGTACGATTTCGTCACTGTATTACTTATCTCCAATATCACTTTACAATGCATAATATCGGCGACATCAATAGTTAACTTATTATTGGTATGCTAGTTAATTTCTCATATTTCGCGCCACGCATGTTTCTTGGCTGTTGAAGTAGGTTACTTTGTTGTTTTTTTTAAGTTTTCTCAGGCTAATCCCTAAAACCATTGAATAATGAATTGGTCTAAGGAAAGTTGATTACATTCTCGATGTGAAAGGTTATCAAGTCATACATATTTATGAAGTGTCCCCATACTATTCCGCGATTTATTTATTTATTAAAACAGTTACACCATCAGTTTATCATAAAACATTCAATAAGTGGTTACAGATAGGTATAGGACCGTATGATATACCATTACAGGTGTAAACAAACAATACTTAAGAAAAAATAAAATTATCTTATAAGGTAACATGTTATAATTATTTAATTATTAACTGTTTGACAGATTCAAACTTACACAAAATTACTTTATTTTTTTAAACGTTTAATAAAGTAGTTTCAAATCCTCACATTGGCATGATTATACTGGATTATAAAAGTACCGACAGGTTCGAAAGGTCCCTTTTAATTAAAAGAATCCATCAAGAAACTCGGTAATTACTCCTTTCAAAAAATTTTGATTCATACTAAATAAGTAACTCGCATAGAAATATAAGCTCATGGACAATAGTTCTAATGTACAAATGTCATTAACAAAATAATAGTTAAATAAATTAAATTCATTTTACTTTCGTAATAGTTCTAATAATATATAAAGTGTATATTTAGATGACCACAAGCAGCACGTGTTCACAAGTGTGGTATGACGCGAATGTCAGCCATTGTCCTCCTCAACCATAATGTAGAGATTAATTCTGTATTCAGTGTATGCGAAGTCAATAAATACCCCATGTGACATACATAACATGGGTATTTACTTACATATTAAAGTATATGTAAGTAGACTATGTCAAGAGGCAAGACTAGTCGAGTTAACGTTGTTCTTTAACGTAGTAGTCAGTAAGTACTTATACTTATGCCCTTAACCTTTTGATTTTTCTACAACAATTCATCAAATTTTTGAAGAGACGTTTCAAGGTTTCATATTATGTATATATATATATTCAATCACTATATGTGTGTCCTTAATAACTGAACTTAAATGGCAGCCTAAATACCTTAATATACGCGGAACCAACCGCCCCGCGGGGCAGCGAAAAGGCTATGTCGGACTTGCCCTACAAAACTCCACGGTGTTCCTGTTGGTTGCTTATGGGTGCACGTTTCTTCTCCTTCTTCGATTTCTATCTCCACATAATTTCGATATCTATGATTACATACCTACTTTCACACCATGGACGTTCATTTTTCACACCATACTTGTAAATGATTTTTGGGAACTTACCCAATTCCAAAATAAATGTAGATATTGATTGAAGGAGGTGATCCTTTCGGGGCCGAGTCCCTGATAGCGTTGACGGATCGGTTCTCGGACGGGTAGAATAGATGAGGAAAGTACGTGCTATGCCGACCAACGCGCCGTTTGATGAATCGGCGTCTTGTAATCGTTGAACTAACACGGGTCCCGTAATTTGTTACTCGACGTTCACACGACCCGAACCTTGCAGATATGCACCATCACCTATTGTAACACAGAACGCGACCTGTTTTTAAACTGAACGGAAATTGCTCGATGAACTGCAATTTTAAGCATCTTGCGGATTTTTGTTTTGAAGTTTATTAATTAAAAATAATGTTCTCGAAGAAAATATACTCAACGACGTGTAAATAGTCAAATTTTTTGCCGTCGTAGATGAACTCATTCAAACACAATCACGTGCCTAAGTTACAAGAAATCATAGATTTAAAAACCGCTACCGTAATGTTGAAAAATATATAAGAGAATCTCAAAGCCGCCAGCTGCTAGTTTAACCCGAGTAACAAATTACGGGTTATATCATAAACCATTACGGATATGTAGGTAGATAATTCCAGGTGCCCTTAACAAGCTAATAATGCTTGTAATTCTTGTAAATCTGCAGGGCTCCGTAAAGGATACTAGAGAAAAAACAGTTGGGGGGGTTGTATTAATGACTACTACGTGCCGGGCCTGCGACAGGGTGTGAAACAAATCGATGTCTCGTAATCGGCGGACTCGCATTTCGGGCAATTTGTTCCGGATAAAATATCGCCGTTTTTATAACACTTGCTTGTTATTTGTCTTAGCCGACGCGCAGACGAAACACGGTGTCTTGTAGCTGGTTAAACTAAATAATTATGACTAGAAGAAAAGATTTGCTAAAATTTGTTGTCTCTCAAAGACAAATGATTAAACAACAAACATAATGTAGCGAGATATTAAGTAGATACCGTATTCTAGCAGAAGCTATTTTCCGTAATCTAATACAACTTTTCCTAGTAACCGCAATTTGCTTAGGTAGTAGGTAAGCAGAAGTGTTGTAACAACAACACCCACATTTCACCGAATGTGATTCAGTGCCACGTGATAGAGGGTGAGTCCATCGCACTATACAAACGTCTTTAAGTTTTTAGAAAAACTCATGTGCATAAATAATTAGTGTCTGAGAAATAATTCAAAGACGTATGTATAGAGCCTGAGACGGCGATGGACTCACCCTCTGTCACGTTAGCACTTAATAATATTCGGTGAAATGTGGGTGTTGAAAATTACAACACCTCTGCCTACCCCTTCGGGGAATACAGGCGTGAGTATATGTATGTATACATTTTTAGAAATACACATTGGTACAGGCCCCGCTGGGATTTGAACTTGCGTCCTTGCGTAGCAGGCGACTGCCCAAACCCCAAGGCCACTACGACTCACAGTTTAAATCCCCAAATAAACTCGTACGTTTCTAGGTTAGGATCAATATAAGGTACCTGACCTGCATAAAATCATAAGAGATAACGGTGTGCTAATCTATGATTCAGTGTACAATTTACATACAGGATACATTACTATACGGAAATAAATATAGATACTATATATAATTGCGGCGCATGTTCCTTAAAAATAATTTAGGAATTACCGTACTCATTGGCTCGTGGTTTGACCTGAAAACTAAATATACAGAACAAAAAATATTTATTGATTCTTTATCAGGAAGTTTTTGGCCAAGGTTGGCAGTAACGTGTTTTGCTTTTGTTCGCTAATCACGTTTTAAAAATCGGATAAAAATGTATGATACGTAAAGAGCAATTAATGATATCTATTCAATATAAATCTCGTGTTAGAAACAGCCAAAATTTATTAACGTACAAGTACCTACTCATCATCATTAATAATCAGTTAAGTAAGTAGGTACGCAATCGTTTTTATATTTATTTTGAAAAAACTTTTTTTATTAAAATATAGCCCTGGTTTAGGGGTCAGTCTGAGAAAAAGTTGTTCAAGGTCTCTTTTTATTCATCGAACAAATACGTTGAGACACGGGTTAGTAATGATTAGAATAAAATCCACGTTTGATTCAATAATAAGTTTCATGCGATGTTATGAACAGCTCTATAATATATTTCAGAAGAAACCAAATAATACCAGCTCTGAACCAAATATATAAGACCGAAAGAAGTAGTTAGATATTTATGACCTAGTTTTAAAACAAAAGAACTAACTAGGTAATAGAATTCCATATTCCAATCTGTACGAATAATTGGCCGAAACCTGGGTTGGACAACAAAGCAAAGCTACCATATTGTTCGATAGTAAGTATTAGCAATCGACGTAACGTAACATCCTATCGCAAATTAACACATCCAAACACAATATTATCGGCAACATGGCCACGGCCTCCTGTCTGCCCATACTACACCTTAATAGGCAATTTTCTTCCAATACTTGCTACTTAAGCGGTGAATTGACAGTAATTGATTTGTTTCGCCCGAATCTCGCTCCAAGAATCTTTTCACATGGAACACAACTTTCAGGATTACGTCCCTGTATTATGGATTCTTTTACTTTGTGTTTGCTTTCTTCCAATGTTTTGGTAGTATGTACTTTCAAGGTAATTATTGTTTACTTACCCTGCGAAATAGACCAATTGCCTTTGTGTAAAGCTATAATAAGCGCTGCAGCATATATAACAGCCTCTATTATCACTCATTGAAGCGAAAATAGATGAAACTTCAACATCCACCTAAGCCCGACCTCTCGCCCTTTTCATTATCTGCGGCACAAAGCTTATAGTGGACTTAACGGTTTTCCGCAATATCGCGTAATATTTGTTATTTCAAACAATAATAAGGATCTATCGATTATTGCAGCCCATTCTCAAAGGAATTGATTTAGTGCTTTTGTTTTACGTCGACCGTGATTAGTGGCGAGCATTTGAGTACTTAGGAAAATTTGAATTGCATGAAAAAAGCTTAAATTAATACATCTACTCCAATATATAAGGCGGAAAAGGAGTGTTAATCGGATAAAGTATAATTTATATTCAATTGTTAATCAAATCGTTAGTTGGAATGGAAATAAACTTGCCAAGAGAATTACGGTAACATTTAATATGAGAACAAATATAATGTATACCCTAGAATATGGCGCAAAGGAATTTTGTATCCCTTGGGAAGATATGTTACTGCAAAACCAGAGACTTAAGAGTAATGTGGAATAAGTATGTAGTGATGAAGATTTACCTATTACTTTTCTTTTCCGTGGGAATATTTACACCGATAATTCTACCGTTCGGTACTGCAAGTGAAAACTTTTGAAAACTACCTTCAGTGGAGTAAATTAACGGAGAAACTTTGTTTACAAATTCACTCGTTTATTTACCAGAAAATAGATGTTTGTTTGAAACAATATCGAAAATGGTATCATACTTATCTAGTAGTGCAACAATATAGCTTATAACTTATAACTTTCCTTCACGATTTATTATTGTATCATGTTTCGGTAAAGCTTTGCTTATAGATAGTTGTCCTTTTCGCCATGGTTTATCCACAACAGATATTTCATTTCCAAACCTTTTTCTGTTCTCCTCGTCGGACATTTGCTTAATATTTTCCTGTTTTGTCAACTGTGCTGACAATTTAGTAAATTGTAGAGGGTTTTGTACTTACATGGATTGGAAGGACAACTAAATTAATAAATTAAATTGTATTTCCATAAGTTGCATTAATATATTATCCTCTAGACTGTTGTTATAATTCCAAGCGATAATTGTATACCTGGAATATACAACCAAAATAAAAATAAATATAAAAAATAAAAATAAATACTATATTAAAGAAGGGTATGTATAATGGAAAACTAATTTTGTTAAATCAATATAGTTATGCTCAATATTATTAATTGTAAGTCTAAATGCTAGCCTTAGGTACTGATCTGATCATTAAGACCCAACAGAAAATATTTGAATGAATTGAAAATATACTCGTACAATACAAGTGTATTTGTAGGCAGTAAAATTAAACTCATAAAAATGAAGTTTCTCGCCCACTCAATTCACAAAATGACCTACATAGTAATATTACATAGAATGAGTACTTTATTGTTATATATTAATGTAAATTGTTATGTTAAAATTTCACTTTTATTATGTGGGTGACTATAAGTTCTTTTGATCTGATCTTATTGATCATGACGACAATTCAATGTAATATCTATCCATCTATATGACATTGTGACGGTCATACCTTTTATCTGTGTCTAATACTAATGTTTCTTGTCGACAGGTTAACATGTCTTCGCCGTCAAAACATCGGTCGAAGAGGGAGAGTGTTGTGAGACAACTCATGCATAAAAGACTGCCTGTCACGAAATGGCTCCCATCGTACAATTCTGATAAGGCAATAGCAGATCTAATAGCTGGTATCACAGTAGGATTAACAGTAATACCACAAGCTCTCGCATACGGAGCCTTAGCTGGCTTAGAACCTCAGGTACCTAACTTTTATATTTACTTTTGCGCTCCAATTTTTCAAGATAACTCGTGACGACCCTGTATATTCGCGCCGAAATCCCTCAGGGTAACCAAAATTGTCTCCGGATCCACTTCGGTTTCTTTATTAGGGCTAAAAAAAGATTTGTTTTTGCGTCGACTTCGCTATAGTAAGCCATGTTGTAAATAAAGGAAAAAATACGCAGCTGCTTGGCAGTCTTGATACAGAGAATGGTAAAAAGTTATATCCTATTTATAGTTTTTCTCGGCGTATAAAATGCAATAGCGGGTGTTAGTTAAAGTAGGTCTGTAGGTACTTCTTTTTTATCAACTTTGCTTTTTGTATGAATATAATATTTCATAGAGTGCATGGAATAAAGTCGGGGAGATAATGGTGAGAAGATTTCATAGAAGTATTCCTTTTTGCAATTTAAAAGTACTTGAAAAAATGCTCACAAGGCTCGAACTCCTCACAGTTATATTAAGTGAAGTATGATTACTTTCGTTAAAGTGCTTTCAGAAATTAACAGAAAGATGGTGATAATCACCTGTTACGGTGGCACTTAAATAGCTTCTGCGAAACGTGACCGTAATTACGATAACACCTCTGCCTACCTCAGAGGGGGGATCTGTAGGGGATCTTTTAGGAAAGGCGTGAACTTAACCACTTATCATTCTTACTTGTTTCAGTACGGTCTCTATTCCTCCTTCATGGGGTGCTTCGTCTACGTCATATTCGGATCATGCAAGGACATTACTCTGGGCCCAACAGCTTTATTAGCTCTCATGACGTATGAGCAGATAAGAGGGAGATCGCCTGATTACGCCGTCCTACTCTGCTTTCTCTCAGGCGTCGTGCAATTAATTATGGGAATATTACATTTAGGTAAGACATTTTCTTAAGGATAGAAAATAGTTTCGAAACATGTTAATACGCTGTATAAAGATTAAATTATCATTCAACACATAAACATATTACAGAATAACTACGTTAGTAATAAAAATTCATACTTAAATACTCCAACGTAATAAAACACAAAAGAGTAAATTACAACTGTGAGCAATTTAAAACTAATTCCCTATCGTATTTGCACGCGTTACCACGAGACCGGCTCAATAATTTTCCCTTTGTTATCACAAAATTGAAACTGGCAACCTTCGTTACACAAACCGGCAATCTAGATAGGCAATCATTGTATCAACAGTGTCCACAATTACCCTTAGCGTAGTTCATAACAAGTTTTCCATAGACAGTTTATTTAGAGAACACAATGGTCAACTACATTATATAATTTTCATCCGTTGGATATAGTCCTTTTAATAACAGGGATTGCTCTTAATCCCGCCATTGTATCCCTGGTGATCGGATGTCAACAATGTAGTTAATAACTGAATGTGCTTAGAGAATTCCTAGTAATTGATACTGTTGGGTCAATCGCACTAAATTGATACTTCTACATATGTGTTTTGACTTTCATATTGTACTCACATTAGTGTGCACGTCTAATACTTTAACTTTGAAAGAGCAACCTAATTTATCCGACTTGTTAGGCGCGGATTTTATGCTCAAACTAAGATTAAATTATCACGGTTCTATGAATTCAAAGAAAGGAATGTTTTCATCTGAGAAATAAAAGTTCGTTGCTTGATAAAAATATCAGACACGAATATTAACTAGATACGTAGGCTGAGATTTTCCTCTATATTGAAGTAATTAAATTGCGAGACGCAAAAAAGGTCTTGTCTGAAACAGGCGTATACTTAAGTATGTTTGGGTAATATTTTTGTGACAAACGAATGTTGCGATCGTATAGTTTGTAATACACAATGAATAATGATATTAAGTAAGGACAATATGAGACCTTTTTGAAAATGAGGTCACATATCGTTAATTTTCTCCAAATTTGACCTTTTTCAGAAAGGTTAAATTCGGAGCACTCGTTACCGAAGGAAGTGTATAAAGAGATGCGTAAATGTGGTCTAAGCGAAAGAGTATGCAATGATCGTCTCTTCCTACCCCCATGGGATACAGGAGTGACTATATATCTACATGTATGTATGTAAAAATATGAGCTCAACGACCGAACTCTTTGTATAGGATAATGACATTGTAACTTAATTAGGTACTAAGGTATACTGATTTATGAAGTGTTTTCCATTATAAATAATTAATAATTAAATATAATAAACAGTCGATAGGTACTACTGATATCTGAAACACAGGTTACGTTGACTCAAGCTGGAGAAAGGCTGATTTACGTGTCTTACCAAATTAACCTAGTTTGCATTTTAATGTCTCTTATGAGGTGAATGCCTCTTTTACTTTTTATGTCGTTGGGTTAACTGATTCGCTATACCATATACATAATTATATTCACAAGTACGGTTAACATAAAATACTTTTTTATATCATTATGCTGAAAGCTATTATATATACCATGTAAAAGTCTTAATTTTAGACTGCGCCCTCATTTTTAATTAAGAAAGTAAACACACTATGTTTTCATTTTGCTTCAGCAGTAATTGATAAGTATAACGTAGACACCAATAAATCCGGTCTTTACCAGATATTTTACGTACTTAAATATTTTATAGGTATTGGATAATTACTAAGTATCCTCAAATTATCATGGCATTCTATAGAAGGGCCCAACATGCCAGCTGCCGGCGGGTGCATTATGAGAAGTTGTAATTAATACGTGCACCCCCTCACAAGCGACCAGCAGGAGCACCGTAGAGTTTAATCAGTGCGAGTTAGACATAGTCCTTCGGCTGCCCCCGTGGGGCCAGCGGAAGGGTTATGTCTATGGATAAACCACGATTGGTTTATCCATAGCGAATTGTCACGGATTTATCACCTTACGAGGAGTTACATATTGAAACAATTGTCTTAGTAGCAGTTGTGTAAAGGTTAACTAGGTTATTGCTATGAACAGAAATGCCTTATTGATGATAAGGTGTCTTGAATTTGCCTTACGTCGACATTGTTAGCATCGTTTTTTCTGCTCAATGTTATTTGTTCAACTGTACCTTTGTGATGTCTAAACATTAGTAGGTACCTATAGTTCTCAGAGCCACGTGTAGTCCACGTAGAACGATCCAAACTGTTTATCAAAATTAGCCGCGTTATTCTGTTAGGTTTTGTCTTTCGACTTAATCATCAAAAATTGGTACATAATACATTGAAGATAAAGTTCAATTTCGTATCTCAATAACCGACACTCGACGTCAAGTACGACGCTGAGAAACCTTACAGAATTACGAGAAGGTCATTATATAATTATTTTTTGCAGGAGTGCTGATAGATTTCATATCAGTACCTGTGACCGTCGGGTTCACGTCGGCAACGTCTGTGATCATCACGGTATCACAATTTAAAGGTCTCCTTGGCTTGAAATTTAGCTCTGGCGGATTTTTAGATACAGTAAAAAAGGTATGTAATTTATAATATATACTCCCAAAACTTTAAATTATTATAAATGCGAAAGTGTATCCGTCTGTTTGTTGCTTTTTTTGAAGCTTAACCGCTGAACCAAATTTTAAATAAATAAAGCGGTTGCAGTAGATAGCTCGCAATTGACGTTCATAAAAGCCTAACATAACCATGAACGTCGAGAAAATTACTACCAGTTCGGAAACTAGCCTTCTGAGAGGAATCATCAAGAACCTTCAGCGCTTACTTATGCCTCAAACAATTTCCGTTGAAATAAAACTGCGAGTGTGTTGCATACAGTACCTGCCTGTATCGCCCATTTAAAGTAATTATTTCCTGTTGGTGAAGTTCTGACATCGAGTGTAAATTTCAATCATAGTAAATCTATACTAATATTATAAAGCTGAATAGTTTGTTTGTTTGTTTGAACGCTCTAATCTCAGGAACTACAGGTCAGATTTCAAAAATTATTTCAGTGTTGGATAGTCCATTTTTCGAGGAAGGCTATAGGCTATATTTTATTCTCATAAAAATTAGGGGTCCTTAAGAAAATTGCGAATTTGTAACCCAAGGTGTAAAATTGAAAACCTATTTATGCGTGCGCTGCCAAAACTATTGACAATAGAACAAAATGATGTACTACAAGTTTGTAGGTCTTATTAAGATCTACAAAAAAGTTCGCGAGAGCATATACCTAACTATCATAGTTTAGTCACAATAACCGCTTTTATGTTCATAAAAAATATTAAATCGTCTGAAGAAAGAAACTACGTTAAATGTGTATCTTAATATTAATCCTTATGCAAATTAAGCATTATGCTATCAAGGGTGAATACCCTTGATAGCATAATGCTTAATTTGGAAAATGAAACGGTATTTTACTTCTACATGAATACGTAGAAGTAAAATACCGTTTGTTTTTTTCCAATTGGACATTTCGTTGAGAAATTATCACGAGTATAAAAACGCAAAGAATTGGTACCAAATAATGAGTTATTTGCTAAAAAGTTTTATCAATCCGGGTAATCTCTGCAACGGCTGGACCGATTTTAACGGGACTTTCACTGGCAGATAGCTAATATTACAAGGAGTAACTAACTTTTATTTAAAAAGAACATTTGGGGTTCCGCGGGAATTAAATTAACTCTGCGCGGGTGAAACCGCAGGGCACAGCTAGTTGATACATAAAACGTACGCAATAAAGTATAATTTTGTATGCTTTTCGCTGAGATACCTAGCTGAATATAGAGGAGCTCGTGGCACAGTTGCTATTGCGCATATCATTCAATCAGCGAAGTTAAGCAACCATACGCCTAGCCAGTAGTTGGATGGGTGACCGCCCGAGTTTCCTCCGTGCCTCGGAGAGCACGTTAAGCCGTCGGTCCCGGTTGCCAATTTAACATCTTTGACAATCGTTACAGGTCAGTCGGACGCCTAAAAATAATCTGACAACTGGTTTAACCCAGATCACAGATTTTCCTCCTAATATGGGGTTACGAAGGTCAGATGGCAGTCGCTTCGTATAAAAATCAGGTGATCAGCCACATCGGGTTGAATCAAGTGCCGACCCCAACAATGTATGGGATAAGGCCAGGGAGATGATGATACCTAGCTGAATATTATTGGTATACTGCAAACGAGTCAGTATTATACAACAGCAAATCAGTGTGAAATAAGATGCGCGGAACTAATCAATGTTCTTAGGTGAAACGAATATGCAATTAGATATTTGTATATATTTTTAACTAGCTTCCGTCCGCGGAGTCGGTTTTTTAAGGATTCCTAATTTAACTCGACTAACAATATGTTACTCAGCAATACTTTGGAATTATATTCATGATTTTTTTTTAATCTGTCGATTAGTTTGGATCATATTCGTTACAAACAAATATTTCCTCTTTATAATCTTTATATATAAAAATGAATCCCCATTTCACTTGGTCACGGCATCACGCGTGAACGGCTGGACCGATTCTACTTTTAGTGGCAGATAGCTGAAGTTTCAAGGAGTGTATGAGGCTTATTTGATTTTAAAAAAAACATAAAATTCACTCTACGCGTGTGAAACCGCGGGGCACAGCTAGTATTAGAATTGTAATGACTTACTTTTATTATAACAATAGTACTTCTTGTTACGGCACAGACCAATTATACTAATTAAGGTAAACACAAAAAATATGTAAATGTTACATTTAACAAAAATACACTCACCCTCTCACAATACCAGGGGCCTTACTATGAGCTCTTATTGCCATGATAGTTTCACTCATTTATGAGACAGATGTATGTGACGTGCATACATCTGTCACTGTCGCACAACTGAATTAACATTGCAATAAGAGCTCATGGTTGGGCCCCAGGCTCCATATCCAAGCATGACTAAATTATTGGCTACCATTCATCCGCGAATGCGTCACAAATAGTGTTGGACATCATACTATAATTGTATGAAAAGAATATACACTTCACAACGAATGTGAAACAATGTCTGGGAGACGGCGTCGTTTGTCGCAATTACACCTAATTAATTTATCTTTAAAACATTGTAAAATATGCATTTGTTCCAGGTGATAATAAACATACCAAACGCTAAATATGAAGACAGTATTCTGGGATTAAGTTGCATAGTTTTATTACTTATAATGAGAGTAAGTATATTTTTATATAGTATATAGTGTTAAATATACTTTTTATGATGTTATAAACCTTGTCTATGTAATAATAAAAATAATTATAATGACCAGATTAGTATTGTATGAAGAGATGCATGAATGTGGACCAAGCGAAGAAGTATGTAAGGATCGTAGCATGTGTATTTTAATATCATTACATCTATACAAACAAATACAATTGGAGTGTCTGTTTGTTATTCAAAATAAATGCTTTTCACTAAATGCATATGAAAGTATACACGCTACTGACGCTAAAAAACCATGATTTAAAACATTTCTCTGTCTGTCTGTTTGTTCCGGGTAATCTCTGAAACGGCTGGACCGATTTTAACGGGACTTTCACTAGCAATTCTATGAGAACTTAGGCTACTTTTATTTATTAAAAATATTAGGGTTCCGCGACAATAAGGAAGAAACTAAATCTACGCGGGTGAAACCGCGGGGCACAGCTAGTTATACTATATTGGTTAAAACTTGAAATATTTATTTTCAGAAATTGAAAGACATCAAATTATCTCCTAGTCAAAAAGGATTGAAGAAAACACTATGGCTACTTTCCACGTCAAGAAATGCCATTGTAGTGATAGCATGCACATTCCTTGCCTTTATATTAGATTTATATGGCTTAACGCCCTTCAATGTAAACGGAAAAGTGGTGTAAGTATTTATAGATATTCTAAACAAGAGATTAATCATTATTTTGAACTATTTACAGTACCAAGTAATCCCAAACTAATCAAAGTGTGTACTTTGGGTGACTAGACCACGGATATAGTAATACTTTTTTTTTTTTTTTTTGGAACATCATACGAATTACAAACCACTAAAACATCGATCGTCATATAGCACATGCTCATTTCGCTTATCAGACTAACAACTATTATTTAACATATTAATTGCCCTATATTGTCAACGATTACTATACGTGACATATCGTCATAAAATGTGAGGTGATTTATTACTGTGAGTAATATTTACACGACTTAAAGTGGGCTATTCCTTAATGATAAAAACGTGACAATCTTTGCTCTGAAGAACACCTCTTGGTTTTAATTTTGTTACAATTTCATCACTCGTTCCTTGCGAGAATAACTAACAAGGCATCTGTATCGTGTGTTGGTATAACTTACATTAATCTACTAAACTTTAATTAGGTGCCATAAAATGTTATAAACGTCTACTTAATAACGTTTTATTTACTCATTTTTAAGAGACATTATGTCGGTTACACGGTC
The DNA here is from genome assembly GCA_964035505.1 of Watsonalla cultraria. Lineage (NCBI taxonomy): Eukaryota > Metazoa > Arthropoda > Insecta > Lepidoptera > Drepanidae > Watsonalla > Watsonalla cultraria. The sequence continues at coordinate 6,461,257 of OZ037722.1, read as the reverse complement.
ACTGAACTGGCATATCAAGGTGGTTAACCCTTTGTTTCCAATGTCAAGAAATATTAATAGAATGATGAACTCTTCCTAGCCGCCAAATTTTTTTGATAACAGTTTTTTTTTTGCATAATTAGCCCAATTGAGATTACATCATGGCTTTATTATTAAAAATTACCGTGAGAAAGTTATTTCAAAAGTAATTCAAGTATTTCACCCTGCTTCGTTCTTATAGTGGTTGTTATCGTCAATCGAGGTCGTCACTGCAGATCTTAATATGTTAAGAAGACAAATACATGAAGTTTTGTTTATAAATATTTTTTTCTTTTATTTCAGTGAAGGCCTCCCAGAATGGAGCATGCCTCCCTTCCAAATCTCTTCATATCCAGAACCAGTGTCCTTCCTGCAAATGTGCTCCAACTTAGGATCCTCTATCATTATAGTGCCAATTATTGCTGTTATGGGCAATGTCGCGATTGCTAAAGCATTCGGTAAGCATTTTCTTATAATCAATCGCTTTGTTCACTTTACCCTGTTTTTATTAATATATAAATACTTCTAAACCTGTCTGAATTTTTATATTCGTGCAGATTTGATAAATACAAAAAAATATTTTAAGTGAATATCATAATATAATAAAATTGCTTATATCAGCGACTTCGTTTCACTTTGGCTATGTTATGTTTATTTTTGAAGTCTATTACAAAATATTGACCTTTCTCTACTATCTTTAAAATATGATATTATGTATTTTTAGCTATAAATCCCTAAGAGTTGAAGTTCCACATATTAGTAATAACTGTATCAAGTTCCGTAACGTAGTTTAAAACAAAGATGAGTTCAAAAATACGATAATACGATAAGTCTATACTGATAAATGTGTTTGTAATTCTAAATTGGAATTGATAAATAATAATAAATAATATAATTTAGAATTCTTTTCACTAAATATTCACCGTAAACATCAAAAGATGTACAATTATGTGAAGATATTTTAAAGTGTTCTTTTTTCAGCCAGTAACGAATCCGTGGACGCTACCCAGGAACTAATCACTCTAGCGTTCGCCAATATATTGGGCTCTTTCGTCGGCGCCATGCCTATAACCGGATCGTTCTCAAGAAGTGCCGTGAACCACGCTAGTGGTGTTACTACACAATTCGGTGGCGTATACACGGGTAAATATTTAGAATTTACATCGCAAATATAATTAAGGCTTTCACTATTGACTTTGATGTAATGTTCTTGTAAATATTGTATCATGATAACGATACAAATTAATGTTTGTTTGTCTTAATATATGAAGTGGCAATATTGCGATTTTCGGTAATTGATTCAAACGATGTTTAAATGGACTCGAAAGGAGTTTTTGGTTTAGGTTTAAGTTCTTCTCATTAAGATAGTATCATGCATATGAAATAACATGGTTAACAAAATTCATATAAAAACGATTGACTGCGAAGTTGCTTACAGGGTTTATGTTAATTTGACTTAGGATACCATTAAAATAAAGATTATTTTGTCTGTTATTAACATAAATGCAATAAATATACGAATATGAAGTTGCTCAATAATGCATGACGTCCAAGTTTGAAAGACACTTTATATTATTTCACTAGGGACTCATTACAAATCTGGGATGTTATTCAAATTTAACCGACTTGAAAAAAAGGAGGAGATTATCAATGCAACTGTATTTTTAAAAATAATGAACGTCTGCGAAGACGTTATACTAAATTGACGGCAAATAATATGCATACGCATGGCACAGTAGTAAACAATTGCTTGCAAAACTATGAGTACACTCGCAAGTTTCTTAAACCATGAGACTTCAGAGTGTCTAGTGCGAGTTTTCTTAAAATCGTCTTCACAAGTCATCGCGTCGACGTAAACCCAGATTTGTATGGGCTCACAATAGTGTCATCTTTAGGCCGACAGAGGCGCTGTTCCGATCCTATACAAATCTGCGTTTACGTCGACGTGGTGACTTGTGACGGCGGCATTGAAAAACTCGCACTAGGCCCTCAGTTCGACATAAGAGACGGTGCGGCTCCTTAACTTTAAAATTAATCGTTATGGCACATTATAGGGACTGTAAATATACTTTTACGTCGACATGCATATCTAGGTATGTATTAACTTCCTAATGTGAAGTCTACGTGCATGGACTTAAAGCCTATTTTACTTTATTTTCAGGGATCTTAGTGCTTTTAGCTCTAAGCCTCCTAACACCATACTTCTACTACATACCAAAAGCGTCGCTCGCCGCCGTAGTCATATGTGCTGTGATATTTATGATAGAATATGAGGTATGTTTAAAGTTTAAGTAGTTTAAGTTCATTGTTACTAAGTATTATTATATATCTAAGTTTGAGACGTCAAATATTTTCTCGTTTGGCCATAGATAACGGTATAATTAAGATATACCTCGTATCAGTATTCCCGGTTGTGATAATAACAGTGTTATTAATTTCCATAATCTTTATCACTCAAGTTATCAATTATTATTTGAATTTTAATCCTCAATTTTTTTTACATGAGGTTAGAACTAGCCAGTAGCGTAAAGTTCGACTAAATCATCTTCAATCATCCATCATAATCACTTACCGTTTTATCTTATCCCATACATTGTTTCGGGGGCGTCACCCGATCTGACCCGATGTGACTGGGTGTGGTTATCAAATTTTTACGTGAAACTGGCGACCTGCGCAACCTCTTTACAGAAACAATCGGTACCTTAGATACCCCACAACTGTGCCTAAAATCATTCTAAGCTAATGTCGGTAACAAAGACTAATCTCACCGGGGATTGGTTATCTCTATCGGTCTCGAGGCATAAACAATTACCTAACTCCAAGCATTTATCTCGAATATCGAACCCGGGACATCCTGATCTGCAGACGAATACACCAACCACTAGCCCAAATTAGGCAGTAAACATGTCTATAAGGCCAAACGAACTAACACAGCCGACGCAAATCTGCTGCTTACACTGCAACGCAGACACTTGGCATCTGTTTGTTCAAACAGATGCGAGTAGACTCTCTACGTTGCTCGGCCTGCCTCACCTGCGCTTCAGCATACGCCCAGCATAATAATTATATTCTGTTTAGGTAGTGAAACCTATGTGGCGTTCCCGGCGGGCTGACCTTGTACCGGCGTTCGCAACATTCGCTCTCTGCCTCACAGTTGGAGTGGAGCTGGGCATTCTAGCCGGAGTGACCGTCAACGTCGTACTACTACTATACCCCAGTGCAAGGCCACAGCTTGATGCAGAGATAACTACGGTAATTTGTTGGGTGTTTCTAACGATAAAGCAAATGGAGGCCTGATCACACTGACAAGCATTAATTTATTGCACTAGCTGCTTATTATCAGCTGTACGCCTGCTAGCCCATATTTGTGGTATACAAAATATATCACGAAAAATTATATACAAATGTAAAACACATTTACAACGTCATACCACACAATGCAGATGCAGCTGAAAAAATACTTGTTGCAGGAAATTGCTGTCTACACAACATTGAATTGCATATGAAACGTACCTATGCAAGATTCCTCAAGCTATTTTTGTTCACAGTAAAGCTTGTGGTTTTGACTGCAACGTTTACTGTTCTTGCACTAGGACAGATTGAGATTTTTCAACTGACGTTAAGTCTCATCCCAAATTTCGTTACGTATATTCTCTGCGTGACTGAAACGAAATATAATCGAAATGTATCGTAACTATATAATAAACTATCATACGAGTGTTTTCTGTCATATTTCAGACTGCATCGGGCATCACGTACCTGCTAGTGACAGTGGGCAACAGCCTGTACTTCCCGGGGGTTGAATACATCAGGTCTTATGTGGAGCGAGCTGCAGCCAAACAAGGCGGGTGCAGTATGCCTGTCGTTATCGACTGCAGATATGTCTTAGGTACGATCTCTACTACATTACAGGGTTAGATTGATAATGATTATGAGACATATATATGTATGATGTGTATATATCTGTCACTGTCACTCCGCCAAACATTATGGCAATAAGAGCGTAGTAAGGACCCAGAACAAAATTCTGAAAGTGCTTTTAATATTTTCGTCACTTGAATTTTCTACTGCTTTCAGTGATTTCTGTCCCACTCATGACACGTTCCCTTATAATTTATGACATCTTCTTTCATATTCTTAAACCTTGTCCGTGGCTTTATTACAAGTAACAACAATAATTATAATTTCATCCAGTGGTTCTCAAGTTTTGAGCTTGGCAACACATTTAAGGATCCACGTTTTATTATTTAAATACTAATTGGTACCTACATATGGATATTGGTTTATATGCTGGCGTAAGGCGCTGTCGGAAGCTAAAATTCTACAAATTGTTATGTATTTTCATCGTTTATGTTTATCTTATTGTACCCTAGGATATCCTTAAAATTTTAAAAAACTAGCTGTACCCCGCGGTTTCTTTAGTAGATTTCGGTAGATTTAGTTTCATGCGTCATGTCGCGGATCTCTAATATTATTAATAAATTAAAGTAGTTACCTAAGTTACTCCTTGAAACATCAGCTACCTGACAGTGAAAGTCCCGTTAAAATCGGTTCAGCCGTTTCTGAGATTGCCCGGAACAAACAGACAGACAGACAAACAGAGAAAAATTTTAAAACTTGGTTTTCAGTGTGTATTTTGGAATTACAAACAGACACTTCAATTTTATTTATCTGTTTGGATGTAAACACGTAAAGAGCACACTCAGCTTTTCTTTGTGTAAAATACTTATCAAATAACTCTTAACCCTTTAACTGTTGTATGATAAACTGGTTGTCATAAAATTCCTCAACTATGAATGTGCATTGTGATGGTTATATATGATATACGATAATGTTTGAAGGTAAACAAACATGAGATCAAGGCCAGTGCAGGTAATTATTAAACACGTGAATTATAGCACTGGTCGTAAATTTGTTATCGCTCGCTTATCACTATAATATGATGCCAATATGTTTGAGTATACATTGTATCAGTGAAATGAGTTTTTAAGGTTTCTTTAATGCATTCCAAAATGCCAAATTATAATTCGTAAAAGTGCTTTTGGAAACAATAAGAAGTTGTTTTTTATTGAATTAACTAGGTACGTTCGTCTTTAGGTACGTACAAATACGGGATAAAGCTAGAAATAATGTGTCGTTGAGTACAACATGGTATCACCAATAAATTAACAACATGGTTCACTAGCTTAGGTAGCAAGCGATACTTAAATAATTACCTGCTTGTCAACCCACAGTACAAGCCATCTTCATTAGGAATATCATCCAAATACCAGTAGCAGTTTTTACGTAAATTAATAAGGAACACACTAATTTTCGTGTGTGCAATATAAGTATGATTAGTGTGATTTACGCTAATAGGTCAGTTATTACATCAGCTGCTGTCACACTCTGATAAGTCTCTCTTCGCAATACTTTATTATTAATTTAATGACGTGATAATAAATGATAGTAGCGTAATCAATAATATTTCGAATCACGTAACCGGAAACCGACCACAGTCAACAGATTACAGCCATGTAGAAGCGTGAAGAGATTGATTAGGAAATGAATCCAAAGGTCTAGCAAAACTCCAAGAAAACTAGCGCTCTTACCTCTTTACTCTTTATTTCTAGTCTATTGTTTGTCCATGAGCAGGTTAGGACCCACTGGTCCTCTGTGCCCACTCGCCCCCTTAAATCATTGAGGTTTCTACTCGTCCCCTGATGCATTGCTGTCCGTTGGGGACTGTACCCTCTACCTCATATAATTGAGAAAAAGGAGATTAGGGGAATTCTAAATACCTTTATTAAGTAGAGCTCTGAGTAATTTTGTGATTCGAGCAATCACCATGTGTAATTTCACCAACTATCATTCTATTGATACAGCGATATCATCAATTATAAAATGAGGAATAATTGCAAGAGTTCCTAGGTTGCAGTAGCCGCTTTCCATCAGGCAGAATGTACGTTAGTTGGCACCTTTTGAAAAAAAGTCACTACAAATAATAATATAATAATTATTTCCAGGCGCCGACTTCACAGCAGCCAAGGGTATTTGCGCGTTGTCAAACTCGCTATCGACGCGTGGTCAGGCGCTAGTACTTCTATCGCCGAGAGAGACTGTCACCTCGGTATTTAGCGGCGCTGGATCCCAAGTACAAATCGTCATGGCGCATAGTGATCTGGATGCCGCACTACAGAGTAAGCAACTTACCTTCTCTTACATTTTTCAGGAATTAGTGTATTTAAATAACTGAGCCGAGAGCTGTGGTTGCCTTGGGGTTTGAGGAGTCGTTTGTTACGCAAGCGATGCAAGCTCGAATCCCAGTGGCCTGTACCAAAAACCTGTTTCTGTGGGCCTGTTTTTAAAAACTTACGTGCTGTTAATTCACACCACGTGCTTTACGGTGAAGTAAAACATTGTGAGTAAACCTGCATATGTTTGAGTAGTAATTCAAAGACGTATGTATAGTGCCTGAGACAGCGATAGAATCACCATCTGTCACGTTGGTACGTAATCATCGCGAAATGTGAGCGTTGTTATTATACAACCTCGGCCTACTCCTTCGGGGAATACAGGCGTGAGCATAGGTATGTAATTATTCATAAAAAATTGTCGATAAAAATAAAATTTATACAATTCTTCTTTGTTTTTGTTTCAGACATAACAAGCCAGATACCATTAATGGTGTTGGACAAGGACAAGTCGCCGACGCCGCCACCGACCTATAACTCGCTGCGACAAGACGACGACGTCACTGAAATTATAACCGAAGATCCCAACAGTCTGCCGCTAATTAGCAGTAACAAGTTGGAATAATGTAGGAAGAATAACCAACAGGTATTTTTAGATAGCTTTCAATTGACAGTTGACATGTGTCAGATAATAAGAGATGCCTCAGGTTAAAATCATTTTTGTGTATTCTTTTATATTTTGAGCCCTCTATAATTGCTCGCTTCATAATATCATGGATTTACAGTGGTTAAGTAGGTACTATTTAGATATAGATTTGCGAGTTCATATATTTTACGAGTTATATTTGTGGGATAAGTCGGAAAAAAATGCCTTAAAAAATAACAGTACGTAGTACAGCACATTCGTAGTACAGTATTATATTGAAAACACCAACCAACCTAAATGATAAATAAACATAATGATACTCTATAGAAGTATGTAAGCATCGTAGCATGTGGTGGTATCTGTTTACCTCCGTGAGATACAGGCGTGAGCGTAATGTATGTATGTATGTCTATACCAATATTATAAAGAGGAAGGATTTGTATGTAACGAATTGGGTCAAAAGTACAGGCCCGATTTTAAAAATTATTTCACCATTTGAATGCTACATTATCACTGATTAATATAGGCTATAATTCATCCCCTTACTCCCACTGGAACGGGAACTACGCGCACGAAATCGCGTGACGTCCGCTAGTATGTAATATAATCTGTTGGCATCCCTTATTGTAACAAACACATGCAAGTACCATTAATAGGTAATAATATCGAATATTAGTGTCGAAAGTAGATAGTTAGAATGAATATGTCATTTATATAGAACAATCATATGATCCGTAGTTTGGTAGTAGTGATATTTGTAACAATATTAAATTTAAGTAGTTAATTTAGATTGGTAACAACAATGCAATCAATTACCTTTGTAAGTTAATCGTTTTTTTTTTAAATATATTTTGTAACCTTTTACCAAATGTTAAGATGAACATGTTTAAATCACCTAAGGCGGGTATTCATGTGACGTGTCGCTGGTATGAATTATAATTTGAGCCGTTTGATTGCCCTAAGTGGAGCAGTTTAACTGCCCTAAGTCGAAGTTTCATTGTCCTAAGTTGAGTTGATAGACTGCCCTTAGTTGAGCAGTTTGACTGTCCTAAGTGGAGCAGTTCAATTGCCCTATGTTGATCAGTTAATAACCCTAACTTAAGTTTAAATGCCCTACTTTTATCAGAAATATTCACCTTCATTGAGCAAGTGATTGCTCATATTAAAGTGTATTAAAGCATAACGTACAAACAAGTTAAATCGATAAGTTATTTCTACACATTATTTAACTTAGCACTAATTACATTTCGTCTTTTTTACTTCATACTTAATTATTTTTACTAAGTTAATACTAAATTCGTTCCAAAAACTATACTTAATTAATGAACTTCAATGTTATTTTTACTAGAAAGATGTGTTACATTCCATCTAATATCCATATTCCAAGCATTGCTTTAAAATTAATTGGTTTCAATAATACTTACTAAAATATAGTTATTTTGAAAAATATACATTCAATATAAAGTCTGTCTCAAATTGAGTCCAGGTTGGTGCTATCTATAATGGTTTCGTAGATTTTGGATGGTAAATTTAATGATTGGCAAGAAGTCTTGCTATATTCTTATTGAAAAAAATAATACAAGGCACATTTTTACATAACCGTTAAGGAAGATAAATATAATTGTTGTTCAAAACGAATGACTTTTTTAAAAGCTTCCATATCAAAAGACCTACGCACTTTTGTCGTCAATATCAAAATATTCGATATAACGTTGCAATTACCGTTTGTAATACACTAACAACCTTAGTAAAGTCGAAAATGTGACTACATTTTTCCCTTTGCCCCCTATTTTTAGGGTTCTATCGCTCAAAAGGAACTATTGCCAAACAGCAAAAAAATCTAAAGATATCTACTTTGTTTCTGATTATGTACTTATTTGTTGATAAACTGACATAGCATAGCAAGGAATATTAAGTTTACTTAAAGTTAATACAGAGACGGAATTGTTTCTTTCATATCTAAATAGATATCCTACTTTATGGTAGTTATATGTTGTACTGTCGTTGGTTAAAGTTGTGATTAGTAACACCAAAATTGAATTTCTACATACTAAAAGAATATGACTGTTTAAAAGACATGTTTTATATTAGTCGAATCTGGTAAACTTCTCTTCTAAAAGCTCTCTTAAGCATTTATTAATTGTTTTGTCTGTACATCTTAAGGTATGGGTGTAATCTGAATTTTAGAACGTATGCACTGTATTTTCACTGAAATACCTACTTACTTAAAAGTATTTCTGCGTGTTGTATCATTTTTTACTATAATTTCCTAAGGATCTGATATAATTAAGGCTACTTCCAAAAATATTACAAATATACACTAAAACAATACATTTATTTTTTATTTACCTTTTATGGTTAGTTTAGTGATACACAACACATTGCTGAGTATATTATATTTATTTTATTCAAAGTAAATAAGTTACATTAAAAATATAAATCCTTAAACTATATTATATTATTCCTAAAATCTTAGCACCTTAATGTTACAAAGTAATAAATGCACTTTCTGACTATTAAAATTATGAGTATCAAAAAGTATTCTACTTTCAAAACATAAATAGTTAATATAACAAATAATTGATCAGTCAAATACATAACTCGACAACTTAATTACAATCGATTAAATTAGTGAGACTGTAACTGTTTTTCTCTCTTAAGTACGTCGTAAACAATTTATTTAAAACTCAGTACTAAAACAGAAGTTACAGAGTAATGAGGGATTTGTAAACTTTTCTTAATATAAAAACGACAGTCTAAATTCGACTGGTTTTACTGCATCACAACGGATTGTTGATGATGGTGATGGAACATAGGTTTGGAGGCTGACAACAGTTTTTCGGAGACAACGTGAGCTATTCTAGCGCTTCGTTGCCACACTAACTCCCTCGTTCGCTCGTGGTTGCTGTCTACTCGAACCTGTATTATTCAATATTAAATTTTAATAACACAAATATCGCACTCGCACATATCACGCTGTCTACCTTATAAAGAATGAAACCAATGTGCCAACATGATGGCAACTATTAATATCACAGATTCCTACTAAAATTCTACCCCCATGTAGCACTCAATGGTAGCATTGTTTTGATACTTTGGAGTTAAGGTTCCTAGTCGGGTTGCTCTTAATATGGTTAGAGAGTTCCCTACCTTTTGTATCATAATTTATATTTACCTGTTTCGGTTGCAACACTTTGATAGAGTGCAAAGTAGCGATGCCTTGGTTGTTGACTCTTAAACTCAGCTTTCCCATCATCTCAGCTGTAGTTGCTGTTGCAGACTTCAGTTCTTTTTTGGCTCCGCGACCAACCTGAAAATAATATTTGAATGAGTCATCTTTTAAAAAAAACCCAAACTAAGTTGTCATAAACAGATCCATTAGTTCTTAATAGTTGAACTGGAGCCTGTTTCAAAATGAGAATCGAAATAAATAAGATTAAAAAGATAAAATGGTACAGACTCTATTGTGTTGCTAAGCAAACAAATAAGTTAATTAAGCCCAACTCTAATATCATTCACTTTCTGAATGGAGTCTAACAATATTAACTTGGCATATGCTTAAAAAATATAATGATCTTTATTACCTCCTTTTCAACCCTCAATATCAGGGGTCCAACAGCAAAGTTGGTCTTCACGGTAGTGTGATCAGCCATGATACTGACAGCCACATCACCAGTTCTTCTCAATGATGACAACCCGTAGAGTGTTCCTTTGGCTCTGGGCTTGCTCTTCTGACTAGTCGTCTTGATTTTATTCTTAGGAGGAGTAGGCTTTTTGGTCGTAGTTTTACTGGGCGGTTTGGGTTTAGGCTTACCCTTAGTCGGAGGAACCTTTGTCGAAGGCGCTTTTGTCGAAGGCTTCGGCCTAACTGTTGTTGGCTTAGCTTTGGTCTCAGTTTTGTCTTTCGTAGCCCTTGATTCAACCGCTGCTACATCTAAAGGTTTGACCTCGTTGATTTCAGGGTTCTCTTTCATTGCAATAGCTTCTGGAATTTCTGTAGATGATACATTTTTATTGTCTTTATTTCTACGCGCTGTGTTCTTCTTTTTGTTTGATGATTTCCTAAAATGAATTAAATATATTACCAATTTATCCATTAATAATACAAGTTCGATCGAATTCAAAGAGTTACGATCGTAAAGATGCAATAAGAACGGTTCCTGAATTAATCAATAGAACATTTTAGAATCAAACTGGTGCATACATTCATAATACCAACGGTGAGTGGGTAGGTAGAGAGTTACTTATGATTGGTAAATATGATTATTCCCTAAACCAACAGTTTCTATTCCGTCATTACCTCTACCAAAGTATTTCTATCATAATTTATCGCTTTTACTGCTATAGCTATGTGTAAATATCGGTCCACCGCACTCTAATTCTTAAATTAGTGTAATTTGACCACACAGTTTAGCAGACTTTAAATTACTTTGAGCTTTAGATAAAACTTTCTCCCGATTTAATTGATCAGGCCATTTATATTCCGAAATAAATGCTTGCCAATAAATTTAAATGGTTCAAGAAGACGCTTTCATTAATATAATTTAGTGTTGGGAAGTTATGAAGCGACTTTGTTATGTTGATAAATATGAACCTAAGTATTTATAGCAATATTTAACACTTCATCACTAATATAAGTAGTTTGATGGTTGTAGAATGTTCGTACTATGTTAACATGTTTATACTTTTGTAAAAACATGGTGGCGGTTAGAAATGCGCTTGAAAGACTGCAAAATGTATTTGCTATTATTATAGCATCTCATGGGATACACCTGGGCGTAATCATTATATTATATGCCTTAGGAAATGTAAAGATGTTACAGCTATACTTACTTCTTCGACTTGTTCTTATTTTTCTTGGTTTTGTTGGTCTTTTTATTAGCATCAATTGGCTGCAATTTCACACTGACAGGGTCGTATGATTGCCTCAGAATGTCGTTCATTTTCTCCAAAATTGTGTCCACAAACCGATTGTACTTCACAATGTAAATCGCCGGTACCGGAGGCTTCTGAACAGGCTCCTCGCTCAATGCACCTGGTAGATATATTTAGTTTTTAATTATTATTAAAAAAAATATCCAACTTTCACCTCGAAACTCTTAGTAGTGTATTATGTATTAGTAGTATGTGAATTATAGCATTGATTAGTAAGCAAAATAAATAAATAATAATATAATATAAAAATAATGTAATTACCAATGAGTCGAGTATACCTATATAGAGGAATAATCACGAAAGGAGTATGTACCACGTTGAGTTTGTGTCGTCATCAAGTGTTTGACCTACTTTGTTTGATTCCGCTATTTGACAATAAATAATTTAATATTATGTCTCGGAATATTTACCAATTATTATACTGAGCTAAGCCGATAGGAGCGACTTGTTTGATGTAACGCACAATATAATATTGAGAATTTTTGTACATATTCTGAAATTGGTACTCAATTCACTTAACTCCCTTATTTTTTCTAACTAAAATCTAGTAAATGGTTCCTTTACTGCAACCAAACCTAACAACAGTTCTTGATTAAATTTATGCCATTTGAATTAGGCGATGTTATTAATAAATATAAGATTGCTTAAAACAAATATTTAAACGAAAGAAGTCATTTATATAAATAGTATGTAAACCAAAGCTACATTAGCAAATAGAGAGTTGAGTTGACAAAACCGCTAAGGGAAACTTCATTAATAAACAATTTCTCTTTCGTCGGACACGATATTGACTTAGAATTTAAATATATATTAAATGTATTTGTCTGCATGTTATCATGCGTGCAACAAGTATATAGCACACAATAATTATTCAAGTGAATACCTACACCTGATTCTAGCCACGTTGTGTTGGCACGCGAGCTAACTGTATCGGCCTCACGGAGCACCAGTTGAATTCTAATCGTTGGTTACAATTAATACGTCCACTCAACGGTGGATTTTCTATTTTCCACACGTAAAAGAAACTTCGTTGCGAACCACGCACATTTGAAGAAATCTAATTACAGTATATCTATACGGACACGAAATTGTTAGAAGCTATTCTAGGGCACTGGTCAGTCATTCCCTTACAAAAACTATAATTAACGATAATGTTTTGATAAGTTACGACTATTTTGTTTTGATATTATTACATGTGAAAACCTCTTCAATTTATTGAGTTTCCGGGTATGACCGTGATTGGTCAGGTGTTCCACTACCGGTGACAAACAAGTTCCATACAGGTCGAATATGATTCCGCGCGACACTCCCAGCATTTCACGACGACAAACATTTAAAATTTCTCTTTTCGCATCTCATTATCTCGTTTTCACTGAGCCGGACGCACATGCAAATTTCGCGGTTGGATTTCGTCATTTAGTGAGAGTAAACATTTGGTGCGATTTACTTTCTATATATCTGCTACCTATTTGAAATATATTTGGAGGTTTAGCCAAGGTCCTAAATGTTGGAGCAAGGCCAAAGAAAGTGTCAAGGTTGTTGAAGAAATCGGGCGGGTTCATCGCACCAGCTTCGGACGAGAAAGTAAGCGGGCGATAGACGCGGCCGACCTCTTAACACACATCTACACCGAACTAGTTCCTCCTCGGAAACCTGCTGCGCTGCGCCCGCGCCTACTGGACGTGGAAGGATTTCTAGATCGCTATCGAACTACTCCCATATCTTATAATAGAATCTTGTTCGTGACCATCATAATAGATAACAATTTATTGCTGTTAGGAGCCGGGAATGGGTTTAGAAAAGGTTTGTGCGTTAGACTACATGGATAAATCGGTCAAAAGGCTAGTTAATTATATCTACATTTAATCTGTATATACAATAATGATACTACTTTGAAAATGTTAAGGCATATGTTGGTTATAAATACATATGAATAATAAATAATAGATGTTACATATTTAAAATATGTATTAATTACGGGTTTGGGTAAAAGGAGTATAAATACTTAAAGCTGACTAGTATACTTTTATTATACAATCAAAATTAAATTAATATCACTAGATAATGTCACTTGATTAGTTGACAAATTATTAACCAAAAGCCAACTAGTATTTTGACCGATGCAATTTAGTGCAATGAAATCTATCGTTTTCTACACGCACAAATCTTTGTTAAGGTGATGTAAAAAATTTCACACAGTGATTTAGAACAACAGATTTATTTCAAATATATTGCCACGAGACCAGTGTGACATGATCTAGACATTAATTTAATTCCTCTCGGTTCCATTACACATTCACACATCAGACACACTCACTTAATAAATTAAATAAATTAAATAGAATAAATAAATAGTCAATAAATAGCTAAGCTAAAGGAAGGGACCGGTAAGGTCTCTCAGGTGGATGGTAGGGCGTGGCGCGCCCAGGACACCGCCTAATCACTATCTGAACTTTTTGTGCTCAGCGGCGGCGGCCGCGGCGGATGTCGCTTTGGTTTTCTTTACTTTAGCCATGTAGTTTGCTTTTTTCCCGCTCTTTTTCACATGCGCCGCGACGATCGCCTTCAACTTTTTGGACTCACGTGCTTGCTTGGCGGAGATGTTCCTTCCGAGAGCGTCAGTGATGTCGTCATCGTCATCATCGTCATCTTCTTCCTCATCCTCGTCATCGTCGTCTTCCTCTGGATCGAGTGCGTCAGCGATATCGTCCTCCTCGTCTTCGTCTTCCTCAGGTTCCGCTGGGGCAGCGACTTCAGCGCTAGCTACGTTTTCTACTTCTGGTTCTTTTTGGCCAGCTTCGGGCTCTTCGCCTTCTGGGAGTACTTCGCCTTCGGTAGCTTCCGCTTCTTCAGCGACAGCGGCGATTTCCTCGACGGGAGCAGCAGGCGCGGCGGCAACAGTATCGGCGGCCGCTACTACTGGCTGCACGGCTGCTGCTGCAGGCTCATCGTCCTCGTCTTCGTCCTCTGTGTCAACAAAAGGAAAAATGTGAAATCGTTCAAAAATAAAGCAATCAAGTATTTGTATATTTAACATTTTTTGACTTACCACCGCCTAAGATGTCATCGAAGAATCTCTCCAAATAATCATCGTCTTCGTCGTCATCAGCTTCCTCATCCTCTTCGTCATCATCCTCGTCGTCGTCATCATCGTCTGAGCCTATAAACAGAAATAAAAAGGTTAAAACATCACCTCTTACTCGTTCAGTTATCTGATCTAAACCTAAATAGCTAAAGCTTGTTATATTCATACACAGCGCTCCAGCGATCTGGATATTAGGTATTCATTAGCACAATTACCAGCAGCTAACATAAATGAACTGTTAAGCAAACAGTTAATCAAAGTACGCGTCGCTCTTGGTGCGTGACGTCCTGTACCGTGAGGCCATAGCCGGTAGAAAGCAGGGGAGCGTCAATTTCTCTGATTGAGTCTTTCTGTTTGAATTAATTAACGATCGAGAGCGTGTCACGCTGCTCGATTCACATTCCGCGTTGGCCCCACCGCGTCCTGATTCTCAGGTATTTTTATCGATATAATGTAACACTTTCGAAGCTGATATTAACTTTTGTTCAGCTACAACATGATCCGAGGCATATTTCTTAGATCGTTCACACGAGATTATTTACTTGTTAATATACAGTTTTTAAGTCTCATTTCCTTAGGAATATTTTAAAGAAATATCTCAAAAGATTTTATATTTTCGAGCATACAGGGATTCCAGTGATGAATGAGTGTACAGCATATTATTATTCAAGTAGCAACGTAATGTATTGAATTAAATATAGTGAAGATTTAAACGACATCATATTTCGCATTCCTTGGGAAAATTTTATGATCATGGTTGCGTTTACGAGGCAATTACCCAGGTGCATGATAGTGGCAATACATTTTCCTTGGATGAGTTAACATCAAGTATGTGTTAATAATGCGGACTTGTTATTGCCGGCATTAAATGAGATGGAGTATCTATCTCACAGTGTTCGTGACTACCGTTACAGCTCCTGTGTATGTGAACGGTAAAATCATCAACTGATTACTATTATCGACGAAACTAACAAATACTGCATCGGAGTTTTGATTTTATCGTACCGTATTCTACGTTAAATATAGAGTTAGAACTTATGAACAGCAAGCACGATGTATCTATACCAAATGGACGTAATTTTATTTTATTTTATTTTCTTTATTAGGTTCACCAACAATTGTCTACACTACAGAGCTTAGATCTAGTAACATAGGTTTATATTTAAACGTAAGATTGTTCCTTGCCCAAAACAAGAACTATTCGTATGGTTGTAAATGAACCCAAGTTGGTACTTACTTTTTTAGTAATAACATTTCGTCTAAAAATCAGTGGACCTTTCGAACAATAATAAAATAAGTATCGTGATACCATGGTTTATATAGTTACCTGTTAAGGCGTCGTCTAGATCAACGTCATCATCATCGTCATCTTCATCATCGTCGTCATCGTCGTCGGTGGCGGCGGGCGCGGGCGCAGGCGCGGCCGCGGACTGCCTTCCCACCTCCTTGTCATCCTCGGGCCGCGCGATAGGGCTCCCGCAAGCCGACAACACTAAGCAGCACACAGCCGCTAACAAAAACAACGACTTCATCTTGAATCTGAAACAAACACACACCTTTAATAACAGCACCGGGAGCATCGCGACGCCACAGTGCCATCCCTGACACCGGCACAGGACACTGTTGCTATCACGATATCACAACACTAACACGAACACACCAACACGTGCACTGTTGTCCTTGACACTTCACCTTTGGATAGTCACTGTTGAGACCGTGGGGGCTCCTGCGGAAGAGGTTCCGCCCGCGTCCTTCGATCGGTGTAAGTGACGCTATGGCCGAGCGTGGCGAGCGGAAACGGTATAGCGGCGGCGTCTTCACCGCACACTCTTTTATAGAGTTACGTCACATACGCAGGGAAGGAAAGTAGTGATGGAAGTCGGTGCCACCATAGATCAAGCCCCACGCAGATGCACCATTCACATAAACTTCACTTTATATAACCAGGGCACTTGCAAAAGCCCTGCCACCTCATATTATTATATAAGTTGAACTCAGTGGATCGCGTGCTTAACTAAGTCATATTAAAAAAATCGACGTTTTTCAGTGGCCTACCTACTATCTACAATGTACCTACTATCGAGCTGTTTCATTCAAATATTAACTTGATGTCTCTTTCAATAATACATTTTCACCAGTTTATAGAAATTTTATAATTCACACCTATACTGTAATTCTATATTCTATTTCTAACTGCTTACTTCGTCGTGACAATCAATTTGCCGAATTTAATTCGATGCATCATTTACCTTCTATTCTTGTATACTCTATGACAGACAAGGGGGGTTTTTTGATTTCGATTGATTAATTTATTCAGCTTATTACCGACTCGGCGTGTCTCAACGGAGAAAAGTGCGACCACCGCCTGTGTGGCGGCGGAATCTTAAAACATTTAGAACATTAGTATGTGGGGACCGGCCCCATACTTTCACTTAAGGTTATGTATGTAAATGCGCTTTAAGTAATTGATAAAGGTGACGTAAAAACCAATATGCGGGCCGATATATAAATATCTTCTATATATATATATAAATAATAGTTTAAAGTGCGTGGTTTGATTCAGCGAAATTAAAGTCGCTGGGTTTGTACACTTCGACGATACATATAAGCTTATTTTATAAAAATACCGAATCATCATTATAAAACTAGGCATAATATAGGCATTGTTTCATTTAGATAATTTTGCGTGAGTTTACAGTGTCAGCAATTTTGTTTATTATGTTATGAAAACTGAAACTAGTCTGCCTAACTGTTATAAAACTGCCTATTGTATAATTATAAATTATAAGTAATATACAAATCTGTCAAACCGCTCTTAGTCACAGAAATATCCAATAACGTAACAACTATGTAAGCGTTTCCACTAATTCCTTGATGAATGGCTGAACATAATTTTGAAAGTTGCGTAGTCCAGTCAGCTAAGTTTAAAAACGGATGTGAGAGTTACGCTAGACTTGTTTTAGTATGACGTTATATTTCGAAAACTGCCATTTCCATTTAGTAAATTGTATATATCATTGTATACAAATTTATGTGTGTGTATTAAGACGAGGTTGAAAGAGTATGTACCTACCTATGGATCGAGGCATGTACCAAACTAGCGTATTTGCTTTCCCCAGGAGATACAGAGGGGACCATAATATGATGTACTATCTGCCTGGGGTTTAATATGCGTCCACAGGGCCAACTATGATCGTTTAAGCAAAGAGTATAAAGAACTGATAAGCTTTGACGTGTCATTTTTGTACCGTAAAATTAAATAATATAACCAGACTAGATGATGGTAGACCCCCAGTTACATTACAAAATAAGATATAGGTTAAGCTAGCTGAGAGGTATACCTAAATGATTCTTAATGTAATTGCTAGCATAAACAAAGTTAGCCTCCGCCCTCGGCTTCGCCCGCATGGTATTCGGCCTAGGGAGTAAAAAGTTTCATAGAATTCCATCCGTCTGGTAGATCCAGATATTAGCGCGTTCAAACAAGCAATGTATGCATATTTATGTACCCACCATATATCCACTCTGACTTACAGTTAATGCTTATAGTTTTGCTTAATTGCCTAAGGCTTTATACGATTAAATTTTCACAGTAACTTACGATCCACTCCGTAATTACCAAATATGTGAAAGGATAATTGAACGATGACAGGCAAAGAAAGCAGCTCTTTTAAATGAGGCTTGTGGGGTTTCCCTTTTAATTTGAAGTAAATATTTGGAAATATGCGAGCGTTTATCTCACAACTGTTCGTGATTCATCAGTAGGATGCACGCAGTATAGGAGAATACTACTCCTATACTCAAATGCTCATATAAATAATCATTATCAAAGCACATGATATATTAAGCAACAATTTCAGAAGGTTAAAAATAGGACTAACATGAATATATGCTGCACTCTCTGGATATACTCACCAGTCATACTTTTATGATATCAGTCTAATTTCATGATTGAAAATGCCTTATTCTTATTATTTTGTTAGATCGAATAAAAATGTAATTCTACGCAGATTTTATAACGATCGAAGTCTTCCGATCGACGATTTACATGTCGTTGAAATCGTTGTCTACAATTAATTACAAGATTACATAATCTTCAAAATTGATTTGACCATAGAATGCATCATAGAACGCACAACCTACTTATAGTGTTTTTATAACAACAAAGCTCATTAAGTGAATGTGAAATTAATGTTTGGAAAACGCAGCCTTTTGCTAGAATTGTCAGATTTCTAAAAGATAATAATGAAACCTGTATTTTACATCTTGAAACATTTACTATTCATGTCGACTGTAAAGACTTTCGGCCGCAAAGACTAACAAAGCGTTTTCCTTATATTTTTTTGTATTACTTTTATCATCGAAGTATGATCACGAAGCTCGCAGGTTGATATCGCGACATGACTTCGGAACATAGAAAGGTCTAAACTCGTTTTTGGTGTTGTAGGTGTCCACAAATATTTGTATGCGGCTTGTGAATGGACCCCGAGGACTTTCTCTCGCTCCAACCGAGTCTCTAACACTACCACGCGCATCTATACGTACACAATTTATGTCGCAGTGCGTTTCAACTTTGTATTTTTATAACCACCCACCGTTTACATATTTCTTGATATCCAATCATGTGTAATGGTTTGTATTATTTCAATTATTAAGAAGTATAATCACTTGGAATCCCTCGAGGGTAGAGATAAAACAGTGATATAGAGAGAAAACATATTATTGGGAATCTGTAATAGACTGACCCGCTTATCACCGTTGTAATACGCCAATATTAAAATAACTGTTGATAAGTATTGTAAGTAAGGATTGTAAGTAGTTACCGTTGCGACGTTGCACACATGCAAACTTGGTAATGTAGTACAAATAAATCAAACCTCGAGTCTTGACGTTGAGTCAACGCATTCGCATTTACACTGTGACACAGTTACATATTAGACTTCCTGCAATACTTATTAGGGGTAACCTACCTAACTTTTTTAAATTTACTAACCACGATTCCTATTACTCGACTTGAATGCTCCTCTATTCCGAAGAGCAGAGTTTGACGTTCGATATAGAAACTTGGAGAGTTATGTAAAATTTGCAAGGATTTAGTCTTATTTGATGTAGGTATAAGATATTTGACACTAGTCTACATACTTACACGGTTATCAAGAAACACCTACCTAATGAATTGTACGCTCTTAAGCAATAATAGTTAAACACAGTTTTAAGCAACACGCCATTTATTTTAAACATTATCATTGACAATCATGCAGACATATCACGCAACTTATTTGTAATCTTAAAGGTTTTTGTATGTTACATAAGGAATAGACTTTTTTTATTATAAAACCAACATAGTTTTAAGAGTTTCATACTATTTAAATTAAAAATTGTGTGTTTATTTTAATGCGAAGAGAAAGTCGTTCGGTTATTAATACAAAATCTAAAATATCGACAACTTTCGTAACCATCTTTCATATAACGTAGCTGTTGAGAATTGAACAAAATACTATTGTCTTCCAATTCGTGAGTCGTATTCTGTCGGTCATTTTTTGCAGGCTTTTTAGGTCAAGCTTAGCCAAAGTGAAAAGCATGATTCTGCCAATCATAATGCTAGTTATGTTATGTTACATACAATAACAGCGTCTAATGTATGGCCTTACGAGGTGGTAATGTGTTATGTCAATACGGTTTCTACACCTGTTTAGATGAATACTTGTGGAAAAACGAGCTTTTCTTTTTGCTAAAAGCTAATGAGACGAGATTTGTGGTATAATCTGCTTTTCTCGCGACGGGTATAAACTATAAATGGGTATCAAGAAATCTCAAGACTATAATTCATAGAAACAGTTTGTAGTTTGTACTAGACCTAGATTTGCTGTGAAAAGTAGCAGATAGGCAGGTGAAGAAAATTTTATTCAGTATGTACACATAGATATTCTTGTTGATAAGAAAGTGCTTCCTGTGTTTGACATTTAGTGCGGTGTGTCTGAATACAATTCTTAATCTAACTAATACATTTTAATGAGCAATTCTTGTATCTGATGATTTTCAGGAAATTTAATATTCAATTATTTTGGGGCGATAAATCGATTTAGCTAGGTTTATTTTTAGAAAACGCCAAGAAAAATTCATCCTACTACTTTTTGTAAAAAGATTATGTATTTTTGCAGGATGGTTGTATGAATTGTTTATAACGACTCGTTCTTTATAACTAAGCAACATGTTGAAAAATATGTATCTATCACTTAGCGTCGAATCGAGCGCAACGTACTAACGGGATAGAGAAGTATGACAGTGTTAGTCCATTCGTATGAGTAGAATCTACCAGAGTATCAACGTGATACACACATGTATCCTGTTGTAGCCTTATCACAATTGATGTACGGCGTAGTTAGAGCTCACTAATGTGTAATATGAATGCCCTATGACCTTCCCCAATGTACTTAACAGAGCTTTTTTTTTTTTTAATATTCGAATTGTACAGCATACTTCCCACATTCATAAATCTCTTCAAACACGTCGATTTCGGTTACTCTTCAATTTATCATATTTTATTGATTAGTCTGCTAACCGTTTATAACTATCATGATAAATGGT
The DNA here is from genome assembly GCA_964035505.1 of Watsonalla cultraria. Lineage (NCBI taxonomy): Eukaryota > Metazoa > Arthropoda > Insecta > Lepidoptera > Drepanidae > Watsonalla > Watsonalla cultraria. The sequence continues at coordinate 6,439,812 of OZ037722.1, read as the reverse complement.
GATGACAGTTCTTATCGATATAAATAGGATAATCATTGGATTCATTGATGACAAATTGTGTGAGTCTATCAACGTAATATTTTCTTAAAGGCAGATGAAGTGCCTTTAACGACACATTAACATTTAATCGTAATAAATAGACAGATTCCATGACATAGTAATTTAAAGTGTAAATAAAATATGTCAGCAACAGGACGGACGTCAGAAGTATGGGCCACCTTAGCGTCGTCTGTAGGTATAGCTGTCGGATGGCTCATGGCCCACTAAAGCGACCGGTCGGTGGAGTACTTTCTTTCGTTCTCACTTCCGCCTGCGCCTGCGCGCCTCCACGCAACCAGCACAAGGACTTGGGCCCGCGCTGTGTGATACTTCAGATGGCACTATACCAATCACACGCAGTGTCACTGACGTTTCACAACTGCATACACCTGAGGTTGACAGCGCACATGTCACACCCTTTGCGTGCAGTACCAGGGGCCTAGCCATGGGCTCATATCGCAATGATACATCTAGCATATACATCTGTCATTGTCACAGTGACAGATGTATACACGTCACTTACTCCTGTCTCATAATATGAATAACTATCATGGCAATAAGAGGTCATGATAAGGCCCCAAGGCCTGTAGACAAAGTAACATTATAATGACGCTTTGCTAGTAGAAACGATACAAAATACACGGGAGTTAGATATGTCACGTTACTGATTTATTTCCATACATTTTTTATCGTTTCTATTAGGGTAAGCGCAAGAGAATGTTACTTTGTCTAGGCCTACAGATAATGTTTAGAAAAACCATCATATATTTACCGGCTAAGGACCGGATCCTTTAACTCTCGAGTCAAACGCAGAGACATGCCACCTACCTAACTTTATGATATTGTAAGAATAATAACCACAAACAAATATAGGAAGTGTGTTAATAGACAGTTATTTTGTTCCGTGAAATTCATGAAAACTTTTCTCCTTTTATGTAACACAACACGGAACGAAGGAACTACATAACGTTAACCGCGGCTTCATTTACGGAAATCGGGTTCAAGACAAGTTAGAAATTAAATTATGTACCTATGTCGCTTTGATAAAAAATTTGGATATTTATACTTGAAAACAATTGAGTATTCAAAAAATGTATGCTAAATAGTATCTACATAGTTTTGCAGCTTTTCAAATTCTAAAGTTTTGGTTTAATAAGTAGGTATAGTTTTACCTACATTTCAATGCAACGTTGCGACATATATCGTGTGACAAGTGTACACCCGTGCGTGTATTTGTTCGATTTGTTAATAAATAAACATGAATTAAACGACACGTACCGGACGAGACTGATACACATCTATATTCAATACTATATTCTATTCTGTACTAATTTGTCGTCGCGAACTTATGATTCGATATGCTTTCTTTAAAAGTGAAATTGTATAGGAACTAATTGGAATCATTAGCAGATTGCATATCGATCTTTCTTTTTAAAAAAATGTTTTGGAAAGTATTTATTCGCCGGTGCATTATCAAACATTTTCTAATATTACTTGGTTTAGTAGCGCCATCTCTTTCTGTGATATGGATTTGAAAAGAGATACGCCTAGGTTCATTCCGAGCTTAGTCTCTTATATTATATAGAAATAAGTAATAGTAATAAGAGGGTATAAAATTATTATCTCATTGTTAGATCTCGTATTATATAAGGAATGCAATCGCCATGCCCACATCGCTTGAGAATTCGATGCTATGAATTTATTGAAACCCCTTATGTATTTTTAGAATTAGAATGTATTTAAGAAAATGTACGTTAAGGCAAAAAAATTAATACTTAATCGAATACTCGGGGAATGTCTTTGGAGTTCAAGACAATTTGGGAGTCCTATTATTCCTTTTTTCCAGCGTCAAAATATGATTGTAAATATTTTTAAAGAGTTTCAAAGCACCATAAAAATTGAATGATCGCAGATATAAATGGATATTTTTTATTCATACAAAAGACATCAACGCGTACGTACCGCGACCAAATTTTTGAGGAGGTTTTTATTAGTCAGATAGGTGGGCTGTTTATCAAAAACAATACTACATACGGTCTAATTCTTAAAGTTATAATGCCATTGGAAAATATTTCGATTGGATTCTTAAAATACCGTGTATATATGGATTTCAATTTGAGCATTTTCAATCTATCAATTAAAGGATTATTCCAAATATGACAATATTTAGAAAATAAAATATATATTATGTATAAAATAAAATAATTAAGTAAAAATATATTGAACTCATCTGCCATCTGTTGGAACAATGTGACAACCTTAGAGTATTATCGCAACCTATCGTGCGCAGCAATGTGCTAACTTCAGTACACATTTCTGAAACTTAGTTCGAATCCACTCACTTTACTTAATAGTTGCTCCTGCAACTGATAGATGGCGCTGCAACTTACTGGTATTTTTTGAAATGAAAATAACCGACTGCATGTTTTTATAAAAAAAGGGTTTCAAAGAAATACTCATCTTATTTATTGTCCGCTGCTGCGCCTTGGAGAATAAGTTTCCAAGCAAGTAGCCTAGGTCTGCAGAAGTTTCACTAATGCAGGTTTCAAGCTCTATACTGCAATTTCAGCAAAATCGGCTCAGTTATAAAAGTGACAGATAGCAGGGACACTTTCGCATCACTGTATTATAGGCTTCCTCTAGCCCCGAATAATACTATTCTACATTGTAGTGGCGTGTTTCTGCGGGTCTGCCTAGCTCATGAGGTTTCCGTTTGATTCAGTTTGATAACCCAATATCAAAGTAAAATAATTTTATTGAACAAAAAGAGACACGTGGCACACTCATTTAACGTATATTTTTAGACTATGTTCATTTCACCACCAGGAGAATTAGGTGTCAAATATTTAAATGTCAAGACAATTGATTACTAAACCTATTTATAGATGGTAATTCAAGTATTCTATTAATTTCCAAGTTTTCAAGGTTCGTGATCAAATCTTTGCGCTAATGAGAACGGGTGTCGGAATACCTCGGCCGGCAATCGCATAAATATTAGCAAAGCGTCAGCCAGCGTCATGTGACCGAGTCATGTGACCGTTTCTGTTTAACACAATGACAGCCTTGACATTTTGCGATGAGGACGATACCTCTGGGACCGGTTGAGCTTACACGACTTAGTAATACCAAGTTATTTTGATACACACTCCCATAGAGGTTCGAGAAGACGCATGGTATTAGAAGGTTATGGAAACTTTTCAGTATGTTATAAGAAAATTTTTAGTTTTTAAATATGAATGGATTATACCGGAGGGGAAAGCCTTAGAAACAATGGACGGATAATATGAGAGATGCTATGAGTAGAAAAGGAGTGGATAGATATGACGGCTGATATAGAGAAATCGAAGAGAAAAACACATTGCCCCGACCCTAAAATGACATAGTGAACGCCAAAAAGGACAGTCCTAACCCAGAAACCTTTTTCGGTACCACTGAAGATGGCAAGGAAGCCTCGTCTGACTTATTCTATGGATGCTTGTACTCTAGGGCTGTCAATCACTCATAGTCTACGCAGTTAAAACATCTTCACACCGATTTCAACTAACCCAATGCTGTATTCGTTTAGGATAACCCTCATATTGTCCGACCTGCAGCTTAACAGGTCTTTGTGAAACTTGAGTGATTAAGAGCACGTCGCCTCCCATTTCCAAGTGAATTTATATTTAATCCACACGCAACCAATACATTAGAATCCTGTGACTGATGCAGCATCTTCATAGTAGTGCATTGTCTGTAAGTAATACTGTTTAAGCCGAAGGCTACGAAATACTTAGTGCCAGTAATCGAGCACTCTAGGTTAATGTTTTTTAATTTATTCCAAGTGGGTTAAATTAAGAAAGTGTTCTTTACCGTGTGAACTAGAAATGTTTCGCGTATCACAATTAAATTCATGTAAATGAGTAACAAATATGCTTATTTTATGGTGAATATATTCTCGAAGCCTTATTTGAGTAGGTACCTTTAATAAATATTCAAAAGAAACGGTTTTCGCGAATCCGCCTAAACTATTAATATGTTCTTTCGACCTTTTGGTGACCGGGCAATGATAATGAACTGTTAAACACCCAAATATTGAAATTTCGTATCAAAACTTTAATCTAAGTGTATATATTTAATCTTAAGTGTATTTTTGTTTTTTTTTAGACTAATCTTTATTGGGACAATTCCTTACTATTAAATAACAAGTTGACGTAATCCAACATTACGTGTATGTGTAACAGGAAAATAAATAAATCAGCCTTTTACACCATTTACGGTAAGTCACTTCCGAGCAATTAATCACGCATAACATACCAAAATAATTGCGTTTGCCATATGCGTAAACGTTTACACAATAAGCGTGACTGATATTATAAACTTCGATTGAGCTAGCAGTATTACCCGACCGTGGCAATATACGTGTAGAGACCACATCCGTAGTGTGAAGCCACGGATTCGTCTCAAATTGCCACAATAATTGGCCACACACCTCCAAACACCCATTACTGTAATAACTGTTTGTAATCACAATAGCTAATGTATCGTGAGTACGGAATAGTGGTACTCAATGGCATAAACTACGTTTTCTTACTACGAAGGTGCTGAAAAATAATTAAGGCCAATGGTAATATTCAACTTGCAAAATTAAGGGTTCATTTTCACCAGAAATGAGTGAGAATGCTTAGTAAGGGATGTTTTTCTTAACAACCATTGCGCTGCGCGATACTAGTTGAATGAAGCGATTCTATTGGTTGTAAACAAACATATCCAGGGCCGGATTATCCATAAGGTAGAGAAGGCAACTTGAGGGCCCGAGAATAAAGGAGGAAATTTTTTTTTTAAATGTAAGAAAGGAGTTACGGGTAAGGACCGAGATAATTAAATTGCCTTGGTGCCTCGATAGGGTTGATCCGGCCCTGAAAATATCCCTCGCTAATCTATGTGCTCTGTCAACGTCTCGCTTGCTGTCCCTATGTAGCCTGCAATTGTTCACCTTACTACTACCAGACACAATACCAAAAATTATTTGTGTACCACCTTTTATACCGCAAGAACAAAAGACTACGTCAAATACATATGTACGTGAGTATTACGCGGATACTGTCAGTTTTCGATGCGACTTGTATCGATTTTACGCAAGTTTTTAGTTGATCACTACCAGGATGCCGTTTGCATAACAACATGTGTTACATCACTATTTGTGATGTCACCATAGTACAATTACCTACTAGAACGACTTGTACGTGAACTACAAAATAAGGTAAGAACCCACGAGACTCCGCCGTTCACTGATAATAAAACACGAATATCAAATAGATGTTGCGCCAATGATGTGAATAAAGGAGGTTCTCTAGATGATCGGTATATTTGTTTTTCTTTTTTTTATATTAGACCACGTATTTATTAATCTTTAAAAAGTTATAGAGTAAAGCGTTTACCTACTTTGTCCATAGGCACAACAAAAGAGGGAAAAGTATTTTATTTAGAAAGAATAACCGACTTCTATCAGTTATTTTTCACTTTTTGGTGAGTGAAGTCAAATATTTTAGCAAAAAATTTTTAGTGACGTCGGATTTTTACTTTCTTTGTATTATCGCCATCTTTTCCTTCCTTCATATCATCCTTTGTATCACATAATTATTTCAATGAAATAGTTGATTCAACACTGATTCTCAGTCTCACAAAAACGGCGTAAGACCCCACATTTTGGGTTTCTTGTTCGTGTTCCTAGAAACAAGTGATGTCCGCTACAGCTGACGTGAGCCAGGCCTCGTACCTCGCACCTCGTACCTCGCACCTCGTACGATCCACTTACGCACCATCACGTGCTTTTCACTTTTTGCTTCCAAAGAGGATATGTTTTTGCTTGGTAACACTTAAGTGTCCAGCTCATCCTAGGAATACGTAAACCACTAATTTGGAACAATCAAAAAAGGTTTGATGGAATCCGTCACGATTTTTGTCCCTTGTAAAAAATATTTTAGTGATTACGCATCTTTCGCAAAATAAAACAGGTTGCTGATTCGAAGATACTGCGTATACGCACGTAAATCAGCGTTTTGCACAATTGCTATTATTTGTTATTTAACATTATTGGTCCGAATATATTATTATTTTAAAGATTTTAAAGGTCTAAATGAAGATGGCTAAGTTCTTACGACAATCCTATCCATACATCAATGTAAGACTGTAGTCTTTAGAATCTTAGTGTCCTTGGTCATACTATAAAATTTCGAACGGACGTTATCGAAGCCGAATTCCTTAAACAACGCGCACGGAATGCATACGCTCAAATCATGATTGTGTAATTTCTTTTATAAATAAAACCATGTGCTGGTAATACGAAATAAGACGTTACCCGCATAGCCCAGTTTACGTACGGTTTTCGCAATGCATTGTGCCCTCCCCGCGAGTCGGTCACATGCTTCGAGTCACATGGTTGTTGCAGTCGCGGAAGAACGCAGACTTTCTCCCGTCATTTAACATGTTTGCGAACCCCACTCAACTACAGCGTACAACCGGCAAAGGGCGAATGTGGGGATTGCATTACGGAATTTACGGATTAGTCTCTTGCTCCGATGCCTAACGCAATTTATAGCGTTATTTTATTATATTTTTATGGTATTAAATTAACTTTAATGGTAGATAAATATAACGTTTAAAGTGATTTATTACATTTTTTATGCACATTTAAAATAATTTCATTAATACCGACCGTTGTTGTTTATCCCATAACAAACATTTAGAGCATTGACACGTACAGGTTCAACTTAAATGTTCCGTTTTTGGAATTTCCAATCATTTTTTATCAGAGAAGCATAGAAATTACATTATAATAAAAATAATTCTTCCATCGCAAAAATCCCAGGTAGCGTCTACAGATAGCCTGGAGTAACCATCTGATAAGATGAAATCATCTGAGACTGGAAATACCTTTATTAAATAGGGAGAATACCTTTGTGGGAGTTACTTAGAAATATAACAATTCAATGATATAATGATATTTAATAAATTTTTTAATATTTTTGTCGAAAGCATAATTTACTTTATATTTACTTTTGTTCATTGTACCTAATCATTCTTTCTGTGATTTTATGTAGATGTGGAACAGCGAGGCATCCTGGCACAAGTAAATAAATACTTAAAAGAGTGGCCCAAACACAAAAATTATGTAAAAGTCTGATTGTGAAATTATGAATAAACTATTATTATTATTACCATAACTGCGAACCCTATAGACGTTGTCCTAAGCCCAATTGCAGCGCCATTTACCCGATCCCAATTGTTATTCTTAACTATCCAAGGGCTCATTCAAATACTCAAAATAATTTCATTAAAATGTATTCCGACCGTTTAGGACGAGTTCAGTGACATGAACACGTAGAGACTATGAATAATCATAAGGATGTACTTGATGTCATTGTAGGGGCTGAATTTTCATAATAATTATCATCATTAATTATCCATCAATATCTTAATAATCTTTTTTTTTTCGTCAGAAGGTCAAAGAAAAAATTACAATGTACAAGATTCTACTGGGTTCGGTCGGAAAGTTTACCTTTTACTGGCAATATTCTCAGTAATTATAATCTACCCGAATAGGTCGTTACAAGAATATTTCTACCAATCTGAGATGCCTATAATGAACATCTTGACATTTCCAAATGCATTAACTATTAATTTGATTAGTAGGTCTTTGTTTAAAGTGAAATAACGCAACACACAATTGTTAATGACCACAAAAATAAAAAAGGTTAATTTTGAAGATATTTATAAATTCACTTGGTTTATTTTTAGAGCAAAACATTTATATTCTAAATACGTTTTTAGGATACAACGTGAGGGAAAACTTTAAAAATGTCGGAAAGTTTAGGATTATTGAAATACAGCCTCAAAAAACCGTACATATTAAATCAAAAAAGGTTCATGTTCTAAACACCTAGTGATTACTTTACAGAACTTGAAATATATTGATTTTGTTCTCTAAAAGCTCGATGAATTCATGCATTATGACACGTAATATGTCGGTTATTAATAAAGTATCACAGTACTCAATTAATCAGTGATTCGCCTATACGTTCGGGGTCGGATGTTCTATTCCCGTACTGAAAACATTAAGTTTATTTAAAGTGAGTGTACATCGGAACCCTAGAATAATAAAAAAAATATTTTCCTTCCTACATATTTATGTCATGACACAAAAAAAATACGTCAAATAACATCACATAACAAATATCAAGTTATTTCCTTATAGCCTCCGAAATAAAGGAGTAGGTAGCTATTAATTGTTATGGGTTGGAAGACGTTAAATAGTTTAAAGCTGGGCGTGGGTGAATCACTGAACGTAGCCGGATCCATTTGCATATCATGTGACTACTCACATTGCATACAGTCTCAAGTCCGCAAAATTACGTAAGTTTTTATTACTGTACCGGACCGGTTCGGTGATTTTACGTGCCTTTAACGTCACGTGGTTTGTACGAACGCTATTAATTCAAGAGAAGCTTTTGTAGGCGTGGTATTGTTGCTAGGGGATTATAGTAGAGCGAATTGATTGACCGGTTAAGTTAGCTTGAAAGCAGATGTGATCATAAGAAAAAGTAGTAAGGTTGCCTTTGATATTATTCCTTGTTGCTAGCTGCTATTTTCGTCATTATTATTTAGTTTCTTCTTCTAAATTGACTCGTACGGTGATTTATGCTTCTAATTAATTTAATTTGCAATTTTTTTTTGTTGTTATTCAGTATATTATTCTATCGCTGTCAGCTTTGCAAAAAAAGCAAAGAGGGGCTCGTGGCACAGTTGCTACTGCGCATATGATGCGATCAGCAAAGTTAAGCAACCATACGCCTAGCCAGTAGTTGGATAGGTGACCGCCCGAGTTCCCTCCGTGCCTCGGAGAGCACGTTAAGCCGTCGGTCCCGGTTGCCAATTTAACATCTTTGGCAATCGTTACAGGTCAGTCAGAGGCCTAAGAAAGTCTGACAACTGGTTTAACCCAGTTTGCCGATTTTCCTCGAAAAAGGGGTTACGAAGGTCAGATGGCAGTCGCTTCGTATAAAAATCAGGTGATCAGCCACATCGGGTTGAATCAAGTGCTGACCCCAAATACATGGGATAAGGCCAGGGAGATGATAAGCTTTGCAAAAAAATATACGTTTCTTATTTTGGCTCTTTCATAGAGTTTGCCGTTTTATTAAACTTTTTCCAGCCTGCCTGATGGGAAACAGCTACCTACGGCTGCCGATAAAAGTCTTGTAAATAATGAATTCGCTCTGCCCCCATGACTAAACTCATTTCCATAAAAGTAAAATTATTTGCCTGCGATATTCTCCGAGGCAAGGGTGCAGTCTTCAGTCGAGCAACTGTAACTAACCCCAAAATATGAACAACATAAAAAAAAATACCACTCATAGGTTCAGTGAACTCAAGCGCTAATCTATAAATTGATCCGAAAACACCAGATTTTATGCAGTTAATATTGTGAGAACGAATTATCCGAGCAAAGTCTCCAGTTTAATGCTGGCTTTACTGTTGCAGGTTAACAGTTAACAACTTTTAATTGTTGTTATTTACTTGGTTACCTTAATTTTTTTTATTTATAAACTTTATTTGAATATTTAGTTTAATTTATCGATTTTATTGCTTGAAAACTGACAGTTTAAAGATAATAATCTACATATCTAACTAATTTAGCACTTTATTCGAAAAAATAAAACACCTTATTTTGTACCGCGGTGGTGATATTTCACCCTTTTCCGTACTAATTTTCAAACTGCGAATCTTTGTTTGTCTGTCACCATTTCACATATATATAATTTAACCAAGTCATCTACATACATACATCTGCTCTCTCCTGTATTCCCCGAAGGTTTAGGCAGAGGTGTTATAACAACACCCACTTTTCACACAAGATAATTAAGTGCCAACGTGACAGATGGTGAGTCTATCGCCGTCTCAGGCACTGTAAATACGTCTTTTAAATTACTTCTAAGAAATATGCAGGTTTCCTCAAGACGTTTTCCTTCACCGTAAAGCACGGGGTGTGAAATCACTGCACGTGAGTTTTCGAACTTGCTAAAAACCTAAAACTAACAACTTGCGATGTTACCCATTTGCTATAACGCGATAAATTAGATGCAGACGATGTATCGAGAAGTTGTTTTTCATAAAGCATATAATTTGAATTAATTCGGAATCATTTGCTACGTGGAGGTCAAACTTTTTCTAGTGTCCGGGTTGATAGCCCCAAGAACAACATTTCAAGTGCAAACACCGTTTGGTTACCACACTTTTACCAAGAATTTTTTGTAATAAACGTAGCGTTAGTAGTAATGAAAACGTGTACCTGTATATCTTAAAAAGTCATTCGCAGTATTTTCTTAGAACATTACATTTTATGAAAAGTAAATAAAAAAGTGTAGGTGTTTTGATATTTTTTTATTTTGCTTGCTTACAGTGTTTGTAATATCTCTTATTAGATCTGTATGCTCCATGAAAAAATATCTTACATGTTTTAAATTTGCTATAATCCATTTTAAGACCTCTATATGTCTTATTTTAAATTATTCGTTCAATTTCCCATGAATATTTCTCGTCTATAGGGGAAACTGCAAGACTTTTCTCCATTCTTTCAACCTCTCTTTTTGGGCTTTTATTACTTTTCTATCGTCCAATCTTATGAATATAAGAATAAGTACGTATTTAATTTAAATATTTACTTCCTTATTATTATTTAACAATTTCACTTCAATCTTAGATTTCATTGAACACTATTATATAACTATCATTAAAAATTTATTTCACATTACAAGTGTTTTCAATCAATGAAAATCACAAGAATAGACAAGCATGGTATCTTTTGTAAATACGTTAACTCATTAACCTATAAACACATTTAAACATAATAGATACATTATATAAGGTTATATTTGAAATTACAAAACATAAAACAAACCGCAATAGTGATATAGGTGTGTAGAATATCAGTAAAACAGCCAGCCGGAGGGTAACAATGATCACGAGCTAAACTCACGCTCATCCTTGGTTGACTAACGATTGTCCCTTCTCCGTCTATAGGTCACTGACCCTGAGCTCACCAACTATCATTAAAATACTATAAAGTTTGAATTACATTAGGAATTCCAACATCCTTAAATTCTAATAGTGAATCATGACATCGATGTAAAAAATAAAGGCTGTCTGGAACAAATTGCTTTCACATTTTATGTTGACCCTTTAGCTTGCAATTTTTTTCTTTACTTATGGTGAGTGCAATAAATAATATGTGTATTTTATTGTATCTGTGTCTTTATCTTTACGAAAAGAACATTACCGTCTGAATTAGTTTCTTGTAATCGAGGGAACTATAATTATAATAACATCCGTGACACAAAAAGATTTAGAGACCTATCTTTATGGAAGTGTGTATTCTCCTAGACGGCTAGACAGATTTCTTTGCATATTTAAGTAGGTTCCTGGATGCTTTTAAAATACAATTTAAATGAAATATCTCGTCTTGGGACAGTACAACGTCTGTCAGGTCCGCTAACAACTATATAAAATGTTATATTGTTATGTACTTAACATGAAAATTCACTAAATATTTGCTCGAACTCGTTACTAGTCTCAAAAGCCGCATTACTGCTTAACCAAAAGATTACTTGGTTATAGTTAGGTTAGTTGGAGGAAGAAAAACGATATTGATAAGGTAATTTGAGCTATATTATCAATTTTATTTACCTAATCAAAATTTAATTCTAAAACCAGATTATCAGATGTGTTTGCCATGACATCACGAAATCAAGTCACATGACTTCGGAAATTTCATAATCAGCGCCCATCTTGATAATTACTCATTCAACTAATAGTTCTTTGGCAATCAATATTTGTATGGCTATCATCAATTTCCGAGGTTTGTTTTCTTTGAAGCAATTAAGGAAAATTGTTTTAATATATTGTCGGAAAGAACGTCGAATTGGAACCATGTCATCAATTAAATTTAAATCATCGTTACATTCTCCAAATTCCAGCCATTCATTTTTCCACCTATACGTACATACACACGATAAAACGAAAAAGAGGATCACTGTATGTGAAACAGGCTGTTATTTTAACTAAAAACTGCAATAATCTTTCCATAAATCTTCAGTCACTCTCTCCTAGGGATGCTACTGGCTTTGCATTCTTCCATAAGCGACGTTTTTTAAGCAATTAGGTACTTAAGTGTTAGAAATACTCATTGGTATCACGTCAAAATCAAAAAGCACTTTAGTCATCACCGCCTTTGCCTTATAAGATCAGTTGTACGATAATAGTAAATGACACGAAAACATTTCTGGATCTACTCGTATGTGCTAGGTTTGACAGAAATTGGTTCGCGATCCAATGATAATATGTTCTTAAAAAAAATTTGATACATAAACTACTGACCTACAAACACGTTTGATTTCTGAAAGGAATTAGCGATTACGAAATAAGCCTTTCAAGTCATCAAGACGTGAAGATCGATGCGATTTATTATAGCATGTTCTATTGGTCTATACGAAATGATCTTGTATTTCTTAACTTTAATATACATTAGTGCTCTACCACTCTACCGCGATTGTACTACAATCAGTCACGGTAATTAAAAATAAGATATATTATGATGAGTACAACCTATTACAAGTTATTATTATTGACCAAACGCCTCAGGAGACGACGAGGAGCTCGTATTACAGTTGCTGAAGATTAACAACGCCAAGGCCAGGGGCCCTACCATGACCTCTTATTGCCATGATTGTTTGACTCTTATTATGAGACAGATATGACGTGTATAAGTCTGTCACTGTCACACAATGGAACTGTGACGGCAATAAGAGCTTATCGTAAGGCCCCAGTAATTAGGTAGGTCCCGGTTGCCAATTTAATATGTTTGGTTGTAGTTACAGGACAGCATAAATTTCATATAGCTTTGGCCTTAAGTACTTATAAAGACATAAAACGTAGACGAAGTCGCGGCTAAAGGCTAGTAGTTAAGAATGCAAATAAAATTGTATGTAGTGGTCAATAATATTAAAAAGAAAATAATATTTCCAGTAATATTTTCAATCTTCACTAACGAGTACTTTTTCTCGCATATGTCCACGTTTTGTTTATGGATTCCGTCCGTGTGGCTGGACCAGTACGGTAGATTTTTTTTAATAATATTCATCTGCCTATAGCTAGTTTTTTTTACAATACCGGAGTTAGGATACTTCGAGATTAATCTTAATTTATTTCTTAATCGTAATGACTTTGAATACCACTGAAGTATTTACATATTATTACATGAGAACTTATTTTTGCCATTCCAATAAAATATTTTGTTTAATTTATGGTAAAATGTTTTAATTTTGCTAATTAATCATTCGACATTTATTAGAGTATTTTCAAATTAGCTCAAATTGCTCTTGCTTAATAAGGCTCGACGAATATTTAATAGACAAATAAAAATATCTTTATGAATCCATGCATTGTTATAAAATAAATCAATCAATTTATAATGAGTAACCGGTTGTTACATAGATAAATATATTTATTTTAGATAGGTGTCCTTAATAAACTTTCATAAACTAAGTATAATGTTAGAAGATACATAAAAATAGCATTGTAAGATATTATGTAGATTAAGAGAGAGAAACTTGATAGGCGTATGGGTTGTGCGTCTTTATATGAACTTAAATAAGGGTATGCATTTGTTGAACAGTATATCTTACATTTAATAAGTAGGTTTATAACTGTCACACCTTATCACTTAAAGTAGTACACGTTTTCATATTTTCTTCCAAGTCTGAGTCGTTTTCGGCGGGCAAACAATGAAAACACCTTTGTCTCAATAACACAAGGAAAGTTTGACCAATGTTATTGTTAAGTATGTGTTGGAACACTCATCGTCACGTGCCTTTGAAAGTGAAATTTTACTCAATGTTGACATGAACTACTTACGAGAACTGCGAAGCTATACGTAACAATTACAGGATTGTTTTGAGTTTCATTATTTTACATTACAAGAAAGTAAAGTACAAATATAACGAACCAATCTACCATCCTTACATGTGTCTAACAGAAGTCTGTCTGGCCTCATAGGAAACTGGCATGAGCATTGACATGAATGTATGTGAGTTACTTAATAAGTCTGCTTGGCTGGCCTCATGGTCGCAAGCACTACTGTAGAACACATGGTTCTGAATTATATCCCCAGGTAAGGCAAAGTGTTATCGGGCTTATTAATCGGTAATTTCAGTAGCTGCCCGGAGTCTGCATCAGTGTCCGGTAGATGGCAATAAGCTCGCTTATTACATGGAGTTAAACATTACTGACGAATTGTGGGTGAGTTTTGAATACACCTCTGCCTACCCCTTTGGGGAATACGGGCGTGTGCATATATGTATGTATGTGTTTAGTAATTACGTACCTACTTAGGAATTTCCCAAAAACATTTTTGAATAATTTTAATGTTATTATGCATAGACAACTGTGCTGTAAAAAAAAACATCTTAATTTGTAATACATCGCTATAGAGCTAAAATACGGAGACAATACTGATATAATCAATAATTAATTTATCTGTCAAAGATTTACAATGCTTAAAAATAACCATCTTGGGGTTAATAACCTCCCGAATATTTATTGCTAGATGAATCTACTTTTCTTATCTCTTGTATTAATAATAGCATTACGATTTGTCATTGTCTGAGTAGTAATCTTAAGGTCCACATGACATCATGAAACAGGTTCGAGAACTTTCACTCTGTGTTCACCTTAAATCGACTATTGTGCAATCCCCTTTGTCCTGCCTAGATTATTGTCTATGCCTCTAATAGATGTTCGCTCGTGAATTTCCTTTAACGCTCAAGCAATATACGGTCTTGTGATTCAATCGAGATATACCATTTGATGAATGTAAAAGATTACGTTTGTTTACTTTGTGACTGTAACCGTGTTTACAGTTTTGGTATAATGTAGAGAAAGTGCCTATAGGCAAATTCTGAGTTTCAGTTATTTTGATGTAGACAGTCTCCTGTCTTCTATCAATAATACTAATGTTGTGTTTGTACGGCGAGTAAGATCACCAGATTCCCATGGAGGGCGAGGGCCTGAAAGCTCTGTGGTAGTTATAATGGACTCATTCTTGTCTTACTGTGTAGTTTTGTATTGTAATTTTGAATATAATAAACTTAAAAACTACTGAACTGATTTGAAAAAAATAATCCATCAATACTACCTAGCTTAGCAGGATACCTAGATTTGCAGCGAGTAACTAAAGCTATATTTTATCCCCCTACTCCCCCGGGAACGGGAACTACGAGCGTGGAACCGCGTGACGTACGCTAGTTCTTTACAAGGCAGGCATTGCGCGAGTGGCATTTCTGGTGTTAGTCACGTTTATAGGCAACAGCAGCCGCTTACCATCAGGCGGACCGAGCGCTTGTTTGCCACCTTCGTAGCTTAAAAAAAAAAAGAAGATCAAGTTATCTCCAGTAAAAGTTGACCTCCCATTGTATAAGCTCTCGGTAAGATGAGAGGTCAGCTAAACTGAAAATACGTGACTTGATGGGTAGCCGTGCGTACTGTGACTTTATCTACGTGCTTCTTCGGTACAAACTGAGCCTATACAAAATAAAAATATCTACTTATTAGCAAAAATAGTTTCAGTGACTTTGTCTTGATAATATATTGAACTAGCTGTGCCCCGCGGTTTCACCCGCGTAGATTTAGTTTCTTCCTTATTGTCGCGGAACCCTAATATTTTTATTAAATAAAAGTAGCCTATGTTACTCCTTGAAACATCAACTACTTACCGATAAAAGTCCCGTTAAAATCCGTCCAGCCGTTTCAGAGATTACCCGGAACAAACAGACACACAGACAGAGAAAATTTTTACAACTTGGTTTTTTTGTGTCAGTATCGTGTATACTTTCATATGCATTTAGTGAAATGCAGTTATTTTGGAATTACAAACAGACACTTCAATTTTATTTATCTGTATAGATGAATAGATAGATACACAGCGGCACTTTCGCAATCATGATATAATTAGTATTTAATATATAGAATATCTTTAGTATTTTAATAAAATTAACATAAAACGTGACTGCTTAAAATAGCATTTTCGATGGCGCATTTTAAACATACCCAGGTGTTATATTTTATCTATATTTTT
Source organism: Watsonalla cultraria (assembly GCA_964035505.1). Lineage (NCBI taxonomy): Eukaryota > Metazoa > Arthropoda > Insecta > Lepidoptera > Drepanidae > Watsonalla > Watsonalla cultraria. Next base: position 6,423,608 of record OZ037722.1, on the reverse strand, counting down.
CTTTTTTGCTGCTCATAGTCCTTGATCTTATAACCTAGAACAAATCACAGTTGTATGCGAATCCTTGGCAACAAAGATGTTGAATTGTGTTGCAATATACAAATCTATAGAAATAAATAAAATTAATGTGTCTGTTTCTAACGCCAAGGTGGTTACTTTATAAGAATCCAAGTCCTGTCGACTTACTCTGAAAGAAAACGCTAAGTTAAACCACTGGTCTTATGGACTTTAAATTATGAGGTTATTTGTCGTGATATATACAGTTGTAATAAAATAATTCTGTAATTTAACCCCGAAAGAAGTAACGTGTTAAGATACTTAAATCTTACGTAATAAAGTTTTTTTTTGTTTAGCAACACATAATCTCGTCTGTAGCATTTGGATATTTTTAACCTTATTTATGTTTTAAGTCAATAAGTCGCTATGACTATAAATGTCATGAACCCAGAGGGCAGGGATGAGTTGCAATGTAGATATTTTACCTGAACGTGGTCACGAGTTATGATCTCTCAGCGAAAATAGTGCGGGTCATGTATTTTATCTGCGTCGCGCCATACAGACAGATTGACTCATAAAATGACGACTGCACTTTCAAAGTCGGCGCTCATAACTAGTGACGGCACCTGTAACCTTAGCTCACTTTTATACCGCGACGATCATTTTTCTGAACAGAAACTCTGCATTGGGATATTGAAGTTTTCGTATATGATCTTGCTGCGTGGTTTTTCATTATTCATATGATTGTAACAACAACATCCATTTTTCACAAAGGGTTAGTAGGTGATAAAGTGAGAAATAGGGAGTTCATTTATGTCTCACTATACATTCTTATTCAGTCTTTGAACTTCTGAGACATTTGCAGGGATCGTCGCGACAAGTCGTACTTAGTAATTTTTTATTTTTATGGGATTAACAGGCTGGAAACAATAGAAAAATAAATGTCAGCATAGTTATCGCATTTGGGGTACTGTACTATTCTCACAGGGACGGAAGCCTCGAGAACTCAAGGAGTAATCCGTATGTTAAAAATTCACTAGTCCAAACCGGTGAGATCAATCTACGGCTCACTAATTAATACATAGAGGAAAACTCCTCACGGCTTCCACGCGTAGATTTAATCTTATTACCCGACTTTTCTTCATACATACCCACTCGCAAAAGTGAAAGCCACGCGGTCACCACTTACAATCGAATAAATATTAACCCGTGTGTGACGCAATACATGATCAATATAATACTCGCTTTTACTTAACATTTTTATGATATCGCTCAGTTTGATGTTTCTGATACTTTTGTTCTGTTCGTGATAAGTTGCGTTTGATGGTGATTTTAAAATCAAAGATAAATATGAAGGATAGGGACATACGTGGTCCTCAAGAAAAGTTTCTGAAGTACTTTTATTGTTTATCTGAATACAATAAGTAATGCCTCTAAATACAAATGGGTTTGATATTTATATGCCATGTTATTGCATGTGCAACTTGGATAAGTTCAATGTGCATTCTACACTAATAAGGTTTCCAAAAATATAATACAGTGTATTACTGTAAACACAATCGTGAGCAAACTGCGTCTACGTCTTTGAAGAAATTCTACCACGTATGTGAAGTCACCGCATTGGACTCGTATGAACTATGACCCAACGGCACGTGAGCTATAGAGATATAACATACTCTACGATATAATAATAAGGGTTGTAATTGGACTGACTCCTCACAAAAGCTGAGATTTGGTCGATATATGTCTTTATAAATGCCTAATCTGACACGGTTTTAGAGTCTGACAGAAGAGACAATTATTGTGTATTCCTCCACCTTTTCAATTGTAAAACTAGCTGTGCCCCGCGGTGTCACCCGCATAGATTTAGTTCCATGCTTCATGTCGCGGAACCCTAATATTTTTAATAAATAAAATTAGCCTCTGTTACTCCTTGAAACATCAGCTTACTACCTGCCAGTAAAAGTCCCGTTAAATTGGATCCAGCCGTTTCAGAGATTACCCAGAACCTAACCTTACCTGGTTTATTAGTGTCTGTAACGTGTGCACTTTCATATGCATTTAGAGAAAAGCTTTAATTTTGGAATTAGAAACGGACACTTCAATTTTATTTATTCTCTAAACGATAGATAACGACGATCTTTTTCAATGTCTTTCGCCATTTCCACACATTCCGTTTGCACACATCGTTCTTCTAAACTACTTATCGGATCTTGATGATGACGGTATTCACAAATATATAGGAGTTGAACTCCAATCGATGAATAACTAAAATCCATATTATATTTATAGGAAGAAGCGAAAACTAAAGTTAAATTGTTATAAAAGTAAGTCGAAGCGAAGCGAGAGGGATTCGCTAATACCTTTGTAATTTGTTCAATTACCACGACCAGCATGTTTCAGCATCACTGATGTTGAAACATATTATGCACCCAACCATCTGATACAATCCAGCATACCTTAAAAATGTTTATACTATTGGTAAACAAAGATGTCATGGGACCGAACTATTAGCATCATTCACACTTGCAATAGTAAATAACAACATAGACTGAAAAAGTGGGACTTGGTGCGTTCACCGTGTCAGTGGCACATGAATTGTCGTTGGCACGCGAAAATTTAATTTTGTCATCGAATACGCAATCGCGAGGAAGGTAGCGTCATCGCTGGACGTAACCGCCAAGTTTGATAACTTGGTAACTTTCTCTCTCGCGTTGGCGGGTGGTTGTCAGTAGAGGCGAAGAGTCTGCATCCAGCCTCATTCCGCCAACGCCGAGCAGCTAGTTCGAGCGCGGCGAACGGCGCGCGCCGCACCCGGTCTAACACGTACTATATTTAAATTTAAATATCAAATTCTAATATTTGAACGGACGATAAACAAAAAGTGAATTCGGTTAACAGTGCTCTTTTGTTTCGTTACCAATTAAATGTTCTTTGAGTGACTTTTGTTCAGTTGTCTATTGTCAGTGGCAGCAACATGGGAAATTTTAAAACGTAAGTTTTTCTGTTATTTTCATTGAAATCTTATTATAATAAGGCTTAATATAAACAACTTTAGGTATGAAACTACAAAAATATAAGGGTGGCTTAAGACCTTGTACATATTCAGGTCAAAGGTTGACCTGAATAACAATTCACGTGAAATTTAATACGAGACCTTAGCTTTGTTGAAATAAGCTATCAGAGGAATGCAATCGACCTTTAAACAAGACCTTGCGAACTTAAAAATCACTTTATTTTCACGAACAAGTGACGGGCGGTTTTCAATATAATATTGTGTCCATACTAAAATACTCCAACCAGCACCTTAATACACAAATAAGGCTACATTAAACAAGACAACTTTTTTAAAGCGATGTAATGATACATCCTGGTTCTGTAAAGTTCAATGATTATGATATTAAAATCGACATTTGTTGATACCTCAGTTACTTCCGAAAAAGTCTACTAACTTATGATTAAAAATCGGTTAAATCAATCGAAATCAAATGAAATAAAAATCAATCACCTTTGAGGCAAAGACAGATTAATTTGCTTAAGATGTCTTTGACCATGTAAGTGTTTAGACTCGACATTTTTCTCATTAACTAGCAATTATAATGTAACAATAATAGTTACCGACGGTATATAAGTACCTAAGTTCCCGATAGAAACGACAAACAATTAAATTCTCGCAGACGAACAAAAACAAGTGAACACACAGCTTTGTAGCTCAACTCTTTGGTGTTTCTTAAACGTAGTCTATTTAAATTACGGATTTATGTAATCTCTATCTTGCTGCGTTTCTTTTTTAAAAGTAAAATTTTGTTTGATACTGAAAATTCGAATTGCATTCTCAATATATTATAAAATATAGTTAATAGTATGTATTTACATACTTTCATGAATTACTTGTAATAATGAAATACAAATGCTAAATATAGTGATTAAAATTGTATGCATGTCATTAGAGAAGGAAATCAAGAAGGAAGGAAATAATTCAGCTGATCATTATTCTTTCATAGTACCTATATAACTTCTATCTATATAACAGTCTCCTGCAGCGTCTGTCTATTTTGCAGAAATTACTCTCCGGACATAATTATAAAATCAAGGTATAGACTTTTCTAAAATTCCGCAAGTGATGTCACTGGTAACATATAGTTCATATTAAAAGTACCTTATAGAAAAAAGAATAAAAAAATTAAAGTAATTTCCTTTCGCTAGATAAGACACCTACAAGCTTTGCAACTGCAGTCTATATAAATTTGATTACATAACAATGTTCAACACTCTCCGATAATGTTATTTAATCATTTTGACACTGTCGAAAGAGGTCAATATATCTTTACATATTTTATTACACCTCCTTTTAGAGCGCAAGCACTAAAAACTAGTTAAATATTACAAAGAAATATTTGTGTCAAGGATTTTGTTTTCAAAGACAATGTATTTATAAATTATCTCCATGGTTGTCATAAAGATGTATTACATACAAGTGATTATAATAACGAGCTTTTATCTGCCGAAGATTATTTGTGTCTGAGGTGATACATGGTGAGGCTGCCGCCGTCGCTCAGGCACGTCTCCATAGACGTCTATACGTAAGACAATTTGAGCACGTATATCCAACCTACATCGATGATAGGTTGGCTGCGTGTAACAGTTTAATACAAGTGGCGTCACAAGCTATGAGCGCTACTGTGCATTCATGGTCAACGCGCATAACTCGGGACAGCCATTTACCTCTGTCTCATAATATTAGTTGGTCATCATAGCAATAAAGCTCAAGATAAGTCTTACTTACTCTTCTACTTACAGGCCGAAGTTTGGCTACAACATTGATGTGAGTCGTCTAATTACCGCTTTATGGTACTTATTTCTATTATACCTGTCATGATCGTCCGAATAGATATCGTCTTAATTGGAAAACATTTGAATAACGCTCGGTGCATTCGTGATATGTAATTATACGCCCAGATAGGGATGAACGTACCTTCCACGATGTATACGCTTGCATAATATACTTCCGGATTATACAGGTATATTGAGCAACGCATGCGGTTACTTACAAAAAGAAGTATCGTGTATCGTAAATTGCTATCGCTTCCACAATGCGGTATGCTCGTACTTAATTTTAAGTCTGTAGCGAGATATAAAGTATTTTTAATAATACGAGGGCTATGGCACAACGAATAAAAAAAAAGCGTGGAAACCACGTGGATAAACTGTTTCGTTGGTCTCGTGGTCGCAAGCGCTACTGCGAGATGTGAGGTCCAGGATTCTTTCCCCGGATCGGGCAAAGTGTAATTACGTTTTTCCAACTGTAATCATCTAACAGTCCGGAGACTGGATAGTGCCCGGTTATTGGAAATAGGCTCGCCTCCTATTACATAGGGCTTAAACATGACTATATACTTAGGAAGCGGTTTGAATCTTGCTCAGATTAAACTTAGGGTGAATATATCTTATACAGGTATATATTTAAGTGTAAATTGATTGTGAGTCACGAAAAAGGGTTAAGTAAAACATGTCTTTGTGGGTTTTCCTTCAAATATTTTGTCTGAATCTTATTGTATATTTGTGAGGTGATCAGTCAGTATCGAATGACGTTCTATCCGACAAGGTCTCAGGTATAGCTTTAACGACTTGCGCTTGCTCACTCAAAAACAATGAAGTTTTTGAATCTCACCATGGCATAACAAACTGTAATGCGGGTCACAATTGGTACATAGATCACGCAGACACCGACCGCGATGCGTACAATCATAATGTTGCGTAACCAATGCCACTGGATTACGCATGACGTGACTCCAATTCAGGTGGCGTGTTAAGATCGTATTGTTGTAAGAATGTATGGAGTACGTGGAGCTTCAGACCGCTTCGAAACTGATTTCGAAGACTCATATGTGTGAGACCTGATCTGGGTTCAACTATGATCGCTTAAGCAGCGCGTATTAAGGACTTCTTAACTTTGATTTTTAATTTTACGGTAGCAAAATTACACGACAAAGCTTAGAAGTTTTTAATACTCTTTGCTTAAGCTGATGATGGTACACCCCCTTATTTAATTTGATTATCCTCAGGGTTAAAAGAACTTGCTACCTATATGAATAAAAAAAATCAGAAGTCCTGATTGACTGCACTGTCTATACCGCTGGTCCGAAGGGTATAAAATGGAAGGTGTGTTATTCTTAAGGTTTTTCGAAATTCAATACCTAAAGGTTGAAAGTTTGTACGTAAAATCTTATTACCACGCACACAATGCTGCGGGTGGAAACTATTAATCAATAAAATTGGCTAACGTAGTGTCAACCAGTATGTTTATAGAGGTTTATAGCTAGTGCGGTGGTCCCGAGAAGTAGGCTCATAATATTATGCGACTGATGGGACTTGGTACTTTCCGCTTGCGTAACCACATGTTTTCGATTTCATCCAGCCGGCTTGGTTCAGATTCACTTTCGTTTAATGTCAGTACAAAAGTGACGTGATAATTTAAGTGGGATTGAAGTATCGAAAACAAATGATAAAATACAATAGCCCAGCTGCTTTTAGTAGGTAATTTAAGAGGTAATTTTAATTCTCTTAAATTTTTGTTACGGATGCCTTGACTGTTAGTAATTTAAGATGACGATCTTCGCTCTTTGGCGCCTATCTCTTTCCAGAACACCGACAAATTCCACGCCATGTCCGTAAAAATAATAACTTTTTCACAAATTACTATTTCGTTGTGTATTTCTTGAATAGGCATGACTAAAATTCTCCAAAACCTACAGCTTTATTATAATACTTATTGAAAGTATAAATGAGAAGAAATCGAATTATGACCGCATCAACATCCGAAAATTGAAAACTCCCTTCATTAAAATTCACTTTTGACCTCTCAATACAATGTAAAGAACATTCGACCATCCGTATTACTTTCAAAGACATTACGTAATAAGTGCGACTGCTTAGAATCATTTGTGGTAAATATTATGTAGGATGTGTTGAGAATGTAAAGCCGGCTTTACAAAGATTCCGCGGTAGTTGTAGCGCACATCATTGAGGTCGATCGATTCTCATTCATAAAACTTCCTACTTATACAATCTAGCAAGTTATCAGTCATTGTACTCTATGCATGGTAATTGTATCAACTAGCGCGATACTGATGGCACTTCCTATTTGTCTACTTAATTTTAAACGCGTCATCAAATTCATACTTAAATCTGTAGAGCAATTATTTGGGTTTATTATTTTTGTTCTCAAGACTAACTATCTACACGAGTCGTGGTGGCCGTGGGCTTTTAGCAGTTGCCTGCTCAAGCAGCGTAAATTCGAATCCTAGCGGCCTGCACCAATGAGTTTTCTAAAATCTTAAGTGCAGTAATTCCACCCCAGGTGCTTTACGGTAAAGGAAAAGATCGTGAAGTAACCCGCATATTTCTGAAAAGTAATTTAAAAACTTATGTATGAAAAGTGCTTGAGACGGCTATGGATTCACCATCTTTCACGTTGGCACTTAATTATATTCGGTGAAATGTGAGTGATGTTGTAACAACATCTCTGTTTACCCTTCGGGGACCCTTCTAAGATGGCATCGTATACTAGTTACATATTTGAAGCCTGAATTGTAAGCCTGCGCAAGGCGAAAGCATTAGCGGATAAGTATTTGCCCAAGAATTACATTCTCTCCTAACAGTAGCATAAGCATTTTTCAATTTTGGATCCTAAATGTAGAAGCTACAGAGGTCAGACGACCAGCTATACGTTATGGTGACGTGACGCTTGAGTAAGAGACCGCGTGCGCATCATTACGGCATAACAACGGAGTAATAATGAATTTTCTTCCTTCCTAGCCTATTGCACAATGTTACTACACGCCACTCAACTGCTAACATAACTTAACTAAGTACGTAATACAAAGTAGCTAACGGTTACTTAGATAATTTAGACTGACACATGCATAAATCACTGCGGGTTAGTAAATTGTATAATTGTTAAGTAGTAACTTTCCTTAAAAAGTGCAGTTATTAATAAACATACATTTCGACATGTCGAGTCCTTCTTAACACAACGAAGACAGGGAGAACATCCCCCATATAGCTCCAAACCTCTATGGACATAACCTGTTTCGCTTCATCCACATTTTAAATTAATCGAATTCATTCAATAATAACAATAGAAATCTTCTTTGTATATCGTATGGTCATATGTACGGTCTTAGTTTACACAACAAGTCTTAGCAAAGCTATCGTATGATATATGACTGTGTCACGCACAGCCCCACATAAGGATTCCTTAGATCGTGAGTGCCGTGTTCATAAATATGTAAGTCATTTATTTTCCGTCTTCCGCCCGGCTATCGGTGCCTTCAATTTCCTAGCTCCATGACTACATCTCCGGATCTTCTAATACATCGTGCATATATGAACATTTCTAAACCAAACCTACATCATATTGCTTAGTTTATTTATTTGTTTATTGATCTTATAGAACATCTTGTCACTTACACTAAAAAGAAAAAGAGTATCCTCATAAAACCATGATAATACCCCAAACATTTCGGCAACAATGTCAATTAACCTTTCAGCTGCAAACAAATCACAATTCAGGTGATTATATAGAGAAGTATTGAATGTAGAAAGAATAGAACAGGCGAACGGAGGCTTAGGTTGCAACTCACCCTACAAAAATCTCATCAACGGGTGGATCGCCTGTGCAGGTCGTGCGCACACAGAGCATTTTTGCTACTACAATTATTTGCACACATAATTGTTGGCAAAATAGATGCGATACGTAGAAATACGCACAGTAATAAATTTGACTAGTTGTCGAAGTACATGATTCTTAAATTCTGATACAAGTTGTTGCTTCGCCCTTCACTATTTCATGAAGCTGTCATAATCCCATAAGATTTATCAGCTTCACCAAATGTATAAAGTTATTCATGTTTATCGAACATCCCAACAAAGAAACTAACGTACAGAGTTAAAACTCTCGGCTATCATGATATTACTAGGTATATTACAATTTCTATTATAACTGTTGGAATGCACCGAACTATAGTTTGAAGGCTAACAGGACATTTAAATAGTAGGCAGTAAGTAAATATATAGATAATGTTATACGAAACTTGTAATCTGGATTAAACAGGTTTAAAATTGATCCATGAGAAAATCGAAGTCTTTGAGGCGAGTACTTTGCATTGGTCTGTAATTAATTTCGATATGCTAGAAACGTTCATTTGCCAAAGTTGTATTACTTCCTGATATTGCTCTATACCTTAATGGTTTCTGTCAACTGAATTTTATACATAAACTTAACAACACCTTTGAAATTAATGGTTATTAAACTAATTTTTAAAAGTTATACGGAAAATAATGTAACCATATTACATGTTTTACCAAACATAGTATACAATGAAATATGCTATTTGTGTATAATCTCCGAAGTTAGCAAACTTAGATCCTTAAAAAATATGCAATAAAAGAGATATTTTTTATTGATTATTATTGCCTTTGTCCATAATCGTAAAAATACAGACAGACAAATATTACACTTACATATAAAAATTTGCATAATTATGTTAATCAGCACCACAGTGATGATGATAATGATTATGTACCTAATTTTAGGAATAATTTTGCATATTCTTCATACAGCCGAGCTTAATAAGTAGGTACCAGCGTGTGCATATTTAAAAGAGCAAAAACATCCGGATTCTTTCTATAAACTCAAGGATGGTTTGAAGCTATTGAAAGCTATATCTATACATATGCATACATACAAAAAAATTAAATGAAAGTCTGTTTGTATAACAAAAATAGGTATTTAAATTCATATCTGTTTGTCAGTTTGTCCGACTAATCTCTGAAACAACTGGACTAATTTTAAACAACATTTATTTCATGGTAGATAACTGATGTTATAAGGAGTAACTTATGCTACGTTTATTTTAGAAAAAAATAATATCACAACCTAAGTAACATAGTTTTATTGTCACGCGGGTAAAACCGCGAGCTTGTATTGTATATAATTTTCTCACCCACACATAACTATAGGCACATTAATTTATTGCATCGGTAAACGATACACCAAAAATGTAAACAAGGAAGACATTAGTAGTAGGAAGTGGTCCTATGTGATCATGCATTGGTGTAATGTTATAACTATAAGTACAGTTAGTTACATGTACGTTACTTATTGACGTGCATATTATGCGTAATAAAACCGCTCTCACCTAATTCTTGCGTAAATCTATTGAATCTAAAGCAAATTCTGCGTTTAGGTACTTTTCGTAGCAAGTTTGTAGGGCCGAATAGACTGTCACGTATTTACGTACGTGTATATTTAATTCAAAATGTTTACAGTTTTCTTTATGTTTTTTCTTTATCAATCTGTTCTTCTTTAGAATCATCAGGAAACCGACATACTATGTCTGAGCAGTAATTTAAAGACGTACGCACGTATAGTGCCAGAGACGGCCATGGACCCTTCTGGGATGTCGTTTGAATTTTTAGTTCGATTTTGTAGCTTCCATCTATTGAATTTAGTACGAAACTATTGTGTATAGTTGATAAGTTTTCTCTCTTAACTGTAATTTTTCGAAGAGTTTACTTCTTAATTTTAGGGATTACTGTTAGGAGATATTGGCACTTCGCTGTTGAAATCTCAATTTATAGCTGGAAGAGTATGATAGAACACGTTAAAAATAATTTCCACATCGCATTGATGGGCGTAACCTAACGTAGCCGGCTATCGCATGTCGCTTCTAGAGGTCACGACTACGGTATGTGAGGAAGTAATCAAAGGCCAATCAACTGCCTTAAACTATCGACAGGTTAATTGACCGGGCCGATGTAAAAGAACTGATAAAAAAACAAATGACTATTCAATTTCAGAATTAATGACGATGAGCTAGAGTTAAGCTCTTCATTGTTATCTGTGGTGAAAAGAGAGAGTTTTGATAGTCTAAGACGATGTCGATTATTTTGCAATATTATTAAAAGCAAAATGATTCTTGTCTACTGCATGAGACACTCGACTGAGCTAACGCGTATAAAAAAAATTGGTTAATTCCTGGGTCTTTCTTTAGTAATACATTTTAATTTCAAAAAATTTCAACGTATTATTGTTTTTTAAATTTAAAATGGATTTAAAATGTATGCAAAAGTGAACAGTTGGCGGCGATGGCGCATAAGCGACGACGATTTTTGTCACAAAGTAGCTATTTTTGTGAATGATTCGCATGAGTTAACAGATAGCATTCGTAAACTGCAAAAAATACAAAGGACTCGGTTATCTAACACTGTTGACAGTTTAATTAGTGAGGTACATGGCTGGCTATCGATGTAAAAACATCACCATTTAAGTGTTAAGTCCACTCAATACCAACGTTATTGTATTCGTGTGAAAATATCTTTACCACCTGCATATACATATAATCACCGACAACTTAAGAGGCAATCGTTTACGTAAAATATCCGACCTCATTACAATAAATATTCTTGACAGATAATTTGGTTAAACTGTCAAACTTAAGGTCGGCAACTGATTTCATTATAGCAAAATATTATTGAGAATTTATGTTTCTTCTGAACAATTGAGAAATCCGAACTAAATTGTAATACCAGATTTATTTCAAATTAAAATAGAACACTTTTTGGACAGAGTTTGTAATCCGTTGATCATAAAACCGATAAATCAACAGAATTAAAGCGTAAAAATAATGTAAAGGAAATGTGTCAGTTTCCTTTTCATTATTTTTTAGACTTTTCAAGCATTCTCATATCTTACCATCCAATGATGGTAGATCATAAAATACGAGTAACTGCAGTTATCGGAACGTTATCCGGACGTTATAATAATTTCCACCTAAATTTCATTTGAATTTCTAAGGTATAATTTTTAAACTACACACTGATATTGACTCTTGCCTTAGCTATAATATATTATGGTGAATATAAGAGTCAAGAATTGCCGATCGCGGCAGCAGCGTCGGCAGCATTGTACCGCGTTAAGAAACCGTTTTCCCCGAGCTAAGATTTTCGCAACCTTCGTTGCCACATCAGAGTCACCAAACCAACGCCGGCAAGTCAAGCTACTATATTCAACTAGGTAACCATTGACTCTTATTGTGACTCATAGAAGGGGGTGAATATGTTGTTTATATACATTTGTCTTTAAAGCCGTGGTGGCCTCGGGGTTAGAGCGGTCGCCTGCTACGCAAGTTTACGTTAGTATCGAATTATTCCTTCCCTTATTTTGCTTGTTTAGGTGGTTCCATGTGTCATTTGTTGGCTTGTGCATCTATAACCAAATGATAGGTCTAATGCTCTAAATAACAAATCGATGACGCAAACACAATCTGAATATTTGTATGCATCACATGCTTCGATTCTGAATTCTTTAACTGTCTGTCACTGTCACTCAGACGAATAACCAACGCAACAAGAGTTGGTAAGGCCTCTGTAGCCAATTCGTTAGGTTATGAACGCCAATCACGGGACAGTTTGCCGACCGTGGCAGATCATTGATTGTGTCGGTTTCCGCTGTTAAATTAACTTACTGCGATATTTAATTTTCGTTTAGCTTTATGAAATGGGCAAGGTTGCATGGTCTCTTGAAAGAATTGTAATTTCAAATCAAAATAACTAGGCCGTCTAGACCAAAAAAAAGTATATTTCCTGTGTGTCAACAAATTGTTATATCTTTTTGATTGTCTGCAGTGTACAAATGATGTACAATGTTATAGTTGCTATGTTATATTGCTGTAACCATTACAAAACGTTTGTAGTACGCGTACATTACTTGCGTATGATGGTGTCTACGTGAATTGAATATAAGTAATAACTTGATCTGCCTCACGTATTCCCCAAAATGAAGAAGTGTAACATTCTACATGTACAAGAAGTAAGATAGTTGCTTTAACCCTTTCTTTGAGTCCTTAATAAATTAAAAAAATTGAGCCGTGGTAGCCGTCTGGTTAGAATACTCGCCTGCTATATAAATGACGAAATTTAAAATCTAGTTGTGCTTACTAATGGAATTTTTGCAGTGATTACATACCACGAGCTTTGTGGTAAAGACCTGCATATGTCTAAGAATAAATTCAAAGATGTAGGTGCCTAAAACAGTGGTGGACTCACTATAGCGCATCACGTGAACACTAAATCGTTTTCGGGGAAAAGTGGGTGTTGTTACACCTCAGCTTACCCCTACGGGGACCCTTAAGGATGGCGTAACCCTAATATATTTTTTGTTGTTTATTGTAATCAAATCAATTCATTAAGTAAACGTCCCATAACTTTTAATACATGTTCGATGAAAGCGCTCATACGTGTATTTTACATAATGCAGTGACATTTAGTGGGACATGTTAATTTTATCACACCCGTGTGTAAGTGTTACGCTTGTAAACAAGAGGGGATCACGTGACGTTGCCACACACCCGCATCAAACAACTTACGATGGTTACGTCACTCTGTGAATGCACACGGAAACGCACACGCAAAATGTTTTACCGAATTTTAATGTGTACGTAGTGTTTACTAGGAAGTAAACGGTTCTATTTGCATTGTTTCACAGCTATTCGTAGGCATTACGATTATGTGAGTGTTTAAGAAATGTATGAGAAATTTATGTAGTCACATAATAAACCCTTTAATTTAATAAATAAGGTACATCAATTACAATTATAAATATATATAAAGTATCTAGTATATGACGTATCTACACATCTACGTTATCTGTCCATACATACGCGTTCCCTTATTGACTGACTCACATTATCCGTATCACTTACTAGACACTATTAATGGTAGGTATTAAGAATTCACGCAATTAACATAACAATAAAAATTAAGTATATACTCGTACAAGAAAATAAAAATATAGTAAGATGTGTAATGCAAGGTATTGAGGAGCCATCAGGATGTCTGTAACAAAGGTCGCCGGCGTCCGGCTCGTGAGGTCATCGGCGTGCGAACACGTGGTCGCTTTTTGCTTTCCGATGCTCTACTACACCGTGTTATACTATCGTCTCGCTTCTTCAAAGTATCCTTATTTGATTAGAATTCTTACAAACTACTTTCAAATCGTCAGGACACAAAAATACACTGTATATGATTATAAATGGTGCCATCGGTTGCGGAAGGTGGGTACTCTTTTCAAAATTATTCATAATAGCAATAAATGGAATTATACTGCCTCATATCTCTTCATACTCAACAAACATTTGGTCAATTACAGCTTATTTGAAACTTAGATATATACAGACATTGATATATATTAAGGCTCTACATTAGCTGAACTTAAAACTCCACTACAGGTCGTTACACTATAACATTGCCTCTTCCATGTTTTCACTTATAATAGGGTTCAATGGAAATTATTTGCCACTTCTAAGTCAAATTAATATTTTAAGAAGAAAGTGTGTGTATGTACTTAAGTCATATTTCATCATTGAAAGATTCTTGAATAGGCTCAATTCTCTTATCAGTATTTGGCTAACTGGGGCCCCACATTAACCTCTTATAGTAATTATAGTTTGACTATGATTATGACACAGTCGTATATGACGTGTATAAGTCTGTCACTGTCACACAGTCAAACTATCATAGCAATGACTATTAAAAGGCTCCTGGAGGAATGACCTAAAGTCAACTCCGAATGAACCTAAGATTTAATATACAGCTGTGATAAGTAGATATCGTTGTTATGATAAACGTAGCTATGTTTTGTTTTTGTTTTCCGTTAACCTTTTCATTACAACATCACATGACTCCGTAACCTTGGGTTTTCGCATGCATTTAAATAGATCCTATCATAATTCAGTTACGCATGGACATCGTTATAAAGATGTTGTTTTGGTAATATAGTGTTTGGAATATATCCGCTTGATTGAGATTATTTGAATGCAAAATAATTGGTGGTATATCTTATAAACATGAAAAAAATATATAACAGTCTTTTGATTACATACATTTTCCTAGGTTTATTTATTTTTATATTTACTAAATATTTATACTAATTATTATAGAAACTATCTTAAAGTTTACATTCGAAAATCATGGTAGCGCGTTGATGTCTTTTTGTGGGAAGCAAGCGACATATTCCACGTGTTCATAATGAATGAAGCGGTTTTCTGTTTAAAATATTGTGTGCATACTTTTTAAGAGTTGTGAGTTATGCCAATAGTAGGGTTAGTCAGACAGCAGTAGTTATGTCGTAGTAAGTATTAGGTATTTCAAGTTTAGTTCCAAACAGCGCGGACGTATTGACATAGAACTTTCACATATCTAAATATATAAGTCAAACACTGACTGACTGACTGACATAGTGATCTATCAACGCAAAGCCCAGACCACTGGACGGATCTTGCTGAAATTTCGTATTCAGGTCAGATGTTATGACGTAGGCATCCGCTAAGAAAGGATTTTGATTAATTCTACCTCCAAGGGGATAAAATAGGGGATGCAAGTTTGTATGAAACTAAATGTACGCGGGTGAAACCACGGGGCACGGCTAGTTGGCTACTGATTTGTTTTATAAATATTCATAATATTATAAAAGTTATACCATTACTTGAGTGTTATATAAAATTTCCTTACTGAGATCTTCCCATGAACTGTGAAGGTCAGTCAGAAACATACTTTTGTAAATATCGGTGAGAGAGATTAGCTTTGGACCACGGGTCATTGTTTGTCTTTAATACAGGGATAATGATTAATTTAAATTAATTATGACAATTAGTATGCAAGAAAAGCTACGTTTAAAATTCATTTGTCGTACCTGATTAGAGTGAAATTACCTATACATTTTATTTAATAAAGCACGTCAAATTAATTATACAATCTATTGAGCATTCTTTTCTGAAGAGGTTTATCAACAATCGAAATAATGACAAAGTCAAATTGTAATTTTAATCTATACATCTATACAGATAAATAAATTGAAGTGTCTGTTTCTAATTCCAAAATAACACTTTTTCACTAAATGCATATGAAAGTACACACGCTACTGACACTTAAAAACCAAGATTAAAAAAAATTCTCTGTCTGTTCGTCTGTCTGTCTGTATGTATGTCTGTCTGTCTGTCTGTATGTATGTCTGTCTGTCTGTCTGTTTGTTCCGGGTAATCTCTGAAACGGCTGAACCGATTTTAACGGGACTTTCACTGGCAGGTAGCTGATGATTCAAGGAGTAACTTAGGCTACTTTTATGTATCAAAAATACTAGGGTTCCGCGACAATAAGAACGAAACTAAATCTACGCGGCTGAAACAGCGGGGCGCAGCTAGTTGTTTAATACAAATGTGTGTACAAAAAACTGCATTAATGGTAAAAAATATTTTGGTATACTTCTAAAAAATCTTTTGCTAGACGTATCTCATACATTATCAAGACAAATCAATCAAACGTACTTATAATAATGTTAAACTATTATAGAGCAATGACCCTGTCCTTTTTATATGGTACTTAACTAATGATAGAGTGTTACAAATTACTTCAGGTTTTTGGAGTCTTTTTTTCATTTCTATGAAGGTGACATATCTATCTACATTTGTTAAGTACTTATCACGTTCGGTATTATTATTTGTATGCTTATGTCTATGATACAAACATTACATAAATACTACAAACTCACCTCTTAATATACTAGTGGATGCCCGATTTAATAATGTGAATAAAGGTTGCCAAAGAAATATTATATAGTATAGCTGTTCACCCGCGTAGATTTAGTTTCATCCTTATTGTCGCGGAACACTAATATTTTTAACAAATAAAAGTAGCCTTATAAACATCAGCTACCCTCCTATGAAAGTCCCGTTAAAATCCGTCCAGCCGTTTCAGAGATTACCCGGAACAAACAGACAGACAGACAGACAGAGAAAAATTTTAAAACTTGGTTTTTCGGTGTCTGTAGCGTGTACAATTTCATATGCATTTAGTGAAAAGCTGTTATTTTGGAATTACAAACAGACACTTCAATTTTATTTATCTGTATAGATAAGTAGTCTTTTTATCTTTTAATAATAAGTGGTCTTATAAATGTGAATAATAATAATAATACATGTGTTATCCAGGTACAGCCATCCTAAAGATAGGTAGATATCTCTTCCTTGCAGTAGCGTTCTCTCTTAACTTAATCCTAAAGCAGATATTAACCGATATTTGAGCCTCACATAAGAGTCTATTCTTTGCTAATCGCATGAGTGTTGTGGTAACCTTCCCCGACGAACAATGGGCGTCGGAATTACTTGAGTATCCTCTGAGGAGAGATTAAGTATTACAAGGTGCTGATATGGTAGGAGTGAAGAATTGGAATGGACCAATTAAGAACTTTTTGAGATTACACATATGTTTTATTTATTTACTAGCTGTGCCCCGCGGTTTCACCCGCGTAGATTTAGTTTAATGCTTTATATCACGATAAATGTAGCCTAAGTTACTCCTTGAAACATCAGTAATCTGATAGTGAAAGTCCCATTAAAATCCATCCAGCTGTTTCAGAGATTACCCGGAACAAACAGACAGACAGACAGAGAAAAATTTAAAAACTTGGTTTTTTAGTGTCAGTATCGTGTATACTTTCATATGCATTTAGTGAAAAGCTGTTATTTTGGAATTACAAACAGACACTTCAATTTTATTTATTTTGAATGATTTTATTTTATTCAATCTCTATTGTACACACACACCATTTAAAATAATATAAAGTAAATGAAAGGATACAGTTTAACGCGATCTCTTACCAGCAACCACGGGGTGAGATAAGATGTGTCCTACGTATTTTGTTAGATTGATAGTTGATAGTTTGATTATACTTTATAAAGGCATTAGGACCCAAAGCGAATAAATCATTTTAATTTGTTTATTTTTTGATGTTATAACTATTTCGTTTTTATCTACTAAGGCAAGTGGTTACGAACATAAATCACTGGATATACAAGGCTGGTGTTTCAACCAACTTTAAACAAAGTGGTAATTACTTTAAGAAATTAATCGTAATGCCTCATGATGCATAAGGTATAAATAAATGTAGTTTTTATTTTATAATTAGGATGTTGATAATAATGTCATCATTAAACTAATATAATTAATGTTGATCACACGTCGCATCCAAGTTTTGGTCAGTTGCGTCACCGACCTTGTCCAATATATTTGTGGGTAACGATATCCATTTTAAGTATCCCAACTCCTCGGTCACGTATTGTTACCAACCGATAACCGAACACTTTCCCTTCAACTCTATATATCAGAGATATCGAGGTTACTGACAATTTTTTTATTATGACATTGATTGACAGCTAATTCTTGTTTGTTTATTGTTGTTATTGTACGTTATAAATGTAGTATTCTGACAGCAACAGCATGTCCAAGTTATTTGTATTCCTTGTAAACCACTTTATTTTTCTATACTTATAGATTTGTTTATATTGAATAGGATCCGATACTACTACACCGATCGTGAAAATTCTTTCAGCAATGGATAGCTACATCATCAGCGAGTAACATAGGCTATATTTTAACTCCGTACTTCCACGGGAACGAGAACTACGCGGATGAAACCGCGTGACGTCCGCCAGTATTTTACAATCTCGTGTTACTAGTAACTGTTGATGAGGATTTCATTTTAGCTTATCTAATCAAATTTAAAAACAAACAGGCAGAAAGGTCAAAACTATTATTTAGGGTCCCAGGGGTTTCCTCAAAATACAGAGAATTAATTCTCAATATTATGAATGACGTACCAACCATGAAAAGTCCCATATTTGTATAATTATATATTTTTGCAATGTATAATACAATTTTAATATCTTGAAGTGCATAAAGTCGTTTCGAAACTATTTAACAATAATTTAGTTAAACGATAATTGCATGTTTCCTTAAAGTGTACTTTTATGATAATTTTGTAATATCTGAATAATATGCAAGTAGCAATAAGCAATCAACTTATTGCAACATTAATAAATCATAAGTATTAATAGCCTCCATTAATCCGGATTGGGCTTATTCAACCTCGGTTTTCACGAAATTTACTTAATTATAACAAAGCTGTTTCAGAAGAGTTACAAAGTAGAACAGATAAACTTTCGCATTGGAAAGATTTGATTGTTTTCATTGAATAGGCTCCGAAACTACTAGACCGACCTTGAAAATTCTTTCAGAAATGGATAGCTACATCGTCAACGAGTAACATAGGCTATATTTTATCCCCGTACTCTCACGGGACGGGAACTTCGCGGGTGAAACAGCGTTTTATACGCTAGTAAAAATATAAAAATAAATATTTTTCTTGATCATAGTCTTGAAACTATGGGTATAGACCGAAAAAGTAATATGTAGTTATTCATCGAAAGAAAATATAACTTTTAATTTATTGTTGACTATGGTGTATATTATATTGACGGTCATATTTTACTTGCATCTTCAATATTCAATAATTATCGTAGTCGCAGTAGCATTGAAGGATGCTTGATTATATGTTTATGTGTTTATTACTTGGCCATAATCAAATTATCAACAGTTAAAATAGAAATATTCGTACATTGCTAATTTAAGAGCCGGATATTTTGGTGTCCATTTGGTAAAACATGTCGCGTATTAACGTTACGTTGATTATTTAAACGGTTGATACAATATTAACGACTACGAAAGGGACAGCTCCCGACTAGAATAAGAATAGTAAGGCCTTAATTGAGACATGTAGACACGCCTGTATCCCATGGGGGTAGGCAGAGACCACCCTTCACCACATAACTCTTGATTCATCCACATTCATTTCTTCATGCACTTCCTACGGTAACCGAAGGTATATTCGGAAATGCTTAATCGATTTAAAAATTCTTACATTAACATTTTAATGCACATAAAAATATACACTGACTATAAATATATTATTATATATACTGTACTAACCAACACGATATTATCGCACTTAAGTCAATCCATTTATGTATTAGAAAGTATACTTATATTCTTCCTCAATCGTCCAATGACCTATAAAAGGACTGGGATCGGAAGACGGAAGACTAAAGCCTTATTAAAAGCTATCATTACTTGTTGACCTAGCGGTTCGAGGATCGTAGCAGTCATTAAATATAAGTATTGTCTTTACATCCAAGGTTTAAATACAACACTTACGAGAAAAAAATATTTTCAAGATGGTGTATGTAGGCGTATAAATATATTAAATTTTAAATTGGGTTCATGGCTAGATTGTTATTAATATTAGCTTAACAATTATGCAAACTGTGATATGATGTATATTGAAATAAAATATCCAGATCTCTTGCCAGGTTCTTGTCAGAAAAAGCAACCTACCGAACTTGGTGGTAGCATGTATAGTCCTGTATAATTATGTCATTCTGACGATTTGGATGTACCTACTTTGTAAAAAGTCTAATTGAATGCAGAAGATATTTTTGACTTTGACTTTGATCCAAAGTGGGGGGTCAACTATGATCGTTTCAAACAGCGCATAACTTCTTGTTTCTCCCCGAGCAGAGTAAGTAAGCTACCAACAAAAAAAAATTATCAAGAGACTCCAATTCCAGTAAGAAATCTACTTGATTGCACTAAAAAGCCCTTTTATGCAATAGAGATCAGATTTCTCTACATTTAAGAATAATATGAGTTGAAAACCAACCATTAAGTCATTTTTAAAATGTTCCAAAATAACAATTTTGAATAACTTAAACTACACTTAAGTCAGTGTATGTGAGAGTATTGAGCGTATGTAGAGAGGTGAAACCATTCTAAAATGAATTGTTGTGCAAATTAGACGGTTTATCAAATTTTTGTTTTTACTTTCTATAGGTGACTCGACAAACCTTAGAAACCATTATTATTATTATCATTTATAGTGCGACACAGTTATTACAAAAGATTTCTAAAGATTATTGATGATTTTGAACTCCTATCTGGTTGAAAACTTTAAATAGAACTAAAAACGTACGTAGGAAAATATATCTTGAAAAACTAATTGGTCATAATTAAACATCGTGAACTTGATCGTAATAAACCAGATGTCTGTATTCCCTATAAGTGAGAGTCCCGTTCCCGTTTTTTAAATTGTTATATATTTGTCGGTACCATATTATATTCTTTCAAATGCATTTAGTGAAAAGTTGTATTTTGAAATTACAAACCTATACTATAACATTTTTATCTGTGTACATTGTAACAAAAAATACTTCGTATGTGGTTGACAGACAGTTTTCTATGTAGAACACTTTGCAGCTTATACAACTCGTGCGCTGTTTTGCATACATTATGCATAGTCGCTATAACGTGTGTCTGGAAATTAAATAAATATTACAATTCATCCCCCTTATTACAAAACATAGACTAAGGTAGTCCTTGGTTATAGAGTAACTCTATGATTTTAGTCCGACTTTGGTCTAATCTTCGTTTAAACCATGTTTTATATTTAGCGGGCATAATGTTCATTTTATTAAACAAATCACAATAACCTTTGTCTCATCTCGAAGTCGAACTCAACCCTGAACTGTAGGTAGCTAAGGTCAAAGATTTCAAAGAGATTGAATCAACTCTATGTAACATTGTATTCGTAATTGTTTCATATGTATGAGTTGTGCCCCGCCTATGTATTATGTATGATTAACTTTTTACACAATGTCAATGACATAAGCCGAGAAAGTATAGAATCAAAATAAATGCACACAGAGGGCCAGCTCCCTATATTCGTCGGGAATTGTCTAATTAACTTATAGACAAGGACGTCCTAAGTATTATGAATTTAGCTGGGCTAATACATGTCGATATTAACTGACGCCTAGACCCTCCAAGTAAGTTCATTGTGTATGAGCGGCCTTTGTGTGTGTATTTTTTGTGGTACAGATGTGTAACCGGTACTATGGTTAAAAATGAAAGCACTCTTGTGGCTAGACGGAGGCTTAAGCTATGCTTCCGTATTTTTTCCATATATGTATAGTACAGATCAAGTTACATACGACGTTATTGCTATGAAGTGTAGTGTAAATGTAGTTGGCTGAGGTATAACAACACTTTTCCTCTCGAGGGCAAAACGTAGGTTAAGCTGCAATATCTGGAGCTGCAGAGTCTGGGTGTACTGCCAATGAGACAACAATGCAGATACCCATCCGAATATACGGTTTATATCGTTATTAACATTATGTTTAATAAATAATCATATAAACTTTTTGTCTTAGCAAAATCTGGGCATATGTCGACACCTTCCGCGAACATTTTCATTTATACAAATGGCGAAATTATTATTTTATCGTTCGTAAGGTCTATAAATTAGGTAACCCAAATAAAAGTATATTAGCTCACCAGGTACAACTTTCTCTTATTTTCGCTATAACAACAAGCTAAATAAGTCGACCAACCAAGCCAATAAATTAATCAGAACTGATTACGACTATTAAATCATTTAGCCGGTAGTTCAGTGACTCGAAATAAATAATTACACAAGATTGATGATTCTGCATGCATATTAAGCAAATATATACATTACATTACTACATTAAGTATACATTATCTACGTATAAAAAATAAAAAAGTAACTAATTTGTGCTAGAAGTTGAAAGTCACGTGAGGGTAGGGTATAAAACTTAAGAAGTAATAATATCATGTCTAAATATAAAGCACAAACAAGTTTAGAGAAACAAGGAGACATATCTGAATTTAAATACTTAATTAATCACACGAATGGTCTCAATTTCTCATAATGCAGGTTTAGTATATTTTCTTTTGAGGTACGTAACGATCATTTTTGGTAATATACTTACCTTTTATGTTTATCGTTTCTTTTTGCGTCATCTGTTTAAGCAAAGCGTATTAAGAACTTCTGAACTTTGACGTTTCATTTTTGTACCGTAAAATTAAATGGCGATGCTATGAAGTTCTTAATATGCTCTGCTTAAACCGATGATGATAGACCCCTGTTCCTTATCCTCACCTGTTTTTTTATGAAAATAAATATAATAGCTACATTAATCTCAACTGCAATATATTGTGTATACGCCGAAGGTTTGCAAGCAGTAATAATAAAATACCGAACCGTTTTACATGCTAGTACCTACCTATCATTATACTGCACAAGACAAAATTTAAACGATAAAGGTCATACCAAAATAAACACGAACATGCTTAATGTTCGGGAGTTATGTTAAATATGAGTTAGGTATACAAATTAACAAATGAAAAATATGTTCAGTTCCTTATGGAATAATTTTATAGGGGCCATTAATACTATAGCCAGCAGTATAATAAAAAGATCCTATCTAATATGCTATACACTAAACATATATTCCTTTAATGAATAGTGAGCTGTCTGAAAAAACACCATAGTTGTAGATTACATGTCTTTGGCCCAATATTATTATGATAACAGGCATCTTTGAAATCTAACGGGACGTTGTCTTGTTATTAGACTTTTAAGGATCTACTATCTAACTATTATTAGACATTTAAAGATGTTATATTAGGGCTTATCAACCCAATAAACGTACAGCTGTAATTAATCGAGCCACACTATTCGATTAAGCTAACGAAATGCTTTAATTTGTTCCAGGTTAAGGAGAAGTATACTGCTCCTTGCAGTGGTAGCACTCACACATGCACAGAAAAGCAAGGACGACAGTATACAGGCTGTACCGAGCGACTTGCGTCGAGTCGTCAGTGAGGCCCTGGCCTTAGAGAGGAGGTTTCTACAAGGCGCTAGCGATGCGTAAGTTTTGCAGTGATTATTACACCATGAGCTTAACGGTGAAGGATTATATCGAGAAGAAACCTATACAAGTCTGAAAATATATTTAAAGATATATATAGTGCCTGAACGGCGATGGACTTAGCGTCTGTTACGTTGGCACTTTATCATCTTCGCCTTACCTTTTTGTTGCCCTTCTGGTGAGCATATTGCGTTTTATTTGGTCTCTTTTTGTAATATCGATACAATAAGTTGTATATAACATGGTAACAAAAAAATATTATTTTGTGTCTAGTTCTTATTTTAACCTTCTTACGAACCTGTATGTTTTGTGCTATTTTTATAATTAAATCAAGCGACATTAACTTTAACATTCAGAATACAAAGTGAATTTAATCGTAATATTTAAATTACAAAAAACGTGATACTGGGAGACACAGATAGAGAAAAAAATTCACATTCTTTCTTTTATAATATGCATTTAGTGAAAAGCTTGTTATTTTGGAATTACAAACAGCCACTTCAATTTTATTTATCTCTATAGATTGGTACTCACATAAAGAAATTACAATAAGTTATTATTGTATATCTGTTAAACCTTGCAAACCTGTCTCATAGGTATTGCAAATCACAGGACATAGAAAGACGTTTCCTGTTGAAATTTCGTCATTCAAAAACAATACAGACGCCCTTAACAGACTGGCAAACATTAAGTCACATCAAATGTGACACACTCAAAAAAAGTGATTATTAATTATTCTGAATATGCTAATTTGCACCTTACCCCTATAATGTTTGCATTATCTACCTGGCACACAGTTGTATGTATTATATCAATTCAAATCTCGTATTCAAACCTTTGTACATTTTTAACGCTTGTTGACTGGCCTGGAGGCCTATACAAAGTACATTCACTTCGCGCTTGCGAATTGAAGCGATACTAAATGAATGGGAATGACATATGTCACGTGTCTGATTTATGACATTTCCATATATTTTGTATCGTTTCTATTGGAGCAAGCGCGAAAGAATGTTACTTTGTCAACAGGCCCTGTATAGTTACGCCCCTGTCCACTCATTCGAGGATCCTTCCTAGAAAGTTCTCCTCAGTAAAAGCAACCTTCCGAACCTGGCGGTAGCATTATAATCCTGTATAATCATGTCATACTGACAATTTGAAAGTACTTTGTAAAAAGTCTAATCGAATAAAGATATTTTTGACTTTGACTTTGAGAGAGTCAAGAAGAATATTCCAAACCACCATAGCTCATTCATCACATAGAACAAGGGTAAAAGTACGTTCTCTCAAAGGTTATTGAAGTCAATAACCTTTAAAGTGAAATAACTTTGACTCTGCGTGTCCTTGTGGTATTCAACTACCACTGTAATTAACTTTTGCTAAGAAACCAGTTCTGAAATCGTGTCAAACATAAAAAGGTCAGTTTCGGTAGGTGACTGACTATATCATAATGTGTTTCAGCCTAGTTAATAATACCTGAGATCGAGGATATTTTATTCCCCTACAGCTTAACAATGTGCCTCTGCTTTACTTGCCCGCTGAATCTTCCTCACCAAAAAAATAAAGAGCGAGAAGTTAATAGACATTTTAAGTATTGACTTGGTGCGGTAACGAGTTTTATGCACTCATTCATTTCCAATGAGAGCCGTGGTGGCCTCGGGGTTAGAGCAGTTGCCTGCTACGCAAGCGACGCAAGTTCAAATCCCAGCGGGGCCTGTACCTATGAGTCTTTCTAAAAACTTATGTGCAGTGATTTCACACCACGTGCTTTACGGTGAAGGAAAACATCGTGAGGAAACCTGCATATGACTGAGAAATAATTCAAACGTATGTATAGTACCTGAGACGGCGATGGACTCATCCTCTGTCACGTTGGAACTTAATCATATTCGGTGAAATGTGGGTGTTAAAAATTACAACACCTCTGCCTACCCCTGCGGGGAATACAGGCGTGAGCATATGTATGTATGTTCATTTCCAAAAAACAAATGGAACATGAAAACTGTGATTTTAATGTTTGTAATGGTATCCTCAGGCATAATTGCACATCAGAAGAGGACGAGGCAAGCAGCACCCCATGTCCTCCGAGCAAGTACAGGAGTGCCAGCGGCGAGTGCAATAACGTGAGGCACCGTCCTTGGGGCCGGAGAGGCGATGTCTTTCTCAGGCTCATGCCGCCTAATTACGCTGATCGTAAGCATAGTTATTACTTCTTCTTATACCTATAATGCACTTAAAACACCATTGCAGGGACCCACTTTAATCTAGCTCCGAAGTTCTCAATCTCTGCTTAACGATCATTTGCCCTCTGGTTGATAAAATTATAGGCAACGTTCTCAAAATCGGGTAGCTGAAAGAGAACTAGTTATTCAGTTAAGGCACTGGTAAGGCGCTATGTGGACCAAAGTAAGCTTGGAATTACATTTGTGGTCCTATTAGGAATTTGCCAAATATAACAATGCTTGAGTAACTACATTGATTATAATTCTGAATAAGTACGTATAAAGTACCTAACCTTTAAATGAATGCTAAAGTACTATACCACAGAACCTCATACCACGTAGTGTTTCGCAAATAATCGCCACGACATTGGCTGTTAAGTTGGGCCAACATAGGTCTCTAGGCATGCTTATGCCAATCTTTTTGGTTGGTCTTATTGGCCAATGTCTAGAAGTTAAACAATCAAACACGAACGCCATTGACCCCATTCTAGGGATGTCCTACATTTACGTGAATGTCATCAACATTTCAGATTCTAATTGTACTCGTAGGTGCGAGGTTGGATTACCTAAACCTTCCAATTATAAATCTGCATTGGTTGTCAATGAGGTTCGTCACGTTATTTATCACTTTTAACGGTAATAACAGAGGCGAGCTTAACGTATTACTTAAATATTTGCATATTTTAATTAAACATTTAGACATTTCCGCAATACCGACTAATCTCAGAGTTTCTACTTGCATTCCACGCACACGTGTATGCTTACCGTAATATAAAACAGTAAATTTAAACGTGTGTGTACTAGAAGGTACAGGGACAGACTAGACACTCAATAATCAGTTTTTCTTGTGATTGTACATATTTCGCAGCTTTAAAACTCGTAAAATATGCTCATAGCAACCACATTCGGTGCGGCGTTAATAGAAGTCTTACAGCTGACCGAAACTAGATCTAGTTAAAACTGCCTGAGGTCACTTTGAAATTGAAAGTCACGATCACGACACAAGGCGGCTTTATGATATAATACTTTCAAATCTTAAAGTAGAAGCTATTTATGATCCGGCAATACTCGAACATGCCTATTGATTAGAACGTGTTTCTCTTTAGAAAACAGTATTTAAGTAAGAAATTATTAAAGGCTTTATTAAGTAAGCTGTGATTTTTAATAGATTTATGAATATTAAATTTCACTCAGACGTTTTGTCGATATGATCAAACTTCTTGCATAGGTTCCTTTGTTTCTTATTAACAAAAAACACCCACCCTTTTGGTAGTAGATTTGATCCCAAACTGTAGATATAGTATAGTGTAACATTATGTATACAAAGAAACACCCACTTACAATTAAATAAATATATATTAAGATGCCAATGTAATGTGACAGATGATGTGTCTGTTACGGCCTCTAAGGCTGCTGAGGCGTATGATAATTAATGTAACAAGCTTTGAGCTTTTTAGACAATTTCATCATAACTTAAGCCTCATTAAAATATCTTGTATCGAACTAAACCTCTGTAAGCAGTGATGAATTATGATGGATGTCTTAATTTTTAAAGATGAATGAACGCCCAACAGACTTTCTATTTAAGTGGGTGTGATAAGACACGTGTGATAAGGTGATAATGTGTGACGCTCCTGTCATTATGATAGAGAGTGAGTTTGTAACGTGGAATTTATTTTTAATTTCAATACTAAACATTACCGAGAAGAAGAAGAATAATACCTATGCAACGTAGTGTGAAAGATGATATGGATAGAAATGGGGTTAGAGATATGATGACTGATAGAGAGAAATGGTAGAGGACAAACAATGCTCCGATCTCTAAGGGTAATAATAAAAGATAATAATAAATAAAAGTATATGGGATGAGAAAGAATAAAATATGAAGGTGTATTACTAAGTTTCTCCGCGAAGATCCCAAAAACGGTTGGCATAGATAGATGTAACGAACCGTATTTACCTTCCATCTGTTGTAAATGTTTCCAGTCTTGATTCCATTTTGTATCAATGTGAGCGTTGACCTTGAAATTAGAAACCTATATTTGCAGGACCACTGTATAATTATTTTGCACTAAGTTTAGAGATTGCAAAAGACAATTGATCCACCATGACACTTAATTAGTCTCTAATAAAACAGTAATTTGTCACACTCAACACGAGGAAGAAATACAATAGAAATGTTACCAACATACAATTTCTTGTATGATTAATAAGAACTTTTGCAAATACACTGGCAAGGGGTCCGTATGTAAGTTTCCTCACGATATTTTCCCTCACCGTGAAGGGACAAATCATTGACTGAAATAAAAAAAATGCATGCTATCACACTTATTCACTCCTTCAAGACTTCTAAAACTTCACGGTCACTTCACACCACAAATAATTATAATAACGTATAAACTCGATAGCTATAATCACATAACTAATAAGGGTATATTTATTTTGGATATGATGGTAAATCAGAGAATTGTTGACACTCCGGTATAACACACTAATGGGTATGGCATCATGTTAGCAATTAATTGCGAATAGGTATAATTACAATACTAAAATAACAGCTTTAGGATCCGGCTCGTCGCAGTTTGCTTAAACATCGAAACATATCATTATTTTACCTTCAACAAGTAGAGCGATTGCAAAACGTAGATAGTAGCCATCATCTTTGAATCAAACCCAATCACCCGTGGAACTGAGAAATAGGTATTTGGATTGAAACATACAATTACATCGGCTGGGGAGAATGACGATAGTTTTGCAACGCCAGCCGAGATTGCACTGCAAATAGGTACTACAATACATTGTAGACGCCTATTGTTCGACTAAATCAGTTGTAAAATACTCTCGTATTTTAGACAGTTTGATAAGCAGTGTGACACTTGCTTCGCTCATACTTGCAGTTTGGTACCATTCTGAAGGCAGTTATGTTCAACTAACAACCGTTTTCAATATTCTATTAGATTCATCTATCATTTAGGTTACTAGAGATAATCAAATCTATAATTTTGTCCTTACTTCTCGCTTGTTACCATTATTATATAATTGATTTCGTTTTGTATTTATTTATTTGAACTTTATTAACTAAAGTACATAGGTGCTCTTATTGCTTTACCATTTTCTACGAGTCAACCACTATGATAGAATTTACATAGGAGTGATTTGTTGAACGATATTTTAAGTAGGTATATCATTTGACAGTTCCCTTGGTAGGTTACAAGCTTGCTTTAGTAGACTATATAGATTTAATTATTATTAACCTTTTTTATAACTTCCATATGTTCAAATATGAATGGAAAGATTGCATCATAAGCACCAACAAAAGAGCAGAGCTGGTGATATCATTCAGAAAGCCTTGCCTTACAACTTTTGTTTTAGAAAACAATCCATTATATTGTAAACTTGACTTTCTAGCTCTTAAGTGTTATGTCCTGGTATTGCCAAATATTCTCATATGATACCTATTATTTTTAGTAGGTCGTTGAGATTTATGTTCGTTTTTATTCAGCATTAACGTATGCAGCTCGTCATTTTGGTAACGTGTCTGATGATTTTGAAGCGTACGTAGTCAACAGAAAATAAATATTCGTGAAAATCTATTTATATTAATTAGCCTTCACGTTCCACATCGGTATCCGAAGGGGTGTAGGGCAGGGATAAGAGCATAATGGGATCTCCCATTTGAAATTGCCCTATTTGGAGCTGTTAGACATGGGTCAGTACGTCCAGCTTCCACCTTACAGAAGCTACCTTAGTGTAGTATTGTGTTCCTGTGCTGTGTAAGGTCGTGAGTACCCCATGAGGGGTGAGAGGAGGCTCTGTACTAGCTATAGTAGGACCCTTAATTTTCTTACTATTTTGACACAGTGATTTCATTCTTTATAAGGTAGGCAATGCACGAGTGACACTCTGGTGTTGATCGTGTTCATAGGCTGTAGTAGCTGATAACAATCAGGCGGACTTATGAGTCCCTGTCTCTCACACACACGTCGAATATTCGCAGATATATCCAGATTCATAACGCAATTTTCTTCAACGATCAATAAATAATATTCATAATTTGGTTATCAGGTATATCCCAACCAGTGTCAGAGCCTCACATGCCGGAGCCATCGCTGGCAGTGAGAGCAGCAGCACAACTGACACCAGGAGCTGATCATGATTTCGTCACCAGCATGCTGGCAGCCTGGGGACAGGTCCTCATGGAAGATCTCATTGCCACCGCTAATGGGAATAAGGTTTGAACATTTTATTTATTTTACAGTTTCCGCCTGCAGCAATGCTGGTATTTGTACCGTATGCCTTATACGAGTATATAATTCTATTTGAAATATTGATGAAAGTTTTATGAAATGTAGGTGTAGTTCCGAAGTTTACGTCTCACGTACACAATTTTCCTCTTTGTTATAAACATTTGTAGTAACGGGAGCTAAAACACTCTCAGAGTGTAAAATATTTCGAATAATATTTGGTTATTTTGGATAGATGGATTGTTAGAGACAGCCGTAGGACATGATTTTGAAGTGACCCCTACAAAAACCAGTTGTCTAAACATTGTTGTGTATCGCTTCCAAAAACACTAAAATCGAGCTCATAAATTTGCCAAGCCCTGATTATGATCATTTTAATTAAATACGTATTTCATATGAATTTGTTAGACCTTCCAACCTTACCAACCAAGATAAAAACTTATTCGTCTGCTTACTAGTCGATATGAGTAAGAGATTCCCAACCTTATCATATTTCTCCGAAAACATTAGTCACTTGCATACATTCATTATTTTTACACCTGTATTCCCCGAAAGTGTAGACAGAGATGAATAAATTATTAGTGAAACGTTTCAAAGGAATTGTGATCTCACATCCAAAATATCCTCTTTCGTATACTCGAAGTCCAAACAACATGTGACCAAATGAGTCACGGCTATTAGAGATTTCTTGTTACATCAAACGAATCGATTAAGTTGTTAGAATCGCCGCTTAGATTCACACATTGCATCGGTACTTGAAGGACAGCGGACGTACTTTTTGTTCACAAACAACTGGTGATGTCGCAAGCTATGTAGTGGATGTGTTTACTATAATCAGGTCTCTAGGGCTACCAAAAATTATACCCACATTATTATATGATAAAAGATGACATTTTTATCACACAACAACAAAAAAATAAATCAAACTTCTACTGAATTACATTTCAGTCGCGAGCAAAATGATGGATTCTTTAATTGTAATTAAAAAACATTTTGTATATTTTTATCCCATAGCGAATTAAAAAAGTATTATGTATTGATACCCGGTTTAATAATTTTATTTGATCAGTTCATACATTGTTCCTACCTATGTTCACATCGCAAGGGTATTAAGTCTATAGTTATTACAACAACAACTGTTAAGCTGCGTAATAAATCAATTTTAAAATTTTATATTGCACTCAGTAGCTTGGTTATAAAAATCCAATTAAGTTAGTATAAAATTGGTTTTTGATAACCCTACTCCCGTCTAATGGTTGAAGCCTCCATAGAGCTTTTTTTTAATAACTTGAACTTGGCCGAGACAAGCTTAGAGACCAATTACGTATGATTGCATTGTTAATAAACACTTGATGGAACCCAACATCAATTACTTTGCCCAATAAAAAATCTATTATATCAAATTGATATTGTAAAGTTGTCCTTGTTGAAAATTCAACCTACGACCTTTGTTTTAAACTTTAAACTCCCTTGAAATTACTGCAATTACCTACAATATTCTGAAAATCTTAAAGTAACGTGTAGTACAGTGGTAGAGAGCATCATAGCTTTGCTTGCGCGCCCTCCACCCAATCTCACCTCGTATTGAATGTTCGTTTGTGAAAATGAAGTGAAAGGGCACCAATTTAAGCTTATTCGATCTACCTACCCATTACGCTACTATTTAAGCCGACGTCACATAATAGGGTGAGACAGTCTCTCCTAGTTATTGTTCTGGAAATGAGACCTTTTAGGAATTATTTTCATTGACAACTACACAATTACATAAGCACAAATAAACCACTAGGAATAGGAAATAGACTCACTGATAGTATGTACATTTTATGAACAAGAACGAAAAATAACCACTAAACTTACCTGAAACCGTCACTAAAATAAATTATGGTTTTTGAAGGTGGATTAACCACTTATTTTAGAAATTGCTCGAGGGCTTGCATTTCAGCTTTCAACATCATTCGAGCTACGATACTACTTTATCTACAATCCATGCATTTCAGTTTCCTGTATTTTCACACGAGCTACAAGGTACTACTAGGAACTAACTACAAACACGTATCGCTAGTAGTGTTATCAATGTTATTAACATCACGTTGCATGCGTAAATGACTGTAGCCAACATAATTAAGTTTTTATCCATGTCTTTCACATCTTAATTACCTACCCACGTTTTTGTTGCCAAACAAAGCACGTGATACTGCGCGTGGCCTTTAAACTTGCCAACTTTCGGGTGAATAGGGCACATTTACATCCGCTTAAGCCTTTGTTTTGGATTTAAACGGTTTTTAAAGCTAGTTTCGTTGTTTCACGTATTTGTGTTTAAGTTAATTAAGTTAATATATGATAATAAAGACACGTGGGTTTCATGACGATTTCTTAGGATTAGAAATATTTATTTGAGACTCCCGTGATTTCGTTTGTGTGGAACATTGGTCGACTTTGTCCTAGTTTGAAATTCAGAATAATGTATAAAGCTATCCATACTTTAATAACAGCTACTTAAGGCCGATTTTTCAATGGTCATATAACAAGTTTATTCGGTGAAAAGCATATTGCTTGGAATAAATGTTAATTGAAACATTGGAAGCCAAATGGCCAACCGATAAACAGTCAAATAAATCTAATCGTTGAATCTGCTCTTTTATTTGAGTATTGAAAAATCGGCCCTATGTATAGTTCACCTACATCATATTCATAAATATTGATGAAGATGAATGCAGTGGACATTAAACTGTTCATCATAATGTACGCGCCAGGAATAGACGTATCATTTGATAGGCTGCATGTTTCGTAACCGTGTATCGTGATAGTTCGCAGGTCGCATGGAGAAAGGTTACGTGTCTTACGTAGCACTTGTCTTGCAGTGAAAGCAATGGAACTAGTTCCTCATGGCCTTAGGGCGTGTCTCTAAAGGTGGTATGGACGAACACTATACCGATTTTACATACACAACTCTATAGTAACAATTATTTTTAGCCATAAATCACATTTTTAATTAATATCTGTCTGTTTCACACACCTTATCACAGCTAGACCGCTTAGCCAAATTTCCCTATATGATATAAAATCTTGTAATTTACGGACATTCTATTTGTAAAAGTTTTGATAGACGAACGTAGTCTTTCCATCAATTTATGTTTTCCTTTCTTTCCTCTTATTTTTATGCTTATTTTTGACTTCATCCATTCCTATAGTTAAATAAATTTCAGCCCTGGGAAATTCACCTGAACAATTATGAACAAGCTCAAGCCACATGATCAACCAGGAAATTATATCAGTCGACATAGCACCCATTGTCTGTACGGATCAATGCTAATTAAAGTTACCTAACTATTGCTTTCAAACTCATTTAAATGGCTCGAATCGAATAACTTAGATCATAATATTTGAAACACCCACTTCCCGGTTGTGTTCAAAAACTATTCGTTGCACATGACTGATGACGTGAAAAATCTTAAGCGATTTATTCAGATTTAAGGCACTTTTGACCGTCGTAAAATTACCTATTACCGGATAGGAATCTAGGTTTCGTGAAACTTCATATATTTGTTTGTAAATATTAATTATTTATCCCAGTTTTATTCAGTGCTTAAGAAATGTATGCTGTCAGTGTCTTTTGCATTTTTTATTGTCACTTATAATTTAATCATTAGATATGATTTATGATTTCCTGCATGTCTGCAGATTCTATTAATTTAGTATGAAAACGTTTACAAAATCTACACACTTTCTGTCAAGTATTTTGAGAGCTCATAAGCGTCGTATTTATATTCTGATGTTAGAAGCATACCCATCAAGGGTATGATTCCTTTGGATCCTGAGTATTGTATGGCAGACAAAGACCAGAGATTTAGATGAAATATAAATATAATCCTATCTTTAGATCAGATAGTATAGATACCTGCCTAGTTAAACATACATCACAATGACAAAATAGCTTTCTCTCACATAATTAGGTAATCCATCTTATACCTATTCAAATTCATTCAAATCACAAAGGCATATTTGCCTTTGACAATGTCATGCTAACGAATTACACAATGTTTATTTTAGAATTACGACAAGCCATTATGAATTACGTATTCTTAATGCGTAAGGTGAAAGCTATTTTGTGGATCAATTTTTACCATTGTTCTCATACTTGGCTGGGGTTTCGAAGGTAATGTTTTGAAAGGGCTTCAGTTATCAATTCTGTTGTAGGAACGACTATTAATCGTTTCCAAATAATAACCATTTAGACGTGACAAATCAGAGTTTTGTAGCTGCCTCTCACATCATCACATACTATTATACTTATAACATTATAAAGAGGAAAGGTTTGCAAGTATGATTGTAACGAATTGGCTCAAAAAGTACTGGACCGATTTTAAAAATTCTTTCACCATTTGAATACTACATTATCACTGATTAATATAGGCTATATTTTATCTCCGTGGGGACAGGGAACAGGGACTATGCGGGTGACATCCGCTAGTGTTTTACCTATATTTTTCTTTCAAATGGAATTAGTGTATCAACGTAGCTTATCCATGGATTGTATGACTTAAAAATGAGTATCCGTGTGGTTGCAACTGAAATCGATTCTCATTTTTTTATGTTATTTTGATCTGAAACTAGTTATTACAGGAAATCGAATACAAAAAAGCGAAGGTCGAACCGCCCGATGTCTAATTATTTTTAATGAAATCAACCATCGATTCTTTATTAATTGGCTATTTTACAATTACTTAGCCTATCCGGTGACAGTCAATAAATCAGTCAATCATGGTACTTTTTATGTGACGATCAAAGAGATATAATATTTTTATGTTTTTCGTAAAGATATATCAATCAATTATGAGTATTGTCGCCGCCGCGCTGCGCCGTGCGTGGTGACCGGTTTGAGTTGCCTACAAAGCATGTGACGCGAGTTCATGTATCACTATCTATCTTTACTTTTACTATAAACTTTAGTTCATCGTTTGCCTAACCATCAGCTTAAAAATATATTACGTCTGAGAAGAGATGTAAAAGGTTGTCGATACCCTTACGAAGATCCTTGTGGGAAGGTGTGAAGATATCAGATACAATCATACGCTCTTAAACTAAGTATATATTTATAAATAACTTTGTAACTAGAAACGGTTATGAAAATCTATTAAAAGGTAGGCTTAGGAGAATTTATTACCACTTTATTATAACTACGACCGTTATACAAACCGTAAAATATGAAATAGAACTTTGAATACCGTGGGATAATACAAAATGTAGTTCAGCTAATTTGGTTCAAAAGCTTGCTTAAGATTATATCGTGGTTGAGTTTTGCATTCATTTACTCCAAACAAAAGCCTTTCTAGTGTATTTTATAGAGCACAGCTGTATTTCAAAAGGTTGGTTCGATACAATAACTATCAATTTATTGACTTCGATCGTAAGTAATACTTTAACGAATCCACAATAATTGAATGATTGTTGACAAATTTATAGCAACTTAGGCTTTTTTTGTTAATTACTGATATAAATGATGCAAAAGAAATATGTATTTTACATATTTCATTTCGTTCAGAATAATACATATTTCTTCTTCAATTTAAGAGCTTAGCTCTGGTTGGAGAAGCTATCGCCACCTTTGCCTCTTTTGGACACAATCCTTGACCTCTTGATACGACCGCTTAGTTAATCCATATAGCTTCTTCAGTCTTCCTCTTCTTCTCGCTTCTAGTACCTATTTACCACCGCAAAAATGTAAGTTACAAAGTCGACAGAATAGTTAACAAAATAATCAGTGTTCGAGCATCAGTAGGTTGACATATCTGTACAAACAAACGTGCTCAAACGCACGAATGTGGTGTAAGTCCTTTGCCAATTCAAACCCCACTCAACGTTCCAATTGTGCCCAATTCATTGTTCCCGTATCGGCCTTTTTAGCTACTAGACAAAGCGCCGTCAAAATTTCTCTAAACAATTACGCTGCTTAAATCAATGTTATCGGTATTATATATTTGTCTGTATAAGCAGATATACCTACCAAAGTGATTCAAATACATTCCACATTGATATTTTTTTAAAACCAATGTATACAGTAAATATAAGTATTTTAAATGACAAAGTCCCAACGATATTGAAAAATGTCTTTTGTAATAGGTATACAAACATTGTTCCTGAAATAAACCGATTTTTACCATAAAACATGAATATTAATCGAACTTATTTCTTTCCAGAATTGCAAGACATCTCCCTGCGAGTATGCTCGTTCAGCTCCTGCAAGGAACATCGACTCATGTGGTTTTGGTGAGTGTTTTGTTACATTAACACAAATCCTTTAAATACTCCTAAATATCATGCTTGAAAATATAATTTCAAAGTGTATTAGCATAGTATTTCTATAAAGTAATCCATGCATATAATTGACCGCATTGACTGAACACCTAATTAAAGTCTATAAAATGTCAGAAGATCTGCAGCCGTAATATTATGCCGAACAGGGTTTCTCAACCTGCAATCATCAAAATATTAGTAAATGGTCGAAACAAAATACAAATCACAACAGCGTAACTATATCACTAGGAAGATGTCCTTAGTTTTTATCGTGTTTTATTTAAATTTGTGGTTAAAGTATTAACAAGGCGTTTAAAAAGATTGAGAAAGGCAGACAGTTTAAAATGCCACTGAATATTCATAGATATCAACCTAGATTATTGAAGCTAAGTAACTAAGTTATTTCACGGCGAGCGGTCACCGAGTAGTTTGAAATGTTGCACTAGGAAGCATCGCCCGGGGCACTTGGGCTAGTACGTATCTTATATTATAATGTTGACATAACCATTCACATATTATTATATACACTTTTTTTGGGTCCAGTAAATGTTGTTCGAGTGTGCTGGTTACTTAAACGATCACGTGGTTGGGTTCTCTATAGCGTAAAACTGAAACAGTTGCATTAATACTTATAATGCAATGGATGACGCCTTATATCTTCTGCAGGACATCACAATTAAACAAGAACCTTCCTTAGTGTTACTAAGTAAACTTATAAGTGCGTGGGAATGTATGGGTTTTGCACAGAGATAGATTTAGGGCCAGTGCATTAGGAACCTTTTTTACGTCAAGAATCCATTATGCATATCTAGCTACATACCTAAGCCACATTTTGAGATGGGTTCCTAGGTATAGTAGCAGTTATAAGTCTTCACTATTTTTGTGACAAAACTAAACGCAATAACGGTCAAGTGTGAATAGTCCTTCACAATCAAAAAATTTTACACTCAAAACATAGTACCATTAACATTAACATTGCTACAGAGCTTCGTTTAAACGTTTCTCTTTTCCTCAGAGCACCGAGAACAAATGAACTTGGCGACGTCATTCCTGGACGGCTCTGGACTTTACGGCAGCTCTGAGAAGGAGCTGCGTTCCCTGAGGCTGTATGACGCTGGCAAACTGGATCTAGCTTCCTGTCGCAAGTACGTGTTCCAATATTATATCTATGGGTGTGATTGATACGTAAGATGAGAGGCCGCTTAAGCCGTAGACAGAAGCCGCTTAAATTCAACGGTAACGATAGGAAAGAGTAAGAGGAAGATATTTACATTAATAGTACAGTCTTAAACAGTGAAAGAAATTTCGAGTGATTAGAAACAGGTCATAATTTTTTGTTGATTCACAGAGAGCTTTAATATTCTGCAAAACTGATCAGATTTAATGCAGAATAAATGATTGAATAAAATATTACTTACTTACGTATACGTAAAAAAAACCGGGGAGTTTGTTTCGCCGTTTCTTCTCCTGACAGGCTTATATTTGGAAACGACGTTCAATAAGTGTTCTAAGTGTCCCTTATGTTGAATAATTTTTTTTGATTTGATTTGATTTGACTACCTTATCCATACTTTTCAGTAGGTAGGAAACCTACAAACTAAAGCTTTTAAATATACTGAGGTATTACGTACGTCTTCCTACGATTGGATTTCACTTGAAAGAGCTCAATAAATTATATATTGTCTATAAAATATAAATTGTTAGAGAAATATTTTCCGTCGTATTGGTGTGCGAGATGTCAAAAATACGACCATATGAAGATTGATACTATATATTAATTACTAGCTTAAACGAGTAACAATTTCGCACGATATCAATTTGTTTATTGTTGTATTCATTAACGTATTTTATCTGCGAATTCTACGAAGAATAGGCTTTGAATTGATAACATTGTTGCGAACCATGCTAGGCATTTTAATGTATGGAGACATTTTAATAGATTCATGCAATTATGATCAAGTTATGTTCTTGTGCAGAATTATCACCATAATGATGTAATAATGTTGTAAAGTAATACACGGATACCTACGCACATATTACCTTAATTAGATAGCATGTTACACCCATAAATGGCTATTGCCCGCAGCTTCTGTGTGTGAGTAAGATTTCACACAAAAACTTCCAACAACGACAACCCCTTAGTAGTATACTTACACCATGAATACACCCAACAAATTTAAGCCACTAGGATCAGGGGCCTTACCATGAGCTCTTATTACAATGATAGTTTCACTCATTTATGAGACAGGTGTATGTGACGTGTATACATCTGTCACTGTCGCACAGCAGAATTATCATTGCAATAAGAGCTCATGGTTGGACCCCAGCTTTTTATTTTGTAAGGTATCTCAGCGTTAAATTCGAAGTCGAGTAACTATCGGTTTGAAACATACAAAATTGAACGTTATCGTGTATGTTGAATGTATCAATTTCCTGTGATTGAATCTGACACTCGATATCGAGTTCGATGCTAAGGTTCCTTTTGCAATATAACTCAGCAGCAGATCAGACTGCTGTTCGTCGATATATAAGTCAAGACGTGGAATAGTGTATTCCACAAGGCAATTATACGAGGACATGTATATATAATAATGTATGCTATTAAAAAAGTTTTGTTTTACGCTATTTAAACCATATTCAATAGAAGCCGTGATGGCCGAGTGTTTTTTAGTCGCCTGCTGCCAATGCGTTTTTCTACAGACTTGTAGCAGCGTTTCTCCACTCGCTCACAGATGGCGCTACTCGCTAACAAATGCGAAGTTTGAGTACAAATACACGAGAGCCTAAATCGCGCCAGAAGAGTTTTCAAGCGCATTGCAGTATATATACAAGTTTCCAACTAGAACAGTTGGAGCCGCGGTTCCCCAGGCATAACACCCGCCTGGCTGGAAGATCTTCCCTTTGCTGGGGATGAGCATGATCACTCGCTCTCCCCACAGTGGTGACCCCGTTGAACCTGAACATCAACAACCTTCGCATCATTCTCCTCACAACCATCAGCAGCAGCAGCAGTCACACAGCAAGCCAGCATCGAGTATCTACAGGTCCATTACAGCCGACGCACCGCGCTACTGGTCCTGGCACTCATTTCTCCACCGACCCCGCACGTCCACCTCACGCAGCCCACGCCGGACGCCTGCTCATCGCTCCACGTGGCACGCCTGCGCTGAGTCTGCTGGACTCGGTCGGCATCTCCGCTCAGTCTCGACTCACCGCAGACTTCGAAGCACCCTGGCCCTTGCAAGCTATCTCAAGCACGCACTGCACGCACACATCGAAAAATGGATCGACCTTCGGTCTTGGAGGGGAGTGATGTAGCAG
Organism: Watsonalla cultraria; assembly: GCA_964035505.1. Classification (NCBI taxonomy): domain Eukaryota; kingdom Metazoa; phylum Arthropoda; class Insecta; order Lepidoptera; family Drepanidae; genus Watsonalla; species Watsonalla cultraria. The sequence goes on along the minus strand of OZ037722.1, from coordinate 6,383,849 downwards.
CGTTTCTCCACTCGCTCATAGATGGCGCTACTCGCTAACAAATGCGAAGTTTGAGTACAAATACACGAGAACCTAAATCGCGCCAGAAGAGTTTTCAAGCGCATTGCAGTATATATACAAGTTTCCAACTAGAACAGTTGGAGCCGCGGTTCCCCAGGCATGACACCCGCCTGGCTGGAAGATCTTCCCTTTGCTGGGGATGAGCATGATCACTCGCTCTCCCCACAGACTTAAGTACCTTTGGTGATATCTCTATTACACCACGAGCTTTTCGGTAAAGGAAAATATCGTGAAGAAACCATACAGATTTATAGTACTTAGGCGAAGGACTCACCATTTTTCATGTAGCAAACACCTAATATTCTTCGGTAAAACTTTATTCGGGACCTCCTGAACTGTTTGATTGAGTCTCATAACTACAATATGATATGAATTAATAACTAAAGTATTGTTCTTGTAAATGACGGTATCATATTAGTTGAATACATAATGTGAGTCTGGTCAGCATGAAATCTACGGAAATAAAGTATCGTGTCGATTTAATTATTCAAATAAAAAAACTCTACTTCCTACAATTCTTGGAAGTTATACTAATTGTGATACCATTGAATTGTTAGCAGATTCTCATACAATACTGATTAGTGTATTGTAAGAGGCAGTGTGAACGGTTCCCACAGTCACGTGGCTCGCCAATGGATATATATTTTAGTGTAGTCCTTGTTGCCTTATCAGTATTTTTTTTACATCTGGTATTGGTACTGAAGTTTTTGAATTATCCCCAACTAGTTTGGAAGTTTTCTACTTTATAAAACCAAATACCGCTTACTATTGTCGGCTACATACTAATATGCCTACGCATGTAAAGTGCTGTTCCTTTGTGTATATATATTTTAAGGCCTAGATTTATCTGGCATAAATATGAACATGGTATCATTACGTTTAATTTGGAATTACACACAAACACTTCAATTTTATTTATGAGTATAGACATAGACTCTTGTGACTAAAGAAACATCTCCATATTCTATGTTGCCACCCCCATTAAGGTAAAAAACATGATGCTGAATGCAAATCACACCAAGGTTGGATTGATTGTATTTGCATACAATCTGTTCGTATGACAACAAGTTGGTATTCATCGTGTCATCGCTGACTGCTTGTAGATTTAATGTAGTCTGTTTACACAAAAGGCAAATAAGCTGACCATTAACATAGGATATTTATAGAGATGAAAGAAGCTTGTTTCCCTAAGCAATACCACTTGTGTAACTTCAGATCATTTATATTAGAATACTGCATATGCTTTGAGCAGGGGCGTGCATTGCATAAAAGCAGATAAGCAGTGCTTACAATTTGTGATGACTGAATACACTCGTGCCGTGTGTGTGTGTCTATACGTATGTATCTACGCCACGCGATATTGGTATGTTCTTAATCTGCCTACCTACTTAATGTTTATGCCTAGCCCTCTGAAAATCCAATGCACGCCCATGGCTTTGAGCTAGTTCCATATAACACAATAGTGCTGACTACCAGGCTTTGTCTATGCTTCGTCCAGTCGAAATACGAAGTAGTATTCTATGTCTCTGTACCAATATTTATAACCTAGCGATTAGGTTTAGGAGGATGGTGATGAAAGTAAAGTGGTTTGCAAAAAACTCGCGACTTGAAAGATAAAAGGTGTTGCAGAATGTGCATTCCGTATTTTAGGAGGCAGTTGTTAGGTGTTACGAAACCACGTGATTTATCAATAACAATATCCGGATCCGCAATTACTCATAGCCACTAATTGAAAGGTTTCAAGTAGCTATTGCAGCAAAAGTTACCTTCACCTAATTTAGATATTGAAAAGATCTACCTATTTTGCTAATTGTTGTACAAAAACTAGGTAAACGGTTTTTCGAAACGTTTTGTCAGAATTTACTTTTTATTTGCGTCTGTTGATATCTAGAGAGCTAGTTTTAAGTATTTATTTGTTTTATTTTTATTTGCAATTAGTTTCACGCAATTTGAAAGCGTTTCTGGATGGATAGGCAAATACACAAATGTATCTCTCGAAGCTACTAATTCGTTGACGAGAATTAAGCACAAACCAAAATACAGTTTCGCATTTGCAATATACATACGATATATGTATTTTGTACATAAATAAATAATGTCAACAACATGTCCGTAGGCTTGAGGAAGGCACATAAATAAACAGTTATTATTTTCCACATAATCCTTTAGGTATTCATTAATGATTACGTTATGAGGAAAATGTTCTCATATTAGCATCTTAGGAAGATAAGTAATATGTCCGAATGTTAATTAAAACACATTGTAATCGTAGAACGTGTATTCAGCTAGGTAGCCCACACAGAGAAGTAAGTAATGTCATGTTGTTACTTAACTACCCACATTAATCCACATTATTTATTAATAAAGTAGAAATGTACCCTCATACTGTCATACTAAATATATCAACTAAACCTACCTACATTAACATATGACATACCTCCCCCCTAAGTATGATATAACAATTACCCAAAACATTAGTCAACAAATTACAACAATATAATCTAGGAATGCTTGTGTAACATACAAATAAGAATATACTATATCCAATTGTTTCTAACATAAATACAAATTATCCTTCTGTCTCTCATAGGGTGTTTTGGAATGTAAATCAAACTTATTCTTAATTTTGCCTGGTGCAGATGGAGGCATTTCAGGTGATGGTATCCCTAATATTTCTGCCCATTTTTCAGCATCTGGAATCTCAATGATAATGTCAGACTCTTGACTGTCTGTTACTACCTTCTCTTCATTTCTAACTATGATTTGTGACTGTCCCTTTGTCCTTGGATCTGCAACACTACTCTCTCCTTCTTCTGGCCTGCACTGTGCCATTTTAATAAGTTGATTGATATGACGGTTGATAACTGTACCATCCTCTGTTCTTATGTTGTAGCTAGATGGACCCTTTTTGTCACATACTCTGCCTGCTAACCATCTGGGACCCACCGAACTATAATTGCGATACATAACGCTCTGACCAACACTTGTTTCTCTAGCTGTTCTGTCACGATTGTTACTTATCTGTTGCTCAGTGCGTTTATGTTGCAAATTGTCTGGGTGTATAGTATCCAGCAATGTACGCAGACGTCTGTTCATTAGTAATTCTGCAGGAGTCTTATTAGTTGTGGTGCATGGTGTGACACGAAGACCTAGCAGCAGGTTAGGAATTCTTACGTCCCATGTCAAATCATCCATTTTCCTCAGTTTATCTTTGATTGTCTGTACCATTCGTTCAGCCAAGCCATTGGTGGCTGGGTGGTATGGTGCTGTAGTCACATGGCGTATATTATTTGCATTAAGGAACTGCTCTGTCTCATTGGACACAAAACTTGTACCATTATCAGATACTACCACATCGCATAACCCATGTGTAGCAAAAACCATTCTCAAAAGTTTTATTACTGTGGCCGAAGTAGTATTGTGTACCATAAATAATTCTGGCCAACGGGAGTACGCATCCACGATGATCAAAAAATATTTATTGTGGAATGGTCCAGCGAAATCTATATGGATTCTTGACCAAGGTCTTGTTGGTGTGACCCATTCATAGGTGGTTCTTGGAGGCATATGTCGGTGTTCGAGACATTTGGGGCAAGTACTCACCAAGGATTCTATGTCTTCATTGAGGCGCGGCCACCACACGTAACTTCTAGCCAACGCTTTCGTTTGTACTATTCCTGAATGTGTTCTATGTAGCATCTTCAACACCGCCTGGCGCAATGACTGTGGAACGACAACCCGGCATCCCGACAGTATACAATCATCTTGGAGCGACAGCTCTAAACGATTCAACCAAAATGGTCGTAAGTCAGTATCAGCTACTCTTGCAGGCCAACCGCGCTGTATGTAGTAGATTACTTGCGAAAGTGTCTTGTCACGTTTCGTCTCGGCTGCTATGTGTTCAAAAGTGAAGGGAAAGTCCTCTGGTGTTTCCGCCATCAACAAAATTTCGTGAATCTGTTGTTCGGCCTGTTCTGGAACTGGTTGTGGCCAACGACTCAGACTATCTGCAAACCCGATCTGCGCTCCCGGTTTATACACTATGTCGTAGCTATGAGATGTCAAAGCTATGGCTATTCTTGTTAATCTCGGCGATAGCATGGTAGGCATAGGTTTTTTTGGGTCAAATATCCCAAGCAACGGTTTGTGATCTGTAACTATACGGAAATGTCTTCCCATAAGATAATTATGGAATTTGGTAATACCAAACATAATAGATGTAGCCTCCTTATCGAGTTGGGAATAACGTCTCTCATGTGCGTGTAGTGTCCTTGATGCCATTGCTATAGGACGCTCCTGTCTATCGCCAGTCTCATGTGAGAGTACAGCTCCGACACCATACTCTGAGCTGTCACAGGTGAGCACCAGCGGCTTCTGTAAGTCATAATGTACCAGTGTTAAATCAAAAGTGATCAAACGTTTTGCAGTGTCGAAAGCTTTTTGTTCCCTCTCTGTCCACTTCCATGCCTGTGACGTCTCCAACAATCTATGTAGCGGTTCTAGTATTGTCGCTTTGTGTGGTACAAATCTTTCATAAAAGTTGTATAGGCCGAGAAACGCTTGTAGTTCTTGTTTGTTTTTAGGTTCAGGAGTGTTCGTGATCGCTTCCACTTTACTGGGTGCAGGGTGTACGCCCTCAGCATCTATAACAAACCCCAGAAATTCAACCAGCTCTTTAGCAAATTTACACTTGTTCTTGTTGAGACGAAGGCCAGCTTGACCAACACGTCCCAGTACCACGTCTAGTCTCTCCTGCATTTCTAACAACGTACAACCGCTCACAATAATGTCGTCGATTAGGACAGCTACTCCTGGAATGCCAGCAAGCAACGACGTCATCAAACGTTGGAATATCCCAGGGCAAGCTTTGACTCCAAACGCCAACCGATGCACGGTATATAGTCCCTTGCATGTGTTCAAGGTTAAAAGCTTTGATGTATCATCAGTAACGACTACCTGAGTATAAGCTCGGTCCAAGTCTAAAGTTGAGAAGTATTTTCCTCCCGCTACTGTAGCGAAAACTTCATTTGCCGACGGCATAGGATACGTATCCGATTCGGTCATTTCATTTACTGTACTGCGGTAATCTCCACATAATCTGATTTCGCCCGATTTCTTCACAATGGGCACAACAGGTGTGGCCCATTCTGAGTATGAGGTTGGCCGTAACACTCCTTCTCGCTCCAATCTGTCTATTTCTTCCTCTACTCTGCTTTTGATAGCATATGGGACGGGTCTCGCTTTCAGAAATCTTGGTGTAGCACCTGCTTTGAGATGGATTGCCACTGGCTGCCCACGGTAAGTACCGAGTCCGTCCTGAAATACAGCCTTATGTGTATTTATCAGCATCTCCATTTCATACCCTGCCGAAACGCAGTTAATATTCATAGTAATGTTAAGCGGTGCCAACCAGTCACGGCCTAAGAGATTCGGCCCATTTCCTTTAGCAACAATAACGTGAAGATTCCGCACAACTGCGTTGTACTGCACTGGCAGTGACACCTGTCCGATGAGCCGGACGGGAGTCTCTGTCCAGGTGTGCAGCGATAGGTGGGAGGGGCGTAGTGTAGCCCCCGGTAAGCAGACGCGCAGCGAATGCCAAGTACGTTCGTTGATGATGGAGAAACTAGCACCCGTGTCCACCTGCATGCGCACGGGCACCCCGGCGAGCGTGACTGTCACTTCGTAGGGTGGTACACGGCTAGAGCTCTGTATGCAGTAAATCCCGTTTAAACGATCTTCCGGTGGTGCAGTAAAATTTACGTCACGATTTGAGTTTTTCTTCTTCGTCAAGCATATTTTCTCCAAATGACCTCTCTTCTTACAATATCGACAAACTGTGTTCACAAAACGGCATTCTCCAGCATGACGGTCCCCGCATCGGTAGCACAAACGATTGAATGTCTTCGATTGAACCGCATTTATGTCCATTGGCTCGGCGGCGGGCGGCGGCGTAGCACTTGCTGGCAGCCAAAGCGGTTGTGAAGCGCTCGGTGTCGGCGCAGCACTGCTGGTCGCCTCCTGGATCATACGGACGTCGCGGCCCGCACTTTCAGCCGACAGCATCGCGTCTACCACATTCTGATACGTTAAATTGTCACGTTTCAATAGTTCATACTGAAGTTTGTCATCTCGAATACCGCACACCAGTCTGTCACGTAACATTCGCTCTAAATCTGTAAAATTGCACCCAGAACTAAGTTTTCGGAGGTGTGCTATATAGTCAGACGCAGTTTCGTCACGTTTTTGATCTCGTTTGTAAAACTTATACGAGACGGATATTTCGTTTGGTTTCGGACTAAAATGTTTGGTCAAAACACTCTGTATTTCTTCAAAAGTCACAGCAGTAGCACTTTTCGGTGTTATTAACGCGAGCAAAGTTTCGTACACTCGTGAACCACATACTGTGAAAAAATTGGCACGCTTTGCGGTATCAAGTACGACGCCATTTGCTTCGAAACAAAAATTTAATCGTTCAAGATAAACATCCCAATTGTCCGTTTCTGAGTTGAATTCATTAAATTTCACTGCCTTTTTGTCCATTGTTAACACTTCTCTTCCAAACGTCGCCACTAATATGTCCGAATGTTAATTAAAACACATTGTAATCGTAGAACGTGTATTCAGCTAGGTAGCCCACACAGAGAAGTAAGTAATGTCATGTTGTTACTTAACTACCCACATTAATCCACATTATTTATTAATAAAGTAGAAATGTACCCTCATACTGTCATACTAAATATATCAACTAAACCTACCTACATTAACATATGACAATAAGTAAGTGCACGTTCTTGTTAGCAATTATTGATTAACAAGTTAGATGTTTTGTTTATATAATTTACTGTGGAATTATTGTAATCATAACCATAAATGTTGAGATGAGTTAAATCCACAGGCTCAAACTTAGATAGTTAGACTTAAACAAGTTAGATACTTAGGTGTCTATAATTTGCAAATATAAAACTTGTATTTATTTTACTAGCGGTGTATTGAATTAAATTGACTATTGTGTTTCATTTCATGATGAGGCAGTAGTGAATATGTTTTGAAGTTCATCTCAGACATCATAATATGCAGTTTTCCTCGCGAAATTTTCCTTCAATAAAAAGCACTTGGTATGATTTCAATGTATATTTGAATTTAACTCATTGGCATTATGTCGACCGCTGGAATTTGATCTTGCGTCGCATGCGCATGAGGCGACCCCTAAAACTCGGCCACCACGAAGAATATCTCGTTAATGGGTGATCGATCCTTTTCACGTTCCTTGATATACTGTATTACAATAATTATTTTTACAAACCTTACGTTACTATTCTTCGAAGACTTAAGTAATAATATTTGGTTAATTTTTCAGATGCAAAGACGGCACCCCCACCGCGCCTCTATACAAGGCACTCGTGTCGGAACATAACCGCATAGCCGGAGAGCTGTACTTCTTGAATCCTTTCTGGGACGACACCACGCTATTCCTCGAGTCCAGGCGGGCCATGGCCGCCATCATTCAACACATCACTTACAATGAGTTCCTGCCAGTGTTGCTTGGAGAGGTAAATAATTGTATAGTTAGAAAGATAACTTCTTACCATTAACTAAATATACCGTAAGCATATCACACAACCAACAATACTAGATACAGAATGCAAAAATATTGTTTAATCGCGGGTGCCCGCGAAGCCGTCTGCGCAGAATTTGAATTATATTTATATTTTGGATTGAATTATATTAAAATTTGATTAGCATACATTCAGTAGTTTTTGCGTGAAAGAGGAGTAGCAAACACTTTTCAAGTATATAATATTAGAAGAATGCATGTGATTATTTAATGCAATGAACCAACCATCAATTAGGTAATATTAATCAGTTCTATAGATAAAAGCTATATTTCAGGATAACGTTCTTCACTATCACAGCTATAGTTCAGTTATAAGGATGCGTTCCCACCAAAGATGCGTAGCGAGGGACGTGTTTGTTCAAAAGCAAAAGAATCACTAGTGAGGCTAGGTTAACGAATGTGAAGTAAAAGCTACCTTATGTTTTAGGTTGGTATGGCTAAAGCTGAGCTGAAGCTGACGTCTCTTGGCTTCTGGCGTGGATACTCCAGTGCGAACCGAGCCGGCGCCTATACAGAGCTCGTCTCTGTTGCTCCTATCTTTGACGCCATGATGCACGATACACTGGTAAGATTTGCTGGTCTCCTAAGTAAATATATATTAGATACATCTTTATTTCAAGTTATTTAGACTAGTAGTATGTGTAAAGCTACTTTTAGTATAGCATACATGTGATTTCGTGAAGTCATTTCATTTAATAAAATAACTGATCACAATTCATAATATATTGAGTGAGTTGTAAAATAACTAAAATAAGTTATATATAGCATTAAAAAAATATGTATACTACATTTCACACAAATTTGTGTGTCCACCATTCTTGTTTTTCTATTGCCACCTGTAACGTTTAATCTTAAAAAAGCCTAGGAAAGTAAATACACAAAACGACGACCTTCTTTGTTCATTAAAATATATGTAACGTTCACGTCTGATGTTCAGATAAACTCCACAACCACCGTACAAGATCTAGTCCACACCAGCGCGCAACACGTGTCTCGCTTCCCGCAATCAGCCCAATGGGACTTGAACCGCTCCAGGGACCACGGAGTGCCTGCTTATTTAAAGGCTTTGAGACTGTGCGAACCAACCTCCACCGTGAAGTCGTTTGGCGACTTTGAAAAACTTGGCTTCGATAGAACTCACCAGGAAATGATGGCTGATATGTACAGGTAGGGGTCCAAACTTTTCATGTGTGATAAAAAGCTACATTTTGCATTAGAACGGTTTGGAGCAGGCATAAAGCATACATTACCTGGGGATAGGCAAAATAGTGCAGCCCATGAAAGCTTGAAACACGAGGACTGTTACTCATGTGTATGCGCTGCAAACTATCAGTCAATTCAGTAAGATTGCCAGAAATTTATTCACAGTTTTCTTACTCCTAGTATGGATAGATTTTGTGAAAGAAAATGCTGTACTGTTAAATTTGATTATATTTCATTTTTCTTTCTGACAGAAATCCTGAAGACGTCGAGCTAATGATTGGTGGTGCAATGGAAAAGCCAGCGTCTGGTGCCGTGATTGGGTCTACTCTCGCTTGCGTTTTGGCTTTGCAATTCGCCAGCTTGAAAAAGAGTGACAGGTACATAATCTTATACACAATTGGGAAAACAATACATTTGTTTGTCTATCTCTGAATAAAGCGGACTGCATATATATACAGTTTTACACTTACATAATACTTTTGTGTTTAGATTTTGGTACGAAAACGATATCCCGCCATCTTCATTCCTGCCTGAACAGCTGGGTGCGATCAGAAAGGTATCGCTGGCCGGACTACTGTGTGCTGCCGAGGACAGCATAGTCAACATTCAACCTAAAGTCTTTGTCAAAGAAGATCCTTATTTGTAAGTTTTTTCTTTAATCCAGTATTATTATGACACAGAAAAGTCGATACACGATTCGAGTTATGAACGTGTACCCTGAATTTCATTCAGGCATGTTATGAGTCTGACGGACAGATAGCTGTAAGAATCAACACAGAAACAGACTCATAAAATTACTCATTCTTAACTATCTCAGTATGTATATTAAGAGATTATTATTTAACAATTTGAACGCCAGCACAGTGAGTGTTGGCCGACAGTGTACATTTCCTTTAGGCCAAGGAAAAATCACAGTTCTATCCAAATTTAGATCAAATGTTTTTTCGATTAGATACTCGTATCTAATTTCCAAATGTATATTTTTATGAAATTAAGGGACAGTGTGTCACAGGCACGTTACTTACTCTTTCTAATATAGCTAGCAGAGCCTCCACTTTTGATTTAACTGCGATCTTCTGTAAACTGGAGGTACTGGCCCCAATCGGGCTCCGAAATTTGAGCGAGAGATCACATTATACCTTAAATGTCTTTATCTTTTTTGTTGACCTAGTTTCTCTCAGTATGCATTTACTCACATCTTAAGAAACAATGACTTTAAATAGAAACAAAGGTCGGTACATAGTTGCATCATTGTAATACCTACGTTCGTTGGTACATTTGGGTCATAGTTGGGTTGCGTTTTGTAATATTTTAGTTAATGCTTTTGTCACAAAGGACTTGTGTTGAGTAATGATATGATATTTTATTTTACCAAAATAATTTTCTTTCTTACTTCTTTACTACTTATTAGTATCAAAACTGAGTGAAAAGTTCTTTAACTACAACAGTAAACTAGGTTGGTATGTATGTCGAATGCTTCTGCTTGAATAAACGAATTACTGCGAATCCATTAGTACCATTGATGAAGTTTCGTGAAGGAACGCAACGACAGAAATTTAAAATGTAAAAGCTAATTATTTAGAAAGGGCTTTGGTGAGGTATCTACCTACTTATAAAAGCCACTCGCTACCTCAAAATCTATCTTATATAAAAATGAATCCTCATTTCCCTTGGTCACGGCATCACGCGTAAACGGTTGGATGGATTTTAACGAGACTTTTACTGGCAGATAGCTGAAGTTTCAAGGAATGTTTTAGGCTAATTTTATTTAAAAAAAAACAGCCTAAAACTTAATCTACGCGGGTGAAACCGCGGGGCACAGTTAGTAACCAATATAAATGTGTATTACAGGAACGCAGCCCAGCAGTGTTCTCAGCACAACCGCTTAGAGTTAAGCGCGTGGCGCGATGAGAGTGGTGCTAAGGCGGCGGAGAGACTGTCCCAAGACATGGTGGCCGCTGCTCTTGAGAAGGCCAAGCAGGAGATGGCTGCTAGGAAACGACTTGAGTACATGCTTTGGGAGACTCGTAAGTTTTATTGCTGTTACTCAATATAGTTTTACAAATAGGTTTCATTTACCTACATGAAGTCATCTCGAAATCATGTTTATACCAAATCTTCGAGATTTGGAGAGGTATGCTTAAAATAATTTATTTGGCAAACAATGTTATCTTTTTACTTATTATTAGTATATAGTGAATGTACTTATTTTTAGTAATGTTTTTTTTGCATTCCCTAGGACACATTCAGTTCATGAGATTACTTCTTCTTCTTGTTATCGTGTCGATATGAGATTACTTACTAATGTTTACTTAGATCTGGTAATTTACTCAAATGAATTCACGATTTAATTCCTCACATATTTGTTAAATTTTAATCTTATCTTCCAGACGGTGGAGCTGACCCTAAGTCCCCTGTGGGTACTGCGGCATCATTCTCAAAGGCTAACAAATACGCACTGAAACTAGCCAACACATCACTGTTCTTTGAATTCGCTACCAATGAACTTCTCAACTCAGTTAACGGCGGGTAAGCAAAACCGTATTCATATTATACTCCTTTTCCAAACATATTATTCCGTCGCAAAAACGATGAACACAAGACAAAATTTTCGAGGTTAATGTTTAATTTTAATAACGCCTTTGTTCATGTATACAAAATACCTGTGAATAGTACCTGAAATATTGCGAGTATACTGGCAGACAGAGCCTAAACCGGTAACCTATACATTTTAAATTAAATATACCTTAACGAAGCGAAAAAGAGAAAAAAGAGTTTAGGAGAATCTTTTCTTATTTTATTATTTTATTTTATTTCCTCTTCTGTAGACACCGTCGCAAGCGTCAAATCTTCGACGACTCCCTAGGCTTCGGTTCAGCAAATGACTTCGTGGACTCTCTTCAATCCGTAGACGTCAGTGGTTTCGTAGGCCAAGACCAAGGGCCTACAATCGAACCCCAATGCGATGACAGCGGCGCTTGTAGCCCAGACAACCCCTTCAGAACGTACACTGGATACTGTAATAACTTGAGGAATCCTAATTTGGGCAAGAGTTTGACTACATTCGCGAGGTTACTGCCCCCTGTTTATGAAGATGGTGAGTAAAGATTTATGACACAATCGTACACTACCGACTAAGAAAGCGTGATCGTTTTATGGTTACGGTAAAGTTGACACTTCAGTTAGACATGAATATAGGTTCATCAGAAAGGGTTCCTGGATACTTAATTTAACTTGGCTTCCCCATGACGCCAGCAGACTGAGCCGCTAAGGGGTTACACGGATGCGAACATAAAATCTACCAATAGAATCACTGCGCTGAGCGAGGTCAAGTTAATGAAATGATTTTTCATTAACACATTCCTCTTTACCCATCCTCGCACAGCTCTGATGAAAACGCACCCTACCCTCTTATTACAAAAGCCTTGGTTTGAAAGAAGCTCGATTTCTTTTTTGACAGGATTTCCAAAGAGATGGACATAGCTTTAGACCGAGTTTGGTCTAGTCTTCGCTTAAACCATGTTTTGTAATAAAGGGGTTAGAGTCCACTCTTAACTTACTGACCTCTCTAACTTCATTTGTCGTACATCTATCAAATCAATATACCGCTACATTCCCGCCAATTTCATGTTATGTACTTCACTTTTATGTAAGCGCGAGCGATTGATTGATTTTTGATTTGAATGCATTTCCCCTGATGTGAAGTCAAAATATTATTCAAATAAGTTGCTATATCCTGAGTGTATTTATTTTATTATTATAGGTGTGAGCCGACCTCGTATCAATTCAGTGGCAGGCACCCCCCTCCCCTCCCCACGAGTGATCTCCACAGTGATCCATCCGGACATATCGAACCTTCACACGCGATACACGCTTATGGTGATGCAGTTCGCACAGTTCCTGGATCACGAGCTAACCATGACACCCATACATAAAGGTAATAAAACTGATGTTTTGGAATAAGGGAAAGATGAGATGATATTCCAACAGAAACCCAGCTTTATACAAGTGGAAGTATTTTTCTGCAAGTGCATTCACATATGCACTGCAACAACTCCCCTACTTTCTCCATAGTTTTCACTAAGATTTCATGCTAGCTATGCCCCGTGGTTTCATCCGCATATACTTAATTCATAGGTGAGTTTATTATGCGGAACCCTACTTGTTTTTTTACATAAAAGTAAGGCTAAGTTACTTTGTCTTGTAACATCAGCCAGAGAAAGCTCCGTTACAATCGGTCCCACAGTTTCAGAGATTACCCGGAACAAACAGAAATTTAAAAATTAAAATAGTTTTTTTTTATGTACATACCGTATAAGTAGTTACATTCTGTTAATTCGTAATTTAACCTATCAGGTTTCCACGAATCGATCCCCGACTGTCGGTCGTGTGACTCACCGCGCACAGTCCACCCTGAATGCAACCCGTTCCCCGTCCCGAGGGGAGACCACTACTACCCCGAAGTTAACGTCACTTCTGGAGAGAGACTTTGCTTCCCATTCATGAGGAGTTTGCCAGGACAGCAGCAACTTGGTGAGTAGAATTTGTTTGAATAGAAAGTCTTAGAAAAATATTTCTTGAGAAACTTGGCAACTGCAATATTCATTGATAACTTTATCCAGCCATTTTAAACCGTATGATGACATTTTGATGATGCCAAAGTATAAAAATTGCCTGCTAAAAAAATGCTGCTCGATGCGCTGAGTCTATGGCCATAACCGGACACTACCTAATCCAGACTCCGGGCTGCTACTGGGAGTTTATACGTAAATTTTATTTATTTATGAAAAAACCCAATAACACTTTGTCCTAACCAGGGATTGAACCATCGTGTAGCTTTTGCGACCACTAGACAAACGAAGCGGTCGTGTACAAAATATTTTTTTTTTTTTGTCGATTTATAGATTTATTTTATTTCATTTATTTAATTTCTTAAGTAATATTAAAGATCCATTTAATTCCAGGTCCCCGTGAGCAAGTGAACCAGAACACAGCTTTCATAGATGCATCAGTGGTGTACGGAGAAAACCCTTGCATAGTGCGCAAATTACGCGGTTTCAACGGCAGGTTGAATGCGACCGCTCACCCGTTGAACGGCAAAGATTTACTACCAAGATCTGACAGCCATCCGGAGTGCAAGGCGCCTAGTGGATTCTGTTTCATTGCTGGTGAGATTGAATTTCGAATTCTCTTTGAAATATCCTTCACGGAACCCAAGTATTCGTTACACGAGTAAATTGACTTATAATGTGTTACGTACTACGTGGTGTCCAATATTTTATACAACTAAAAAGGCTTATGTCATTGCCGCGCGTAATGTGATAACACAAAGACGTCCCAATTAGTCTAATTTATTCACGTGATTATCCTATTTTCTGTACTGTGTACTGCTTTCAAATCGTCAAATTCACCAACAGATTCCAAAGATTCTATCTATCTGAGCTTCTAGGAAAATATGTAGGTAGTAGATTGAGCTAAAACAACAGAATACATTTTATCCCAAACTCTTTAATATCTGTCCTGTGGTTTGACAATGTGGATAGTTTGATTATCTATGTTGGTTTGGTTGGTACTTGACTTATTGCTATGTTTAATTAATATGGATAAATGTGGGTAGGACAATAAACTAGTGAAATTTCTTATACGATAGGGCTACGTTTATTTAAAAACTATCTGAAGGAAAAATTAATAGAAAAGCTGTTTTTCGAGATCTGATGGTAACTTTAGTTCTAAAATCTACTCCTATGTAACTAAACATGAATTCATCTTTTCCAGGTGATGGTCGAGCATCTGAACAGCCAGGTTTGACAGCGATCCACACAATCTTCCTCCGTGAACACAACCGCTTGGTAGAAGGACTACGAGGCGTGAACCCGCATTGGGACTCGGAGTTATTGTTCGAGCACGCGCGAAGGATACTCGCTGGATCATTCACTCACATCATCTATAATGAATTCCTGCCTAGACTGCTGTCTTGGAACGCTGTCAACTTGTACGGATTGAAGTTGTTGCCGTCAGGTAAATTAAATGTTTGAATGTACGTTATTTAAAAGAATACGCAGGGCAGGAGATCTCTCGTTCAAAATTTGGAGCTGTCCGACTTGGAACTGTATCTTACAAAATATCGCAAGCTAACAATAAGTAGATATAGTGTTGAGTTGCTGCTGTTAGAATAGGTGCTCAAGTGACACGTCGTGTTGATTACGTTAATACGCTGCAATAACCGTTTACCATTGAGCTTAAAATACAATTTCGAATCCCAGCGGCCTGTACCAATGAGTTTTTCTTACTTAAGTCAATAATTTCACCCCTCATTCACTTTACGGCGAAGGAAAGCTTGGTGAGGAAACCTGCATATGTCTGAGAAGTAATTCAAAGACGTATAGTGCCTAAGACGGCGTTGGACTCACCCTCTGTCACATTGGCACTTAATTATCTTAGGTGATAAGTGGGTTTTGTTGTTACAACGCCCCTGCATAACCCTTCGCGGACCTCTCTGATGTCGATGAGCGTATCTATTTATTATTTTTATAAGATTCTACATTTTCACTTTTTTTCTACTATTATTTATATACTTAATGTTATTTTTAATTATCTCCAAAAGGCTACTACAAGGAATACTCCCCGACATGCAACCCGGCTATCGTGACAGAGTTCGCGGCGGCTGCGTTTAGGATAGGCCACTCGCTGCTGAGGCCACACCTGCCTCGCTTGTCGCACACCTTCCAGCCGGTCGAGCCTCCGATCCTATTGAGGGACGGCTTCTTCAGGCCTGACATGTTCATGAACGTTAGTATACAATTTTTTTTTTTTTTTTAATTTATGCATTTATCAAACTTACAGCTATCTTTACAGGCCTACCCAATACAATAGTGTAGATTTTATATACAATATTAGTAGAATCTAACTTATTTATAACAAATAACAAAGAGACCGCATTTTGTGAATTCACATATTAATGTCATATGTACATACCTGAATTAGACGAGTACAGGAGGGCAACTATGATCGTTTAAGCAGCGCGAATCATGAACTTCTTAGCTTTGAAGTTTAATTTCACGGTACAAAAATCAAACGTCAAAAGTTCAGTTCTTAATACACTCTTCTTAAACCGATGATGGTAAGCCCCCTGCGCGCTCATCTTAAGTAGTAGGGATAACTGAGAATGTGTTTGTCGCGGTCGCGTCATACAAGATAAAAAAATACTAATTCGCCAAAACGGCCACGGTCATGGCGCTCAAAACTCGTGACGGCACCTGTAATAATATTGACAATGAGTAATCGCCTGCTACGTAATCGAAAAAAAAATAATCCTAGCGATCGCTTTTTATTAGCAATTTTTTTTAAAAAACGTCGTTTTGGGCGAAGCCGCGTTATGCACTAAATTTATTGCTACCCTCACGAGAATTGCTTTACCATAAAGCTCATGTTTACTTTAGCATGCTTTCTTTGTTCCTGTAGGTAACAGTAAAGGTCATCTCAAATGTCTATTGATACCAGTGTTACAAAGACAATAATAATATCATACATATTTAATCTTATTCATTTTGCCCCACAGCACCCACCAATGACAGACGAGCTGATGCGCGGTCTTGCTTCAACCCCCATGGAGACCCTTGACCAGTTCATAACAGGAGAGGTGACCAACCACTTGTTCGAAGACCGCCGCATTCCCTTCTCAGGCATTGATCTGATCGCCCTCAACATACAAAGGGCCAGAGACCACGGAGTGCCCAGCTACAATAACTACAGAGCGCTTTGCAACCTCAAGAGAGCTACCACCTTCGATGACCTGTCGAGGGAGGTTCCCGATGAAGTTATTGCTAGGTGAGTAATATTTTATACTAAGTATACTATTTACCCTCTGTCCCACGTAGTTATTTTATCAAATATGTTATCAATGGATTTACAAGTTTGCCATTCATACTTTCGACGTAGACCATCAAATTATTATTAGACCGAAACAGTCTTTAAAATACTCAAACAATTTTTAAAATACACAAGTGTATTTTGAATTTTTTTACTTTAGCAATAATTTTAACTAGAGAAACATGGGCGGCGGTTAAAACTAAAAATAAAGGGCTAATTTTTTTTTATTTAACCAGTAGCTTTAACTTTTTCAATTTATTATTGCTAAATTCAACACATCTTAAGATTGTGTGGTAAGGTTCAAGTGCATGTGTGTGTTCGTAACGCCCTATTTTAGTATGTTGTTTCAAATGTGATTATGTGTTTAGGTTCAAGCGTATATACGCGACGGTGGACGACATCGACTTGTTCCCGGGCGGTATGAGCGAGCGGCCGCTGCAGGGTGGTCTCGTCGGACCAACCTTCGCCTGCATCATCGCTATACAGTTCAGACAACTGAGGAAGTGCGACCGATTCTGGTAAGAAACCTTTCACCCACAACTTCTTTCTTGGAATGATTTTTAAATTTATTCCAAATTTTCAGACGTGCAAAGGTAACAGACGTATTTAACTACAAGACGGTACGCACAATGAATACGTTTTCTGACAACTGACAGAACTCTTCCCATTTATAATATTAAAGCTTACAAGCTTTTTTATCTGAAACCAGAACCCCGCTTAAGACTTCAGCAACCTCCGAACCTGGCGGTAGCATGTATAGCCCTGTGTAATTGTGTCATTCTGACAATTTGAAAGTACTTTGTATAAAGTCTAATCGAATAAAGATATTTTGAGTTTGAGTTTGACTTTACCAATGTTCTAGCGTTACTGCCCAATTTTTGTGAATCATGAGATAAGGCTTTCAGGGCCTGTGGATAAAGTAACTTTATCCTCACGCTTCGCTAATGGAAATCGTTTCTATTAGCGCAAGCGCAAGAGAATGTTACTTTCTCTAGGCGCTAACGGGTATATATTACGAAAACTGCAATACTATTTATGAAAAATTCAAACACCGACCACAGGCTGCGGTAACCACTTACCAACAGATGGGCCAAGTACTGGTTTGCCACATTAGGGGTATAAAAAAAATACTTATATATTTTTTTTTTATTTGATATCAGGTACGAAAACGACCATCCTGGTATTAAATTCACGGAACAACAGTTGGCCGAGATCAGGAAGGCGACACTCTCTAAGGTGCTCTGCGAGAACTTCGACATCCCCGGCGACATCCAGAGGGCATCCTTCGATCTTCCCAGCAACTTCTTGTAAGTTTTGATTTTGCTTTGATTTTACTAACAATCTTATTCCATTTCTTATTGAGTGTTACGACATGTGTAATCTTATATGACACTAGCGACCCGCCCTTCACTTAAATGATACGATTTTTAAGTCTATTACAGATCGTTGACTTTTCTCTACTAGCAAAAAATATAATATTTATAGATTATAGGTACATATATGCGCATCGGAGTTCAATTCTTACGTACATATAAAACCGAATCACGATCCGTAACGAAGTAAAAAAAAGAACGATGAGTTCAAACAGACGAAATATATTGGAATCAAAATAATATTTTTGTAAAATCATTGTACCAGCATACCTTGCTAGATACATTGATATCAAACGCGCTCATTTAAAAAAATGTGTACATCACACACCTAAAATAAATCTTCAAAACCTTTTATTAAAGTTTAAGTATGAATTACATATTTCTGTGCACAGGAATCCTCGCGTGCCATGTTCGTCGCTCCCCAAGATCGACCTTTCAGCGTGGAGAGAGAACTCCGCCCAAGGTTGTTTGATCGCTGGTCGGTCAGTCGCTGTTGGGGAGTCTGCCTTCCCATCGCCTTGCACTTCGTGTATCTGCACTGCTGAAGGAGTAAGTATCTCATTACGATGATAATTTTATCCGATTCACATTTTAATAAGTACCGGTCCCGTTTTGAATTAAGAACGATTAACTGTGAATGCAGGCACTTGAATAAAAACATGCGCAATATTTCCACTATTTTTCACTACTACTACATACTCGTACAAAAAAAAAATTTGGCTCGAAGGACCAAAAGTTGCGATGCT
Organism: Watsonalla cultraria; assembly: GCA_964035505.1. NCBI lineage: Eukaryota > Metazoa > Arthropoda > Insecta > Lepidoptera > Drepanidae > Watsonalla > Watsonalla cultraria. Next base: position 6,364,980 of record OZ037722.1, on the reverse strand, counting down.
TAGAAAATTCGTTTTAGCCCACTTAACATCAATCCATAATTAGATTAAATAATAACGTATACTTACTTTAGATTATTTTAATTCCAAATTTTTACCAAGATAATTTTCTTTATTTGATATATTTTCGAAATATATATGTAGTTTGAATATAATTTCTAACACGGCTGTATGATGTGTGCAGGCGCAATGTGCTTCGCTGCGTATAACGGACTGCGCGCAACTGCTCCGCGAGTGGCCTCGAGATGCCGTGGCTCGCGACGATGTGTGTGCAGCGCAATGTGGAGCTTCCTCCCCACCTTCTCGAGCTCCCCGACGACCACCCATCAACTTCAAGTTCCCTGATCTTTCACCCTTCATTGCCAAGTGAGCTACACAAACCACAAGCATTTGTATGAATACTACCGTATAATAACATTTGTAGAGTTTCTTTTATAACGTAATTTTTTTATGCATACTACACTTTGCCTTCGACTATGACATTGAAGAATAAACGCGGGCAAATGTGTATAAATAAAACTAACTTTGAAATTCATGAAGAAATAAAAAAAAAATTACATTAAAATTAGGTCCTTAGCTTTCCATAATTTGATTTAAACGTGGTTTTTATACTTATAATTCATACAAACATGCATGTGGTGTTGTAGGGACACAAGTACAATTCATTTATTTAAATGTAACGCAATAAATTATACCTATATTATGTATGGACATTGTGTATAAAAGACAAATAAAAAAAACATTCGAATAGAACCTAATGACGTAAAACAAATAGAATATAAGTATCTAGAAATGTACAGTCAATTATATAAATTAAATACCAATTACATTGTAGAATTACGACAATTGGAGAATATCATATTAGAATAGATTATAATAATAAGTTGAAGTAAAACTATTTCTGGATTCGTGTACACTAGTCCTAAATATGTATTTACTCGTGACTAACATCCGAAAACAGGTGCAAAGTAATATAATGTTGTGCAAGTGATGATTTTGATCTGTTGTTACCGAAACAGTTGCTACAATGTTGATCTATTGTTACCAAAACAGCAGGTAAAATGTTGATCTAATGTTACCAAAACAGCGGGTAAAATTATTTATTTAAGGTGTTAAATAATAGGAATCATACAGTTGTACCACAAATTCACTTATTGAGTGTTACCATAGTTGAAGAAGGTGCTTAAATAGTCATTTAAATATCAATTGTTATAATGATTCGTCCCACTTCCTACTCATAATGATATATGCCCATTATTCATTAATCACGACGATAAGGTGGAGATGCTAAATGTAAGCAAACTATTAATTAGTATTGAAATATATTAACTAGTATTTCATCAAAATATGTAATATTCTACCACCAAAATGAGAACTTGAATGTTGGAAAATGGTATTATTATACCAACGATCGAAATCAAAAATGTTAATTATTTATTTATTCACAGATCACAACATATCGTAAGCTATTTGTAAATGGTAATACCATTTCCTGAAAACGATTAAGGTGACAGACAAAAGTGCTTAATTAATAAGCACTTTTGTTGTGTTTTGAAGCAAATGTTCTTATAATATATTTAAGTAGGTTTTGAAACTACTTGTGAATTTTGATGCCGTGTGTTGTATTTTAGTGCTAGCATAATATATTTAGTTAACTGTACAAAAATATACTCACTTAAATATTATAAGGCCATCTTTAGCTTTAAAGATAACTTTAATAGCGATTCTGTTAACATCATTTTCTACCTTATATCTATATCTTTAGAGTACAGTATTAACTATACCATTTTTGTTACCAACCACTGTGAAATATGCTGTATAGAACCATTGCAATAGTTATGTATGTCTATGTCTGAAACACTAGACAAATTTTAACCTTTTTTTTAAAGTAATTAGATGTTTTAACTGGCAATTCCCAATGACTTAAATACGTAAATAGAACAGTTGAAACATAATCCCCTTTATTATAAAATATCTGAACGTAGACTAGACCATACTCGGACTAAAACGATCTCCATCCCTTTTTAAATCCATATCACAGAAAGACATGAAGCTACTTTTGAACCAAGGACTATCTTAGTCTATTGTAAGTGTTAGTTATGTAATAAGGAGAAATGTGTGTAATCAACATTGGCCTCACTGCAAAAACACATGCATGTATTTGTTCTTCTACACTCACGTTAGTTTTTTTGAAGCAAAGGTTTGTTTGAAGCTTTTTTAAGTGAACGAATGGGAGTTACCAGTGAAATGGTAAACGAAATAAAATAAGAGTGTCACCACTGCCTAGATGAGCCTAGGAAAGAAGCTTGTGTAAATTATTTTGTAAAATATTGGTTTAATTAGTTTTAAAGACTAGCTTAATTTTTACAGTTTTATAATTACTACGAATCTCACCTTAGAGGTAAGGAAAATTTATTATACGAATTTTCAAACCTAATTGTTGTTTATTTTTTACATATTAAATTCAAACTTTCTCGATGAGAAACGTTTGTTGTAACACCTTTGCTTACTCCTTGGAAACGCAACCCGTACACGCAGTGGGCATTTGACCTGGGCCTTACCATGAGCTCTTATTGCCATGATAGTTTCACTCATTTATGAGACATGTATGTGACGTGCATACATCTGTCACTGTCGCACAACTGAATTAACATTGCAATAAGAGCTCATGGTTGGGCCCCTGAACTCTTAATTCCAAAATCATCCAGAACCCGTTGTAACACTCCAATGTAACATCTATTTATCTCGAAAATGGGGCGTCCTAGCTCAAAATTGATGATAATTTTAACCCCCTTTATTAAACCCCACACACCGCGGGGTCTACCTACTTTTGACCTTATCGTGACATTTACTCTCAATTCCAAAATCATCCAAAACCCGCTGTAATACTCGACGTTCGATGTGAATTTAGTTTGGAAAAATCTATTTATCTCGGAAACGGTGCGTCCTAGCTCAAAAATGACAATAATTTGAACCCCCTTTATGAAACCCCACACACCGTGGGGTCTGCCTACTGTGGACCTTATCGTGACCTTTACTCTCAATTCCAAAATTATCCAAAACCCGCTGTAAAACGCTTAAGGTTTGGTGTGAATTTATTGTCGAAAATTCTATTTATCTCGGAAACGGTGCGTGCTAGCTCAAAATTGATGATAATTTAAACACCACGTCCAGCCCCACACACCGCGGGATCTACCTACTTTTGACCTTATCGTGACCTTTACTCTCAATTCCAAAATCATAATTTTTAGTGAGAAGTAAATATTTAAACTTGGTATATAAGAAATGGCGGGCGGAACCAGTGGGCATAGGTGCCATCACGAGCTATGAGCGCTTAAGCGAAAATAGTGGAGGGGTTACCCCCCACTATTTTCATACACGTGTTTCATTCGCGTCGTGCCATGTAGACAGAGACTCAAATAATGACTACTACACAATCAAGAGCCTGTAGACAAAGTAACATTCGCTAGTTTTCATCATTTCTACTAGCGAAGTGTGAGGATAATATTACTTTCTCTACAGGCCAAGGTCAGCGCTCATAATTCATGACGCGGCTTAGTGTAGGCACAAGGGTATACTAGTGAGAAGAAATATTAGGAACACAAAAAAACAATAGCATGTTATTTACAAATCTTTTTATTTTGTTGCATATCAAGTCTATTTCATTTCTTTTTACAATAAATACGTTGCCTTTGAGTATAAAAACTTAGTGTTGCAAAAAAAGTAACAACACAAAAAGTTTAAAATGTTTCGAATAGTTTTAAGTCTTGATTTTCTTGTCCATCGTAAACACATGGCCTGGTGGCAGCCTTTACGTGGCCGCTACCACCAGGCGGTCAATTTAAAACTCACTCCTCCTCACCCTCCTGAAACAAAAGTATTGTAAACTAGCTGTGCCCCGCGGTTTCACCCGAGTAGATCTAGTTTCATTCTTATTGTCAAGGAACCTTAATATTTTTAATAAATAAAAGTAGCCTAAGTTACTCCTTGAAACATTAGCTACCTACCAGTGAAAGTCATCATTCTAGTCTATCATTGCCATGAATATTGACTCCTATTATGAGACAGATGTATATGACGTGTATACATCTGTCACTGTCACATAACTAAACTATCATTGCAATAAGAGCTATTTGGGCCCCAGTGTTATTAGCGGAGGTACTTTCGAGACTTACATACTTTTTGTGCCAAATTCGATACAAACATAAATACAAACTTTTCCTCTTTATAATTTTAGTATACTATTTACTATTATCTGAAGTTTTAATAGAGATTTTGCATTTGAACTTAATTTGCTTGCGATTTTGTGACAATTAATACTGACCAAGACGTCATTTATTGAAATTTTAAGATCCAAATCATGAACAGAGTGCCTAGTGCGAGTTTTCTTAAATCGCCATCACAAGTCATCGCGTCGACGTATACGCAGATTTGTATGGGCTCACAATAGTGTCATCTTTAGGCCGACAGAGGCGCTGTTCCGATCCCATACAAATCTGCGTTTACGTCGACGCGGTGACTTGTGACGGCGGCAGTGAAAAACTAGCACTAGGCCCTCGGGGCGTAAGAGGCTGTAATTTTACCAAAAACCGAGAAGAGAGAAAGAAGAAAGGTGTTACACATACCGGTAGTGTTTGAGGTCAGTTGGCGGCGACCTCCTTGAACCCGTTGGCGATGGGCTGGTGTTCGTTGGTGCGCCGCCAGAGGCCGTAGACGCGGCCGGCCACGGCCTGCCACAGGCGCACCGTGCCGTCCTCCGAGCCCGTCGCGTACAGCTCCCCGTCCGGCGACCATCGCACGCAGTGCACCGGACCGAAGTGGCCTTTGTTTGATTCTGAATTACGTTAAAAAAAACATTATTAATACGAGTCATTTCATAAAAATTGTTAGGAAAAATACCAACACGACACGGGACTCGAACCCACTGCAAGCCGTGCAGTTGCTCTGCCAACTGAGCTACTCGTGATCACACTTCATGCATCGAATTTTTCCCTCCATTATTTTTGAATTTAATTGTATGTAAAAAAGAAGTGTGGGAGCATTCATAAAAGTCAATTTCCAATTATCCAAAAAAAATTCAGAAAATACAGTATGTTCTTGGAACAAATTAAGAATCCTAGACATTTCAACATGTTACTTATTCAAGTTACTTAATAAGTATTAATTATACCTTAGTTCCTAATTACATACCTTGATAAGAGTACAAATAGCGGTCTTTTCGCTCAAGGACATTTCTTACAGACAACCATTGGATGGATTACTTGTAAAATAAATAATATAAAATTTACCAAGTTCTGTGCCGGTATTGTAGTCGAATTTGTATACTTTGAGGTCTTCTCCGCCGCACACGAAGGAGGCGCGGCCGGGCGACAACGAGGCTGAGTAACACTTTGTTGGTACCGGCACTTCACGCATTTTACGCATCGTATCCGAAGAATAGAACGACACATTTGTACCTGAAATGTATACATTATATAGCCCCAAGAACATCATGAAAATATATATAGGATTGAGACTTTTTTAGACGAACATTTTTGGCACAGAGCCTATTTAATTTTATATATATTCTTGCCTATATTTGCCTATTTATTCTTGAGTACACTACGTTATCAGAATTTCATTAATAAATAGTACAAGGTTTTTTAATACTATTTTAAATTATCCCCTAATAAATCTAAGCTTTGTATATCTCACGCTCACGCTATCCCAGAAGGGTCCCCGAAAGGGTAAGCAGAGGTGTTGTAATACCAACACCCACTTTTCACCGATTATCATTAGGTGCCAACGTGGCAGATGGTGAGTCCATCGCCGTCTCAAGTTCTATACATACTCCCTTGGATTACTTCTCAGACATATGAAGGTTTCCCCTCAGTGCTTTCCTTAAAAAATTACTGCACTGAAGTTTTTAGAAAAACTCATTAGTACTTAGGACCTTGAAATTAACTATTCTAATTATTAGTAAAATCGTATCAAGACCTACAGACTACAGACAGTATAAATTTGTATAGTAATGGCGACTTCATTTTATACAATTTAAAGATGTAAACATGACACAAGTGTTTTGTTTCAGGCTGTGAGATCAAAGTTACAGCAAATGAATTGCACATTAATAACAATTGCATAATTACATTATAATGGAGTGTAATTATAGTAGTTGACGTAAATGTGTGTATTTAAATAATATAGAGTTGCTTCTTATAAAACTAGGAAATAATTATAATACACACTAAGTACTTCCTTGAATAAAATGTTCTGTTAGTATAGTATGTAACACCAGCTTTGCCCAGTGGTATCAATAAAGTTTACAATACAAACCCTTTTTCATCCCCTTTTATACATTACAAAGGTTCTTGTCAGAAGGCTAGTTTCCGAACCGGTAGTAAATTCCTCGACATTCATTAGTGCCTTACCAGGGCCTAAACTGAATAAATAATTTTCATTTTTAAAGGATGAAAAATTTCTTTAAAAACATTCTTAGTATATAAAACTACTTTTTCTATCTACGAATATATATTAAATCTTGCGGTTCACCAGTTTATAAGAGAGATAATATTTAAATAGTGTTAATTTAATAAACTTCTAAGTCTTACCATGTGCTACCGTCAATATGGCTCCGTCCCTCGACAGCTCTAAGCTATTAGGAATTGTCGGGAACTCTATTTTGTGGATTTCCTGAAACAGATTAAAAGACCATTTGAAACTATAAGTCCTTACTAATTATAAAATGCGGAAGTGTTGTGGAACTAAGTATGACAACGTGATACAGCAGTTTAATTGCGAATAGAATATAATAATTGCGAATAGAGTATAATGATATCCCGGAAAATATGTTACTTAAATACAATAAAAAGAGTGACTCGTTGGTCTAGTGGTCACAAACACTACTGCTGAACAGGTTATCCTAGGTTCAATCCCCAGGTCAGCAAAGTAGTATTGGGTTTTAAATCTTTAGTTTCCCAGTAGCTCGGAATCGGAATTAGTGGCCGGTTTATGGCAATAGGATCAATCCGGGAATACAAGCATGACCATATGTAAAGGTCCCGTCACGAGGAAAGAACGCGCAAAAAAAAATAGTGGGGATACTGAGCATGATTTCATTCGCCTCTCGCCATATAGATAGAGACAGACTCATACAATGATTACTGGCGCATACCAAGGCACTCGTTCTTTACCCTTGATGGGACGGGGGGATGTATTAAAAACTTTTTAGTTTTGACATACGCTGAGAAGTTCTTAATGCGCTCTGCTTAAGCCGACGATTGTAGGCCCGTTGTATGTAAAGATAAGTAAATGTAGTTACCTGTCCGCTCGTGCGGTCCCAAACCCGCATGGTGAGATCGTCACTAACGCTTACAATGCGGTTATTGTGTAGGAACACCGCATGTCTTATGCTGCTTGTGTGAGCACTTATTTTCTCAACAGCTGGAAATAAACAGAATATAATTTTATCACAAGGTTTTTAGATGGAATATTGTGTTAACGCATAAAACAGGAAAAAATCCTTGTAATTACAAGTACTCAACAAAGATTAATAGTTACTATAAATTATATATTATTCAATTTGAGTAAATCTAGGTGGTTTGCATTTGCAGGTATGTTTCATTTATTTTTGTTACTAGGTTGTCAATGGAATGGACTTTTTGGGAAATATTTAGGTATACATATAACTAACAATAAAACTACAAATTAGTTTGTACAACAACATCCTTATACAAGTACATAAAAATACCTTCATTTGATAACACTTTAAAGTACCCTCAAATTGTCAGAATGACATAATTATACCTGCTTATATAATGTTACCTCCACGAGATACATAAAATTTTTAACATACTCATTAGTAATGATAAAACAATAATTGTGTAAACTAACATATATGTAGATACTTACGTCCAACTTCAGGTTTGTTAAGGTCATATACTCGTAGTAGTTTCTCATTACTGGCCGTTAGCAGTAATGTGTCTTCTGCATTAAAATTCACGCTCTTCACTATGTGTTCATGGTCGAATGTATGAACCACTTCTCCGTATCGTGCGTCCCATATTTTAGCTGTAATGTTATGTTACTTTGTGTTAATGTCATGTCTCACTAATTGATTTCGTTAGTAAAAGCTTTTTGTTGATGTTACGAAATTAGGTGGACAATACAAGGAAAGATTACATCAGTACTCTGGGTCCCTAGTGCTTTTAACTTTGAATAGTTACCTACTTAACATTTAAATGTCAGGTATTACTTGTGCAAAAATTACACAATAATATATGAGTACTCATAAACAAAACTAGATGATGTAATGATTAGATTTTTTTTTTTAAATGTATACCAAACTTTAGATAAGACAAACAAAATGTTTGACCTGACGCGGGGATCGAACATGCTATACTGTAACAGGCGCCAACTTCGATCGCCAGTTACTCCAGCATTGACTCTAGTATTTCAAATAAAATCCTTAAATATATTGAACGTGCTGACACGACAACATCAACAGTTCGACATAACTCTCAATAAGCTATAGAAAAATACAAGTAAATGACACAGCAAACTTTTAAATGAGGAAAATTATGTTTCCATGGGGTAGAATACATAGTGGGGTATAATATCACCTGAGAAGTCAGCAGCTCCGCTGGCAGCAATGTTAGCATTTTGAGACAAAGCTACCCCCCACACCGCACCCTTGTGACCTTCAAAGGTACCAATCCAATCGCCTGTCTCACCTTGCCGCAACATGGGCTTGCCATCTGAAATGGAATTCATTATATTACACACACTTGTCTAGTAAGGCATTGACTTTGATTCCAATACATTTCCTATTAAGGCAAACTTGATTGTTGTTATACAATCAAATGGACAAGTGTTACTAATAACTTTATGTATTTAATTATTTTTGCATGAAGATCATTTATTTTGCACTACATTCATCAACAAAATATATTAAAATTTATAGAAAGGTTTTCAGGTTTTCTACTTGAAGTTAGTAAACATTCTGGGGGCCTACTGTCATTGTTATAGCAGTAACATCGTACAAACTTCTAAACTTTGACATATAATTTTTGTATAAGGTAAGGTTCAGAATACACTTTAATACTTAAATCCATGATGGTAAGTAGGCCCCCACTTCCTTGTATATTATATAGTTAAATTTATTATTCAGTAAAATAAGTCCTAAGAAAGGTGAAAATAATGTCAAAGTTTCTTTATATGAATGTGGGTAGTTACAAAGTCAGAGGAAGACCTATGAAACAATAGAATGATAATGTAAAAGTTTATATGGCTAGAATGGGAGTGAATACAGATATGACAGCTGATAGAGAGAAATGGGAGAGAAGAACACATTGTCCCAACCACAAATAGCACGGGATAAGAGCAGGAGGATGACGAAGTTGATGCTACATCATCAATATAATATAACAAATATCTGAAAACTTTGAAAGCTTAATGTTCAAATGTTTTTTCAAACAAATTCACCTGTAGTAACATGTATTAAAGCCCATTTCTTGATAATGTTGTAAATGAAACTTTGACATCACCGTTTACAATATTGAGTCAAGCTGGCTGAAGGTGAACCAGGAACAATTACATTGTAATCAATGAATTTAATACATGTACAATGAATTGATGGAACTTTAATGAAACACATTTACATAATTACTTTAAAATAAAAAGAATATTACCACATAAATTTACTAATATAATATAATATTATCACTTCTGCTATCATAAATTATTATAAATATATAAGACTATATCTATAGTTATAATTATTATGTGATAATTGATTGTAATCAAAGGAAAATGTAATAATTTTTACCCAGCAATTAAGTAATCAAAGTATATTTTTGGTACTTACATAGTAAGAAAGTTACAGAAGGAAATTAAATTAAAATTAGAACATCAAAATTGCAGATGTTTTATCAAACAAAATAATAAAGTGTCTGGATTTATAAAACAAGAAACATAATGTTAACTATCGATCTCAAAGCCTTATTATTTACGTAGAGTACTGTTGTACAATAATTAATGTACAGCAATTACACAGAGAACAGAGATAAAAACAAAGAGCTCATTATCAAACAGTAGATAGACAATACTAGGAAGGTGTCAGATATTATCATTCAGTAGATACATGTTTTTCCTTAAAGGGTCATATAATGAAAGTAATTGTTTATAAAACACAACATGAATTAATGTCAAGTACTCAATAAAACCTTGAGTAGGTACAAGGTGACCCACCAGCCAGTGAAATGTCAACACAGGAACAAAATTTAATATTAACACAAAGGTAACTTGTGTGTCATGTAGCATTTACGTGAGTAAACACATGACAGGGCCGCCAAGGCGAACCGCTGCTGAGGAAATATACGAGCGGATACTCAAGGTGCTTCCTGCATGTCCGGAAAGAGAAGGTCGACACATGCATAGAATGCACTCGAGCCGAGTGGACAACTGAGAACAAAACAACAAAAGTGAAGGCCTCGCAACACATCACGATATTCGACATCTGCCACGAAAAAAACATTTCTACTCACACGAAAACACTTGCTAGTCTTCCACCTGAATCTGGGTCAGGCGAAAGGGCACCCCAAGTTATAAAGTACCCGACAGAACTTACCTTTGCAGGCAGATATCAAATAAAATCCGTCATTTGTAACGTCACTAAAATCCAAATGCACGACTGGTCTAGTATGGCCACCACATGTGAGAGGAACTTGCTTTAATGATGTCATTATGTTAATAAAATTTTGTTTGTTGTACTTTTGGAAAATAAAACTAATATCTTGGATAACTAAAATTAACCTAATGAGTCTGATCGTACTGAATGTTGACAATCGACTGACGGAAAATTAAATGAAGTGTTGCACCATTGCTATCAACTTACAAATTTGTTGTTTGCGCATTTTTCCTGATATGGCCTAGCACTGGTCGAGTCGCTTATACAACCAAACCTGTAGTTTATAATATGAAATGAGAAAATTATATGTTTAGCTTTATAATTTCTAAAATAAATGACTAGTTACGCGCAAGGTCTTCAAAGAAAAAAAAGGAAATAAAAATAACAAAACGCTGAATGAGTGTGGCAGACGGCAGTATAACTAAACTATGAGACTAAACCTAGCTGTCTCGTCATGAAATTCATGAAATAAAAATGAATAAAATTTATTTATTCGATTTTTTTTATCTTTAGCAGTTTCATTTCTCATTGGCCATTGCCATTAGCCTAGCTAGTTCATACGTCACAAAGGTGACGTGTCGATTGATTTTATGAAATTGACGTTGTCAAAATTGTATTGTCTTGTTGTTGTGAGCCCTGCTTTTCCTGGAGCAATAAATAGAAAATTGCAGTTAAAATATGGATTTCTTTACATCAATTCCCACCCACATCGACTATGCTGGCCAAGCAAAAGCAGAAAAACTTTATAGGGCAATAATAACCCTATTCAGCATCGTCGGTTTTATCTGGGGCTATATCGTCCAGCAATTTTCACAATCCGTGTACATACTGGGCGCTGGATTCCTGTTAGCCGCAATCTTGACTGTTCCTCCATGGCCAATGTACCGCCGCAACCCATTGAACTGGCAAAACCCGAAGAGTTCCGATGAGAAACCCGCAAGCAAGAAAGGGAAGAAGTGATTTTTTTTGGTTATATTGTAATAGAAAAAGTGAAATGTCACGATTAATCTTAAAATAAAATAGATTGTAAGAATAATAATGTTTTATTGACTACTTTCTCAATCACAACATCAAAATAATTGCTATCTATAAAACAGTGTGTACACAAATGTGTACTTATTCAAAGTGACTAGTCTCCAACTTCATTTAATCTCTGAGATGCTGGAACACCTCTATCAGTTAAAATATTAAATTGAGCTGTTGTATCAGTTTCTGATATGATTAGAACAACAGTCATAAGACAGGAAACAACATTGTGGACTGAAAGGATGCTGACAATGATGGTCCGACTGATTTCAGCCATGGTGCCCGCTTCAACACCGATTAACTTGTTTCTTGTGCACTTACATGTGGCTTATGTGACCATTGAAAGGATATAACACTAAACAAAAACACATACCATACTAGATACATCAAATTTGATAAAAAAAATAATTGATGCCAAAAATTTTTTTTATATTCATGTTCTCAAACTTTGCTACATGATTAGTTTTTTTTTACATTAATCCACCTTTCTAAATGTCTTCTAAGTTTCTATAAAATTATTTGTGGCTCTTTAACTTGTGCTTTCTAAAAATGAATATCAAGGAAACTAATGTATAAAATACATATCATTATTTTAATCCACCTGTCACAAGAACTTTTGAAGAAAAGGTTGAATAAGTTGCTAATAAAACAATTATTCCACCCTGTTCTTGAATTATAAGGAATAATTACGTGGTAATACTAGCAACTGGTAAGAACCAGAAAATATAATGTGCCACACTACCATTAGGTAGGAAGAGCAAAATATATAAGTTTATGACAATAGCAATAGGTCCAAAATATTTTTTTAGACAGGATAATTTATTTGCTTGACAAATCATACTTCTCAGAATAAAATATTGCAGAGTAATAAGTAAAGTCAAGATGTAAATTAAATATAAAAAAGATTTTTTCTATTTATAATTGCCTTCACGAGTTAGGACTGCTGAAATAGAATTGTAGCAGTAGTCATTTTCTGGGTCTTGTTAGGCGTGAGTGCGAACAAAATACATGCTCAAATTATCCCCACTATTTTCGCTGAATGCAATCAAACTCGTAATGACTCCTGGGGCCCAACCGTGAGCTCTTATTGCAATGTTAATTCAGTTGTGTGACAGTGACAGATGTATGCATGTCACATACATCTGTCTCATAAATGAGTGAAACTATCATGGCAATAAGAGCTCATGGTAAGGCCCCTGTAAAATGAAACCAATATTGAATTTATATTATTACAGTAATACCAACCTAAACTGGACACACTGACAGCTTTTAGTCAGTAATACTTTTCGCTCAGTGCATGATATGATATACACACTTTGGTAAAATATTTGGACAACTGAATTTTAAGGCAGAAGATACTTATCTAGTATCACAACATAAGGCTCATATATCAGTATTCAAACTGAACTTTTCTCTCAGTTTTTTAAATACATTATAAATTCTATTTTCGTTGCACACATTACAATCGTTTGTTTCTGCATCAGTTGCACTTTCAGAATTTTGTTCATTATCACAACTTGTAGATTGTTCACTGGATTTTTCCTCCTCTTTACTATCACAGGTATTAGTATCGACATTCTGAGTCTCACTAGGTTCACTGGGTTCACTAGTTACAGGGCTATCTTCTTTATCACACATCTGCTGCACTGTTATAATGACGAATAAGAATGTCACTCCATAGTTGACAAACATAAGCGAAAATGGTCCTAATGCCAATATGAATACGGCCATTGTGAAAAGCAATGAGGATACTGCTTCGTAATATCGTCTGAAAATAAAATAATACTGTTTACATGTCGCAGATATTTATGTAACAAGTCTATCAGAAGCCTATGAGCCAACATGAAGGTTTGCAACTCCAGACTATTTTTTATTCCACTACCCACATAATATGTCAATACATAACAGTAGTTTTTGCGGGCTGAATCCAGGGCCGTATTAACTCTCATTCCGTTACGATTTTCTTACTTTTAAATTATATATTTTTCCCCTTTATTCTCAGGCCCCTAGGTAGTTGCCTCATCTGCCTTATGGATAATCCGGCCCTGGCTGTGTCTGTCCAGACCCAACAATATAACAAAAACTATTGGGGTTTAGAAATATTGTAGTAGTAGTAGTAATGTAAATTTCGACGTCGACAGACGTTCAGAGGTAAATTAATTAAAGAATAACAACATAGGATGTAAAATATTAACTTACAAATTTCTCCTTGGTCCATTCATTTGCCACACACAGCTCGAACATAAAGACATCACAATTCCAGTTTGATATGAAGTATCTGGCACTAATACCACGCTATATCTGTAAGAAATGTTCTGAATAATTTTTTTATTTAAATTAATAAAATATTTATAATATCAAAACGGTTTCTGCTTTGCTCTATTCGTATATTATGGTCACAATACTTTTTATGCAAATTTCCGGTGTAAACAAATTAAACGTATGAAACGGAACTTACTTGAAATTCCTAGCCCACGTGAGCAGCGCCGGCGCATTGACTACGGTCACCGTCATCCACATCAAAAACATCATCATGTGGAAATTCAAATTGTTCAAATCTTCATCCAACTCCTCCGAATCTTTCGATCCTTTCTTTTTACCTTTTTTCTTTTCTTCACATTTAGTTTCGGAATCTTTCGTATCTTTTACTGCTTCCGCTTTAACTACTTCTATTTCGCTTTTATTTTTATCGTCTATTTTGTCTTCTATAGCATTAATATTGGAGTCAGTTATCTCGAGTAGTTTTTGAGATTCATCCGTAGGTTTGCTCCTAGCTTTAAACATACGGCACAGTCTAGAGGCTACTTTTGCCATTAGTTTATAAACATAATCTTCTAAATATTCTTCATACATTTTTGAGAGCTGTAAAAAACAAGTTACTTCTGTAATAAAGTACGCATTTCGTCATTGGATTGGATAGATGGATTTTTGCTTTTATATACAAAGAGCCAAGGGACATATGCAAGCATCCATAAACCACGATTTGCTAAGGGTTTTCATCGGCGTAGTGTGCTTGTAATTTGCCAAAAAATGCGACAATAATTACTTCTGTTGGGGAAGAAAATCTCAGATAAGATGTTCTAAAGAATATAAAGATTTATAATAATACTAATATGCTATAAATGGTAGAGTATATCTGTTTGCTGTAACCTTTTCACGGCTAGACCATTGCTTTGACTTTTGACCTCAAGGACCAAATAAAATAAAAAATAAAATGTTCGACGAAAGGCAGTGTTACCATAAATGCATAGAAGGCAGCTCCGGCGGCTAATGAAGCCGCACCACTGGCCAGAGGCGCCGCGCAGACGAGGCAAGCGCTCACCACCAGCGGTACCTTCTGTACACCCGACGCTACTCGCTCAGCCAACCCGCTGCCTCCACGAAACACTATCCTACATAGCACAAACTGACGTCGCATTAATGAATCACGGATCTCCAGATTCCATAATCTAAAATATCTATTTCATTAGTTGTGAGACACAGACAAAAGTACATTACTAGACAGATTACCAGGAACAAACAGACCGATAAAGAAAATTTTCATAAATTGTTTTTTTGTTTTTATATACTTTCATATGCATTTAGTGAAAAACTGTTATTTTGGAATTACAAACATACACTTCAATTTTATTTATCTGTATGTATAGATATACAAAACAAATCAACGGTAAATAATTTGGCACTCACCTAAACAATGCTCTATGAAGGATCTGCGAGGAGAAGACCATAACAACAACGATGGCTATTAGTGATATGTTCAATATTCCTAAAGCCACCATATAAGCGGGCAGTACTAGAAGGGACTTGACGAAGTATTGCATCTCTATGTTGTTCCAACTTGCGTTCTCGACTAAAGGAGGCATTAGGAAAGGCACTGACCTGAAAGTTAGGTACTAATTTTACTACCAAGAAAATTTATTTCTTATAGACTATGTGTTATTCTGATGTATAAATTATCAAAATCCATTGATTAGTTTTTGCCTGAAAAAATAACAAACATCTATTCTTACAAACTTTCGCATTTATAATTGGAACGAAGATCCTTATCGCGCGTTGTGAAAAAATCTTACGAAAAAGTTGTAACGACACTTTTATTCTAAATTCAAAGAAAATCATATTTCAATATTACAGTATCAAAACGTATGTATTTAGCAAGCCGTGCGTGTTCTAACCTATACGCTGTTGTGTTTACGAAGTCGAGAAGTATATATAGAAGAAATTTTTATATTAGCTTTTACCCATGACATCAGTTAAGTGTTTGGCGATCGGGATTTTGATAAAAAAATATATTTATTTAAACAATAGATGTTTATTGTTACAAGACGAGAAATGGACTAACAATAATTAGAATAAAACTTATGAACTAAAACTTAAGACTAAGCAGAATGCCGGTGCTCCGCCGCCGTGCTGACTCTGCGGGTTCCGAGGGTTATGCCTCGTTAACTCCTCCCTCCTTAAGATAGAAGCGAGAGTTGGAGCTTCTAGCAGCGTCCTCGCTGCTTTTGCTATCCAGTGGTAGTTGCTTGGTCTTCCATTTGTACAGTTTCCAGAGGGCGACTCCGCTCAGCAGCATGTACAGGAACAGTGTTGTCCAGCTTGGAGTTGCCATTAGAGTTGTCCAGCTAGTTTCATCCTCGGGAACTATGTCATTGATTTTATTTATTAGTTCATGGATGCTGTCCAGTGGGATGTCTTCTTGGTGCAGTTCAAACTTAATGTGTTCTTGCGTTATTTGCTGTGCATCAGGAAGAGGGATGATAACGTCAGTGTATACTGTTCTCAAGTGTGTTTGCAGTGTTTTGTTCAGGACATACATCTGACAATCTTCAGACAATGTGACTAGGAACGTCCCTTTTGTCTTCTTGTATTTTGTCTTCATGTTGCATTGGGTTTTGATAACTTCATCATCTAGTAGGAACAGTATCCAGCTGTTATCTCGGATCTTCTGTAATTTTCCTCCGGTCAGGTGTAACTTGGCGTAAGTGCAGTTGGCCTTTTGATGTTGGACCAGCGATGCTATGCAGTCTTGGGAGCCTTCCAGTCTTCTGACTTCCAGCGACTTGCAGAGATGTGTTTCCTCGGTGAGGGGTTGGCAGTCTCCTTCCTTGATGTGGGCGTACTCATTGCTACCAAGTGCAAGGTATTTGGACTTTGGAATAATTGTGAGGTTATTATGGTCAGGGATGGAATAAAGGTGAATGAAGTCAAATACTTTTTGATCAACAGAGGGGATTTCTAATATGAAATTTATTGAGTGTGGTGTGCTATATGCCTTAACCTTAATAGATTTCTCTATCTTATGTATATTTATAATATTTATATCATCAACTGGGTTCATTGAGTAAGAAGTACGTAAAATGGCTAATTCCTTAATAAGATTGTGTGGGCTAATAACACTTGGATGCATAGTTCCTAGCTGAGCAAACGTTACGGCATCTTCTAATGTAATTAACTTTTGTAATATTAACTGTAAACTTAAGTCTATTTGTATATATATATCTAGAAAATGAATGTTATCTATAACTCCATTAGAGTTCTGCGTGATATTTTGCAGTATGTTAACTATATTTTTCTGATTTTCTTCTAATTTATTTATTTGGCTGTTAAATTCGTTGATCGTACTCTCGGCTAGTAATAAAGATTTCTTTTGTGAAGTTTGAACTTTGTTTATTTTATTATTAATATCTGAAATTTCCTTTTCAAACTTAACATCATCTTCATAATCTAAATTACCGGTTATCGCCTTTACTATTGAGCCTAAACCATTTATTATTCCACGTTTAACTCTAACAGGGGGAGTAAGATAATCTAACTTCTTATTAATTAAACCTATACTATATAATATTTGATCCTCATAGGATTTATATCTATTACCAGATGTTTGGGAATTTTCAGCATTCTTAGTACTTGCATATAATGCCATTACTTTAATTGATGCTAGTTTTATATTAGTCATATTATACACACAAGCTAGGCTGAAGTAGTCAGTCTGTCTGAGTAACTGTCCTTGTTTAAGTAGTAATATGCCATTATCGTTACTAATGGGATCAAGGGTTACGTTTGCGGTTGCGTAGAACACGATGGCTCCTGCGACGAGGGTCCTGGAACAAGATGAGGCCTACGTAGTAGCTTGAAGTGAACTCTTATAGATTTTGAGTTCGGGTGGTTACCTATGATCTCTGCTACATTGTTAGGATGGAGATGTATCACCTTGTAGGGTCCTTTGAATACAGGTTTCGTCTTATCGTTCCGCGCTGTCTTAGCCACCTGCTTATAAACGGTTTCACCTACCTTGAATAACACTCCTTCGGCATCTTGGTTTCGTTTTGCGATCACCTGTTCTTTATTACCTGCCATGAATGTTGCAACACACTCATGTACTGCCTCTGCGTTTGAACGGTGTTTGAGAACGTAATCTTGGTAAAATTCTTTGGGATAAAATATCTCTAAAGGATTTCGGGATGCTGTGTGCCCAAATAACAGTTCATGTGGAGTATAGCCTGTCGCGGAATGTATCGCGTTGTTATAGGCGATTATCGCGTATTTCATGATATTCTGAATGGGGTCGTCTTTGTTTGTCATCCGTTGTATACGAATGATTTCACCTAATGTGGAATGTAGACGTTCTACTGGAGAATTTGAATTTGGGTTGTAAGGGGTGGTGAAATGAATATTTATATTATGCAACGCACAAATTTCCTTAATAACATCGTTATCAAATTTTGTATCTGAATCGGTTGTAATTTTGTGGGGTAGGCCTAAAACAGACATTACTTGTAAGAGTGCTTCGGCTACATGTACACTACTACATGCACTTAACGGTATCGCCTGAGCATATTTTGAAAAGTTATCGATAACTGTAAGGAAAGTTCCGCCACCTGTGGAGTACAAGTCCATGAACAGGTGCTCCATGGGTTTTTGGGGTGTTTCTGTGAGGGCTAACGAGGGCCTTAGTGGATTCCGTTCGTATTTTGATTTTAGGCATGTGTCACATTGGTTTATATACCGTTGGATAGTTAATAGCATATGGGGCCAGTGATAGTTACGATGAACCTGTTTGTAAGTCTCCTGAATACCGCGGTGAATGGTTTTGCCTTCGTGATATTTTTTAATCAACTCTTGTTGCTCGGCTTTACTTTGAACTAGAGTAACGCGCGACGTACATTTAATGAGTTTAGGGCCTCTCTCATTAAAAACTGTTGTATATACTCTTGAAAATGCCAAATATAAACTTTCATCATAAAAATAGCAATGAAACGTACGGTCTGCAATAGTGTGTTCTTTAAGGAATTTAATTATTTCTTGTTCCGTGTTGTTAACAGGGATAAAAACATCTTTGATAACAGTTCGCGAGTTAGTGGACCTGTCGTCTACTCTGTACGTAGAGCCTGGCGTGGATCGTATGTGGAACTGTTTAAGTTGCCTATCTATTGCATCTGTTATAATAGGGATTCCGTTGTTTTCATTATCGGCCTGCGTGTGATTTGTCGAAATTAACTCATCTGGGTTAATAGTGACTACGCTCATAGTATCTGATTCGGTGCCTACTTGTGATCCTTGTATGTTACTATTTACCGGTTCCGTTAGACTCATAGATGCGCTACCTGCTATTGGCTCATTTATACTCATTGGCTGAGCAAAAGATACCGGTCCGAGAACATCTGCGGGATCGAAATCGTTAACCGCTCCTACTCCGCGTTCGGTATTTCTACGGGCGTTATCGAGTATATCATTTATCATATCATCTTCATCATCATTATCTGGATTAACTGCCAAAGAGTCTACACTATTGTGAAAAATTTTCGCGCGCGAGAGGGCGTCTGCGTTCGTGTTTTGGCGTCCCTTCTTATAAATAACCTTGTAGTCATATTCGGCTAATTTAAGGCGCCATCTCGTTAATTTTGAGTTTGGGTCTTTTAACGACATTAACCATGTAAGGGGCCTATGGTCTGTGTATATGACAAACTTTCTGCCGTACAAGTAAGGGCGGAAGTATTTAATAGCCCATACGATGGCTAGTAACTCTTTCTCTCAGAGTAACGCGACTCTGTTTCTGATAACGTTCGAGATGCGTATGCGACTGGCTTATCCGATCCAACTTTGCCTTGTGACAAAACCGCGCCTAAAGCCACATCGGAAGCATCGGTTGTAAGAACGAAAGTTTCGTCAAAATCAGGGTACATTAAAATGGGGGCGTTTGTCAAAATCTGTTTACATTTATTGAAAGCTTCTAGAAATTCCGGTGAATGTACGACTTTATTATTTTTCTTGAGACAAAGTGTTAATGGTTTGGTCAATTTGGCAAAATCTTTAATAAACTTTCGGTAATATCCAACAAGTCCTAAAAATGATTTTATTTCCTTGTGGGTTTTCGGCAATGGGAAATTCAAAACGGCCTTAATTTTGTCCTGATTTGGTTTGAGTCCTTGGTCAGTCAGTTCATGTCCTAAAAATGTTACATGTTTTTGAAGAAATTCGGACTTATCTAACTGAACCTTGAGATTATGTGTTTGAAACCGCTCGAACACTTGTTTTAGTTTTTCGACGTGTTCTTGTAGTGACGTAGATATTATGATGACGTCATCTAAATATGTGTACACGTTCTCTATGCCTCTGAGAATATGATCCATTAAGCGTTGGAACGTACTTGGGGCGTTTTTTAAACCGAATGGCATGCGTAAAAATTCGTAATGCCCTCTTTCGGTAGTAAATGCGGTCTTCTCGACATCATTAGGGTGCATTTCTACCTGATGGTACCCACTAGCTAAATCTAGGGTAGTAAAGTACTGGGCACGACCTAGCCTATCAAGTATGTCATGTATGTTGGGGAGGGGGTACTTGTCCTCTACAATACGGTCATTTAGTCGTCTATAATCGATAACAAGTCTCCATTTAACTTTTCCAGATGCGTCTGGTTTTTTGGGGACTATGTGAACTGGGCACGACCACGGGGAAATACTTTCCCTGATAATGCCTTGCTTCAATAGGTTATCGACCTGGCTTTGGATTTCTTTGCGCTGTTGGGGGGGCTGTCTATAGCTTCTAACGAAAATAGGTGTCTCGTCTGTCAGTCTAAGTTCGTGTTTGACCGCGTGCGTGAACGTCAATGGTATGTTTTCAGAAAAAAAAATATTCCTATACTGATAGCAAAGTCTATTAATTTCGCGTTTTTCCTCCTCATTCATATGATCTGTTCTAATTTTCTTTAGATTTTCGCGTAATTCATGGTCCATGTCAGTCTGTCCTTGTATATGATTTAATTCACAGCTATCAATTTGTTTGTCCGAGTAAATTTCTAATCGTATTGGGGCTTTGTTTGGAACATATTTTTTATCGTTATTGAAGTTAATTACCGAAGTTCTAAACGTTCCGTTTGTTACATTAACTATCGCCGCGGGTGATTTTAAGCCGTCGGACCAATAGAAATCGTCGTGTATATACTGTCCATCTATATAATGTGTCTTGAATTTTATTAACTTTTCGCATCTAGGTTCGACTTTAAGTTTTTGAAAGGGGTGGTTAAAAAATATTGGTATGTCCGCTGTAGATGTACGTAACGAGTTATAATTCAAGTCGATATTACTTTTTAGTTTGCGCAACAAGTCAAATCCGATAAGACCTTTATACTTTGGATCGAAATCAAAAATTAAAAATTTATGTGTTATATCGGTATTAAACACGGGTGGCAAGGGTAAATAAACTACATGATTATGACGTGAAACGCTATGGGCTGTGGAAATTTCAAAGGGTTCGTATTCGACACATTGTTCAAAAATAGTACCGCAAATAACATCCGGTGATATTGTAGAGCGGCTTGCTCCTGTATCGACTAAAAACTTACCTTGAAATTCTGGTAGTTCGATGTATGGGAGATGGTCTTTGTCCTGGAAGTTAATCTCTACTAGCTCTGGTCGTCCTGAGTCTCCTCCAAAGGAAAATCCTGGTCTGGGTCTTGCTCGTTGCTGTACACATTTGTTTCAAAGCCATTGTTGTCGAGGGGTTGCATATTATAGTACTCACCTTCGTCGGTGCATGGTTGCAACTGGTTGCTCATGTGACTGGGAGTATAGAAGAGCTGTTCGGTGTCAAACTGCGGCCTCGGGGGCTTGTCCACAGATCTCATGGTCACGTCTGAAGATTTATGAGGGGTATTTACCTGTTGTTTGGGTATATTTGGCTGGTTCCTGAAGTTTCCGCTTCTATAGTTTCCTGAACCACCTGTTCGAAAATTACCTGAATAAGGTCGAGTTTTCCAGGGTAGCATTGGCTGTGTCCACTGCTGTCGTTGCTCCGGGGACATGCTATTACTGGGGTTAAAAGGGGGTTGTTGCATTTGGAACGCTAAATTCGTAGGGGGCATGTAAGGGTTGCTAAAATTACGATATTGGTTACCATTGGAGTTCAACTTAGGTAGTTCCTTCGGCTTAGCTTGGGATGTTGTCGGCATGCTAAAATTAGTTGCTCGATTATATGCAAGTCTAGCCTCTTCCTGCCTAGCCGCTATTATAGCTAACTCTAATGTATCTGGTTTTGCTATTCTAACTCCTAGCGAAACATGGAAATCTAATTGGTTAGTGTACTGTTCTATTACCATTTTCTCATAATAACTTTTATTATTGTGTTCGCCAACGGAGAGTAAAGTGTCAAGTAACTCTAGAGAGTTACTTAGCACGGCTTAGAAGCCGTTTTCCAAATGTTTCGGCATCCTCATGTTTAGGACGGCGAGTACGAGTGAGTTCTTGCATCACTTGAATCTCGTTGCGCGGTTCACGGAGTCGTCTAATAAGTGCGCTTTTAATAGTATCCCACGTATTTAAATATTCCTCATAAGCTAATGCGTCTGTTGCGGCGCCACTGAGTCTACTTTTGATAAGACAGATTAAAGCCGGGTGTGATTGCGCGTCTTCCGCTGTCAATAATTTCAATAAATTTTCGACCTCTCGAATGTAATAATTTAATAACTTTGGGTTACCGTCATATCGGGGCATTAAATCAGCCATCAGCTTAAAGTGCGTATCGCAATCTTTTAGCGACATTTTTATTAATTTAATTCAAATTAACGTAAATATGGGTAATAACCCTGCACAAAATTCTCGGTACTAAAATAAAGGTTTTAAGTGAACAATAGAGTGACGTCAGAGTTCGCTCTAAGTATCGAGTGTCTAACGCGATTATAGCTAACAGACAAGCGTACTGATAATTATTTTATAGCACAAATGTAAGTATTTGTCTATTATAAGTATATTAAAATAGGAAATGTCTATCGCGATTAAAGCCTACAGACATACAAACACAATAGAAAAATGCACAAAAAAAAATGACAGGAAATAGAGCAGGAACACTTGGATAATAGCAAGAGTACTTACCCCAGGATGTTCTGCATCTCCTGACGAGTCCGTTGACCGATCGCGCTTTTAGGTTCTTTCGGATCGCGGTGGTACGATTTGAGAACCGTGACACAATCGTAAGAGAATAGGGATTCAATACGAGAGTGCTGCGATCCTACCGACTGCGCCAGTTAAGTGTTTGGCGATCGGGATTTTGATAAAAAAATATATTTATTTAAACAATAGATGTTTATTGTTACAAGACAAGAAATGGACTAACAATAATTAGAATAAAACTTATGAACTAAAACTTAAGACTAAGCAGAATGCCGGTGCTCCGCCGCCGTGCTGACTCTGCGGGTTCCGAGGGTTATGCCTCGTTAACTCATCGCTTGCATTGAATTTTTATAAATAAAATGTATTCTCTGTTACTTTTAATACCTTCAAGCATATGTGAACAAAGTTTCATGATGATCGGTTAAGTAGTTTTCGTGTGAAAGCGTAACAAACAAACTTACATTTACGTTTATAATTATAGTAGGAAATAGGATTTAAAAAAAACATTTTGATACTCACGTAAAAACTAACGTTCCTAATCTGGAGAATACTAAAGCGTAGTAAGGCTTAACCCCCTCACTGATCAACGCGCCGTGTATCGATATACATTTCCCTTTGTGTTGTAGACTCATTATGGTGCTTCTCGCCGCCAATAGTACTATAGCACTCATGTACGGTACTATTACTGGCGTGTAGTTGCGGACCAACTGAGCTAGCCGGTGGTACCACGATGTTGATATACTGATGAAAATTATAGGTATTACAGAGCAAAGTCATCCTTATATACAGATATATAAGACTCATTTTAAAAATTTAAGACTAAAATAGCCTAATATTGAAACGTCACTGAAAACTGACTTATACTAAACCAAAATGAATTCAGACAATATAAAAAACGAAATTACTATAAAAGACAAATCAACTCACCTAATAGTGTAAGTGCACTGTGGGTCCAATAATAAGGTCACTTTTACATGTTCCGTTGGTTCCATGTCATATGTTACATTGGGGTTGGTTTTGTACAGACGCAGTTTCATTGGTGAACGTTTTACGTGACTGAAAACATTGATATTAGATTTGCATGCATGACATATTTACTCTCTAAATTCTTAAAGGTTGAAGAAATATCTGTTTCAAATACAAATAAAAAAAATCTACATTACATTTATTTTTATCGATCACATTATTATTGTAATGGATTTTTTTTCTCCGTAAGAACCATCCTCGTACTTCAATGAATATTCCAAAAAAGAATTAGCAAAATCGGTTCAACTGCTCTTGACATTTGCGCTTAGCAACATGTTCAGCGATTATTTTTTATATTATAGATAGAATCTCGTTCAAATGCTAAACCATCACACAAAAATGATATATGATAAAATCTACTGTATTATGGTTTGTCGATTGCTTACTCACGTAAAATAATGATAATATTCATGATTTTCTGCCCATGGTACGTGAACTTCAGCAGACACGTGGAATTGTTGCGCTTTGCAAGTCGCAGTCGGTTCTACATAGAGTAAATACGCTTGATGTATCTTGTTGAAGTCTCGTATTATAATTTCGTAGTAAATAGTGTTTGCTTCGGTCTCCTCTTTTATTATAGATTTTCCGAATGAAAAATCTGAAGGTGCATCGATTGTTATTTGTCTCGAAGCGTAATCGTTTATATCGACGTTAAGGACTATCTGTAAACAATAATGTAGATACTTTATTGGTATTGCATAATATGGTATACACTAGAGCATAATTTATCGTTCTGTTTAGTCTAAAATATACAGATATAAACAATTGAAATGACTGTTAATAATAACAAATTAACAGCTTTTCACAGAATGTATATGAAAATAAAAGATATTTGCATTAAAAAAAAATCGTCTGACTGTCAGTATGTTCCCGCTAATCTCTGAATTGACTGATTGGGCTGAATCTGAATTTCATTGCTAGATAGCTGATGTTAAAAGCTAGAGTAGAGAGAGAAAGTGAGAAGAGAGCTAAGAGTGAAGGAGTGACTTAGACTACTCATCAAATATAGCTGAAATTTTCATAGCTTAATAAACAAGAATGAGCTTAGAGCTACAAAATACTTACAGGTTTCCTGGTAGGAGAAACTTTGACGAGCACATGTGACCAGTCAGGATGTGCTTCCATCAGGCTGTGGAGGTTTATCGTTGCTAATTTCCTTTTGCCGAAGTCATTGGCGGCACCGGTCCATCGGCTCAACTCGGACAATGACACAGCGTGTTTACTGAAAATGATTTATTCAGTTTAGGCCCTGGTTAAGGCACTTATGAATGTCGAGGAATTTACCACCGGTTCGGAAACTAGCCTTCTGAGACGAACTGGTAAGAAACTGAAATTAACGTCTCATAAATTATGGGCCTTCATTTATGTTCTGTATGAACATCGAATCGAGAAAAGTCCATCGAATTCTACGTAACGTCCATCGAAATCGAGCCACATTACTATACCCACAATGCCATGTTAAAATCCATACAAATACTCAGCCGTACAATATTTATTTTCGTAATGTAACGGTGCTCTTGCGCTAATATTGATACAGCTTTATTAGTACTACCGTAGGTATTTATTTCCGAGAGTAAAATATACTAATAAGTGGCTTAATTGTAGTAATTATTTCATAGAATTTACTAGATTAAAAAGTTTAAGTATTTTTTTACGACGAGCGAATTAACTTAGACACACATTTAAACACATTTTCAGAAAACAGAAATCAGATCGTTCTAAGCCAGTTGTCTAACTTCGCTCGATGAAAAACCTACTGTCAATTCGAATTAGACCGAGTCGGGAGACCCGACGAAAGTATTGGATAGTTTAATGGATCACTTAAAGATTGTTACTCGACTTACCAATATCTATGCGTATTATACGTCAGTTGGGCATTACATCCGAATACCCATTCTCTGTCCTCCACATTGACAGCCTCGACGGCCACAAATCTATTCTGCGGATACTTCACCAGCCTTATCATCAGGTATGTTGTTCTAGAAGAGGAAGAAATTATGACTTAGGGGCCAACTATGATCGCGTAAGCATAGTGAATTAAGAACTTAACTTTGATGTTTCATTTTACGGTACGAAAATTAAAAGATCATAATACGCTCTACTTAAACTGATGATGGTAGGCCCCCTCATTGTTCCATTCATGATAGAACATTTTTGAATCCCTTTTAGTACATTCGCATTCATCAATCATTTTTACATGCCCTCCGATAATGAGTGACGAGTAGGTATTGTTGTAACTTCAATCTAATCTTCAATGACACAATACAGTATCGATAAGATAATCGACCATTCACTTTAATTACAGCTATAAGTAATCAATTACCCTTATTACGTAGCATGGTTTAAACGAAAACTTTAACTTCGCCTAAAACCATGCCCATCCCATTTTAAAACGGTGTAGCGGTAGTGAACCTCTTTTGGTTAAAATGATTTTTATTTATATTAAATTCTAATTTTGATTTGACACAATATGTCAGAAAAAGATAGGACTACTTTTAAAGCAAGGACTATCTTAGTCTATGTTTTGTTATAAGAGGGTTATTGTTGACTTATTGAACCGGAGCTAAAGCTCGTCTAGCTTAAGAGCACGTTGGTCTCGTACCGCACAATGAGGGTTTTACACGTCCCATACGTATAATACCTAAATGCGAACGTTTATTTAGTTCGTTTGAACTTCTTTAATTGAGCAACAAATCGAAAATGTTTATTAGGTACTTAAGGCTACTTTTTTTTTTAAATTGCGTAATTGACAAATTTTTAATTTTTATAAAAAAAAAATAACTTTACTTTTTTTGATTCTAGAGTAATCATCTCTATTATCAACAAACATACTTATTGCCTTGGTTCATGAAAAACATAACTCATTTGACGTAATAAAGGGCGTTATCTTAAAATATAAACTTGCTCATTTCCTGTAGTTAGTTCTGGATAATGCCAACTGAGAATAGCGTATGATTAAATACGTTGAAAGTTGGAATCGTGGTGATGATTTAGAACACTCTTTATAATTACAACTTCATAAAAACATATCATATTCTGCACTTACACAATTTACTATAGAACCGACATTTCGCCAGTTATGTTTAGGTCCCATGTAATAGGGGGCGAGTCTATTGCCATTCACCGGCCACTAATCCAGACTCCGGGCTGTGGAAGTGTCTGTTTGTAATTCCAAAATAACAGCTTTTCTCTAAATGCATATGAAAGTAGTACCTATATTATAAGGTAATAAATTAAATTAAAAAGTAAAATTAAAAAAATAACCGTCTGTCTGTTTGTTCCGCCTAATCTACGAATAAGCTGGACCGATTTTAACAGGAGTGTAACGAAAAAAACGAGGTTTACGCGAGCCACCCATGAAATTACTTTACGCGGGTCAAGCCGCGGAGCACAGCTGTTTTAGAAATAAATATATTGAATGCTTGACAGTTTTTTTCTTGTAGTTGGTCTTAGCATAGATAGACGTGATAGTACCTACTTGTCAATGTCAGGACGTGATATCTGGTAGATTCTCCTGTTATCTTCATACCAAAAGGCGTCCGCCTGCATTGACACGTTACTGCGAATTATATCCGGACTCAACACCATTGAGCGATTTGCCTAGAAATAACAATATTTGAGTTATATACCTTTACTATTAAAAATATAGAATATGACTAAAGTACATTACTTCATGTCGCCAAATTAACTAATTGATTACTGTAAAAAGGTTTCTTTGAATTGGGAATTGAACTTTAGCGTTATGAGTGACCTTGAATGCACAGTAGTTATTTTACGTCTGTCACTGTCTGTCTGTATGGTACGACACGAATAAAATACACACATTATCCCCACTAAATCCGCTGAACTCTCCTAACTCGTGTCGGCACCTGAACCAAATATACTTCCTAACCATTCGGTTGCATAAGACTCACTCTAGCATCGCAAATACTTTCTTAAAACTACAGAAACAAGAAATATATTTGCTTAGCTCACCTGAAAATATTGTCTAGCTCTAGCCTTCAAAACACGGATATCTTCAGACACCTGTTGTGTTCGAGGATCTATTATGGCAAACAGGTATTTATTAATGGCCATAACTATTTGCTTGCACCACACTATAACCACGTGATTTGGAGACACCCAGACACCTGGGATGGATGTGGTCTAAAAAACAAAATAAGGTAAATAGGTAGGTAGGTACTTTTATTACGCGTCAAGTTACACGAAAGACGTTGTTGATGTGGATGACGAAGAGTTGATGTGGATCAGCCGAATTGTAAGCGCTTACGATTTCGCATTTGATTCCAGATGGTTCGATTCGATCCCTCCTAGGCATTATCCCCCTTACCTATTACAAAACATAGACTAAAATAGTCCACAGTTTAATAGTATCTCCATCTATTTCTGTGATAAGGATTTAAAAAGGAATGGACATTTGCGTTACACATAGTTTTATTCAGAGTCTTTGCTTAAACCACGTTTTGTTATAACTGGGTTGAAGGGGGGATGATTTTTATAAGTTGTTGTCATTTTAAATACATATATATACATTTATAATTGTCTAAAAGCTAGTTTCTAGATTCCCATCGTCTTAAGCACCTGTACATCAAGCCATAGGTATTGTCTTTGAAAAAGTTTAATTTGTTTGCAGTTGACCAAATTGGGTTGACAATTTCATTTAAATCAAAGAATAATGGATGTGTTTCCTCTTGTTAAGAATAATACTATGAATGCAAACAACAATGGAACAAACTAAAGCCAGCTATAAACAACTACAAACGAGCCGTCATATCAAATAATCAAGTGTTTCAACCATTGTCATAAAGATAATACAAACCTACCTAATAAAGATTTGCTAATGACCTATTTTCGTAACGCTAATCTGACAATACATTTTCGAGTTTGAAAAGATTCCAAAAATAGACAGATTTTTATATGCCTATGGTTGTGATGCTGTATCTCAGACACATCTCACTCATCATTTTAAAACTTATTTATACACATACATACAAATATATAGCTCACACATGTATCTAATGGGGGTAGGCAGAGACCACCATTTGCCACATGCTATGATCCTTACATACTTTCCCTTCATCCACATTTGTGCATCTCTTCATACACTTCCTTTGGTTATGAGTACTCCGAATTTGACCATTGACTTATCTATGTGGGTTAAATGTTCAACAAGTAAACATACTTACCAATGCATTAATATAGCTGTCATTTGAAGATGTCAGAGCTGATGGTATGAGAATATCTCTAGGTCCACCTCCAAAACTGATCAACAACTTCTTGTCTCTGTATTCATCATAGTTATTTATAAACAAATCCCATTCATACTTCATGAGCATATAGTAATTATTCATGGCCATGTCGAAATTGATGACTGGAGCTTCTAATGGTGCTGCTAGAGTTATTGCTATGTTTGTTTCATTTATTGTACTGGGATATGCTAGGAGACGCTTGGCTATAACTCCACCCTAGAAAACAATATTTCGTAAAATAAAAAATATTTACTACTTCTTATTTAAGGCTTGTTTAATTAGATTTTAAAATTGTTAAGAAACATGGATATGAGGCATGACCCAAACCCATATTCTCTACAACTTCCAAATATACCTCTAATAAAAAAAATATAAGTAGGTATACAATTGAGGCTTATAACATGAGTGTCATGCTTTAAAATCATGTAGTCCTAAGATAAGAATTGAAAAAAAAATTATAAAAATATTTATTCAATGTCTTTCAACATGGAACTAAAAAGAAACTAATGGAGAATTGTTATTTGAATAAGAACCTTTCACAGACAAGTTGTTTGTAGCTCTTCAAAGTTTAGCTATTTAAAGATATAATAGAATTGTGTCTCACCATAGAATGTCCAATTAGAATAACAGTTGAGGGTACAGTTTTTGTATATTTGTTACTTTTATACAAACTAAGTATCCTTGATATGCATGCTGCTGCAAACTTGGTTTCTGCTTGTAGCACACCACCATACAACCCAGAGAGTTCTTCATTATAATTAACTAAATAAAAAAAATAGGACATTAGACCCTATTACAATGCTATAAGGTACACATTTGGTAATAATGTAATACTCACTTGTAAAAAAATCTAAGTGGTGGTCATATCCTTTAGATAAAGCCTTCCTGAGTGCCACAGAAGCCAGAGAACGAGCTTGCATATAGCTACCTGCATTGCCTGGTAGATATAATACTGGCACACCATCAAACCTAATTAAAAACAAATTTATTAAATGTTTACAGTTACACACGAGTATACTATTTACATCACACATGTATTGGGGCACAGCAACACAGGTAAAGTAAGTATATTACTTATATAAAGTGTATAAAAGATTACTAAAATACTCTTTTGAATATTATTTAGAAAGCATATACATACCACATTTTACGGGCTTTTTCTGTAAGTCTTCCTTCACTATATGCATAGAGTCCATATTGAGGATATTGTTTGTTTTCATCAAGAGATATTCGCTGAAATTTAAAGTTTAATAAAAAAAAAATTTATTAAACTCTTGTGTCAGTAAGTCTTTTTGCAAAAAGTTGAATGGAAAGTAACTTACCACAAATTGTGGATACTCAAACATGTATGTCATTACACAATAATCATTTTTATCGCTAAAATGTATATTTAGGATACCAAGGAGAAATGCCAAAACAAAAATAAATGACAGTATTTGAAAAACACTAGACCCGATAATACTTATGATTTTCATGACTAGTTTCTACTATTATGGTTAAGTAATGTTTATGAATTACTTTATTGGGAAATTACACAATCACTGGTTTATATTTAAAAAAAACATATCGCTGATCTACTTCAGAAACAAACAAATAAATAAAACTCGCTCAAACACGAAATTAAATACATGACATGACTTTGGTGACAAACGCATACGGATTACGGAATAGAGACGGAACGGACGGTCGGTCGATCGGTGTCTATTCGGTATCTATCTACGAACGAATGAAATACAGAAATTCTATGAACCGATAGACAATATAACAATCCAACCAACCAAACCATTTACGAGCAGTCAATTAATAATATTTAGAGAACGATTTTGGTCAATTACAATAAAAATTTATACTTCGTTTCATTCGGCTAAGAGAGAAATCTTTACGGTTTGCGTCAGCGAATTTTTATCTATATCTATGGCTTACTTCGTTTACCCGACTGATTGTGCGTTCATAAACTGGCTAGTGTAACTTTTAATAAATACAATTATTCATATACTTATTCGTAAGTTCTCGCTTAGTGATAATTCAATATTTTTCCCCTTACTGACATATGGCTTGGCAGTACGTGGATGTAGTATTACTAGTTAAGTTTTATTTATCTGAATCTATACATGGCACAGTATATATTTTAGGCTTACAAGTAGTAAGGCAGTAAGTAGTAAGGTAGTAAACCATGATCAAGGTTAGCGAATGAATGAATGATAGATAATGTCATGCTATGATGGGAAATGTCAATTATGTGTCAGTGTCAGTCAGTCCTGTCATGTCATCAAAATTATTTATTTTAGCCCGGCATACAGAAAACTAAACACCGCAAAACAAATTAAAATTCATAGAAACAGTTTTTATTTAGGGCCGTGAACAAGCGGATGGATTGGAACTGGAACTTCGGAAGTCAAGAATCCATACCTTAGCTAAATGCCGAAAATTTTCTTAATTTACTGATTAGTGCATAGTAGTCAACATGGAAACTACCATGCTTGTGTTCCTGGTATTGCTCTGTCTAATAACAGCGTTTGTGATTCGAATGTCTTATTTGATTTACAAGATCATGTCCACAGATTGTACATTGGTGATACCAGAAAGATCTTTAAAAACCATCTTTTGTATTGGTTCTGGAGGCCATACAACGGAGATGATAAGATTTGCAATGAATTTGAATGGAGATAAATATCAGCCACGTTTATATATTCTAGCCAAGAGTGATGTCAGTAGCGAAAACAAAATCCATCAATTGGAATTTGGTAACAAAAACTACATTTTGTCTAGAATACCACGCAGCAGACACGTGAACCAATCCTACCTGAGTGCAGTCCTGACTACAATTTATGCAACTATGCATTCTATTCCAATTGTTTATAATTTTAAGCCAAATGTTATTTTCTGCAATGGACCAGGCACCTGTATTCCAGTTTGTGTTATTGCATTTCTCTTGAAATGTTTATTCATAATAGATTGTAGAATAATTTTTGTGGAGAGTGTGTGTAGAGTAAGAACCTTGTCATTGTCTGGCCAAATACTGCAATATTTCGCAGACTTAATTGTGGTCCAATGGCCACAATTGCGGGATGTGTGTTTCCGAGCCAAATATTTTGGTAG
Organism: Watsonalla cultraria; assembly: GCA_964035505.1. NCBI lineage: Eukaryota > Metazoa > Arthropoda > Insecta > Lepidoptera > Drepanidae > Watsonalla > Watsonalla cultraria. The sequence continues at coordinate 6,332,533 of OZ037722.1, read as the reverse complement.
ATTAACATAGTACCAAAACCATGCATTTTGTAGAAATAAAACATTATATAACTTGAAAAGTGTATAATTAATAGTTCTAGGGAGATCAGTACACAAATATTAAATGAACTTTAATTTTGAATCAGCAACAGGTACTTCCATAATTTTCTAAATATTTGTAATATATACAAATTTAATTTTTCAATTGTGCTTGGATGACTAAATCCTAAACTACAAAGTATTAACGAAAAATACTCAAGGCGATTTTGATGAAAACAAAAACTGTAGTTTGCCAGTAGGCAATTAATTTTTAGATAAATATTAGGTCTTTCCATAAGTTTGCTTATGTCATCACTTCCCAGAATACGATCCTTATAAGCAACTATCCAATGGTTTAATAATAGTGACCCTCCCTTAAATAATTATTTTTAACACCATAAATGTTTGAGAGATGCAAATAATCATGATTTTATAGAGAACCAGGTGTCACCCCATGAAAATAGTAGCAACCTGACAAATAGAAATGTCCGTTTAAGAACATACATAGAATACAACCCAAAATATATGATTTAATAGGTACCCATTATGTAGACACACAGGCTTTATAAATAACATTTTATTACGTTGTAGGAGGTTTAAAAGGCTGGACCATCTGCCTAAGAAATAGAAAATATCAGAAATGTTACACCTGCTATATTTGCACACTTTATCTGTTTAGCCATCAATTTTACAAATGATATGCTGAATTTTAATAATACTTAATTAAGTATGTACATTAATAGTTTATATAGTAGGCCTCTTTATAATGTTAAGGCACATTCATATTGCATTAACAAATTCAAGCAGTAGTAATTATAACTCGCATTTTATTTGACTCTTGAGTCGTAAGTACTCGCTCGATATATTTATTGACTTGAATAAAAACAACTAATAACCTTGAACAAAAAAGTGTCCTCGCTTATATTTACAAGACAACACTGAAAGCATAATGTTATTTATAACCATTACTTTATATTTAAGGCAATATCCACTTGTCACAGTATACATCTTAAGTAAAGCAGTATCAGCAATCCAGCTGTGGTATTCTGAAAGGTATTTCAACCGCAAGCTTGATGTCAAATAGGCAGTTAGAAACATAAGACATTAGTATGTAGTACATACACTATATAGTCCAATTTCGTATGTTTCAAATCAACAATATGACGGCGAAATAGCTTACAAATAATGCAGCAGCATTCTAGCTAAAAACACACACAGTACACTTTTCTCAATGGTCAGCAACTCTTGGTGTTTGTGGAGAAATTGTGTTTGTGTGAGTATTGGGGCTGCTAGTCCTGGTTGCAATACTGCTTCAGCTAATAAGTATACTATGTCTTTGGCTATCAATTCCACATTGAATGACAAAAACACCCAGTCAACCAAAACAAATTGGTTTTTCAATTTTAAAGCATTAATATAAATGCCTAAACAGGCTAACAATCTTATCCATATAAAATTCAGCTTTAGACTTACTAAAACTATGTTATAATATCCTTTATCAGATCAACATTCACATCTGCTTTTTGCTTGTCTGTATAATATTGGCAACATTTTATTGTAAGTAAATGCATCAGTCTTCAGAATAACTAGTTACCGTGTTTAAAAAAATACTATTCAAAAACTAAATAGTTGTGTAGATTCAACCAATTTAAGCAAAATAAATGAATATTTTTCTCCCTAGCAAAATCATTACACTGGGTGCAATCCTTAAGTTTGATCACTAAATTAGTAATTACAGAAAATAAACTTGCATTATTGGATTAGACACCTTACAAATTAGAGCACTGACACAAGGCCAGTAACATTGTCACACTAAGATAACATTTGACTGCAAATAATGTTACAATTGTTATATTTACTTTTTTTGATAAGCTAACAAAACAAAAAACATTGTTCATTTTCATAACAAAATCAATATTAGACAGTAATAAAATCATTGCCAAACTACTATCTAGGCTTTAAAACTTTTTTTTCATTTTTAGATTTACAGTCTACATTTAGATATAATAACAATAAAGCTAACAAATCAATATTTAGGCACATCTGAAAATACTATATTAATAGTAAATTACTATACTCTATCTAAAAATATAAGTACAAAAGGAAGAATTAAGTTTTTCTTACTTGTCTAGTTATAAGTATACATTTCAAGGTTTACTGTTGTCAGTGAGGAGTTCAGATTGATTGCTTGTTTCTTGTTTAGCACTATCGTCACTTTTGTTATCTATTTGTAGCTTTGCATCATCAATCAGGTACATGGCTTCATCATATGTAGGAGGGGGTGGTTCCGAGCCCGATGGTTGCGGCTTACTGACCACTGCACTTCCTATTAGAGCATCATATGAAGGGGGTAGGGTCGCACTGGAAGCTGTGCGAGCCATCTGAGCGTCAAATGCTTGTTCGGCTTGAACAGCAGCCATGTCCTATAACAAAACAATTATATTTATTACACAAAAGGCAGGCAAGCAATACCAAGGACACAAGGAAAATAATGATACATTACAATCATAAATTCAAAAGTGGATGTGACATTGAACCATTGTTATTTATAGAGCATGCTGCTCAGTTTAGAGGATATTAACATTACAATAAACTAAACTTGCTTAACTTTATATAACATATTTTTAAATAATATCACTGCACAGCAGCCACAGAGTATTTTGTCATTGAAAAATACATCAAATATTGGAAATAGCAACACTAAAAGTAGAGGTATATGGTTTATAAGATATCATGTAATTTTGAAAGGAAAATGCAAATTAAATGTGATACTGTGATAGGTACATTTGTTGTGACTCACCCTGATAATAGCCCTCTGGTGGAGAAGCATTTGGATAACACTTTTTCTTCGCAAATATAGCATACTTTTCACGGCGACCATCATACCTGAGCATATAAAAATGGGTCCCACAAGCCACATGTGTCCTAAATTACTGAGGATGTACCCATCGGCATCTCCCAAGGCTAACACTGTAATGACAGTGCCAACTGAGAATAAAACCATTGAAAGGACAAAATAGGAGTAACTCGTGCAATCACAGCGACCAAATCTTTGATCCTCGTCGAAGTCGTAATCGCGATTTCTAAGTCGATGTAAACGTTGTCTAATGAACGGACTATCGAATACGGTAGCCATATTTCTATTGAATAGTAAATTTATATTCAGTCTGATGTTAAATAATATACTGCACTGCACGATATTAAAACATTACTGTTTTAAAACCTATGGTTACGAATTTACACTACGATTACAATACGACGACAGTCAGCCAGCCAGACAGTCACAATCAAAATTTAATTACAAACAAAACTTTTTAATGCGATAGTAATGCACTAGAACGCAAATAGTTCCACCTACGATATAGTTACCACAGAATATATTATTATTATAAAGTATTGAATGAAACCATTAAATTATACTCTGCATTGCTTGACTGCACACGTCAAATAAGCTGTGATAATTCTGCTTTCCGGTTTGCTTTTTACCTTTGATTGTTGACTGAAAACCAGCTCAAGGAGTTAACACAGATGCATGTAAAAACTACCGCAACAATTGTATTACACTCATCAAGTTGAACACCGTTTGAGCTGAATACTAATCCGAAATGATTATGGATTGGTGTTACAAAAAATATGTTTCTTTTATCTATAGATAAGCTACTGACCTCTGCTATACTAGTTCGCTTTACTCCTAGATAGATATAAAATCGCTTAGCTTTACTACTTGTATAGTATAAATCAGTAGGTACTATTAGAAATGAAAACTGTCAGAAAGTTTGATTCGTCAGTCAGAATGTCAATCTATTTACACTAAAATCAAAAATAATTTGAAGTGACTAGACTACCTACAAACAATCTAACTATACGAAACGCGCATATTCTTGATTTTCTGCAAATAAACTAAGGCACAGATGCATTAAAAGTACATGTTTTAGATGTGTTTAATTTGAGCGTATTTATTTCCTTTTCGTTCGAAGTGGTAAAGTGTTGTGACCAATATATTCCGATATGACCACTGTCTTTATCTTTCTGTGTGTCGCATTGATTTTAGAAACGGGTAAGTAATATCTCATTCGCTTTAGTTCATTGTTCAGCTTTTGTATTTACCTGATCTTATTGTGTTGGTTGAATATTTTAGGCGTGAGGGCTATAAGGCTGACAGTAACAAATGATGGTCCAGCAGTGGTTGGATCCAACATAACATTCACAGCATCTGTGTTGGATTACGACAACACGGAGGAAATTAGATACGTGTTCACAGATATTAGTCACTCACTAGCAAAAGAGGTAACTTATAGATTTACATACTTTTGAATACCTTTTTAATTATAAAATTATTCCAGCACATATTTGTTGGCCAGGGGCTAACTAGAGACGCTTGCATTACCACTACAATATATTCCCATCTTCTAACCTAATCTTCCACACACCAATGTATTGAAGGTTGAATAGTGGGAATTTTTTTTATATGATTTTTTTTGCTGTCCCTCACATCTCCAGTCTGTGTGTGTCTCCAAGATGGAAGATTGCATTAGAAGATGGGAATAAGATACCACAATACTAACACTCGCATTTTTTTGACCAATTCAAATTCACTGCACTTCATACTGTATAAATTATTTATGCAGTTTATTTATTGCTCATCAATAATTAGTTTAAACACAGATTAATTAGTCCGTAATGTCCCTTGGCTGTAATACACATACATATCTGCCCAAACTTAAACCTATCTATTCCCATACTTCTTCCTGTCTTTACAATACATAACAAATAAATAAATAATTTCTAGAAAATGTTGACTGCCTGATGCAACCTGATGATTTGATGCTACTGCTGAATGCTGAAAACCAACTAACTGGCAGGTTGGGCAGTTATTTGGTTTTTCTATGTCATTTTGCAGTAGCCTGGAGTCTCGATTAATGCCCAGTTAACACATTCACTGCTAAAGACGGACCTGCGTGTCCAACTATTAGAGAATTTATGAAGAAGACGAAATTTCAGCAGTGAATGTGTTAACAGCAATAGGCTTGCCCCCTATTACATGGGATCCAAACATAAGTACACGTCTGTCTACCCCTTTGGTATACAGGCATGAGCAAATGTATAATCAAATCTAAACATGAATACAACCTTCATTTCAAATGCCTTTGTTCCCCATTTTATCTCTGTTGGAATTTGCCTCAATAGCACTATTTATATAATTAATATTTGTAGTATGCATGAGCAGTATGCATATACTACTTATTTCAATACTTAGTCAGGATGTAAGTATCAATAGTGATGTACTCTTAGAAATAAATATAAAAGGAAATTCACAGAGAGGCATCCATTTTATCAGCAAAGTATTTCTGTATGATATTATTTATGTCCATTCCTTGTACTAATGTTTTCCCATTAGTTCAATTATTGAACTGACTTTATTATTTTCCTTGTGATACATGCAATGAAACAAGGAGGTAATTGGAATTGATGAAAACTCAAACATCAGCTAATATTGTTAGCTTGTTGATGAATTTTAGGGTACACTTTAGAAATGGAAAATATTGTATTGATTTTGTATTTAAAATTATGAATAATAAACACTTAAGGTTTTGCTATAAATAATTGCTATCACTTTACCTAGTTTATGTGCCTAATAGACTTCTGAAATAATGGATCATCTTTTAGTGTGATAACCACAGGAAAACTCAAACTATATAAATGTGTATTCCAGTAGATTTAGCAGTCATATAAAAAACTAATTTGTAAAGACTGTATGTATCAACTACCTACTTACTGCTGCAAATAAATAATTTTTAAATTTAGAATTTTAATATGGGATTAAAATCCTGATATTGTTTATCATAATAATTTTCAATTAAACTTCACAATCTGAATGTAGAATTGGGACTCATAAGAATTTTAGTACCCATTATTTAGTAACAGGTACTAAAATTGAGTCCCTATTAAAAAGAACACTCAGAGACATTCCTATGACAACAATAAGAAAGATGTTTTTAATTTTACTAGCAGTTTTAATATACTTATTTTTAATCTACAGTTCATTGTTGTTGCAAATACAACAAAATGGAGCGTGCATTATGATCGAAACAAGTATAAAGTTGGCCAGTATACTGTTAAGGTTGTTGTACAGAGATACTTTTATGGTGTGTGGATAACTCGGGACCATCAAGACACCACATATGTGTTAACAGGTACTGTCACTGTTCACATTATTTATACTACGGGCAGTAGATAATTCAATTACACCATATCAATGCTTTTATTTTATTTTAATATGTATAAATTTTATTTTATTTTATATTTTTCGAATTTGGAGTTGTCAAATCTTACTGCACTAGTCTTCATGGTCTATTGATAGCAAACACTATTGTAATAAATTAGGTCCTGGTATTGATCTCCGATCCGGGCAAAGGGTTTTTCCATCTGTAATTTCCCAGAAGCAGTCCAAAGTGTAGATTAGTGCCTAGTTAATGGAAATAGGCTCTCCCCTATTGCATTTATAATATGTGTGTCAAATTTGTTACATTTTATATCCTTTGAATTTGTCTAATTTTTCCTTTATCATACTATTTACTTTCCAGAAACATTAAATGGAGATCTAGTATTGAACCAGAACAATGTAGATAGACCCAATAAATTTGTGGCTGTCAACACCACAGTTTATCACTATGTGAGGCTGCGAGAGAATGAGATGCAATTTTTGAAAGAAAATTCTTCTTCTGTCATTACTTACTGGTTCCTCGATTGTAATTATATTGGTGAAACGATTGGCCTAGCTTTGAACCACACATACAGTGACACAATGACTGACCATGTTATTCAGGCGCATGTTGTTGCCAATAATGAACCATTGCCACCTATTACAACAACAACGACGACAACTACTACTACAACTACTACAACTACTACTACGACAACTACTTCTACAACAACCCCTAAGCCAACAACGACGAAGCCAACAACAACGAAGCCAACAACAACAAAACCAACAATGACAACTCCCAAACTAACTACAACAACAGAAATGAATATAACCAGCGGTAACTTGAGTCACACAGTTGCAAAGCGAGAGGCGCCTTATAAAACTCATCTGGTGAATGCCAATTTAGAAAATGGCTTGTCATGTAATTATACTATACCTGTTGGTAAAAGTTACACGGTCGGCCATTATCAGCAGTTCATCAGTGTTAGAGGTATGTAATTTCTATTCAAATGGATTTTTTTTTTAATTGGACATACCTTTTAAAATGATTTAAATATAATAGATTGGAAAGGCATATCATGACTGGGACTCGAACCGAACTGTGACCTACAAAAATAAATTCGTTAAAGTAAACTTAAAAAGTGACGTCATTCTATAAATATTTAGATCTGTTTTGTATTGAATATGTTTTATTCCAGTAGGTAAACACTATCCCCTCATTAAAAAACATGGCCTAAGAATTCTTGGTTTAACAGTATTTCCATCTCTTTTTATGTTTCGAATTTCAAAGGGATGTACATAAATACATAAGTCAGAGTTTGGTCTAGTCTTATTAGGGAAATTATGCCTGTCAGTCAGTCTGTCTGTTTATTCCGGCTAATTTCCTGAGCGGCTGGACCGATTTTAGTGGGACTCTCACTGGCAGATAATAACTTTTCTTGGAAAAAATATCATTAGGCTTCCTGGCTACCTATGAAATTAAGTCTATGCGGTAGAAACCGCGGGACAGCTAGTCTACACTACTATTGTAAAGAGGACAGATTTGTATGTTTGTGTGTATGTTTGTAATGAATAAACTCAAAACCTACTGTGCCGATTTTTAAAGGATTCTTTCACCATGGAAAGCTACATATACACCCTGAGTAACATAGGCTATAATTTATCCCCGTGTTCCCACGGGAACGGGAACTACGCGGGTGATACCGCGTGACGTCCGCTAGTACTGAATAAACATAGTAGGTACCTATGTGTAAATCTACCAGTACTGACAAAGCATTACACTGCTAAACATATAAAAGTAATAAAATATCTCATTGTTAGGTTGTCATTGCTTAACCCGTGACTTCGAGTACAATTATGTTCGTCTTTGGATTCAAAGCATTGTGAATACTAAGTACCTATCAGAACAAATGTTTAGCACTTTAGTTTTGTAAAGCCGAAAGACTGAAACACTTTTGTATTTATAACCGTAGGTATAGATACAATTTCTTACAATATTACAGGGTCTTTAGACAAAGTAACATTATCCTCACGCTTCGCTCGTAGAAACGATACAAAATGAACGGGAATGACATTGTCACGTGACTGATTTATGTCATTCCCATACATTTTTATCGTTTCTATTAGCGCCAGCGCGGGAGAATGTTTTGCGTAGGCCGACAGGTTCCCGTCACAAGTTTGGAGCGCGTATATTGAATTTAATTCGGAATTTTTATCAGTCCGTCTTGCGTCTGAAAGTCTAAGTACGCGCTGATGGGACCTGTATATTGTTGGCAATTCTCATAAACCTATCAATTCCCTTACTAATTTCTGCCTTTACACTAGATAATTATACTTATTAAAGCCTTTGACTGCCTCATTGGTCACAAATACTACTGCGTCCTGTAAACACGGGGTCCTGGGCCTGATCCCAGGATCTGACAAAGTGTTTGGGTTATTCCATCTGGAATTTCTTAGTAGCGGCCGGGAGTCTGGATTAGTCGTTTAATAGCATTAGACTCGCCCCCTGTTACATGGGGCTTTAAACATTACTGGCGAAATGTTGGTGTATCTACTATAAGTTGACCTCTGCCTACCCCTTCGGGGAATACAGGCGTGTATTTCTAGCCAAGGATGAACATCTTGACATTGTTATGGTTGCCCATCAGGTTTTCCCATAAAATTATTTACATCGAACACTTCTAAGCATATTACTTGGGGAACCAGTTAACAAAATACCAGTTAGGATGTTGTGCTAACTTCAGGAATTTATTTAAATAATAATAGCGCCTTTAGTAACACTTAGTGGACTGAATTATCCTGTTTGATGATTATAATATTCAACAACGTACTCGTTAGTCGTAACGTTAAAGTTGTCGTTTTCGGCATACTGATATCCTAAATTATTCAGTTTAGGCTCTAGTAAGGCTACTTTGTACGCTAGCAGGTACGGAACGAATACTAATTTTTGTATTATGTTATGGTTTATATTGTATGCCGCCCTAAAATACCATTATAATATTAGTGAAATAATTTTAGAAATCTGATGAGAACATATAAACAAATGTAAATAACACTTAGGGAACTTTTATTTAAATAGTAGCTGGATGACAGCTCTTTGGTTGTTTAAGTTTTCTAAAAATGAATCCGGAGGTTTCGGGAAATCCCCTGCATACTAAAGTTAATGAAAATCGCCGAAGCCATTTCCAAGATTCAGTTTAGAATATAATTATATTCATAAGAATTGCTTGTTTGAAGGTATTAATAATAGTTAATTTAAGTGTGTTAGAGTAGTATATAATATATCTCGTAAATGCCTACCTACATGTATTAAATTGTATTTTCAGAACCAATATCAACAATAAACATCACACCGGTGAACTGGTTGCAGCATGGTGATCTGTTGAACTTGCATGTGAAGTACACTGGTTCACCAACATTCAAGTATTGTATACAGTATAAACTGGGACAGTACAATATAACTGGCAACGAGACTTGTGAAGCCACCACGGAGACCACCTCGAATGAGTTTCCTTTGGTGCATTACTTCGCTGACACCAACCAGCATACTGTTGTGATCATCATCGAAAACGACATGGGCACGTCTGTCTCCAGTTCTATCATTAACATTTACAAAGGTAATTTCAATGACAATTATACAGAGTCGTGACTTTTTTAAGTTTTATGAGAGTGAGTTTTAACACGCAGCGAAAAATAGACGGCATACTGCTACGTACATTGCTATCTATAGTTCTATATAGATTGCAATGTCTTGTCACACGGTTATTTAGGGCATATTATACTTCATATACCATGTCTGCTAATTATACATATCTACTCTAAAGATATTATCTCGAAAATCATATTACAATATTATTTATTGTATATTAGTGTTTCCTTTTTAAATGAAGTGAATATATGGAGTTCATAACATACTGGTTTAACCCAGATTGCCGATTTTCCTCGAAAAAGGGGTTGCGAAGGTCAGATTGCAGTCGCTTCGTATAAAAATCAGGTGATCAGCCACATCGGGTTGAATCAAGTGCCGACCCCAAATACATGGGATTAAGGCCAGGGAGATGATGATATAGAGTTCATAACATTACAATAATAATTACATTAGTACCTACTACCCAATGTTTTGTATGCGTATAAATTGTAAGTGCTGAGTCTAACAATCATCGCAATAAAAGTTGGTATGTCGCGAGTATAAATATGTTTTCACCGTAGTAAGTTAATCTTTGATTCAAATACATTAATTTGAAAATTGAATACTGATATGTTGAGTGGAATGATTGTATCAATGTTGGTATAATATGTACGATTGTGTGTTGTTCCAGTGACTGTGCACGCACAATTGTCGGTGATAGTGGTGCCTGTGCTGTCCTGCCTTGTTGCTGTCATCCTGGTCGTGTTCGGTATCGCCTACTACCAACGTCGGTCCAGGTAAGAACAAGATAACTTGCTTATGTGAGCCATAGTAACTCTTTACGCGGGTTAAAGTTAGTACAATTAATGTCCTCCTATCTGCCTACCGGAACAAAAAACTATTTAAAAATAAAATAATTTATTTTTATTTTGTTATTGCTTAGTAACATATTATTATATACTTTCATAATATGCATTTATTGAAAAGCTGCTAATTTGGAATTACAAGCAGACGCTTCAATTTTATTTATCTGTATAGATTTGTAGATTATATAGATAAACACGTCGTTGTTTTGAATAGGTATCCTGTTATCAATTTCCTTACATGCGGTCAATGAACGATTTAAAATATTTAGAACGAAATACTCGTAACGTAATCATTGCTTTGCGATCAATGTAATAAAATTAAGCTTATGGTAATATTTGACGTTTGAATGTAGTCTCTCCTTGATTTCGCCCGTTTATAATTTAAACAAATCATTGATTGATTGATTCTTTGTAATATTCATAAAGCACTTGTCACGTACTACTAATAATTCGTTTTCCTTTGAAAGTAATTTAATTACTTAATAGGGATGTCGCGATTTTAAAAATCAGATATGTTACGGGCGCAGTCTTAAACATGATCGCAAAATGCCATATGTTAACTCACGTTAAGATTATATTGATTTCTTTTTCTACTTAAACCATACATTTGTTGCCTTTACCAATTCTTAAAAGTGGTCAGGAAAAATACGAACACGAGGCGGGACTCGAACCCACGACCTCTGCAAACCGCGTGTGTTGCTCTTCCAACTAAGGTACTTGTGATCCTACCTCATGCGTCGATTTTTTTTTGTTGGTTGCATCCAACCTCCTTTGTGAGGTAGTCCTTTGACCAATTTTTGTTCGAGATCATCTCCTCAATCTGATCATGAAATCCTTAATCACAATAATTGTATCGCCTTCAGAAACGCAGTGGAGGTAGCAGATTTTGACTTCGGCCAAGCTCACCTCGACTATAAGACCTTTACTGAGCGCCTTCGGGAGAGCTTCCAAAATGCCTTTAGCTTCGGTCGACACGAGGACACCGATGCACTCGTACCCAACACCAGGTACGATTCTATGACTTAAAAATATATTTCTAAGAACGCTTTTCAAATAACGCGTTTTTTGTATATAATCCTGTCTTTGTATAAAATTAATATCTAAGTATTTTCATATGAATTGAAACGAAAGTATTAACTATGGCAATACAAACGTTTGATGTCAATAGTTTGTTTTGGAATTATTTCTATGATAAATATGTACGTGTCAGATTATAAAATTATTATTTCTCATACATTTCTAGACTGTTGTTTTGTAGAGTAGTCTTCAAATATTTCTATCTCTTATGCCTCATAATTTGGTAATGTGTTTTTGTAAGCGGAAAGAGACAGCATTTACTAAAGTAGAAATTATATATGAATCGATAAGATGGAGAACGCCTCTTTGTTGAAAAATAAGAATAAACCTGATTAAAGTTGCCAAATTTAGATCTGAATAAATTCCTTAATACAAAACATCTTAACATAACAATTGTCAATACACAAGTAAGTTTAAATTATCGTTCGTTCTTGAAATTGCTGTATTCGGCGCTCTAACAGCGCCGAACGCATTTACGTTCGAATATTAATCAATAATATTGCAGTAGGTAAACAGTGTTTTATCGCATTCATACTCCTTATGACTTATTTAAAGGCATTTTTATTCCGATTAGTGTTAAATCTATACATAATCATAATAAATAATAATAAAAAAGAAAATGTATCATTGTCGTCGTCATAATTTTAAACTAATTTGGGGTGTATTATAATCTATATTTTTTGTATAATATTGCACATAACTAGATGTATTCATTTTTATATTATTTAATATAAAAATAATAATATTCTTCTGCAGTAAGCCTTTGATCGGCAAATGCAAATTAATTTATCATTTTTATGTTGGTATAGAATAATGAATTTCATTTATGGTTTAAATAGGGCTAACTATTTATAATTATTATGTTTTGTCTCGATATCGAATGAATGATGAATATATTATATTCATCCCGATATATTAAGTATATGAAATCCTTCATTACGTAATGCTATAACAAAGGAATAGGTTAGAAAAGGACACGAGAATACGATAAGTATGTAGGTACGATCAGTGGCGTGCATTGCATATAAGCAGGTAAGCAGAAGTTACAATTTGTGATCACAGAATATACTCGTATCGTGTGTGTGTGTTTATGTTCGTAAGTATATCTTTACCAGAGTGCCTAGTGCGAGTTTTTCACTGCCGCCGTCACAAGTCAAAGTTAACGCAGATTTGTATGGGATCGAAGCAGCGCCTCTGTCGGCCTAAAGATGACATTATTGTGAGCCCATACAAATCTGCGTTTACGTCGACACGGTGACTTGTGACGGCAATTTTAAGAAAACTCACACTAGGCCCACTGAACTACTACTACGCCGCGCCACATAGGTATGTACTTAACCTGCCTACTTACCTACTTATTGTCTATGCCTACCCTTCTGAAATCCAATGCACGCCCCTGGGTACGATGTTTATTACTGGTCCAAAGTAATCTTAAAACTGGCATAGTTATCGATATGTATGTTTTTACGAGTTTTGCAAGATCATGACATAAGCCGCTTTGGCTTATGTCATGATTTGTTGAAGAATTATTCACTTTAGTTTCAGCGTCACTATTTATAATTCTTGTGGATTAACATAACCATTGATGATTGAGTTGAGAGATGAGTGATGGAGAAAATGAAGTTGCTTTTACTTGGCTTCATAGGTCTATATAAATCAGGGAGGGCAATTATGATCGTTTAAGCAGCGCGTATTAAGAACTTCTTGTTAAAATGAAACGTCAAAGCTCAGTAGTTTGATAAACTCTGCTTCAACTTACAATGGTAGGCCCAATGGTCAAAATCAATCGTGTAACTGTAGAGGATGGCACGAAAATATGTAATGCATTGTCTCGCAAATTGTAATGTGTATATGAAAATATTGACTTAGGTTATTGATAAAGGTCTCAGTGTTATATCAGTTGTTGGTTAATTTATTATTATTTGTATATTATGTCATATCGTTTTTTACTCGCAATTAATTTTTTCACCCCTAATATATTATAGCAACAATTTATAGTGTGTTATCATTATTAACACTATGATTCTTAAAAATCCAAATAATTATAATTTGAATATTCAGATTGTCTACAAACGTGTCGTTTATTGTAAAGTTTCTGTATGCCTAGACACAGTAACATTTCTCGCGCTTGCGCTAATAGAAACGACAAAAAATGAATGCAAATGACATAAATCAGTCACGTGACATATGTCATTCCCGTATCGTTTCAAATAGCGAAGCGTGAGGATTATGTTACTTTGTGTACAGCAGCTGGTATTAACAGTCTGTATGGGTTTATCCAAAATTAAATTATTGTTATCCTATTCGTAACATAAATTATGAGTCGAATGGCTTTTGGGTCCGGGATCGCGGGCCCCAGCGCTACATTGGATTAAATAATTATTTTTTAAGGGGAATCTAGGACCGCGACTGTGGTTCTCAGAGGATCTTTGGAATTCATTATTATTTTTAACGGTACAGCGGGATACTCGAGGTCCCGATTTCCCCCCAAAATAATAGTTGACTAAATTTGAAAACATGCTTAATTATATCTATTTTATCACAAAAAAACTATATTTTAAAGAAAAGACATGCTTTACCTATTTTGTATTTAAAAACTAAACAAACGGTGTTACCTGCTCTGTTGAAAAGGTCAACAGCAACCATGATGTTTTGTAGCGTGACGTCACATGACTTAATGCCTATTTTTTTCGAATAAATTTTCTCAAAATATAATCTTTAAGTTTTACGAGAAATAGACTGTTTTATTTTGTCTACGTCTCTTTATTTATAATTAAAAATTATAAACCAAGCAATTAGTTATACAAAGTGGACAAGCCTATTATGAAATCCAAGATGGCGTTGGGAACCGCCCTCCGACTCTTCGTCTAAGTAACGCACATGTGTTATTTTCAGAGTATAATTTCATCCAAACATCCGCATTTATAATATTAGTAGGACTAGTGTAGGATTGAATTATCCCAGAGGTAGTTTAGTTGGTTTGAATGTCATGTAATAATTTATTTAACTATTTTATCTTCGAAGTGTACTAATATTCGAATTGGACTATTGAAATGTATAAGGAGAGACAGTCATGTATTGTGATATATTAGATGTAATCAAATTAGCTCTACATTTATGGTTGAATAAGTTAATTTATGTATTGGATTAAGATTTGTTGCAGAAACGAAATTATAACCTAAATCAAAGGTACTTACTATGTATATGAAGCGTTAAGAACTGTTCGTTTCTGAAGCAAATATTAGAGAACTTATTTTGTAGATATAATAAATTGTTATGAAAATGATTGCTGTTTCATTTGTCTTCAATAGATATTATTATTTTTGATTCATATAAGATTAAATTTTGAACGAAAGTCAACCTTAAGGTACATAGTAATAAAGTCGAGAAATTTAATATTTTAGATATTGGGCCAGTAGATAACTTTGCCTTACATTTTATAAGGTTATTGATCTACACCAAGTTGTTTTAATCCCGTTTTATTTTGCTTCCAGCATTAATTAATACGTTTCAAAATGGCAAATAGTTTATCTATAAAGGTCAAAGAAATAATTGATAGCGCGTTTGTTCACTCTTCGAGCGTATCTTTGTACTGTTTGCGTTTCTGGCTAAGCTAAAATCTTTTTTTAATCCGAAAGTTTGTATTATAAACTTTGACATTTATTATTTTACTAGTCGTAGTGAAGTTTAGGTTGTGCGTTGTCGATAAACGTAAAAAAATATAAAATTATATTAAGTTTTTTTTTCATGATTTTAAAGAAAAGGCTATGATCGCAACTTATTTTCGCAAAACGAGTAGAGCTACTACTATAGTTATGAAGGTGCGATACTTAAAGCCCATATTCAAATTACATTATTTTTGCCAGGTGGGTCCGAGTCGTGTAAGAGGGCCTTTAAGGGTCCCATGGTTGGGCCACTGCGACGGTATGATTTCGCTCATGCTGCCCTTCCAAGTCAATTGCCTCGTGTATTTTGATATGTTGATGATGAGAAAATTCAAATTTGATTTGCATTAGAACAATAGGTATGCATTGGGCATGACGTTTGCAAATTAGGTCACAATTGGTGGCGGGTAACTTCATAATATTATTACCTAAACCTACGATTATTGTACGTGTAGGTATACCTACCCTATATTGAATTTAGACTTGGAGGAACCTACCCTGTTGGGAGATTATTCACCGATGGTTAACATTGCACCTACGCACTTCAATCTAATAGGACTTAGGTTACTTTACCCATACAACTCCTTGTTCTTCAAGAATTCTCAATCTAGTATGTAGGTTCCGAAATTGACCCGCAGCGAAATAGTCATTAACTAGGAGTTGTCAAAACTGAAGCACTTTATCTTGTGGTGTTTAGTGGGTACTTCGTAGTCATTTAACGTCACAATTTGTAGGCCGCTCTGATTGATAATATCCGGGACGACAGTTTAATTCGATTTCCGAAATTGTTTATTCACGTCGCAACTCAGAGAGAAATTTTATGAAGATGAGTATTTACTTGTTGAGCATAAGTAAATTAAAAGTTTAAACTTTGGAGTAATAACGTTGATTAGATGATGTTTTATAATACTTAGTACACAGGATGCTTGGTTAGGTTACCTAGGTACCTAAAAGAAGAAAGGAATTTGTTAATTAAAAAAATGTGAATCTATGCAATAAAAGTGATGTGTCTGTTTGTTATACCAAAATAACAGCTTTTCACTAAATGCGTATGGAAGTATACACGCTACTGACACTAAAAAACCAAGTTTTAATTTTTTTCTCTGTCTGTCTGTTTGTTCCGGGTAATCTCCGAAACGGCTGGACCGATTTAAACGGGACTTTCATTGGCCGGTAGCTGATATATCAAGGAGTATCGTAGGCTACTTTTATTTATTAAAAATATCAGGGTTCCGCGACAATAAGGTTGAAACTAAATCTACGCGGGTGAAACCGCAGGGCAAAGCTAGTATTCTATAAAACATTTTATACCGGTAAACATTTATTTCGTTTAATTCGTTAAACAAACAAACATCCATACGTCATGAATGTCATTATGTCTGTTTATTAACCCTGTGTGTGCAGATAATATGAAATTCAAAACAACAATTCAATTATATTTAACTTTTGCGTGCTTTTGCGTTATCGTCACATGATGAGTTGAGGTCGTAACATTGTCTTGTAATGTTAGATCGTCCGTAAGGGACAGATATATGGGACTTGTATTCATCCGTCACTATCGCACAGTCGAGTGACCATTGCAAGAGTTGTTGGTAAGGGCTGTGGGCGTTATAACACTGTTCAACTGATAACAATTAAATTGTGGTGGCCATTAACTGTTAATATTAATAACATCATAGAGATCCTAATCCATACATAATCAACTATATAGTTAATTAGAATGTTTGTTTTCATATAAAATAAACAAACAAACAAACTCTTGATAATATTAGTATAGACTAGCTGTGCCACGCGGTTTCACCCGCGTAGATTTAGTTTGATCCTTATTGTCGCGGAACCCTAATATTTTTGATAACTTAAAGTAGGAGTAGCCTAAGTTACTCCTTGAAGCATCAGCTACCTACCAGTGAAAGTCCCGTTCAAATCCGTCCAGCCGCTTCAGAGATTACCCGGAACAAACAGACAGACAGACAGAGAAAATTTTTAAAACTTGGTTTTTTAGTGTCAGTAGCGTGTATACATTCATATGCATTAAGTGAAAAACTATATTTTTTTGATTACAAACAGACACTTCAATTTTATTTATCTGTATAGATATAGCAGTATAAAGATAGCATTAGGTATTAAACGGCTGAAGCAATAAGACAAATTAAATTTTTCGTGGGGGCACCTCAAGCACCCAATCGTTTAGGGGAAAAAAATCAGGTTATAGGAGATTTATATCCACTAAAAGCTCCCTAGGTGATCTATCTTTATGCATATAGAAGGGCTCCTGTACTTGGATCCAGGGGACTGAAATTAACTAGTCCATTATTAACTTATTTTAATTAAATAGAATCCGCAGTGGAAGTAAGACTTTAGGAAATACTCGTACCTAAATAATAAATACGCGTAAACAATTCCAAGTAAACAGTGAATCAATCAAAGCAAAGTCCAACAATATTACATACACTTATTGCAACGTCTCATATATTTTTTTCTTTGTCATTGTTTCTACCTACCTCGTTATTATTGTTGACCAAGTTAAATAAAATCTATATTAAGGACGAACATATTTAACACAGGTAGATCTATCGAAGATCTACCTAATTATTTTAAGTCTTTAGAAGGCACATAGTTTTGACAAATGTAGCTTCCAATCTTTAGTAGGAAAATATACCTACCTACCTAGTTTGTTTGGTATGTAGATAGGTAAAAAATAAGTAAGGAAAAAAATTGTGTTTATACAGTTTTATTTCCATTTCAATATTAAAAAATTCGTCGATAAAAGTATTTGTAGCCAAGGTATATCTATTGGAATAAAGTATTATTTACATGACTTATTCATAATTAGGCTATTACACGTTTACTAAAGTTGGTTCGCCAGCGATGATGGAGCTCTCGATGCCGCAGTGGTCTTCGCCACGGAGGATCTTGAAGAACCCGTTATCACCCCAGTCAGAATTCCATGAGTTTGCAATCAGCCAATATTTGGTGCCGTTCTCCACTCCCCAGCCGAGTATCTTGACCGCGTGTCCACCGAGCTCGCCGCCTGCCGTGTGTTTGTATACACCACTCTTGTAAGCCAGCAGATCTGAGTACACGGTAAAAGCGCCTTCCACGGGACCGTTGTTAAACAACTCTGCTCTAATGTGATCTTCACCACCCCTAACAGAGAAAACATGTCTGCCGTATCGTTTGTCTTTGCTGTATGCGACGTCATAATTACTTTCACATGTTTTTATACATTTGGGAGTTCCAGTATCGCCGCTGCAGGGCATTCTGTTGCCGGGCACATGGTGCTCACAGGGGGCTATTTCGTATGGTTTACAACCCTGACTAGAATTATAGCTCCCTCCTGACACTATACCCATATGCTTCCAGTACTCCCAGGCTAGGGTAGGCATTCCACCGTTACATCCAAGACCGCAAATAGGACAGCAGCTCAGGAGATCTTCAGCGGAGAAATGGAAGTGTTGTGTTCCATTTGAGTATGTACAAAATCTATCAGTCATAGCTTCGACGGCACCGAAGGCCCAGCAGCTGCCGCAGGATCCCTGGTCTCTGATCTCATTTAAAGTGGGACAATCGGGCCACTTGTCTCTGGGGTCAAAGTTCTCAGGCAGATTGGCAATTAGGTCGGCATCATGAACAACACTTGGCAATTTAAAGAAGTGCTCGTCTTTTAATACTCCCATGATTTTCCTAAAGTGTGCAAACGGTGTGTTGATGGGGAAGTTCCTGCCTGCTTTCCAGGTATTTTGCTTTGTATTGATGAGGTTGATGAACTCGTCGGAAAGTGGATGTAAAGAATCCGTTGTGACTGCCGCTAGCGAACACAACAATGCTGCGGCGACGAGCGTAGCACGCAAAGGTGCCATTTTTTCACTTTTATTATTCTCTTTGTCACTGTCGAGTGGTTAATTAATAGACGCGTAGCTTGAACGAGTGTGGCGCGTCGACTGAGCAGTGAAATGAGCAGACGTACCGTACAGATTATGTACTCTGGAATGAGCGGTGGGCGGTTGCGACTGCGACACTAGTGTTCGCCTGGCTTAGAAGAGTCATCCATAAATGCTTTTTGATAGCTACCTACTTGACTACCACTTTCTAGAATTAATTTAATTGTATGTAGCACTAAACTCTGAAAAATTTTGAGCGATAGTTGGGAATGAGCGAATTTATTGCATTTCTTTGGTTTGTTTCGGATTATATTGATTTAGATCTCTTCTGCAAAAAATATGAGCAGAACTTGTATCGGTTTGAATTTGCGAGACAGAAGTTAGTAACAGAGAAATATATCTAAAGTTCCCTTGTACATATAATGCTAGCCGGTAAGTGTCCTACAAAATCTTAGCCAAGTATCTATATTTAGGATATGTAAGTATATGACGCAAATTCCCACCATCGTCTCCCTGACCTTGTCGAGATATTGTTGGGGTTGGCACTTGATTCATGATTTTACACAAAGCGACTGCCATCTAACCTTCGCAATCTCTATAACGAGGAAAATCTGAGATCTAGGTTAAGCCGGTTGTCAGACTTTATTAGGCTTCAGACCTATAACGACTGTCATGGATTTTAAATTGGCAACCGGGACCTACTTAACGTGATCTCAGAGGTACAGAAAGACCTCGGGTTTTCACCCTACAACTACTGGCCTAGGGCAGCTTAACTTCGTTGATGAAATGATATACGTAATAGCAACTGTGCCACGGGCCCTCCATGATGCAAATTCTCAACGTCGGGTGCGTCAATAATAGACTATTGACTCCATCCACCTAAACTAACGGCATTTATGGATGATACTTTATAATGTCCGATACGGACAGCTTGACCGCGCGTGTCGAAGGTTATGTATCGCTACATCTACATACACAGGAGTAAGTACTTATCAAACAAACAAGCGGATAATAACATGGCCGAACGATTGGCAAACATTTGTTTTGTGTTTATCTAAAATAATTAGTTGGATGTTGGGTATCAGGGTTCTGAGGTTAGCGGACTATATTTGTTTATCTACTGTATGTTTTTGATAGTTATATTTCAATAATTATTAAAAGAACAAAAACATTCCTCAACAAAGACGCAAGTTCCCACCTCAAAGGTACACAAATGGGTTTTTCTAAAAACTTCTGTCCTGTGACGTCACAACACAAGTTATAGTAGGAAAATCTAGAAGGAAATGCATTGTTCTTGTTTGCAGGCTTTGATTTAGGACAGAGTGTCCAATTATACGAACGCTTTATTTCTGTGAACTGTGTTTACTTGTGAACAGGTGCTGCTTGTGGGGGCTGGTCATCTCAAGCTACGCATTTAGATATAAGTAGAACTACTAGACTTTTCTTTATGTTAATTTTTATCGACATTTGTTCATTGGAACTGTGTCCATGGGCTTACATTTCTTAAGCACCTACTTAATTTATTTTGTATTTAAAAAATATATATATTAATGTTTTTGAAAAGAGTAATTAATTACTGAGTTTCTTGGCAGGTTCTTCTATGTAAAAGCAACCTTCCGAAACTGGCGGTAGCATGTATAATCCTGTATTACTATATCATTCTGACGATTTGAAAGTACTTTGTAAAAAGTCTTATCGATCAAAGATATTTTTGATCTAGAAGGAAGGCTATGGAGAAGGTCTAAACTTAAAAAAATGTTTCGGCATTGTTTATAAACACCACACCTGCGAAGACGCGAGCTAGAGCTGAGGCTAGTTAGCTGAAAAATTAAGTTAACATTGCTATGAATTAGCAATTAGGCGTTAATAAAAAAAAACACATTTGCATAGATATGAGGCACCGAGGAAGATCTTATTTACACCTTTATTGCATTTAATTGAGAGCCGACGGAAGTATATGTAATAAGTTTAGAATAGTACACATTAAAACCACATAGACTGCGTTTACGTCGACGCGATGACTTTTGTCGGCGATTTTAAGAAAATTCGCACTAGGCACTCATGCGGACTGGACGCTTTTTAGCGTATATAAACTTTGCAGTATAACAAAATAAACAAAAGAAGATCTTATCTATCATAACAGGAGCACGGGGGCGCAGATGGTAAATCTAAATTAGTGCGAACAATTTCTCAACGTCCTATTTCCAGGCCTTCACATCACTCCTAGACCTACAGAATCCCGCCTGAGCCTAATTTAAATGTCTCCTTATTATGTTACTCTCCTAAAGATATAACTTATCCCACACATGATAAATGAACACGAATTTACTGAATTACAATTTCCAAATGTCAAACCTAGAGAGTATTTAGGACGAACGTGAGTAGACTTCTGTAAGCAGGTACCTACTCAGACATATCTTGTAGATAAATCAGACAATTATTACTGTAATAATGAGCAGATATTATATATGACAACTAATTAGTGGTTACATGCTTGGCTGTCATACGAATATTCTCTAATTTCAACTCAAAGTGGAGTATTTGATGTACCTAGTTTAAATTTTCGCATATTATATTTTCATGAACGCTTTCAGGACATAGAGGTTACTACTTACTATAATATAGAAATACTTTTTTCTGATGATTAACTCAGGCATGGAAACTGGAATACAAACGTAATTTTTTTTTGTATTTTCCTTTTAAGCTTTAGTTAGGTATTACCGTGTCCTGCCACGGGGTGTGTATATCTAAAACATTATCAAGTAGTACTTACAATGAGTACAATTTATAATTTATCGAAAACTGTACTAAAAGTGCGTAAAATGTATATATCTGCGTACGTGCGTATATATCTTTTCTGGAAAAAATATTTATATTACCTATACGTTGCATCTCGAAGTAAAACATAAAAGATGATGGTTTTACAGCAGTAGCATAAGCTGGGCTGGGACATGAACAACTACAATTGATATAAGATCGGTCCAGTGACGATGTAGCTCTCGATGTCGCAGTGGTCTTCGCCAACGAGCATTTTGAAGTAACCGGTGTCACCCCAGGTTGAGTTCATGAGTACCTATCAGTCAATATTTGGTGCCGTTCTCCACTCCTTATCCGAACATCTTGAATGCGTGCGCGTGAGCGTAAAAAATAGAAAACTTATTTGGTATTTTATATTTAAGTTTCTTGTCGGGTTCTTCTCCGTAAAAGCAACCTTCCTAACCCAGTGCCTACATTTTTAATCGTGTATAGTATTATGTATTTTGACGATTTAAAAGTACCTACGTCATCGTTGTCTAATCATATATTATTACATTTTAATGATATGTTGGATTTTAAATTTGGTATACTCTTCAATGTTTCTCACAAAATATTTATCGGAACCTTTTGATGAGTGTCTAGATGCAGAGTCTAATGTTTGTTTTGTTTCCTTTCTAAGATTCATATATTCCCTTTTCACAAAAAGTCAAAAAGTGCCTCTCAGACATATGAAAATGCTTATTTGATCCGTGTGATATGTTTGAAAAGGGATAAAGTTGACCTCCATTGTTCACTACAAAGAGTCAAACAAGAATATCCGTCAAGAGTTTATCTCATGTTATTATAATAGCGTCTAACTTTGTATAACAGCGCGGCGAAATAAAGTTGACCCTGGCGTATTCTTTTGAGTTACCTAACAGTGTAGACGGTTTTACTGGATTAGTTTTGCCCGCGACTTCGATCGCGTAATGAATTTTACCCTCAGCCCTTTCTCGGGGTAAAAGTATCTATTCGAAAATTAAACTAAACCAGTTCGGCCGATAAAAGGTAGCGTACATAAATCACGCACAAGATGGCACCACCCGTCAATACGATCGTAAGTACAATGATTAGGTTTTCTTAAACCTGTAAAAAACTCATCACTTAACGGGCTACTTTTCCATTCTACAATTTAAAATTAATATAGGTATGCCTTTCTCTATCTTGACAGCATTTGATAGTAATTTTCTAATCCTTAATTATACGGCAAAATAAAGTTTCCTCTATCTATAAATCAGCGTCTTATAACCTGCCTTCGCCAAAGGCTCAAAGTATAAGGATAAAAGTGGCTACATAAAGTTCAATTTCCTTACTTAATACGCCTTTCGCCTGCTCAGCTGTCTTTCCGGCATCGATCTGACGCGACGAGAACTAACTGACACCACAAAATAACGATACACAAAAGGTCGCCTCCCATACATAAGCTGTCACAAATGCAGCTAGGCTAACACATAGTCGATGACTAATAAGTGCTTAACTTCGTACAAAGTGAAAGCCTTTGTACACACCAATCTACTCATTTATTCTGCAGAGGTTACTAGCCCGCTTACAGGTGAGCGGCTACTGAAGCCCATGAATGCTTGCTACACCGTGGGAACAGACGGCAAAGTATAAATAAGTATAACTTTTACAAGCACTAAGGATCTAGGCCTATCTTTGTAATAAGAAACTTTGCTCCAATGAGCTGAGAGTTGTCCATCTTAAAGATTTTTAAATTTACTCTTTTATTTACTGTAAAAAATGTTGGCAAAACACGTGAAAAACGTATACGCTGTCAGCCACGACGTGACATGTCTTACTGTCATTAAGCCTATTCTGCTTATTTTCTCGTAGATGTCCTCGTTTGTGTGAATGTGTTACTTTGGACGATTTTTGTTCTTAGTACTTAACTGCTTACAAGTAGCTTATATTTAAACTGTCCCATGGGTGACACTATCGCAATACCAATCTTATAAAGAATGCAAGCGCTGTGCTGTAATAATGCAAGATATAAGTGCCCGACAATAGGTGGCATGCACACTCCATTGCTTATCCATAGAACATTACCGTATGAACAAAAATACTATTCGGCATGGTTATTTACTTCAGCTGAGCGAAATCTTGAAGCTCGCGCGTCTTTGTGTGGAGTCCAATGTATGAACCGCTCTTCTATGTCCGTTAAATTTATGCCGACACGCTGACAACACAGAAATAACAATTGCATGAAGGAAGGGGAACGCCCTCCGTTCCATCTCTTTGTATCACAAAAATTGCCCAATTCAGTGTTATATTATTGGTCTAATTACATCTATAAGGTGCACAATATTTTCTTCTTCATCTCGACATAAACACGGAAATGATTGCGCAAAAATAACAATTGTCAACTGAAATAAAATATATTTCTTTTCTTAATGTTTTTTTTTCAAGCTCAAAAAAGAATACATATTTTCACTGTGTACTAGTCTATATCATGCACGAGTGATATCGCGAGGCAGCTAGTTTATGTATAAAACATTAGTTATAAAACAAAGTAAAAATACAATTTTTTTTGACCTTGTATACGCTCTCAAATAACTCAAGGGCCTGAACTAAGCTTAGTTTAGGTACCAACCTAGGTACCTACTTATAATATATGAGTGGAAATTATTTCCTAATATTGTATATGGTACCTATTATTCCACTACTAAATGTATTGAACGTATGGAAAGTTTTTAATTGATTCTTATCGTACACAAGCATCACGTCACGCCTCCTTCAGTTCCCATGGTAACGCCCTCCGGATGGAATTATTCTACCTATTTAATTAGGTTAACCCTAAAAGGATTAGCCAAATTAAAACTGATTAATGATTGGTTCTCGAAACTAAAGCGGGTTAAGAACACCAACGACTTGAATAATTTCAATTGTTTTAAATAAATATTCCTGGAATTTGAGTAACAATTAAGACATTTTTTGAAGATATACAATGGTTTTGAGACTTAGTTGATGAGAATTTTAAAGCTACTATTCTTCATATCTTGAGCTGATACGGGCTTTCAAGTCATGGAAACCTGGATATGGTCTAAGATTTTAATGCTCACATAAATTTATTAGCTGGTGCCCGCGACTCCGTTTGCGCAGTATTTGACTTATCTTTATATTTACAAATTGGTTACAACTCCCATAGAAAACATTTATGAATAAACTTAGGGGTTATTCAATATGAATGACGTCACACAAATATTCCACTAAGTACCTACCTACTAACCATATTACCTTCTAGACCACGAAGTACGGTACCTAAAGCGCGTTTCGTCCCACGAAAGACTAAAAGTAAGTGACTTTGTTTTATTACTATCTACAGACGAGCTATGAATTTAAAGTTGGCTAATTGCCCAACTTTGATGCTTCTTGTTGGTTTTAGCACTTTTATGGGATATTAACGATAATTTTATTGTGCTCAAAGGCTTTGGAGGTATTTTTCGCAGACGCTGGACATTCAAAAAATATTTACATACAATCTTCAGTTCTAAATGGAAAAAAAAATCCTGACTACTGACTGAAATTTGCAGAATTTGTTCTTAATGAGGTGATCTAAGAAAGGATTTTCCGAAATTCGGGCGGAAATTGAGGGTTGAATTTTCTAAGACTGAGAATTTTTTATTCTCTTTCTCGACTACCACACGGGCGAAGCCGTGGGCAGAAGCTATAATATTATACCTCACGAATACAATGTTCCCCTATATTCGTGCGTCATCGTACAAATTAATTGGGGTGCTATTTCCGAGGTAATCGAATTAAAGACTAAGACATGCCATCTAAAAGGACAGGAAACTCAATTTGAAAGTTCCTCCCACCTTTTTAAACCCTTTTCACTCTCTCAGTGGTTGATACAGAACAGAGAAAATAAACGTCAGTCAGTGTTACCTTAGTTTGTAAGGAAGTACTTGGCTTACAACAGACAATACTTTTTTTAGAATACAGTTGCAAGGTGAGGAAGGAGATGGTTTGGACATATAGAAAGAATGAGTGAAAGGCGATTAACGAAACAAATTTATAGAGCGAAAGTGAGCGGAAGTGTCGGTAGAGGGTATCCAAGGAAGAACTGTCATGACCAAATTTATAATATTTTTCAGAAGGAACAAAATCGGAGCACTCGTAACGGTAGGAAGTTTATGAAGAGATGCGATATAAGTATGTAAGGATCGTAGCATGTGGCGAACGGTGGTCTCTGCCTACCCAATGGGATACAGGCGTGAGCATATGTATGTTTGTATGTTTTTTTTAAATACGTCTTCACCTCCAACGGTTAACTTAAGCTTAATAGAGTTCTTCTTAGTTCACTAAAAGGGCAATTTTTAAAGGTTAATGTTCTTTAAAACACCGTCTACTGGCTTAACGCCATGAGTGTGAGCAAATAAAAACAATTTAGAGCCATGAATGTTGCCATATTTTATGCTGCAAGAGCCCAAAGTATACCCAGACGAATATTTTCATCTATTTAAGTATACGTATGATATCATACAAACATTTAATATATGAAAATGTAACAGACAGACATAGAAACGTTCCCATTTATAAAATTAGTACTAATCACTAATTGGATCTATACTGTTGAATTCCATGAATACCAAATGAGTTAATTAGATGCTTCTGCAAAATTTCATGAAAATTTTTCAAAGTTCTCAAAATTGTTCCGTTCATTATTTTTTTATCAATTGTCATCCATTGTCCTTTTCGCAATCACAAATTTTGTAGGTACATTGGAGTCAGAAAGTAGTCATATTGCCGTAAAACAAAATCGGGCGTCCAATCACATTATTTATTTATTCAATACTTAGAACAGCATACAATGCCAATTACACTAATAAGACATAGGTAATGCAATATACACATAAAAATATAATATATTAAAAATTTAAATAAAAATAATAATAACATTCATCCTTTCTCGCAGAACACCATGCACTGTAACAATAGTTTGTTCTATCCGTCATCAAACACATCCACAGTAGGGTTAGACTCCAGGAGAGCATTGAGTGCAGTCAACGAGCGATGTATGGGGGACGTGACGTAGCACGAGCCACTGTTCGACTGTTGGGGACAGCGAGCAGCTTGTGTTTCCTACAACGCACCTGTCAGGGACGAAGAGTCGACACAGTTCACCCATCAGTTCTAGCGATTACCAAACGTATTAGAAAAAATAGAGCTGAAACTATTTCCAAACGACATACAAACAGAGGAGGAACTCTAGCCAATACAAATTTTTTTTATATATCTTAAAAGAGAATCTCCCAATAGCTTCATATATTTTACACGTAGTATAATAAATTTGGGCGATTTAATCTCCTGCTAATGTCATCAACGTTTATATGTGAGTTTGTATAGGTTTCCGACTGCGGTCTCGATTTCCTGCCTAACAGGATATTCCCGACGGAACGTTCAGAAAATACCTTATCCCAAGCTATTTCCCGATTTATCCTTCGTAAAATGTTTATCTAGACCCAACCCAATCTTATCTAAAATATGCGAAGATTTTTCATTTTCCGGCAAACGTCTGAGATATTTATGCGTATGCTATTCTATGTTACTCAAGTTTTCACACAGAATTTGGATCCTATTTTTCGTTTAGGTGCATGGTATAGGGCCCCAACTCTACACTTCCAACAAAAAACAAGGTCAACTATGGTATTTTATGGTACTGTAATGAATCGTCAAAGGTTAGAAGGAGTGAATACTGCGTAAAACGATCAAATTTGGTTGGCCCCATAGTTCCTGACAGGTCCAAGCTCGCATTGGTTTTCATAGCAAGTATGAATGAATTTACAATTTGTAGGTGTAATATATGTTATAGTTATAGTTAATTAATGCTGAGTTTTAGTAGTGCCTGCTTTAGTGGCAACCGAAGAATATCAACGGCCTAAGCTTCAGACGAAGTTCAGCTCGGGCCCAACATGGTCTAGCGGGACACTTAAAGGTCCCAAGCCCATTTTATTTATATTTAATCAGAAAGTGTAATTTAATGTTACAAAAATAAACGCGCAAGCATTGTTCAGATAGGAGTATGTTATGATAATGCCTATAGTAAATGTGTTAATTATATTTTTATTTTTAAATTCATATGACCTAATCCACCCATAGTGTACATAACTAAGACCTTTAAGTAAGTTGAAGTTTTAGTTCAGGTAGACGCCATTTGCGGGACGTTTAGGTGCAATAAACTTGCAATAAGTATCGATATTTTAGCCATTCAAGGCAAAGACAGCTATTGCCGGATTTGCCGGCAACGGATATCGCGGTTCACATATTTCAAAGCTAAATAAATTCCAGGACTTTTTATTGGTTCCGTGTATTTTATTAGTTGTCTTATCACCAGTGAAGTTTTGATGTTATCTGTTTATTTTATCGTACTTTAAGTACTGTCAAATAAACATTAGATTATGCAGAGGTTTCTAGAAATATTAGTGCAGGGGTTACTTTATAAGCTCATATTGCTGTGAAATGTTGACTCATATGATGAGACAGATTTACATGACGTGTATACATCTGTCACTGTCACACTGTCAGTTAAACTGTCATTGCAATAGAAGCTCATGGTTCGACCTCTTGTCTGAAACTATATGAATATCATTATCATTAATTTCACAATATTTATAACACGTTCATAATATAATACTTTGATCTAGAATCGTCGCAACACAAATTATATATATAAGCGTACGAGATAGTACGAGGATCTAAAAAGATATCGAAACCTTGTGGATTCAAGCGGCTGGAACCATGAGGAACTGGGGCCACATGCTCCGACCGCGGTCCGCCAAGGCACCAAGTAAGCGCGTATAAGTAGACTTCTTAGCTTTGAAGTTTAATTGGATGGTACCAAAAAGGTCATAGTTCGCCCCTGTAGTAATTTTAGAGGAAGACATTTATGAGTATGCGTATATGGTAGCCGTTTGGAACTTCTGTAATTCTATGGAAATATTCACCAATCAGACGATCTAATTTTAGAGGAAAGTAGCTTCAACTGTTGTGTAAATCTCACAAACTGCTGACAACATAAAAAATAACAGGCCATAAAAGTGTACTGCGCCACCCTCTACGCTGCCTCTTTATCGGAATATCACCAAACAAATCTATCGGGATTGCCATTGTTTGTCACCTCATCGAAAATACGCTTTCTTATGTATTCATCCCTTATGTTTACTTTGTTATGGCTGAATTACTTATATCAAATTCCAGCATGTCGTTGATAACTATGGAGTTTTTTTGTTGCAATAAATTTGTTATCTCAAACCACAAGAACAATGCTGTATTTAGTTTCTCAGTCCCAGTTATTATGGAAATATTATGAGCAAAAATTTTAATAAATAATTTCATTTAATTTTTATTTAGTTGTTTTTTTAACACTTACAATCCCAAGTAGGTATATCTTCAGTACAGACACATCCATAGATAGTTAGTAATGTTCTGTTAAGTCAGCACTGGTCACCACTGGATATAGCGAGGCAAGCAAAACAATGTTAATCACTCCTTTAAGACCCGTTTAAGTGACTTAACCATAGCTCCAGTTAGACACCTAAAATTAGGCACACTAATCGGCTTTGCTCGTGTTGTGTCGAGTAAGTTGTTTTTGAAGCCATGTTGGACCTACGACAAGCAAGGCATTTAAAGGCGCTTACCGGCGCTTATACAGTTTTCATCAGTTTTAAGCTTTCCAATAAACACATACACATATCTCACGTCTGTATCTCCTGGGGATAGGCAGAGACTACTTTGGCCATAAATTATGCCGCGATCCTTCAAAACTTTTTTCGCTTTTCATGCATCTCTAAATATAAAAATATTTCATACAATATTTTTTTAAAGCAAATATTAAATAACAACTTTCAGTTATTAATTTCAGGGTTCAACCTTCTCTCGTAGTGAGCATATCGATATTCCAATGAGCATTTCATTTTTATCAGTTCAGTGATTCGTTGAAATAACATTACGGAGTTCGTCGTAATTTTATTGGTTTTCACAAAGTATAGTACTTTTGATATTGCCATCCGTCATCCGATTGGGGACTGAGTATGTGGAAGGCGAGATGTGCGAGTGGCGCGAAGCTATGGCTTCATAAAGCTATGAGCACACCAATCGACTTGTCAAGTTGCGATGAAGGTACTAATCTCTCATAAAATTTAATTTTATCAAGATTATTCCAGATTCAGTGTATGTAAATAAACGTTCATCAGCGTTTTATACGATCAGTTACTTTGCTTCGAATTACATTGTTTTACTTGTTTTTGCAATTGAGGATCGTTCCAGTATTCTACATTATGTACGATCACGGAACAAACAACGCTCTCTTAAAAGGTTAAGATGTTGTGAGTGACCTTGATTCTTGATACTATCGTTTGCATAATGAATACTAAACGTCCTATGAGTTCCCTAAAGAAATGGTTTTCTGCCGATGAGGGTAAGCCATATTTTGAGTATATCATGGCTCCCTTATCTTTATGTATCCTTCCTTACTCTACGGGAGCGCATTGCTGACCCAGTTCGGAATCGTCGTGGGATCACTCGAAAGGGTTTATGGTTTCAATATTTGGAAGCCTTTACATACAAGCGGAGCCATTCGTGCCACACACATAGGTATTCTGTTACGTAATACAATTCGTTTCGTATTACACCTAGCCTAGAGTGTCGAAGTGAACAACGGTTGTAAGTAATACTTGCACGACCTATTTTTAACTCGAAAAGATTAGTCACCGATGTCTTGCGCAATACTGAACAACCTTCACTTGGTGTCTTAATCTGGTTCAGAGGGCTGGGATCCAATTTGCCGCGCAGTTATTGTGGGGCTTCGACCGCAGCCCTCGTAATTGACACCGAAAGTAAAACCGCAACTTATAAAGCGGAAAATGTAGCCAGGTGACGACCGCATAATGCCAAAGCGATTCGTGCAAATTACGCCATGTCGCGGAACACTGGCGTCTGCGTCTAATCTTCTAATTCTTTATCATTATTGTCACAGTTGCGACTAATAAAAGTAATGTTATTTAGGTACTATTCGAATAGTGATCTTATAGGCTTAGTTTAGAAAGTTGGCATCTTGTCCGTAGTAGCGGTTATTCCGCGTCCTCAACATAGGCTCCTTATCTCAAAAGAACGTTTTACTAAACGGGAGCTGATTAAGAAAAAAGTGCTCTATGAGCTCTGAAGCAAAGAACCGGATTTCTGTGGCCCAGCTGCAAACCAAATCCACTACGATTTACGCACCGTAAACTCGTTACGTGTTTGGAACGAGACGACTTGGGTGTTTTGTGGACTTGGAGTTTCTACCTTGTTATGACGATCCGAGAGTTCAGATCGTGTTAAAAGGGTGTGGGTAAAATGCGTTGACGGGTGGCGAGAGAGAGGCGAGCTTATACTGCCTTGCCATAGAGAGGTTCGCGGGTTCATTCGGAGGAAATGTCGTTATCACAGTCGCTGTTCGGCGGTCGGGCGGCGTGCTTGTTCGGGCTCCTCTCCCGGTACTCTCACTTCGATAGAAGTTTTGCGGAGATCGCGTTTCAATATCTCGCTGGCTACGGCCTTTCGCGGCTCGTGACTGATCACGAACGCTAGTAGAAAGTGAAACGGTATTGTTGAGACGTGATAACAGATTGTGTAAGGAATTAATTGAGTGGTTGAGTGGGACAAGCTGATTTCCACGTGAAAAACTTTGGGACTCGTATCGATATCAGCGCAGTTTTGAGTAGAAAACTGTGTCTCGATTATTGAGGCGACTGTTGAAGTTTCCTTTTAAGCGGTAAGATTTATTCTTAATTTATTATTGCGATATAAATACATTGTACCAACTTCGCTTAGCTTATTTTAATTTGTATATATTAATAGTGTAGATAATAATTTAGTGGCATGTTTTTTGCTATCATTGAAATTAGATTAGCATCACATTACGTAATGTGAGGAACAACAAAAAATAAATGTAATGAGAAGGTATAAAAACAGAACTTTTGAAGTCTGTCTTTAGTCAGTTTTATCTTAATTAAATCATGAAATAATTATAATAAAACAAAAGCCTATAAAACTAAATCAATGCGAGGACTATTGTTGCGCTATTGACAAAATATAACTTTTTATTAAGTACTTTAGATTTCAACGAGCTTACGTCTTCATGCTTATTTCCACTTCGTAATTTTGTGATTCACATTTGGCAACTGAACTGTGGATACTGTACTTAAATATTTTTGAGAAAAAATAAACCTTTGCAAGGATTTGTGTTCTTTGTACTGAAACACCATCATCATGCCAGCGGCCTTCTCGCATGATTAATACTTTTAGAAGAAATTAGACCAAAAGTTATTTAATCAAACCAATTGTACTCTAAGTTCCAGTGTAATTCCCTACACAGAGAAGAAAAATTCAAGACAGTGAGAATTAATATAATAACATAATGTATGGACTATGGACATAACATCGATTAATACGTAGAAAAGCAATAAAAACATATTATATCGGTTATATAATATAACCTCCTTTCTTATTTGAAGTCGGTTTGAGAAATTTATTTGATTACAATTTTACTCACACTCATGATTGAATACCGTCAGGTACAAAAAAAAAATTAACGCAGCATATTATTTAATTCAATTAAGTCAAAATTTCAATTCAAGTCAGAATTTTATCAGTGTAATATATAACTTTGGGAGGCAACATTTTACTTATAACGTCTTCGATAGGGTTCATGTCAAGCCCATGACCTTGACATCGAGTTCCTAAAGATGACTCGAACTTTGTCTCACTATGTGGTATCGGTCAAGGTTTGAGTGTCCCAATATAATATTAAAGCACGGAACCAGGATTTCGTCAGTAAACAAACATTATGAAGTGTAACAGTTTTAACTTCTATGTATTATGTGTATGTATGTAGTGTGTCTATTAGTTTGTAAGATATTTCTTGCATTTATATTATATTTTTTTGTCTGGTACCCATTGTTCTAATTAGCTAAACTGTATTCGTTTCGTATTGTTTGGGACTTGACGCTGTTAGGAACATGAATGGTATTACAATAATGGTGTACAAATTCTCTAAAAAACGTTTACGGTGATTACACCCACTGCCCTGCACACCCCTGTACCTGGCATTTCTGGATAGTCATGTCCTAAAAGAGGGGTGATTCGTGTCTGCCCTCTATACTTAATACCCGCCCATTTAATTATGTATAGAAAAATGTCTTAAGCTCTACAGAAAACAGAAAAGTGTCCCCATGATCTGCGTATACCACATCAGTAGGATTCAAATTCACACCAAAAGATGCCGTGTTATAAAAAAGGATAGCTTTGCGCTCATTTTGTTTATACTAACATCATCATCTCCCTGGCTTTATCCCATACATTGTTGGGGTCGGCACTTGATTCAACCCGATGTGGCTGATCACCTGGTTTTTATACGAAGCGGCTGCCATGACCTTCGCAACCCCATTTAGGAGGAAAATCTGTGATCTGAGTTAAACCAGTTGTCAGATTATTTTTAGGCCTCCGACTGACCTGTAACGATTGCTAAAGATGTTAAATTGGCAACCGGGACCGATAATTTATGTGTTGTGAGAACACACAATTCCTATACGTTTCGTTTCATTTTGAGAGGACCTTCGGTTAGGAAAAAAAACGTAGATTGTGACTGATAGTCCTCTAATAACGGACCTCTTGTGGAGAAATGGATAATGATTTTACTTGTCTGGTAAAACATATTATATTCGTAAATGGTGAATCCAAATAAACACTTGTCAAAAATCATTAAATTAACATAGTGAGTCTGCGTTTACCATACCGTAGTACAAAGACTAGCTTCTAATCTATACAGATAAATAAAATTGAAGTGTCTGTTTGTAAATCCAAAATAACCGTTTTTCACTAAATTCATCTGGAAGTATACACGCTACTGACACTAAAAAAACAAGTTATAAAATTTTTCTCTGTCTGTCTGTCTGTCTGTCTGTTTGTTCCGGGTAATCTCCGAAACGACTGGACCGATTGTAACGGGACTTTCACTTACAGGTAGGCGATGTTTCAAGGAGTAACTTAGGCAACTTTTATTTATTAAAAATATTAGGGTTCCGCGACAATAAGGATGAAACTAAATCTACGCGGGTGAAACCGCGGGACACAGCTAGTATGTAATAAGTCGCATGAGGTTCTGATCAATTACGTAGCATTTTAAAAACTAGGCACTCGAAGTATTTCCAGAGGAGACATAATAATAATATATTATGCATATCATACGAACCTTTGACGTACATTCGACTTTAATCTTAAGTTTCATTATAATTTGTATTAAAAAAATACTTTCTAGACGGGAAAAAAACATCTCTTGCAATAGTGATTTCTGGAATAACCGTTACTCAAATCGATTACAAACTCTAATTATTTGCTCCGATCTAGAAGTCGAGTCAATTTCGTCTGGCAGTTTTTTGCTATTAGCCTGAAGAAGCCTTTGATCAAAAACATGGTTAGTGAAATGAATAGGTGGAAGAAAAAGCTACCTGATACATGAAGATTAAATCAAGAAGAGATAAAGCGTTGTATGCCTAATTAATTTATTTTAATTCGTCCGTCGCGGTCGGGTTGAGTGCCCACTTGTGATTCGCAGTACATTAACATGCTCGCGATAAAACGAGATTATGACAATTTCTGTACTTAATCCATTAAGTTTAACATATTCATCAAGAACTTAATAACTTTACCACTTGCCAGTATGCCTCGTGGTTACATAGAAACCGCACATGACAAATTATCTCCCTTACGGTATACCGAAGCGTACAACATACAATATGGAACGGAACCATCTGATAAAAGTAATTATGAGAATGAGAATTGTTATTAGTATAATAACAGGTTGGATTGAAATTATATCGTTATGTTCAGCATTCACCTTAACATTGAGAGTAGCGGCTGCATGATGGTCTGATTTGATCGCATCGCGCCGTACTGGCTATCTAACTGAGAGCTGTCCATTAAACTAGAATATACATCAATCGGCTATACTTATGTCCAGGGGGCTTACCGATTTAAGCAGAACGTATTAAGAACTTCTTAGCAAAAATAAAACCTGCTCCTTAAAAACTTAGTAAAACGTCTTCTTCTCGGTAAAATCAACCTTCCGAACCTGGCGGTAGCATGTATAATCCTGTGTTATTGTGTCATTCTGACGATTTGAAAGTACTTTGTATAAAGTCTAATCGAATAAAGATATATTTGAGTTTGAGTTTGAGTTTGAGTCACTAATATAAAAATTATAGTAGGTAGTGGTTAAAGAAGAATAATATTGCTCAGTGCGTTCAAATTCGTGATCCCAAAGTTAACAGATAATTCATAATATTTCTAAAATTAAAGCAATGGTATATCAAATGATGGTAGTGTCTCTAGGCTCAATAATTCTATGAATTATTTCAGTAGCTGGATCTATAAGCCGTGAAGGTATGAACTCCGCTGGGCTTATAGCTAATAAAATGTACCAAATTAAAATATTAAGGGAAAAAGTCAATGTTTATTAGAGACTTAAAAAATCGGAACTTGAATGCGGGTGAGGGTCGCTTGTATTTTATAATACTGTTTTGTGATAGTATGAATATTTGTTTACATTATCATCCAATAATCAATGCCATGATAATTGTATTGAAGACCAATATTTTAGATCATACGTTGAGTGAGGACAGTAAAATTAGTGATTTTAATTATACTTTGAAATTAATTTGCAATCATCACAATAAAATAACAAATAAGTGTCAGGCAGGATAACCTTTTAGAATAAATTATTGCAAACATCTCAGTTTTGGTCCTGTCGTGTCAGGTGATTAAGCTCATAAATCCGACAATAATTTGACGCGAGTCCGGCGAAAATCGGTGCCGATTAGTTAAACCACTATTTAATAGCTGAGAGGTACCGTTAGCGTCGTTCATCCACAATCAAGGTGGACATTAAACGTGTGTTTTATTCGATGTCATAAATTGTCTATGGGCATGTCATTTTTATGAATACACTTTAAAATTGTAAATGTTTATATGTATATAATCGATAAAAAAGAAAAATGGTCTTACAACTGGCATATTCTAGGTAACCGATAAGTATTATGGTTGAAATGTCAGATTGTTACACCCGAAAATGTATCGGATATGCGGTGTTTAGAATAGAAAGAAGTATGGAGACATATAATATATATTCCAGCACGTATAGTAAGGTAAGGATGTAATGATCGTAGCCTGCGGCAAACAGTAGGCTGCATACCCGAGACAGGGATACAGGTGTGAACATGTATGTAAGTACCCCTGGGCGATAATAACTATATACCTACCATCATCGATTAAAGCACAGCGTATTTTGAACTTCTGAGCTTTGACGTTTCATTATCATACCGTAAAATTAAACGCCAAAGCTAAGAAGTTCTTAATACGCGCTGCTTAAATGATCATAGTTGACTTCCAGATACGTGTTTCTCATTTAAGGAAGGAGTCCACTGCAACAGGATGATCTGCCAAAAACGTGACACTACCTCACGTCGTGCTTACAGTTTTTGCTCATTAGGGTTTACCAAGGTAGAGCAATGAAGCTTTTATTAGCCGTAATAAATTTCAAACGTAGCATGTCTGTACATTGCCTCATTTCGATTGTTGACCGATTAGATCACTCTAATGTCGGATGTGTGCAGACGTCTGGGCGTCTTTGTGTGAATCATGGAGCTCAGACATGTAATATTATTGTTAGGATTCAGCAGACTTAGTTAACAGTTTCTTATATCGCGCTCCGAAAAGTTTGCAGAAGTTTCGCCAATTCATTCGAGTAACAATGATAGCTGGTACTAGGTTGAAATTGCACTTGCGACAAAGAAACAAATAAATACCAATTCGCCGAAATACGATTATAGCCCACCGGTTGACAAACTCGTTTGAGCCGTGAACAATTTTGTACATCTCTATCAATCACAATATATAAAAAATATCGGCAATTTTACCGTTCCATTGTAATGAATCATAATAATAAATGTTTACAATCAAATATCTACACAATATAAGCGGGGTGCGCCGTCGGAATATATTGTGACATAATGAAATGGCTCTCCGGGGAGAGAATAAATGAAAATTCAAGTATAATACGGTTGATATCGGTAGGTCACAGAGTAATTTAGTGGACAGGGTTTAGAGGAAAGTCGTTTCGCCGCGTCTTCCCCCAATGCGGCGTGACTTGGCTAGCGAAAGAGATGAGATTAATGACAGGGGGTGGGACGCCTTAATCGACGTGTGCTCACACCGTTATTGTAAAGTTACATCGCATTTTTCATATTGTATGAAAGGGCTGTAAGTATTATTACTCTTCTCTCTTCGATATGATAAGCTTCAAGATGCACAGTATGAAATGTAATGTGACAGTGATTTATCTTTGTATATAGCATTATAAATTGATGCAATATAAAAGTGCTTATCGATAGGTAAAGTCCAACAACTCACTGTCACCGTATAATGACAGTACGCAGTCTTGTCCCGTTACGTTCCCAACACAGTCAACTCGGAAGCACTCAGCCGGTCTTGCTTACTACAATCACGATAAAAACTTCGTTGACAACTTTCCTAAGCGCAAAGAAACCACTTTTGTTCCCTTTAAGAAAAAGCAAGCGATAATAGACTTTCGGTTACGAGACTGTGTAATGAACGGTGAACTTTATCGCTATTCGGATCCGACTTCCGATGGCTTCGATTGTTCAGATGGACTCTGACTCGCATACATTACAGCCTCCGGACTGAACAATCAAATTGTGCCCTGCATTTTGCAAAATTCGATGAAAGTTACGTATATTTTCATTATATACAAAAGTTACTCAATCAGTTTTGTACCTATCTTTGTTTAGTATCATAATTATCTCTCGACCTTGTTACTTTATGCCTAGACTACATTCTAAACCTAATTAATAGTTAAGTTAAACTGATATTATAATTATTATTGTGGAATATGGAACTGGACGTGCCCCGCGATTTCACCCGCGTAGACTTAATTGCATTAATTTAAATGCACATTTTTTTTAAATAAAAGTAGCTACTCCTTGTAGCCATTCAACAGAGAGACAGACAGACAGAAAACAAACCGTATAATTATACTTTTAGTGAAAAAAATTAAATTAGGAACTACAAAAAGACACATCAATTGCATCGTATTTTTGTTTGCATGTATAGATTTAGATACACTACGCGTTAAAATGCATTTAAAGATTCCGTTGTAAGGCTTGCGGCATCCTTTAATGCAGATTGCAAAAGTCGGAAAGACGTGTAAAATGATGATGCTTATGATTCCCGTGGCAAAGAACATTGTCATCAATGTACTAAGGGGGAATTTACCATCCTTTTTAACGTGCCTTTGACGTTATTTCAACAATATATTGCAAAGTGGATTTTAAAATGCATCTCTATTCACGAGGTTTGCTTAAGCTTTTTTAAATTTGCACTTAACTTTTAATGAATTTTAAAGCCTTTCTATTCGTTCCCTACTATAGTCACTATAGTCTACATATATCTGTCTCCTTAAAGGTGTCCACCTTTAAGGAGACAGATATATAGTATTTTCATAGATAATATGAGTATATACATTCTTCTCAATCGTTACACTCTTGGCAGAGCGGTCGTGGTCGTAATGTCAGAATTGGTGGCTTGCTGAACAAAACGGCGCCATTCACTTCGGACTGCTGCTTTACGGGAGCATTCGTTGATAGTAGGAACACCCATCACTCATTGGTGATCTGCCACGTGCCCTAGTACCCTCGAATTTACCCTGCACCACCAGACGCTCTATGGATGCGTCTCCACGTCGCGAAACATATATACATATCGCCCTAGAAATGTTAGGAATTCAATTGTAACAACTCCAAATTACGACGCAATTCAATCGAAACGAAATAGTTTTCCATCGTTCAACTTCTATTCAAGTTAACTAGTCACGAATTGGGTTCCAACTTGTGTCTTCACAGACCACTTGATCTTGTGGACTTTTATGGAAAATGAGAGTTACGCAAAGACATTTTATTTATGGTATTTCCGGTGATTTCTAACAACATCACAAAACTGGTTCCACCATAACTTTCGCTATTACTTCCTGATACTTAAACTAGTTTCCACGGGATTATACCAGGTTTTCTTTCATACTTGTATTTACATACAAATATGTGCTCTCGTCTGTGTACTCCGATAGGGTAGGCAGTTACTCATAGTACAGTAAACCCATATTTCTGTTTTGTTTAAGTTTTATGTTTAAGTCCCATACAAAAAGGGGCGAGCCGGGCTGAAAAATCCAATATCACTTTGCCCGACTCGATGATCGAACCGAAAGGATCGAAAGGATCTTGTGTTCCACAGTGGCGCTTCTATACTAATATATAAAGTTGAAGATTTTATTTGATTGATTGTTTGTTTGTTTGCTTGAAGGGGATAATCTAAGGAACTAGGGGTCCGATTTGAAAAAATATTTCAGTGTTAGATAGGTAGCCTATTTAATGAGTAAGCCTGGCTAAGGCTAAGCTATATAGTATCACGCTAAGACCAATCACGGGTTAAAATTTGCGTTTGCCCAAAGTAACTATTCCATGCGGATGAAGCTAGTCGTAAGTTACTTTACATTACAATGATTACTAAGAAAAATAAAGTAAGTAGGTAAGGTTTTATATAAGATAGCATCTTATTACGAAACGAGTAAAAATATATTAAAATAATTTAGAAATACCTAATGTGGAAGTTGCGCAGAATGTTTTTTTTGTGAAAGGCATGTTTTTCTTGCATCAAAAACGAAGCCAGTGAACATTAATATAGAAGTATAAGTAATTAAAAGAGTTGAGAAATGCTTCACGGTCAGCTGTTAAGCGATTACCAACTACTAAGAAATAACTAGGAACCGTTGCAAATTTTCTATTGAACATACTTAATTACGTAATATAATGTAGGCAAAAGATTGATTGATTGCTCTGAGTACTTTAAAATTGCTCGTATTTTTTTATGGTACAGTGAACTCAAAGCGTTCCTTCAGTGCTTGTAACGATGCTGTGGTCGCCTTTAGCAATACGATGACCGCCAATCGGTGTTTTGGAGACCAAGTTTCACACGCAGCGTGTGACCCGCTAAGACTATTTAAATTATTGTGATTTCCGCAGTAATTTAATAAACATATTTTAACAATAAACAAAATATATTTTTTTTAAGTCGGAGCAAAATCTGAACCTAAATTAAAACCTTGCACTCACAAAAGAGTGTAAATGTAATTTTCAAAATAATCCTTCAATGTTTTGACCACATGGCGAAGTGGGAAAATGATACTCAAACTCAAAAATATCTTTATTCGATTAGAATTTTAACTAAGTACTTTCAAATCGTCAGATAGCTTATGAAAGCTACTAGACATGGAGAACTCGAGGGTTGGCGTTGGCCCTCTCTAACTAGATGGACATGGACCAAATACGACAGCTGACTAGACTCTCTGCTTATACTAAAAACCGCTGCAATATGCTGAAAACGTCTCCCCCTGGAAAAATAGCCAAATGCTACATGATCTCCAATGAATACACGACAGAGGAAGACCAACTTAATGAAATCTTAGACACTTTCACAACATTTTATTCTTTCGTTTTGATTTTTATATTCAAGTATGCCAAATATTATTAGTGGGCCACCTCGTTCATAGACTACAATAAACTAACTGGTGTAGAACACGACGTGAAATGAAAATACAACAAAAACCCACCGGTGATGA
Source organism: Watsonalla cultraria (assembly GCA_964035505.1). Lineage (NCBI taxonomy): Eukaryota > Metazoa > Arthropoda > Insecta > Lepidoptera > Drepanidae > Watsonalla > Watsonalla cultraria. Next base: position 6,291,676 of record OZ037722.1, on the reverse strand, counting down.
TGTCTGCGAGTCCCAAATACGTGTGTATAGACATAATTAAGAGCACGCTGCCGAATGGGTGATTGTCGATTATTAAGAGGAAGTTATTAAATTCTATTCATGCGTGTCAGATGTGTCCGAGATGTGTAGACAAGAGGACACGGGGTGGACCGTTAGTGGGCGCCGACATCCGCCACGTGTACCGTTACCGATCGATGTCTCGCTTGATGGACCTTCACAAACAATCGCTAAGTGATTTTTCGGAATGTTGTGCTCTTAGCCTTACGACCTGAAACGGGTTTTGAGAAATTAATCTCGAATACAACTGTGATCTCACCTGCGAAACAAGTATCTTGGCCCCAATAATGTCATTGTTTGTTATTCGAAAAACTTAATAAAACGCACGCATATGAATTTAAAAAAATCTTTATTCCGGTTCTCTTCCTTACGGTACAAAATGGAATTCACAAATTTAAAGTATGTCGTTTCGATCTTATTTTTAACAACACAAATGAAACCCTAGTCCGAATTTAGCTAAGTAGACTTTTTACGGATATAATTTCACTTATTATCACCCATTTTTTATAGATTACTTTTGAGAGAACACCTAAATTGATTTCGCAGTGACGATTGTAGCTATTAAGAGTAACGATGACGGATACCATTGCCAACTGACCGTGAAAATCCTAGTTTTCTCTGTGCACGAGCACACACAACTCGAATCGCGTCTGGTGTAACTTTCTTTCGCGGTACTATTTAACCGTGACTAACTAAAATAGGAAATGTAATCTTTGCTATGAAGTTATTACATTTGTAACGCTTAGTAATGTCGATCGTATTATATTGAATCGTCTACGACAGCATTTGAGTAAGTAGGTACATATTAGTTTTATTCAAAAAAGGGCCAAGTTCTTTTTATGATAGCGTAGCAAATTGGTAAAGAAAATAACTCTTATAGATTATCATGACCGTCCGTGCGTATAATAAATGGGATACAATTCTATCGTGAAATTGCAATTAACATTTTTTTACTTGTTTGAACATAAAATTGAGTCTTAAAATAGGATAGACGAAATTATATTGAAGTTTGTATATTATATCATTGGGTAGAGGTATCTAATTAATTAGAAATAAAATGATGTACCCCTCTCAAAGTCCCCTCTCATAGAATTAAAATTCGATGCGCTCTTGGTTCTTAACTGGAAAATACTTTCAATAAGACTGGTTTAAGGTGTTCGAATTTTTCGGTTACCAAAAAACCTTAAAAAAGGTTTGAAGAATGTATTTCTCATAAGAACTTAAAATTAATACGTGAACGTAAGGATTTCTTAAAGCTTTCCGTAAGGGCCCCATCTAGGTTAGAAGTTTTACACACCTTACATTTCAGTATGTACCAACGCGACAAGTGGTGAGTCTGCCGTAATTAAGAACTAATAAATTCCCTCATGCACTTTCGATGTTTTTAGATTTAATGTACCGTCATTTTGATCGTCCGATGAAATGACTTAAGCAAAAGTTTCCAAACCACAAAAATTGTCGATGTTCCGAGTGTTATGGCTGTAATTGCATTTCAAAAGAATGTATTAACTTTCTACTTTTTTAATGAAATAGATTTTCGATTTAACGATTATTACTTAACCAATCTACAACAATTACGTTTAACCGTTCAATAGAAATGAAACTGACATTGTCTATGTTCACATAGACAATGTCAGTTTCATTTCAAAGGTTTGAAATAAATAAAGATTTAAATAAAATGGCAGCTTTTTTGTGTGAGTGCAACATCGTTCTTAGGTCACTCAACTCATGTGTTATCTATACAGATACATAAAATTAAAGTGTCTGTTTGTAATTCCAAATTAAAAGCTTTTCACTAAATGCATATAAAAGTATATACGGGACCTATATCAAAAAAATCATGAAATTATAAAAACAGTATAATCTATACGGGTGAATTCACGGGGCACTTTAGTTATAATTAGTGATTAAACGAACTTACCTGTAAGTGAAGTTCTATCATAATTATACGAAGGCTTCGTCCGAAGATATTAGCAAATAGGTAAGTACTTGTAGTAGGACTCAGAGATCGCCATATCGCACTGTATTTAGGGTACTTTTCTATGAACCTACCCTATTGACATTTTTTTTTTTTTTTTTTTTATGTGGGTGTTCCGACATCATCCGATCACTGCGTTCGACCACGCCTTCATTTAGTTTAGAGTTCATCATTATAATATTTCACGATAAGGGTGGGAGCTATGTTTCATACGCGCGGGCGGGTTGCTAATATCTTCGGACGAAGCCTTCGTATAATTATGATAGAACTTCACTTACAGGTAAGTTCGTTTAATCACTAATTATACTCGGCTTCGTCCTCGATATTAGCAAATAGGTAAGTACTTGTAGACTTTTAGAGATGATACCGTGAAATATTATTAGCCTGGGGTTTCTGCTTAGTCGAAAAAATTATAGAAATTCGGGATTTCAATTATAAGTAAGCATATATTTGAATCACAGATAAACATAAATTGGAATATGTACATAGTAATTCATTGTAAATTGTTACAAATTATTGCGCGAGCAAATGATTCATTATTAGACTCGGAGATATTCAAGGGCCTGTTGTAAAATTTAAAGAAAGTATTCGAGGTCGCACTCCAGCCAGCCGTCTTTCTGATTACGTCTAGGCTTACACCAAGACGGTGTGCGTGCGAAGTAGCAGCGTGCCGCGCGCTGTGTGCCGAAAAAGCCGCGACTGACACGCCGCTGTCGCGCAGCGTGCTACGGATCCATCGGCTTATCGTCTGGCTGGAGACGCCACGGTGCGGTCTTTTGAGACCAATGAACAGGCTTTTAACATTGCCACGTAGGGGTTCAGTTAAACTTAAATAATACTGTAACGCTTTCCCAGGGCATATTTCTGGTTTTTGATCAAAGAATGGTAATATCAACAATGGCTGCGGACAATTAGCACGTGAGGTTTTGATCAAGTCTGTTATTTTAATAGAAATTCTAGACGGCAATATCGAGATATTATCAATACATATTTTAGACAGAGTTTGGACTCTGTGAGCGGTGACCAGTGCCAATAGGGTAACTAGTTTTTTTGATATTACCTCTAGTGACAAATTATCATATGGATACATCGTTCCTAGAAACGACAAAACGATGGATGGATCCCATGTCGTATCATACTTTGGGATTGGTGGACGTAACCTAAATATGCCCCTGAACAAGCGTGCTACATTTTGATCTGATCCAACATGATCACCAATAATCAAAGAAAGAGCAGACCGACAGGTGTTCAGAGTACCATATTGAGCCCCTGAATTAAATAGCTCGGTGAGAAAACTTATTATATCAGGAATAGAAGCATTATATAAATCAATCTGATTTTGAAAGCAATAATTATACCATTTTCTCAAATACACATCGTATTGTTTTATTGAATTTAATGATAATGATCCAATCATCAGGTCTATAGCCGATGCAGGAGTGCCTCTCTTTAAGAATGCTGACCTGATAACACTGCGGCAACCAGGGTAATCCGAGTGTGCATCTTGCGAATGCTGCAATGAGGGGTATTAATCAAATTTTTATCTGCTTTGAAGATTAACATTTCAGAAGTGACTAAGCTTTTGAAGATGGGGTACCATGGCTGTGTTGGCCACAGTGGTACAACTACAATACCCTCAGCCTTGTCTGCTATTATCTTACGCAATGTTTTAAGTATTACTGGAAAGGGGGGAAAAGCGTAAAATTTTATATGATTCCAGTTAATTGTAAAGGCATTTACAGTATAAGCTTCTGGATCACGATGCCAGGAAATATATGTAGCACATTTCTTATTTACCCTACTCGCAAATAGGTCAATATTAGGGCTGCCAAATTTTTCAACAATTGTTTTGAAAGCATTATTGGACAACTCCCACTCAATATCTGGGTGAATGCGCCTAGATTCGGCATCGGCTACTGCATTATCAACTGATCTTATATATGAAGCGTAAACGTATAAGTTACGACTTTCACACCATTGCCACAATTTTTTGGTAACCTCTGTAAGGTGTGGGTACTGAATGCCACCCATGCGGTTTACATACGAAATAGCGGTAGTGTTATCGATCCGTAATAAGATTTGACAATTTGAAAAATCCTTTCCAAAAATTTTAAGGCCGAAATAGGCTGCTAGTATTTCTAAATAGTTAATGTGCATAGCGCGTTCATGATCGTTCCACATTCCGCTAGCTCGCTCCTCCCCGCAGGCTACCCCCCAACCCGTAGTTGAGGCATCTGAAAAAATCTCCAAGTCATAACTGTCATATTTAATATTGTTTACAGAGTTTTCAATTGCGTCTTTCCACCAACGTAGGTCTGGTAATAGAGATTTCGGAATATTCATGAATCTATCATAGTTATCGTCATGTTGCAGGTTAAGAAATTTTATACGCTCAAATGATTTCGTATATAGCCAGCCATATTCAATGGCTGGACATGCAGACACCAGTAACCCGACGAAACTAGCAAACTCCCGTATTTTACATTTTTCTACAGTAAAGAATTTATTTATTTCCTTTTTGATACGATCTACTTTCTCGTAAGGCAAACTGACTTGGAGATTTTTTGAGTCAATGTTATAACCAAGGAATAAGCAAGTCTTGCTTGGTACTGGAATACTCTTACTTTCATTTATAATAAAACCTAAAGATGAAAGTAATGTCCTTGTCTGTAATACATTTTCTAGGCAACAGCTGTATGATGGCGCCACCAGGAACCAATCGTCTAAATAAACTGTTGACAAATTGCCAGCAGATCGGAGCAGTTTTGCTACAGGTTTCATAATTTTGGTAAAAACAAAAGGAGAAGTGCTAAGACCGAACGGTAAACAATTAAATTCAAACAGTTGTTGATTCCACTCAAAGCGTAAATATTTTTTGAAGTTCGAGTGAATATTTATAAAGAAGTATGCATCTTTAAGATCTAACTTCGCCATAAAACAGTCTTTTGAAATTAATTTAAGCGCTGTACGCATATCTTCAATTTTAAAATGTTGGGTATCAATAAATTTATTTAATTTTTTCAAGTTTAGTATAAATCTCATTTTACCGTTCGGCTTTGGAACTAGAAATGTGCTGGATATAAATTGCCCTTCACAAGGTTTACATTTTGAAATAGCTGCAATTGATAGGAGATCATTAATTGCGCTTTCGAATTTAAGTTTCTCTTCATAAGAATAATGCTTAGAGATTGGTATTTTATTCTGAAAAACTGGCCGGGAAAATGGAATTTTGTAGCCTTGTATGTATGATAGGACTATTGGATCATGAGTGATAAGATTCCATTGTTCATAAAATAGTTGAAGCCTGCCAGCATATTTTACCGGTATCGAAGTTGTACTTGTCCCAGATGAGCGCGCTAGCGTTGGCTGCGCGCGGGCCGCTGACTCTGCGACGGCCTGTAGGAGTTGCTGAGGCGAGAGCTCCTCGTAGGTGGCACTGCAGATATCCTTGTTGCCGATGACGTCATCTCCTTCGCCTTTGCTGCCAAGTTCTTGCGAGGTGGATTGGAGCTCTTCCAGTTTTTTGGCGGCACATTTCTTTTAGATGTAGACGGTTTTGGTGGTGCTTTTAAGTCAGCGCCAGTCTTGCTGATTGCTTTGGCAGCTTTCAGAATGTCTGGTAATTGTTGACCAAAAAGTAAGCTATCAACCTTAGTATTTTGAAGCGACTCTTTCATATCTTTCTTGACAGCATATAAGATAAAGTTACGTCTTGTGATTGTGTCACTGTGCTGACAGTCACTTAAGGTGCGACCGGTATCCATGAGCAGACGCAACAAATCGGTATTTTTTTCTTTTGATGACAATAGCCGAGTTATCGCTTCACCAAGACTCGAAATAGCGGCAGCCATTATTGTCTGCTTGTATTCTATTAATTTATCTCGTTTTATAACTGCCTCGGATAAGGCAGCTTTTATTTCCGGATTAAGTGCCGGTGCACCGATAAGCTTACAATTTTCTGGAATCAGATACTTGTCAGTTAAATCTTTTCGAGCTTCTTTTGACAATCCTGCAGTGGCAATGTGCTCAAAGCGAACTGCAACATCATTTTGGACGGGTTTTCCAAACACGTTCGTCTTAGTGGGGTCAACACCTAGAATATCGAGTATCTCGGCATCTAATTCGGCTGGGACCTCCTCAAACACATGGTTTGCGGCCACTTCGTTGGCCGTGGGAGTGAGCGTAGGCTCCGGTGTATTACCATCGACTTGACATGGCAAGGGGGGTAGAAGCGGGGCTGCGTCTTGTTGTAGGTGACATCCAGCACAAGGGCTCGGCGGGGTGCTGTCTGAAATTACGTACGACACGTTACAGACAGTGTGCACATATAAGACCCATTCTGCAATAGCAGAGGATTTGGAGGTAAGTTTAAAATTTGTGAATAATAGTCTCACAAAAACTACCCAACACTATTTATAGAATGCTGGTTGAAAATGCGATTGCTTACCCTCGAGGTGAGCATCGATAGTGAAGAGATAGCCTCACAAGCTACCCACAACACAATTAAGATATTTTATTGTTCGTTGTACGACCTTTGTTCAACAAAGAAAAAACACGAAGGGATAGCCCCACAGGCTACCCGCAACGCAAGAACAAGATATTGTTGCTCAGAAGTGAGCATTGACAGTGAAGAGGTAGCCTCGCAGACTACCCACAACCCTGTATGTTGGCACGAGACAGCCCCAAAGGCTGCCCACAATACCGATACAATATCAGTCGTAACTTCACAGAACATATAACATGTACTAACCATCTGATTCCGACTGTCGCACAGGCGAGACCTGTGACGATGATGAAGATGACGAGCTGGATAGAACACGAACACGACGCCGGTGTGTTTTACTCTCTCGAATTTCATTTTCAATCTTCTTTAATTTCTTGCACAAATCCTCATAATGAGGGCCATTGTTACTTCGTTTAGGCATTTTGTGTAAAATTATAACGATTATTAAAATTAATTAATACAAATTTCACGAAATACAAATTAAATTTATGATCTGCTATGAGCGGTGCGTTATGGCAGAGCACTGAATCGCGAATGAAGGCGTGGTCGAACGCAGTGATCGGATGATGTCGGAACACCCACATAAAAAAAAAAAAAAAAAAAATGTCAATAGGGTAGGTTCATAGAAAAGTACCCTAAATACAGTGCGATATGGCGATCTCTGAGTCCTACTACAAGTACTTACCTATTTGCTAATATCGAGGACGAAGCCGAGTATAATTATTATATTTTGAATACTTCAAAAGTGTAGTTGTAGTATCTTACATCTGCTGCATTGCACACATGCCCATAATATGCCCATAGTATGTAAGTTTATTTGGTGCACTGCACAGTCTGCAAAAACATGGAACTTTGTAAAACTCTGCCAAAAGTAAAACTAAAGCGCGACACATTTTAGAAGTTACGACTCTTTGGAGTGAGTCTGGTCGGTCTGGGTATCTTTTAAACATTTATTGGTTTAAATATGAAATGATAAACAGAGCCGAACTCGATAACAGAGGCCCTACCATGAGCTTTTATTGCCATTATGATGATAGTTTGACTCATATTAACAGATAGTTGTATATGACGTGTATACATCTGTCATTGTCGCACAACTGAACTATCTTTGCATTAAGAGCTCATGGTTGGGCCCCAGAAAAATTGGAAACTGCATTTTAAGGACGATGACTTTCTCGTTGGCAGTTCATCATTTTATATGAATTTTAATGTAAATAATTATTATTTACTATTTTATATAATTTCTAGCTGAGTTTCTTGAAGATCCTTCTCAGAAGGCTAGTTCCGAACCGGTGGGCAGTTATTCGACGTTCATAAGTGCCTAAACTAAATAAATCGTTTTCATATTATTCAGAAAATGCGTTAATATAGTTAAACGGTCTGATAAAGTTCCGAATGACGATATAACGGTTTCTCTTTTCATCGCTACGGAACCCTAAAAAGCTGATTACACTGATGATGCACAAATTGATCCTGTCAGCACGCAGCATACGAGATGAGACCATGAAATAACAAAAGATAATTAGATAGCTAAGCTCGCTCAGCCAGCCTTGACGTTCACTTACAAATATACCAAACAGCAACACTTACCTTCGGATCAATTGGATGATGTTTGCGTGACTTGCATCAATGGTTTGAATAGCAATCAGCTTATCAGCGGTGATTGGTCGAACTGCTTTTAATATCCAAAGAAATATTTTATCGTAGATAACTCAAAGTTCCTTTTCGTATTTCCTCGTTCCACTTCCACAACAGATTCGCCAGAATTAATGAAAACGGATAAGAAGAGGAAAAACAAAGATAGTTTTTGCCTGTTTCTCTCAGTCTAAATAAATTATGCTGTCACTACAGCATAGGATGTTTTTTTCCTTGAGATGTTATCCGAGCACTCGAACCAGCATCAAAGATTCAGTAATAACTTTATTAGTTTAGCTGTAGCATTTGAAGAGAGCCTTAAGTAGAACAAAATTATGTTTTGTGTATGTATGGGCCTTAAGACGTTGATGGTGAATATGGTCAAATGATATTCTAGGTATTATACCTAACTTTGGGCATACAGTGGTTGAGTGATAAAACGTTGACTTTGTTTACCCAGTAAAGAATTCGGCGTGTTGATTATACTTGTCACTTTTACTCCGAAATTAACAGTTTAGGCTTATAGTATATAATAATGTCATAATGCCAGTAAGTTTTGGAGGTAATTGGGGTAAGAGGTAAGTGAAGTAAATGATAACTTTAGCACAGGCCCTTTGTATTAAACCAACGAACTTTGAAACTTCATACGCGTACATACTTGAAAGGCCACGGTCATGTCAGGGGTCGTGCATGTTTTGAGCATCAATGAAAGTGATGGATAAATTGCCGCGTGACGATTTGTGACCTCTGAGGCCATTGCGTGAAATGAAGCAACGTGCATAATAAGGCGTGTTGAGAAATCGTGGACGAAGAATGAGATAACTTAATAGTATGACAGAATTTAGATAAGAATTTGTAGAAAATTGTTGTTACATAAATTTTAAAATTTTAAGTATTGTGCTGGGTTATCACGTATTCAAAAACTTTAAATATTCGGATTGTATTTATTTGCTTTCGCTATTTTGTGTAGAGAAAGCTAAGGAAATTAATAAACACTGAGTGAGGTGCTAAGTGGCGGCGTTTTGGTCCCGCCCACACCACTTTCACTGGGACTGAGCTGAGCTCAGCTTTATGTAATGTCTAATTTGAACACTAATATTTTACATAAGGCAATATTTCTGAAATTCTCGTTCTAGTTTTAGCAAACTATCTATTCTAGAGTGTTTTACTGAATTATTATGATATTCGAAATTCCTACCATTTTTCGTCAAGAAAATGTAGGTATTTTTCTAAAGCAGCTTTGGTCTTTCGTCGAAAATATGAGAACGATTAAAGATTTGGATTAAAAAAATAGGACAAATTGACTTAAATATTTACATAATATAGTTGTAGGAGGAAGCTCTTCCCTTTAGCTTACTTTGTTTCTTAAAGTAATGTTTCAGAAGATTTCATCTAAATTTTGTCGTTTATTTTAGCTCGTCAGGCATTATAATAAAAAAAGCCGTTGGTTCTTTCGCAAAAACTATAATAGAAAGATCGTGACTGTTTTTTTTACAAGAGTGCTTATTTGAATTATAGTGAAGTAGTACTTCTATTCACAGGTCAATGAGTTATTTGTCTGAATGCACTCATATTTGAGTCGGAGCCAAAAAGTGCAGCGTGGAGGTTTCATAACATTACTGCTCTGTGTCGTGACAATTGACGCTATGAATCATATGATTTAAAGGACAAACTAGCTAGATAGAGATTGCAAGGAGAACATAATTTGCGCAAACATTTTGTTTTGGTAGTCACGATCTTGCTAACAAAATAATTATTTATTCAAGGTTCAATGATTGGGTTGGGTACATGTCAATATAGTATCTAATTATTTCCGTTCTAACTAGTTTTATTCATATTATCCTGTTTCGGGGTTTAAATTACGTCATATAAAACCCACTCATATTGTATCAAAAAAGTATGCACTGTGCGCTCACAAATCTAACGATGTTGAAAAAATTTTCTATACGCATATTGCCGCTTGTCGAATAAGTAGTATAAAAACATGAAAGCAACTGAGGATAGAGGTTAGAGTTCTGACATTACTGACATTTCTACCACTTTAAAAATAGTCTGATATCATTTGCCCATAAGAACATAATTTAACGTTTCTACTGGAAGAAGACAAATTACCCTTGCATTACTTTTCTAACTGCAGGGAAGATTATTAGTAAGCAACATGTACGCTTTCAATGAACTAGCTGCTGGTTACTAGTTGATAGTGTAACCTTATATGACAAGAGCTTAGTTCAGTCGCCTTTCACCAATGTTCAATGGTACGTTGACCGGACTTAATACGTTTTACATAAGTCACAATAATCTGTGTTTTGTGTTTTTCTATTACGTGCATTTCGTTCTGATTGATTTATTTGGTTGTGAAATGTAATACTGCTAATGGAGCTTTGGTTATTTAATTGGAGATCAGGATATCGTAACAACGCATTGTTATATTTCAGTTAGCTGTCTTCAACATAATGGTGGAGGCAGACAATCAAGCAAATTAGGTTACACGTGTTTTGTGGCGTTTATGTAACAGTTTTGAACGTTTTCGTTCTAAATAAAGGGAATTCCAAAAATCAATGAAACATTGGTCCGATTTACATTTGCGGAGCAGTAGTAAATTGGTGGCCGTTAATGGAATTTCCGCATCACATGCCGCGTGCGTCCGGCAGGAACACGGCTCCTGCCACACCACGCTACGTTAGACGAGCTCTCCCATCCAAACTACGTAGCTATACCTATCACTATACTTGCTATGTATCGCATTTGCAGCCTACACGTGTTCACGCCACGCACCCTTCGTCGACATTAATCCGATTAATTCTACGGACACCTTGCCACGGTGTATATTTAAAAGATTTTTGCATGTGCCATTTTGACATCCCCTTAACCTAACACCTTTTGGCCCCTCGGGGAATTATCGGCCCCTAAATTTCGTTTTACAATGAGCAATGAATATTAATAGCAAGAAGAGTTGTAGTAGACACTTAACGGATCAAAATTATAATGCAATTTGAAATATTGACTTTTATAAGTAGTCATCTATAATGTACCTAATTAAAACAAATATACAGAAGAATTCTAGTTGACTATTTTATCTGGTGTACCAAAGTGAAATGTATTAAAATATCTGTCTGATAGTAAACTGCTCTCTAATAGTTCGCATTACGTTGATTATAGCAATACACGAGCAGATAAGCTCTAAAATGTTTTAACTTTTGCAATAACCAAAACGTTATATACCTAAGTGCTTTGTATAAAGTGTCTCGGGTGGGTTATGAATTTTATTGTTCTGTTATCTACGTTGTACGGGAATTACTAAGAGAAAGGAGATGGTTCTAGTTGAATTAATCAAATGTATTTTTCGGGAGAATGTTAATTTGCAAAATACTTAGGAAAAATAGTAGTATTATATGAAACAGGGTTACAAGGGTCGTGTGGCCGGTTAATCGATTGTGCAAACAAAGAGCTCCAATCGTAGTTTCCCAATCTGAGCATAACATAAGGAGTTCAAATAAAGATATCCGCATTCGATTTGATTCGATGCACAGTGCTCTTGGTTTGCTTGATTTTAATCAAAAGTTTCGATTGGACCGCCAACCATTCGATCGAGTGCTATCGCGCGTTCAGCTCTATCTGACGAGGCGCCCCGTGTTGCTGACTATGATCGTACTTTAATGACTGCATCGGTGATGTGTGTTCAATCTAATACGTATTTGCAGATCCATAATTGTTGAAAGTTCGAACGTTGTATAACGTGCATAGGGGCTGGTTTATAGGTACACCGGGACACTCGTAACTCGTTATAAGTTTGTCGAAAGTTACAATACTGCAAGTGCACATTCACTAACGAGAAATGCAACCATCAACTGCATTGTTAATGAAAATAAGTGCGAGTATTAGAGGTTATTACATTATGGTGTTTGTTTTTTAATTTGTTAAGCGAAGTTACGTGTATTTTTAAAAGAAAGCATTAATGAAAAGTGTAGGCAAATCTCCACGATCCGGGGCCCACATTTAAGTGAAATAAAAATAAATTGTGCTTAAAGTGGGCTAGAAGCTCAAATTAAGCACCTGAATAAATTGTGTGATAATCCGTAGCAGTATTTTAATGCTTCGCAGAGCCGCTGGCGACGAAGGCGCGGGGAAAGAATAAGCGAACGAGATAATGATTACTCTCATTTCATTATTTCTCCTTGATCCTGGTAATTGAGGAAATTGGGTCGAAGAGTGATAAGAGAGAGAGTATCGGGTGTTATTGGAGCGGTTCCGCTAGGGACCTCTTAATCGCATTTACCGCCTTTATCACCTGGGGTGCGCAATGAGCCGTAGCGGCCGAACATAGGGCGTAGTATTGAGCCGGCCCGCTCCTAACACCTTTGTCTTTACTCTCTTCATTTAGTTAATGTACCAGTTCTGTACACGAATTTTAATCTGTTCGTAATAATACCCATTCACGTTTATTCACAGCGGGCTTCTCTTTAAAGGGGAGGCTATAAAATTTACAGCCATGTTTTCGTAATATTTGGAATGGGAAACAGCGGGTTCAGTTGGCGTCAGTGGTGTTTTTAATTTATATTTTCTTTTCCCTTTTCCCTGTAGAGTGCGGCCAGAGAGATCATAATGGACAACACATTAGCTCGGCCTACTTCGGGTGAAAGCTTTCAGGGTTTTTCAGCTCATCTTGTGTTAACTGCCATCATGCGAGTACGAGATAACGATGTGCATATTGCTGCTATAATATACTTGCTTCAATTGAGCTTGCTCTTCTCAATTTAATTTTGCATATATTTTTGAAATACAAAATATAATATGTATAATACATCAAGATAGACTGGAGACTGCAATACTGGTGGTTATGGGTTAGATACCCACAGAGGGCAGAAATAATTAATATTTCAAAACTTCAAAACGACAAATCTACAATATTTTCATAGATAACATTTTAAAATCATTAAGGTTGGTGGTTGCATCCCTCACGCTCATTGGAGCAAACGCTCTTATTTCAATAATTAGGTCTAGATTAATTACTGCTTATAAAACTTATAATTATACTGTAAATAGCTAAGAACCATAATACTCTCTTGACAATGTATGTAACATTCAATTCAGTAGGAAGCTATTGATTACAACAAATCGTGCGTCATCAATACTAATGGCACTCCTAATGAGACGGTGGCTGTTAAATGAAAGTCATCTTAAATCCATGTTCTACTGTGATAAATGTAATAGTAATCAATTAAGTGATTTAAGATAAGTAATATACATAATACTAAATTGAATTTTAATTATGGACCTATCATTATCTACTGGCTCACCTAACATCAATTAATAGTCAGATTATAAGCCTGAAGCATAGAAAGTGGTCTGAGTGAAAATGTCAAAAATGTCACCCGATCACTTTCCTATGCAAGATGATGCTTAAATGCCAGACTGGTTTGGTCATGAATCACGATGGATACTAGACTTTATGCTTGTATGATTTGCATAGATGACGAGGGACAACTTTCTATTACAAGTATTATATAAGTGGGAGGTATAGTAAGGTACTTAATGGTTATTTAGCTGCTACTGCTATCAGTGTTACGTTATACTGGGATTGAGACTTATTCACATGAGAGTGGTAATAAATCGTAGTATTCAGTTTCAATGTGTATACACACATTGTTGCATGCTTTTAAAAGTTTCTGCAGTTAAAACATGAGAATTATTACTTTTTAAGCCGCTAACAATTTGTTTTCTAGCCTTTAACACTGTTTGGAGTAGGAACCATACGTAAAATTCAAAGTCCTGACTAACTGAAATCAACACAGCCTAAACCGCTAGTCCGAGCGTTATATACACAATATGGGGACATAAAATTTGAAAAAATTTATAAGTTTATTTATGAGACGACGTTGAGAAACTTACAGAATAACACGGCTGTACCTCTGTGAGATACATACGTGAGCATAATTGTGTAGAGGTCCCGTCACTAGTTATGAGCGCGTACTTTGAATGTGCAATAGCCATTTTATGAGTCTATCTCTGTCTATATGTACGGCGCGAGGCGAATAAAAACATGCGCAGTATCTCCACTATTTTTTCTGCGCGTTAAGTAGTAACTCGTTACGACACCTGTATGTATGCATGTATGTACTATGTTTTATGCGAATTCAAATATATTAACACCAAGTCAGGAATTTGGTCTCTAACAATCATAGTCAGTAACTTTCAAATAACAAGAAGTAGATTGCAGTTAATTTTAATACACTCCGACTCAGTTAGGAATGTAGGCTGCAAATAATAACGGTATCTTGCGGCATACCTAGGCCACAGTCTAATAAAGAGTACCGGGCTAGACCGCAACACTGCATTGGGTGGTTTCAACACCTGCATCGGAGTTGTACGGTTCACCTCTATGTGGGACAACTGATGAATTCTACCTGCTCTATTTTGAAATAAGTTTTTTGACCGCAAAGTACAAATTCAATTGTGATCATGTTTTCAGCTAAATCACGATACTTTTTACATTTCATTCGTACGAGTAATAAGTGACGCTGGTTTTTTTCGTGTTACTTAGGCGACAAACAAGCGTAGGAACGCTTAGTAAGTAAGGTTACCGCGTGATATTTATAAGGTAGGCTATAAAGAATGAAATCCCTGTACCAACGTAATGACAACTAGCTTAGCTACTTCACTCTTTCTCTTCCCTTCTGTTGAACACTGGCAACATTACTCATAGTAAGAACACAATACTACTCAAAGGTTATTATTAGGTGTGATCTTACAGTGGAGGTCTATATTTCGAACAGGAGATCCCGAATACCTTCTCTTGATTTGAACTGCTTTGGCTGTCGAGTGATTTGTATCCCACTTAAATAAATCCGTTGGGCAGAGAAAATATTTTTAAACTTGGTTCACTCGTTATGAAGTGAACAAACAAACAGTAATAAAATGCGTAAAAATAAGCCTTAATTCAAAATAACTTTAATTACTTAAAATAAGTATGAATTGTGTTAGCTGGAATTATAATTTGATGTACCTATATTTAATCTATCGAATAAAACGAAGACGTTCAAATTACATTTGATATTAATTTTAATCATAGCCTTCCCATCCCTTGCTCCGTAATAATTTGATTTCAGGGTACCCGGTATCCAAGCCATCAAATTGCGATGCCCCATTTTGTATTTTATTTCTTCTCCTTATTTGGATTGCAAAGAAGCTATACATGTGCATGACGCGAAAAGTTAATTAACTCAGCGAAGATAATAAAAATGGAGTCCCGTATTTTTGTGAAGGGGCGGCGCTATCTCAACAACAATATTTTAAAATACAAGTTATTGCTGGAAAGGGAAGTATCGACAGGATAAATATTTCTTAGTCAGTTGATTTATTCCGCTGAGAGGCTATTGATTTGAGTAACATCAATGTTTTATTAATAGCCCTGAGATTTGTTTACATTGTATCTTGTTGTTTTGCGCATTTTACGCGAAGTTTGAACTAGAGAAAATATTTTACGAATATTTTTTTTATTTTCTAACTAGCAGTACCCCGCAATTTCACCCGCGTAGACTTAAATACATGAGTGCTTTTACTTCGCGGAATCCATTTTTTTTTAATAAAGTTGCCAGTTACTCCTTGTGACTTCAGCTATCTGCCAGTCCCATAAATATCTGTCCTGCCGTTTCAAAGATTAGACGGAACAAACATACAGACAGAAAATAAAAATTATATTCATGTTAAAAGCTGTCAATTCGGAATTACAAACAGACACTAAGTTTTATTTATCGGTATAGATAACTACATAATATGTAGTTATTATGCTTTCTAAGTAAGTGTTTTTTGTGTAAGTCTGTTTCGTATTGTAATTAACTTCAGTACGTGGATATATATAAATAGAGAAATGGTGAATAGATCAGAGTCCCGTGTCTGATTTTGGGGACCGTTGTTCGCTTATTAGTTGCCGTAATGTGCCCTTTAACTTTTATGGGCCGAAGTTACGGAATGAGCAGGTCCGGGCTACCAAGGGACTAATGTACGGCAGGAGTTTTATCAGTTGGTTTTGTTTAAATTTGTATTAATTAGGCAGCCAACTGCTTTGGTAATTTCGTGATCAGGGGTCCTATCATCGGCTTAAGCAGAGTTTTTAAACGTCAAAGCTAATAATTAAGACGTCCCCTGCCATGTGTATCTATACAGATAAATAAAATTGAAGTGTCTATTTATAATTCCAAAATTACAGCTTTTCACTAAATGCATATGAAAGTATACACGCTACTGACACCAAAAAGGCAAGTTTCAAAAAATTTCTCTGTCTGTCTGTCTGTTTGTTCCGGGTAATCTCTGAAACGGCTGGACGGATTTTAACAGGATTTTCACTAGTAGGTAGCTGATGTTTCAAGGAGTAACTTAGGCTACTTTTATTTATTGAAAATATTAGGGTTCCGCGGCAATAAGGATGAAACTAAATCTACGCGGTAACCGGGCAATGAAATTGGTTTGCGTTGAAAACACAATAATCGTAAAACATAAATATCGCTTAAGAATCCTTGGATTAAAAGTATTTCCATCTTTTTGTGATACGGTAATAAAAACACATAGTTTTAGTCCGAGTCTAGTTTTGGTTTAAACTATGTTTTGTAGCGATTGGGAGAGGACTGCTGAGGGCAGAGAAAGTTGGAAAAGTGGAAGGGAGGCCTTTGCCCACCAGTGGGTGGCTAATAATAATAATAATAATAGGTTTAAAGAATATGTTTTGTAATAATGAGAAGAACCCTAAGTACTGCTCTTCTATTTGAAATCTTTCCGAAAGTATAATTAGTTGGCTACCACTATAGGTTTAAGCACGTATTAAGATCTTTACATTGACGTTTCATTTTACAGTACCGAAATGTTCTGCGTTTATACGCTCTGCTTAAAGCGATGGTGGTAGGCCAGGATATTCAACAAGAAAAGTGTTATGTTGCTGTAGAAGCCGGTCGATATTATGGTACTAAATGTTTATTTTTATTTTCAGGTAAGTGTAAAGGTGTTAGCAATGAGCACATTAAGGATATTCAGTAAGTATAATATCAAGATAGGCAACAAAAATACAAGCAGTGTATCAGGCAATAACAAGTATAATAACGTCGTAATTTCGAAAAAGCCAATTAAATTTCTTTGTTTAAATTAATTAAACATGATTTTATCACCTTTAATGGCATGTAAGTGCCCTCGGGCTCCAACTTGGCCTATAAATCTGCCGCCCTTTACACTTCATCGAATAATAGAGAAGGGTCTTTAGAACAATTATATGGGAATATATTATGGGAGGAGCACGTAAGTGCCGCCGCAGAGTAATTCCGCAATATTAACTTATCTCAGGTGTGCCCGTAAATATAGGTACTGAATACGGCATATCAGGATATAGATCTCCAGCATAAGCTGACCTTGCATTGTATAGGCTCTCCGTACATTGAGAGGTCAGCTTATATATTGATATGTTTTCGCGTCGTTAGGTACTTTAGACGTGTCGACACAGTTGACTTTTGCTACTGGAAGGGATATTGGTAAACTACTTGATATCAAGCAAAGTTTCTAGCTCGGTCCTACCATAACTTTCAAATTTTTACCTAGATGTCCGCGGGGTGGATTGTGTTGGAGCACTGTGCCTCTAGTATGGGTATTATATCAAACACGATCAAACGTCGTCGAATGACCCCGCATTTAAGCGTACACTTCTCCATTTCACACCTCCCTTCCTAAAAATGAGTGGAATAGGCCGGTTGCGGGTAAATTCCAAATGCGAATGTCGACAACATTCAAACTTGTACAAACTCAGGGTTCAGGAATATCATAATTACTGAGATTCTGCTGCTTTATTCTGTAAGGATTCGCAGCGTTGTACTCCATGTCAGTATCGGTTCCAAACATATGAATTTGAACTTTATTATGTATGTGTTATGTATCAATTTCCTATGATTGAAAGCGACTCTAGAAGTCCAGGTCGCTGCTGAGAAACCTTACAGTATAAAGCTAGAGGATGACCTCGAGGTCGGAAATCGCATGGTATCTTCACCTTCGATAACTATGGATATATTTCAAATCAACACAAGACTTTAACTGGGAACTCAAGGAATAATTTATTGGTTTTGATATCGAGAGAATATTGAGTACAAATAACTTTGTACTTAATGAGCTGGTTATCGAGTACCGAGTTAGTACCTGTCAAAGTCAGGAGGTGAAAACTATATGATGAGACTAGAAATATTGGTACTCTAGCCAGAATAATTGTTTATTGTTTCTCAATTTTGTTCAATTTAAAGTGGAATAGTGTTCACTGCTAACCGGTATGGGACTCGGAGCTGTAGTGGGTTGATATTTTTTTTTCCTTTTTCAACTACATTTGATATATTTATATTATATACATACATACACACTGTTATAAACATTCAAATCTGAATAAAAATTCATTTATATAAATAAATCTTAAATATATAGTCTGGTCCCAAACTAAGCAAAGCTTATTAATATGGGTATCACACCACGGACATAATAAAAAATGCAATAAATAATTTATAGACTAACATACATATTATTAGACTATAGAATGCAATATATAAACATTACGATATTCTTAATACTAATCCATTGAAAACAAATCATTCAAACACATTTACCTTTAGAACCCAATTTGACGAGTGATTTTAGACTATGACCCAACAAGTCCTCAAATTTTGTTTATTAATTTGGGTAATGTCCACAGTAGAACCTTTAAGGACGTCATTGTCGTTGCAAACACGTTTCTCTGAGTTAATAGCCTTACTTTCCTCCTTCTAAGTTGTGACTCTGTAAATACTTGAGACTCACACGTGACTGCGAATTGTTATTCCTAAGCTCAAAGAGAAACAGCTCTGCTTGTACTGTAATATACTTTATACTTAACCGTCTGTCCCTTTCGATTTAACATACGAGTTAGAAAAGGACTAGTATTTAGTTTATTTTAGCTAGTACCCACATAAATTATATCTCTTCTCAATGAAGGAGCATATATAAAAGCGTAAGAATCCAAAGAAAGGTTGAGTGATTCCTGGGATTGTCGTTATTCATATCGTTCACAGTACACTTGTACAGAGTTTGTTTTATAAGTAATTTTTAAAACTGGTAATTACCTCCTATACCATCCTAAACTCACAATAAAACTCTCAGTACTAATAGCAGTCTCTTCAACGCATAAGGCAAACTATAATAGCAATGTTTGTAACATGCTTCATTGGATGATTTGATAATATTAAGTTATCACACGCATCGGATTCGATCAGGTCCTATACTGTTTGGGAACACGCCAAAACGATGACGACTGTAAATAAGTCTTGAGTTAAATCATAATCTCGGCCATAAAGTTGCCGTTAGCATGTCCGTTCCAACAAATTTTATATGTGCCCGAATGTTTGGTGTCACCCATTTCTTAACGGCCTCTGAAGGAAGGAGACGAGCCAAATAATTGTGAATATATGCGATAACGCATCGCCTGGCTCAGGCAAACCCATTGTACTCGCACCGAGGACATTGCTTCGCATAAACTTATCCAATTACTCGAAATTTATACGACTCTTCTGTTACACCATAGTATTCCATTCCATATTTATGGTCCCTATTTCCCGAAGCTAAGTTCTGCAGCTTCTAGTGAAATAGGGGTTTCTTTACAATACAATTTCAAGGTACAAGACAAACAATACCTAAAAAGTGCGGTTCCTTATTAACCAAGATCAAGTTTATGTTCATAACAAACTAATTACGAAACCGTTGTCTTCATCTAAACTTTACTCAATTCAAACGAGGTTCCAGGACAATCGATCTCGAGATATGTGGCACTTAATCCTTTATATGAGTTTCGGTGACTTCATTTCCGAGTGTATTAGACAGAGGTCGTAACACCCGTGACCTCTGACTGGAGCTTACATTTTAGCCGCTTTCGACAGAGGTTCACCGACTGGGAAATTAAGACCGAATCCGCCGTTCGCCTGATATTATGTGGGTCCCGTTTTGGTTTTCAACTACAATAGGATACGCCCGGTTCCAGCGCCAGTTAGGGTTATCTACTTTATTTATGTTAACCTTATTTCAACTGCGGCATCGGAGATTTCATTCTTTTGTTTTACATGAAGACAAGATTAATTGACTTTGAAGATTTCAGTTGTAGTTTTTATTCATTCTGCGGGATAGGTTTGCGGTTTTGACCGCGAAAAATTTACGAGTTGTTGAGAAGGCTGGTTGTGTTAAGTTTATTTTACTACAACCCTATTCTAGTTTGCTCAACAATCCACCTGAAGGGTTTAATGCATCCGCACATTTTCCTCACGTTTTACGACGTTCAAGCCCTTAGCTCCTGTGTACTTCGCTGGTAATATAAATAAAACTTTATTATAAATAAAATGTACATAATAAAGTATGGCACTTGCCACTTCCAGCCTTACTTACTTACGTGGCTCATAAAAGGAATGAGGTTTCTTGCAGCCCGATATACCGCAATCAACTAGATAAGCCCAACTCTCCCTAATTTAAAACCTTACTCACTTTTCTTTACGGCGGTTTCTTGAAATGAGTTCAACTCTAAGCTCCGAGGCTATTGCTCCAAGAGAGTTTAATAAAGACAAATGTTTACAAAATGTATAAGGAGATTAAGATCCGTCTTAAGTAATAACTGAGATCAAGGGCTCTTGTTAATATGAAATTGAAACGATTTCGATACTTAATAAATCATTCTGGCAAACAATCCGGTACACTGAACACTTCTAAAAGCTTTACAAAATACGCTTAATGGATTTCTTTTACATCTTTCATCTTAAACTTGGTAGTGAATAAAGATCCTAGTTACTTTCTTAAGGGTTAAAGTGATTATTAATACGAGAACACTTCTCTCTAAATTCTTTATCAAGATCGAGAACAAAGCAAAGGCTTAATGATTTATTGCATTCTGATAAAACTTTCCTCGAAAGGGTATTTTTGTTCCAAGGCAGTTACTGTTGGAGATAAAAATTATTTACGTACTTTTGTTCAACCAAACCAAGAAAGTTAATAAAATATTTTTGACGAAAATTGTAAGCAACACTAGACTGGCTTGTAGAGTAGTGTGTATGTTTTGTCTCTTTCATGAAATATTCATTGAAGAAGTTTGTTTAACTAGATTCAACCATTCACTTTCAATTCAACATTTTTATACTTCTTGTTTTTATAGGTGTGTCCTTTGTATATATCCAGCCGTTTGCAAAGCTTGTATCGATAAACCCTGCAACGTCTATTTACGAACGTGACATGACGGTGCAACTATAGCAAACAAATTTCATGCTCAAATTCAATTAAGATCTTTTGTGTTACAACATTACAAAACATTCGGACGCATATTTTCGTCCGGAATAAAACCAATACGATTTAATTACATGCTATTTTTATTTGAAGTTCGAAAATCAATTGATACATACAAATTGAATTTACAAACAATGGACAATTGCATTGAAATAGTCTGAGTGTACATTGGTATAGGGTGGCAAATTGGTCCGTCGCTAAGATCGTTGTGTGATTCTTTTGTTGTATTGGCTTGTTAGTGATTGCGACATTCACGTGTTTTGTTAAGTGCGGCCTATTACTTACCATGTCACTGGGTCTACACGTGTTTTCTTTGAGCTTAGTTTCTTTAACACACTCAAATACTTTGCTTTAGACAATTGCCACCTTATTATAAAACATCGACTAAGATAGACTAGTCCTTGGTCTAAAAGTAGTTTCATCTTTCTTCAGCTTTCTGTGATACTGATTTAGAAAAGAATGGACATAGTTTTAGACCGCGTTTAATTTTTTTAAGAATCCGTAAAAAGAAAAACCTTATGACTACCTTGTTTTTTTAAACATTTTGCTAGTTCTTAAAATAGCTTTGACCGAGAGAGCCTCGACAGTGAAGGTTCTTTTAATGAGAGAATTAAGCGATGAGCTTATAATGTAATTTAATCAATGTCCTTATCAATATGACGTTAATGACTCGAGGTTAGTTTGGCAATCAAGTCAAGCAAACAGCTCTCTATTTCCAACGAAGATTAATTAACTGGAAACATAAATGAAGTATCAAATATGAAATGTTTGTTTCTCTCATAATTGGCCATAGTCATATTTCAGGGCAACAATAGGCGAACGGCACGCGGGGATATCGGCGTGATTCCAATTATCATCGCGAAATTGAGTCAAGCGAGGTGCCTCAGCGTCGGGTGAACAACGGACTTGCGCAAACAAAGCCTCATTGCCTGCATTGTATCGCGCCCACCGAACAACAGACTTAATGGTGACATTGGAGGAAACGTTAATTAAACCAACTACGTTCCCCGAATAAGAGTTTCAGCCCTCTGTTCCTGATACATTGTAATTAAATATCGGGTATCATACTTGTTTTGCTCTCTGAAGCGACGTTTACTTCAGGCAAATAGCGGGTGAATAAGGTGTTCACTTTAGACAAATATCGTGAGGAATTCCCTCAAACCAAACGTCAGGAAGCAGATGCGGTCGCATGTGTGCTACGACTATCGGTTTATGTCGTATCGTAAATCATAGAACCAAAGAACAGTGGTCTTACGACTTTACTGTGAGAAAACAAAACTTATAGAAGGATTTAGTATAGCTCAAAGGTATATTTTTACTACATATCTACGAAGCAAATTATGTTTTTAAATTATTAATTACACCTGTAATGGTCTATCATGATGATGATCAGATTGATTTAGGACCACCTAATAATACCTATATCAATCTGTAACCACAAATTGTAAAAAAAAAAGCTTTTTTGATAAAACTATAGAGTAACTGTATTAATAAATAAATATAATATCTTATCATGTAGACTACTCGTAAAAGCATTCGAGATGTATTTTTCTGGTTTGAGAATTATTATGTACGATAAGCGAAATATAGACGAAGAAAATACGAAATACAACACATAAAAATTTAGGTTAATATCCCACAGAGCCATTTCGTGTGAGTAGATGGCGCATAGCGATTATTGTATTCCAAGGAGAAACAAAGGATTACGAATGAATTGTATTAAACAGAGTGTATAGTGAATATAGTGTATAATTTGTAACAAGGCACAAGTGGTACGAACCAAATGGACAGTGAATCAGTAAAAATATGCCCCACTTACATGTAATTTACATTCCCCAAAAATAAATGTAATATTAGCGGAGTAGGGATCGTAAATCTAAAAATCATCATGTTTCCTTGTTATGTAAATGAAAATTACGAGTCGGAGTGCTTATTATGGTATTATGCGACCTTGGAAAAATATGGTTTCTCTTGTGAAGCCTATTGATCAACGCAGTAAGCTTTTCTATTGAAATGTGCTGTATAATAACGCTGTCCGCGCTAGGCTCGTCTCATCCATCATTCCCTCTCACTTCATTAGGCATAGCGTTCAAATTGTAAGCATGTTGTCCGCTAAGCGGAGGGAAATGACTGGCTTTACACAAATATTTATTATTTATTTATGAAGTAAATTCAATTTACGAACAGCTGGCTATATCCAGCGATATATTATTCAGAGTGATGTATGCAATGCAATAAAATCGATGGCATATCCCCCATCCAATTCACAGAAGCACTGAACTCGGCGATTTCGCATAAAAATTCATTGGATGCAATATCTTTTGTTTAACTTATGAGTGGTTTCATGTTGAATGGCTGACTATACATAATTTATTTTAACCACGGATCTCTGGGTGTGTGTACCTTTTCAGTTTAATTATTCAGTAAAATAAAACTTCATTAGATAAAATCAAGAAAATTATGATTATCCACAATGTGCGAGCTGTTAAAGTGCGTGACAGACATATAAGATAGGGTATGTTGTGCGCGTGGTGGGGTTCACACGGGTATCGGTTCCAAAATCCACTGTTTGCTCAACACATAGCCGCATAAGTTGTCTGAAATTGATATCACCCTCTTCGCTTGCGACCCTGTGTTTGTTCATAGAGCATCGTTATAACAATCCTAATATAATCCCCTAGACGCGAATCTGATTTATTTTTACATAGGTACTAAAGCTTTATCTCCGATTTGCTTTAGACTTATGGTACATCTATACAGGTAAATAAAATAGAAGTGTCTGTTTGTAATTCCAAATTAACAGCTCATCACTAAATGGTTATGAAAGTGTCGGTTGTTACAAAAATTATATTTATTTACTTTCTCTTTGTTTGTCTGCTTGCTGTCTGAAACGGCTGGAGCGATTTTAATGGGACTTTCACTGACAGATAGATGACTGATTGATGTTACAAGGAGTAAATACTTATATATATTTAAAGAGGTTACGCCAAATAAAGGGAAACTAGCTTTACGCGGGTGAAACTGCGAGGCACAGGCAACAAATTTGATTTTGGGGAACCAAAAAGGCACATTCATAGTTACTCAATACGGTATACCTACACCCTAAATTTGAGTCAGGCCCAAGGAATATCATTCCTATTTCCAATAGCAATAAGATTGTCTTAGATAATGAATACGAAATGGTTTTTTATCAGCTTATTAAAAAGGCAAGGCGTAGGCTTCCCTTGTTATGTTAAATTAACATAAAGAGGGGTGTTGTCTAATCACCATTCCATTCACGGGCTTGGCCTTTTAAAATTACCAAAATAGCTATCTTTAAGTGGAGGATAGGAGATGCTATTTTATTATCTTATGTAAGCATTACATAGAATTCGATAGATAGACAGATAAAACGTTTATTTGCCACACATTAAGGTGTTACAGTTAGAGGAGCTCGTGGCACAGTTGCTTTTGCGCATATGATTCGATCAGCGAAGTTAAGCAACCATACGCCTAGCCAGTAGTTGTATGGGTGACCGCCCGAGTTCCCTCCGTGCCTCGGAGAGCACGTTAAGCCGTCGGTCCCGGTTGCCAATTTAACATCTTTGGCAATCGTTACAGGTCAATCAGAGGCTTACGAAAGTCTGACAACTGGTTTAACCCAGATTGCCGATTTTCCTCTAAAAAGGAGTTACGAAGGACAGATCGCAGTCGCTTCGTATAAAAATCAGGTGATCAGCCACATCGGCTTGAATCAAGTGCCGACCCCAAAAACATGGGATAAGGCCAGGGAGATGATGACATTAAGGTGTTACAATAAAATACATGATGAAGACCTACAAAGTTTAGTTTGGTTTATTTGGCCAATGTATGTAGATTAACTGATTAGGTTATACCATAAGCTCGTTAATGCCATGAATTGACTTTGCGGCAGTGATAGACATATAAACGTCATATACATCTCTCATAATAAATCTCAATCTATTATTGCAATGGGATGTCATGGTAGGGCCTCTGTTTGATACCATCGCCTATATATGTTTTAAGTTCCAATCATAAACAATTTCCTGATCATATACCAAACCATTCTCTAAAATGTCTTAGGTTTTTATTAGAAGATAGGCTGTACGATAACTATCACCTATTATTGAGGAATTTATACACAGTATAACTAAAGCTTTATATACAGTTATATCTCCGACAATACATCAAGTTTCTTCCTCATAAATATACATTTATTTTCTTTATCGTGGTATTGGACGCAATTAATGGTGGTGTCAGAAAGATAAGTAACTGTCAGATAGAATTACCGATACTACTTGGTAATGCGTCACGTGTTATCTTGCAGAAAATGGATGATAGCTAGAAAATAACATGTAAGATTTCCATATTTGTTTAAAATAGTAAGGTATTAAGTAAGAGAGCGAAATGAATAACATATTGTGCTGTTCCTAAGTAATGATAGAGCTAAGGGCAGCAGAGTAAAGATTAGCTAATAGACATCAACAAGTATATTAAGTAAGCGAAAGTAGAAGATTAATTATGAAGATGGGTGAAAAGGAAAAAAGGAACTTCTGGTGGCCAACTATGATCGTTTAAGCAGCAGGTATTAAGAACTTCATAGCTTTGATGTTTATATTCACGGCACCAAAATGAAACGTCAAAGCTCAGAATTTCTTAATACGCTCTGCTTAAACCAATGATAGAGAGATAGATACCCCTGAAACGAGTTGATGATATATAATTGGATGAGGTGACGCATAAAAATTATGTATGGTAAAAACGGTTTTATTGATTATGGACATATCATTTTTAGATTGTTCTATTTTACATTGATTCACATTGTTGGAAAAGCGATGACAATAATGATCCATAACATAATATTACCATTGTTTCTGATAAAGAAGCTAATTTAAATTTGTTTTTGAAAGTCCCGTAAACAGATAATGAACTAGATCAAAATGTAAATTTTCCCGAACATGTAACTGTAGCCATGTCATTAAGCACGTGGAATATAAAGAAGTAACAGGATCGGAAAGTTACCGAAGATTTTCCTGAACGTGTCCCGATGTAACGCAAGATAGCAAAACGCCCTCCCTTCCGAGCCATATACGACCTATTCACTGCGAAGGGTAGCAAAATTTTATTTCAAGTTAAATTGTGTTCGCAACTCAGCCACTTCTTATTTATAGGGGCGGAGGTATCGACGCCTTGGGCGCAGATACACAATGTCGGCTTAATAACGAAGTCAATGGGCCCTTTGTAATCGCTCCTGCCAATTTCCAACTGCATTTGCCTGTAAGTGTCTATTATCACATGCTTGTAAAGCACACACCCTTAAATATTTCGGGGACCAGTCTGATGTTTTGATTGGATGTCGAGGCCTTGCAGTGTTATGCTACGGATTACCATTCTCATACATGTTCACTGTATATTGTGATGAATTGATAGGTAAACTGCTACCGTGAACAATTATCCATCAAACTCATGTATTTCAAATGAAACGCGAACATTAATAACAATTCTCTTTGAACTTTAGCTCATCCATATTCTTCACACATTAGATACTTTGTGCGTGTAATATTTTTGTGAGTCATGCAACCCTCGCAGATTAGAAGTAATTAAAATTAATGTTGCCCTTTTTGTCTATAGAGTAATGTTTTAATCTAGTTAAATAATAAAATGAATAAAGTTATTTCTGTGAAACATCTTGCGACGTCGGCGTATCGGCGGCCGCACTGGCCTTGTTTTATTCATAGGCCTCTTTGAATAAAGATGAAAATATTAAAGCAGCACAGGAAAAACGACGACTTGGGGCTAATGTGGTTGGGGTTAATAGTCATACATATTAATGAGATTTGCTATGTAGGTTATGGCGGGTATGACATTTTTATTATAAGTGCCAACCAGATATTATGATGTCAATGACTAGTAAAATAGGCTTGTCCAAAGATGGGGTAGCTCGTGTTCTATCGAGAAAGCTTGTTTGTTTTAGTGCAATCATCATCATCATAGGCCACATCATCTTGTCAGAACATATATAGAAACTCAATTGCAATTCGTGTAGGTGCAATATACTATATAATTACTTAGGATTTCTTACTAGGGTTTCGTTTAACCACCAAATGGATGGACCAAATTAATTAATTAAAGAACTAAATCCTAAAAGTAACTAGTCTTAAATGCTCTCAATTCAGTCAATTTCTCCCTTAGAATTCTAGAATACGCAGTAATTAAACCTAAATTAGAAGTCTTCAAGCACTCAAAAGATAAGTACTGCAAACAGGCAAAAATTTGTATAATGCTCTTTGAATAAGTCGAAAATAATTTTGGAGCAAACGTTCTGCCGAAACGTGACTGCTTTGTTAAAAATAACAAAAAACAAAATGTAATTGCGAGACAGCTCTAATTAGTTGCTGGCTGTATAAAGCTGGGCCTGCAATGGTATGGCGGTTGCGAACTTTTATCACGTTTAGATATTTCACGGAATACGTAGGCGACCGCGTCGGGGGACCCAATATTAAATGGATGCAGTAGTTATTCCACCGCGCTAGGGTAGTTTGACTGCATAGTAAATACGTGCGAAGCTTAGTCATGGAATGTTAAATAGTGCAAAAAGGAGTTGTCATACCTACCATATTGAAGTGATTGACTGATGGTAAATAAATGAATTAGAATTTCACTAAAAGAAGATTTAGAAAACTGAATAGCAATATAAAGTAATAACAGTTTTGAAGTGTCACGTGATGGCATCGACAGGAAACCTGAATTATATTAAATTAAATGATGTACTTATGTGAAGTCGTGTCTAAGCCTAGGTACACGGTGATAGCCTAGTTTACTATGGGTGATCAAAAGTGTTATAGTTATAACTTCTTGTATCTATTCCACCACGAATCGTTAGGAAAAGGCGTCAATATGGTAAAAAAATATTATAATGTCTTTATTTTTTTGGCGAATTCAAAGACAACACGTGCCGTTCCACGCACAAAAACCTGTGTTAAAAACTTACCATTATAATGAGCGTTGTTAAATTCACGACCAAACTTCATGCAAGAGTGATCATAAAACATGGGCCATTGGGTGCATTCCAGCGTAGCACCTGGCACATCAATCCTCGTTTATGAAAAAGAAAAACAAGGATGCCTTAACTGGGCGCGGGTAGTACTTTTACAGCTACTTATGCCTCTCATCTCCGTTGATAAATGAGTGTTGTCGGAGTTTGTACGCGCCACGTGTTTGTTACGGGCGCTCTACAAGATACTAAGTTTGGAAGATGTAGAGCGTAAACAGTAGGCCAGTTTCACTTGTTTCCACATTATGCTGCCCTGGTACCCTGGTAGGCTTTGACGCCTTATTACTGTGTTGTAATTATTTTCATTATTTTAGCACAACACTGGCGTGCAACGAGGAAACTAAACGGTTGGTACTATGAACCGGTCTACAGTCTATAGGATTGCGCTAAGAAGAGAATTGGAATTTGGCAAATTCCTATGTGCTATGCTGAAAAGTTTGTATGAATCGATTTACATATAAAATTCAATCAAAAACTGACTTAGCTATATATAAATGCACCGCTTAAAGTGCTGATCCTAGAGAAATGAAATTTGGAAGGTGTATTCTTTGTGAGGTATAGGTGAGAAGGAAAGAGTTTGCCAAAATTGGTACAACAATGACGATATTAAAGTTTGCATATTAAATCTCATGGCATAAGATTTATATCTATATGGAAAGTTAGTTTTCATATATTTTTTGAAGATTGGATCCATGTGTACGGAGTTTAATTTGGCGGCTTTATTTGATAGTCCGTGAATATTCGATACCTTACCTTCTCGACTATGACTACTGTTCCTAAATCAATCATTTGTAATTTATATTCTATAGAATAACACCTGATCTTCAACTCAATTTAACTTAGTTCGCTAATCTTGAAAGTTATACTTAATGCTCCCCAAAAGAAATGTTTCAAAAGAGTTTTCTGTTTTCCATTAAATTCTACGCAGTTATATTTTTTCCTTTATTACCCCCCGAAGAGCCATTTACTCTTCACACACAGCCTTTGCTTCCTTCTTAGATTATAACGCCATTCTTACTTTCGAATACAAAGAATCCAAGCTTATTGTATCAGATAATAACGTTACTCGATGGAGAAATATTGGCAGATACGTCGGAAGGCTGCAACAAAGAAATCCGATTCAATTCCTGTATACAGGTGAAACGTATCTCGAGTACTTAGGCACTCGTATCGGGCGTGATATTAAGCAGAAGGTAAACGTGCCAGTCTCGCTTAAACGTATCGAGAACGACTTCGCTGGTGGTTCGTTCATCTTTATTCAAACAACGTTCATGAATAACACAGCAAGTGTAAATACAAGCCCGTAGGGAACAGAACTAGTGATAACACACAGACTCCGTCACAGGAAAACGTTAAGGGTAATTCGGTTCGGGATCTTTATTACAGACTCCGAAGTTTTGGCCTTAAGTTGAGGATAAGGCCCGAGTAATACGATATTATAGAAGTTCCCCCGTGACTTATTAAATGCATATAGATTCTGTATTGTCTTCGTGTGATGTAATATTCGGGGCACGACGAGGCAGTAAATGTGAGTATTGGTTGCACACGCGATCGTGAGTATTGGTGCCATCTGATGCGAAACTCTGTTCTCATAAGTACTTTGCTATTGTGCTCGCAAATTTTATACTGTAGCAATATCCTCATTCCACAAATGTTTTCTCAGTAAATATCGACTAGTACTATATACATACATACATATGCTCACGCCGGTATTTCTCGAAGGGGCAGGCAGAGTTGTTATATTGTGGTTGTTATTACAATTTTCACCGAAGATGATTAAGTACCAACGTGAGAGATAGTGGGTCTATCGCCGTCTTAGGCACTATACATACGTCTTTGAATTACTTCCCAAACATATGCAGATTTACTCACGATTTTTTCTTTACAGTAAAGCACGTGGGGTAAAATCACTGCACATAAGTTTTTAGAAAAACTCATTGGTACAGGCTCCGTTGGGATTTGAAATTGCGTTGCTTGAGTCGCAGGCGACTGTTCGAACCCCACGGCCACCACGGCTCGTACTATTACTTGATAAAACGGTAATGTTAGAGTGATCTAGACTGCGTATGTTTACGAGTTAAATGACTGCATGCAATATTCTCGTCTCTCAACACTTTATTAAACTTGTTCTGACTACACATATGTGTAAGGCATTTCATTTTGTGATATAAATCATGTTATAACTAGCACGAGGGTTGAGCTTTATTAAAAACTTTTTCACAAAAACGTGGTGCTCTCGAGGAAGTCAGCGCTTCGGCTCTGATGCGTTTTCTATTTGACTCATATTTTATATCGAATTTAATTTGCGAACATTTTTAAATGAATGATCGTTTCATATACGTTTAAAACTCCAATTCTCTTCCATCAAACTTAAATGTAGTTCCTTAATTGAATTTCCAATAAACCTGGATTTTTGTTCAGTTAGGATGGTCTTTTTAAAATTGACTTTTTTATTCCTATTATCAGTATCTTATGCTAATACAAAAGGAACACGGAAGGACGTTTCTTTAACAGAAACAGGTGCTGTCAAGAGTTACGAGCGCTCAGCGAAAATAATGAGGTGATAGAGCATGTATTTTATTCGTGTCGTACTATACAGACAGACAGAGACAGACATATAAAATGAGTAAGTAGTGCGCATTTAAGGTCAAAAGGGAAGTATAACTAGTAAGGGAATGTAATGGAAAAACAAAAGTGTCTAACTTATTTTATGCATGTTCTCAGCAATTTTGACGAAGTTACATGACAGATCATCAGTTTTCTTTGTCATTATTTGGAAAGTAATGTCAGCAGCTTTTGATATAAGTGTACGGGTGTTGTTTGTTCAATATATTTTATGCACATGTAAGCTAATCTTTGTTTTGCAAACAAAGTGTATATTAGGAGCTAACAGAGAGCTGAGAGCAGCCGAAGCCTCGGACATGACCAGAGCCGGGAAACTTTCCCCGCGGACGGACGCCACTGTCGCGTCGTTTGCTTAGAGAAAGCAGCGTTTTGTTTAAAGTTTCCTTTTTGTGAATTCGAAGCGCTATTTTATTTTCCGCGACGCTATCTCCACGCTAACTTGTGAACGTCTTCAACAAAAGGCGCGTGGAGATTCTTTTCCAGATCCAAATTTAATAAAGCGATTCTGTTCACGAGAGGAATAGAGGCGTTACGGCGTAGAGTGAAGAGTCATAGCACGTGAACGGCTGACACGGTTCATGTTCGTAGGATGTTTCATTTCCGTTCAACTCTTGGCACCACTAATTAAATGTTTCGCGAACTTGTTGCCAGATTTCATTTAAATCTCGTAAAGCGGCAACTCAGAGAGGAAATTAAAAATGCGGAACGTTTTATTGTTAAAGTTTATCTAGTTTTCTAAGAAGGTAACTTTGTTGTTTATTTAATTAATGTCAGACGCTTTGGGGGATGGTTTCCGCAATTTACATCAAATCATAAAGATTTGAGGAAACGTTTTGTCACTTTGTCGAAGACTTTTGTCGTTAAGTTTGTGATAATATAGAATCATTAAATGATACAACCGTAACTATTCTATTAACACGTAAACTAGTAAAAAATATATTTCTTTTGCAGCGTTTTAAATCAATTCGGAATGAATTATTACAGCTGATTCGATGGAGATAAAAATATCTAAAATCTCGGATTAATTTTAATAAATGTCACTTACAGTAAACTAAACACATCTGTCCGTCCATAATCCCTTCTACAGCCAAGAAACCTAACTTTCAAAACCAGTTTCGAAGCAAGCCGTGAGTAATCATTGATCTTGACTGATAAGATGTTATTGGTGCTTTAAGATGGCGGTGAGATCTGTATCAAGGAGTCATGTGAAATACGTCGGCAATATGATTCAAATGTAAATGTTAGGGAAACAAACAGATTCGTGGTTGGTGCAGAAGTCAGAGGACGTTGTTTGTCGAAGCCTTCGTCATTAAATAGAAGGGTAACAGAGGGACGGCCTCTTACATTGTCGAGAACCATAAGACACACGCAGAAGTGTGCACGCACGGGGATTTCGGATCGTTTGCAGTTAATGCTAACCGTCTAGCCTGTTTCAGCCAATGCATTGGGAGCAGACCTTCTGTAAGATTCTATTTTGTGTCTCCGTCGCCGCCGCACGGGAGTCAATAAACGATTTTATGCTCGAATAACTATGTTAATGGCGGGAGTAACCACAACAAAAACATACCGCGACTTGCTACACTTGTCTTACATTTGGGACTTTCTGATATACATTTTGTTGGTATAGGTATTGTATTCGATGAAACTTTTTGAATAAACATTCCAGTTTGCAGATCGGAAACATGTTTTGAACTAGATCGAGCGACTAGATACCCTTTTATTTACTCATGTTTTGTGTTGTGTTACCTTCAACAGTACGTCCAACGATGTCGGATGTTCTCATGTATATAGTCTTTATTTTTATCATACATGTGCTCACCGTTTTCCACATTCTACGATCTTTACATACATCTTTCGCTTCATCCATATTCATGCATCTCTTCTTCAGTTTTTATCATTTGTTGGCTTTCATTATCATCCTGCCCTTAATGCTATGTTGTTTGGGGTCGGCGCAATATGTTCTTTTCTGTCATTTCCCTCTGTCAGCCGTCATATCTGTATTCACTCCAATTCTAGCCATATCATTGCCATACCGTGTCCTCTATCTTTTCTTTTACCCATCAAATATTTTTTTCACTTTTTATCACATGGTTTATACTGTATACATTCTGCCATTATCATCTCTCAGCAAGAGTTGATGGTAAAGCTTATTATAAGTTTCAGCCGGAATTCAAACATTCCATTAAAAACCACAGAACATAAAGCGTAACAGTTGAACTGATAGAGCGTGAATTATAAGAAACAAGCTGTAAAAAGTGGTCGGAATATTTTCTGATAATTTCACAAAACAGAATAACGAGATCTTTTATCTAATACATCATGTCCAGTCTTTTATTTTTTAGATTCTTTTATTTTCATACAATAAAATTGAATACCTATGCCTAGAATAGGTCAGATATTATTATTATCTACTTTTTATTGATACCGTGAATTCATTCGAATTTCAAATGGTGAAGATTTAAATATACTCTGTAGTATTTTATATAATATTAAGCGTCCGCGGGTGACATCGAGGGGTACAGCTAGTAAATTAATAATAATTTTCACCCTACCACATACCACCATCTAGTCCCAAACTAAGCCAGGTTTGTACTATGGGAAGACTTCATACTGTATGTAAACTTTTGGTCAATCGTCTAAAACGGCTCGTGATATAACGGTATAAATAATCAAAATGTACAAAGATTATACATTGAACA
Organism: Watsonalla cultraria; assembly: GCA_964035505.1. Classification (NCBI taxonomy): domain Eukaryota; kingdom Metazoa; phylum Arthropoda; class Insecta; order Lepidoptera; family Drepanidae; genus Watsonalla; species Watsonalla cultraria. Next base: position 6,257,816 of record OZ037722.1, on the reverse strand, counting down.
AGGCATTTTATTTTATAACGTTGACAGCTGTGATGGATGCAGTGGCCTTAACATTTTGTGTGATGAAAATTATATTAGTTTTTAATGATCTTTTATTTTGTTGCAGGTAAGCCCCAGCTCATTGTTACTAAGCACATGGTACATGAACATTCATGTTACACGTGCCTTCATTATTACTAAGGCATATATTATGACTAGTGGTAAGTGTTCGTCTGCTACGCTAGGTGTCGCGAGATCAATTCTCGACTCGGGATTAAAAAAAATACGTGCAGAACAAAAAAGCGGAAGCATTATTTGTGCGTTTAGAGGTTTGAGTCTAAATAACAGTATTTAAATATTACAAAACACGTTTTAAACCGCGACTAGACCAAACATTGCCTAAAACTATGTCCATTTCTTTTTAAATCCGTATCACAGAAGGAGATGGAGCTTCTGTTAAGCCAAGGACTATCCTTAGTCTTTGTTTGTAATAAGAGGGCTGCGGTTTTGTGCTGTCAGTGGGAACCTACAATAAACGTTTAACTACCATTAGGGCTGTAGCAGCTGTATTCTTGCATATAAAGAAAATGCGAATTTAAATCGGTTTTTAAATCAACACGGCCTGCGGTGAATGTTAATTTGCCGAGTCGTGTTAAATTTTCTGGAAACTTTTAAGTGGGTAGCTGCTAATTACAATAGAGATGAGTATTTAACGTATTTAAATTATGAGAATATAATAAAATAATAACGCGTGTATAATCCTATTACTAGCATTGATTAAACTTAGGTACTAAAAACTTAATCGATAGATAGTGCTTGTAAGTATGCAATACTAATGCGTTAAGTGAATATAAAATGTAAATAATTGATGGTAATGATAAGGTAGTAATGGTTGCATCAAATCTACGCTAATATTATAAAGAGAAAAGATTTGATTGTTTTTTTGTTTGTTTGTTTGTATTGAATAGGCTCCGAAACTACTTGACCGATCTTAAAAATTCTTTCAGTAATTGATACTTACATCATCAGCGAGTAACCTAGGCTATACTGTATCCCCGTACTCCCACGTGAACTACGCGGGTGAAACCGCGTGACGTCCGCTACTATATCATAATCATAAAAATATGCCATTTTCTTATTATCCGGGAGTTCCGAGATATACCTTATATTCTTCGTGGTGTCGTAAATTCACCTGCATATCTTTGCGGCCCCTCGGTGCGGTTTCTGTCCCTAAAATTGAGTTATGCCCCCGACGACGGACTCAATTTCGAGAAGTCCCTCCGTGACAGGGCTACCATTCAAAAACGCGCTTTGAATATATTTTATACTACGTTTTCAGTAGTTTCTTTATTGAGTATGACTCGACAATTTATCATATTGCGAAGCGGTACACTTAAACTAACTTAACATATTTTAATATTGAGCATAGGCTGACATTAATAGAGAGTTAATGAATCAAAATAAAAACCGTCGTTAAATAAGATAGGAAATTTGATGAACCAAATCTAAAATGAAAAAAATATAAAAATGATAAAGAAGCATAGGTAAATATTTTCAGTTTGGGCCTAAATCACTTCAAAATTCAAAATATCTTTATTTGATTAGGCTTCTCACAAAGTACTTTCGAGTCGTAAAAAGGACACAAAAATATACTATAGGTACGGGATTATAAATGTTACCTCCGGGTTTGGAAGGTTGCTTTTGCTGAGAAGAACCCGGCAAGAAACTCAACAATTACTCATTTCAAAAATATTTTAAGTAATTTTTTTTACAATTTGTAAAGGTTAGAGTTATATTACACGAATTATATTATGTCTAGTTGACACGAGGAACTTCGTATCACCCTTTCCTTTAATTATTATTTATGTTTTTCACCGTTTAAACTTTTCCTGAACTTTCAGAAATATGTCAAGATCAAAATTACCGAAATCGGTCCAGCCATCACATCACAAGTTTTAGCGAGACTACCGAACAGCAATCTCATGAATTATATATATATATATATATATATATATATATAATTGTCTCATGAATATAAGCCGTATGTATAGTGCCTGAGACGGCGATAGACTCACCATCTGTCACGTTGACACTTAATCATCTTCGGTGAAAAGTCACTTTTTTTGTACATCGGAAATTAGCTCTCCAAGGACTTACTTTTTTTATAATATATCACAATGGTAGCCCTATATGAGGAAGTGGTAATACACTGACCGGCACTGCAGACCCTTGCTTTCAGATGTCATGTGCAGGCGTTGCGGTCCGACGCCATTTAAACTTCGGACTCCACCCCACGCCAATTAATATGTAAACATTGATTTATTCCACCAACTTCAACTTATAGTTCAACCCTACCTTACTTGCGGTTGACTGAAATTTTAATAGATTCGATTCTAATGGGATGCTTTGTGAAACAGCTGCGGAATATTTAGCACGTACATTAGTTAAGTCAACACGATTCGGTTTGATTTTCACATTAAACATGCCACGGAGATGTTAATTGTAAAAGTGGTCTGTAAATACATTAAAGAAATATAATATTAGGCAAGTAGTCTTAGGAAACTAGTTTTGAAGCGCTAGAATAGAAATGATAACAAAATAAGTAACAGTAAAATTTTGTTTAAGCAAGAAATCAAATGTGAAAATTAAACTGGTTGTGTATACGACACATTTTCACTCGCGGTATAGTTGGAAAGAAAAATATTTTTTGCAGGTATAAAAGTACCTATCTACAAATCATTTCACTTACAGTGTAGCAAATTAATTCTTGAGATTAATCCACCCAAGATTTACAAGTTTTAACTTTTTCGCTTTCACATTGATCAATCTCTTCAAATCTTTTTTGATAATCATACATATGCTCGCACCTGTAAGCCACAAAGGGGTAGACAGATTGTACAAACAACACCCACTTTTCACCGAAGATGATTAAGTGCCAACGTGAGAGATGGTGAGTCTATCGCCGTCTCAGGCACTATACATACGTCTATGAATTATTTCTAAAACGCATGCAGGTTTCCTAGCGATGTTTTCCTTCACCCTTCACCCCACGGCATTCACGGCTCATTATAGTCAAAATTATGTTTACTTAATCCTCTGTAAGTGCGGGTACTTGGTAGAGAGTTCCATATATTTATTTATCGGTATTGGCGAGAGGGCACAATTACCCAGCTTCGCGGTGCCGCAATTTAACAAATTGCCGATTTAACATCTGCCGTCGGCAAGACCTCTTCAACTTAAATTGCATCTCGTTATATGCATCAAATCACATCTCACGTTCCCACATTCATGCGACTTCGACCTTCGTATAAGGATTAATGAAAGTAGCTGATAATTTATCACGAATTATCATGATTAATTCGTTCCTCTCAATACGTAAGTACCTATTCATTTGTTAAGCGTGAAGTTTTCGTATGTGCAATATTGTATTTAGACAAAAATATACAGAGTACTCTATTAATAAAAACAAGGCTTAAGCGTTGATTGAGGATGAGTTCCATAACAATGGACGTAGATTTTTGTCTATCTATCTAATAAGTACCTGTCGCCCCCGCAATGTTTTACCATAGGTACTTTTACTTCATTCTTGCATATCGTATCAAAACAACAAAGTTTATTAATATTTGGCTTAATAGTTCTAGCATTTTTATATTGAGACGCACAATACATTAAATTATGAAAATACATTCATAAATACGTCAGATAAGCTTAACATTCCCCACATAAAGTATTGTCACTATAGATAGTATCTTAATACAAACTGGGAATTTATTATACAAGTTGAAACCACTTAAAATAACATCGACACAATATATTGTGGCTCATACCAAAGGCAGCACTTATTACAATAAATTGCAAGTTGTCGAGTTCATTAACGAGTTCCGAGCACGCGACGCAAGACGTTTTTCATAAGCGATGTAGACGGCCTTATGCATATTTGATGGAGCGAGGCAGTGCTTTAAGTACCCGTCAATATGCTGAGCCGGCACACAGCCAAGTAATAATTACAATGAGCCATCGTAACACCTATTCCACACGTAATAAAGCTCATAATTACCCAGTGTTAAAGCTAAGTAAGTCAGACTAGGTGGAACGCTCCAAGTATATGTCAAGGGCGACCAGACCTGCATACAAGTTTCGTTGCATTTGAGTTTCAAATTATAATAGTAAACAGTCTATGTTGTATTGAAGACGAGGCGTTGTATTAGCATTATCCACGGGCAACGGTTATATTGAATAGCGTTTGTGTTACATCACTCATGTGCTATGTATGAGCATGTATGGTTCGGTATTACCGCTAAAAATGTGACCGATTTATCTTAGTTAACGATGCAGGTGGCCAGTATGAAGGTCAGAAATACGTAAAATGAATTCCTATTACCGTATTAAACTGATTGATTACTCACGTGTCAGATATAAATTGTACGTATTCATTATTACAATTTTAATGTAGCTTAAAATAGACAGCCTAATTGTTTGTGGTCGTAGTTTATTTCTTACTAGCTCTACACAGAGGTTTCATCCGCGTTCCAAATAATTACCATATTCATGCATAGGTACCGATAAAAAAATATCGATTTGCAAGTAAATGGCAAGCAATCATTCAGGCCCCAGCTAGTCGCCAAAATAAAAAAACTAATGTCAACATAAACACATGATGTAGTTACTAAAATAAGTCACTTTTAAACGGAGGCATTCGATGTTGTGTCTCCACGGAATGGACATGTCCCTACGGTTCGATGACGTGCTGTTAGAAATTTAAAACGATTCGATGATAGCTCGAACTTGTCCGAGAATTTTGAGATGATGCATGTGGCAATTTCAATCACCGTACTCTTTGCCATGAACGCTAACCAACTACTGCTACACTACACTACACTGTGCGATTGCAACGGAATCCATTTTGACGTTGACGACACTACGGTCAGTAGTAGCTATAGTGTCTTTCTTTGCAATAATTTAAAACGTGATCATTTTAATTAACCATGACTCCATGACATGATCATAAATTATGTAAGTTAAAAACCCTATAATTATTAACTAGTGATAAAGCAATTTGACCGTACATTCATCTGACATAAATCTTCAAGGCAAACGTAGGTAATGAAAATAATGTAATATCGCCATCAATACATTGTGCAATGGGCCTCGCGAACAGGTGCTTTACAATTACCATACCAAATACGTTGTTCATACAACTTACTTAACAACCGAACGTTAATAATAAAAGCAACACGAGATAATGACATACGATCGTAAATGCAGCAATCTCGGAACAATGGAATGCCTTTACGCAAAACCTGCTCCGGTACCATGAGCTCTTATTGCCATGATAGTTTGTTTGGATGACAGAAAGAAACATACGTTAAATACATCTATCTCATTCAAAATCATATTCCAGGATCCATTTAACGTGTAGCTATATGCAAATAGTTTAAAAGCTATTATAAAATTTTTTTGAACAACATTTGGTCGCGTGGAATAATTCTATTACGTGACTGAGGTTTGTAAGTCTCTAGAGTAATTTTGCATTCAATCCAAACCGTGTGACCTACAAAAACAATTTGGGGCCGCAATCCTGCGTCCTCTAGCGGGTATCCTTATCCGAAGATACTATTTCCACGTTAAGTAAGAGTATGTACGCATTTACATTTCACTATTTGGTTTCGGGTATTTGTTGTAAATATCTAGTTATTTTTAAGCGTTGTATTTAAATTATTGCTTTTTAAGCTCAGTCAATGGGTAGGCAAAGAAAAAAAAAACACTATTCTGTAAAAAAATCTTTCTAAATCTAAGCAAAAAATATTTCAAAAGCCTTTATAGATACGAAATAAAATCCACAATAGGAAACAAATAATGCTTCCACATACGACCTACTTTACGAAATTAGAGTGTAATATTGTCGTATGTTTCCCGGCGTTCGGGCTTACTTTCCATTTCATGGAATCCCGAGTAAGTCCCAAATCCGCATGCCTACATACACCATTAAACGCAAACGTTTCCAGTTTATAAAAAACCTTGGTACGTGATACACTTTCGCGAGCTCTTTCTTCAAGGGACTGCTTGGATTAGCCGTGTAAAGATTTATAGCTCTATCCTTCGCAACTTCAGCGGCGGTATAAATGCCGGGATGTCACTGGAAATTATGGAGGTTTACGAAAATGGTTTACTAAATTATGTTATATTATGAATGTACAGTAAACTGTGCAAGTACTTGCGACACTAACGTTAATTTGTCACAGAGAAAACTTTTGTGTATGAGTGGCTGTTGTAAGTGAGTGTTATGTGTATGATAAAGATTAGAATGCGAGATTCGAGAGAATTTATCAAATTGAATAAGAAATTCTAGAGTCATATCACATACGCCGAACACTTTCGATAATAATAAAGTTTTATAGTAGTAAACTTATAAATGTATTAAATGACGTAAATATCGAGTAAAATTGTATTTCTTTCCTTTATAATTGAAGTTGCCCTAAAAATACGAAATGTTGTAACACATGTGCGGAATAACCTCAATTGTTAGAATTTTATTACAACACTGAACTTTAAGATTGCTATAAAAACTTCAATATGTACCGAATGGGTTAAACAGGGGCGGGCAATAGCCACTATATCTGTACACAGCTTAGCCAAATTGGTTTCCGGGAGTTTTAGGCCGTCCTCCAACATACAATGGACACAACGACCCCTTTGCTTGCAATGTTCATTGCTCGGTAAATAAAATGATGCTACCTAAACAGATTCAAAGCGATTTTTATAAGGGTTTTCCGGTGCGAGTTTTTATTCGGATTGCGATTTTCTCTTTTCACAGTTCTTTGTTACTGTGTAAGAAGAGACGTCCATTAAACTCACAATATGAGAAATTTCCTTAATGGACTTTCACTGGTTTGTAACTTGACAGAAACACATACTAAGTCCCATGAAAGTTTCAAAGATACTTGCTAGGATTGGACATACACCCATATCGAGTTACTAGGCGTGAGTAAAATTACTTAACTTCGCTGACCGATATGCGCAATAAGTAATGAACTGTGCCATTGTGCTCGATCAATAAAATTGTAATGTCGAAACATCAATTAAATACACTATATCGGTGTTAACGTGACAAAGTTGTCCCAATTTACACCTTATTTCCGCATAAAAGCTGAAACGTAGAGTATAAGTGAACCTAATTACGTTTACTTCATGTGTTTGTCTCCTATTAATTAATCGTTATTGAAATAATCCCATAAAAACATGTGTTGTAGTGAGTACCCCACGAGTGTTTTTTGTGTTGGTGAAATCTTCAAAATCCTACAGCTTCAAGAAGACAACAGGGGGCCTACCATCATTCGTTTAAGTATTAGGAATATCTGAGCGTTCCATTTTGGAACTGTAAATTTAAACGTCAATGCTCAGAAGTTCTTATTACGCGCTACTTAAACCGATGATGGTAGGTCCCCTGTTGCTTTTCCATGTATACCCTATGTAAATAAACAGTGGTCCCAGGTATGGGAGAAGGTACTCACTCCTTCCAATGCCATATTGTAATGCACCGCACCCCACACTCATTATAACTACCGCGGCCTTCTATTCGCCTCTTAAATCGATTGTTATGATGATTCCCGCCAGATATCCGATACCCGTCTTTGGCAGGGACTGTGAATATTAATGGAAATATATTATGTTTTAGCGGGATGCGGAATGACAGTTGAAATCCTGCCAATAGCAATCAGAGGCACACCGCGCCGAACACCATTTTATATCGATGATGCTCTTGTGTTATTGAATTAATATTTTCTGCCAAAATAAAGAAAAATAACGTATTTTGGAGTGGAATGAAAACGAAATTTTATTTTTGGCCCCTGGTCCTATGAACGTAGAAAAATTCCCACCGGCTCGGAAACTAGCCTTCCGAGAAGAACCAGTAAGAAGCTGAGTCAAGCAACATGGTACATTTAATCAACACAACAAAAATATTTTTCAAATGTAAAGGTGTAAAGAATACGTGCACCAAATTGGATGCAAGTACATCATCCAAGATCTAATTTGATAATAAGTAGAAGTGTTCACAATAGTTATTTTTTTAACTGTTCATGCAAAGAGGTATTTCAAGTTTGCTGAAAAGCACATAGGTACTATTTGGAGGCTTCAATACCAGTCACATAGCAAGATAATTGGTATATCAATATAATATTAATATATAGAGATGTAGACACAATTAATAAATATCACGTAGTTGAACTAGTCTTGAAAGCAATTTGGTAAATGCTTCAAATACTCACACAAGGCTAGATGATATTGTTTCCAATACTGAATGGAATATTAAACTCGGCTAAACTTCGGATTACGGCGGATCAGAAGTTTTACTCGAGAACAATTCTCGAAAATTATTTCTCATTGTACTTATAAACCAATTTACATAGTACTATAGCTTCAAGTTTGAAGCCACTGAAACTCTATTTCTCTATCCGTACCTACTTGTATTGGATTACAACGTAGAGTTACTTATGTAGGTTTATTGAAATTTACTTAAATATTGTAAGTAAAGTTGTAGTTTTTAGTATCATATACCTGGCCTTATCCCATGTACTGTGGGGTCGGCACTTGATTCAACCTGATGTGGCTGATCACCTGAATTTTATATGAAGCGACTGCCATCTGAGCTTCGTAACCTCTTTGGTAGAATGTCGCTAGTACCTACCTATGTATAAATAGGTGCGTTCACGTCAATAGCAAATTACTTTACAAAATTATAAAAAAGCACAGGTGAATCTCGGATATCAGTTTCCATTTAGGTACTGGCATTTATGTGTGTGAGTAGTAATAAAATAATAACATTTTCGCGTGTTTGTTTGTGCTTCGACACTTCTGATTGTTATCGTGTAATTCGAAGCGACTTGCTAATTATGTTTGATGTTTAGTATAATTGAACTTGATCACGAAATGTTAGCCGTTAGCACCATCAGCGCAATCTCGTAATAAAATTTTCTTCGAACAATGATCTACTATACAATACGGCCCGTTATTCTACTTTAGATAAACTAATGTAGGTGATTACATACTTGATTAAGTGTTAAAGTGTAGAGCCATAGAGTATATATTAATGCTATGGCAAAATTACTTATATTTAATTGATTTTTGTCGTAAGTTATAAATACGTAGTAGGTCAAACTTACGTACCTAGATTAATATTTTTTTTTTTGAATAGAAACTAAATTATATAAGGAACAGTAGTTAAAACTAATTGCAAGTAGAAAACTTGTCCCAAATCGGTGTCTCTCGGTTTCGTACCAAGAACTTATTATAACATTATAGCTGTGCCCCGCGGCTTCACCCGCGTAGATTTAGTTTCATCCTTATTGTCGCGAAACCCTACAATTTTTAATAAATAATAGTAGTCTAAGTTACCCCTTGAAACATCAGCTATCTGCCAGTGAAAGTCCCGTTAAAATCGGTCCAGTCGTTTTGGAGATTACCCGGAACAAACAGACAGACAGACAGACAGACAGATGGACAGACAGACAGAGAAAAATTATAAAACTTGTTTTTTTTGTGTCAGTAGCGTGTATACTTTCATATGCATTTTGTGAAATGCTGTTATTTTTTATTTACAAACAGACACTTCAATTTTATTTATCTATATGTATAGATGTATAGATTGGGGCGAACAGATGCATTATAACTCGTCAGTAAAAAAATATACCTAAATTGAGAATCCGTTTTTGTTAAACACGTTACGTGTCTTTATACAACCACTTTACTAAAAACCATTTTACCAAGGCCTTTTTACAAAGTTTCAAACACAAAGGAAACAATATTGAACCACACGATATCGGCGAAATATAATATCGGTCTCAGATATCAAGTACTTGTATGAAATATTGAGACTCTAGGAAGCGTAGCAATGAAGAATCAAATTGACTTCTGGACAATTCAATTAAGCTGCACGTTAAGTGCAAGTTTGCAAACAACCGTGCGAGGAGCCAAGTTTCCTAGAACAAGTTTATCAAAGAGATTGTAGCTGAACAAGTTAGCCTTCGTCAACCGTGCCTGTCTACTGTACTCATGTTGGTTCAGATATTAGTGAATTAACGGAAGGATTATCCATTTTTATTTTATTTTTTATATTTATCCATTTCTTTGTTACGCTCAAGATTTTGTTTGTTATTTTGTTATTCGAATCATGTAAATGTTAGATGAGGTCGTAAGAATTTTACTGACAATATTAATCTGTGCCCCAAGTAGGTTATGACACGCTCAAACGATGTCGCTTGTCCTTGGGATTTGTATTTTTTTTATATGAAGACTTCCTACACTTGCCGCTCGGGGCACTTGATAACGTTCCCATACAAAGTGTGGAAAATGTTATAACATATACCTGCGGCACTGAAAATACCTGTCAAACTTAAAACCTCCTTCTTTTTTTAAATCGGCCAAACAATCTTGTGGGTAGTAAACTTGATCCTCAATCTTCAAATACCGATATCGCAATGCAACTATATAGTATGGACTAGCTGTGCGCCTGTGCTTAATTCCATGGGGTGGCTTTATTTTACAGAACGCTATTTTATAATAATAAAACTACTCTTAGTTACACGCATGTAACATCAGTTATCACCCTAAAAACAGTCCACAGACAGGCGGACAATCATAGAAAATTTTAATACTTGGTTTTATTTTATGCTTGATCGAATTATACTTTCATATGCATTTAGTGAATTACCAATAGACATTTAAATTTTAATTATCTATATGTATAGATTCGTACGATGACATTAATACTATGTTGTAACCGAGTGAATTAATATACGCAATTTGGATGTAACGTTTGAAGATAAACTCAGTTATGTAAGCATCCTGAGATGTATCTCTAGTAAGTGAAACGGCGAATTAAATTATGAGGTGGCTTCCACAGTTTCTCGATTGAGATATTATTCAATTGAGGTTACGGAATACCAATTGGGATTTGAAGTATCCAATTTCACCAAACTAAAACAGATATAAATACTGCAATAATATTGTTGTTGGAGCTCGCAAATTGTTCGGCCCTAAGCGACTTCTAGCCTGTTGTTTTGGTCAAAGTTACTTTTTAGGTTTTCACAACACAGCTGTTGCCTCTCATCGCTGTAAGAGTTTTTGTGGGTGTTGTAGAACCCAAAAACAATTCAGACAATTTTAAATATTTGGTAGCGGGACTTCAAAGTTTCGTTCTTGATTTCAGTAAAACTTTGCGTAGGTATATATACAAAGTTAGCGACATTCAAAATTTTATTCAGATTCCTATTCTTCTTCATGTGCCTCTCCAACCTTTATTAGTTAATAAAGTTTGGCAACCAGCTCTCAATATTTTCTGCCATCCCTTGCGAGGTGGAACAACTCCGCAGCTTTTTTGATGCCGGTCAATTCTCGCTCGTATCTCTCGTGACAAAAGAAGTGTTCGAGATAAGAAACCTTGCTCTGCTTGACGATCTGAATAAGCTTGCGTTTTGAACAGGCGCTAAACACAAATAGCAAATCCATACTAATTCTGTTAATACGTTTACTAGCTTTTACCCGCGAATGTTTCCCCGTAATAATATTTAGGACATTCGATGTTTTGGGATTAAAACTATCTCAATATTGAATTTCAGACGAATTGGTTAAGCTTTAGCGTTAGCTATGAAAAGGTAATGTAAACATTTATTACAGTTTCTTAAATCTGTAAAAACTCCTCATCTGACAACAGACAGGACACTTAATTTCCCATTTTATTGTAATATTGATATTCAATTCAAAGTGTACAATATGATAGTAGAGAAGCCAGCAAGAATTTGACCAAGGACGAGGAAACGCCTGAATATATGTATAATGCACAACCAATAGTATCGTGTGGTGTACCTTTACGAACACATATGACTCACGTTGACTGGCTTTTAACTTAAAACTCCCCTACTAGCACATCATGAAAGTTTTCCCTTTCATAAATTCGCGCCTTCGACGCAAGTTAAGTGAAATTTCAAATTACCCGACGATGAACTAAGGCATAATATGAAGTTAAGTTGAATAGACTGTGAGTGGGTATTAAGTAGAGTAAAAAGTTTATGGTTTTTACCGACGAAGCTTCTTTGCGTCTCACATTGTGTACAAAATCGAGCTTAGTGTAATCTTTTAGTTCCAAGAGTTCGGGTAACTTTGTAAGATGGTATACCTACGTAAATTTCATTCTCTGTGTAATACATAGTTAAGATGAATAGTTGGAGAGTCAGCTTCATAATAACATTTCTATTTTCAATTTCGGTTGTTTTCAAATGAAATAAAAGTTACACTACATCTTTTATAAGCTCACGCCTGCATCCAATGGGAGTAGACAGAGGTTACTATGCGCCATATACGTACTAACGATCATTGCATATTTGCATATTTTTTCCTACATAATTTTTTTCTTCATACACTTCCTTCGTGGAGAAGATGAAGTATTTGAAAGTTATAATAGAATGGAAATGTATTTAAGTAAACAATTGCATAATTTAAGTGCCTTTACACAGCAACTATTTGCGCACGCTAATAAAGCGAATAAGCTCAGCTCATTAAACGCTTCGCCGCAAATTTCCGGACATCATGCATCCCCAAATTACTGGGTTAGATATTGCAACTATGACGTCGGCCGTAATTAAATTTCCTCGCTGATTACTGCATGTGCGTCCGAATGGAATGTACACAACCACAATTTTGAAAGTTGACTGAAGGGCCGCTCGCCCTAATCGGTTTCGAATCAAATCTGGGCAGTTCCAAAAGTAATTTTTTTTATAGGTTCTTCTGAATAAAAGCAACCTTCCGAACTTAGTAGCACATTATAACCCTGTATAATTATGTCATTCTGACGATTTGAAAGCTCTTTGTAAAATGTCTAATCGAATATAGATTTATTGAGTTTGAGTTTATAATTTTGAATCTCGAAGCAGATAATTTTTCTAAAATCTTAAAATGGTTTGGAAAAATACGATCAGTGGCTTCTCAACATGCAAAATAAGGGAAACACATAGTGAGCTAGAATGCCACGCATAGTTCGTGGGGCTCGTGTTTTTCCTAAAAGTTTATGTTAGGAATGTTTTAGAGCAAGACTTAGGTATGCTAGTTTATTTGGGCGTGTGGTTTCTTTCGTAAAATGTATAAGAGCAGACTTTCTGTTACGTTATATTTTATAGCACAATACAGACCAAATAGCCAACCAATTTAGATATATTGCAGTGTGGGCTCCATAATATGTTATCTGTCAAATAACTAAAATGATATACTGGCACATAGGTTGTAAAACTAGTATTTAAAATTTCGTTTACTAATGAACGCTACATAACATTTATTCGCACCTCTATAGAATAAGTAGGTATATAATATAATAATAAATTTAGTTGTTACTTATATTATAGATTAATTTTAATAATCCCCGATCATCATCATATTTGATTATTGTAATACTCATAAATATTAATTGAGCAAGGTAGTTGATTTTTCTTTATAAACCAGCACCATATTGTGATCAACTCCGTAGTTTTTATTAGTATCTACTGCATCGAGGGAAAGCTATCATAAATCCAAGATTAAATTTCTCGGGGGCTTAAATAGTAAATTTAGAGTGAAGCTCGAAATTACCGGAGGCATTTGTCGTAATGCTCAATTTGCTCGAAGGACCAACGATGCTCTCCTGGCCTCCCGCAGCGATAACAATACCTACAAAATTACGGTTCAAATTTATTTCCATTTACAATCTTTGTTGTCATTACTTTCTACCAAAATTTTAGGACATTTCGTAACCTCCATAATATTGCAGATAACGAAGAAAGCACGCTATTTTAATATAAAAAAAAGATAGTTCAAGGTGTCATATTAGTGTAATATGTGCTACCTAAACAGTACATACATACATATGCTCACGGCTGTATTCCCCGAAGGGGTAGGCAGAGGTGTTGTAATTACAACACCCACTTTTCACCGAAGCTGATTAAGTGCCAACGTGGCAGATGGTCCATCGCCGTCTCATGTCATCTCAATATACATTTGAATTTTTTCTCAGAAATATGCAGGTTTCCTCACTATGTTTTCCTTACCGTAAAGCACGTGGTGTGAAATCAATACACATACGTTTTTAGAATAACTCATTGGTACAGGCCCCGCTTGGATTCCAACTTATGTCGCTTGCGCAGCGGGCGAAAACACCACGGCCACCACGGCTCTTATACAAAACAAAATACAATCAGTAAATTACTTTTTAGAATTTTATTCATAAATTAACCTTGTTTTCGAAACCGAATTTCATTAAGTTTATAAGTTGCAAAAGAACTTTTCCTGCTTTATCGAAAATGTATCTAAAAGAGAAGAGGATTTTATATCCCCATCCCGATCGAGGTCAAGGTTATATTCACCCGTAGAAAACACTCAGGAAATTCGTATAATATAAATCCAACCCCTTCGATAGTTTTGACACAAAATAAAAATATATAGAAGGTCAGACCTTATATTAGCGGTAAGATGTACACTCCCATATGCGCCTATGCGTAGCTCATCAGTACTGACGAGCTTATTTTTTTTTAATATTTTCACAAAAAAAAGAGTAAAGCACAGAGTGCGCGTTAGAAATATTAAACATAAAAAAATATATTCGAATCGCAAAGAAAAACTAGGTATTACTTTTCAACTTCATACATATTAAGCTTTTACTTGAGTATTTGATTTAACACCATGTTTGTGATAAGCTGATATTAATATTACCCAGAAATATTATTCACTTTATTTTAAAGTTAATAAAGTTATTAAGGAATAGCGGACAATAGAGAGGGTTGGCGATTGCACCGACAATAGCCTTGCTCTTATAAAAAAAAAATTATCGTAGTGTGCGTGTAAAGATTCCCGACCAATATAGGAAGTCGCCCTTACCTTTCTATTTTATGGTGCCGATTTGGAATTGTCCAATAGCAAACTGTTTGGAACAAAGTATCGGGGTGGAGATGGTCGATAGTAATGGATAAAGTGTAACCGAAGCGCTGTATCAGGTCTAACCTTACTCAATTTATTCCAATCCTGATTCAATGTTGAATTATGATACTCTTTTGTGGACATATGACTGAATGCTTTTTTTTGTAAGGCTAGCCGCACACAGACAATATTATTGTCAAAAACGTATTGTCAAAATGGGAATTAATTGCATTTATCTGTTACTAGCTGTGCCCCGCGGTTTACCACGCGTAGATTTAGTTTCATCCTTACTGTCGCGGAACCTTATATTTTTGATAAATAAAGTAGCCTAAGTTACTCCTTGACACATCAGCTACCTACCAGTGAAAGTCCCGTTAAAATCTAAACAGCCGTTTCAGAGATTACCCGGAACAAACAGACAGACAGAGAAAAATCATAATAACATGGAAAAATATTACAATACGGCCGCACGCAGATAACTATTGTCTAATACTATTGCCGATATATGCACTTTATTAACAATATTATTGCGTTTACTTTATGCCTTGAATTTAAAAATATAGCATTATTTTTATTTAATCTAAAAAATATTTATTTAGGGCGCCTTAAATACAACAAACATTAAGGTATTAAATAGCGCTTGATTTGAAATAGGTTGCAATATACTTCAAATTATGTTTCAAAGAGTCGCTATCAAATATTTTCAGCATTGAATCATCCTTATTGTTCATCAAATAAAACCAACGTGTCACAATTTCCAGTGATTACGGTACGCGCACGCAATGCCCGTGAAAACATTTTAGCGCTCTACTTTATATTGACGGCGGGAAGTTTTCCCAATCAAAAATCGTTCAATCAAAGCTCAGAGTCGCGTGGGGTGACTAACAACAGCTGTCAATAGTAGGGTCGCCACTAATTGCGATAAAACTTTTTCACGCTTTCAACAGCGGATATAATAAGTGACTAACAAGCACACAGTGATTTATTTACATACTATAGCTATATATATATGGGCTGTATGTGTGGGGTCACATTTGAGAGACACGATGAGAGACAGTTGCAAGTTGTTCATTTAACGTGTATTGATGTAAATTTATGTCTGTACCTACTTGGTCTGTATGTAATTCTGTCAGGCTCTGTAATATTTTTTTGAATCAGAAACATTAAAAAATTAAGCTAACGGATGTTTTTACTTTTACTGAAATGGCATCACAATGTCCGATAAGGTCTATATATATATATATTTATATATACTGATTAGGCTTCAAAACTACTGGATCGATTTAAAAAAATCTTTCATCAAGGGTACCTACATTATCAGCGAGTAATATCGGCTACTCCATACTCCCACGGAAACGGGAACTACGCGGATAATATAGCGTGACGTCCGCTAGTCTTCTGTATAATAAAAGATGAAGTATTTTTGCAGCACTGCATTAAAATTATCACGTGTGTATGTTACAGGAGTAGGTAGTTATGTTTTACCCAAGGGTTGTAAAAATGTCCTCAATAATGGCGAGTGTGTTGGGGCCTTTAATTAAAAGTCCACGCCGCGTCCTTTCTACTGAACAATAAAACCTCATTCACTTTGAATGGGTAATAGTTTTTTCCCTCTCATTTATAAACTGTTCCTAAATGAAGCAATTTATAAAGAAAATCTGAACTGATGACAAAGTGGTTTCTTGGAAATATTTTCAGTCTTTAAATTTAATATAACAAAAATAAAAACACACATTTTTGTAGTACTTGCATGATACTGAGGAAATATTGTTTTAATATTTTTTTATCCTAGTGCTAGCTTGTGTCCGCGACTCCGTCAGAGATTTTACATATCCTTATTGTTGGATTATACACAAAATGTCTTTATAAATTGTAGCCTTTAAGGTATTCTGATGTACAAGCTATATTATTGTAAAGTTTCATTAAAATCCATTCGGTAGTTTTTGCCTGAATGAGTAACAAACATACATCCATACTCACACGCAAACTTAAATATTCGTTTCTTAATTAAACGTAATTTTTCCATTGAAAGTGAATGCAGACGTATAATGCAGTTGTGATGATGACTCTAAAGAGACGCGTAACCTTAACCAAAATGAAAGTAAAAGAAAATAATTGAAAACAAATAGGCGCTTAAAGAGTTTCAATAAGCCCGAGCAAGTTTATCCAGAACTTCTTAGGACAGTAATTTCCAGGCAAATTGCATACGAATGGCGTTTTAATTCGAC
This sequence comes from Watsonalla cultraria, assembly GCA_964035505.1. Classification (NCBI taxonomy): domain Eukaryota; kingdom Metazoa; phylum Arthropoda; class Insecta; order Lepidoptera; family Drepanidae; genus Watsonalla; species Watsonalla cultraria. The sequence goes on along the minus strand of OZ037722.1, from coordinate 6,240,675 downwards.
CAGATTAACTTCCTCAAACTTCTCCTTAGAAGATTTATACCTTATTCATATTTTAAAATTTGTTGGAAATTGAAAGATAGTAAGGTGGGATAGTTTTCTTTCAATAGAATTAGGTATACTTTTGTCCTAAGCCACTGAATAAAGTGTTCTAAAGTTGCTTTTCAAGCTACAAACATGAGTTTACCCATAGACATGCTGTTCTAGAGAAGTAACTAGCAAGGTCAATTTAGTCGTATTACCTTTAATAAGTTTCTCAACTATATAACACTTAATTAGTTAGTTATTTAACAAAAATCTATATACGGATAAATAAAATTGAAGTGTCTGTTTGTAATTCCAAAGTAATAGTTTTCACTATATGCATTTGAAAGTATACATGCTACTGACAATAAAAAACCAAATTTTAATTTTTTCTCTGTCTGTCTGTTTGTTCCGGGTAATCTCAGAAACGACTGGACCGATTTTAACGGGACATTCACTGGAAGGTAGCTGATGTTTCAAGAAGTAACTTAGGCTACTTTTATTCCGCGCGGTTCCGCGACGATAAGGATGAAAATAAGTCTTCGCGGGTGAAACCGCGGGGCACAGCTAGTACTTAATAAAGTATCTACCTATGTATTCATTTCAAGTCAGTGTAAAACTAAACGAATTCGATAATTTAAGGGGAATGTAACAAATAGCGATAAAATGGTTATAGCGAACACGAGAGTAGGCAAGGTTGTAGGTATAATCCCGGTCATATTTCACAGAGGCAAAGCCTCCGATGAAACGGCCACTCGCCCGACATATCGGTTTGATTTATGGACTGTTTAAGTACCCTTTTAAAACTAAACCTAAAGAAAGTCAATATCATTCGGCACTTGTCACGATATGGACGTGTGCTTGATAACATTTTGTTTACTTACAATTTTTTTGGAAAAAGGTTTTTTTTCAATCATGAGTACTGCATACAAGAATACATTTTTAGTATGGGAATGGTTTTGAGAACAGATCTAAGGACAAAATTCGAATAATGTCACAAAATTAATTGTACATCTAACCAATAAATTTCTTAACATCGATCTTGTAACTATGTAGAAATATTGAGGTGGGATGCCGGCCAGTTCCTTTACTTTAGCGGACGAGTGCAACGCGGCTTCATCTGAAATACTTATATGCGAGCGCTTATGTGGGAATGCGACGATTCACGTCACGACCAATGTAGGAAGCCGCCCTTCTGACTATTTAATTAAGTGGAAAGAGTGAAATTAGTGAACAGGTAGCTAACGATCCGTACGAGCTCCCGCCGACATCTGTGATATATTGCATCTTAATCCAAACTGATTAAAAGCAAAATAACTTTGAAAGCCAGAGCAAAAGTTTCATTTAGCTGAATCCAACTGACATATACGAATGTGCGGGCAATACTGTACGGAATACATTACTGGCGGAACGCAATTTGTCCCGACCCTACAATTTATGTCTACAACCTACTTTATGCAAAGGAAGTGACAAAAAAAGAGGAACAAAACTTTCCATTTTCCCTTAATGAATACACATGAGTGAGTCGTTACGGAACAGTTTACTTTGCTACGAATGTGGTGACGTCACACGAGCCGGAATTACTCTAAAACCTATCATAACTTTAAATTAGCGCTCTCTGGCGTTCGAGAGAAAACTCGTTAAAACAGTGAGCAGGGGTTTTGTAAGATTATAACTTTGTAACACATATCGTCTTCCATACACAAATGAAGGTACGTGTATACACTGCTATTATATGTGATTAAAGTATGCACTGAGTGCCTAGTGCGAGTTTTCTTAAAATCGCCGCCACAAGTGATCGCGTCGACGTAAACACAGATTTGTATGGGTTCACAATAGTGTCATCTTTAGGCCGACAGAGGCGCTGTTCCGATCCTATACAACTCTGCGTTTACGGCGACGCGGTGACTTGTAACGGCGGCAGTGAAAAACTCGCACTAGGCACTCTGTTAATTTGAAATGGTAGTATTAGTGTACTTATGTATTAATGAAATCAAAGCAGATTAATTGCGGTTACAATAATCTAATGCAATGTTATGATTAAAACTATTAGCACTTATACTTTAGTGATGGTTTACATACATGCTGTGCCCCTACAGTTTCACCCGCGTAGACCTAATTTCATTTGTGCTCTTTTTCCACAGACCATAATTAAATAATCAAATAGTATATATACTAAGTTACTCCTTTAACACTTACACATTAGCTACATGTCAGTGAAAGTCCCGTTAAAATCAGTCCAGCCGTTTTAGAGATTACCGGGAATAAACAGACAGACAGAGACAAATGGTAAAAAATATTTTTTTATACCTTATATACTTTCATATGCATGGAGTGAAAAGCTGTTTATTTAGAATTACAAACAGTCAATTTTAATTATCTGTATAGATTAATAATGTAAACTTGCACTAAATAAATAAATATCTTCATATTTAACCTCAACCCTCCCGCAGTAAATTGATGCGTCGTGACATAATCACCATATAAATAGGATTGTATCATATTACCAGATAATATTGGCACCCCAAGATAAACAGTTAAAACGGCCATAAATAAATGGAAACGATTAACAAACCGATGGTACGGGGACCGTAATATATTCACAAACTGATCCCAATTTGTCTGACCTAACGCAATATCGGGAGTTGACCCCCCCGAATATATAACTTTGCATATCTATCCAACCCTTTCAATAGCGATGGTAGTTATTCGGAGGTTGTATATCAGTGGTAGTTAATTTAAGGCGGATAATATGAGTAATTTTAGATTTTACATACCAATTAGCTTGTATACCCTATTAGCATACCTAAGTACTTGTAATCTTGTTACGTGTGTACATAATTCAGGGTTCGCATCAAATTTATTTACGCATAATTTACCTGGTATATGAATAAGTATTTTAGAAGGGTATATCATTTATGGCTTTACTTATTTTAACTACGTCACATAAAAGATACATGGATAAGTGATTGAAGTTTTGAGGGGTACCCAACTATGTTTTATAGCCTACTATGATAGTATAGCTTTCTTAGTGGATAAAAATGAAGCAATAATAACATAAAATATAATTTATAGTTACGCGGGACTTATCATGATAATATTTTTGACTTTGAGTTGCAATAATCGAAACGCGTCAAGTGATAAGTCCCGAGTAGGTAACTATAAATATTAAGAAATATTATGCTCCCGCCTGTATTCCCGGAATACGGGGTAGGCAGAGATGTAATTATAGTACATCCCATATTTCGTCAGTTATGCTTACCTAAGCCTCATGTAATATAATGAGCCTATTGCCATTAGCCGGGCACTAATCCAGACTCCGGGCTTCTGGGAAATTATCGATGGAAAACTTAATAACACTTTGCCCTGCTCGGGATCGAATCCAGGACCTCGTGTTCGGCAGTCACGTTTGTAACCACTGGACCAACGAGGCAGTTTAACTAAAATAAAATGAATAGTATGTTAGCGAACAAGTTCCTCGAATTAAGACTCTATGAATACACTAAGGCACCCGCATTTCTGAGCAGATTTTTTTCAAAGAACTAAAAGGAAGTGTACTTTGCATTCAGTTACTTTGAAAATAGAGCAACGTCTATCTTTAAGGCTCAAGAAAGTGTGTTTGCTTCAGAAACTTCATTCTAATTGTTTCCCATTCGGAATTGCCATTTACGCTAGCTCTAACGCGCGCCTATTAAGCGAATAATTAAATTAAAACTTGCACATTGGATTATTTCTCCATCTTTATTAGAGTATAAAGCTTTAATTGCACAATTATTGTATTACATTATTACTCCGTAATAGCGCTGTTACCGTACTGCTCTTACTTATAACATGTTATTAAGTGTCTTTCTTGGGAAATGGGAAACAACTTTTCATTTGAAAAATACTATCGTGTAATGGTCGAAATTTATGGCTTGGACCTCCCTGCCTTGTTGTCGAGACACCTTTTCCAATATTTTAAAGTATAGGTAGGTAATTGTGTAATGTCTATTTAAGATTATTTTTGGTTAAAAAATATAATTGTTCAATTATTTATCGAATGGGATACGTATGAGGCTACGATAGTGAAAATAGCATTAACACTCTTAAAACTCTACTAATAAAATACTAGTACATAAGTCTCAAAATATTTAAAGTTGCAGCAAAAAAGACTAAATTAAAACTAACTATCAAAGTGCGTACTACGTAGTTCTTTAATATAAAGCTCACGCAATTTTATATCTCCGTTGAAAATATGATCAAAACAATAAAAGTGGGAAGCGAAATGTTAATTACTTTTAGTTTTTTATTAGAACATTTTTATGTGTTTGCAATCTGAAACGCATTGGAATTGAAAGTACTCTACCCACTTCACCGCACATGGAGTTGACGCGTGTAGTGGACATTAAGTTTATAATCAGAGCTAACTAGCTAGTCGTTGCATTAACAAACCCACACTGACGTATTAGAATAATAGGTGCCCGCATTACATTTGGGTCGTAGCATATCTCTTCATTCAAACTTTGCCACCCTCTCTCATTGTGCACTCCTAGAGTGCTCAAGACATGTTTGCAAACTGTTGCCCGGTTTCACCCGCGTAGACTTAATTTCAAGGATTGGGATTTATTTTTTAAATACAATTTGCCTACAATATGTCAGTGATAGTCCCGTTTAAATCTGTCCAACAAACAGACAGACTGACCCAAAAAAATCAGATTTTTTTTATACGTAATTTGTACTATATACTTTATTATGCATTTGCAATGAAAAGCTTCAATTTGTAATTACAAACGGACACTTCAATTGTATATATTTGTTTAGATTATTGCGCATATCATTCGATCAGCGAAGTTAAGCAACCATACGCCTAGCCAGTAGTTGGATGGGTGACCGCCCGAGTTCCCTCCGTGCCTCGGAGAGCACGTTAAGCCGTCGGTCCCGGTTGCCTTTTTGCGGTTGCCGGTTGAATTTTCCTCCTAAATGGGGTTGCGAAGGTCAGATGGCAGTCGCTTCGTATAAAAATCAGGTGATCAGCCACATCGGGTTGAATCAAGTGCCGACCCCAAAAATGTATGGGAAAAGGCCAAGGAGATGATATTATGTTTAAGTCCACCAGTTCAACAGGGTCAGTTGATCAGTAAATTTCAAGTGAAATGGACGCATATTAATTAAATATATTAACATCAATGTTCCAGTTACATACGAGTACCCATTTTTTTGGAAATACACTCATACTAAACTTATTTCTGTAAAGTTGTTAGCGTTCCGAATCGATCTGATGTCTCTTATTCTGGATTGATGCCAAAGTTACGTACAGACTTAGTATCTGGTTGTACTAGAAAGCAGGCTTAGATCTACAAGACAAACATAAATTGCTGTTTTCTCTTACAAGGCTTAAGTTCAAAGCTGTCTAGAGGCGCAACGTTGCACAAGTTACTAATTTTACATATTTTTGAAAACATAAGTATCGACTCTAACTTTTATATATATATATTTTTGACACAGATCATCGGCTGTTGGTACATATCAATTTAAAATCCCTGATCCCTGTTACAAAAGGTTTGATGCTTATTGGATGATAAGTGGAACATAAGACAATGCTTAATTTTCTTGTAAAATGCTTTGAATTTTAATAATAAAACGACGAAACATTTAAAAAAAGTGAAATGATTTTTTATTTTATTTTAAATTGATATGTACGTCTATGTACGATTAGCCGATGTTCTGTGTCAAAAGTGCGCCTAAAATGTCTCGATTTGCCACTTGACTTATCAGCCTGTCTCCGTCCAATGCCGAAGATATATAAGTGGTACCTTCCGAGGCGTCCTACTTACTCCAGTTGTCAGTCTTCGTCATCCACTCACCCCCAGATCAGTTACACTCATCCCCAGCTATCTTGCTCATCCACCCCTGCTTTATTTCTCATCTACCCACCCCTTCTCTGTAAATAAATTTAGAGGCAGATAGATAATCTCATCTAAAATATCCTAAAATTGTATGCTTATTAAGTCAGCATATATATGCTAATGGTACGAAACCATTACTTTATTAATATTAAACGCTCTGCAGATATTACCCGAGAATGTTATTATCGCGTACGATAAGTACAACGAATATAATAATGGTGTAAGGGGTAAGTTAAACATTGTCTCGCTGGTGTAATTTATGTAGCCAATGTTTGTTTTCCCTTGTTAATATTAACTGGCTCCCGTTACATCTTCCCGAGTTTGCTCAACCCTTTTGTAAGACACGAGTATCGCTTAGGTTCTATAAATTAAGTAGATTTGAGCGCATCTCCATCTTCTCCTTTCATTCAGTCATCCTCTTCATTCAGTCTTAATTTTTGCAAAAACTCATTGATTCAGAAGTTATTTCGATTTGAGCGACAGCAACAAACTAATTACAAATAATGTCTTTTGTAAAAAAAGTTTTTTTTATACAAAGATGGTAATCAAGCATACAGTCGAAATGTTGGTAAAAGCAGGAACACTCTTAGTCAAAGCTCTTCCCATACCATTATCTTTATCTGCGATCTTTAGTAAGGTGACGGTACAGTCTAGCAGCAGCTTTTAATTTCAAGCGCGACAGTCAGTTAAGCGCTAATTGTTTTCGCTGTTACACTTACTTACCCTCTACTTTCTTGGAAACCCTTCCTAAAGTAAAGATTTACCGCACTTACCTTTTTTCTTAACCTCCTAATCGACTAAGCACCCAACAATAAGGGATTATTCTTTCGGACTAAAGAGAATCCTCGTAGCCATTGATGCCCCCACAAAGGATAGGACATGTTAGTTAGATTGACTTTCATTTGAAGCACAATAGTTGCCCACCTGGGATTGTTCAATTGAGTCTAGATGCAGGACAGTAATTCCGAATAATCGGACCGACCGCAATGAGATGGGCTTTTAGCAAAATTAAAGTGAGTGACGGAGTACGATCATGTTTTATTGATATTAATGGATGCGTGGCCGATTATATCGGTGAACTATACTTAATGTGATTGCTCATAGAAAGTAGCGATTTATGCCTACGAATTGCGTGTTCCATATACTATCAATGTTATTTGTATTTTGTCGTAAATATTTGCTAAAACATCAGCACTTTTCAATTCAAACTCTGCCCAAATTTGCTATGAATTCTAATTTTTACATTTTCACATTGGTTTTCTTCTATATTTCTAGGGTCTAGACTTTTAAGACGCAAGACATCTGTTGGTGGTATATATCAAATTAAAAATAATCAATAATCTTCCATTAATTTTTTAATTTTTTGGTTCAGCACCCGACAGTACAAAATATTGCCGACTAAAATATTTGTATCACGAAGTCATTTGTCATTCGTCGCCACGGACCCTTTGAGCAAAAACTAACGATTGAACGAGTTGTTGTACGTTCTATTGTATGAGATGCTCAACTAACTGCAGCGAACGCGACTGCAACATAACATGCTCTCGACGGTACTCATAGTCTTTTGAATTGTGCCATGTGTACAATTTGCTATAAAAAAAAAAATTTAAAACTAATTTATTTTCAAACGTCTGAAATTCAATTATTTATACATTAAATATAATTTTCATTCCATTAACTTGTCAGACTTAGCAAAGCTTGCGCTAGTCACAAATAAAATGGAATGCATTTTAATTTCATATAATACGAATCTTGGCTACCTTGGCAATTAAAAAAATAATTGGCGTAGTGTGCTCACCAAAGAATTCATTATCCCGCAATAATTACGCGCGCTCGTTATTAATTTTTAGTATAGAGCGTATTTATTCAAATTATAAATTGAATATTTCCGTTATACAGTCAGCGCGAACTATGAACGGAGTGCTATTTGTGCTTTAAACTGATTGTCATTGGGGAATTCGATTTCGTATCGGACGCTACTCCCAGTTCACCCTCGTTGTATTCCAATTACCAAAATTGTGTAAACGGCAAACAACGCCAATTAGAGATCAACTTATTAAATGCTATGTAATTTCGTTTGTTTGCACAAGAGCAAGCAAATAGCTCTGGCAAATAACACTGCATACATGATTTTTTCACTGTTTACCCTACTCTACTCTTAATTGAATAGGAAAGGTTAAAGTGCATTTTTGATTTTGGAAAACGATGAACATAGGTCATAGAATAATTTCTTAAAAAAATCGTCAACTGCTTGTTAAGTGTAATATAGAAGCGTATTATGGTGGCGGACACTCGAAACTTTTAGTATCTTAAAAAAAATTACAAATGTATCTTCAATAAGATAAAAGAATTTAAAAGACGTGAAATGTTTTTTAAGGTTCAGGAATAGTCTTAAAACATTTTAATTAAAACAAATGAAGTGTGCAAGACTTATAGATTTTTTTTTATTTCATTTCAGGTATATCACAATCTTGCTCGTATACAAGAAGTGATTTGCTGTGGAACTACAAATGATTATTGTAAGTACATACCTATTTGTAGAGAACGATTTATTTTTTATGTTTTTTAATGAAAACAAAATTATTCAAGCTTCACACCACTTTCAAAAGTATTTTTAAGTCAGTTTACGTTTATGACAAACTATTTTCTTGATTTTTTTTGTCCAATCTATTTGCTTACCTATTACAAAGTCAAGCTTGTATAATATGGTTGAAAGTATAGAATAATAATTTCAAAGTGTTTTATTTTGTACTTTTAAGTCGGTTTACAACTTTATAAAAAAAACTATATAGAGGCCTTATGAAAATACTGTGGTATTAGCGTGTTTCTAAAAATATGATTGGATTGGTGGTGTATTGTCCAGGGTATTATTAGTTGAACGGCCGGCTGGCTTCAGTAGACCATGGCGCGTCACGCTCCGCCACCATTAGCGCAAATGAGATAAATATCACTTTGGTATGTAAGGAACACATAAGTAGAATATAATTAGCGACATAAGAATACCATACAATTTGAAGATGGCTAATATTTTATTCCTAACTAACTGTCCCCGCGGCCATTTCATGAGTGGCTGATTTTCGCTGAACCCTTTAAGTTAAAGTAGCCTAAGTATCTTGTAACATCTGCCAGTGCCACCAAAATCGGTCCAGCTATTTCAGAGATTAGCTGCAGCAAACAGAAAGACTAAAGTCGAAATTAATCATGTTTATTTTTTATTAATTATTCATAAGTTAATAACATAAAGTACAACATATATGTTACTGAAATATGCTTACTTACCTATATGGCAATGTTGGCATTCAGGTCGTCTTATTCTATGCTGTATATTTTTTTATCTCTTTGATTTTGTTTTATAATGACTTGCATGCTAATACAATTTGTCACTATTGTGAATATTTATACCTATTATCAAATTTGATTTTGTATTATGATTTCATTATGATTTATATTGTTTCGATGTTATGTACATGATGCCTGGCTGAGTTTCTTGCCGGTTCTTCTCAGAAGGCTAGTTTCCGAACCGGTGGTAAATTCTCGACTTTCATAAGTGCCTTACCAGGGCCTAAACTGAATAAATATTTTTCATTTTCATTTTCATTTTCATTTTCATTATTTAGGTATTGACCACCTTTATCGTCAAAAAAAAAACAACTTTGGAAAAAGTAGGCTTAAAAGTATGCTTTAAAGAAATATTTATGATGTCGAACCACAGTCTATACTTACATTTACTTGGCACTGAAACATGAGCCCATTTCGGTATAACAATTCAATGGTTACCAGACAAAAATAGTAGAATGGAGACAAAGTTTTAAAGTATTTTGAGCACGTTCCCAGTTGAACTGCCCCGAGGCTTCGACTGCGCCGTGACTTTAATTAATTTTGGAATAACCTATCCGTAATCACGTCCCCGTAGAGTTTGCCACTTTTTCCAAACAAATTCCAAATGGCAACATATTTTCCACCATTTTTTCAATGAATTCTTACTTTCATTATTTAAATTCTGTTTCGTCATTTTAATTAAAATTTTAATAATTAAGAAACTGTATTGAATAATAAAATGTATAATTACACTTGAGTGCTGTATTTTAAATATATAACAGTACTAGCTTGCAGCTTCGCCTGCGTGACAGTAAGATTTTACATATAAACTTTTTATCTCCATTTAGGATGAAATTTTGGATAACCTCTCCAAAAACTCCTCCAAATTTCACCAACGGTTTAGGCTGTGTGTTGATTTCAGTGAGTCAGGACTTTACATTTTATCCCTCTTGCTACTAAACATGGTTTAAGCGAGCACTGAACCAAACTCCGACTAAAACTATGTCCATCCCTTATTAAATCCATACCACAGGAAGAGATCGAGCTACTTCTAAACCTAAGACTATCTTAGTGTGTGTTTTGTAATACCCCCTGTAGTTAGTAATCTTTAACGTTCCTAGTTAATTAAGCATTCTACAAAAATTAACTCAATGTTTGCTCCAAAAAAATACCTCGTCATATAAATTAAACCTCTTGTCCGATTGAGGTTTCGCGGCTAATCTATTTTCTCTATGCAGAATTTCAAAGTTGTTAATTAGAAACTGGGATTGGATTACTGGTACACCCTTCATTAAGTTAATGAAATAAGATAGCTTTTATCAAACCGGGTGTTTAAATAGGTAAATGAAGAAAATAGGACGACTCGCTCCAGTTAATTTCTCAGTTTGGTTTCTTGCGGGTCTGCGGTAAATGAGCCGACGGCATTTATCAGCGCCGTAAATAAAATAAAGCAAGGAATTAAATAATTTCAGAGAGTTTTTGCTTAATTGACTTATATTTTTTATATCTTTAATAATATTAAAAAATAGAAAACAATTTGTTTTATGTTTGTGAATAAACTCAAAATCTACTTAATGAGAATAAAAAATCTCCCACTGATAGATGGCTTCATTATCACTCGGTAACATTTATATTTATTTTGTTAATCCTACTAACACCGCGAGACACACCAAGTAATAAACAAAATGATGGTTGTGATAAAGTGGTAAACGTACTAATAATCATCATTATAATAAAGACGTATAATTTAATTGAACGTAATATGCCGAATACTTTAAAAACTGATATAATTCTTCTCAGTAAAAGCAACCTTCCGAACCTGGCGGTAGCATGTATAATTACGTCATTCTGACGAGGAGTTGTAAAAAGTCTAACCGAAGGTATTTTTGACTTTGCCTTTGATAATTTTGCGTAAGCTGCATAAAATATAAATAATACGTTCCAACTAAACTTTCACGAGAACACAATTATATAGTCCAATAGCTTCATAAAGAATTAATTAAGCACTTTAACCACCCACTCTATTGGACCGCCACTAGTTTGTATACGAATGTAACTGTAGATAAGGGTATATCTGGCTGGTATCAAATAAATGAGTCCGTTCGGTTTGATTCATGTGAATGGGGAGCGGAAAATACCCAGCAACAAATAAAACGAATCAAACTACCAACTATAAAGGATTGTGAATGCAGCCTCCGCGTTACGGGAGGGTTACTCTATCTGCCTGATTTTCCCATAAAACTTTTACTGACCAGTTGTCACGTAAAGTATTGTTTCCAAATTTACAAGCAACCTCATGCTCCAATAAACTTCATGACTCTGGTGCCTTATTATTCCGCCGATGTCTCCATCTTTTAAGAAACACAAGATCTTGAACGAAATATTTAATTTGATACTTCTCATTAAATATCTAGCTAATTAAGAGACTGTCTGTATCATCAGTGATTTTATAACGCAACTAGTTTGACGCTGAATGTAAATGTCGTGAGTAAATCTGAACATATTTTAGAGGAAATTTAACGACAATCTGCCACCAAATGGGGTAGGTATTTATTTCCATTTTTATCATTTACAGTCGGAAGAGAAACTCCTAGTTATAGTATAGAACTTATCCCTAAACCAATCCGTATATCTGTTTAGTATTAAATCTTGTTTTTAGATCAATCAGTTTTTAATTTTAAAGCTTAAGTAATAAATGTGGTAAATATTTCCGCCTTTTAACCTCTGAAAGGGTAATCGGAAACGCAGAGGTCTATCGCCCAAGTGACTGGTAATTGGCAACACTGCAACCCTCCCCATCTATTTCAATCTGTTGTCATCGAAATCTTTGTCATGCCGTTTAATGTTCTCAGATGATTGCAGAGTATTATCTCTAGCAGTTTATTTTATCACACATATTACAAGGTTTAGGTATAAGACAGCTTAGGTACAAAATTTTCTATCCTAAAACAATGTAGGTACATTATACAAAATAGCTTTGATATGAAATAATTCATAATAATTTTATGTTCCATAGAGTTCGATTGAAAAATGCCATATTAAATTCTGAAGCATTAGCTGACACGGTAATTGAGGCAAAAATATTTTTGGTGCTCTTCTTTTGCTCCCTAGAGCTAAGGGTCAATTTCATTATATCCTGTCCATTAAAATAAGTAAATTATAGACAAAATGGGATAAATAAAATTGCAAATTTAATTTTCATGGACAGATTTCGTTTGCGAGCGTACTTCCTATTAATGAAGTTTACAAGTGCGGGAGAAATAAAAATAAAGTATTCTTTTCAAATAAGCAGTATAGATTTTATGTTAGCATCGTGGCAAATAGAATGCAGTATTGTGAAGTAATTTCACCGCACGCCCGGAGGTCGAACCGCACCACAAACAGTTTGGGATAAATCGAGGCTGCGACAGGGTTATTGCGCTGCACATCGTGACACCTGTATTTGACACCACAGAACATCACAATATTACACTTATTGTGAACGCAAACACCGCAATCTACATGGATATTGAGGGTTCCGACCGATGACTTTTCATGATTGAATTTGTGACGCTTTTAAAATTGGAAAGGGGTATTTTCAGAACATGAAAATGTACCTACGTCATGTTAATGCATCTCCAATAAGGGTATATTCATAGACATTCTGAAGTATCTTAACAGGCACAGGTGTCGAGCCACGAATCTTATCGCCGCTTAGCAGAAGGTATAATTAAGATTAATGGACAAATTAACGGCTAAGAAGACTCAAACCTCTCATAATATCCCTGACAAGGCTCAAACACTTTAATGATGGTAGCCGCAGCAAAATTCGCAATACCGTTTTTCATTAATGAACATATTTATATTTAAAGCTCAATATACTATTGAAAACCATTCAGGACACTTCGTCGTTAGCCAAAATTTGGTTATTAATAAACTTGATAATGTAACGCGAGGCTGGAGTATTACCAATTTAATATAAGTCGTTGTCATAACACAAAGTAAACAATGAACATTCAATTAAAGGAGTATTGTAATAGCAACGCGGAATAGCTGGGTTCGCAATAACAGCCCGCTGAGTGGATATTATTGCCAGTTTAGGTCCGGCGAGTTTATCGCTTTCAAACACACTGAATTCTAAATAGACATAGAATTGTAAAGGCTACGCTCGCTGGTGCAGGGCAGAGGCTAAAGCACACCCGCCGGCAGATAAATACAACATTTAGAAGTCAAATGCGGGGATTTCTGGCGCTCTTAAATTATTTTCTGATTATTTTAGTTTTTTACAATTAATGGCATGCGCTTACGGGCCAGATGTTTATTGTATGGGAATAGCTAGGTTCATAGGTAACCCAATTATTTTGGAGTGATATAGGTACTTTTAAGTAATTTAGGTATTATATGCACAGCGAATTAAATAAAAGCCAATGATGGCTTTAAAAAAGAGGATACCATCATGAGAATGTTATTATTACTTACCCTTCCGTATCTCGTCGTCGTTTGTAAACAGCACGCAACCCATACAAACAAATATCTAACTACAAATTGGCAATATCCCAGTAAATGTCACCGCAAAACATTCACTTCACAAAGTTCCCTTGTTAAGTTATTTGCCGGGATCGTACTTGAATCACGGTGAACTTTTGAATTAATTTTTGATGTCAATAGATGAGTTTAAATTGAGAGAAAACCTGGGAGTTCTCTAACGGGTAAGTGGATTTAGATTACTTTGAGGTAATTCCAAGAATTATTTCGATTGAGTATAATATGTTGGAAATCAATTTAAAGTTTCTTCATAAGTCTGCTCGCTTCCTACTTCATTTCCTTAACAGCATCTTCTTTTCATTAGCTAAGGTAACCATAAAGACTTAATTTTCAAATTATCAGTTCAATAAAATAATTAAGACATATAGTACAGACTCAATCTTATTCATTGAAAAAAATATAAAGGTGGAAACACACAGTGGAATTAATATTAATACTACCAGATATCACGCATTTAAATTGGATAATTCCTTGGAGAGTAGAGTAAATTTCTTTTGTGTCACACAGAGTACGAAGTAATTTTTGATCTGCCGAGCCGGGAGTATCGCGGAATGATGCCACTCTTCTCTGGGGCAAATTAAACAATCACGTTCAAACGTGTTGCCTATTTATTTTTGTTGTTTAATTTACCTTTGCTTTGTTCTCTCCCTTTGTCTTTTTATTGCATACCAAGCGGGGGTTGAGTTGCAGATAAGTTTAAAAGAAACGCTTCCTTTAATCTCATTATTGCAGAGCTGAGCTGTTTGGGATCTGAAGAACATTATTATTGGCGGATTCCAACCCGCCATTAGACGGGAGAGAATTACTTTGCGTCGTGGCAAGTATTGTAATGAAGTTTTTTGACCTAGGATCTAATATCCGAAAAAAATATAAAGTAATTACGCCATAGGTTGCTAAAAACTAGGTTATTTTACGGTAGTAATCAACATAAAAATGAAAAAAATATTTAAAAAAGTAGTTACTTAATCATCTTCGGTACAAGTGAATATTACAACACCTCTGATTACCCGGGGACGTGGAATCAGAGAATAATGTAGCGTGTGCATATTTATTAATAATTCATAAAAACGCATTTAAATCACGAACGGTGAGTCTTTATTAAATAGGTGCTAGTGTATAGTATAAATACGTAAATGACTATTGAAAATCCTTTATGGGTCCTGTGGTTGTATTTGTGCTCGTGAATATGTGCTCTTTTGTGGTGGATTGGTCGGTTCTCGACATAAGTATGCATTCACATCGGTGCACTGAGGTCGGCAAGCGCCGAGTGGGCAACCGGTTCCGCTTCCGATTCTCTTAATTGATAAATCTTAGCTGACGCAGCTCTTTGCAATTAAGGGATTCTATGCAGGAATAGATGAGCTGAATTTAATGCATCGCAGACATCCTATCGGATTACACTCTGTTTGCTTGATTAATTAACTAACTCTCACATACATATCTCTTCCTACGTGTAAACACGTAAGAGGAATTGCTTAATGGAATTGAGAGTTCATGTTTCAGCAATCAATGTTGTCAGTGATTTTAATTCATGATATAGAGTCGTGAGAACCGTGTTGTTTCAGTACACAAGCGACGTTATAATCCCAGTGGTCTGCACTTATGAGTTTGTCTAAAAACTGTCCAACGCCTCTATGCCTGAGCAGGACTAACGATCTATCGTTATACGTTACATTATACGTAGGCACCGAATCTTCTTCGGTGAACAACGGGTGTTTTATCAGCAGATGCTCTGGCTATCTTTTTCTAACGGGAAGGTGCAATTGAAAAAAAATTTGTAAGGATAAGTATTGGGAAGGAGAAAACGGCTTCGTAATATTCAAGCGTGAACTGGGATCACGAGCGCTAAGCAACTTTTCCGCTTGGCGCCAGACCGGAATAGATTCGCTAAGCTGACAGTCGACCTTCTGTACAGTATTAAGTAAATGAAGAAGAGACAAACACTGGAACTCTAATATTTTTCTCACGTTTCGTAACGCAAATTAGAAGATGTGTGGGCTATTATTCATACCCTTGTCACAGGTATCGCGATCACGACTTGGAGAGACGTTACTGAATTTGGCTATTGATAGTAGGTATAGGTAATTGAAATGGATCGTGTTTGCAGCATTCGGAGCACGTAGACGAGTTGTCCGGGAGAGACGTGTTCGGCGACAGGAGAGAATCTACTCGATACATTATCACTATCACGGCCGTTGAATTAATTAACGATACGTGTTTACGAACACCATAAACTTGTTTATGTGACATAACAATGTAATATTATATAGCCCTTTCGATAGTGAAATCAGGGCAAAGCGTCTTCTCACGAGAGCGTATTGTCATAACATAATATGTTGAAATAAGACAATGTGAATATTTTTCTGCTACTATATATTTTGATACTGGATGCGGCAAGCTGAAGACAGGGCGCTATGGCGCTCATTAGGGGAGGTCTATGTCCAGCAGTGGACTAAAGTAGGTTGATGATGATGATGGTGATAATGAATATTTTTCATCACAATACTCCATTCGGTAATAAATATTTAGAGGCTTTCATCAGCAAACGTATCATCTGCCTTTATTTTTGTGTTTCGCAAGCTTACCCCATAAGCCTGCTTATTAACCTATGCGTATACGAACTGTATTTTGTCAAAAACGTTTTGAAACCCATATCATGGCAGGTACCAAAAGAAGGGCGATAAGGCATCCACGCCTGAGACGCTATAGCTTGTATACTCGTAAGAATAGCAAGAAATGCAAAGTTCTACGGAAAAACCGAGTTAGATCCACCATAAATTTACAGAAAAATGGGCTTTCTGCACACTTATCAGCACAGTTATGACGGAGTAGCAAATTTTATCTTTCGATAACAACCTTTACTTTGCTCCGTATAAATCTTTGTGTATTTCCCTACCAACAAATGCGTATCTTAATGTCTTCACCATTAGTTGCAATTACTTGTGTTACCTTATGTTTCTGTGAGCCTTGAGGCTTACGTTCTAAAAATTAATACTAGGTACTTATTATAGTAACCCGCTAAATGACTCCATCGCTCAATTTTAGTAGTCATTTATTTGATGTCTGGGAATAACTGCCGATAGAAATTACGAGCGCCGAGGGAATACGTGCCTCTCAGTAAAAATGTATGTCATTAGTCATGTCAGATCTTTCTCGGTAAATCCAGTCAAGTAGCTTGGACCTGGAGTAAGTAGCCTTAAGAGGCTAGTTATCGTGCTCAGTTTATTATATTTTTCTGTTAAAACGCCGCGATAAACTATCTACTTAGACAGGTTTACTGATGACTCTAGTAATTTGACATGTTCCCAGCATAACGAGGTAGGTACATAATTATGTTTCTGCGAGTCATCCAAAGTATACGTATTAATAAAAATAACAGTTTTGAATGACCATAAAAAATAATTTTTAATTTATTTCTAAAAATATAAAATTATAATTCTAAATATTATTCGAGCAAATTAAATTTCAATGAATTTATCGACATATTTTTATGGACAATATTAATTCCGAAGCCGTGTGAATGTGAGAATGACGAAAGAAGACAATAACAAATTCCCAGGCATTATTGTGCTTAAGCATGGATAAATAGATTACTTTGACGCAAATTGCTCCTTTAACCGCGAAGACATAATGTCTATTATGGTTTGTGTAACATGTGGACCAAATACATACAACATTCAGTTGCTACATTATTAAGTAATACTACCCGTATTGTCACTCGTTTGTTAATAAATTATTATATTGTAAAGAGCTTTTAATTAAATGATGCACCGAAAATACTGTGCTATTTAAATCTGGAATATATAAGGATTTGTTGATTGAAGTTATAAATGGTGGGTATATTGATTTTCCTGATGTATATACTTTCGAATTGTCATCAAAGATATACAAATTATATCAATAGGATTTCACTCAATAGTACCCAGGGAGATCGAAGTAAATATTTGTTGTTTGGCAAGGTGTAACGTATCTATGTTAGGGAAGTGTGAAGTGGGTTCTATTCCAATACAAACGCTTATTGTAACACAACATGTGTAGTTTTGGGTATTATTTGATCTACAAACAATGCGAGATTGATTAAAATGTATTGATTTATATATTTTATTATTATTTATAAATTTTCAATTAAACATGTTTTGATAAATTGTGTTATAAATTAATTTATGTTTGAACTTGTGAAGGATTCTTTAATTTTCTAAAAAAGAGAGAAAACTATTTTCTATTTCAACGGAAGGTTGAAGGTCTCAATGCAGCCGTGACGAAAATGAACACGAAAAGTTACAAAACGCGTCCCTGGCAAATGTAATGTTTACCGACAAGTAACGAGTGAGAGTCAACTTCAAAGTAAAATTAAATTCACTTTGCTGGCGCGTCATAACAGACTTGTTCCAGTTTTCTCCCAAGTTCACACTCGTAGTAATGTTACACACTTAAAACCAGCTTTGTTTACAATTGTTATGGTTACTTTCACTCAATCAGTAGAGTAGAGTCCTCAATCCGGTTGGAGTACACGACTTCCTCATTAGTTCGCTTTTGTTGGGGTCGACAGGGTGATCGAGTCGTGTTTGACTCCCTCTCCTAACTGAAACAGGCTCTAATCAAAGCTTCAAGGTGTATCCGAGTTACCTAACCGGCTGCCGTTAGAAATTATATTGTCTAGGGACCATGCATGCTATTCTCAGTCTTAACAATGGGGGATGGTGATCAGTATACCGTGAATCGTTTTGACATATTCAGCTACATTGTATTTCCATATGCATTATATCGAAAACGATAATATATCTAGATACGTATCTCTATGTCTCGGGGATTAATCAGTGTAAACGGGGATTCTATGCTGTTGTGGTATCTGGTTATCTAAACATTTAATACTCTATCATCTATACTAATATTATAAAGAGGAAATGTTTGTATGTACGTTTGTAACGAATTGGCTCAAAAAGTACTGGACTGATTTTAAAAACTCTACCATTTCAATGCTACATTATCACTGATTAATATAGGCTATATTTTATCTCCATACTCCCACGGGGGCGAGAATTACGCAGGTGAAACCTCGTGACATACGCTAGTCAAATATAATTTAGTGATTATTTTTTTTGAGGCGACCTTCCTTTGTTTTTTTTTATCGGACATGAGATGCCGATGTCAAAATGCGTGCAACATTTGATTACATCAAAATCGGTCGTAGTTCCTCATTCATTCATATCGTGTTCATGAATATAATTATAATGTTACCAGCAGGTTTATATTAGTAAAAATGTTATGTGAAGGTAATCCACCTGTCACTGTATTATTATAATTAATGGATGTGAATTATCGTTTATTACTTTTTACTTTGTAAAATTAGTATGGAATTTAAATGTATTTATTTTTAATTGGACATACACATATTTCTCTCTTCTCTATATAAGAGCTCGTGGCACAGTTGCTATTGCGCATATGATGCGATCGGCGAAGTTAAGCAACTATACGCCTACGACGCCTAGCCAGTAGTTGGATGGGTGACCGCCCAAGTTCCCTCCGTACCTCGGAGAGCACGTTAAGCCGTCGGTCCCGGTTGACAATTTAACATCTTTGGCAATCGTTACAGGTCAGTCAGAGACCTAAGAAAGTCTGACTACTGGTTTAACCCAGATTGCCGATTTTCCTCGGAAAAAGGGGTTACGAAGGTTAGATGGCAGTCGCTTCGTATAAAAATCAGGTGATCAGCCACATCGGGTTGAATCATGTGCTCACCTCAAATACATGGGATAAGGCCAGGGAGATGATACACATACATATTTATGATACGCATATTATTATGTACTCAGAGTAAATATGTCAGACTCGTCGGTGTAGACATGAACGTTACTCGTGTAACCATTTGGAGGCTGAACTATAAGGTGCTAAAAAGCACTTTTTCCTAAAATAAGGTTCTATAAAGTGAACCTGTACTTTTTACTATTTTTTATACATCAGTATAAATTATTGTTGATTTGCGGCTGACCTTAATATTAAGAGCTTTGTTACCAAATTTAACTATAAACGTTTACGTATGTCGTAAAACAATATGTTCGGGGGTCAAATGAGGTCATAATTACAGTTAAAGAAGATAGTTTTACAATAAGAGGGGAAACTGACAGCGTAGCGTTTTCTTTAGAAAGTAGGTCGGAGTGATGAGGCGCTTCTTGGAAATGATGGAAATTCATTTTCCATAAGCAATACCAGTTAACAACAATGTCATGTCATTAATAAACTGTAAGTAACATGGGAACAGACACTTGGAAACACAATAAATGTCGCGAGCAGTATTATTTGTTGGTATTTCACGGCGATTTTCATATTTTCTCATTACGCTCGGTAAATATGAGACGGAGGGACTGTATTTGTGTTTGTGACTGCGTATTATGATATCCGAGGCTGAGCGGCACTTCGTTCTTATTTTGCGTGGTGAACACTTGTATAATCAAATTATGCTTTGAAGTAATATTTACTTATTACAAAAATCCTACTAATGACATAAGGTTTAAAAAAAGGTTTGCAGCTCAAAGGGCTAGAATGTGTAGGTTTTGAGAACCGATTACGATCACTACTTTCGCAACTATTTTGAGTCTTTATTTTAACGGAGAATTTAAAAAGTTTGTCCAGTAATTACATACATACATATGCTCTCGAAGGCATGTACAGTCTCGTACTTACAGTTCATCCACGTTTCGTCAGCTATGTTTAATCTCCCATGTAGTAGGGGGCGAATCTATTGCCACTAATGCAGAATCTTAACTGCTACTGAGAAATCATATCTGGAAAACCCAATAATGCTTTGCCCTACTCTGGGATCGAACCCAGGACCTCGTTTTTCGTAGTAACTTTCGCGACCACTAGACCAACGAAACAGTTTTCGAATTGCTGTATTTTAGATAATATAAAGGTATGGCTACATCCCTTTAAGTAGCATTGCTACCTTGTAATAAGGGTTCGTTACGCTCCTGTTGTCTCAAGCCAAATAAAGGTGCTAACAAGAGTTAATCCCGACAGCAACCTGTAATGTGAACCTTTCTTAACGAGTCACAGAGGAATTAAAGATGGCCGGTACATCGTTATGGTACCGTATTATATAGCTCCATAGTTGTTTATAAAACAGGATATTATAGACTCCAGCTGTGACCCGAGCTTCGAAGCGAGTTTACCTAGATTTTTCATTCGACCTTCTTATTAGTGTTCCCTCGATGGTAATGTTAGATATTTCTTTCTTAACGCACCATAAGCACAATATAGATTAGCTTACTATTTATTTATACTATGCCATAAGATTCGGGCAGCTTTAATGAACGCGAATTGTATTTGTATTTAAGGATTATTAAAACTACTCGTTCTATCAGTCTTTTTGTATTTTTATTCGACATTTAAGCATAATATAAGACCAGGCATTGAAGATTCCATTTCTATTTGTCGAATGTCAAAGAAGAGTAAAATTATTTACCAAATCTTGATTTAACTTTGAAGAAAGTATTTGTTGAAATTACATTATAAGGGTTTTTTTTAAAAACTCACCCCTCAATTTATATAGAAGCAAATAAGTAAATTCTACTCAACACAATTTAAACGGGCTCAAAATTACAATTCGTGGCGCACATCCGCCCGTGTAACGTCTAAGATAATTTAAATATATTTCTATTGGCAAGAATTTTGAACAAATTCCATGTGCCAGAAAATACCAAATTGATCTAAATATAGAGCCACGTTGAAAGGTCAAGAGTCGACGTTCTTTTACGCTTGAATATTTTATTTTATGAATAAAGTTATCAGATGTCACATCTACTTATCTGAAATACTCTTGATATTGAATTCAGCATTTGATAGATTACCTACTTAGTTATTTAATACGTGCAAACTTAAATTACATGAATAATTTTTTTACGTTAGTATTTATCATATATAGAACTAGCTGTGCCCCGCGGTTTCACCCGCGTAGATTTAGTTTAATGCTTATTGTCGCGGAAGCCCAATATTTTTGATAAATAAAAGTAGCCTAAGTTACTTCTTGAAACATCAGCTACCTGCCAATGAAAGTTCCGTTAAAATCGGTCCAGCCGTTTCAGAGATTACCCGGAACAAACAGACAGACAGAGAAAAATTTTAAAACTTGGTTTTTTTGTGTCAGTAGCGTGTATACTTTCATATGCATTTAGTGAAAAGCTGTTATTTTGGAATTACGAACAGACACTTCAATTTTATTTATCTGTATAGATATACCCTTTTACGAAGAAAATTGGTGATCTGGGATAAACCAGTTGTCCGACTTTCTTAGGCTTCCGACTGCCTGTAACGATTGTCAAAGATTTTAAATTGGAAAGCGGGACCGATGGCTTAATGTGCTCTCTCTCTCAGTGCATCGAAATGCACTGAGGGAACTCGGGCGGTCCCCCATCCATCTACTGACTTGGGTTGGGGTTGCTTAACTTCGTCGATCAAATGATATGCGCAATAGCCAGTGTGCCATGAGGCCTTCAAATATTCATATACTTATTATACTAAATATATATTTTGTGAATAGAAAAATCATCTCTAATTAGTCAGGAATTCCTCATTAGTTAAGGATGGTGCGGACTAATTTTCCGCGGAGTGTGAGTCGCGTGACATTTTGACACACTCATTGTGCCATTGTGTTGATGCCAATGTCTCGAAACATTAGTTAGTTCATTACGACATTATTTGCTAACAACACTGACCGCATTGACTGACAAATCTGTCTAAACAAAAGCTATTACGGAACCTTTTGCTTGCGGCGAACATTTCTGCATTTTTATGGTGTGAACTGTACAAGAATTAAGGTAAATATTGCCTTAATCTCTCTCAGTAGATAGGATTTCATCAAATAATATCAAAAGCTATTTTGATACGAAAGCAATATGATATCCAATTAGGGTGACTAATTGTCTCGAATATCTCATTGCTCGAAGACGCAACTCCCCAATGTCTGTATAGATTGATAACTAATACAGCTGTAAGAATTGATAAGGTACTTTGGTATAATATTCCGCAGAACTACAGACGCTCATAAAAACTGGAAAGGGAAAGGGACAAAATTCTCTCTGTTTTTATCAAGTAATAAAACGTAAGGAAGTACTTTGGACGGTTACGCAATTTGGCTTCCACACAAATACTACCCTAGACTCCGTAGTAAGGTACAGCTATAAAAGGAATACTTAAGGGAACGCTTTAACGCATTTATTGCTGTATGTATAATAGTCATTAAATTGTTGAAAGAAGCTATTAGATAAAGGTATTTGATTGGATTAATAATGGTAATTTTAAACAAAATTAGTCAAATGAAAATCAGATAAAATGCTAATGTCCAACAACGCCTACTAGTCGTGTAACTTTATAAAAGTATTTTTTTTAAATTTGTTTGCAATTCAAATGAACCCAATAGAAAAAATAAGGGGAAATATCCGGGTTGTGTGCTTCTTTTATGCTATTTATCGACGTTAGAATAAAAACAACACTCTACCAGTCTGGCAATATAAAAAAAAGTATACCGTTTTCATTGCAAGTGCATATTAGCTAAAATGTATATTTCGGCTCAGGGGCCCCATAAATTGTGTGAGGAAGACAAAAAAACCGCTGGCCTCCCAGCGGACCGACCGCTACAGGCTTGTTTGTGCCACCATATTGATTTATGCACGCAATAAATCTAACACCGGATTAATCAAGCTAAGTTTCGTCACACCAGCAATATGTCGATTGTGCTGTCACATAAATAATTTAAAATACGAAAAAGTGAAAACAATCCGTTTGCAAAAACAATTAGATTAGAAGATTATTCGGTTAGCTGGCTAAATTTTTTTTTGATTTAAGCTGTTCAATCAAAATATACTACATTGAAGTGTTCTTAATTCTAAATTAACATATTTTCAATAAATGTTAAAAGTTTTTCTCAGTGTACCCGTCTGTTTGTTCCGGATAATCCCTGATAATGCTGAAACGATTTTAACAGGACTCTTACTAGCAGATGCTGTAGATGTTATAAAGAATAACTTACTCTATATAATTAAGCAGTGTTAATTACTGATAATATGGCATCTTTTATTTTTCTATACTACTCACGGGCACAGCTATTAGTAATGCATACATATATATTTATTACATATTTACCATGCGTAAATTTTGTTACAACATGTACCTATGCTGTCGTTACATTGTATCTACTCGTAAAATTATTTGAAGCTTCCAGAATGCGAATGGTTAACTAAAGTTACGTTTTTGAACGTTGTATTTTCTATTTGCATTGGTCTTCACTGACAATGTTATTTCCTCTCTGGGTCGTTTTGGTCCAATGTCCACCGTTGGCTCGGCACCGGCTCCCGTTTTATCGTTCCAAAACGATTTGTTTGTAGACGTTTCCAAAACATTTTAAAAATACATACCTACGTAACGGTCTTCTAAAAAAGTTATGAACAAACCACGCCCGGAAATAAAGAACTTTTTAAAGGCAATCTGAAAAAAGATTGAGCAAGTGAAAAAGTCCCTATTCAAATTGGGTGAATAAAGTGCCGAAGTAAGGTTCTGATCGGGGAGGCTCGCCCGACTCCCGATAGGATCTAAGTTTGGCAACCCATCTTTTTAACTGCGCCGCCGTCAATTATCATTAGAATCTGGGAATGGGGCACCAGAAATTCGGCCATAACTCAATATTAGTGCCTATAAAGGTGAGTGATATCCGCATAGCCCGGGCCCTTCTATTGTACTTTGATATTGTATCATGATAATATAGGGAAATTGGCTAACTATACCTATTTTGGAGTATGTAGTTTCTGTGACAGCTAATCATATTTTAGAGTGGTTGGACTGTGTTACTTTAAGATCTCCATAAAATCACAATGTGGTTCGGCCTGGATATTTGTAGGTGACATAAAAATTATATAGGTACTTACAACTCTATAACACTAAAAAATATAAAATGATAATATTAATAACAAAAAAGTGTTACATTTAGCGAAAAGTTGTATATTTGGAATTAACCTAAACTTTATTTATCTAGTTAGATTTAGATGTAGGTGAGGATACGGCATTGCCTTATTTTACAAGTATTTTCATGAAAGCCTATATGGTAACTACTATCTATGGTGGTGGAATGATTGTGTGTTGGTTATATCTAAGCATAATAAGGACAAAATGCCTCTGCGTGCGGGTCGGGTCAGCGATATTACAATGCAGTCCGTGTGAACGGACTTAGTGTCCGGAATTTGTGATGTGGACGGTACGCCCCTAACACGGTTTACTGAACTATTTGTCTACCATTGTTTGTGACTATTAAAGTTCGTTTCTCGATTCACCTTGATCTGATAAGTCGTGTAGGAAACACGACATTACAAGCGTTATCGAGATATATTCCGTGAACATGGGGCCTACCATCATCGGTAGAATTAAGAACGTCCGGGTTTTTTTTACCTTTAAATCAAAAGCCAAAGCTACGAAGTTCTTAATACGCGCTGCTTAAACGAACATAGTTGGCTCCCAGACCCTAATTTATGTTTGTACTTATATTTACGTATAAGTACCAACATAAATTAACCATACAATAGCTACTAAAACTTCTTCAAGTTTATTTTGTGCTGCTGGATTTGCTTATAACTTTTAATATTGTTATTTATTAAAATTTACGTAATAATTTGAGAAGCAATTTCCTTATATTCTATAAGGGTAACTAAAACTTATAAACATATTGGACTTAATGACGATAATGTTTAATGTAATGATTTTTCTAAATCTTCATTTACATTTTAAAATAGATATCATTTAGAACAGACTTGAAACTGATAGTTTCTAAAACTCATAGTATGTATTCCTGTAAACGGTAGGCCCGGCACGTCCCTCCCGCGCCTAAACCGATTACCCGCAGCTAAAACACAGTTACCGCAAGAATTACGATATTAGTTTTAAATTAAATGAAGGTTACCTGTTCAACAATGGAAGTAGTTTCAAACATTTAATAATATTAATGATACTGTTACCAAGATCTACTATCGTCGCTATAGCAGTGACGTAACTAACGCCTTAGTCTTTTAATTTTGGTATCACTAAATGAAACATCAAAGCTAAGAAGTTCTTAATACGCTCCTTAAACCGATGATGGTAGGCCCCCAGCTCAGTAGTACACAAAAAAGATGTTAATCCATTATCACCTATCTTTTGAGTACAAAAAAATCTACGAATACAAATTCATGGTGCTGTAACTAATCCAAAACATCAATTTGATGCTAATTGCAAACAAGTCTCGATAGAATAAAGCGAACCGCGAACACATAGTAGGGGTGTAGGGGATCAATTATAGGAATCATATAATAACGTTAGCGCGTACAGTGCTGTCTGTAATTGCATTGTGTTTAATTCCATTAATGTTTGTGCTCGATCGCTGAGTAGCGTCGGTCGCATCGCGTTGCAATCCGATTTGTTGCACCAGATTTAAACAATCGCTCTGTTTATGTGTCCCCAGCAGATGCTCACTCATCAATGTCTCGCTTAAATGTTGGTGATTTAAACTAACGGTTGAGTTAAAGCGCGCTCAACATTGGATGTAATTACGTTAACGTTACGTGTATACGAGTACTTATATGTAAGCTTTGTAAGAGTTGTTACTCATGGTAATTTGCTTATTCTATTATTTTTATTACTTAAATGTACTTAAGTGTTATAATGTTGTAATATTGTTGTAATGAAAAATAGACATTCATTCACTATTAAATATTAACATATTTAATACCAAAACCTTTAATTAAGTATATTGGTAATTCTTCTTTTTTAATATAAACGAATTCATCCTTTTGAATAAATCCAAAAACTCAACGCAAACTAAATGAAATCCAATAGTTTTATACCGCGATAGTTTCGTATCCAACCTAATGAAGCAGACATTTTATGTGACAAGTTCGTAAGTTAAGCGGCATTTTCATCTTAAAAATAGCTAAAAAGCAGGTTTGAAGTAAAAACACGTAGCAACATCATGATATTTGGTGTCGAGTCCATTTCATTTGTACCCATTAGCGGCGCGATATGGCGCGACAGCGTGATAAGCAATGAGCGCTAAAATGAGTAAAATATTTCCTGGATTCCTCAACACAGAGGTTAAACAACGTTTATTTTAGATGTAAGCGGTTTAACTCGGCAGGTGGCGAAAGTAGATAGGTGAAGTTCACGCTTCCTCGCTCTGCCGTGGACTAGGAACACTTTGTGCTGGAAGGGTTTAAGCTGCTACTTTAGGTCGATGGTGTGAGGATTTTACCAGGTACCTACAACGCTACATTCTGTTGTATATGTGTTCATTTTAAGTGTCCTGAACCTAGTTATAGAAAGGAAACCTTATAAGATTGCTCTCTTGTCCGTCTGTCCTTATGTGGGTCGCGATTTTAGCAAGTTAAGTCGGGACCTTTTTTAGATAATGCTACGGAACACTTCGTGCAAGACTCGCAATAAACCGTTTTTTGTTGCTTTAAATAACACTTTAAAAATTAAGACAAAAAAAAACGTTCCCCCTACATTTGTAGTCATAAGTGAAATAAAAAAAATGTTTGATAAAACTTACCCGCATACCTACGTTATTAGATTTAAAGACTAGTTGAAAACTTTTTAAACATGTTTAAGTAAACACACTTTTGCATTGCGCCATGTAAGCGTTTGCAATCGTGCCTCAACACAAACATGTAATTTTAGCTTTTAGCTTGCAACGCAACTATGCTTTCAGCTCTTTACATAGGTGATGGCAAACTTACAACAAAGTAGCTATTCAACCTGGTTGCACATTTCAAAACACAGGTAGAGCTGGTTGCACATTTCAAAACACTAGAGGTTATATTTAGAGTGGATATTTCCTAATAGGATAGTAAAATGATATTTTAGACCGTCAATAGGTAGGCAGTGGTGTTGTATAATAACACCCACTTTTCACCGAGGATGACTAAGTGCCAACGTGACAGATGTCTAGTCTATCGCCGTCTCAGAAAATATACATATGTCTTTGAATGACTTCTCAGAAATATGCATGTTTCCTCACGACCGTAAAGCATATGATGTCACTGCACTTATGTTTTTAAAAGAACTTGTGTAGCAGGCGATTACTAATACTACGGCCACCACGGCTCTTAATTCAATAAAATAATAATACTATTTGCCCATGCTCAGAATGTCGCCTCTTATAGCTAGTGGTAGTTAACCTCTTATGACCTCAGGTGTACCTTACACAAATATTACATAAAACTCTACTTCTTGTTTCAAAACTTTTTGCAACTGGTACTACTACATGGTTCGTATCTAAATAACTGTTATTAGATAAACAGAGAAAAAAGCTCGAATAAAACTCTTTGCAGGCCGTTTATTTGTAAAATATTTTTTGTGCAAACACCTTGCTTAAGGTAGAATACAAAATGTCAAGTGTTATAAAGTCGTAGAGATAGCGGTTTAAAAATGTTACGTGATATAAACATAACCTTGCTCCCGAGCGGAGGTCGTCTAGACCACTCCACCTGACGGGTCTATAACAAAATTGCTACAAAAAAAGGCAAATATAACTCTTATCTACATCTGAATAGGAGTCAATAAAACGAATGTAAAGTTAGAACTACATTTACACAACTTGTCTATCGAGTTTCTGGCGTTGTCAAAAGCAATAAAAATGTAGTCAGATATTATTCACAGGTATTATTATACTCTACAATTTAATCCTATGTTATCCGTGTCGTGATGTGTTCCAATTAATGTGCATTTTGACGTGGGATGATTGTAGTCGTTACTTAAACCTACAATAAACAGTGGTTAGGGTGCGGGGTCCAGCCACGTTGTTTTTTGCTCTTAGTTATCCTCTCATGATTTATGCTGTGCCTGCTCGGAATATGATTACTCGTTACGTGTCGGAAGAGCCCTTAATGGATATAAACGTCGTATTTAACCCGACGGTAAACAGCGGTGGTCTTTTTGTACGTCATTGTATTGCTCAATTGTAAGTACATTATTTGGTCGTGTTATAGCTCTTGATTGTACTCGAATTGGGTGCCATGATTATGTCACTGCATCATTTTTTGATTGGGTATATTATAAGGGTTTGAAACCTACTTGAATGGGACTGTTAAGATTTTTAATTTTTTGTAACTTTATTAGTTGTATGTAATTGCGTGTGCGTTGAAAGCTTAATGTGATGATTGTGTTATGATAGCACGAAGTAATTAGAAAAATAGCTCAGACACCTTTTTATTTATGTGCCAGACCCTGAGTAATGAACTTATCTTATGTTATATTAATATATGAGATATCGATTTTTATCCTAAATATCCCCTCCCGAATTTTTCACCCCTTCGAGGATAAAAATTCAAAAGTTGATTCCGTCACAAAATTCCATCGAAGAATAACAACATTTCTTATCAGCAGAAAAAAATGTGTTTCGGTATTTATATTGATAAATTTGTTTTTTACCCCGTCCCATATTAAATAAAAAAATGTCCATCCACGGTTTGATTACGGATAATGATACATAAAAACTGTGAATAGAGCTAACCTGAGAGTATACCGTTTTCAGTGGAATATATTTTTTTAAATAGAACTTAACTTGGCCGGGAAGTTTAAAAATATGTTATTTTTGTTCAAGTATCCAGTGCATCGTTCGTTAGACGATGTTATTAAGGGCGAGAGCTCCTAATGAGGAAAAACGTTCCGCAGTGATACAGAATGAAACACGAACTTCTGGCCAGGAACAAGTTTAGTACGCAATTAACTAGCTTGATACACTTCATTTTACGTGATTCATGGTTATATGAGAGTAGTAAGTAGGATTGATATCATGTGGGTTGCTATTATGGGATAATTAGCTACGTGTGAAATTGGTCAAAGTCGCGTCAAAGTATCATGTCCATTATTTAATAGGATCGTTTAAAGGCGACTGCTTCATCATTTCCCTGACCTTATGCCATGTATTGTTGGGAATTTGTTCAGCCCAATGTGGCTAACCATCTGATTTTTACACAAAGCAACTGCCATCTGACTTTCGTAACGCCTATTACGAGGAAATCGGTGATTTGTGCTATCAGACTTTCTTAGGCCTCCGACTGCCCTGTTTCGATTCAAAGATGTTAAAGCCGACTGTTTATAAGAATGATAACGGTAATTAATAGTGTTCTTATATAAAGGCCCAAAGGCTCTTAGGAATTCATAATTATTGTGATTATGAATTTTAATGGTACAAAAATGGTTATTAAGGGTATGTATGTTTTAACACTAGAGAATTAAGGCTCACGTTGCCGACTCAGTAAGACGCTTCACACCATTATTGGAAAACCTCATGCTGAAGATAGTATAGAAGACTACTTGAAATTGCCATCAAAAGCACTGTAGTGATCTAACAGATAAATTGTTTTTTCATTCCCTCTCACGCAGATTATTTGCTTGTTTGTCACTTTTTCAGTATCGTGTCGTAAAGCAAATGTGCTGCATGGAACTTGGTGACATGTTTATATAGGATTGTGTACGGTTGCCGCTTGTTTTTTCGGTTTTCCTGCCTCGTATGTAATATGAGTAATAAACATTCATTAATGGCCTGAGAAGATACAGAGACTAATATCAATAACTAATACTAACCTTCCGGCCGCAGCTTCGCCAGCGTGGCAGTTCATTTTTATCCCCTATTTCCCTCGCTTGGGGGTTGAATTTTGAAAGAGCCTTATTGGATAATTTCGTCATTTGAGGACTATATGAGCGAAATTTCAATTTTGTAGCCTTGTTGAGAATGAGAATATGAGATATAATATAAGAATGAGAAATAAAAAGACTTGATCTCTATTTATTGGAATTGGGACTAAATCTATAAAGTGGTCCGTGCTCTGCAACGCAAAGGACACCAGATCCAATCCTACAGGTCTGTACCAACGAGTTTTAGTGATAGCATGACCAAGAACCTTACGGTACACCAAACAGTAAGTACTTTGGTGTTGCAATACCCCTCTTAACTCTTCAGACATCTGTCGAGAAAGATGTTATACAGATGTTTATGAATATAGATAGTAAAAGGTTGGACCATCGAAATTCAAAGAGCGGAACGGTTTAACTTTGCAGGACCTAAAGTCTGCCAATTACATACGAGCTACGCCGGCGGTCATTCCCCGATTTATGCACGGCTTGCACTGAATTGGGTTATTCGTAGAGCAAGCATCGCTTAACACGCTTTAAAAACACACTCACCCTCCCTTCCCGTATATTTTACAAATTTTATCAGTGAGTAGCGTGCAAAGTTGATATTTTTAAGCAGAACTCAATTTCTAAATTCACAAAGTATAGTCTAACAACCGTAAAATGTTGTACGTTTTATGGATATTCACTTTGTAAACGTGAGCGCACTCAACGAGAAGAATTTACGTGTTACGAGGTTAAAAATAAGTCCAATAGCACCCAGCTGCATCTATTGACATAAAATTGAGGAGTTCCCCAAGTTTGGCGCGTGTCATAAAAACTTAGTAGATACCAACAAGCCATGTCAGTAGGGGAAAATTTCTTGTATTTTTCTGGCGCGCTAACAAGAGTCCCCTACATGACCGGAATATTTTTGTCACCAATTTCCTCGGTTGAATGGCTTAACGCTCCGGAAAAAGTTACTTAGACTTACCTGAGGCTCCTCGGTGCCCGTCAAGATATCGAATACTTTATGGGCGCTGCCTTTCGCTCCCTAATATATCTTTTTAGACAGCGGTGTCGAAACAGGGGTGTAACTGTGTAAGCACATTATTCAGCAATTTTAAATATGTATACCTTTATTTATCGGATATATTGCGGATTCTTATACGTGTTGAAATGCTCCGATATCAAATTGGGATGTGAGGCATCTGATCCGTCGATTAACAGTTACTTGAGATATTCTTCGACGGCTCGCGAGCGGACCGGCGGGCTGAAGCCGAATATATCACTAAACGCGACAGAACATAAATCTATAGGGTGGTGCTCGTTATTTGTAGTCGCCACGTGAACCGCCAGTTTCGGGTGAATATTAACGATAACGCCAATTTTCCGCAAGCTTAGTCGCGTCGCAATTTCTCGCCAATTGAGCAATAGCATCGATGTGCCGACGCCGTCAAACTGTATTAACTGATGCTTCGACTAAAACATATTTTGTACAAAAATATCTCGACGTCTTGGCGTCGCGCAGCCGTCGCCATTCATCAGGAACATTTTAAGCATCGCGTACCTACCTTACTACTGAAAGCAGAAAACAGAAGAATTTGTTCTGCAGTCAGAATCTTTTCAAAATCGGCAAAACATCACGTGCGATTGGGCGGAGTTTTATCTAATACTTATTTTAATTTAATATATAAGTTACATGTATTTAGTTCTATATTAAATTAAACTAAAAGATATAATATGCTAACTGTGCCTCACGGTTTTACCCGCTTAGGATTAAAATAAAAACTATTCTATCTATTCGTATCCAACGCTAAAATATTTTTTCAACTAAAATCTTAGTAAGTAGTAATTAGCGCATTCAACCAAACAAACAAACAAATTCTTAAGCTTTAAAACATTAATATGGATAGGGATTTAGTCACGCTAAAGAAGTTACAATCGAATTTCATTGAATACGAAACAACTCAGTTCCAGTATCGATACTTATTCGAGTAAATAAAAGCTTATTTCGCAAACCTCGTCGTAAACAAGCCCAATTCATTAGCAAAACTGAACCGTAAGCAGTCTTTGAGCTGTCTTCTTTCAAAAAGGAGACAAGAGAAAAAGTGTGCTTAAATGTGAGTCAGGGGTCCCGACACAATGTTAGGCTTTGTCGGCCGCCAATAATGGTAGAATTTGTAGATTCTCTTCAAATAGCAAACGCTACAAAAGAAGCACCCCTCGGAAGGAAAACATGGAGGGAGACTGTGATAATTACAATGTTCCGAATTAAATTGGTTTTATTTTAAAAGATGTTTTATACATAAATAAATATCCTTGTCTACCATTAATCAATGCCTTCCTTGGGACTACTTTTAATAGGAAGTTGTAAGCTTTTGACTGAGGCTCTTCAGATACATAGTTATTTTATATCTCAGTCTATGTAATATTTTGTGATACTATTTGGAAATTTGTATAAAGTAGCGTTTGGAGCAAAACGCAATATAAGATTATAGTTTAGTTTTAGTTTGAGTCGTATTGATAATTTTTTTTCTGGGATATTTCAAAAGTTGTACATTTATTAGCTTCCTCGTGCAGTTTCTCCTGTGTGGCAGAAAGATTTCACATAACAACATATATATAACCACCAAATTTCATGTCTCTGATCTTTTATAATATTAATATTTTTTCATATTTAAGGGAATTCTTCTACAATATGCAACATTCTGCTGTTTATGAAGGACGTGACGGCTCTACGAGTATATATTGTAAAAGCGGTAACTAACTACCCTCCTTCGTACGTGTAGCCATTCAATTTTGCAAGGTGTCAAGTGCACACGCTTGTATTTACGTGCCTACAGTAGCAAGCTCCAAAACAGCAAGTAGTAAAACGCCAACAAGAAAATAATGTACCTATCACAGAGTCCATATTTACTGAATGGTATCGGAAATATCAGGTGTTTATTTAATATGTTGAAACTGATCCCAATTCAATACAAATATATCTCTGCTCTACGTCATTACATTTATTTATATTTATATATTGCCTTGTGGGTAAATACTTGTCATTATCAACGTGACGAGTCCCTCACGATAGGGAAGGCAGAGAGAAAAGAACTCTATAATTCGTTACGTTACGTTTCAAGGTAATCTTTGTCTACCACCATGGAAAACAGGCGTGAGCATAGTATGTATTTGTAACATATTCCAATCATAACGTGTTTTTGACTATCATGGATAGTAAGTGCTGTTATTTAAAAATTGCAAGCCTATCCGCACTTTATTTACACCTACAGCCCCAATGAATATTAAAAGATTGTAGCCTAGATATGTACTGGGATGGAATCACTTCAGGTGATTACAAAACGCCTGAATGTTTGAACAGCGGGTATGTCGCTTTGACGCATAAATGTACACCAGCACATTATGGGTTATTTCCCAGGAGTGAATCGAAATCTCGTTAGGTACAGTGCATGTCCACATGTGTGCTTGACAGATGAATTATTCGATACATTTTGTTCGCTTGTAATTACTGCACTTATCAATATAATCGTACCTACATAAAAGTATATTGGCGACACACTGGCGGTAATAGTTTTCGTGTAATACGTTTCATATGGAGCAGCAAGTGCTCAAATATAAATCCGATTCAACCCGAAGCAGTCTGGTGCA
Organism: Watsonalla cultraria; assembly: GCA_964035505.1. Classification (NCBI taxonomy): domain Eukaryota; kingdom Metazoa; phylum Arthropoda; class Insecta; order Lepidoptera; family Drepanidae; genus Watsonalla; species Watsonalla cultraria. The sequence continues at coordinate 6,206,641 of OZ037722.1, read as the reverse complement.
GACTAGAATACAAATATGCATATTCATGTGCAGTGTTCAGTCGCATAATATTATATGCAAGATAACAAGGCTCGTCAGCAGAACGGGCTTCGCGCTCGTCGCGACGACGCCTCGAACGATTTGTGCTAACTCGACTATACCACTATTTCATGCCACCGTCTAGTGTCATGCGACTATAATTTACAGCTATACATAAGATGAACTACGATTACAATGCACGCCCCTTCTAATAACCGTGTGCCTGGGCACATCTTTACGACATATTCCACTTCAGTAGCAGTACAACAGTTTGAGACAGTTATAGGGTTTGTTGGTAATGTAATCATATTGAATTTGACAGCGCAATAGAACGGACGTACCATTTTCATAGAGTGCACTGGTGCAGCGTCATAAGATAATGTAGAGCTCTATGAGTAACTCAACTTGTCGTACAGCAAATCCGTGGGATTGTTTTGCTCGTCATCTATCTTCAAACGAGGACTGTAATATGGTATAAAGAACTAGATGCTATGTAAGTAGCATTCTTTATATCCCACTATAGTTCTTCATATCCTACGAGTCATATGGAGCTTACCTTAAGCGAATATTGATACACAAAGGAAATTGCCATTGATTTCCACTTTGCCCGAGATTCCGTGAGAGCTTCGTGTTTTGCTACTTATGAGTCTCCCAACTCCCAAATCCGGATCCAACATGTATGTACAATCCGAGCTAAACAAGTTCCAACTGAAATAAGCAGCCGTCGCACACTTGTTCCCTTACGCTTCGGGGATAAGAAAAAAGATAGAAAAGTGGAAACGGTCTCAGTTTCCCATACGGGTGCATATGCAAGGGCGGCGTGGGGCGCGGCGGCGGGCGGCGGGTCGTGGCGCAAATCTCTCTTGTTCAAAATTAAGTTACCGATCCGCACAGAAATTGTGTTTTATATTTTCTTCCGCATGTGACGCGTGAAAAAACTTTCAGTTAGTTTCTCAGACCTTTTTCTGATAGCGGTTGGTTCCTCGCTCGTATAATATTGGCTAAAGGATTTATTTTCAAGGCCACTCACATCGCATGGCTCACATCTGCTACAAACTTACTCAAAAATTCTCATGAATCTTAACTTGGACGTGTTTCTATCGTACGTATTCTTCATTTAAAAGGTGATATTGCTTTTCGAACCATAGGGAGAGGAGAGTCTCTCCAAATGTTACTTAACTACGTCTTAACAGATCTTCAGTTACTTCAACTCTGAAGAGCATAATTTTGCATTCGTTAAGTAAAGTTATGCCACGCAGACGAAGTCGCGGGCAGCCTGATAAACAAATAATCAATTAAAATCTACGCGTGAGCTAGGCCTAGGAACGCGAAGAGAATTAATGAAGCCACGGTGCCTATCTCTTGTGTAATTATGTAAATGCCAACATTTCTCATTTACTCGGTCATTTTGACTTTTAATAGTATTTAACATAAGAGGCGCATAAATTTTAAAAGTAAAAGTTTGGGTGCGCCATTTATCGAAAACTGCGCTTTTCGCTTGTCATTTCGCTCGATTATTTCCGCTTTGGGCGACGCTGCGTTTGGCTGCCGTGGGTGGTTATAAAAATGAAAGTATCCAAAATGTATGCATGACTATAACTACCTACATTTAACAACCTACGTACCTATTGTATTCGTATAAATGCAGCCAACACTTGCCGCAGGAATTGTATGTAGGTATCAAATATTGCGTTTGTGGCATTGAAATTAAAACATTTCGAAACAAACACCATATTTTTTGTCACGCACTTCATTATATACTATCAGCTGTTACGTTTATTATGAACTAAAATTGTGTTTCAATTAAGTTGTATTGGTGTTTATATCTGTGTATACGTAACAGTCAACAAACACGCAATCGTTTATAAGAATCGTTAACGAAGTAATTGAATAAGTTAGAACATATGTTTAATGGGTTGAATTGAGAGTCCATTCATAAATAGGTACTCGAGACTTAAAGTATTTTTGGAATTATTGTTGTGAGCGGAAAAACCAACTTCTTGTCTTCGCGCTTAAACTTAATTAACCTTTCAAGGTTGCAGCAAATTTTACGGTTTTATCTAATTAGCAGTCAACGCTGTCAGTGCTGGTTTGCCGAAAACCGGTACGAAAAGTAAATTGACATGTATATATAAATAGGGGGCCTATCACATCGGCTCTAGCAAAGCATACTTATTAAGAATTTCTGAGCTTTGACGTTTTATTTTGCTATAGTAAAAATGAATCGTCAAATCTAAGCTCTTAATCCGCGCTGCTTAAACGACCATAGTTGGTCCCAGGTAGGTACAGCCGTTAACACAAGTGTGTTTAGACATCAACGGGTCCATAGTGATCTTGTCCGTTCACTGCTCAGTCCAATGGGTGTTTCCAAACAGACGCGAGATACCGAGCGAGCGGCCGACTCTACTACGAAGCCTCGCCTTGGCCGCACGCCTCGCGATATTATCTCAAATAACAGGTGCATTTAAAGTTCCTTCGCAAAAAAAACTTATTGAAATTGAGACTCTTTTGTTTTAAGCTCGCGGCCAGTTATAAAGCAAATTACTTTTGTTTCTAAGCCGGAAAATACTGTAAAAGTTTCCTTTTACTGGTCACTTTTGTTTTCAACGCGGAAAGTTAATTGTGTTCTCTTTTGTTTCAGATGTCCCGGAAAGTGAGTTTGTTCTGACTTCTGAGTGATTGACTACGAAAGGGGCAAAGTGCACGGGGACTGTGCATTGAAATGTGAATTTTGTGTTGTTTGTGTTAAAATCGAACCTGGTTCGTGTGGTTTTACATTCCGATGAAGTTTCCTGTGTAAAAATAACATTGTTGCCATAAGTTTACTGGAAATCTGTCACCATGGAGACGGAGGAGCTTACGAAGCTTGTTGACGGCATATACAAGGTAAGATTGATGGCAACTTTTTATACTTGCTTTAGTTTATAAGTAGGTACTCAGCCTGAAAGTTTCGCAAGCTTTTAAGCTTACATTACCTAAAGAAGTCTTTTTTGTTTGTATTTCTAAAAACATTTTCAGAACATCTCCCAAGAGTCACACCCACCAGGCATATTTAGGTGTAATAGCACCCATATTTCACTGTAAATGATTCGATACATATTTACTCAAGGATCGAAATTGGGAACTTGACGCAGAGACGGCTATAAGCTTAATTTATAATAATCTGTTTACACATAAAATATAACGATGGGATTTAAATCAGTGGAATATTTGCGAATAAAATACTTGCCTACTTCTATAGATAATAACGCATTCCAATATCAAATTCTATACCGAACATGTTCATTAAGTATAGGTACCTACAGTATAATGTGTTGAATACTAATTAAGTGTGTTACATAAATACCTCCAGGATATACGTTCACACAAAAAATCTTAGTAATACATCAGTAGTCTTTGATTCGAATGAATTATTATACAATTAGACTTCGATTCTATTGAAATAATAATAATTTAAATATAATAGGCACTTTAATTCACACCCTGCAGCCTATAACGTGATATTAAAATATCTTGCACAGTTAGCTTATTGAATTTCATAAACGGATCGATCACGGTCGCTGATTCATTAGATACCTGTTATAACTACGTTGAGCGCTCAACTTCGTCCGAAGTCCGAACAATATAGTGATTGTTTAGTGTTAAACTCTAATAGGTATAATATAATACATACGAAACTTTTGTACATTTTTCTAATAAAGTGATATATAATATGCTCACGCCATCCCAGAAGGGACCCCGAAGGAATATGCACAACACAAAATTTCCACCGAAGATAAGTGCCAACTTGACAGATGGTGAGTCGATCAATGTCTCTGTACATACATACTATACATACGTCTTATAATTTATTTTCAGGCATATATGATGCAAGAAAAGTAGTACTGTTCTTGGTGTTTTCCTTCAAAGTAAAGCTCTTGGTGTGAAATCACTGCATATAAGTTTTTGGAAGGACTAATTGGTATAGACCACTGGGATTCGACCGGACAGCCCGGACTATTGGTATTTTAAAAGAAGAACGATTACAATGACAGTTTTTAGTATTCCTTGATTTTAAATTTTCTTGTGCTTATAGTATAGTGTTACTGATGTAAAAATACAGGTCAGCCAGCTTACTTAAAAAAATACAAAAATATGGAGAATATCCGAATATTTTCCTGAAACAATTTATCTAATGGGAAGAAAAATTTATTTTATATTCTTATGATAATTTATTCTAGCTTAATTTTATGATAGGTTTAGGGACCTACTACGATCTCTTATTGCCATCGTAGATTGATAATGAATATGAGACAAATTTATATGACGTGTGTCTGTCGCTGTCACACAGCCAAACTTCATGTCAATACGAGCTTATGGTAAGGTACATTAGAGAAATTAATACAATTTACACAGATAAACACAATTGAAGTTTTTGATTGTAATTCCAAATTAAGAGCTTTATACTAAATGCATACGAAAATATAAAAGTTACTTACATGTAAAACAAATTTAAGCTTTTTTTCTGTCTGTTTGTTCCGGCTAATCCCTGAAACAGCTGGACCGATATTAGCGAGACTCGCTGGACACAGAAAGCTGATGTTAAAAGGAGTAACTTAGGCTAATTTTATTTAAAAAAATAATAAAATTTCCGCGAAATTAAACGTTTATGTAACGCAAAGTTTTTATGTGACATTTTGTGTTAAATATAATTGTATTGTTAATTTAAATTAAATAAAAAAAATAAGTCTACGATGGTGAAACCGCGGGGCACAGCTAGAAATAAATAGAATATGAAAGGTGTAGAGTCCACCTGCGTTTACAAATGTCAAGGTCAGCGGTCATTGGAACTCTTAAATGTCGATATGACATTCCAAGTCGATTTCTCTAGCGGCTTTATTGTATAAATATGTATATTTGTCGCATTCCACACTCGGCCCCACTTTCCTTTTGTGAGTTTGTTCATTACGATACCGGTTCAGGTGCTATATTGTAATGGACGCAAAGCTTCAAGTCATCATTACTACTTAATAATAAACCTTTTGGTGTGTAATAGAATTACATTTGAAGTGATACTTAAGTCTTTATAAAAATACTAGCTGTGCCCTGCGGTTTCACCCGCGTAGATTTAATTTGATTACCGCGGAACCCAAAATTTTCTTTATAAATAAAAAGCCCATGGTACTCCCTGTAACATTAGCTATCTGCCAGTGAAAGTCCCGTTAAAATCAGTCTAGCCGTTTCAAAGATTACTCTTTGGAGAATAACTAATTATTAGGTACCAATTCTTTGCGTTTTTATACTCCTGATAATTTCTAAACGCAATGTCCTATTGGAATAAAACAAACAGTATTTTACTTCTACATGAATACCCTTGATAGCATAATGCTTGATTCGGATAAGAATTAATATTATGATACACATTTGACGTAATTTCTTTCTTCAGGCGATTAATTTTTTTTTATGAACATTAAAGCGGTTATTGTGACTAAACTATGAGAATTAGATATATGCTCTCGCGGACTTTTTTGTAGATCTTAATAAGACCTACAAACCCGTAGTACATCATTTTGTTCTATTGTCAATAGTTTTTGCAGCGTACGCATAATTAGGTTTTCGATTTCGACCTTAGGTTACAAAATTGCAATTTACTTACGGACCCCTAATTTTATGAGAATAAAATATAGCCTATATCCTCGATAAATGAACTATCCAACACTGAAAGAATTTTTGAAATCGGACCAGTAGTTCCTGAGATTAGAGCATTCAAACAAACAAACAAACAAACTCTTCAGCTTTATAATATTATTAGTATAGATTACAGCAAATTATTTGTCAATTTTGTTTTTTTTCAACCTCGAAAAACATTAGACAAAAGAAAATAGTTTTGTGATATTTTGTCAATGTTTCATGTTGTTTATAAACGTAATGTTTCTTAAACTTTCGCAATTTAATTTCATATATATTCACGGGACTTATCACGATCATATTTTTTGTTATAATACAAAATATCATCGTGATAAGTCCCGCGGAACTATACATATTTATGAAATATATTAGACATTTAATTGGAAACCTCTTGAAAAGCCGGTAAAAAATTCATGATTAAAATTAAATAGGTACCTCAGATGAATTTGAGGCATGTGTTTGGAAATGAATGCTTGCAATTGTAAAGTACATTTTATGCAATTACAGCAGGTTTCAGTCAGTTCAAGTATGTCAGCAATTTTTATTAATTAAAGTCGGAATTTGCATTATGTACTGTAACACTCACATACAAGGGTGTCATTTTGAAATGCACATTACATTCTTTACGTTGTATTATAAAGTGTAGGTAAATTATAATTGGAACGTTTTTGTTACTTTCATTGTGTGTGTGTATTATGAAATTACCTCAACTCATCGTAAGAGACAGGCGTATAAACTGGAAATACATCCGTCACTGTCACTTAGGCTAAGCCGCCAAACTGAAGACAAAAACGGTCCATAACAGATAAGAAACGCATAATATAAATTTCCGAAATAAAGTTAATTATTATCTATAGTTTAGGCATCTAGCGCCTCGCCCTCATTCGCTTTAGGTTAAAAATTTTAAGACTATTACAAAACGCTGACTTATCTCGTCTATCTAATATATTAAATTAATTATGGTATTTTTATCTTAAAACCCATCGGAACTAATTTCCTACATGTTATTAAAAACCGTAGCAAAATCCGTAGCGTCGCTTAGAAAACGATGCGATTCAAACAAACAAAATAATTTTGTTGGGGAATAGCGTCTTCAAGTACTATTTAAACAAGTTTACCTTAACTTCTTATTCAACTTGCCACACTAAAAAATATCTCAGTTTAGACGATAGCGTATAATAAGATAAAAATAGATACAGAGCAGTGAAAAGAGCAGCTGACATTACAATCTTTTATTTGACAACTGTTGACAAGCGAAAACTAAGAATTTAAAAAAAAATACATAAATCATAAATATTATTACAAAATAGTTTCCAACAGTCAGTTCGGTCCATTTATATGAATAAACTAAAAATATAACCTTACTAAGTACTATAGAATGTAGAACATTTTTTTTAACATTAACATTAAACATTTCTAACGATTTCTTCCTAGATTCTATACCCCTGCTTATAGTAAGCTTATATTTAGGTATACGGACCGCATGCTGAATAAAATCCCCCTCACTCCTGTCATGAACATGTGATTAGAATGTGTGATATTATCTCTCCCCCCACTCTCTCACTCAATATTCTTATCCCTCTATCACATTAGACAAACCTGATGAGAGATATTTCTATCTGTTTTGAATCGTTTAAGGCACCTAATTGGGTGGCAAATGAAAGCTATCACCTTTATAGCACCCAATCACTGTTAATGGCCTATCGAACATAATATCACACTTATAAGTCAAATCAGGCACATGATCAGCTCTGTTTTTTATAATAATAACACCACGCGGCATTTCATCAATAAAATGTAATAAAGCGTTGATTGATTCAGAACGTATGAATATCAATTTAAATATCAAATCAATACATTTTATTTATGACAGTGAAAGTTATTTATACATTTTAATCTAAATAGATAACGAGGCTCTAAAAATTCAAAACAAAATTGTGGCGTTATGCAACAAATCTGCTCGAGGAAAATTAATATTCTGAATACAATCTTTATTAATGTTCATAAAATGAGATATATCGCTTTACGTAATACCAAATTCATTAGCTTGTTCTGCTGTAAATCATTTTAAAATATGATTATTGTAGCCGTTACGTTAAAAACCTTTTATCGTCCAGCTGTTTTAATATTTCCTGCCACGAAATCTTTGGCGGTCCTTTAATTTCATTAGGTTTATTAATTTGAAGATACTTCAGGTCGTCTTGGGGAATAATTTGTATTCTTTAGTCAGTGTGTCAATGTTATTATAAGCTATTAGAAGCAATTACGGTGAGAGGTGCGTTTTAGAAGGTTGGAACGCTGTGTAGGCGTACGGCCTTAGGTGTGTCTACAAAGCTTATAGTTATTTCTAAAGAGTTAATATGAGCTGTTCCTTAAAAATAATCGTCTTCGCTAAATAAATATTAATTGGAGCTTAAAATTATTATAAGACGATTGCAGAGACTTTTAAAGTGCGTAGGTATTTTATTGTGTTAAGTTGTCGGATTATTGTCTTAAGAATATATACGTAGCGAGTGGAGAAGCGCTGCTTTTTATATTCATATATTTATTGCAAGTTGGTTACTTATCACACACAATTTAGTCAGAATTTTGATGCATCTATATATTAAGACCTTTTTTTATAAACCGAACGTATCCACGAAAGTAAAAGCTGAAAAGTTCATGTAACTGTCAACAAAGCAAATTCCTAACAGATGCCTTACAAAAAATATCTACATTCACATTCATCACTTTACGTGGTAAGCATGTAGGCGTAGTTACGTTAAACACTACATAATAATTATGCAAAATCATATTTCGAATGACAGCGACATAATTAACCATTATCATAAATTATTTCAACACTTTTTTTACACTTAGGTGACAATATAATTTGCTTACTACATTGGTAGTAAATGAGATCAAATAAGGCATGCCTAAACCGCCGTGTAAAATTTGAAATCACCACTCAGAATTGGGTAAACTTTTAACCAAGAGGACGCTTGCAATATCGTGGACTTAATTATATTATCCACTTTCCAAATTCGTTATCGCTTGAGATGTTAATTCGAGGGGAAAATTAGGAGTTTTTGCTTCCACAGCACAATCATGTCACTTCTGAGTACTTTTGAGAGAAGTAAGTTTTATTAGAAAAAAAAATTGTTTCGTAAGAACATACAATTTTATGAGAGTCCGAATTTGTATGATAATGTGTTCCATAAATTGTTCTCTGCATTCAAAAAATGTTGATTGTCCAACTCCGCAACGGCTCATATTTAAATTATTCATTTAGAATAAGGAAGCCGGCGCTTATAGCTGTGAACATTTCTCGTTTAATCTAAAAGCATTGCTAAGTTAAACTGCTAACCATCAGTTGCATGCACTCAGTTAAAAACAGCTTTTTGTTTTGAGTTGAACCGTGTGTAGTGTAGGGAACTTTCTCATTAGGCTGCAGCATAAACATAGGAGAAAAACTCTTTGAACATAATATAATGATAGGTACACATTTACTTTCAAAGTTTGAAATGCTTTCATCACTTTAAGCCCTTAAATATGCAAACATTATACAATTGACTTGAATTGAAAATTATTGACAGAATAAGTAATCGGAATTAAATCTATACATAGAAATTCAAAGCCATGACTGATAATATTATGCTTAGCCTAAGCTGGTCCTAGGGATATGAAATTGGTGAATGTGTTACTGTTATGTATAGGTATTTGCAAAGAACGGGTATTACAAAATTTTACACCTAAGGGGGTGAAACAGTGTATAAACAAAAATACACAAGTATCAACACAATATACAAATCAATCATGGCTTATTATATATGAAGAGTTTAGATAATTAAATGCACAATTGATTTGTTAAATTGTCTTTATGGTAAGAACGAACACCTCCATGTACTGTTGATGAAATTAAAATATCGTAGCATTTTCGGCATTCGTCATTGACATACAATAGTGCCAATTAAACAAAATCATAGAGATTGCCAAGATAATTATACATGAACGTAGGAATGCCTATACTTAGTAAGACCACTTTAATCGCCCTCATTTGAGCAACTAATTGGATATATAATGGTATGAAATTTTAAAGGTCGCGTCGGAAAAACATTCCGCAAAAAGAAATGCTACGGAAACAAAATAAAACATCACGAAAACAAATTGCACTCATTTTAGGAAATTCACACATCGTGCAGGGTTGTGTATTTACTGTCGCTCAGAAAAATAAGAAAGTCAAGGTTCCGTATACCAGACACCGCCTTGAAGATATGCGACACATTTGTCTTTGTTGCGGTATCGCGCGACGCATCGTAACTGATCGCACATAACCATCACACCGAGACCCGTGCCTCCAGACATTCGATCGAATGACATTTAATATTTCAGAGGTCAAAGTTCAGTGGTCGGGTTTACCTTGTTTCCTCCCCAGAATGAGATTGGCTCGCAACATTAAACCGGCCAAATGTAAATTTTCGTCGTTACGTTCTGTCTGTTTGTTCATAGCGCTGTTAGTGTGTGGAATTGCGTGATTTTCCCGGTCAATGAAAGGAAATGTTATATGGAATATGTGCCCTGCATTCACTGGATACACACTAGGTAATACGAAGCATAATGGGAGTTCTAATAGAACCTTTTATTTGAGCACATTAGTGCTGCTATTAATGTAATGATCATCATAATAACATTTCTGTTGTTCATAAACTAAGGAAAATATACCATAACTCGGTGAATTGCTTCAAGACCTTCAAATCGATGTGTTTGATAAGTTATTACTAGCTGTGCCCCGCGGTTTCAGCTGCGTAGACTTAATTTAATGGGTAGCTTTATTTTGCAGAACCCTATTTTTTTTAACTAAAAGGAGGCTTAGTTATTCTTTGTAACATCAGGTATCTGCCAGTGAACATTTCATTAAAATCAATCTAACAGTTTCAGAGATTAGTTACAAAAAATGTTGGGTATCGTATGTTACATGCATTATGTGAAAAGAAGTTAATTTTAATTTTATCTGTATAGATATATGGGTGATTCAAATAATGACATCATATTTACTCGAATCATTAAGCAAACGTGCGCCAGAGATGATGTTTTGACCTTGCGATGTTTAAGATAAAAACAATCTGCAACATCCACACTCGCAACACTTGCAGTATATGTTTATAAATTCTACGAGGTTCCACATCCTAGATTGCAAACTTCCAGTAGGTTGTTAGGCACTAGACTTGCACAGTCTCCGTACTTTTAGTCTCAGGGGTAAATCTGTGCTCAGTTATTTGAATAAGAATAGCCAGGTTACCCCGCGGGGCGCGCCGCAGTTCAGCGGTCGTCTGGCGTATATACCCACTATGTCACACACTATGTAAGTTTACCCGCCTAATGAAGCTCGCTTCAAGATTCAAATGAGGAAATTGTATTTGCATTGTAGTTACATGTTATAGCAACAGTGTGATGTGGTCACAGTGTATAAGATTCTATCAAAGACCATTGCCAAACATTTATGCGTAGCCAACACTTACACGCTTAATATATTTATAAGACACTAGCATTTGCCCGCGACTTCGACCGCGTAGAATAGTTACTTTAGGCTAACGTTAACTTCAATCGCGATGGCCTATCTAGTTCTGAAAGATTTTTTCTGAGATTAGCACGTTCTAGCAAACAAACAAACAAACTCTTCAGCTTTATATGTATATTAGTATAAATTTAGATTATATATTTTTAATTTTCCAGAAGTCAAGTTGTATGTTTGTATTGTGGAGGTAATCTTCGAAACTTCTTTCATCTGACTAGAAACATTTTGTCATCGATATTTAGAGTGGACTTTCAGGATGGACGCCCATATATTATGCGGTTGAAGCCGCGGGCTCAAGCTAATATGTCTTATAAACACCTTACTAGTTGACCTTTGTGAGCTTTCTGAACATTCAATTAAACTGTGATAAAGTTACTGAATCATGCAATTATATTGTTATTTAGTTGGTATGTCATAAATCGGCTAAGACCTCTAGATCCGATTACGATTAAAAGGTTATACTTACTGAAATTGTGCGTTGCAATTACGATCTAACTCTCATACAAGATACTTATCGCTGGATAACATTCACTTATTTTGGTACAAACAGTCAAAATTATACAGAGGTAATATTAAGGTGATAGATTATACCTAGAACAGTTTTAAATGTAAAACAGACAAGGAGTACCCAATATTAATAGATATGAAATATTCTATTTATGTCCCATAAATATCAAAACATACCGTAAAATCCAGATGCACGTCACCGCTCCACGGCAGAAAGAGAGAATATAAATAAAATTTGTCTTTCGGGTCGCGTATGTATTAAGTTTGCGCGTATTCGTCCAAATACAATTTTAGCAAGGAAATTGCCTCCCCGTACAAATGGGAGACATGATATTAAATCTGGATGACAGTTATTAGGACTGTGGAGTGCCGCAAGCTGACTCGCTACAAAAATAATTCAAAATGATATACCAACTGAAGAAATTTTTACATGACATTCGTGAGCTTCTGCCACATTTTTTATTCACTCTCACCTATCTATCAAAGGATTACTACCTCATTTATGATTAGAATTACAAATAGCATTTAAGGGGCCAACAGAACGTTTCATTTTGTGATAACAAAACTAAACATTAAGAAGTTAGTGACGTCACTGTTATAACGTCGATATATACATTCTCACGCCTGTATTCCCCGAAAGGGTAGGCAGAGGTGTATTTATGGTACACCCACATTTCGCAGTTATGATTAAGTCTCATGTAATAGGAGGCGCACTTGTTGTCATCAACTGGGCACTTATGCAGATCTAACCGGAGACCTTGCGTTGCGCCGCAGTGTTTACGACCCGAAGACCAACGAGACAGTCAATTAAAATCACTGTGTCAAATAAATACTGTCCAAAGAATGCCAGCCAAGCAAACCAAATGAATTGGCACTGGACCAATATTAAAGGTACCCATACAATGACACACCATTTTATGCAAATCTGTTCAAGTACATTGTTATAGCGACAAGCAGCTTTAAGCACATGTGGGTTTATTTAATAGTACATACACAGCCTGAATGTAGGGATTATAGTTCTATTCAGTGCTTAGGTTTAGCATAACTATTGTCGTGTCTCCATCGCGAGAATCAAACAGATGCGCAAGGAATTGTTCGCAAGATTAAGCAACAATGGATGGAGAATCTGTGAGCGGTTTCCTCACCCCTCAAGAGAAAATACAAAGGAAATTTATTTTATAAGCGTCAGCCTAACTCTATTCCCTTTGCTTGTGCAAAAACAAACATTGTTTTTTTTTACCCTCAGCTCAATGAACACCTCGGCTTCGATAAAATAAAGGTAATAAATATAGTAAAACAATCGGAAAATTCGCTCGCTCGAGGCTCTTGCGCGAGGTGTAATTCAATAAAACTTCCAGCTTGATGAATTTAAAAATCTCCGTGAAAGAACACTTATTTCCCCAATTTTCGAAGATAATTTTTGTGTTAAAATGTTCAATGTTTGTTGTTTTCATTTTAAAAGAAAATCATATTGTTTACGGACTGGTGGAAATTATGTCTTATGGGCTTAGACAAGAAGTTGGCAGGAAGATTTAATCTTCCTTTTTTTCTTCTATTTCTTAATTGTTCATGGTCGTCTCGCAACCTAAAAATATTAGCGGGTCATAAAAAATATTTCCATTTACGTCCGTCTGCTCCCGCTTATAACAGACAAATTTACGTCTCACAATCCGCTTAACTTTCGAGTCGGGCCTTTTTAATCTTGTTAAAAATTTGCACCAACATTATAAATTCCCAATTAAATAAATTTCGTTTTAATTTCGTTATGTTCTCTTTTATAAAATAATTGCGACACCTTTTAATTCGTGAAATATCAGTTCGTTTATGAGAGCACAAAATATTTTTATTTTATATCACAGGCTTGCATGAATGCTCCATAAGTGATATAATAACATTATCTTATAGATGTGGTAACACGTAGGTCGTCAAGTAATTTATATGTTCAAATAGTTTACATGACAACATTCCACTGACAAGGGAATAGTTGACATCAAAATGCAGTGTTATTATGCTGTTCTCGACGTTCGTGTTAAAGCGCAACTACACTATTTCCATCTGATATTATGTTACACGATATATTAGTAAGACCTCGGACATAGAATGGTATGAAATGGAAAATAGAAGTCGGATAGAGGGCAAGCGGGGTAGGGTATAACGGGGTCTCAGATATTTAGAGCTGCTCGACTAGAGTGTCTGACCTCCACCTTACAGAAGATCGCAGCCAACTATGGAGGGCAGGAGTAAGAGTGGAGTTCTTCCGCTTGCAATAGTTGTCATGACCATTTGCCAATCTTTCTTGTCTTGAACAAAAGCATTGTTTAATTGGTAAATGGTAAAGGTTAAGTGAGTTGAAGAGCTGGTGAAAGTTGTATTATTTTAAGATCACAACCTTATTTCAGCGCCAAATACAGACAATCTAAAGGATAAACAAATTCGTATAGAGTCAGCGTACCAATCAAGTTTCGATCTAATCTCTGTCAAATATAGGTAAGCTACTAGGTCTTCATTTTACTTTAAGAAGGCATGAGGTTATCCGCCGGCCCAACGAGTGCTTATGCTATTCGCAAACGCTAAGACTACCTGAATTTATGAATTTGTCCTTAGCTTAAACAGTAGGATTTTAGGTTCTATACTCTCAAATGTTTGAAATACTAAAGATTATTGTTTCATAAGCTAACGTTGCGTAAGAAGCATTTAGTAGCAACTTGAGGGTGACACGGAACGTCGCGCAACTGTGACGCTGAACTAATAAGGGCAAATTCAGCCGTTTTCATATTTGCACAAATTACATTAAGCTTATTGCTTCTCCGACGTGGTAAGCTTTACACAGATTAGCGTTTTTATTCATTGAATATAATTATTACATATGGAATATCATTCGTGCAGTAAAATGTTGATTGAGAAAAAAGCACGATTGAAGTCATTAACTAGCTATTCATACAAGTATCACTAGTTCCTAACAAAATATCTCCCGGAAGGAAATAAATATTACGAGAGTTATGTAAACGACTTGGTACTTCATTATTTTTTAGTGCCGAAATTAAAATTTTATCTTTAAATTATACGGTTTCTTACGAAAAGTAATGATATAATCTATGCTTGAAAACTGTTAAAGTAGAATCATTAGGGTCATCATTTCGACAGCTTGGATTATCAAATACAACATAACAACAAAAGTGGCGGTTTAGTGGCGTTCCGACCGCGGCGTGTAAGCCGTCACACTGCGGAATATTAACGCGGCATATCTGTATATTATATTACCCGACTTTCCCTTTCTGACGTCTTTGTACCGGCGTTGATTGTCGTTTATGTAATTGCCTACGTTCTGTGCCATCACGGTTTCTGTCTCGAACCATCAGAAATTAGTTACTGTGCACGAAATATTTTCTTAATTACACGCTGAGATACAAAACAACGCCATGTTTCGCTGTAACGGATTTTAACATTGTCTGTAAACAAAGGAAATTGGAGCTGCCTTTATTATCTGAAAATATTTATTTACAGATTGGAACGTTTAATGTTGATTGTCTTTATTCGTAGCTATTATTGTTGGTGCGCATACAAATGTTTATTGGAACTTGTGTATGTACTCATGATCCCATGGTATTGAAGGGACATGCTCACTTAGAACTTTAAGATTATGTCTGTACCTCAGGACGTCAGAAGGTACATCGGAATTATTTCTAGAAAACAATTCCGAGAAGTTACAAGATCCAATTACTTATCGAACCTCTTAGTATAAACGATACTTACGTGTATCCTTATAATAATAAATGAATAAAAATGTACACAAGAACTATTGTTGGCTTTAATCCTCCTGAGAAGGGTAGCATCTTACCATTGATAGACCACTTTAAACTGAATTTCGTGCTAAAAGCCCTTAAATTTATAGTTTTTAGTATATTTATTTCCAAGCACAGTGTCATAAACTTTGTTTAGCTTTTTTTGGGTATTTTGACGCTTGCATACATTTTCTCAAACAAAGATAACTATCTTAGTTATACATGTCTATTTTACTTGTCACAAATACCGATCACGGCTGGTGTAACAATAACACACTTAAGTCCATTGTCTATGTGGACTTTCTCAAGTGAAGGAGGCGGTGCCGGGTGATCGGCGTAAAATTTTAATTTTCCATAGTTGTAACACTGTCACTTTCATAAGTAGAGGGAGTTGTAGCAGTGATGCTACGCCGAATTGCTCGAAATTCACGAGACTCGTAGCACTCCACCCGACTTGCTACATCCACACGACACGGGATGTTGCCCGTGGTCACTACACCCTATTTCGCCGCGTCTCAGTATAAAGTCACCTTTGCACGCATTCGTCGCAACGCCAATTTAATTCCGTGCAGAATATAAGCTCGCGGTTACCGTGACAAATGTCTGAATGGCACCGTCCGAATTCCACTAGTTTTTATTACTTTTTAAGGGGAAATAAAAATAAAATGTTTCGCCATTCGTTCCACGCTCAACATTACGTTGGTTTGAGCAAATTCTAATGTAATTATTAGAGCGTGTTTTTTAAAACCTAGATATTTTAACATACTGCCATTTATTCGTGTGTCAATGTGACCGAGCCGTGTATGCGGTTTTGATTGACCCACTCTGCCAAATCTGGCGTAATGTTCTAAAAAACTTAAATACTCTACATACCTGTCCAATTTATGTAGATACCTTAATAGCCGCGCAAATACAAGTAGCAAGCTGATGGGTGTACACAAATTGAGGAGCACATAGCAAAATCATTAGTGTAGCCAGGTATCGGAATCGGCGGCGCGTTCCCAATCAAAGCTGATTACGATTCCGGACGGTTAACACGTAAATCCAATGTGGATAAATATTTGCACGACAGGTTGTAAACCGTACGTGCTCGGGGCGGCTAATACACGGACACAGTTACTCGACCGTACACCCTATTATACTTATTGAAATTGCGATAAACACAAATGGTTATTTATTTTGATTTAAAAGATAGCTTTTGTTTTTTTTATTGACCTGTATGTAATGTACACTTGGAATATTGTTTAATGTATTTAATTAGTCACATAATTATTACGATTAAATTAATATGTGACAAAATAAATGATCTGCGGTAAGTTAGGTAGAATGATAACAAAAATTCGCGAAATCATAGTGAATAATATATATTAAGTAGTTATCAAGATAGAGGTGATTATTTAAAAGCTCTCAAAATAAAGGATTAATAGTTTTAATTGTGTACTACATATTTGTATCTTGAGTGTTAGTATATTTTTACAGCCTGAAGACCTCGCCTTAGAAATGTTTAATGTCCTATTAAATTTAAATAAGACTAAATAGAACACATTGTCCCTTATTTGAATGTTTATTATAGTGTTTGTGGTTTAGGTACGGCGAAATACTTTAAATGTTCCGTCGGCGGCAAGGAAAACCGCTCGTGCAATTATATGAATTTCAAACCTCATAGAGCCAGTGCGATATTTAAAGAATTTCATTACGGCAAACTCTTCCTAGACCGAAGAGAAAATGAATTCCATTTCAAACGCACTTAGTTTTTTTTAAACTAAAACCGCACTTTGCCTTGTATTGAAGATTTTCCGGAACGCTTCCATTTTTATTTTCCCACTTAGAAGTCTGCTTACAAACAAAATTTTCTTACTAAAAAATTATGCTGTTGTCTATTTTTCATACCTTTGCTTTCAATGGGATTATTTTTAATAGCAAGTACTATGCATGTTGAACAACGAGAAATGTAGCGTATTCAATACAAATTAAGTTCGAATTATTGATTGCACTAAATGCTTAATGCGATTTGATTAGTGCCTAAATTGATTACCAAAATTCTAATACCAGAATACTGAAATAATAATGTTTGGGGAAATAGAATTCGGTAATCTCTGGTTCTTCTATACCTAACTTCGCATTCTTTTATATTTTCGGTATTTTTTCACTCGAAACTCTACATGACAGATGGTGAGTACATCGCCGTCTCAGGCACTAATCTAACGTCTTTGAATTTCTTTGTACGCATATGCAGGTTTGTAACAATGTTTTCATTCACCGCTAAGCTCATGTTTACATTACTGCAATTAAGTTTTTGAACTGGGGGCCTACTATCATTGTGATAGTGACGACTTACTAACTTCTTAGCTTTGACGTTTCACTTGGTACAAAACAAAATGCAACGTCAAGCTAAAAAGTTCTTACGCTCTGCTTAAACCGATGCTGGTAAGCCCCCTGATTGGTTCTGGCACGTGAGATTGGAAATTGAAATGTTCATAATTAGAACATATATGACTGCCTTGCTCTGAATAGCCAGGCTAATTAAAATTCTTAGCAATATTATGTACATATCGAGTTCAATATAAACACAAACTTACACTACGTAATTAATTTGTGTTACCTATTCTTACCTAAGGGTAAAATTATAATATTGCGGCACAGATCATAATGCGTGGAATGCGGCAGTGTTGGATAAATTCGTGACTGTCGGTTAGACTTAAAGATTAACACGCAGTGCAAAGGCTGTAGAGCTATCAGTATGATATTTTGTCCCACAAAAAATTTAAGAATTTGTGGTGTAGAAAAAATATAGCCTTCTATAATAGAAAAAATTGGTCAATAGAAGTTCTATTAAACCAATTTTGACCCAAAAAATCTATGAAGCTTGTGACTTATCAAAATATAATGTGATCAAAGTAAATAAAATAAGAATATGTCATAGTGTTAGAACCGTTATCAAAAAGTTGTAGCACTTACATTGAGATTTTTTTTCTTTTGTCGCGTCACTCATATGTTTATTAAAAGTTAGTTTCATATTACACACAATATAAATTTTATTAATTGTAGTGGTAATTTATATACCTTACAAATAACTTACAACCGTGTTAGGGCATAGCAATGTGAAACGTTCGACGTTACAATTGAAGCCTACGTACTTGGATTTATAGACACGGAACATATAGTTATACAGAATCGAGGTCATTAATCGTGCCATAGATATATGTGATTAAAATAAAGTCAGTTTCCATCATTAAAACGCAGATAAAAACCAAATCCCAGCACTCAAACCGCAAATTACAACACACCGCGAAATCCGTTCGGAGGCTGTTTCATTATAGACCGCAAACAATGTAATGCAACAAAATTATTCGTGATTTAACTTGCTGCAACTGAGTACCTACTCAATACCGTGATTACTATATTTTGCTGCTAATGCTTATTTCCTTTCACGTTCACTTGCGCTTTTAAAAATGAAGTTTATTTCGCAAGTAAAAATGCAGGTAAACACAGTCATTAAAAACATGATATTTATAAATACAAATGTATACAAACACATATGTAGAAATTATTGGAAAACAAATTTGATAAAGAATCGCAGTATTATTTTTCAACGTCAGAGTAAATCGATTTTGAATAGGTGCCAAAAGAAATTCAGACAACAGTAGAATAAAAATTGCTTAGGGCAGTTTCACTGAGAATTAGTTACGTTTTCTCAAACACAATATGAAGGTACTTATTTATAAACAGCATAGAATAAAATAATCTAAGCGACAATTTCCGCGGAATGCGGTAGCTAACCGGAGCGGTCTTACTAATGACGACACGGATGATTAAATATCTCGAGATCTCACGATAATCTGATCCTGGTCTAACTGGTGGCAAAGCAGATTCTGTTATACTGCATCTAGTATACAAGAATTTATCGCCTTGGCTATTCTAGAACTATTTCATGATTTGTTAGATCAAGCTTATTGGTTATTATTAAAGAGTAGAAGACATTGTATATCAGTTCAACCTTACCCCATTTTATTTGGAGTCGGTGGAATGTTATTCTCTCTCAATTACTCTCTATCAACAGTCACAACTGTATCCTATGGAACTACTTTTAGACCAGCGTTTCTTTTAGACGATGTTTTGTAATAAGGGTGTTGTAAGCGTATATAGGCTGCAATGACTTGCTATCAGACGGGCTGTGCGCATATTTACCACATGAAATTTAAAAAAAGTCTTCTTTGTGCTTTGCTATAGTAGGTATGATTAATCGACAAATTAAAGGTAACTTTGGTCAGCAATCAATTAAAATAACTTTAATGTTAAGCAACGACTCAAATGTCATCAACAAAGTTCAACCGACGATTTCATAATATTTAAGGTTAAATTCCACGCTGTCTAGATACGGTCTCGGAGCAATGACATCTTTAGCTAACTGCCGTTTATAAGTTAACGATGACACTGCTTAAAATAATATTGTTTTATTTCAGTAAATTCTGGCCGCTCCAGTATATTTGGAATATTTTATAAATAGAACTGAATTCGCAATACATTTGGTTTAAGCTTTTGATGTTCTGAATGTATCGAATATAATATCGACCTATTACTTATCCACCAATAAAATTCTTCCGATGATTTTATAATTACGCGAAGCTATCACATAGTAAAAAAATATCAGATAAGTTCCTTGTTAGAATGTTTAATTTAAACTATACGTACTTATTTTAAAGTATCAAGTAGGCACCTATTGAAGACAATAACAAGATGTTTGTCTTCATGATAATAACCATAATATGTAATTGAACGAGCTGATCGACCTTGACAATTGTTCTATCGACAAATAGTCGTAACAAACGTACACAAAACAATAGACTCAAACGACCAAAGGTACTTGAAGGTTCCACATACACATATAATATCATACATTAACTCGCGAGATACTGACCTTGTTACACGATAATACTTGGTATTGGTATTTAACACCGTCTAATAGCTCGTTACGACTGAGCCGAATGGATTTCCGCTATTGTAAGATAATATTTTTTGGTTCATTACTCGCAGCACGTAAAGGGACTTAAGCTGAAATCATTGGCAGATGCTGAAGTTCCAAGTCGAGTTAAGGGTATTTGTAAAGTCCTGCAAATGAAACTTTGCAAAAATTTAACTTTCGAAAGTATAGAATCAAAGGCAGGAGCGGTCGGCACCGGCGTTCATTTGAATTACGCCTCGCTCCGCCTTTTGTAGTCGACTTCATTTAGCGAACTTTGAAGAGGACTTTTTTATTTTGCCCTACCAAAGAACTTAAGAGGTGCATTGTTGAATCCGTAACAAATTGCACGCCGTGATTATGTTAAGAACTTCGTCGTCGAGGAAGGTGGAGCTCAGATTGGAATTTAGCAGTTATCTCCCTTCCTGCCGATACCAATTAATTTAAAACTACTGAGGAAATTGAATTGCCTTCACGATATCTTTTATATCTCTTTACTAGCTGTGCCCCGCGGTTTCACCCGCGTAGATTTAGTTTCATCCTTATTGTCGCGGAACCCTAATATTTCGTCTGTCTGTCTGTGTGTTCCGGGTAATCTCTGAAACGGCTGGACGGATTTTAACGGGACTTTCACTGGTAGGTAGCTGATGTTTCAAGGAGTAACTTAGGCTACTTTTATTTATTAAAAATATTAGGGTTCCGCGACAATAAGGAAGAAACTAAATCTACGCGGGTGAAACCGCTGGGCACAGCTAGTTTTCTGTATGTTTAAAAGCAGAATAGAAGTGTCTGAAATATAGAATACATACAGTTAGTAACAACACCAAGAAGATGAAGTCGCGAGTAAATGCTATTTTAAATAAAAAGTTTACAAACTTATGCCTGATGCAGTAAAAAGAAAAGCGATGTGTCACAATATAAAAGTTTCAGCTTGGTAGCTTAACATGAGATGCACGAAAACGCTACAGTTGTTTTTTTTAGGATAAAGTTTGTTTGCAGCCTTGTAAACAGGGCCAGGCGTCTACGTACGGGCAACAAGTGCGCTCAGCAAACACTACAGTGAGCTCGCTCCACCGAGTTTGTTTGCAAAAATACAAAACATGTTATAAAAAAATACAATACATAACATTGCTCAGAGTACGTCTCGTTAATTACTTATATTATTCACTCAGATGTAAACATATTTCATCAGTGTCGTAATTAAATTCGTAAACCAATTATTGCGAAACGCTGGGTACTGAAGAATGGTTGCCTACGCCAATTTAATGTTACTTATTTTACCTATTAGGAATCTAATTACATAGGTTTATTACATTACTTACGTAGTAATTGTGATATAAGTATTTAATATCTATGCTTGCATAGGCTGAATTTGACAAAATTCTATTTAATGTTAATCTATTCATATCTATTTAAAGATAGCTGACATATCACTAACATGACACGCATTTGTTGCAAAGTAAAGTTAACATAATTATTGGAAGCCTAGTGATTTGGGTATCTACTCTTCTGCTACGCGTGAGGCAAGTTCGAATCTCTGGGTTACTACAGTATTAACATTTCCAGAAACTTAAATACTATAGCATGTAATGTATTAGAAGAGTTTAAAAATGCTTGTTTGATGCCTGAAGCTGCAATAAACTAACCATCTTTCACTTTGGCTCCTAATCATTTTCGATGAAAAATAGGTGATATAAAGTGTAAGGACATACATGAAGTAACAATTTACTATTACAGGATAGCAGCGTGAAACACTAGTTAAATTTATTTAAAATCCGTCTTGCTCGAAAAGAAAATTATAAACAATAAGCGAAATCATATCTCACCAGAATATCGGATCCACTATTATGAATAGGGGAAACTAGTTCATGTTTGGTGTAAAAAGTAAAGTACGTGAGCATCTGAGCATAGGACATTAGGGTGGAGTGGGTAAAGAATCGGTCGCGTCACGAAGTCTACCCGAGGCAATTTGGTACCAAATGTCAGCCGCTACGTGCCTCACAAATAAAGAGGATGGGATACACTCGCCCCCATTACACAGCGACACTTACTTCACAATATGACGGCAATCATGTCTTTAACAAAATCGGATAAAGCTAAAGGACACACATGAAAATCTCACCCTGCTTACAAGCGAAGGCTCGGGTCGGGTGAAAGTTTGAATGTTTTGGAAGTTTTTGCGGTCGATCATCGCTTTATATTTATTACGAAGGAGAAACTTGTCGAATCGGATAATTTGATAGTTTTACTTAAGCCTTAAGCCTAATGTACACGATGAAAACATAAGGATAAACGATAGTGAAGAATATACTTAGGAAGTCATTAGTAATATTGTTTTGATTGAAATACGAGCTTTTCTCTAAGTAAGTTATATAAATATACCTGACACGGTTATTAATTTGATTGAGTTGCAAAGGTACTTATTTTCTTAACAAAAATAAAGCCGTCAACCCTATAGTTATTAAATTTTTGTGAGTGCGAATCTATTTATCACCCGCTTGTGTACGCATTCCCCCCTTAAGATTTACGTTCCGGACGCGTGCAATAAGCGACGGCACACCAACACGACACAGCCTGCTCGGTATTTTAAAAAGGTACGTCTGAATCCCGTAAAAAAATTGCTCTCCACCCACCCGGCGCGAAGCCATATATCTCAGTCATCGCATTGTATTGAACGGGACTTAAAGATTGGGACAGATAACTTATTTAAGCCAGCAGTGTTCATCCTCGCCCGTTGAATGTAAATATGAGTGACATCTGTTCACTGAAATCATTAGAGAGGGTAACACGAAGATTAAATGGCTCTTGGATTGCGTTTATTCTCATACTTTGTTCGCGACGCCGCGCCGACTGTAATTCCCTGGCTGAACAATGTTTTGAATGATAAATTACTTAATAGCTCGAGACATAACATAACGCGGAACGTCGGAATGTCAAGATGTGTGAACAGACATTTACTTTAAGCGTCGCGATTACATTTGCTTAAATACACGCTAATATTATTTTATCATAAATACATACATAGGTACCTGCGCCTACTACTTATTAAAACAAGATAAAAGCTTTTGAAATGTATGAACTTATAAAAAAGGTCTGACCGAATTTGACAAGACAAGGCTAATTTTTGTTTTTAAATATAACCTACACGGACACATTTTGTACAAGGTAGTACACACTATGTGTGTTTTCTTCACACATTTGGTAAATGTAGAGATATCCAAGAATGGATATAGGGTACCTCTACCTACTTTCTATAAACAATCTGTGAAATAAATAATTGCATATAAGACGCTCATTAAATTCAGTTCCAAGTTAAAAACTTTTTGCATCCTTGTAAGTATGATTAAATTATACGTAGCTCCAATGTATTGTTTATGTTTCACCAATTATCTGCTCTGTATTCTTTTACTCGTTATAAAATAAGACTCTTGAAAACTCAGTAACTCAACATCATCAATACTTAATGTGTGAGTTCCAAAGTACACACACATAGCATATTAATATGAGATGAAAAGTTTGCACGAATGATTATCAAAACAAGCATGATTTTAGCGAATGTTTTTTTATACGAACGAAGTAGGAAGTCAGAATATACTATAAACCTTCAAGAGTCGTTACACAATATATGGAACGTAAAATGTTTGAGAGCATAGCTATAAAACACATTAGCACGTATTCGACCGCACGCGCTTCGGGACCCACAGATATTGGGGGAACGACCGAATGCAATTGGCTTTTTGTAATGGGCCTATAACCCAGGGATTAGGGCAGGATAGCCGTGTTGCTTTGGACATTAAAGAACGAATGAGAGCTGAAAGATTGACAAAATAGAGATAAACAATGCATGTGATCGAAATAAGAGAGATTACGTACTTGATGTTCGACGACGTTGCATTTTAATTAGGTGAAAAAGTCTAGAGCGAAAACGGATATTAGTATGGCCATTATCCTACTCAAAGATAATACTCTTATCATAAATCGGTTTACGCCATCTAGGACGTTGCTTACAGCAGCTTGAAAGCATGCGATCAAGGGCACTTGCGACACCAATCTTATAATAGTGGAATCGCTGAGCCAAGATAATGAAGACGAAATGTACTATAGTCCGATACATGTAATGTAAAGTGTAAGCATGTCGTAGCAACTTAGTTATCGACAGTGTTTTCGTATTCGTTATATCAAGGTATAAACGGATAGCACAGCCGTCGTCTATGCGACGATATTGAGTTGAAGTCCTATCGAACTACGATTTCGGATCTCATGAATTTACGACATTACAACATAGAGGATTTCATTTTTGTGAATAGGGCACAGGTAGTACTGCGGGCCTATCATCATCGGTTTAAGGAGCGCGTGTTAGCTACTAAGCTTTGACATTTCATTTTTGCCGTAATATTTAACGTCAAAGCTAAGAAGTTCTTAATACGTTTTGTTTAAACGATGCTGGTACGCCCACTGTTCACTTTCAACATTGTTCATGTGCAGGCATCTCAACATGCTTCTTTGAAGGCACATCATTGTTTACAATATTACAACTATGTGCAATAGTTTACACTTCGATAGTTTTCTACGTGAATAGTAAATAACGATACTTACAATTTCCCTTTCACATTTCGCAAGACTGTGATTTCTCGTGTTTTCTAAAACGAAACGAGCATCGAAAAGCTGCTGGCAAATTAATATTTTTAATGTGCTTATTTACAATGTATTTGTTAAGTTTTTTACTATATATAAATGATTCGATAAAATAGATAAGATGTAAAATTTAAACAATGAAATGTATAAGTAATGCCAATACCGATGTTGCCTGTGAGACCTTCTATATAGCCAATACAACAAGTTTTTGATTTAAGGTATTCAAACTTGGAGGAGTTTTGTGAAAATAATATATTCATAAGACCAATCCAATCTTGCACCTGGTATTTTATTTTGAAGCATCGAATCCGGTCATTGTACCCGTTGCTTACCCGTAGATTTATAGCAGTTTACATGGAATAAGCACTTTGTATTCATACAGAGCAGCGCTTCACTCACGTATGCAGCCTTACGAGTGATTTTATGGATGTTAAACGCTATCAGTGAAGACGTAGCTTTAGGAAAAATGTTGAGGAATGTTGGCACCGCAGCCGCAGCCGCACCTCACGGCGCGGGGCCGCTCGCAGCATCCTTGAAATACCGCATTCCAGCACCAAAGTTTATTTACGGTCTAAGTTCTCATTTTCTATGGCTATTGCATACACCGCCTTATCAATCAACATCACAAATGACTGTTTCGCAACGGCACAGTTTGTTAGGAAACTTGAGCATTCGCCACCTGTACCTTGCATAACAATGCTCATGTTGATTGATCATGTCTGATTAGTTCTGGTAATACGTGTTACTTTTTTGTGAGTTAAACTTGAGTATTGTTGTAATTGAATGACGCAGGTTGGTTAGACTGTTAATTGATGATCACATATTGACTGTGTTTCGTTTGTTTCAGAACATACTGGACAAATTCAATCCTGGCGCTCGGCAGATGATAACGGCTGGCAAAGCCTATTTAAAGGCTTTACACGGTACGTAAAGGTTACAAGTATTAAAAAATATATCCGAATAAAATACGTATTTTGTAATAAAATGTGTATTTACATATCTGCTAAAATTACCACTTTTTATGATAAACAAGTAAATTGGAAGCATTTTGAACGATGCTTTGCATGAATTTTTTTTAACATGGGGTTTTCTGTAATCTTTTAGAATAGTAAGAGCGTAATTTGTGACAGAGATTTAACTTAGACAGCATTACAAACAAACTTGGTCTGAAAGTGAAAACTGTAGCGGCATTCATAAATCTGAGTGATGTGTATTCAGTGAAACGGAGACAATTAATTTGATGTAGTGTAAGCCAAATGTGCGCATCTATATGCAAAACCTCAGTGTTCCGCGCTCGCTTGGCTTCGGAACTAGGGCGTAGTTTGTGCCAAATTGTCTCTGTTGGCTTATCTGGAGTATTATAGCCGCCGCTCTTGCTGCTATAAACTTGGGCATTGTACGCGATGTATGGCACTTCAAGCCTGCCCCTTACTCGCTTAATTTACTCTTTTATTTCCCTCTGTATATCTTCAGACAGAACGCTCTTGTCAGATAAAGGCTATAAGCAATCATTTTAAAAGTCGAACGATAGTTCACAGCGGCTAACTATTTTACATCGACTTTAAAAAGAATGAGAAGCTCCTCCGTTCTCAATTTGACGGTATATTGTTTTACCTCGTTAGCCTAGGAGTCGCAAACGCTTCTGGGGAACACGACAACAGTATTATTAGGTTTTTCTATCTGTCATTTCCCAGTAACAGCCCGCAGTCTGGATATGTGTCGATTAATCGGCAATAGGCCCCTCTATTAATTGGGACTTAAACATGACTAGAACGATGTGGGTGTACTATAAATACACCTCTGCCTTGCCCTATAGGGAATATAGGCGTGTGCATATGTATATATTGAATAAAGAAAGTTTAATTAACTTCAACGTCTTCGGTAATCTCAGATGACACTTTATAGATAACAAGTACGAGGATATTTCAAAGCTTGTCTTGAATAATATATGGTATGAGATAATTCGAAAAATTCCAGCAATTTCACTGTAATTGATGTACAGGAACGGTGTGTCAGGAATGTCGACTTGTTTACCTACATAACGTGGCTCTGAATTAACGACCACAGATAAATGCTGTTTTACCATTCGATGTTTACGTATATCTTTGGAATAGCCGCGTTTATTTAAAGCTTTGAATTGTCCCGCTAATACATTACCTATATATTTCTATTGGGAAACCATTAAATTGACTCTGCTGCATTGAAGTTTCATTTTAACCCATAATAAGATCCCAGTTTGGTCTGTTACTATCGACGTTGAGTATCTTTGGTAACAGTATACTGCAACACCCGACGTGCTGGTGCATCACCCTTCACTCATGCAACCCCGTAATCGAAGCCAGGATCTTGCGTTCCGAAGTAGCGTTTGCGACCTCTAAGCCGAAGAGGCATATCGTACATAGTATTAATGTAATTATTTACTTTGCTCATCTCACATGGTAACCTATCACATACAACCTCGACAGATCTTTATCTCGAGTGACAAACTTTCACCTGTGAAGTAATGCCAAATTGCCGGCATGCAGATACAGTAATTTACTGTATTGCAATGAGGCCATATTTAATGTAATGACAGGAACGTGTCGTGTAGAAAATACATTACGGAGAAGTCATACTATAGGGTCATGTGAAGTGAAATCTAGATACCGACTGACACTTTAAGCTCTTGGAAAGTTGAGAAATTGTCTTTTTCACGAATTTTCTAAAGGGGCATATATAAAAATGTCACCATGAAGACAAGTGAACATAATATTTTTGGAAATCCGATCTTCTCAGCCAGGTTCATCATATGCTCTGCTATCTGAGCTTGACTGCTCAAACCCCAAGACCACCACGGCTCTCTGATTGAAAGATTGCTGACTCATTTACCAAATACAATTTTTTTGTAAAATGTATTTCATGTATTTTGTTATTAATACACTTGGACTCCGGCTCAGAGCAAACCCGCATACTATTTAAGCAGGAATCGAATAGGAACCCTGACGTACCAGACAATACCCTCACAAACAACAATCTTTGGAGTCATACAATTCCTAAATAACCTTAATATGCTAAAGGATTGATAACCGTCGTATGCGCAGGTGCGGCGGCGGCATCTCGACTCTACGTCGACGCAGTGGGAAAATTAGGAAGGCAAGCCCAGCAAGGCACGTGGGGAGGATGTGCCGACATTGGTAAGTAGACCTTACTTATCTTTTTACTCATCACGCAAAAATCCTCACTAAGCTAAATTATACATAGATAATGAAAGCAATCCGACGGATAGTTGTTGATTTTCTTCTCTATCGTATCATAGAAAAAATATAGTCGTCTGAAAGTTTATTCACTTCGGAACCTGGTAAGACACTAAAGAACATCAAAAAAATATCACTATTACAACTTATATAGTTGTAAAGTATTGGTGTTCCTGAGTTATATAAATTAACTTTTAAAAAATTTGTACTAGAACTAGGCTAAGATTTTAATCGACTTCTGAAGATGGTTGTTTTGTTAATATCGTAAGCCACCAAAATAAACGTACGCTTGTAAACCTTTCTTTCCAACTCCACAATTTCTACTAATAACGTTTTATGTTTCATGCTTGTTAGCTTAATTAACTTTCTATTTCCTATGCGTACCTACACGTATAGTGGAGAAATTGATAATTATTTTATAGACAATATGTAAAAAAAATCCGCTATCTTTACACCAAATTAATCAAACGGTACCCGTTTCAATTCAACTCGACAGATATAACTCAGCTGGTAAAATATGATAACTCTTTAGTTTCAAGATCTTTAATGCTGGAAGTGGTAAAATACCTTTAATATTAACTCAAAACTCAAAAATATCTTTATTCGATAAGACTTTATACAAATAATTTAAATAAATAATGGTGTAGTTATATGTATACTAATATATAAAGCTGAAGAGTTGGTTTGTCTAACTTGAACACGTAAATCTCAGGAACAGGTCCAATTTGATATTGAAAAATATTTCAGTGTTAGATAGCCCATTTATCGAGGAAGGCCATATATATATCCTCACGCTTACACCAAAGGTAAAATTTAGCGTTAGCCCAAAGTAAATAGTATTACACGCGGGTAGAAGCTATAATAAATATGAATGTTAGCGCTGTGATCTACTAATGTTTATAAACCATCTTCCTTATTTATTTCATTAATCAAACACAAAAAAGATATAATATTCCTAAGTGTAACGTTTGGTTTCAGGAACAGCTCTTATGAAGGTCGTAGAAGTCTACAGGGAAATACAAGACCAACAGATGAATATCGTAAGTGCTTGTGGAGCAAATCTTTCGCTTTGTTTATCTCCCAATAATATTACCAATAAATAAGTCGATCAAACGATAACGTTGTATAGATATTTCTGTCCCAGTTGTCCTCAACTTTTGTCGACTAACCCTTCGGAATAATCCACAAGTTATTTGTTTGTTTCAGCTAAAGGCGTTCTATGTAGACCTGCTGGTCCCCTTGGAAACTAATCTGGAGAAGGACACGAAAGTAGTACAGGTCAGTCAATAAGATATTTCCTTTTCATAATCTTTTATGTGAATGGACCCTTGTTCGGAGGATTGTTTACAGGATAAAAGGAAATATAGTTTCGAGTTCAAATAAGCTTAGTATCGCTTCCCGGTGAGATAAGAATTTCTATTAAAAAACTTTCTGCAGATGTGAACGACCGCTACCTTCTCGTATGTTGTGTCATAACAAGGACCTATGTGTCGAGAGACAAACACATAAAAGTTTTTGTTCCTTACGCGAATTGTACACATAGTATACACTGAACGAAATATTCGAGGAATGTTTTGTTAGCGATCGTGGGCTTTATGTTCTCGTAATTCCTGGAGAATTTATGGAAATGTGACAATGTTAACGAAACGCTATTTCATAAATTCATGTTTTATAGACAGCCTATAAAATGAAGCATAGAAGTAATTGAAAATTATTTTACTGGCGATACAAGTGCCACTTATTTTCAACAATACACCTATAATTTTATATCTAGTCGAAAATAAATTTTTTACTAATGTACGAAATGTTTCTAGAAAATAATCTTTCTATATATAAAGTATGATAATATCACTAGGAATGGTCTAAGACGGCGGATATTTTATGAGATGATAGCTCAAAGGGAATGTTATTACAGTCGGAACAAAAGAGATTCCTCCAACAACACAAACTGCGCTCGGAGAGCTACAGCAAGGCGGCCGCTACGATCAAGAAACAACGCAAAAAGAAGACTAATGTCACCAAAGTTGGATCTGCGATGGATAAGGAAATGAAGGTATCTTGCAATTATGTTTTTCAAGACTCAGACTTTTTTTCTATTTAGGTCAACACGATTTGCAACCCCTATTTACATTCATAAAACATAATTTTATTTTCCCATTTCCACATAAACGACGAACATTAAATGCTGAATGTTTCCGTAAGAAAGCTATAAAGATTCAATACTTGTATGAGGCATGGCAATGTGTCTCAACGAAGAAAACCAACGATTTGTATGACAGAAACTTGCGCAGATATTCCTAAGCCATTATTTAAAGGTGTATTTTCTGCATTCCGCACACTATTACGTGTTTATGAAATTATGTCACGAGCGCTCAAGGCCTATAGTGATCCAACCGGTTTCTGTAATCTGATTTATGGCTTAAGGGTTTATAAACACTTCTATGTTTGCAATAAACCACTGACATACATGATTAATTACAGAACATGCAAATACTGGAAGAAGAGAAGACCAAACTGGATGCGTTTTGCGAACAAAGTTTGAAGAATGTAAGTATGATTCGTACATTTTACAATATGAAATTAAGCTTTATGCCCCGAGTCCTGTGTTTCGTATGGTAAAGGCACCTTTATCGTGTCCTATCTCATCTGAATGACGTCAAGTTTATCTATATACATATATATACATACATACAGATAAATAACTCTGTTTCTAATTCCAAATAAACAGCTTTTTACAAAATGCATACAAAAAAAAAATTCTGTATGTCCCGGGTAATCTCTGGAAGCCCTTTCACTGACAGGTGGTGTTACAATGAGTAACTTAGGCAAACATTTTTTAAATAGAGTTACACGAAATAAAGTCTACCCGGCTGAAACTGCGGAGATATAGGAGATAGATTGTGCATAGTCATAGTTACTTATTAACTAAGTAGTTGAGTTATATTTTGTGCCTCGCACTTATGTATGCCAACGATGTCTAAGCTATGCCTGCGTAAACTGACACACATGCCATAGTTTACCTTAGTGTAACTAAATTGAAGTCGACCTTCACGTGCTACTTTTCGAAGCTGTAGTTAACACGAACAAGTTAATTTACACTGCACTCTCTACTTTGTAACTTTTTCTTTAATGAGGAATTATTCGTCTTGTTTTTATTATTATCATCAACATTCTAAGCCTAATGACATTTTACACCCACATCATTGAGTTAATAAGTTCACGAAATTAGAACTTCTTAATCTTGTTCAAACTTTTTGTTATGGTATTAGTTTTAATGGTTTGTGTATTTTTCTCCAGTCCGGAGAAAGTTTGATTTCTCCACAGCTTTCGCTGTTTTGTGAATTGTCTCTTAATATTATTTGTAAAATCCTAGTCCTAATCACATTCCGTCACGCCAAGTCTCTCCTGTATATCCAATCTCCTCTTTCACTAGGTAGATAGAGCGAAAGTAATAGAGCTTCTAGACTGAAATACAGAGTACTATCATTCATGCCCTCTTTTTGTTCTCTTTTTCGTCCTACAGTACATAGATCGAATGAGTGGCAAAAGTCATCATGCCTAACAGGGGGCCCCTATCATAGTTAAGACAGTGACGTCTTACTAACTCAGCTTTGACTTTGAATTTTTGTATGTCAAAATGAAACGTCAAAGCTAAGAAGTTCTCAATACGCTGTACAAACCGATGATGGTAGGCTCCCAGTTATAAGTTGTTTTTCCACAGGCAATGACCCAGGAACGTCGCCGCTACGGGTTTGTCTTGGAAAGACAGTGCTCGCTAGCCAAACATTGGTTGGCTTACCACAGCGCCGGCGCAGCGTCTTACAACACAGGACTTGACGAGTGGCTGGAGGTATCCAGGACTAGGGAGTACCTTCCTCCCAATGTGGAAGCCATGTTCGTTAGTAGGATGAGGGTAAGAACTTCTTCTAATCTAATTTAGACACATTTTTATACCCCTATATTATGTAGAAGTCCCCCGGGCTGCTACTGGGAAATTCCAATCAGAAAAACCCTATAACACTTTGTCCGACCCGGGGATCAAACCTGCACATCATGTACCGCAGTAGCGCTTTGTTACCACTGGACCAAGACAGCAGTACCTAATTATCAAAATTATGCTTAGGGATATTAAAATATTTCAATTCTTGTATAGGTACAGTCACCGATACGCTTCCTCTTAATCGATGAAATCTTTCGACATTCACAAAAATTGCGAGCTTATAATAGCCACTTTCGTGATTTTATTTGGCACATAAAAATAAAGGGAATCGACATAACATTTGAAGTGTTCCACCATTTCGCATGAAATCACAGCTCTAAACAACACAAAGTGGCGTGTATCCAGCCGTGTTACGCCATAAAATTTGTCGTCACTAACGTTACATTATTTTATGAGCTCATTTATGGCGTATGGCGTTGCCGTTGTGTATTGGTCATTTGACTTTGTATTACACCAAGTGACCGCCCACGAAACGACACTTGCCAAGTGAGAAATCATTCAACTAATCAGAAAATTTCCCCAATTTAGCAATACATTAAGTAATTAACGAAATTTTCCAGTGAAATAACAAGAATTAATGGAAGCCGTAAGCTGTTTCGAAGACCTTTTCCGTACTTAAAAAAATCCACAATCGACGTTAATGGAGCTCATAAAAAAATATGCTGATTAAATTTTACCTCTTTGTCAAAGGAAAAGATTAAGCAATAATGAACAACTAGAAATAGAAATAGAAATAGAAATAATATTTATTCACATGAAATATGGTACAATATAGGTGTTAAAAAGGTCACAAGAATCACATATTTCACCCAATTGTAGGGCATGTAAATATTAACTTAGTTGTCTACTTAGCTACTGCTACTTAGCTACTGCAGTTACATTTTAACCACATATTAATATTAAACATACTAGAATATTTTTTTTTATAATTATATAAGTATGAGCAATCATAATATTATATACATTTTTCTTTATTATTAATAACTGACTTCTCTATTGCAATTGTTATTAATTTGTCTTTGACTATGAAGTCAAATACCCAATTTAGTGAGGGGGCTGATAATTCAAAGACGCTGCCTGTCAAACTAGAGGGCATGGATAAGCTGCTTAAGGTTGTCTGTCTAGTAGTATATACAAACTTTACGCAACTCGGTACATTTCTATGAGACTGCTACAAGATATTTTCATTACTTTCTGGCACAGATTTCATTATCTAACTATTAAAATGCAGCAAGTGTCGTTCTGGGCTGATGAAGACGTATACGCCAGTCCTCGAGCCGGTGATGACGACGACAGAGCCTCAGTGGGCTCAGCCCTACGCAAGACGCGGTCAGTGGATGCTTCGTGCCTCGACGTGAGGTCCATCGCCGAGTTGGGCTCGCCAGCCCAAGGCATGTCCAGAGCCAAGTCAGACTTCAATATACACGCATCCGAACAAGGTAAACTAACCTAGAAATTCTTTCATATATGTATAGCTAGTCTAAGCTTTTGAACCTAAAGCCTGCAAACGCAATAGATGCATAGAGGATCGCGCCTTGTTCTGCAAGTGTCCTCTTACTCACCCCGGGAACACTGAAACATTTTACTATCTGACTACTTACTTCTTAACTTTATTTTCAAGAGACGGAGTGGTACCTTATCTTTATGCATGTAGTTTTTGGTCTTAAGTCCATCGCCTTGTTCCAGAATCAGACACCCGCCCTTCAACCCGTCCATCATCGCTAGCTCCACCAGCCAGCACGTCACGTGACCCTCCACTTGCTCGAGCTTTATACGCCTATGCAGCAGCGGGAGACAACCAACTCAGTTTCCAACAAGGAGATGTGCTTGCGTTACTTGGGGAGAGGACAAAGGGTTGGCAATACGGGGAGAACTTGCGTACTCACCACGCTGGATGGTTCCCGCTTGCTTACACTGAGCCAATAATCAACGATGAAAATGGGTGAGTTACGGCAACTGATCATGTTTCTGTCTTACTCTTTGTCATTGAATAACAGTGCTAGATTATCTAACATAGCAAATTAATAACACTAGGTATACAGCTAGAATATTATTGAGAGTAAGAAGGTTTATACCTAGATGTCGAGTGCTATCTGTGTCAAATACCTAAACCTTGATGTCACTTTAAGGTACTTTTCCAATGGCCAGCTTACTACAAAGCAAGTATTTAACTCGCCGTAAGTTATATCATCGTTTCGGTCCATACGACGTAAATACGTTATTAGTTGAGGGCGTAAATAACCGGCCTGAAAGACGATGAATTACAATTAATCTATATCAATCGCTATTGAAAGATCTAATCCACTATAATTATCCGCTCCAATACACCACACAACCAATTTGAATTGCTGATATCTATGATTAATACAAATTCGTAGCTCATTTCAACCTAAATTGGTTTATTTGGAAATAGAATTTAGGCGCGTCTCAGAAATACATTAGCCTCAAATACATTTGTGGACATAGAACCTGATTGGATATTTAAAATCAGGGTTAAAAAAAATTAAGTAGTACATATCCGTTGCATTTTTTAGGCACGCGGACCAATTCCGTCGAATACTTATGGTTAGCATGCTCACCTGTAGTTTATAACCTTATAGGGGTATTTGGCATTAAATCCAAGCAAATTTAATCTTAACCAAACCAGAATCGGAACTTTTGAAGTACGTTACTCTTCGAACAAGTCTGCCGCCACGGCTCAGTTTTCCACACATTACTTGGCTATCTTCACTGTCCGTTTTCATCTCACTCACGTAACATTTGTCGTTCACCAACAGTGGAACATCACCAGCACGCTGGAGTATAGCACAGACCCCCAGTGAGACTCCACCACCAGCGCCAATAGCGCATGCGCAGACTACACCAGGCGTTGCTCCTACGCACACCCACTCGCACCCACCGCGCATGTTCGGTGATACGGTCACTGCTCACCATGTTAATAAGGTTGGTTAAATGCTTTTGTTTGAGAAAGGAAGGCTTGGAAGTTTAATTCATATAAAATGGCGAATAACGCTTGGGTTTAAAATTGGTATTATATTCAATTAACTCATATGCCGTCAGCAATGTAGGTTTGGTATCTGTTACTGGTGGAATCCAATTTATTTCAACTTTACAACACAATTTTTGCTATTTAGGGTATGACTCAAATAGCAAAAATTTACCGCAGTAGTATGTAAATAAGGGCATATCTAGAATAATCATTTGCCGTTATGCGATTAACCAAAAGACTAACCTACATTCTAAACGCTAACAGGGCCGCCTCGGAAGTGGTTCGCCAGGTCTGCCTCCGACCTTACCAGCGCCTTCACCAAGCGCACTGAGCTCATCAGCTAGTGCTAACTTCCATGCTTCCACCCCCGCGGCCGCTCCTGTTGGAGCCATAAAGAGCTCCACATCGGCAGCAAGTTTCACCACACATGCTGTTATTGAAACTAGGAGCTTTGGACCGCAAACTCTGCCATTACGCTCACAGGTGACTTTATAAGCTTTGCGCTTGAATTTAATCAATTTAAAAGGAAATTTAAGTAATGGAACCTTTTTACAGTTTATAATTTGTACTTATTATGCTTTCGTGTTTAGGTGACCCAGAACAAAGCAGGACCAGCTAAAACTGTAGTGTCAGCAGTTGGTGCGGTCGGTAATGTTTCGTTACATAGCTCAAATGACTCGGGCTTCTCTAATGAGCCACCACCGCAACCAGATGTGGACTACAGCGATGAAGAAGCTCAAAGGCTACGTGTACCTATCAGGTACTTCATTTGATTTTTTCCAGCATAACTGATGTTTTATAAACTACTTGGGCTTTATTTTTTTGTTGCTCTTGTAGTCACGCTAGTTCTATTTATTTTCTTTTCATTTGTTTTGTAGTAAAACTGCACACCATACCAACGAACAAAAAGCATATATGCTCAAAACTCAAAGCTTGAAACGTGGCCCTAGGCCCAATAACACTGCTAATGGATACTTGACTGATGATCAACAGCTGATGTTACGCAGCATGTTGGATATGGACAAAGATTCTCAGAAAGTGAAAAGGACCAAATCATTCTGGAAGTTTGGACGTACAACTGCAGAAGAAATTATGGAAGGAATGTCTCTTTGGCAGCATCGGGATATTGTGGACACTGTCCCAGAATTCAAAAAGAAACTCTTTGTAAAAATTAAGAAAGAACTGCGTCCGGCGCCAGATATACCCGAAGTTCGAACACAAACCAGTCCAGAAAAAAAAACAATCGTGGAAAATGGACAGGCGCGTCCCAAGGAAACAATTGATCGAAAAGAAATGAAAATACCTAACGGAATACGGCAAGCTAAAAGCTTAAATTCGATACAGAACGATGATCGCGTTGATAAAGCTCGCAAGGGAGTAGACGGCTATCAACAAACAATGCAGAAGAAGAGCATGTCGGAGAAATCTATCGTTGAAGAGAAACAAGAAGATTTTATTCAACGGAACGAGTCTAGACACTCCGACTTGACTAACACAAGCACAATAAAAACCAATTTTGAAAACAGTTTCTATAACGATGAAAATGGTGAAGGGTTCGTTATGAAAACTGTAAAACGCAGAGAGATACTACAGAGATATGATAACGACAGCAGTTCTGATGTTAATTCTGTTGCTTCGAGTACAGATCCTTATGATTGTATAATAGTAGACGACCATATGGCATCGAGGAAGCAGCAAGAACTTGATAAACGTCGACAAGCTCAAATGGTGGACGAAGAAGCTAAGCAACGCAAAGAAAATGCTTATATGCCAGAATTTGAAGAAATTGAAGTAACACCAATTAAACCGCATGTCCGGGCTACGATGTCTTCTGATAAGGTAAAGAAGAACTCACACGAACGAAGCCCGCCTAAAACAATGGAATTCAAGACGTTCAAAGATAATTCAAAAGAAATAAAGACATTCTCCGCGTCATCAGAAACACTTAAGTACAAAGATAACGAACAACATACTGACCGTTACGGTATCCCAACAGAGAGAAACAACAATGATATACGAGATGAAGATGGTTACAATGGACACGATGAAGGCACTTTGAAGTACAAAAAACGTTCGAGTAGCGACGAGAAGACCCGATCACCAAATAACATGGAAAATGGAAGAAATCATAAAAAAGAATACCCGCAGGTAGAAATGCGATCCCAAAAGAAGGAAATGAAACAGTTTGACAACAGGGAGCCAAGAATCGATTATTCGCTGGACCGACGCCAAGTACGGCAAGAGTTTAGTGACACGAAGAACAGAGATCCAAGAACTAGAAACAGATCGAACAGGAGCTACGACGATAGTTCCCTGCCTTACAACGGTCGCAGAGACGAGAGATACTACGATGCTAACATATCGTACTTCAGTGATCAAGAACGACGTGTTTCTCGGTACGATTATGAAACAGATTCTAAGAAGGCAGAGAAAACCAAAATACGTCAAGAAGAAGCAAGGCTAGAAGCTAGACGTTTTATCGATCGTAGGAGCGAGGGTCCATATAGTGAGTCAGATGACCAGAAATTTAACGAAGCCTTGAAGCAGCAAAGACCTCAGCTACTCCCGCGCACCAAGCTTTTAAAGCGAACCGCGGATGGTAATGAACTTCCAGAGGAAGGACATACATTCGGGCCCTGGTACGACCTGTGGGGTCGAGAAACTGCTGTCTACAAATAATTTGTTTGAGGTTTGTTTTAGTTTTTTGTTTTTATTTTAACTGGTTTGTCTATTGCTATGTTTATAACTGCTGGTTGTTCTGTAAACAGAAATATTTGATGTAATCTTGGTGGATTTATTACGTAAAAATAACTATAGTTTTATTCGCTGTGTTATATGCAATATCAATTCCTAATAAAATAGAAAAATAAAGCCAAAATGTTAAACAATACCTGCAGTCAAATTCTCAATATCTCATTGAACTTATTAAATCGATCCAATTGTTTTTGAGTGAATTCATAAAAAAATTGATTTCTTTTTAATTTGTCTTGCTATGATCAGGACTAGTGTCTTCAAATTGTCTTATATTCTAAAGTATTTTATCGTATCTCCGCAGGCCACAACAATTCGCTACAGTGAAACTAAGGAAGGCGCTAACAAATGATCGATCGTCACCGGCCATTGAATAATTTTTTATACATATTATTAGTGTAATTTTTATTTTGTTATATAATATTAAATGTAAATTAGAAACACCATGTATTTTGTACAGTTAAATATTCATAGTTTAACAAAGAATATATCACAATTTTTACAATAATACTATTTCTTTTGTTTTATTTTCCATTGTATTGTTTAACCTTGAATTTGTAACTCGAATCAATTATTCTCGACTGGACGAATTTCTTACAAAGAGAATTATAAAGAGAAATAAAATATCCTTGCCATGTTATAAAAGGCTTGAGAGTATCGTTTAAAGACTTAAAGTAATACAATCTTTCTGGAAAACAACCAGACACTAGGAAAACCTTAATCCAATCAGTAGATAGGGGAATGAGAGTAGCAAGGTTGCCATACGAGAAAAATCAACGTCAATTGCCCTCTGGCGACAATGGCCTATGATTTATTACATTTCCCTCCTGTGGGTCTGGGCCGGAAGTGACGCGCCGTCGCCAACTCGATGAGAAATACTCCTGTTACGAATGGAAGAAAAACGAATAGGGGAAATACAATGAAACCGTCATATTGAGATCAAAATATTCGAAATACTTGTATTGTTAGTTTTTTTGTGCCCACTTCATAGGTGGCAAACAAGTATACAGTTTGATTGATAGCAAGCAGATACTACAGCCTGAACCCGTGCTTTACTTATCTTAATGCGAAAGGAATCGCTGGACCAACTTAATGAGAATAAATGTTACCATCGGGATACGAAAGGGACTATTATATAGCTAACATCGCGCTTTTACCCCTCCTCTCCTCCCATTTCTCCCATTTAGCACTGACGACCTGGCTCACCGCAAGAACATATCAACAGAGCCCTGTTCTGATGGTAAAGTTACTTGACTGTGATTTTTTCAAGAGCGGGTGGAGGTACAATCCACAATTAAACTGTTTTGAAATTTGAAAGGAATACTTCAATGCTTGGGCATTGAAGTGTTCAAATGAATTCTAAAAATAAACATTTCAAATGAAAAAAAAGTTCAAGCTCAAAATAACTTATCTAAGTGTAAAATTAAATAATGACTACTATAATACTGAAATACCAACGTGGTGACAAATGTTGAGTCGTTGGACTGGTGCAATGGTGTGTAGTAATACATACACGCCTTTGAATTTCTTCTCTGGTTTCATATAAGTCCTTTTTTCGCATTCTTATGTTACAAAAGCAAATATACATAAAAGCACCCCTGAGCAATGCCAGCCTAGAGGACATAGCACGTGCACCCCCCACTTAGCGACCAGGAGGAACTCCGTGGAGTTTAGTCGGTGCGAGTCCGACATAAGAAAAAGTATTATGATTTACTGACATAAAAAAGCCATTTATACAAATGCTTTACGAATAGAGGTAAAAGATCTCGTATTCTTTGTAAGCGACCCGTGGCAGGCAAAGAGCGATTATGCACGGCTGCGGCAGGAAGCTGGAACCCGTCCTCCTCAAAGGAACTGACGACTTGGCATAAGTACAATGTCCAAGTGGAATGAGTAGTATATTATATTTTAAGTCTCATAAGAAGTTTTATGGACTTCATTTTTATTCTTTCTCTGCATACTAACTA
Source organism: Watsonalla cultraria (assembly GCA_964035505.1). Classification (NCBI taxonomy): domain Eukaryota; kingdom Metazoa; phylum Arthropoda; class Insecta; order Lepidoptera; family Drepanidae; genus Watsonalla; species Watsonalla cultraria. The sequence continues at coordinate 6,166,578 of OZ037722.1, read as the reverse complement.
AGAAAACATAACGAAAATCGTTATAGGGGTGTATTTAAAAATACCATGAAGAATAGTTTACGCTATATAATATTCTAGTGTTACATAGTTACTATATGTATAAAATGGCTTAAAACTACTTCAAACAATAATAATACCTACGTTTGTAAAATGTATCAGTGTGAAAGCAAGTGCAATGACAAACAAACGGCGAGTAAGCTCACCCTCGGTCCACATAAAAATCAATTTGCACTGCAAATCGACCGAGGAGACCAATGTTTTCCAAGTCATCGGCTCCTTTAAGCGCCTTGGCATGGAAAAGACCACAATTTTGTGAAAAATATATGCAGCGAGTTTTTAAATGCCTAGCCGCGAGCAGGGATTTCATTTTAATCCCTCTCTTACGTTTATTTTATTGAATATGGATAGCGAAAATGAATTCCTAACATTTCAACTGTAGGCTTTACCTCGACGTGTGTTATTTGGTTTACCATGGGTGTCAATTTGGTTATTTGATTGATGTCATTTGCATCTTCGCGTTTTGTTACACGAAGCAATGTAACAGCCTAATTATTTAAACTACAGGGGCCTACCATCATCGGTTTGAGTTGAGCGTATTAAGAACTTCTGAGCTTTGATGCTGCATTTTGCAATCGTAAAATTCAACGTCAGAGCTAATAATTTCTTGATACCGGGCTTAAGATCATAGTTGGCGCCCTGTTCATAATGTTTAATCCTGACTGTCGTACGGCATGACAATCTGTATGCTAACCTTCGAGTGCAGAGTGTAAATACAATTGTATACGTTACCTGATATCATCATCAGTACCGAGAAGAATGCAAAAAAAGCCCCTGGCCACAAAACCTCGTCTATATTCAAATTTAAAATGAGAATATTCCTGTGACAGCACAATAACCCCAGAGCCTACTATTCGTAAGCGCAACGCTTTACGTAATCCGGATGATAAGCGCAGGGCAATTTGGCAGCAAGCCTCTATCACAGTTCGATGCCAACCCGCACCGCGCATGCCGCTATTTTAGTTCCCCCTCCCCTAATTTATGGTAAATGATACCCTAATGAACATCATATTGGCCTTGTTGCATTTCCTGTAAAGCCTAGCAATTTTAGGTGTAACCTAAAATATTTTGATATTTTGCCGAAATTGCTATTTGCTATTCTACGTTGGTACGCGGTGTTTGCTCGGAAAGACACGTCCGTCGTCGAAATATGGGGAACTCAGAAAACTCTAACCGTATGTAAAACATTTTTTCATACTATTACAAACATACGACTTGTGGCCATAGATGACTACTAACTACGGATTCTTGCAAGTTTCAACGCCTTGTTCTACTTTGAAAGCCTTTCTAGGCTAGATACTCGAACCCTTAAAATCTTTACTATTGTGGCTGCTGCGGTAGATAACAAAAACGAAATATAAAAGTAAGGATATCGTTTTTTTTAAATATAACAAAAGTATTCCTATCCTATTTGGTATACTACCAAAGTGATTTCTCTAAGGTGTTATACATTTCTATCTGTCAAATATTATTTGGAGTCGTAAAAGTAACAAAAAGTTCTCGCCACCAAAGTTCGATTTTTTACTATTCTCAGGAGATTGTATGTGATAAAAAAGTGTATTTATTGTGTTTATGTATTTATTACGGCGCGTTATATATTTTGATGAATTATACATGTTTTAGTGTAAACTAGACTAGACTATACAACTAGAAATATTAATCAAATATACTCGTATGCTAACCGTGCGATAAACTACTCTACCCGAAATAGTTTGAGATTTGATATTAGTTCTAAGCTCGACCTAGAGAGCTTAACTAACCATTATGAAAGCCTATATTCAGGGCTTCGTGGTCAAGAAAAAAGGCAAATACCTTTATCAAAATACAACTAACAGGTCTTCCTGAGCGTAAAATACGCTTACCTCTACATTTTACGAAGGTTTCTCAAAATGTTGTAATTGAATATCTAGAAATTAAGGGTCCCTCAAAATGTTTTGGAGTGTCTAGTACATGAAGCTTGTCTAGACTATCAAAAAAGTGAAATAGTTGAAATCGACATTTTCCAGTTTATGGGTTAGTTTGTTATTGGCCCACTTGTGTGTGAGCCAAGTGCACTGCACTGCCAAATTTTATCTATCTAGATATCTTGTCCAACTGAGTTGAACCCTGAGGCACGAAACTTGCGATGGGAACAGTCAATTCGCAAATTTTAAGTAATTACTACTGCATAAACAATTATAACCCACGTAAGAACATTTTATTTTTTATTATATTACATAACTTTTTGTTATTTTAATACAATTCGCATCAAAAGTGTACAACCAACATTTATACCCTTATATGACGATCGCTATTATAATTCAACGTCTCGTGTTACTTTAACGGACATATACTTTTGTAAAGTTCTTCGATACTGTCGGTCTGGGTTGGAGAGCTGATACATATTGCATTAGCCAGCGTCTCGAATAAGTTTAATCCCAAACACATTGTTTTAACTCCCTCCAGCGAAGGATTTCTTCGCCTTAACGTGAAATCTTTGACGCCACTCGGGAAACACGGAAGATCAACAAAAAGTTTCTTATCGATTGAGTAAACTTTCAGATACGATCAAACATTGCAAGTAAGTTCTTGAAATAGATTGGACCAAAGTAGCCTATCCTATAAAGTTATTTATATTTCCCAACAGAGCACAAAAACAATATAAATGTACTGTCATGTTATTGATATCCAAACAATATTAAGTGCTTATTCTATTTATACTTTACTCAACTATTTTCCTGTTACGAGTAACTTCAAAAAGTATTAGCAAAAAACGGAAAAAAATATACGTATTTTGCAACTAGAATAAAAAATATGAGTTTCCAAAATAATGGCTTCCATTGTACAAATCAATATGCAATCGTGCGGGATTCAGCCGCATGACAAAAAAATATGACGTCAAATAATTCATGTCTTTTTGTCTGGAAGTGGGAGAGTGGAACGGACGCATTATGCGGTGAGTCAAGAAGAGATAGACAGCCGCTGTCAACGTGTTTACCCTCGCAGAGTAAATGTCAATAAAGTACAAGTAGGTGCTCCTTGGGGGAAGTGGCCCGTTGTCTTTGTGGTAAAAGGGAGTGATGCAAAATACGTGTCAACAGGCAACGAATTGAAATCTGGCAAAGTGTGTGGATGCCAGGTAAATAATAATCCATTCTGATTCTCTTCGTTTGCGCTGACTATGTTGTTATTTTAAACGATTCTGTTAGAAATTAGAAGCATCTGATCAGAAAAATGTTGAAATTTTAACTTACTGTGCTTACTGCTCCGATTTCCGGGATAAAAATTTTAATTATATATATTATTATATATATTGTGAAAGTTCTTTACTTCATGTAATTGTGTCAGATAAGGATAGTCAAACAAACAGACATAAATGAAAAAAGAACACGTATTCGGTTTCTAAGAAATAAATGTGTGCATTATTTGATTCGTTACAGTTGTATTATAAGTATTGATTTCTCTATCTGGCTTCCCATAAAGAAAATCGAGTTAAAACTACAATAAAAAATACCTGAGCTCTATTTTACTAGAAAATAGCACCAAAAGCTACACAATATTGCGAAAACTATAACATTGTATGTAAGTACTTGTTGAACTTTCTATATTCAGATTCTAGCAGGTTTTCGGAGTATGCATTGTTCCTGCGATTTGTGCGCTTGAAGTGGACGTAGTTTGTGTAAGTGCTTGCAGGGATTGCAACGAGCACCTTTGTTATACATTAGGGTTGGACAGAAAAGCTGCTTAGTCGGTCGTCTAAAGCAGAAACTCAATTGAAATATGCATACATATGCTCAGTCTTTTATCCCATGGGAGTAGGCAAAGACCACCGTTTGTCACGTGCTACGATCCTTAACTTCATTCTCTTCGTCCACAATCATGTATCACCTCATACACTTCCTTCGGTTACAAGTACTCCAAATTCGACTTTTCTGAAAAATATTATTAATTTGGTGACACTCGTTCATCCTTGGACGCCCTCTACCGACATTTCCGCTCACATTCGCTATACAAATTTATTTCGTTAATCACTTTTCATTCAATTTAAATATCATCCAAAAAAGTAAGAGTACAAGATACATACATTGTCAATACACAATAAGTCTTTAGAGTCGCGATTTTAATTTAAAAAATGATCGACTTTAATAGTTTAAATGCATTAAGTATAATTAAAACAAAGAGAAGATCCATAAATAAAGGGAACAGTTACATTGTCCATATACATTGTTTTACGACTATCTTTTATATTCATGTTTATGACGAAGATAACGAAGAAAAATAAAAAGTAATTGCGTAAGTTGAGAAGCTCCAGAGGACAGTGGGACAATTTGGAGTAGCCCCATTAACCACGGTCCAATGTCTTAGTTCTAAATGTTTTAATACATTGTGCCCATTCGTTGTGACCTCACCTGACTCCTGATTAATTGCCCGTGGGAAAGAAGTTCACGGGTCCACTTAATTTGGTCGAGTGGCCCAGTAGAAATAAATGTTCTGGAAGTAGACATTCCGATAACGTTATCTAAAGAGTTGTTGACAATGGATGGTAATACGGGGAAATGTAATTTGTCTCACCTTTAGTAATATGTTCTATAAACAAGAAAATGTATTGAACAAAGATACAAGGATATATTCGAGGTGCAAGATATTGGACCTACTGTGAGAGAGAGATTCGCTATTCTCCGAATGCTATTTCAAAAATGAATTTTATATGCGGCGTTCGATCAGTTCTTTTCAACTCCAGAATAAAATATAGAATATTGAGGAAAGCTGAAGTAAAACATTCGCAAGCTCACAATGTCTGACATTATATTTATATATCATATAGTATTATTTATTACACTATATTAATATAATTCGGAGATTCATTGCTATATTAATTAATATAGCAATGAATCTCTATTCCCGACTGGACCAATTTCGCTTATTCTTTTATTTTTATTTTTCTAAATGACAGGAAAAGGACGAAGGACAATATAAAAATGCAGGTATGCATGCTCAAGTCTGTATACCCGGAAGAGGTAGGCAGAGGTGTATTTTCACACATTTCGCCAGTTATATTGAACTCCCATATAAAGGGGAGCGAGCCTATCATCTACTCATGGGACTTACATGACCCGTAACATATGCAACTATTCTAGCAACGAGGCAGTTCTCAAAAGAAATTTAAAATATCTACATTTAAAAAAGTGAATTAGACAAAAGACATTCATGATATTGAGTCTACGCGGGAGAAGCTACGGGGCTTTTTAAAACCACCAAGTTACCGAAACAAGACTACTTTTTGTTCTTAAGTCTTAATTGCCATCTTAATATAAAACATAGCTATGTATTCCAACAGAACGAGTGGGTTCTTAAGTTTTAATGGTGACAGTTAAACGCACGCCGAGAAGTTTTAAGCTCACTTCGTACTTTTCATTGCTGGGTTTTTCTCAAACGTTAATTAGCTATTTTAAACTCCTCTATAATGACATGCTTTTCATCTTCTTCAACACAAAGGGATGCTTTAAAATTCAATTTTCTCTTTTAGTCTGAGTCGTGAATGCAGTCGGTTCTTTTTGTGTTAGTATGTGAATTCTTTTAGAATTTGACTCTAGAATTAGAAAGCCAGTCTTAGCATAATTAGAAGATCTTTTACTTTTGATTTACCCATTATAATTATGACCTAAACTGTGCTACTTGGAAACGTGATCTAATTTGGAATGCTTTCCTACAACAACTCTATGCGTTTTAGAACAAGGACTTTTTAAGCAGATAAAGAACATGAAATTAAAGGCTGAGCTCTGCCTCAATATGACACGAAAATAATGGTCTCTTCGAAAAAATTATATAAGGATCATACCCTGACTACATCACTAAAACTCTTCTAAATAGTTCCATATTCAAAGCAGAGAAAGACTGAATATCAAAGTAAAATAAAACTTCAAGAGAATTCAATTTATCTCCGAACAATGCTTTCATAGGGGAGCTGGGGGCAACGCGAATAAGTAAATTAAATACACAAGTGAATGTTTTATCTACATGTGCAAGTATCCCTCCGTATACCCCCTATGTAACACGCATCTCAAATCAGCTGAGAGACATGGCTCTTGTTTGTATGTTTTCTCTTCAAAGATTGAACTCACCTTTGTTCTCAATTTACGACTCTCTCCGACTTCCGAGGAATGTTTTTCCATTATTTTATGGTAATTCTATACTATTCGCGCGCGTATATTGCTAACCAAAATAATAACCGAATCCCTTCAAATTTATTTTTGTAAATAATTTAGAGAACAACTCCAGCGTAATATATTAACAGGGTAAAAGAAATAAATTTCACGGAATCAAGCCAGAACTCATTCAATTCTCCCATTTCAGCGAGGATATAAATCATCGTCAGACACACCTGACGGCAAGGACAGGATGAAAAATATCAAAACGTTCAAGCGAAGTATCAACAAGTTCTAATACCGAAGAGTTCCTTCGGGTGACTGGGTACAAATGTAGGACATTACACGGTAAGAAGTCAGTCCGTTACACTATCACAGTTGAGGAGAATAATCGACATCTCAATTGATTGTAAGATAAGAAATAAGTTGGAATGGGAATGTCAAAATGTGTAGTATTTTGTGATTTTACTCCCCTACTATTTAATTTTTATTTCCGAGATTAGCTGTGCCCGCGGTTTCTCCCGCTGTGCCCGCGGTTTCTCCCGCGTTGGGTTAAAGGTACGGGTTTCAAGGGAGATCGAGGAACGCTTATGTTTGTTTTGAAATATAAGTAGCCTAAGTTACTCATTGTAACATTTCTACCAGTGAAAGTCCCGATAAAATTGATCCCGCCGTTTCGGAGATTAGCCGGATCAAACAGACAGACTCTTCAATTTTATTCATCTGTATAGATTTAGAGATAAAATATTTTTTGACTAGTGAGTCAAAATGATTAAGGCTTTACCGTACCAACCTAAGAACATCCAATAATATGGCGTATAGTACATAATAATATGTCGCAAAATAATATTGTGCAAATTCATATTAGATTTTCAGCTCTTTGTAGTGTAGGAGATTACTGGCAGTGTGTGCTTAGTTCAATGGTTGTAAGGAGCGTGCAAATCCCCAGCAAGGTAGGGCGCACCCGCATCCGTCTAGACGCAGCGCTTACCAAAGGATTTATCGTAGATAAGTCTAATATTGTACACGTAAAGCCATTTTTCCCTGATATATCTTACGTATGACATGATCCAAACCTATAAAATAGTATAAAACGTACCATTTAAGCAAATCACTTTTTATCATTTTCTAAACATTTTTTAGACTTTCTATCAATCCAAGTGAGGAATTATCCCTACACCCCATTTGGTAATTATAATTAATTATCGAAAGTAGACTCAAATCTAACCGAACAAAGATAAACACATAAATAACGCGTCATTAGAGCAGGCAAACATCATCAGATGTTAGCAAACAGCCTGCAAGGCTGATGAGTAAGACAAGCAAGTCCGCTCAAGACGTTAATTCGTCATCTAATTAGAGTCATTGCTCGAGACGCTGCACCTCCGCCCAGAACACAAAATAATAACATACAGAAGGAAGGTTCAAAAAGGTGTGGTAAAACTCTCATATAATCTAACGGTAACAGCGTGGCTGGGATCGTATGACTATATTACAGAAAATTGCAACCAAATAGCGCTCTAAAATTAATGTGAGGTAGGTTCCTGCGGTGTGTAAAGTCACCAGCGTGACGAAATTAAAATTATAAAGAGGAAAGATTTGATTTTGTTTGTTTGTTTGCATTGAATAGGCTCCGAAACTACTTAACGAATCTTGAACTTTTTTCATCCCTTAAATATTTTATCCCCATACACCCATACACGGGAACGGGAACTACGCGGGTGAAACCTCGTGACGTCCGCTAGTTTTAAATAAAATACTTAGTTGTGACATGTTTGCTTTTGCAGACGTTCTTATACTAGTAGTAAGTACTTTACCATCAAGCGGATCATAGTATAAAAATATTGGCAGAAACAGCTAAAAAGTGTACATATATACAAGCCTACTTAAAAGCGTTTCACTCTCAAGCCAATGATCCGAGGTACTCGTTAGAGTTGTTGCGCTAATTCTCTGAAGATGTAGAAAGGCGTCCTTCAGTTTTTATTTTGTGCCTGGGGCCTCAGGAATTGCTAATGAACCCCTGCCGATACTACGCCTACGTGTTTATTTATCGTGTTTCGTCTCGCAGTCTTTAAGCATACACACATTGGTTATTTTGACATTCAAACTAAGAAATTTGATATTCGAACATCTTGCCTAATGCGAAAATGGTTTATTTTTTAGGAGTATTCGATCATGGTTTTATGGTTTAATTTATATGATCGACTAGCTGTGCCCTGCGGTTTCACCCGCGTAGATTTAATTTCTTACTTATTGTCACGGAACCCTAATATTTTTAATAAATAAAAGTAGCCTTAGTTACTCCTTGAAACATCAGCTACGTGCCAGTGAAAGTCCCGTTAAAATCGGTCCAGCCATTTCAGAGATTACCCGGAACAAACAGACAGACAGACAGACAGACAGACAGACAGACGGACAGACAGCCAGAGAATATTTTTAAAACTTGCTTTTTTACTGTCGTATGCATGTAGCGTGTATACTTTCATATGCATGTAGTGAAAAGCTGTTATTTTCGAATACAAACAGACACTTAAATTTTATTTATCTGTATAGATAATCATAGTAATGCTAACGATACATTGTTCCATTTTAGGATAATATTTGTATCAATAGACACACATTAAAAAAGTATTTGATTTTATTTTGTAAACGGTTGGTAAGGTTATAAAATATTATATTGGTATTTGTAGAGTCGAGGTTACTGCAAAGCCATCAAGCGAAAATCGGATTTAGTCTGAGCGGAACGCTAGGTGCGAGAGGAAATTATCCTGTAAAGAGATTTGGTAGCTAATTTCCCTACAAAAAGCATTCGACGTTTCCTCCTTCATATTAAGTACAAGTTCCAGGGATGTACTAAAAGACTATGCTCTTCTATTGTAGAGTTTTATAAAAAAAAAATATTTGAGACGAAATAAATTATGGCCGAATTGAGGTACTAAATGAAGTCTTTTTGAAGAACTATTGGCAGATATTTAATGATTTTTTTCCAACGGTCGAGGTTTTTTGCTCCTTTTTCAAATTCTTTGTAATTTTGATATCAGATTTTAAATTTAAATCTAAAGGAAGTGAAAAATAAAAATCACCCTTCAAACTAAAATTCGATTCGCTTACATCCCCTATTTGGTGACATGGCGTCGAACACAGCGCGCGTGCCATAGAGGTTAAGAATTTCTTAATAGAATTCTATATGATAGTTTTAGTGTCACAATGCGCATGTGTGTAACATCACAGGGATTCCATTGAACTGGGAAATTCAACCCTTTGTCAAGCCCTTGGTACCATTGGATAACTTTGACATCGAATTTTTGTATCAAATTGTCGACTAAGTACTTCGTTTGTGTTTAGCAAACACAAGGACGGTAAGATTATCGATGAATTTTGGTTTTATTTTTATCTCTTACTAGCTGTGCTCCGCGGTTTCACCCGCGTAGATTTAGTTGAATCCTTATTTTTGCGAAACCCTAATGTTTTTAATAAATAAAATTTGCCTAAGTTACTCCTTGAAACATCAGCTACCTGCTAGTGAAAGTCCCGTTAAAATCGGTCCAGCCGTTTCGAAGATTACCCGGAACAAACAGACAGACAGACGGACAGACAGACGGACAGACATACGGACAGACAGACAGACAAAGAAAAATTTTAAAACTTGGTTTTTCGGTGCTATTAGCGTGTATACTTTCATATTCATTTTGTGAAAAGCTGTAATTTTGGAATTCCAAACATACGCTTAAATTGTATTTATCTGTATAGATTAGGTACCTTATCTTCTAAAAGAACTCGAAACGTCCTTTGAAACACGACATGAATGTAATCAAAGCATTTTTCATTCAGCTCAAAAGTCTAAATGCATTAGTGTTGATGAGAGTGCAGTAACTGGCACTTTTCATTTTCATGAATAAGCGCTAATGACATGTGAATTGCACAGGAAAGTAAACACACATTGGCCGAATAGCCTAGGTATACATGCAGTTACAGCATTCTAAGCTAGTGCTATAGTACTTATTTAAGTGCTAATATAAAATGCATAATACCTACTACAGCAAATATATCAAACGACTTGTTGGAAAGTAATTATGGCAGACGGACGGGCCTACCTCTTGTGGTCTGAGTACATTCCAAATAACCCTGGAAATATATAATATTTCTGTTAGATAAATAATTATTTTTATAGAGTTAATGAATAGCAATCTTCATTAACTGTGTGCCCCTGCGTGACAGCCGCTAGCCGTAATTTTAAGCAGAAAAATGTAAAAACAAATACCCACTATAATCACTTATTCTTTAGTAATATTATGATAAGCTTTCTTAATGGTTTTTATTCATTTAAAACTCAGTTTTGTCGAATATCTCATCGCATGATAAACTATCGACTTAACGACTCGTCGTAGAGGCGCTGAAACTAGACGTATTTAACACACAGCTGATTTCAATACAAATAAAATTATTCAATTTGACGTAAAAGGTCCCTCTAGATATATCAAGTTATTAAATAAACGGACCAACAGTATGTTCCGTATGTTCAAAGGACTTATGTATTTGGAGTGATAACAATTTAGAGTTGCTAACATTTATAATTCAAGTGGCAAAATAGGCTGCGGGCCTAATTTCGTTTTATAGAGGTTATAAAATATTATATAACTTTATTAGTTGTGGGGGTTCCCTAAAGTTGTAACAATAATTTACTATGGTGGAATAAATTACATTGAAGTAATATGAATGCGTCATTCTGAACTATTCCTTCAGCGCCTAGGAGAGCACGTTAAGTTGTCGATCCCGGTTGCTTATTGGACATATTTAGCAAATATTACAGGTCAATCAGAAAGTCTAAGAAAGTTTGAAAACCCAGACCATCCAACTTCCTTTTCATTTCCCGCATTTCCTAGTAAGTTTTTGTGAAAGAATAATCGGGTTGAATCAAGTGGCGACAGTATAGAATAAGGCCAGGACGATGATGAGAAAAAAATATAACTATTGTTTCACTTTTAACACAAAACATACATTAACTAGCCTTTAATTTGATACACCAGCAACTTGTCATTATAAAGTACATAAACAGCAAGTATATAAAGTACATTTTCATCCCACCATCTCGGAAAGAGTATTTTTAATCTTCAATATCTGAGTGGAAGAGCCGTTTTTATTCTCTAGAGGATAAAGTAAATTGAATTTAGAACATCGTGTGCACTAAGTTTGTGAATTAAAAAGATTATTCTGTAATACTAAACTGAAATAAACGTGTACCTATCTTGTGATTGTAAACGTTTTATTTTTTTTGCATTTAGTAATTTCTTCGCTGAGGTGGAATGAAAAGTTACGTGTTGCACTCGGGTGCAAAGATTTTTCACCTCGTGCTCTTTTGATTCCCTCGCTAACGCTCAGGATTCTAATTTTGAATCACTCGCTGCGCTCGTGATTCAATTTTAGAATCCTTCGCTTGCTCGGTCATCAAAATTGAACACGCGGTTGAAAAGCAACTTTGCACTCTTGTATAACAAATAAGTATTAATCCGATACTTAGTAGAAGGGGTGGTTGGGAGTAGAGTATTTTCCCTAAAGATTAAGCGGGCGGAAGTCGCGAGTCAATCAACTCGTTATGGTGCTCTGCGCTGCCGGCGTCGAGTAGTTAACGATCCGATGAGATGCGCTTTAACCTGAAAATGCACCTGGAAATGAACCCCTTGAGGCACAAACGCTATACGATATTGACTGTTTAGTTTTACCACAGTATAAATAATTAGAACCTTGTTTTTTTATCTATCCATCATCTCCCTTTGTCTGTTACTTGTCAAAGCGATGAACTGATTATGCTATAAATTAGATATAGCTTTGACTCCAATAACGAACACAGTAGGCACCCTAACTGCTTAAAAACGTTACGCAGTCGAAGTCACAGGTAAAAGCCATCCGGTAATGCTAATAGCAAACACGCGTACCTAGAACTAGCCTGGTGGTTAGTGCTGCTGTACCAAGACTATCAAAACTTATAAAGAACAGAATAGCAAGCACACATACAAACACAACAATGCTCTAAGACATCATATTTTTTTGGCTACCTTCCTATGTAAGGTGGAGGCAGCCCCGTTCAAGCAACATTGAATTTCTAGCGGAAGATCCCGTTATGCTCTACCTCTGTTCAGGATATTACAACACCTTCCTCGCTATAAAAAATCCCTTTGTCAAGAGGTACGCTTCTAGCGTTAATAAATTAAAATAGGAGGTACTCAAGTTAAGCTTCAGACGTCTTTTATCACTTCAGCACTCAACGCGATGACCTTAAAAGGTCTAAGTTGAAGTGATAATCAGGTAGTTATTTAATCTCAATAAATGCTAGATAACAAGATGGTACTCTGAACAAAAGAGTCCAACAAACACTCGATTTGTTACGAATAAACAGGATAATAATCTAGAGTACCTAGTAGTACTTCAATATAATGGTTTACCTACTGTGTCCATGGGCTTATAGTTGCTTATGTGATGTATTTGTATTTTTAATACTGTATAATATTCTTGAAAAGAATAATTACCGAGTTTCTTGCCAGGTTCTTCTCAGTAAGAGCAACCTTCCGAACCTCGTCAAATCGAATAAAGATATTTTAGAGTCTGAGTTTTAAGTTTGAGTTGAGTTTGAGTAGGTACTTGTCAAAATCAGGAATTTATACTTTAGTCGCTAATAACTAAATGAACTCAAACATTTCGATCAGTCAAACATTTCGGTGGTGGCTATTATTCTTTGCGGTATAAAAACGTAAATACTTTATGTTTTAATTTACTTGTGACACCATTTCAGAAAAATATGTGTTGGTCTGCATCGATCCAATTTCTCATGATAACTCTTCCGACAAAAAGAGTACACAGTGTCATTTATTAAATGAATGCTAGCACTATAAACAACTTTGGGATTTATTTCGTTACCTTCACATCTGTAGCCAACTTTTGCGTTAAATCCTCTAAGTAGCAATTTACAGTTAAATGTGTTTGGTGGCAAATTTGCAAACTAAATCTAATCTAAAAGTTATAACAACAAGTATTTACAGTGGGAAGGTATTTAGTACCCACAATATAAAGTACCAACCCCAAACCATAAAATAAAAATATACGTAAGGGCTACCTACCTAAATTGGTGGTTATGTAATAGAATACACATTCCAATCTACGCTACTATTATAAAGAGGAAAGATTTGAATTTTTGTATGTATGTTTGTAATTAATAAACTCAAAAACTACTGTGCCGATCTCAAAACTTCTTTCACCATTGGAAAGCTACATTCATCTTAAGGCTATATTTTATCCACGTGCTCCCACGGAAACGGGACTGCGCGGGTGAAACCGCGTGATGTCTGCTAGTAGTATCTAAAGGCTCAGTTGCACACCGGTATTCAAAATTCCGTTTTTGTTAAAACTAGATTTAGCTTTAATCTCGACTATGAAACAAATCTTGTTATACTCGTCTTGCATGGTAATGTATCTTAATCTAGATTCAGATTATGATAAATCGGCCTATCAATGACAGTTGAGCCTATCTTATCGTCCACTAATAAATATCGTTTAACAATTCTAAGCCGAGCAAGGTCACCCGGTCACCTGAAAGATATAAAGGTAGATTTATGCCTAACTTTAATTTCAACTAAATTGAGAAATTTCTATAAGTTGCCCTAAGAGCCAGACCAGTGTGCTTGTTACCGCCAATTTATGTGAGCTGGCCTTATGTACACATATTTTTATTCTGTACCCAAACTGCGCATCAGCTCACGTTGTGAATAGTTGGGATGAAACCGGCAACGATGGAAACAGATGGACGAAGTAACTTTGTGATTTCACATCCGCAACGCATGCGACTATACAGTTGTAACTTGTTATGTTACGGTTTAATATACCTTCATACGTACGTACATTTTAGGATTGCAACTACCAACAAAGTTTATATTATTGATCTATTTATCTTTTATATATAAACATTACGTTACGAGGAGCTCGTGGCACAGTTGCTATTGCGCATATCATTCGATCAGCGAAGTTAAGCAACCATACGCCTAGCCAGTAGTTGGATGGGTGACCGCCCGAGTTCCCTCCGTGCCTCGGAGAGCACGTTAAGCTGTCGGTCCTGGTTGCCAATTTAACATCTTTGGCAATCGTTACAGGTCAGTCGGAGGCCTAAAAATAATCTGACAACTGGTTTAACCCAAATCACAGATTATCCTCCTAAACGGGGTTGCGAAGGTCAGATGGCAGTCGCTTCGTATAAAAATCAGGTGATCAGCCACATCTGGTTGAATCAAGTGCCGACCCCAACAATGTATGGGATAAGGCCAGGGAGATGATATAAACATTACGTGTCACGGTGTTTGTTCGCGATGGACTACTAAACTACTGACCCGATTTTAAATTTGATTTACACACCGTGTGAAATTTGATATACTTGAAAGACAGGTCAACTTAAGCATCAGCATCTCAATTTATAGTCGTAACTAACTCCTGCCCACGACTTCGTCCGCGTGGAATATTAACTTTCGGCTAATGCTTACTTTAATCCGCAATTGGTCTTAGCGTGATGATATATAGCCTATACTACCTTTGATATGTGTTTGATATGTACCTTTCATTAATTCATTCATCCTATACCAACATTGAAATAATTTTTCAAACCGGTTCTGGAACCAGGAACTATCCTGAGATTAGCGCGTTCTAATATTATTACGCTTAGATCAATTGCGGGTTAAAGTGAGTTTTAGCCCAAAGTAATTATTCTAAGTGGACGAAGTCGCGGGCAGAAGTTAGTATACTAATAGATTAAGAGAAAACATTTTTTTTTTTTCATTTTTGTTTGATGTTTACTTGGAACAATTTATAAAATGTATAAGTTGCAGATCTCCAAATGAAGCGAAACCCTTATTAATAAAAAAATTAAACAATATCAAAATATTTAGATTCTTGTGTATCTATGAAATAGATGTTTTATCGAACTCAATTTGAATTTAACTGGATAACTGATTTTGGAATTGAACTATTTTCAATTGTAAGTTCAAACTTGATTGAAGCTTGAACAAGTTGGAATCCTTTGGATCTGACGCGCGGTTGACTGACCCCATACATATAAAATACGGAATATTCTCAGATAGTTTTCACTTACAAGTGCCCTACACTACACTATTACCTCTTATTGCCATGATAGTTCAACTTTTATTAGGAGATAGATGTATATGAGATGTAGGTATAAGTTTGTCACTGTCATACAGTGGAGCAATTATGACTATAAGAGTTTTTGATAAAAAATGTTATGAAGTATCAATTAATATTATGGTGAGTGAATGCTTACTAAGGACGGTAGTTTCCCTAAACACTACAGCTCCCAGGGCGTTGTTTTACTGTAGGGTCTCGGCATAAATCTCCAGACTCCAGACCCTCCAACATATTTCCAAAACAGCCACCTTATAGAGATAAATGCGGGTCAAATGTTGACTTACGCGCTTGTGTTTATGGCTTTGCTTATTAACATCCTTTTGCGATCTTAGTACACCATTGAAATCGACGTTAGTGAAATATTTACCAGTTATCACGACTTCGATGATATATTAATGAAGGAAACTTTTGATACTCCCTGTATTAAAATTATCACTTTTTCACAAATGGTTAACAAGTTTCTTAAAGTATTTTACTTTATTTCCTATGGAACATAAGTATACTTTAAACGACTAAGAGAAGAAAAAACTTATTTGTTTTATAAAAAACTAGCTGTGCATCGCGGTTTC
The DNA here is from genome assembly GCA_964035505.1 of Watsonalla cultraria. Taxonomy (NCBI): domain Eukaryota; kingdom Metazoa; phylum Arthropoda; class Insecta; order Lepidoptera; family Drepanidae; genus Watsonalla; species Watsonalla cultraria. Next base: position 6,150,650 of record OZ037722.1, on the reverse strand, counting down.
ACCCGCGTAGAGTTTATTTCATGGGTGTCCCGCTGCCCTTATATTTTTTTTTAAATAAAATTAGCCTAAACACTCCTTGAAACATCAGCTATCTGCACGTGAAAGTCCCGTTAAAATCCATCCAGCCGTTTACGCATGATGCCGTGACCAGGGGAAATGGGGATTCATTTTTATATATAAGAAGATAATGAAGGTACCATACCTTACGAAAATATCTATTAAGCTTGAAAAGAGCATAAAAAGGTCTTCTGTAAACTTGCCATAAAATTGCATAAAAAAAGTGACCATCGGTGTGGATGATAGCATCAAAAAGTCACGTGACCCACCTTAACGGCCTTACTCCCAGACACGTTCGCGATCGACCCGATAACGGTGTGACAGACATGTCACATCATTGACCCTTGCATACATTGACTCCGGAGGGAAATCTGTTTCCAACCAAGTCACTCTTCGAGAATATTTGGTACAGAATGATGCCTGTTGAATTTTTGATCATTCTGAATATGAATCAGATTTAGTGAAATGAGTCAGGGTTTTGTTCGATTTCTCTCTAAACTAGTGTAGTAGGTATTATAAGAGTTTGTAAGTGAAGTTTGTTTTGTGAGTTTGGATGTATTAGGCCGTATTCATAACAACTTGCAAACAACAACAAATTTAGAGATGAAGTTACTATTGTTTTTGTTGCGACGCACTGTAACGTTTTCCATACATAATTTTTATTCAAATGCACAGAAAATTCTGATTAGGAGCTCAAGTTTTGGAAAGAGAATAAAAGCTACGAGTAGGTAGTGCTTAAAGGAGATTAGCTTACTTAATAAGGTAGGTAGTAGTAGGTAGGTCGAAGACGATTGCTAGTTTCGCAGAAAAATGGAACGTATAAAACTGTGAGTACGTATGTATTGTTTTGCAAACACAGCTTTATTTAAGTTAAATTGATGCAATCCACAAATTGAATAGTAACAATAACACAAAACATAGTTTACCCCTTCCAGCCGCTCGCCACGACTCCCTAAACTTACAATTAGGCGTGTACTTTGAAATGGAACCATCCATCTCTGCAAACTTGCCGGTGTGTTTCGGATATAGCTATTTAATGTTAACTGGAAGTGGTTTGGAGGGTCCTTTAATCCTAATTTGGGATATGCCTAGCTACTTTTACTGCTTTCTAATGATTGAGCACGATCATGATATAGGTACGAAATAAAAATTATGTTTTGTGTTTTAATTTAATTTAAAATCTGTTGTAACAAAATATGATTGATTTGATTGCATATACACGCATGTGTAGATATATAAAATTATTTGCGAAAACTGCAATGCACTCACGCGCACACAAATCGATAATATAGTACTATTAGTAAAAAAAAGGCAACTATAGAGTCCTAAACATCTGTGCTTATTATGGCTTAGTGTTGCAAAATTGCCATAAATATGTAGAAAATATGTTTATTCTTCGTCCCTTTTCATGTTCCAATATCTGTGTATGTGAGCAACTGTGGCAACATTATGATTGCGGTCCACCGACCGGCGCGCTCGTAAACTTTCCGGGATAACGACGCAGCATAATTAGACCGCTTTCTTAAATGCAATCACATCAGACGGCCTAGATGACATGTGTTCCTAGTAAGGTACTTTATGAGATTTTTTTATCCTACAAAGTTGGCCAGAAAACCAGTACAGTCTTTCTGATTATTACGTTACGTTATGATAGATCTATTTGGACGCTTGCAACTCCCAGACAGCTTCCTAGATTCAAATGGAAATCATATTATTATGCTCTTTATTATTATGGTATATAGTTAAATACCTACTTACAATCGAAAATTTTCGGTGCATTTTTCGAAAATAATATGCGGAACATCGTTTAAGCTTTTACAATGTTTCAGAAGTATTACTTTACTTTGCTTAAGTCTACTTTAAGAGCGTTAATAGTACTTCAAACTTCAAAAGCCATAACGCTGCAAGCCATTATGGTATGCTGCAATACACTGATAACAACCAAGGTAGTGCACGCCCCAACCCTCGTCGCGTCGACTGCGCATTTATTATTAAACATTTGCTAATATCATTGCTATCAAGAGAGTACATTTTACAGTTTTACACCCCTTGGTAAAGTGTAATATACACTCGCACGTTTATATTGAAGTTATCACGATAACAAGCCACAGTGTCTCGCGTTACCGCAGACATAAAGTATCTTCGCCACTATAGTATACTAGAGGCAACATTATCGCGCCAGTGTGTTCTTGCCTTCTTGCCTTACCACCCTCGGGTGAAGTGCAACCACAAATAACGCCTACCCGGAGTACCCGGCCGCAGGCGCGTAGCGGTAGGGACGCATAATGTTTTATTATAGCCATTTTATAACCGCGAGAAGAATGTAATCTCCTTTATTTACTGAAGAGAACGGAAATAAAAATGATTACATCATGATAAACAAATAACAGCAATACGAATTTCGCTTCACATTGTTTGCGTTTTCTGTCTTTGCATAGCAATCTTCTTCTATGTTTCACTTGTTTAACGTAAGGTAAGTTCAATTACTCACGAAAGGGTGTTTCAACGCGTAGGTATACCAGCCAACGTTGCTGTATACTGCGTCTAATTTTCTGCAGTTTTCAAACGAGTACTTTAGCTCTCGCATAGTTCAAGTTCCTACCTGGCAGTTGGTTGGCGCTAGTCAAAAGATCATTGTTCCTCGCTGACGGCTGTCACAAACGCTCTGGCAACGAGAACGCAGCGAAACGACTGCAAAAGTGCAAAAACATGACGCAGTCAAGGGGGCCTTTCAGCCTGAAATGAAAGCTTAGAGTGTTTCAAAATTACGACCCGCATTTTATGGCGTGTGAAAATAAAGATTTCACGGTGGAAATGTTTGAATATTATACGTAGGTAAGTACGCTACGCTATACTAAGACGAAGAAAATGTTACGGAAATCTAGAGACATTCTCAGTGAAATATAAAATTCAGGTAGGAATGAACTCTTTTATTTGTTGGTATTTTTGGAATAAGTAAGTACTGAAATAGTTAGAAACATCCGGTCACTAAAACTACGTAATAAAGTAAGTACACATGTCCGAAAACTGTGAATAAGACTTTTTTTGAACGCGTGTATTTTTTGCGCATGTCGTTCGCCGGGCGCAATATGTTGTCGACGTGTCCCACACCCAGCTGCCGCCAGGAGCTGCAGGATTTTTATTTAAAATACTTATAAATATGCGCATAAAAGGATCAAATTTGATTCCATTAACATTGCTTATGAATCGGGGCCTAATTTTATGTTAGCATAATTTTGAAGTTTATCAAGACCCCACCCTCGTACGATTGAAATTTATTTTGATTTTATGTTCTTGTACTTGGTTAGATTGATGTTACTTTCTTAGCTAGGATGGAATTACGTCATAATATCGTACTCATCATCAGTGGCGTGCATTGCATATAAGCAGGTAAGCAGAAATTACAATTTGTGATCACTGAATACACTCCTGTCGTGTGTGTGTGTTTATGTTCGTATGTGTATCTTTACCAACACATACGTACCTACGCCGCGTCACATAGGTATGTACTTAACCTGCCTTCCTACTTATTGTTTATGCCTACCCCTCTGAAAATCCAATGCACGCCCCTGCTCATCATGACACTACATGTAAATGGAACATCTATATGAAATTTTAAGAAAACCACTAGGTAATGGTAATCGCCGATGCAAATTACCGTTTCATTTATATTTCGTTTCAAAAAAATTATAACCTGGTGGTAAGAAGAAGCTAAAATGAAGACGGAAAACGCATCAAATAAACAATTTACTTATCTCATGATAAAGAATCGCTTCAAATCTTAAGCTAAGTAAAGCTGATACTTGTAAAGCGACAATCAGTCAAATTTTGCAACGAGAAATGAAGTTTAACGCGGGAAGGAATGTTGTTCTGCTTCCGTGTCAAGATAAATTGGTTTATCGTCGTAAAGTTCATTGCGTTGTCTCAGGCTTGAATAAAGCTATCTACCTTTTACCACAGAACGTATCTTTTACTATATTCGAAACAGAAATATCTTTGTATGGATACATTTTTTTTTTTTTTTAAATACTAATGCAATAATACGCCTAGTTGGAAGATGTATACACACTCTTTCTGACTATTCTTCTTCTCGTCCATTATGTTCTTGATCATCATGTGGTACAATAATTCGGCGATGATGTCACTCGCCTCACATTGTCTCCTCATCGATCTCTGTTAGATATTTTTATGGTGCACTCATGGCAAGAGTCGTCTATCATGAGTAAGCATACCTAACTAATGCAAAAATTTATTTCCAAATCTGGAGTAGAGATGAAATGGAACATAATTCACACGAACTTATAATTAACGCGTGGATTGAGAGACCCAAAATACCGACTCTTATCTGAGTCATATCTGCGAAAATGCCAACTGTCTATCATGATTCATGAGATACAGCCTGGTGACAGACGGACAGATAGACAGACAGGATGGACAGCTGAATCTTAGTAATAGGGACCCGTTTTACAGTTTGGGTACGGAACCCTCACGCATATAAAGTCGCAGGCAGAAAGCTAGTAGGTAATAAATATGCTGAAGACATTGTTTTACGCTCTGCTGATCATTAACACAGACAGGTAATGGCTGTGTTCGCCGATGAACGAAATTTTCTCGAAAAATACCCAAAACATTATGATTCTTTCGCGAAGTAAATTTCTCGGATGGACGCGCATTCCCTTGACTTTGAAAATTCTTTAGGATTTTTCCTCTTCTTATTTTTTCTGCCTCTAAATAATCTTATGAAATCAGTCCGTATCTTTCCTAGGGACTAGAATTTTATTATACCTAGGGAATCAGGTGAAGTTCCATATCTAAAATATAAATTTAATTTAATAATTTGTTCAGTTAAAAAGCAGCAAATTTTGTAAGCTTGGTATTCCAACAAAATAACAAAGGAAAAACAACACATTTTTGATTACACAGTTCGCTCTATTATACAGGAAGCAATAGAAGTAAAATAGATGGATTGATAGTTACTAGGGTAACAACCCCTGTTTCTGGTAAGAGCTATGATCGATGTTTAGACACGTGCAGCGGGGGCACGTACGTCATTTATTAACTTTTCCTTTTCGAAAATAAAAACAGCTTAGAAAAGAATAATGCAGCAACAGAAAATAATAATAGTACTGCTAAAGCGTTCCAGCATTCAAGATCTCATTAAGGTAGCACGGAATTCTAAAATATTTTGTGCTAGTTATAGTGCTACTAGTTAATTTTACCATTCATAATTAATACATAATGAAAAGATGACAAGACAGAGAATGCAGTTAGTTTTCCCATAGTAAATAAATGAAAGAACACCTTTCGATCAAATTGGTAGAGTTGATCCCTAATATAATATTAACCTTGCAAATAAATTAACAGTACCTAATCTTTCGATTGTTCTTAACTTAAAACCGACGAGCATGTACGAATTCATGATAATCAAGGAAAACTATGTCTCTATCTTGTATAGATTTGTGACTGAGACTTGTCCATTTATTAAATTAAGTGCAGAATATAGCAAACTTTCTTTTCACGCAATATGGATTCTTTAAACCTACCATTATATAAGCAATACAAAATTACTCTACATTAAAATAAGAGAAGCAACTCTTCCGATGTGTCGCCGGCACCCTCCAAACATCGCCCTCATACACCGCACCCATTACAACTAAGTGCCACTTGTCGAATTGAGCGCATCTGAAGTTAATTGTGAGAAAATTGAAACTAGATATCTGCGGAGATTTCTACAAACGTTCCAGCGAAAATTATCTTCCAGTAAAATACTTAAGAAGTTTTCCACTATCGATAGATATCCACATCGACGATCGTCTCGCCAGTATTTTAGCTATAAAAGTTTTCATTAACAGTAAAATGGACAATATTGGAAATGTCCTTTTCAAATTTACCAGTTTATGAATAGTATTTCATAGTTATTATATGCATTTCCCTATTATTTGCATTTCCCTACAGCAGAGGATTGTCACAGAGGGAAAATAATATTAGATATAATTTGAATTGTTGAGCCCCATCCACCAAGTACAAATAACTCTCAATATGTATCAATTGTAGTAGTTGAGCCGCCACACAACCAAGCTAAGGTGGCTTCGCCAAAACAGCAAGAAAGGAAGGAGGATGTCACACCGAAATCACAACCTATATCGTCGCTGTCGCCGTGGTTGGTCTCCTCCGAGCCCAGCTCCCCATCTGGAATAGGTGAGAAGGAAATTACTATAATACATCGAAAATCTGTCATCACTACCCAGTTGTAGAAAGTTACCTGAGGATAGGCATCTGTACTTACAGTTAAACATTTTATATTTGGCAATAACTTCATATCTAATAATATTTTCTTATATTATATTACTGTATGTAGGTTATGGATTTTATCATGCATATGTGTATACTATTTCCACCATTATCAGGTTGGGGTTTTTGGGGCGTCGAATAAATAACTAGGCGTCTTCAATGAAAAAGCTTTAGTACCTAGTAGACAGATATGTAGTATAGCGTCAAAGAGGATGGAAAAAGTTCACAAACGATAGTAAATTCCACTTATACATTCCACAAAATATACAAATAATTCCATTACATAGTTAAATAAGTTTTATGAAGATAATTAAAAGAACAAATTTGTGGATAGGGAGGTAACCAGACGCATTTGAACATATAACCTTTAGTACTTACGTCTATTTTCAGAATATTATACAATATTTACATTTTTCTTTCGGAACATGCTCCATAAAAAAAAATGAAATTCGTGATTTAAGAAACTAGGGAATTTGAGACTTCCATTCAGTCTGAAAATATAATATGTTTGTAGAAAAATATACTTAATTAAATAAGAAAATAAATATTCGCCACTTAGGCTCACAGGTGTTGATTCCTGCCGGAAAATTTGTTATCTAGGTATATTGACATGGCACCGAAATGTATGCAATTTATATTAGTGCCTTATAAATGTATTATCATTTTAAGTAAAGAATAAGTACTTGTCCATTAGGCCCAGTATGTAGCTGAAGGCCGTGACTTATGTCTATTATAGAATTTGATCGGTTGATTGAATTAATGTGCCTTGATTGAATGTTATACCATGGGAAAACAATTGCAATAGCTGACTTGAATCTTTTTTCACTAAATTTTGAATTTATATTTTTGCGAGGTGTTCTGAAATTATTGCGTAATTTCAGTTTTATGCCGCTTCTGGATCTATACTAACGCACTTTTAATAAACCTTACTCTTTTCGCTTTCAAAGTTTCGGTAGAAACCTAAAGCGAGATGTAGTTTCTTCTTCCAATACAAATGTTTCATGTTTTGTAGACCACGCAAGTTGCCATTGGCTCTTGCCAGTGTCGTCGATGTCGCTAGGATACAAGTGCCGTCACGAGATTTGAGCGCTCAGCTAAAATAATGAAGATTCGGTACAAGACTTAAAAAAATACTACTCAAGCCAGCGCTCTAATCTCGTGACGGCCCAGTGGCGTGCATTGCATATAAGCAGGTAAGCAGAAGTTACAATTTGTGATCACTGAATACACTCGTGTTGTGAGTGTGTGTGTTTATGTTCGTATGTGTATCTTTAATAAGCCGTACGTACCTACACCGCGTCACATAGGTATGTACTTAACCTGCCTACCTACCTACTTATTGTTTATGCCTACCCCTCTGAAAATCCAATGCACGCCACTGTGACGGCCTATAACTATGTTAAGTATATTTATAACTTTTAACCCATCATGTTACAGTACAGGTAACATATAAGCAAGCCTGTTTGATGGGGAATGGTTACCGTAAGCTATACAAGTTATACGGTCCACTTAAAGAAACGTGACGTAATCACAGTTCACAATCATGGATTTTGACATTCCATTATGACTTAATACCATAGCTTAATTCATATAATGATACGCATTATCTAATGTAATGTGTTGTGTTGCAACGACGCATATTATGTCAATATATATTTTATGAATGAATAGACTATAATCTATTATTATATTATTGTTAGAGGAGCTCGTGGCACAGTTGCTATTACGCATATCATTCGATCAGCGAAGTTAAGCAACCATACGCCTAGCCAGTAGTTGGATGGGTGACCGCCCGAGTTCCCTCCGTGCCTCGGAGAGCACGTTAAGCCGTCGGTCCCGGTTGCCAATTTAACATCTTTGGCAATCGTTACAGGTCAGTCGGAGGCCTAAAAATAATCTGACAACTGGTTTAACCCAGATCACAGATTTTCCTCCTAAATGGGGTTGCGAAGGTCAGATGGCAGTCGCTTCGTATAAAAATCTGATGATCAGCCACATCGGGTTGAATCAAGTGCCGACTCCATCAATGTATGGGATAAGGCCAGGGAGATGATAATTTGAATTGTTGCATGCAAACAATAACCAATTATAATAATTTTTTTACATTTATTGACATAAATAACAATTCAATTATTTCATATTTTAATGTGACAAGTGAAAGATTTTATCTTTCCTTTAGATATAAACGACAAGTAGCAAGCATGCTACATTATTGTATACACATATTTAATTTGAACACAGCCAAATCATTGGCTAACAAGACTGCTTCTATTGAGCAGGCAAACAAGGACATTATATGTAATGATTCTTTGGAATATGTTCCAAATACTTTAAATTAAGTTATAAGACAACAGAGACAATATCTGGCGATTTTATGAATAATAATGCTACTTCCTTTATTAAACTTGTTCATCAGAACATCCAAGGAATGTTAAATAAAGAATTAGAATTGGAGTTGTTCATGGACTGTAATGATATTCATGTATTATGTTTAACAGAACATTGGCTTAGGGACGAGCAGTTCATGTTCAACTTCTGTAACCATCAGGTTGCTAGTGCCTTCAGCAGGAAGGTTGCAATACGAGGAGGCTCCATGATTATTTTAGAAAAACGCATGAAATATAAAGAACGTCTGGATGTTGTGCACCTTTCTGCGGAGAGTACTATTGAGTTGTCATGTATAGAGTTAGAGCAATACATTGTTGTGTGCGTATACCGACCCCCTAGTGGAGCTTTCGAGCATTTTGAACAAATCATGGATGAAGTTTTGGTAAAAGTTTGTAAATCAGGTAAAAATATAATCATATGTGGAGACTTTAATGTCAATATTTTAGAAAATTCATCCATGAGCAATCGATTAAAATGCCTTTTTAGTTCCTCTAATTTATTTTACTTATTTTCTGAGCCAACACGAATAACAAGTTCATCAGCAACTTGCATTGATAACGTGTTCACAAACTTTCGGCCCACTAGTAATGAAATCATAAGTAAATTAGACTCTGACCACTGTGGCCAATTAATAACTTTCAGTAAGAAAAATGTGAAAGCTCCCAAGAAAAGAGTTACTTATATTCCCATAAATGCAAATCGCTTGAGCCGTTTTCGAGGTAATGTCCAAAGTAAGTTTCCTTTAATAAATAACCACCTTGCGTGTAATGCAATGTACAATTCTTTTTTTCAAATTGTACACGCAGAACATAAGCGCATATTTACCCCGAAGACGGTTCTATTGGGAAAACGTTTGTCGTTTAGTGAGTGGGCTACCCCAGGCATTCACATAAGTAGACGAAGGCTGTATGAACTTTATCAAGAAAAATCTATTAATTTTAATTTGGAATTTACAAATTATGTTAAAAATTACTCAAAATTATTTAAAAAGGTTTGTTCAGACGCCAAGTCTATTGCTGTGAGAAATAAAATTTTGAAGTCCTCCAATGTAACTAAAACAACTTGGGACATTATTAATTCTGAAACTGGAAAAACTTCTCCTAAGAATGACTCAATAACTCTAAAAATTAATGATCATATAATTAAGACTGATATTGATGTGGCAACTACTTTTGAGACATTCTTTGCTGATATACCAGTTTCATTAACTAAAGTCTTAAATTCGTCTCCTGCAGCAGCAGAAGCCATTTTAAAAATGCATGTGGATAAATGTAACGTTGCATTTAAGTTTAAAACTGTTACCCCGAGAGACATTGTCAAAACTTTTGAAACGCTAGATATGAAGAAGTCAGCTGATTTATGGGGACTTTCTGTTAAAGTACTCAATAGTATTATTGATATTGTTGCTACTGATCTAGCTTTATTATTTAATGTTTGTATTGAAAGTGGTGAATTTCCTGATCAAATGAAGTATAGTAAAATAATTCCTTTATTAAAAGCCGGTAGTATTAACGACCCTACGAACTTTAGACCTATATCAATACTGCCAATTTTCAGTAAAATTTTTGAAAAACTAATACTTAATCAACTTTTAGCCTTTTTTAATGAACATAATTTGATGCACACTAAACAATACGGTTTCACAAAGGGTCGCTCGACTACCGATGCAGGTGTCGAGCTAATTAGAAAAATTCTTGAAGCTTGGGAAGCTTCACAGGATGCTCTAGGTGTATTCTGTGATCTATCTAAAGCCTTTGATTGTGTGCACCATGAAACGTTGATCAGGAAGTTAGATCACTACGGTGTAAGAGACCTGGCTCTAAAACTTATATCTTCATATCTAAGTAATAGAATACAAAAAGTCGATATACATGGCGTAACATCTCCGGGGTGCCCAGTAGAGATGGGTGTTCCACAGGGTTCAATTCTTGGTCCGTTTCTCTTTTTAACTTATATTAATGATTTACCTTACATGGTAAGCAATAAACACGATATTGTATTATTTGCTGATGATACTTCTCTGATTTTTAAGATAGACCGGCAAAAAGCTAACTTTGACGATGTGAATAATGCTCTCTCTGATGTAGTACATTGGTTCAGCGCTAATAACTTAGTACTCAATAGTAAAAAAACGAAATGTGTCAAGTTCACTATGCCAAATGTGAAACAAGTGCAAACCAATGTACTTATCAACGACGAAGTGTTGGACCTTGTTGAAACAACAGTTTTCCTTGGAGTTACATTGGATCATAAATTGCAATGGGGGCCCCATATAGCTGGATTGTCGAAAAGACTCAGTTCTGCAGCATTCGCAGTAAGGAAAATTAGACACCTAACTGATATAAACACAGCTCGGTTGGTCTATTTTAGTTATTTCCATAGTGTTATGTCTTATGGCATCCTTTTATGGGGAAATGCTACTGACATCAGTTCTATCTTTGTGCTGCAGAAACGGGCTGTTCGTGCAATCTATAAACTCAAATCTAGAGATTCTCTCAGAGAGAAGTTTAAAGAAATAGGGATAATGACTGTGGCATGTCAATACATATTTGAAAATTTGATATATGTAAGAAAGAATATAGATAGTTTTAAGAAAAATAGTGATATGCACAATATAAATACACGCAAGAGGGATAAACTCCGTGTCCCTGTGACTAGACTGCACAAAACTAGTAACTCTTTTGTGGGGCAAAGTATACGCCTTTTCAATAAACTACCATTAAAAATGTGTGAACTACCATTTTTAAGTTTTAAGGCAAGCATCAAACAGAAACTTTGTGAAAAAGCATATTATAGTGTAACTGAGTATATTGATGATAGCCAAACATGGCAATGAGTTGCTCACTCTTCCATTGAAATGTACTTAAACAACCCTATGTATATATAAGGGACACATGTAAAAAAAAAAACCGGGGAGTTTGTTTCGCCGTTTCTTCTCCTGACAGGCTTACTTTTGGAAACGGTAGTAAATTAACTTAAGTTAGCGTAAGAAAAATGACGTTCAATAAGTGTTCCAAGTGTCCCTTATGTTGAATAAAACTTTTTGATTTTGATTTTGATTTTGATAGCGTACAGATTTGTATAGAATTTAAAAGTTAAGTATAATAAAATTTAATTTTATTCGTCCTTTACGAATTCGGAGCTTTCAACATCGGAATCTATATTGTAATTATTAAAATTTAATTAATTTGCTACAAGTATAACATTAATTTGAACACAATTAATATCTTAAGGCAAGTAGGTCGTAAGTGTCATAATTTTCTTTCTATCAGGTTTCAGTAAAATCGATGTGGGTACACTCGATGACACGTAGTTTAGGTTAGTAAAAAAGGGCCATATAACCATATAATCGGTGTGTAATCAGCAAAACTCGATCAAAAACACCTTCGTGACAACGCGGTAAAGTTGTACGTAGACCCACGTCTACGTACAACCATAGAGATAGCCACCTATCTCTATGGTTCAGTCAGCACGGAAAGAACAACCTTTTGTAGGAAATGGTAAAAACGCCTTTATGCCTATTGATGAAAGACTCTTGTTCCCTTTACTGTAACTTTACCTTAACTCTGTTTCATATTCGGAATCCCCGCGTCATAGAGTAAATTATAGAGTCGTTATTATTTCTTTGTTAATGGAATTTTAACGAGAATAACCACGCAATGAACTTAATTAGAGTATTTAAAATTGTCTTCTTTGCTAACGTGCAGCGAGTGGTGACAATTATTACGCAAAGGACGCAATCATTTTCAACTTATAAACCTTTCCTCATGTAATTATTCTTCTAAATGAGTATTATCTGGTATTGGAATTGAGGAATCACAATTTATATGTAATATTATTGAGTTTAACAATATTTAAATATAATATTATAGGTACTTTCCGTACAACCACAATAACGCTTTTGAGTTATTGAAACAGGAGCGTGCATAATTGAGAGCTCATCCCATAAGTTAACTAAAAATATGAGGAATAAACCAATAACTAAAATGCTGTCAAATTGTATTAAAATTTAATCAAAAAATGTATGCGGTCTTATTGAGAAACCTCCTCCATTTCTTGAAGTCGGTTAAAAAAACTATGAAAGGTAAACCTCACATAAATATAATACTTAAAGAGGTAGCTTATGTGTAACTACTTAAGAAAGTTAACATTTTAATGTTGGTCTAGAATCTAGAATATTGTAATCTAAGTGAATTAGTGGCACCAATGAAATGAAGTCAGGTGCACAGTTAGTATAAAATAAATGGGTTACACACTTTAGTGTATTTTAAGAGTGATGTGTGTGTGTGTGTGTATAAACGCTCAACTTTGTGTAAATGCAAAGCGCGTGTTTCAGTTCTAATTGAATTTCAGATATCTACAGCGCGGAAGCTACTACACACTGATTCCGTTTTCCTCTACCGCTGACCAATTACCATGGCTTTTCAATTCACTTTGCGAATTCCAGAAATTTCCACCGTGCTCTGCAATTACTCGGTTAAGTATTAACTAAGTAGAGTTGTATGTTTTGTTGATATATATTAACAGTTGGTACAGTTCTCTTCTCCATAGCAAAATCATGGATAATTTCTTGTAACTATGGACTATAATAGAATATTACAATATTATATTAGAAAAAGAAAACTTCATTTGATTGTTTTTTGTAATACTTTAGAGACCTATTCACCCAAGAGAAGTTTTTCCTTTAGAATTTGATCGTTGATTTCTAATTCAACGAGCTTCATAGTGATTTCGTAATAAGGAAAATATTTTCCATCATAGTAATGAGTCATTTCAAAAACACACAGGCATCGTTTCCCTTCTTAGAAACGCTTATTGTATTGTTGGCATCGAAGTACCCACAAAACTATTAGATTAATTGGCGATGTAACATGCGATCAGTTGTCAATACCACAGAATAAAAACTAACAGAAGGCCAGCTTATATTGGCAATATGCACATGATCATCTTGCTGCAAAGTTATTAATCAACCCTTGCCTCATAAGCATAGGTTTTGTCATGTTTCAACTTCGACTCATTTCGTATTGTGGTCGAATCAATACGGTATCGATCAAGACCTCGTATGTGCGCGACTTTGTATAATGTGCTTTGGACTTAAGACCAATACAGAAAGCCATCCTTCTGTTTCATTCCATTTAATTTAAATACTCCGAAGCTGATTTACTCCATTACTTGATAATTAGTAAGGTATTTGTATACTATACTTAGTGAACAACAACCGCAGTCATGAGAGTGCTATCAAAGAGATTACATTGTGTCGTGGAAGTGTGTGGAACCTGACAATCGATCGAGCAACGATGAAGCGCAGTCTCGTCAGTTTATGTTTAACTACCCTCTATTTAAATGTTATTTACGCTCCGGTTAATGGTAATGTCTCCTGTCTTATCTTGTGTAATGTTTGTAACTTTTACGTATTCATCGCCGTATACAATTATACTGGCGCCTGAACTGAATAAACAATTTTCTCTCTCATCGACTTCTGAAATTCCAAATGCTCGATTGGAATTATTTGGAATATTTGTGAAAGATAGCGTTGATACATTGTCGAAATTTACATAAAATTCAGTTACAATTGCTAAGTTAACAGATTGTGATTGCTTACTGTTTGTTTGATAATTCTATTGATTCAATATTACGTTTGTTGAAAAGTCATCTAAAAACACTTATTTATTTATATTTGTAAGTTTATATCTAAGAGCCACTGATGTTTTTGAAGACAGAAGTCGAAGGATCGATCCAGACTAAATAGAAGATTTGTTAAATTTAAAATGGATTTGCATCCATAAAAAAAAGTCATAGCTCACCCATATCGTTAACAACATAATCCCATAGCTTACAGTGATTTAAAATTTTGTGAAGGGCAACAGATATAATTTTGTAACAGAAACCATTCGGGTTGCAAACGGGGAATTACGGATTCAGTTCTATATTTTTCAGGTGAGTGTGAGTCATGTGTGCGGATAGAGGAGTGTTCATTATTTGGTGATATGGACCAGCAAAGACAGCAGCAATGGCTGGAGGACCACCCCTGCGATGGACCAGAGAGACCTGGAGATACTATAGGATTTGCAGCCGTAGCTAAGGGAGACTACGTATGAATTTATTCCATATCTTTATGTTCATCCAATCATCTCTCAGGGCCGTTACCGAGATTTCGAGCTTACACTTATATTCTAAGAACGTGAATGCTGTTAATAGTTAAGCTTTAAGATGAAGGAAAACATTATAATAAACCTGGATAAAACTAGTCATCGTTAGCATCTAATTATCTTCGGTGAAAAGCATATGGAGCATGAACTTATTATTTATACCCGACATTATAACTTTGGGATATTAGATAATTTTTAAAATTGTTAAAGCTTCATACTTGTGGCTTGAAATTATAATATTTTATTGCCTAATGATATTTTCAATTATTTGAAGACCGTGCTCATGTCAAAGTAAAATTAAATCGTAATACTATTATCGGATAACATCATTAAGTTAATATGCAGTGCAGTAGCGATTACGTAGACGGTAATATCATACCAATTGGTTGTTGGCTATTAATCACCGATGTCATTATTTGGTACTTTGGGCAAAATATCAGCGCGATAAATGGTTCATAAATAATCATGTAATTAAGTGACCAGTTATTAAACGTGTTAACGTGGATGACATATAGGTAATTAAAGCCGAATACAATTTTATATCCAAAAAATAGGGACACATTCTGCAAAAATATACAAGTACCTATATTAGAATTTTACTAATATCTTTACAGGTATGCTGTTCTGCATCCCAATGGGCTTTTGAAAACGCTGCTATGGCGAAAGAACCAACGGTTGACGACCATGAACAGCCGGGTATTATTTCTTACAGCCCAAATGATTACAGAGAACCACCTAATACTAATCGGTCACCTGGATATTATCCGAATAATAACTTCAACTATCCAGATCAGAATGGTCCGTTTAACAGCCGACCCAACGGATACTATCCAAACGATGGAAACCAAAGGATTGGAAATTTTGGTGTGAATCAGAATCCTTATTTCATGGGAAGTAATTCATTCCAGGCAAACTCACGTGAACAGTGCTCAGATCAACTAACAAGCTTTCCTCCGAAGGCTGAGTCGGTGTGCTGCGGTCGGGATGCTGATTCTGACAGGATTACAGGTACCCCGCCGGTATTCTTCATTTTACCTCTAACAGGGAGCGTTGCGCGTTGAACAAAGGCTTTGTTTTTATACAAAGTTAACTTGTCTCGTGCACTTACATTGCTTTAATTTATGCTGCAGTGACGAGCTTTGCCTTAATCGCACATAAAATTCATTAGTTACATACGCCTGTATTCCCCGAAGGGGTAAGGCCAGAGGTGTACTTATAGTACTCTCGCATTGCACCAGTTATATTATTGAAGTCCCATATAATAGAGGGCGAGCCTATTGCCATTAAAAAAAACCCTGGGCTGCTACTGGGAAATTGCACCTAGAAAAACCCCAATAATATGTACTCCGCAACATCTTCATCATGTCTTTTGCATAATATATAATATATTAGGTCTTTTTAAACTTTCACTGTTATAAAAATAATATTAATTTACATTTCAGGACCTTCGATCTATAACCAAAATCTACCCCAAGCAAGCTATAATCAGCAAAACTGGATGCCCCGCCAGAACTATGCGCAAGAATACAAATTTGTGCCTTTAGGAAAGTCGAAGGATAGGATAGATCCTGAGTTCGTCGAGCGTACAAAACGTTCACCGCCAAACAATAACGACAATGTTACTGTGAGCATAGATAAACGAATTGCAGGTAATACTTTAAAAGATATTTGAGATTATTACAATATTTTGATAGTCGTAAGTTATAGGTACCTGAATGCATAAATTGTTGAATTGAACTAAAAATATAATGTGACACATTGTACGTTACAGCCATGGCAAATTCATTGAACTGATATTGTACTGAGATTCCAAATGGCAATCAAACAAATATTTTTTCAAATTAGTTAGTAATCTGAAATGAAATAACCAAATACATTACATTAAATTAACAGGTGGCAAAGAAACAGATTTCTTTCAATTCCCGTGGACAGTGTTCCTGAGGATAGCATTCGACTATGGCAATGGGATGAAAGCAATGTTCTCCTGCGGTGGCTCTCTGATCAGCGCTCGATACGTTCTAACTGCCGGACATTGCCTCTCTGATGAGAAAGGAAAACTGGCCAGGTCAGAAGCAGCTTATTTCATTCATTTCGATAGCAATGCCTGATAAAAACGTGCGTAAATTCAGTATGGTAGATCCGATATATAAAAATTCTACCTAAGTTTACCTAAATTGCGCATTCATAAAGAAGTATATAACAATTTTGGTCGACGATTTATAAGACAAAATATTTACAGTGATTTCATAAAAGGTATAAAAAATATACTAAGCACTTAGTATTTAATAATTAGAAACAATAATCCATATCATCCACCTTCAGGATGTCTGTTTGGAATACATCAACGGCGGAAACAATAAACGAATGAAGCATATCAGGGCAAGCTACTGGTGGTTTTTATATTTGTCACGAGGGTTATTATGATACAAGTTTTTACGACTAACATTTTCGAAATAGCATTTTTTTCAATTTCATAAAACTTAAAGCAAATGGAGTTCAGAAGGAGTGAAGGAGGTTCATCAATTTTATTTTCATATTATGTATTGCCATTCCAAAGTACAAAAGAATTTGCATAAAGAAAATAGCCCTAAGAGCTATAGGTCCACCTGGACCGAACCGAGGCTGAAGTTTAATTTGAGCATAATCCCCGAACCAACTTATAAACTTTGCGCGAAACTGACTTGTAATTTTGGAGGATTTACTTGTAAATTTTCAAGCATAATGCGATAAGGTCACGAAACTGATAAAATACAGCGACATTGTAGTAATCGTTTTGAAAAAGAATGAAAACTTTCAGATTACAATTCCTAAGTATCAGCCGTAGAAATTTAGTGGTTAAGTAGCTACATAAGACAGTCATACAAAAAATATGGCGTACCTACAGCATACCATACTTGCTCTATCGGGAAACACTTAAAGACCTAGTTTTGATTTAGGGTTTGAATTCAATTCAAAAATATTATCTCTTTTCAGTGTGGAAGTACGCTTAGCTGAATTCGACAAGCGTACCTACCCACGGGACTGTAAAAATGTATTGGGTAAAGGTGAAACATGTATCGATAACGTAATAATATACGCTGAGAGTGTAATTGTACATACGGAGTTCGACGATGACAGACTGAGGAACGACATAGCATTAATAAGACTTCGCAGTAGAGCGCCCTACACAGGCAAGTATTATTTTTTACTAAACGTTCTACGAAGCCGAAAGTATCCGAGTGATCTTTTCTGAGGTCGATGTGCAATATATATCACCGGGTACTATAAGTGAAGAGTATTCTAGTTCGCATTCGAACATTCCTTAGAAAGTGGTAATATTTATAATGTAATCAAGCCGAGATTGTGTACCTACAGCAATTAACGTTCCCTTTTGGCCCTTATAAACAAAGGGTAAATGGAGGTATCTAATTTATGAATGGTATAAATATACCACAGTGCGCACCTCTAATAAAATAGTGTGACAATGGTATAACGAACTAACAGGCCCCTGTCTTACTGAAATATATTATACCTATAGTGGGTCAACTTACAAATAAAAATAAGTAATTTTATTGAAGAAAACTACTACCTAATTAGGTACCTACTTATTATATAACCAAATGCTTACAATTTACAGTATTATTTACTTAAAGAATAATTTTACATCGTATCTAATTCTTATTGGAAATATCGACCATTTTATTATTAATTCCATTATGATTTCTGAGAAGTGAAGAGGCTACTTTACTTCTTAAGAACAACTTAATTAAACCTGTAGTAAATTCAATTTATGTTCAAGATCAATCATTAAACATTCAAATAATATTCTGTGTTCGAAGTAAAATTTAAACTCATAGCAAAATGTATTATTTACCTTGGAAGTCATTTGGTATTGCGTAGAAGATATCTAGACGTAATAATTACTTATTGCCAAGACCAAGAGAATTTATGAATAGAACCCCATAACAGGGTACACGGAAATGGAATGGTCTACAATGGCTATTTATACATAGGTCTATTTAGCAGACGGTAGGTTTCTAGGACAACTACCTAATTTACATACTATATTGAACAAAGTTTTTGTTATAATATTTTAAGTTAGAAATGTAATATAACATTAGATACCTTCTTAGAAAAGAGCATAACATAAGATGTTCATCTCTACGCAATAAGCACACGTCGTGTTTACAGGCCAAAAATGGGTGAAATATGCCTATAATTTTAAAATAAAGCCTAAATTGTATTGTTATCATATTTCACGTAGATAAATTTATTAAAATTCTTGTTCATAAACAAAGATTCAGACATAAGTAGTAAAAAAAAGGTTAGGTACGTAAGAACTGCGCAAAAAAATTGAACGTTTTTTGAAATTATACAATTTAAATTAAGTAAGTATTATTTCGTTTTTCAGAATACATCCGTCCCATCTGCCTACCGTTTATCGACATAGACAAACCGAGCCATTCCAACCTACCTCTATTTGCGGCTGGCTGGGGCAGGGATGGTGTCGCTGAGTCAAACATTAAACAATCGACTGTCGTTCACTTGATTCCACAGCGGGAGTGTTCCAAATCTTACCCGGATTTGACCCGGCGCCATCTCTGCGCAGCCGGGTATAATGGGGAGGACACTTGCAAGGGTGATTCCGGTGGCCCTCTAATGGTGCTGTACAAAGGAAAGTACTATGTCGCCGGTATAGTAAGCGGAAAACGTGCGGATTCGCCATGTGGTACCTCTGTGCCGTCGCTCTACACCAATGTGTACCATTATCTGGATTGGATTGGTCGAAACATTAGGAATTAGACCGTTTTTTAATATAATACTTCATCGATTTTAAATAAATCAATAATAAATAGATTGTAAGTGTCTGATTTTATCGAAAAAAATGCCCTTATTTTTCCAAAACCCATCCACTTATTATTTTCCGAAGCATGCTAGCAAATAGAGTGGGTAAGTTAAATTTTCCGGAACGAAACTTATATTAGTGATTGCGTACACCGGCTGCGTTTTATAAGAGCTCTGTATTTTGCATGTCACTGAGCGCGAATAAACTTTTATGGACTGAAAAATATTGCGTCTGAAATTCGAGGTTGCGATATTTTGTAGCTGCATGGGTGTGATGTCGGCAGGCTTGGTTTGTATGAGGATAAATTGCCTGTGCATTGAGTGCTGCCAACTGCAGAATTGTGCACTGACGGGTAAGAAATTGATTTTATTGGAAAACTATTAAATTTGTTGCGTTTATATATCAGCAATCTAATTTTCCAATTCACTGTCTCCACTTCTTAACACAAGGTACTTAGCAGATGAGTGCCACCACTGGGATTCAAAATTTCATATGTTGCAAAACCTGGGCCCTGTTTATACGCTCAGTCATTACCTATAGTTAACTCATAATTTAAATGAGACAGATGTATATGAAACAGAATCTTTCACTGTCACGCAGCCCATATAAGTATATGTATATATATAGTTGGATTGACACACAGAAAAATAATACCTACAGTTCTCTTTTCTGAGTGCTGAAAGGCTCAAGGTATATCTTCCACATGTAACCTTTGTTGGGAGTATGTAAAACTTAGCCTATTATGATAAGGGTCATGGTCCACGCTTGTTGCCTTTAAGGATTTGCGGAGGGACCATGCTTTTATATCAATCGACAAAAACGGAAAGCTTCTCAATCCCTTTTTCATTACCCTAAGTCCCAGCAAAAAGTTTTAATGACTCTGTATTATGAGAGCTTCATCAAAAGTATTTAATTGCTTTTGTGACATCATGCAAACAGTGTGTTAAATATATAGAGAAAATGTTTATAACAAGCCTTGTTTTTGATCCTCGGAGATTTGGCGATACACATCAACCTATGTTGATTTTAAGAGACTTTGCATGTCAGACGCTACCTCCAGTATCTTTATTCTGTCAGTTTCATTACTTAGGCATTCACTAAATCAGAAGGATATAAGGATATAAGTGTCTGTAGAAAGCACCCATGAGAATAAGGTTTTTATTACCATCCCGTCCATTTACATATCTAAGCCTAACATACTTATATTGAATCTAATAAAATCCACCATAGATTTAAATAACTTCCCATCCAGGCAATTAGGAACAGGTTAGTTGGCACCAAACTGGTTAAAGGCAAATACGTTATCTTCGAAGTGATATTGTATTTATGAATTGCTTTTTTGTCTCATCTTTTAAGGAAAAATCCGTTCTTGGGTCGTGCCAGGAATAGCGGTCATTCAACCGACACTTTTAAGGAGAAGGGCACTCTTGGGAAATCTGCTCACCCTCGGCCCGCAGCTGATAATAGTGTTTGCTCATTTGAGTGTTCTCTACAGTATTGTATTCCATGACGGTTAATGGCATGGGGAATGAGAAGTCTGCTTTTAAGAGCTACACGGCGCTCGTGGTTTGTTGTGAGTACGGCATCCCCAATCCAGCTGTGGAATTGGGTTAATCATGTCGTTAGTACATTTCTCCTCTTTCAATGTAGCCTAAGTAGTTAATGATGCAATGGCAACCTAAAATAGTTCATTTCCCTACACTGTGTAAAGTTGAACAATCCATTACTTTCCTAAGAATATATCTTAGCAGCACGCACGTAAAGGATTGCTCTTTTTATAAACGCTCGCCAGTAGTAATTTGACTACGTAGTTGGAATATTCGCAGCATGGCCCCCTGACAGATATTCCCACCATCCATCACCATTCATCAAGCGAATATACTTACATAAGGGGTAGGTACATATTGATTAATTACGCGAAACATATTCAATATGACCACACTATTTCAGTCAGAAATCTATGTTTAATCAACAATTTAGAATAATCTCAATATAGAAGTAAACGCGATCTGGGCGACGTCCCACCGGGTAGGTAATTTATGTTAAACCCGTGCAACAAAAAAAAAGCAAATATCCGCACCACGTCAGATAATGCGAAGCCCGCTGGGAGACACGCTGTGATGTTTGTCAATTTATTTGCAGCATTTGGTTATTGGTACACATCGCTTACATTTAAACGCTTTTTTGGCAGCTTTGGGTACACTGTACCTATTTTTAATTTTACCCTACTACGGTATGTTTATATATGATATACCTAAGCACATTAACATTTATTTTGTAATTGGAAAACAGGTTTGGAGTGGGAGTAAAAGCGTTTATAAGATTAGGTACCAACAGGCACAGCGCTAGTAGGTAAAATAATCTTCAACCGTATTAAAATATAGAAGGTTCTTTGCTCAAAGGTAAAAAAAACTATGCTATCACTAACCTTTGTCACTCCAACACTCCCCACTCAAACTTCCCGTCCCGGATGAGCTTACGTTTATTGTATATATTCACCAAATTATATCACGAAAATTCATTTTCAACACAGCATTTGCTATTTTCGCAGACGAAGTCAGTCGTCGCGCCGTATTCCGACACTAACTGTTAACTAAACCACGGTAACAGCAGGCAGTGTTGCTGTTTCGCGAACGAACTGAGGGTAGTCGCCAAAAAAGCAAATGTCAAAAACAGACGTACAATGAGGTAACCCTGAATGAGATTATTAATGGTTGTCAGATAACCTGTTTAATAATAATATTATAATGAAATTTCATATCCAAAATTATTAGAATACCTGTTTGTTTACGATTGCATTAGATGCTACAGCTTAACATTTGGATGAAGAAATAAATATCAAAGCAATATAAACCTTTCATATATTCATACATATTATAAACATAAAAAACATCCGTATTTGTAAACTGATCCATGATCAAAAGCTCAATAATACGAATATCCATCGGCTCGGTTTAATATGAATAGGTACGTAAAGGGCTCTGTAATGTTATTTTGCGGTGTATTTCCCTAAACACTTGTAGTCGATAGATTCGCTTCTGAATTAAGTCAACCAGAAATACAAGATTGTTTCCGTTCAATAGGCCTAATCTTTCAGATGGGTATTCGTGCTGAAACAATCCTCTTTTATTGGCGTCTCTTTGTCGAAAGTATTCGACGTTTTCATCGGATACATCACCTATTTTAGTTTTGACCCCAAAATTTATTGGAATCACATGAATTTGTAATTTTACCTGTGTTACTGCGAGATCAAACAAAATCCCTGAGCACGTAAAACCTCACGAGACACGTTTCATGCATAAATACTTATGTGATACTCCAGAATTTTTCATAGTATATTTTTTATATTCACATAGCGGCAGCCTTTTCTCAAGTTTTAGCAGATACCTTACTTTACATAATATGTGAGTCTTATTAGATTCCATTACCGTAGTAAGAAGGATTCCATTTATCACTCGACGCAGACAGCTCTATCTAGCTTGATTATTAAATCTACGCCTACATCTGCGTTGACACATCGATTTTTTACCTTTTCCCTTTACTACCAGACACCAGATTGAAAGCTAGATTAGAGGGTTTAGAGGAAAGGGCAATTACGACGGGCAGTTTAAAGTAACGCTGATGCCTATTACTACAGAGCCCGAGATCGGAAGGCAAAAACGAACTGAGAATGACATCAAAATTTTCTTATTTGATATCAAAAACGCAATATTACTATCATAAATAATATTAAAACTAAGTTATAGCTTAGAAACAATAGGTGTACGGCAACATTACCTACTTTTTATGACATCACGTTTCGTGACACGTAAGAATCCACTTTAACCTTGATGGTGAAATTATTATGGTTAGACCGTTCCGTAAACGGATAATTAGTAATGAACATAAGTCGCCGTCGGTAAGCAGATTACGTGCTTGTCTTAAAATTAAAACTTAAAACCCTCGAATAAAATATTTACCATTCTACTAAATTTACCGTGATATTTACCATTTTAATAAAAAAGAAAATAATATTCTCATACAAAATCATTGTTTGACATTGCCTTAAATTACAAAAAACATTTTAAATGTATGCTAAACAATAAGTCTTGACCGTAGCCATGGGAAAATGATATTCATTGTAAATATGCAACGAAATCCGAAACCCGTTTCATATGCAACAAGGCGACAGGAGGAGGGTATGTAATCGCCAGTTTATTTCTGACTTTGCTCTTATCTGGACCACTGCGTGTTTATTGTTCGCAAACCAGTGTCAACTTCATTGTAAATACAGTGGTAAGTAGCTGTTTCATGTATCATAGCTAATTTTACTCATAAAGCATGACCCTCAATCATATTTAATCTACCGATAGTGTTTTTTTGTAGCTTCTTTAATATTTACCTAGTTTTGATAGTGTCTTTGTGTCCGAAACTATTAACATGTTTTTATCTTGGTTTCTAAGGATTCGTTTCGAAATACTTTTTTTATATATTTTTTAAAATAATTGAGGTCTATAAATACAAAGTCCTCTAAAAAAATCGAATGCTACTTAAAAGAAGCCGTAACAGAGCACAATTTGTACTATCAAACTGTCAATATAGAAACACTGATCAGTAATTTTTTTCTTTTTATTTATTAATAGTTTAAAATATAATACATATTCAAAAAAATAATATCATATCATCACAAAGTGTGTGTTATGCTACCATCTTATGTGACTGAGAACATTAAGGGAAATTTTAATAATTATGTACCTACCTTCAAGTCATATTGTATTATGTATCAACTTCAGTTTGCGACTGCTATCATGTACCGTTTAATTGCAGCGTGCCAACACTTAGGACCTAGTTGAGTATGTCGCTAACCCGTTTGGTTGCTATAACTGGATGCGACAGTGGTCTAGGTTGGGCCCTAGCCGCGCGATCAGCTCGCGAGGGTCTGCCTACAGTCGCTGGCGTGTACCAAGGCACAGATACAAAAGCCGCACAAGCTCTGCGCAAACTTCAGGCGCATCCTATTCCGTTAGACGTCACTAATTACGAAAGTATTGCTGGATTTCACCATTATGTTACCCAGTTGTTGAAGGACAATCCTAATTACAGTAAGTCGTAGTAAATTTTATTTAATATTTCCATAGCTATTATTTAACCCCCAATTGGCTGTCAAACGATGAAAAGGTGCCATTTTCACAGGTACTTAACAATAGGGTGCACAAAATCTATTCACCTCCTAATAACAATCCTTGCATTTACAGAGCTTCACGCAGTGGTAAATAATGCTGGTGTGATGACAATAGGCAACTATGAATGGCAGACACCCCGGTTAACAGAAGAAATGATAAATGTCAATCTTCTTGGATCTATGAGAGTTGTTAATACTTTCCTGCCTGATCTTAGAAGAACTGCTTTAGAGGTAGGTTTCTTTTATAGAATTAATAAATACTGCAATAACACCGGTCCGACAAATGTATCACCTCATATTGACGACAAGTGAGAGACAGAGAAAATCTTAAACTAGAATAAGTAGGTACAAGTTTCTTTAGATAATAAAGTACGAACGAAAAAAATTAATATTACAATTCCAAAGCTACATTTTCCAGATAGCAACAGGAAAATATGTGCCTGTCAAGTGTTGTTTCCAAGTAGGTACACAAAATGTTGATTGTACGTAGAAAAGAAATTAGAATTGGAAATATATTTCGAGCAAAACACATAGTAGACAACTCGCGAAATAACAACGCCCAATAGAGATAAACATCAGTCTCCGTAGGTAAAATATTTAAATTACAAGTGAGAACTTACTTGGCTTCTGAGAAATCATAATATTGAATTTGGTTCATGTTATTCCCGAGTTTCCTCATTTATGATAATTTTAGACTCCGCTCTTGTAACTACCTGATGTGAAAATGTGTATACTTATACAGGCTGCTATAGGACAAAACCATGAGACAAAACATTCACATTTCGTCAGGCTATTAAATCGAATATCTCCTAAGCATTTCTTATTACTTATTGCATGCAAGAATACCGTATAACAGAACCGCCAAATGTCAAAATAAACTGATTTGTATTGATAAATGTGTAGTAAGCGGCATGATTACGAAAATTAACTAACAGTGTTAATTGTCGTAATCATGCCGCTATATGCGGTAATAATTTAACAAACATGCATACGACTCCCCTGGAAGTAATGAGCCTGTGAAAGCACTACTTAAATATACTACATACATTTATTCTACCAAATAAGAGTAACTGACACATTAAACCATCGTGCCGATTTTTGACCCTGACGGCATATGATAGAAAAGGTAGGTCTTAACTTAGAAAAAATTGCGTTCATACGTATTAAATACGCTAATGCTCCATGAAGAGTGGAGGCGCTGTTCTAGCTTATGTGGGCATTTTAGTCTTTATTATGTTCGCACAGTGATACCATTATTGATAAGGTAGGTCTTGCGACTCTTGCGCATCACACCATTGGTATTTCAAGCGTTCTCATAGGCTATAATTGCCGCTTACCAAAAAGTGGACTTTACGCTTATTTGACAGAATAAAGAATTATTCTACTCCATAATATTATGTACTTATTCTGCTAATTCAATAGTGTTGATCAATCGATTTAAAAAATATTTAGAAGATATTCACTGATGTAACTGAAGAGTCTTCTTCGGCTTCCTTCAAACAACAATAAAAATATGTAATAAATTCGTTTAAAGTTACAGAACACTTCTAAAACAAAGCCCCGGATAATAAATGTGGGTAGCCACTGTGGACTGCAGCCATTGCCTGGCTTTAGCGCATACAGTGCTAGTAAAGCCGGGCTACTGGCGTGGACAAGGGCTTTGCGACACGAACACCGCGCACACGGGCTAAGCGTCGTCGCCTTTGTACCAGGTAACATAAGGGCTATTTTAAACCTAGCTATACCTGTTTAAACTGCTTTATAATGTATGTCCAATAATTAGAGTTTGTATACAATTTTAAATGCAGTTTTTTTGAGCTTTCTCTTTCTGCCTGAAGCCTGGAATTAATTTAATTTCGCTTACATTCGAAATTATTATATTTAATTAATTTGTTGAGCAGATAGGTAAATCTGTGAGGACATTGTTACTGAATTATTCCATAAATGTAGTTATTATTAAATTTATTACACTGAAAAATGAAAAAATATTGCAATATTCGTAAGAATTATTTAATTTTATAATAGGTACTGATCTGCTTAAAAGTTGTAATTCTTCCGTACCTATAAAATTACCTGAACAAAAGAATGCATTTTACAGAAAGACATAATATTACCTCCTACCTATTCAAGAGAACCTCCAAATACGCACGATCATCGTGTTCATCACACTAAGTACTTCCCCCAACGGGTATCGAACCCGCGACAGCAGATAATTTACCTACATCTATCTACATCTGTTTCAAAGTAATAATGTTATTTTCAGGCGGCTTCGCAACTTCGAGCGGAATAATTTCAGGTCAAACCGCACGTGGAAATGAAATGTTAGAACATTTGAATGAAGAACAGAAAGGAATGTATGAGACAAAAATTATAACTCTGAACAACTACCTTCGAGCTGCAACCAGTCAAGATGCTCAATTCAATGCAATGAAAGATGAAGACATTATCGAAACGTTCATGAAAGCTTTGACTGATGATGACCCAAAGGAAATGTACAAAGTTGAATCATGGCGATACATGTTCTACTACAATTTACTAAAATTACCGATACCAGAAGCACTACAATATTGGATCATAAAACAATTTTTAAAATTTCCTTGCCTTGATTAAACTTAAATAAATAGCTAGGTTTTTTATTGCTTGTTTCTTAATAAATCTTCTATTTATAATATTATATTCTAAAGGTACAATAGTTACCTACCTACGTTTCCTTCGTCATAATATGTCAGCAGCACATAAGTATATGTATGTGAGTGAATAAAATTTTAGAAAAATGGAACTAGGCACTTTAATTTCTGTACAATAACAATAACATTTCTGTTATCTCAAAATGACATCTAATCACTATTCAATTCCATTCCCGCCAACGTTTGGCTAGAGCAAGCTAGGGTCAATAGCTATACAGTCTCATAACACACAAAAGTTTTCAAAAAACCTTTTTAGTAACACAAAGTGTTAATTATAAAAATGTCTATACTTTTAATATTTGTTGTTATTTTTTATCTACCAATGCATTTATCAAAATATTTCGATATTCCTTTCATCAACATTCCTTTAAAATTAATAAAAAAAAAAAAAAAAAAAAAATTAATGACCCAATACTTTATCTGTGGGAACAGACACCACTACCGCCGTAAACATATCACAGACTTTTTTGTATCTGTGCAATTACAGATGGTACCCGTGGTAGGTACAACATTGGGTACAGCGTACGAACAGCACTATCTGTCAATTTATATATTCTGAAATTTATGACAGTTGATTGAATTGAAAATTAGGTTAATTCGTACATTTATTTTTGAAGAATTGAAAAAAGATATTCTTTTGTATGAAATTGTGAAAAATATATTTAAAGTCAGTTATTTACCAACGAAGCTTTATTTAGTATCTCAAGATATCTAGAGGTTCCGAACATGGAAATCCAGTTCGGACCTAGTCCGGTAGATGAAACGGTATAAAGTGTAGAGTATTGAGCTAATATAATAAACTTAGTCAGTTTTAGAGCCTATTTAATGTTCACTATTTATGTTTTCAGAATCTACTGTATAAATTACAACGTAAAATCAAAGTATTCAACACGTCCAATCCGCTACCGAATCGTGGATACAACTTAGTAGCAAGTTGCAGCAAATATGGACTTGTCTTTATTGGAGTACCTGATGGAACATTGTCAGGTGAGGTCCATTGTAATAGTGATATAATTTATCGAAATACTTGACACAAACTATAACCTTACATAATAATTGTTTCATTGACCGCTTGTAATGAGGGCCATAATGTGACTGGGTCTTTCCCAAGCAGACAGCACAGAGTTCTGAAGAACTCAAAGGAAGGATATGAAGCTTACATTTTAAATGAAGCACATAATATTCCCTTGCTAGTCTTGCTAGTGCAAGTTGCATACAATCTATGTAAAAACACTTTGTTGCTTCTTCTATTCTTATTTCAAATAAAGATTTTTGCTTGTAATTAAAAAGCTCTGAAACTACAAGACATTTATAAATTCTTTCTCTAATAGAATGCTACATTAACACTGAATAACATAGGCTAAATTGTTTCCTTAGGGGTTATTGTATCTTACAAGGGTAAAGTTGGGAGACTGCTTTTTAAAAGTGTTTTATATATCAAATTCATACTTGCAGCATATTACTTGAACCAACTGATAAACAAGGAATGCAACCCTCAGCATATATCTGTCAAACTACCAGAGAAGCCAACACACGTAGCTGTGAGCTGTGATCAGGAACTTTTGGCTGTAACTGGTGGGCAACTGCTGTGTATTTACAAAATTTCTGACTTTCAAAATCAGGTGACATTTATCAATTATATATAATATTTATTATAGAGTAGATCAATCAATCAATTTAGTGAGCAGGAACATTTTTCAGTTTCCAAATGATAATATGATGATTTATTGGTTTTACGGCCAGTGAAAAAAAAAATAGGCAACACCAAGTACATGTTAAACTTTAACATACTTACTTCTCCACATTATACATAGCAAAGGCTTTACACAAACTGATGTAAGTAAGGTATAGATTGGACAAGGTATTTTTGTTTCTAAGATTATAAGCAGAGTGCAAGTAAGAAATAAATAATATTTTTAAAGCACACTGCTAACAACGCATCCAACTGTGAGAAAATGTATGAAGAAGATGCAATGTTTTCAGTGAATGTGTTAAAGTATTTCAATTAGACTCTAATTCTAAGAATATTACACTAATCAAAATCTTGTTCACTCTATTTATTATGTTTTGCAGAATGTAGCACCAACAGCAGCAATAAAGTGTGATGCAAGCCCATCCTCCTTTGTGAGTGCTTTGCAATGGAATCCATGCATACCTGACTCCATTGCCATAGCTTACTACGATGGCATGTTGATTGCATACCAAGTCAGCACCAACCAAGCTAAGAAAGTTCCGTCTAAAGCAAGGTACTATTACCCACTCAATATTACAGGTCCAATGATACAGGTCCCATCATAAGTTTTGAGCACACACCTTTAATGCCACTGTAAGTAACTGTACCTTCTTATTACTGCGCAGTAGTAATTTTCTCTGTCTGTCTATGTCTATCTATATGGGGCAAGATGAGTAAAAACATGTGCAGTAATTGCACTATTTCGCTGTGTGGTCGTAATTTGTGACTGCACCAGTAAAAACAATTGACAATAGAGGCACTATCTGTCATTTTCGTACCTTATCTACTTGAAAATTTAGTGTTGAAGCTGCCTACCCTTTCGCAGAGACCCTTTTAAACAGATGTGGAGCTTTATTCTTCACACTGTCTAGTTCCTATTTGATTCCTATTCAAAGACAATAAAAATACTTTGGTAAGTAAAATGTCACATTAAACTTTTTGATCACCTTCCAGATGTATCTGTTGGAGTCCAAAAGGCAAGCAGTTAGTAACAGGTAACAGTGATGGCACACTCTGCCAGTACAAACCTGACCTAACTCCAGCCAAAACAGTACCAGCTCCAGATTTGTTCCAAGGATCACCTGTAGAAGCTCTAGCCATTTATTGGATATCTACCTTCCAATTTGCTGTGGTTTATAAGAATGCTACGGATAATAGCCGACCTGGTAAATTTACTTACTTCAAATTTCAATTAATATACTTACCAAATACAAGTCAATTTACACTGGGTAGATAAATTACAGAAACAAATAATTGTGTACCAAATTAGTATATGTTTAAATATTACAGTACTTTGCTTAAACTATTTATTATTAATATATATAAATAAGAAAAAAATATTTGTAGTTCTTAGCAAACATAGTCTTAAAACCATATTGTTATTTCTGTGCATTCTACCGCCATAGTCGCGTGATGATATTAATGAAACATTTATTTTCAGCGGTTACAATAATCAACACACCAAAAGCTGGCCAGTCCACTTGCCTTAACTATGAAGACATCTGCTACAGTATGGGCTCAAATAGGCCATGGTATTATTATTTGCTGGGTGTTGCACAGTGGTATGTTATTTATAATTAAATGTAATATATATAAATAAGAAACACCTCAGCAATTATTGTGGTGATTTAGATGATTCTTTCTTTTCTTCTTAGTAGCTTATGAGCTGCCAGTAAGTCCCGTCAGAATAGTTTATAGATTTTTTAAATGTTGCATTTCTATATAAAAAAAAAATCTTATAAATTTGTACTATACATAAAATATTTCAAATAAATTACAGGAATATAATTTTGGCATCATCATCAAATGGTATGGAAATAGCAACATTGAGTTCAACAGACGGGAGTAATTGGGCCCAGTGGTGTCAGGTTCGTATCTATTCATAAATATTTCGTATTAACTAATTACAAAATTCTTACAATGTTCCCTTATAAACTTTTCTTTACAGACAGATGAAGCCCGGCCCGAATTACCATTGACGGATAAAAAACAAGAGAACTATCCAGTTGGAGTTTGTCTTGATACATGTGCCATACATCAATTACCTTGGGGTATGTAATGAAATATACAACATTATACTTAAAAAAAAATCTTACTTACATACTATGTATATAGCAATTGTTAAAATACATATGCTCACGCCTATATTCCCCGAAGGGGTAGGCAGAAGTGTTGTAATAACAACCTCCACTTTTCCCCGAAGATGATTCAGTGCCAACGTGACAGATGGTGAGTGATGGATACGCCGTCACTATACATACGTCCTTGAATTACTTCTCTGACACATGCAGGTTTCCTCACGATGTTTTCCTTCACCGTTAGTGTTAATTTTTTATACTTATTTTTAACAATATATTTGTAGGTATTGTTACATAATATGTAGTAAGTGTTAAGGATAGTTGGTAAAAATGTTGTAAAAAAATTTACAAATTTTTTTCTTAATTTTGTGAGTGCCAAAGTGTCGGATGTCCATTTGAGAACAATTGAATATCCGATCATATGACTCTGATTTTGACATTTGTAGGCAATGTCTTGTAATTTCGTCAAAACCATATGGGATTACCTTAAAAATAATAAAATTAATTTCAGGTGAAAATGAAGTACTACCCCACATGCCACTCCTGTTAGTGGTATCCCAAACCGGCCTGCTGACAGTATTCAACATGATCAACTTGAACAAACAAGCGGCCTCCATATGCTCACCGCCGCAACCCATTGCACTGTGTACTGCCTTAATTGCAAGGTATATAAAATGATTTACTTCCAGAGGGACTGGAGTGCGAGTTTTTCACTAACGCCGTCACAAGTCACCGCGTTGACGTAAACGCAAATTTGTATGCGATCAAAATAGTGACGTCCGTGGGCCGTCAGATGGCGCTGTTTCGATCCTATACCAATCTGCTTTTACGTCAATGCGCTGACATGAGATTTAAAAAAAACTTGCACTAGACACTCAGTTTCCTCTAGTCTGTTCTGCTAAAGCCTTCGCACCGAAAATGTCGAATCTTTGATCTTTTCTCTTCAATAAGTATATTATTAGGCGAATATGTTCGGCACAGGGTATAGGGGTTTTTTTTTTATAATATTATATAAAAAAAACCTTAAAATTGTAAATCAAATTCTAATAACTACGTAAGTACTTGTTGATTAAGAAAACAAGTATTATTGTTATATTTGCAGCCCTATACCTGATGAAATACCGACGCCTTCACAGCCCGCTCCGCCGCCGGTGGCCGCGCCCATTGCACAACCAAAGGTATAGTTTAAACGTGATTTACAATCAATAAAATGCCCACCAATTACTATAACGTGCGCCCGAACAGACGTTTTGAATTTCGAATACTTAATTAGTACCATAGACGTACGATTTTTCCAAATTTTTTCTATTCTTTACTCGCTAGTGTCACACAAAAGTATTGTCGGTGACACTCGCGAGTATACATTATGAAATCCGTGAATAACATGACGTCAGGCGAACACTTGGGTTTTGGGATTTCGACCCTTGTTAGACAGTTATGTACCTGTAAGATCTTGTCAGAAATTAAATTGATTTTTTCCGTCCCAGCCAATCCCAGTCCAAGCACAACAACCGGAGTCAACTCAAGCACAGCCAACGGCTCTTGTGAGCCAAATACAAGCAAGTAAGCCTCAGAGCCAGGCGTACCAGCCACAGAATATTCCTAGCTATACTCCAGGTATGTTTCTCTAAAAACCATCTTGCATTTGCCATTGACAAAAAAAATATTAGTGGCTAAGTCTGTCACTGTCACACAGCCAAATTATCATAGCAATAACAGCTCATCAGGGCCCTTGTTATGTGAAATAGTATCTAATCAATCTACTATTTATAAGATTTCTTTTCAACTTCTCTTGATTTAAACTAAGTAGGTTTTCACAAGATTGTCCTAAATAAGACAGGCATTTTAAAACAATTTCACATTTAAAATGTTCCAAAAATAATCCATACTAAAATAATCCATTACAATTAGCCTAATCATTCACCGTTGAACATTAAAGTTATATAAACTGTAAATTATTCTTTAGCCGCTGCACAACCAGTCGAACAAAAACCGCCTGCGGATATTAAGCAAACCCCCACAACTCAACCGCAAACAACTGCAGTGAGTATATTATAGACAGATTCTGCACGATATTTTTGCACAAATTTATGTGAGTAAGACGTAGAAGCATGTTTTCTACGATCTACGATCAGATCGTAGAAAACAGCACCTTTATTACATTTTGTTATCTATACTCGCCCGCGCTATCATATAATATTTGTATCAAATTATAGTTTCATACAAACTCGTAAAAAGCGAACTACCCTTTTCGTTAGTTTTGCACCATTTTCGTAATCTATACTCGGTAGCATCACCCACAATATTTGTATGTCATATTTTGGTTCTTCTCGTCATCGCTAGTAGGTGCTGTACAATGTCTCATATAAATATTCGACGGAGACGTTAGCGAATACTGTGTCAAACTCGTCATAAGGGCACATTTTTCATGAAAACATAAGATAAGCGTGAAGTACGCTACAAATTCAGACATAGCTTTGTAGCGTACTTCACGTAATGGAGGGAAGTTGTGAAATGATTTTAAGATCGTGTTAAAAAAAAATTAGGCTCCAGCAACATCGTCACCAGTAGTGCCCAAGCCCCAACTGGCAGCTGAGAATGCAGCACTGAAGGCAGAACAAGAAAGGATTAACAAGATCAAAGCCAACCAGGAACTGAAGAGTATGCTCGTCAAAGAGGTCAATGACTTCCAAATGGAACTGTACAAGTTTATGGTGAAGACGAGAGAGACGCAAGCCAAGGTGAGATGTTGGAAAACTTTACATGGAGCACTTAAAATTAAAAAAAATTCAATTGTGGCAACTTTGTATGAAAAAATGCGTTTCGTTTTCACCTTTGCAATATTTCTAAGGATTCTAAAATTGAAGGTTTTAATAGTGCCATATTTACGGAGGTCGATATGTACATTGAATAGAACCTAAAACAATTATCAAAGATTACACGTATTTTTTTTTAATTTGCTATATGGAAAAGTCACCCAAGCACCTACTATAATCTTGTTTACCTATTATTTACAAAAGACTAAGCATACACCTATTATGTTTTCTTTCGCCGCTTGGTGTGAAATACTGCTTTTTCCTGTACATTTTTTAGAGAATTCATCAGATAATATCATACATATTTAATTATAACAGCTGCAACGGGACATAGAAGCAATAAACTCGAACTTCAACTTCAACGCGATGGAAGCGGCGCAGTTAAAGAAAGATTGTTCCCTCGACGAGCTCCGAGGAGCCATAGTCCAGCTCAAACTGGAACTGGTACGCGCATGCGCGATTATTGCTGAGGCCCGGACACATGCCGAGTAAGATATAAAATATATCATATAACACGCTTATTCTCACCATATAATATTGGTCGCAATGTGACGGTATAAAGCCTAAAACCATCCTCGATGACGGAACTATCAAACACAAACATTTTTTTTAATTCACACCAGTAGTTCCTGAGATTAGCGCCTTCAATCGAACAAAGAAATTCGTCAGCTTTATAATATTTGTGTAGGATCCTAATCACATCGAAATGGTTGAATAGATTTCTAAGAAACTCTCCATGCTTCTAAAACAATGTATTTAGGAGCATGATAAACTCAAACTCAAACTCAAATTCAAATATATCTTTATTCGATTAGACTTTATACAAAGTACTTTCAATAATATTGTCGCGTATATATATCTAGACTTATAAAGAGGAAGGGTTTGTATGTTTTTAACGAATTGGCTCAAAAAGTACTGGACCGATTTAAAAAAATCTTTCACCTTTTGAATGCTACATTATCACTGATTAATGTAGGCTATATTTTATCTCCGTATTCCCACGGGAACGGAAACTACGCAGGCGAACCCGCGTGACGTTCGCTAGTTACCTATAAACCTAAAAGAATTTTGTGAACCACAAAGTTTTTCACAAATCACTAATGTTGGCATTGCCATATTATATTCTGCTCTCATTAGCGGTATGGTCTAGATATGTAAACTGCTATTCTCATTACGATATAATGTTGCAAAATTCTATTGAAGTTCTTTTTTCAGAGCCAAAGACTACCAGCAGTGGACTCAAGCCGACCCACTGACGATGAAACGCGTGTCTTCAGTAAAAAAGTTGGCCTACTACGTTCAAACTCAACTGGAACAAGCACAAAAGGCACTTGATTTCAAATGGAACGAATTGCTCACTAAAGATCAACATAGTAACAAGTCAGTATTGGTTTTAACCTCTCGTCTGCATTTGTCACGGATCCGTGTCGAGACGAAATACGTTGAAAAATTAATCTTACGTCAATTCTATTAGGTTTTTTATTTACTAAAGACGTAAGCAGACACATGTGACACCTCGAAGCAGACCAGAAGTTAAACTTAAATAATGGTTGGAATGACTCACATACTTGTAACAGTTCTGAAACATTTATGTGATTTATATTATTTCGATGTAAAAGAAATGTACATGATGCTTCCCTGAGTTTCTTGCCGGTTCTTCTCAGAAGACTGGTTTCCGAACCGGTGGTAAATTTTCCACATTCATTAGTGCCTTACCAGGGCCCAAACGGAATAAAAAAAAATTCATTTTCACACTGTTGAACTATTATTTTTGCGAACACGTACACATTGATAGAATCAGAATCTGTCATAATTATTTCACAATTTGTTACATGCTATTTATCTCTGTATCGCCCAAAGATTGACTAATCGCATAATTTAATACTATGCAAATTAGTTTGCAAAAACTGCTTAAAATCATTAAAATTAACAGTAAATTGTAAGACATTCGATAAGAACAAAGCATAAATTAATACAAATTTACACACACGAAAGTGTATTTGGTAATTAAGTAGATTTGCCATTCTATCGCGCGGTAACGTAGCAACCGAGTGACGTCATTTTATTCAATGAAAAGACTCGGATAATGTTAGAGGTCACTTGTATATTTCTATGAAATAGATTCTAGTGACGTAGCAGTAAACGTTGGTGTTTTATTTGCAGACCTGGTCACCGTATGATCCGTCCTATACTAGACGACGTGTACCAGCCTTTAGTGAAGCAACAAGAGATCCTCAGTCGGCAACAAGCTGTGCTAAGGACCTTGAGAAATACCCTTAATGAATGTGACGTCACACCTATGTTCAAATCCACTTCATTGTTGAGAAACACGCCTTTTAAAAAGTAAGTGGGCACAGATTTTTTAAATTCGTAAGATTATTCTTTGAAAATTCTGTATAACTCTTTTGTTACCAGTATGCAAATATAGAACTGTATAGCAATTCTTGTACCAAAGTAGATTTTTTTCCCTACTTGCCTAGAAAATTCTTATTTTTTAAGAAAAACCTTGATTGCGAAAACGATTCAAAGGTCCATTAGTGCCAATATCTTCTTTCTTCTAATAATAAAAATATCAATGTCTTCAGGGACTAAGTATAAATCAAGCCGCAGCATTTTGCACCTTATCTACATATACTGTAAGACTTAATACAAATGTTTGGCCATTTTAAGGGATCCTTTGTCGAAACTAACAAAAAACATTCTCAACATGAGCATTGAACCGCAAACCAAGACCAAAGAACCATTGCTATCGGCCCAGAAGCTGGACGCACTGAGAGACGCTCTGTCCAATCATAAGACTGTTAAAATTAAACCGGTAAATATAGAGCTGCGTCAACATTTGGCTGCCATGAGACTGAGCTATGAAAACACTATGAAAGATAGAGCAAACAATCAACAAGAAATTCCGAAAGCTGTTGTGAAAACCGAGCCTAAGAGTCAAACTAAAGTGGAACCTGGTGAGTTGTGTTAAGGTTTTAATAGCGAAACCGCTCCATCAAAAGGCAACATCCTACCTTTTTAATTTGATACATTAATTTGCAGCCCAACAAAGTGTTCCAATAAAGGTTGAGCCAAAATTGGAACCGAAAAAATTACCTATTTCTGTACCCTCATTCTCACCACTCGGTAATTCAAAGCCTCACATAACGGGCGTCGTCTCGAGAAAGCTCTTTACTGACGGTGAGTAATTTATGTGGTATATAGATACGAGGAAGCTTTATTCATTGGATTTCATACCCATTTGAGTATGTTCTACTTTCTAGAACCAGAACCAAAACAAGAACCAGTGAAGCCTCCATTTTCCCAACCGACATTATCCCAACTAGTCGCTAAACCAGCACAATCGGCCTTCGCCACTCCTGCGTCAACAGCCAGCGCGAACACGCGCAGTGTTCTCAAAGATCTCTTACAGAGCAAATCGCAAGCTAATTTAGAAGCTAAGAATGATGCCAATACCTTTATGGGGCAAAAAATCTGCTCACCTCAATCTTTTGCCTGTAAGTAAACCACAATAATATTTGGCTTGAAACTTCAAGGTAATATCATATTGTCTACTAGCTGTGCCTCGCGGTTATACTCGCATTGGTTTAACAAAAAAAAAAAACAAATAAAAAAAATAAACAACGTAAGCTAACATAAGCCATTGAACAGTTCAGAGATTAGCTCTTTTTAGATTTTTTTTACGTAAATCCCGTTATTCCTATGCATTTATTGAAAAGCTGTTTGGAATTACAAACAGACAGAGAATTACACTTTTTTTATCTATGTGTTCAGATGTTGAAATCACTAAAATGTTAATCGTATTGTTATTCTAGTTTCAGGAGCTCCATCTGCAACAGTCGCCCCAAATACATTGTTTACTTCCAAACCAATCGCCGACATAAATAATATGTTCAATAAATTCCAACCGCAGCCTTTTACACCTGAATCTAAGGTTCCAAATATTAAGTCCAGTGAAACTGGTGAACCTGAAGGTGGCAAGGGTTTAGATACTAAAGCTAAAACAGGGAAACCTATAACGAATCTATTTGCAATGAAAACATCCACACCACTAGCAACCAGTTCATCAAACGTACCTGATGTATTGAAAACTCATACACAAGAACCTTTGAAACTTGATACTAAACCTAAACAAGCGGAAAAGGTATCGGAGAAATCGAAAGAAAATGAACCAGATAAATCAGTTGTAACTATTAAAGCGGTCCAAAAAGTTGAAGACGACTCTAAGGAGAATGCGGTGAAGCCATTAGGATCTCAAGCTATGAATAAAACATCAGTATTCAGTCTACCTTCCAGTCTGCAAATTCAAACAAGCACACCTAAAGTGACACGTATGTATTTCCATTTAAAACCTAATTTGGCAATACTCGGTAAAAATACTAATAGCTTTTTCGTTGCAGGGGAAATTGTAGAAATAAAAACTGAAACTGATATACCTAAGACTGTAGAAACAAAGGCTGAAGTCAAAGAAGTTCCTAAGACACCCGATACAGCGGAACAAAATGTAGCTTCTAGTGCTGCTACTTTATTCGCTTCTACTAATACATCTATTATCACAGGTACATCATCATAAATATATAACGAACTATAAATCCATAACTTATTAGTGTTTACAATATATTTGATGCTTGAATTTATTGTATCTTACAGTACCCAAACTACAACCAGTTTTTGGTAGCTCAGTCCCAGAAGCTACAGTTAAAGTTGATACACCAGAACCAGATACGAAACCAGTAGCATTCGGGCCAGCTACAACAGAATCTGCTTCGTCAATATTCGGAGCAGCAGTCGCTTCGCAGCCAACCACACCGACTGGTTCAATATTTAGCACATCACCGACTTCGACAGCTGCAAGCATTTTCGGGTCACCAGTTCAAGGATCGCTATTCGGCACCGCTGCAACCACGCAGAGTTCTGTATTTGCTCCAACTACAGCCGCATCAGTGTTTAGCAGTGCAACAGATAAACCTACACCGGCTACAGCATTTGGCACTGCAACAGATAAACCTACAGTATTCAGCACGCCCACTCCAGCTTCACCATCATCAGTATTTGGTGCACCCACAACACAAACTGCTTCTAGTGTATTCTCATCAGCGGCGTCTGTATTTGCACCAACGGCAACAGCTACCACCACTCCATCTGTCTTTGGATCTTCAACAGCGTCAGTCTTTGGATCATCGGGTTCACCGGCATCAGTCTTTGGCAGTACAACGTCATCCACTCCTGCATTTGGCGCAACCACGGTGACTACTCAAGCGTCTATTTTCGGCAATTCAACTTCTGCAACACCTAGCGCCTTTAGTCCCACCACTGCGGCTAATGCAGCTTCTGTCTTTGGAAGCGCTGTAACGACCAGCCAAAGCGTTTTCGGTGCATCAACAGCAACATCCCAATCCTCAGTATTTGGTACTACATTGACCCAAGCATCAGTTTTTGGATCAACACCATCGAGTCCAGGATCAGTTTTTGGCGCAGCTTCTAATCAAGCCTCCGTCTTCGGTACACCGACACCTTCGGCTCAAGCTTCGGTATTTGGCTCGTCACCCCAAACGACCCAGGCATCTGTGTTTGGGGCTCCGACACAAACTACTCAAGCGTCAGTATTTGGATCGCCTCCGGCGGGTCAAACGTCAGTGTTTGGTTCAACTCCTGCCACAACAGCTCAGAGTGGATCTCTCTTTGGTGGAGCTGAATCGAATCTCTTTGCAGCAGCTAGCATTTCGTCATCTGGAACGCCGTCGCAGGCTAGTGGAGGAAACATATTTGGTGGAGGGTAAGAAAAAAATAACGCATCACTCACAAATTAATTTAATTTTGAATAAACCTCAACTTAATTCGATTTTTAATTTCCAGATCGTCTGGATCCGTGTTCGGCAGTAGTAACACAAATATGTTTGGTCAGAGCAACCAGACCGCTGCGTCAATATTCGGCGGCGGAGCGTCGTTTGGGCAAAAACCCGCCACTGATTTCTGGTCCGGGGGAGGTAACACAGCCGCAGGTGGTGGATTCGGATCTGGATTCGGTAAATTGGTTCCAACATTTCTGTACTTTCTAAGTATATTTATAGTAACAAGAGTCAGAATTGTATCACAAAACTACTATAATTTTTATTAAAAAAAATTTTTGTACGACATTCCGCCTTACTGTAAGCGGCTACTGCAGCCGATGAATGATTGTAACATCAAGTGTCACTCGTGCATTGCCTACCTTATAAAGTATGAAATCCTTGTGCCAATATATTGTCAAATATTGCTAGCACACTGACTCCCCGCCTACTCTCTTAAATGGAGCATTGGCGAACTTAATCACCGCGGTAATACAACATTATTCAAAGGTAGCTATTAGAAGCTATTTCGCTACGATCTTCTGTAAGCCGAAGGTACATTCCGGAGTCCGGCAACTCCAGATATTTTTCCTTCTACAGTTAAGTTCATATTTTAACAAGGGTTGCAGATAAGCTTTGCATAGTTGGCATTTTGCACTTGTATGGAAAAGCTAAACTAAACTACCTTTTGGTCTGCGATCCCATGTATTACCCACATCTTTACAAAACAATTGCTCAAAATATTACCTGATGCTTGTCAATAGGTCAACCAGCAGCCCAACAAGGCTCTATATTCGGCGGAAGTACCGGTGGCAGTTTCAGTGCACCCTCAGGTGGCGCCTTCGGGAGTCCTCAAACTCCAGCCTTCGGAGGCGGTGAGGCCAATGCTTCTGTGTTCGGCACTCCACAGCAGCAAACTGGTTAGAACTCAACTGTGCCTTGTGTTTCATTCGCGTAGAATTATTTCGGGGTATCCTATTTTTTTTTAAAGTAGCCATAGCTACGACTTGTAACGTTAGTTAGGGACTAGATATGATAATGAAAAAAATGCTGTAAGTACCTAAAGTTCGGAAAATTCTTGGGTTAATATTGAGACATCATTTATTTAAAGATTGAAGCGATGAAATTATCTGTGTACGTATGTAATTATAATAAAATAACTGGAAAAATGTGAATGTCTTATGCTTGCAAATATTTTATAGCCCCTGCATTTGGCGGATCACCCGTGTTTGGATCAAAACCTGTATTCGGGCAGACAGCTGGGTACGTATTTTTTGGTTAATACTAGCCGCACAAGTTCACTGGTTAGAATGTTTAAAATGTTTTTATCTAAAATAAATTAAGAATAGCGAAAAATACTCAAAAGAGTCAGACTCTCTGTATTTCGAACCCGCAACTTTGTCCGCGCAAAAAAAAGACAGTTAGGTATGTCAATACTAAATTTTTGCTTAATCGTTTCAGCGATTTGGCCACGATGAGGCTTTAATCAGATACTCTTTCCCATTTATAGTAGGTAGTAAATTAGATGTACAATTTAGTTAGAACTTGCTCCCAAGTCCGCCATTTATATATGCAGATTCGGTTCCCCGGCTAGTGGTGGGGGTTTCGGCTCGTTCGGCGGCTTCAATAAGAGCCCCAGTTCAGGATTCGGCGCGCCGGCCGCTTTCGGTGGAGGCGCAACATTCGGTGGGACTGCTTTTGGCAACACTTCACCTGGGAAAATGTTTGGTGGAAATCAACAACCCGGTGAGTAAACATTTATACTGGGTGACCAGAAAATAGTAACAGGTTTTGATATATTATGGGATAGAATACTTGGAAGCAAATAATAATAAATTTACTAAAGCTTTACAAGACTCTCCCCCAAGGTTTTAACACGTTTCAATGTTGATTTATTACTGTTATAAGTAAAATATCTTATCTATGCTAGTTACTCATTCATTCTATGGGTTGTGTATAATTCTTATTGCATGAATCACCTTTCCTACCAAGATTTTAACTCGTCATGATTTCAGTACTTTGAGATTTTTCCATTTGGTTTAAAAATAAAGGTATCTCACGACCTCGATGCCAAATTAAAATTAAGAATTACATAGTAATTGTGTTATGATCCTTAGGGTTCGGCTCTCCAACGCAATCGAATGCTACGTTTGAGAACTTAGCTACGCAGAATACGTTGACATTCGGCAACTTAGCGCAACAATCAGGACAGCCGCCTCAGCAGCAAGCGCCCAGTTTCAATACGTAAGTATTCACAACACATTTTCATTAATTTTCTGGTTATTTTCATTATCATTATTATTTTATGTTCCTACATATCTGTACACACGTACGTATATGTGGCGTGCACAAACAAGATGACAATAAAGTTGAACTCGAGCATTAACGATTTTCAGGAATAAAACCTACTTAT
Organism: Watsonalla cultraria; assembly: GCA_964035505.1. Lineage (NCBI taxonomy): Eukaryota > Metazoa > Arthropoda > Insecta > Lepidoptera > Drepanidae > Watsonalla > Watsonalla cultraria. Next base: position 6,108,225 of record OZ037722.1, on the reverse strand, counting down.
ATTGTTTATTGTAAGCTTACACATGAAATTTCGAAAATCGTACACCGATTGAAAATAGTACATTTTTGTTTGAATGATGACGGGTGCAGGTGCATCGTACGTCATTCAAAAACATGATAAAAAATATTCCATCCATATATTTTAATATATCCAAGATATATATTCGCATTGGTGAAACTTACACGTATCTTTCGTGCAAATTTCCTTTAAAGTCTTTCAAATAAAGTCAATTAACAATTATACAAACTGCATGTTATCCTTAGGTCTCCATCGTTCACGGGTTGGCGCGGCTGATGACATACTACTGGGTGCAAGCGACGTGCATGAAACACCACCATTGATATAGACTTTTGCTTATTATACAGTGACTCAAGTATAGGTTTTAGCATGATTTTACGATGACGATATCGCCTGGGTATTTCCCTCATTTTGTATAGGAACTTTAAAAAGTTCCCCAAGCGGCAAGTGTAGGAAGTTTTACGTATTTATATGAAAAAAAGCGCAAAACGCAAGGTCAAGGGTTGACGTTCGAACGTGTCAAAACCTATAATTGAGGAACATATTTTATTCCCTTTATTCAATAATCATGTATTTAGAATTGAATTTAACCTGTGAATTAAGTAATACGTGACGTAAATAAATTGAAATTACTTGATGTGTCTCTTTGTTGGTTCTTTGCTGCATGAAGTCGACCAAACGAATTTCTATTATATAAAACTCCTATTAATGCCTTAGGTGTTAAAGAGTAAAAAATAATGTCTGAAATAGTTCGCACAGATCTCATAAAACTTCCACATGCATGATTTGTCCAATTAAGTACCTTCAGATATTCATTACTTTAGCAATAAACCCGATAGAGTTGGAAACTTACCTCGTTAGCATCCCGCTATCCGGATGCGAACTGCGAGCGGCCATCGGTTTGTTACCGAGTTATCTGAATGTATAATGAGTTCATGGAAAGTTAAGAAAAACTTGAAGCCTCTGAAAAGTTTAACCGTTCGTCTACTTCACTAACGAGGAAATGAAATATTGAAGTTATTCGTTCATCTTAAAGTCGGTCGACTTAAAATAATTCCTTGTAAAATTAATTGGTATTGAATGGATAGTAGAGTCTAGAATAGTAGGTCCTAACTACTAACACAGTCCCTTCTACCTTCTCTGTAAACAGAGTGGTAAAGCCATAAACAAAAGCGAAAGTGTAATACAACTTTATAAACGCGCGCCAAAAATATTGGTAACTGTATGTATTTATTCGCCTCGTGCCATACATACAAGATCTAGATGTTTTGGGCGCACATCTTTGGCACATAGAAGCGGCTCTTGGTACCTACATACCAATTTAAAAAATCCCTTAGCCTTTTTTATTCTTCGTCGTTATACTTACTATTTAATTGTGTAAGTAAAGTGTAGTTGCTAGAGGTTACTAAAAGCTCGATGCTCATTGGACGATATGGGGAACACAAGACAATGTATAATTAAAATATAAAAACTATAATTCACATTTAAAAACAAAAATACAGTTCAGTCTTTTTTTATTTTATTATTAAATTATGTACATCCATCCGATAATCTGTGCCAAAAATGTGTGTCTAAAAAGTCTCGACTCTGTATATACAAATACAGACTCAAAAAAGGACTACTGCGCATTCAAGGCATGCGCTCATAACTCGTGACGGGACCTGTAGCACCGTAATCTACCGCAAAATACCAACAACCTTATATTTGAATTTTAAAACTAAATTATAAGCACAGTTACAAATCCCAAGAGACAGAACAAATGAGATGACGACGACAACAATTACAATTTGGGACAAGGAAAAGTGAAGATATGTAGCAGGTGCTGCACGGCAGGTCAGAACAAAATGTGGCTTTCTTTTCACGAAATGAGAACATTAGTCTCAACTCTCGACATTGAGCAAATTAAGCCGAAATCACCAAAAATGCCTGTTTCCTTAATTTGACGTTACCTACGTTGCGGCTATGTAACGAAATAAAAAAATAATTACTAGACTTATTTTTTTTTAACTTTTAGTTCGTCATGATAGGATATCAATAAATATAACATTAGGTACAATGGCTGCCTAGGTAGGTACCTAGTCTGTTATTGGTTGTAATTTAGTGAAATAAAGTTAAAAGGCACGATAAAATGGAAACTGTAATCGAATTTGTAAGTACTATCGCGAGTAAAAAATTCAATTAATTTTTACCTGAAACATGAAAGTGACTGCTACAAAAATGTGGAGTGCCTTTGAGTGCTCTTTGTCAATTTGAAGGGCGTTTCACGCGAGTGTCGATAAATTTGGTAAAACTCGCTTTACCATTCAACTGGCTGGAATTCAGGGAGCATTCACTTGTCGGTATAAGTGTACAATATACTCCTACAAAGCAGCGAGTATTATATTATGTTTTGTTCATTAGGTAATAAGTAGTTGTAGGAATAATATAAATGGAATTTAAGTAGGCACCAACCAATACCTTACAAAGTATGTATGTAGCTAGGTAGGTTCGTATCTACATGGTTTGTTTGATGAATATTTTAGTGCCTCTTTTAAGACAGAAAAATAAATCTATAGGTACCTAGTGGCCTACATATTATACGGTGTTCTGAAATTTCTAAGATAAAGAAATCAGAATCAAGCATGTCCAAAATTTCAACCGCTTTTAATTTGCTATATTTTTAGGAGCGCCTTTTCTTCCCGTTCAGCTTTGTTATACCTACTACTGCTTAATATTGTAAATGATGTTATTACTCAAATAAAAAAAATACAAATCAATAGTTTACTATTGAAAAATCCGAATTTTTTAATTTTGTTTTTATATACAGGCTGTCCCTAAAATCGGGGACAACCTCTATGTCAAGGTTTTTCTGTTATACGATTTTTGTATCGAAGTGTTTGAAATTTTGAAACAGTAGTTTTATTAAAGCAGGTATAATCTACATTAATTATATGTAAGAAAAAAAAAAGAACCCGTGCTGGGAAACAATCTTAAATAGCCTCTACAACTTCGTTATCTGTATGTAACAAGTCTATCTATATAGTCCTTCTGAAGGTAAGTTACTTCCATCTACATCTTCTAAACGTCACTAACACCGAAGTGTCACTCGAGCTTTGCCTACCTTAGAAGGGAATCACTGTGCTAACATAGACAAAAGGACCACAATAAACGTAGCACAATGATATCATGAGTTATTATCATAGAATTAATAATTATTCCTAGTACATACTATTATTAATTCAATGGAACCAACTCTAAAATATACATAGCACAGACATAATATAATATATTGTACTGTCTATGCTAGATACCAAGCATTTTTTTCCTGTATATTTGCATGCACTGACTGACAATACAGATGTCATATTTAATCTTCTACCATGGATAAAGAAAAAAAAATCTTCAATACAATAGTATAGTAGTAAGTCATTCAACCTGTCATGTTATTCGTATCCTATCCTCAGTCAGTCAGCAGTCAGCCAAAAGTTTATTTCGAAGAAAGGAAGCAAAGAAAGTAAAGAAACTGGATGATTGTATCGTATAATCACTAAAGAATATAAGTTTCTCTTGCAGACACAGCCGTGATTTTCTGTTCGTATTTTTCTATACGTATTAAGTATAATATGCATTGCCGTAGAAATGGTGTAACTGAACGTCTTGTTGTTAAATATTGATTGTGCTGTGATGGTGTTTTGCAATGTAGGAAGTTTATGCTTAGAAAATGAGTCATTTTAAGTGCACGTGAACACAATATAAGTACAAATACATAGACCCTCAAGAAACTCTCAAACATTTAGCACCATGAAACGAATGTACTTTGTGCAAATCTGCTTACTAATCTTGTATTCGAGTGCAAGCAGTTCAGATGAATCCAAAGATGTTAATAGGGTAGACTGCAGCACATTGCGGCTAGGACAGTATATCTGCCCAGATCCCAGCATAGATCAAATAGATCCGGACACCCAGCAATTTAGAGGTTGTGTTCAAGGAAAAGAGATACCTTCTGAGGGCTTAGCTGAAGGTATGTTCTTCCTCCAAGTACTCACTATTAGCTTTTACCATAATTTTTTTTTTCTTCGTTGAAAGTTTTTAATCAAGTCACCTAAACTGGAAAAATTGTAAACATCAAGATCCTAATTTTTGTATGTATCTAAGATGGGCTTTTTTTTACAGTACAATGTATCGCTGCAGAGGGAATCACATGCAATCAAACAGGAAATTCAACATTTTTTATGAAAATGCCCTGTAAATGGACGTAAGTATTAATAATAATCTTCCAGCCTAAAGTAATGCACACATAAAATTTCAGTATTACTTTATTGCTGCAAATAAAAGTTACTGCAATTTGGTAGTGTCATAATTGCATCTTCAATGATTTGTAAAAAACTCTATCACTCAGGTCCACATGAGGGATTTCATTCTCAAGTCATGATAGTTATAAAAATATGAGTGGCTTTCATTTCTATTAAGTTTCAATATGCATTTTTATGCAGGAATGGATACTCTTTAGAAATTGCTCTGCTGCTGTCAGTGTTTCTGGGTATGTTTGGACTGGATCGGTTCTACCTCGGCTACCCAGGAATAGGCCTAGCCAAGCTCTGCACATTAGGCTTTATGTTCCTGGGACAACTACTGGATATTATCCTTATTGCTGCACAGGTGACTGTTTTATTATCTGTATTATTCCAGCTTCTAACAGCATGGTAATAACATAATAGTAATAGTTTACTTCACCTTTTTATAATGATATTAATTAAAGAGAAAAATGTGTAACATTTTCATTTTTAACATCTTAAACTCATTTGCATACTTAACCTCAAGTTACATTGTCAACCTTGTGAATGGAGTTACTAAGTAAGTTCAATAACCATGCTCGTAAATGTTGTTCTCTCACTGTTATCTACCTCTTTCAATGGTGGAAGAGGTATAATATAATATGAAAGGTATACTCAACATGTCCATAAACAAAACAGGAGGAAGTATATTAAAAAATGCATGAATGTAAATAAACCAAGAAGTATGTAAGGTGTTTAGCATATGGCTAAAGTGTGTCAATAAATTTGAATTAAACATTTATATTCATATATTTATTTTAGGTTGTGGGTCCATCTGATGGTTCAGCATATGTCATCCCCTACTACGGAGCAGGTGTAACGGTGGTACGCAGTGACAACGAGACATATCTGCTTCCACAAGCAGACTGGCACAACATCACCTGACAGTGGGGTACTATATCTTTTGAAGAAGATGATGATTATGAATGGACATAATTTATCAAAATGATTTACCACCAAGCTAGTTATCTGTGTTCCAATCATATTTTGTAAAACCTATGACATTAAGGACTAAACTGCTTTGTGTTTGGATGTGGTAAAGTGATTTAACAGCGTGATTTGTAAATGATTATGTAATTCTTGTTAGGCTGAGAGCACTATAATCTCTATAATATATAAGATTAAATGAATATATTGATTTCCTGAAGCATACTTGGTGTTGCTTGAAATCCTTTACCAAAGACTAATAAAACAATATTGGTAAAAAGATTACTTCAAATGAATTACTCTAAGGATAATAATTTAACAGAGCTCTGGTACAACCAATTTTAATAAATAAAAACATTATTACATAACTACTTTTTACAAATAAACATTGTACTTATTTATCAAGTAAATATAATGTGTTAACTCTATGTTATTTACATAGTTTGTTTAGAAGTTGTTTTATTGTCATCTTGGATGGCTGGTTGTGTCTCTGGTACTGCCACATCTGTAGATGGTGCTGTGAGAGTAAATATCACTGGTAGACTTGATAACACTGGGTTACCATTCCTCTCTAATAATCTTATCCAAGACAAAAGCGAGTCTCTTGATGATGTACCTGAAATGGGGTTTAAAATTAACAATATTAGGGTTACTCTACATTAAAATGTTGAGGAAGATTTCCTTTTGAAACAAGCTGATACCAAAAATATAAATATTATGTTACTATTTTTATTAAGAGACACACATTAAAACTGATATTACTATATCTCTTATTACAAAACATGGTTTAAACCAAGACTAGACCAAACTCGAACTAAAACTATGTCCATTCCTTCTGGCACTTGTATCACAGAATGAGATTGTCTACTTTATACCAAGTCTCGCTAACACAATGTTTTAATAAGGGGGATAAAGTTTACCTGTGGCACATATGGATACAATTGTACCATCATCCTGCTCATGAACGGTACAGTTTATTGACGGCAATTTAGTAGTGCCACTAAATCCAGGTATTCCTAGTGGTTTCTCTATATTTGATACATCTAGAAAAAAAAACAAATGTTAGATAAATATTGTCTTTAAATAAATATACACAAAATTCAATTTCATTTACCATCTAGGTCTCTATCATCAACAGGAGCCTGTCTTATCTTGCCCAAAAGAAGGAAATAAGAAACAATCTGATCCCTCAAATAAACATCAAACGGGCCTTTAACTACTAAAGGCTCGTCTGGGGGCTGCTCCGCCAGTAGAAATACCTGCTTTTCACTTTGAGCACTTACAATCCATGTCTTGTCTAGTGATGCTTCTATTTCTTCTGTCTGACAAAAGATAAATATTAACATTGGTACTAAAACATAATAACTCAACAAACAATATTATTATAATATAATATATGAAAAATATTCTTCACCTCCCAAATAGAAATCTTTGTGTCAGGATCAACAGAAGTTATCCTTTCAATAGCAAGTCTGGCTAGTTCAATTGTATTATCTGGCAATTTTTCAGGCAAGTACCAAGGACTGAGGTTTCTGAACTTTGGCATCCAATACATCATGCGCCAGAACTTCCGTAGGGGTATGCCTCGTCTTCCAAAAATGTTTAGCAACATTTGCTCCATTTCAGTATCTGGGATAACCTCTGAAAAAATTAAATGGCTTAGTATAACCTAATATGTAAATACATGAGAATAATAAGGATGAAATGTGTAAAACTAAAGTTCTGCCCTACTATGGGCCCTTACTGCCATGATAGTTTGGGTGTTTTAATATACCAATTTATACATCATAAACATCTGCCAAATAATCATTGTTACAAACACTGAATCAACTGAGACACATTTGTAAATCTATAAAGTTGCCCAGTAACCTCAGGCCTCTGACTTGGCCTGCAGAAAAAAAGTATCAATAGTCAAGCTATTATTGTTATCAAGAGCTCATTGTAAGGTCCTTGTGTCTTAGAAAAGCGTTGTTTTTATGCAATACATATTACTGTGAAATGTAGAGAAGCTATTGATTATCATTTTTATGGTAATGTTTACTTCACTTGCATGTAACTTAAAAAAAGCCCAGGAGGCCATATTCAGCTAGTAAAATTATAGACTAATGTTAAATATTATCAGTATAAATAGGTACATACTGTTGTCTTCCATTTGTTCCAGTAAATCTACAGCACACTGCTGTTGTTTTGGATAGTGCATAAATTCAGCTTGAAATATGTTTTTTGGTATAAACTTCCCTTTAGGAAATACTTCTACCAGGGCCTTGTAAACTTCTAGGTCTTTCTGAACGCCAAACTCTTTCATCCTAGATAATGCCGCATAAATGAATTCGACGTGACCTCTCCTTCTAGTATCGTGATCTTCAAACTTCTTAATAGCTTCTAGATACGTATGCTTGGTCTTCTCGGGTTGAGTCACAAAAGGGTCGTAAATTACAATACGTTTTTCAGAACTCGCCCACCGTTTGACCAAAACACTAGGTCTATTTTTTAAAATATGTCTTAAAATAATTGTAGCCATTTTAGGTTATGATTGCAAGCAGTTAGTGATACAATTTTATTTTATTGATAAACCACTTCTTCACTTTAGTCCATTTGAGAGAGTACTTGGACTACACATAATATCCATATAACAACAACAAGAACCAATACATCAAAATTACGATTTTCGATTCCGAATCCGAACAATGAAATCAAGAATTTGAACAATTTCAAGCAATATAAAACAAATCTGTCAAAGTGGCAGGCATCAAAATGTCAAACAAATTGACAAATTGCTTTTTTTTTTACTAATTTAATCAGCGTAGAGCAAGGTATTTCGGTCGGCTTCGGCTAACTTTCCAGCGAATAAAATATGTTCTATAGATATACGTAAATAAATATATACTTACAAAGTAAGATATAAATTTTATTTATATATCACGAAATTATAAGCGCGTACGTAATATTATGAGGCTGTCTCTGGCTATATATATGATATAGCCAGAGACAGACTCATAATATTACGTACGTGCAAGGCAAATATAATCATGCGCAGTATCCCCACTATTCTCGCTGCGCGCTCATAACTCGTAGTGATCAAGCACTATTATGTTCTTATTTTTACATGGCGTATTGTAAAGTAGAATCTTTAAAAAAATCTTATTACATAAGTGTACGTCAGTTTATGGCATAGTTTTACGAAATTAAGGGCGCGAATTCATAATGAAACAAATGGTCGCTATCTGCATTGTCTATGCTTGCTTTCGTTATGAATGAACGCGCGAAAGAAAGATAAAATTTAGCCATCCAGCCAGTTGAAATACGCGCAAGTGAGAAAGTGGACGTGTATCTCGTACAACTTGTGTACTCGTATTTTAGTTCGAAAACTTTGACAAGGATTTTCATTTGTTGTGTGATTATGTGAAACAGTTGTTTTTAAACTAAATTACTGTTATTACTTTCTGTAGCTTCCGATAATATTGTAGGATGTTTAGCTAGCTTGTGGTACATTATAATTTAAAAACTTTTAATGCAGTGCACGTTACCGGTTCATTATAAAGAAAGTGTAAAGAAAAATATTTAAGATGTCACAGAAAATATATTACGGCTTGTTTATGATAAGCTTTTTCATAACAGTAACTGGTAAGTTTTTAAACAAGGTATTTTTTGTAATATTATACATTTTCTTTGCCAAAATTATTTATTATAATAATGTTCAATTAATAAAGTTACCTAACTTTTCTTAATAGATTTCTCGGATTTCAATATATTTACGTCAAGGTAAGGTTTTGATTGCTTAATTAAAATATATGATTTTTGCGTGTAGGTACTTATTTATTTTATTGAACCGGTTATGCCCACTAACCTAATCATAACTTTTGGAACAATAATGTGGTGCACTAAAAATGCATGCTGCCCGATGATGAGCGTTTCTGTACTTTGTAGAAGATTATTTATGACACCGGGGTAATTACATGGAGCGTAGTAAATAACTTACCTTCAATAATAACGTATAACGTCAATAATACGATACATACAGCATTAGTTATAAGTAGAGGTTTGCGACGAAGCGCAACTGTACTACTTTACAGATTATGTGCAGGTGTCAAAAATACAGGGGAATAGCGAAATTAGGTTGATTTACTATCTTAGATACTGCTACTGAAAATCATATTCATTTATTTTATTTCATTTATTTATATTAGAGCTTAACATTTCACGGCCTCTTTTTTAATATATAAGAATATAATAGGTACGTCTCCATTGCATTCCTTTGATGGTCTTCTACTTACCTAAGTACTCAAGTACTTTTGAAAAGATACCAATAATACTTTGACCACTTCGACATACATGGTAAGCCTCCGACTGGTATTGCAAACATCCATAGTCTGCAGGCACGACTTGATCAACTACCATTACATGTGTGACCCGACTTGGGTTGCATAGGTATTTGAAAAATAATAAAATAAGGGCAGAATGTATCAACACGTCTAAAATCGTAGCTACATTATATCTATACGCCAAAGGAACGTTGTTGGAAGAAGCATGGAGTTGGATTAGTTCCAATGTGTATCGGCTACTCATATCCAAGCAAACAAACAAGTGCATTTTTTATTTATATTTTATGTATGTGGGTCAAGATCACAAGACAAGATCTTCTTAATATTGAGGTAAAAGCAAAGGTATTACTTTAACTTATGTATTTAGTCTAAGTTACTAATGATTATGTTTTACAATTAGGCCCACTTCTTCCCAGAAGGGTCTCAGTAATACAAAAATGTTTGTATTAAAAAGTGTTGGTTAAAAAATATATTACAACCATTAGAAAAAAACTCACGCGTTTTTAATCAAAATCGCCAATAACGAGTTTTGTATGACTAATAAATTCAATTGAGAAAATACGCAACTTAATATACGTTTTATATTTAAGGTCTGTATACCTATTCCACTTGAATATGAGCTGGTGGTGCTGGCTATGAGCCTGGTAGAATGAAAGTAAATGATTCGGTTCCACTGGAAAAATAAAGCTACACCTATCGAGTTTCTAGTTCAGAATTTCACAATGAGAATTAATAACATCTGTGATATTATTCTTTGATATTAATCTACTAATGGATTTCGTCTAAAAATAATAGCCCAATTAAACTCGGTATTCTGTTCCACCTAGTCTACCTTCAAATAAACGGTTATGTAAAGGTCCAGTTGTTATTGAAAAACGAAGAAGATATTTATTCACGCTCTCAAACTTACCCCGGAACTACAAGAAGCCTTTTTGTGATAATACTTCATACATTATGTAGGTGAATGGAGATATTCATGCCTTATTCGATGGAATCTTTACATAATATTCATATAAATATAGATACATATAAATGTATTGGATGTCTGGATTTGACGTGAGCTTTTACATAATTCTAGACTATCTATGTTAAACAAGAAATGTTGTGTGTGGTTTCTGAACCTGTTTTGATACATTTCGCAGAGCTATTTATCGTCTTCGCCTCTTATAAGGAAATATTTTTGTTGAGAAATTTTACTTAAATATTACTTACTAGAAAAAATTACATTGATAAGTATTTACTGCATTTGTACAAAAACTATGCAAATAACAATCAATACATATAAAAAAACAAATTAAAAAAATCTCAGATCAAATCTCTCAATACTACTGTAATCATTAAAATATATAGTTAAAAAGCAGAGCATTTTCTCTATAAAGCCTACCATCATCGATTTAAACAGAGCGTATTAAGAGCTTCTTAGCTTTGACGTTTCATTTTGTGATTCTAAAACTAAGCGTCGAAGTTAAGAATTTAGTATGAATGCTATAACAATGATAGTAGGCCCCCTGTACTCTAATACAGGATGTAATGTATAGTTGTGTAACTGTAAACATTACTGAAATAAATTATAAAATTAGAGTTTTACATCCCAAAAACCTTATCATTCACCTCATCAGTATAAGATAAACATCATCATCAACCTCATCAGTATGAGATAAACTTGTTGTTTTACTTTATGTAAGGCTTGTTACTAGAAATATTTCGTGGTAATAAACATTCAGTTGATTTAGAATTCTAGAATATGTGTGTGCGTCTATTCCTAGGTGTGTCGTAGTTTATATACCATCGCACCTTTCGAATTCTGTACGGCCTTGCGTTATTTATTGAGCAGCACAGAATTTTAAAGGCTTCTGGTTTTAAAGTTATTAAGGACTTACCTTAATAACTTTAAAACTTCCTAAGTAACACGCTGAAATAAAATAACCTAGTTGAAACCAAATGCCGCGAGCCACGTGTCTCGTTAGTATTTCGTCGTAACATTTCAACGCGGCAATACGTAGCAGACGCAGAAGAAATCATGAAAATCTTAAAAAAATAAAATAACATTGCGTTCTTGTTTTTTTATATAATTCGACAAATATACTTGAATCTCATCTATGTAGTATTCTCAATTATTTTCTGTGTGTTGTTTATAACCTGGGGCGTGTGTTCGGGCGACACGCCAAACACCCACACTAATTTGACGTGACGCTGCTGTTGCTCTCATTGATACATTTCGGGCTAAATATTTATAGCCTAGAACAGATATCACGTTTGGCACAGTTGGTTGGAGGTGTGAGCTATCTAAACCATGAGCTCTTATTGCCATCATAGTTTGACTCTTATTATGAGACAGATGTATATGACACGTATATATCTGTCACTTTCGTACAGCTTAACTATCATTGCCATAAGAGCTCATGGTTGGGCCCCAGGGGGCAAAAACGCGCGGCCTAAAACGATCATAGTTGGCCCCGGTTCGAACTCGCTAGACAGTTTAAAATGAGCCTGTCGCTGACACTTGAGCGATTCGTAACTTTTGCGTTCAAGTCGCAATATCCTAAGCTTCTTATGATTTTGATAAGCGACCATGCGTCATAAAGGTGGGGTGTGATATTCAAAGTCAATGACTTTTATCCGGTATTGTCTGCCCGGTAGGAACTCGAAGATATGGGTTAGGTATGTGTATAAGTGGGGTTCAATGTATTTTTTGTGAGTATAGATGTTCGCTTCTCTAGGTTTTATGTGGTTTAACCTCGCCATATACTTACACGAGCAGAAACAGTTCAGCCAATTTATAATCACTCGGACTACTTCAGTACTGCTAACCGTTTACCTAATATTAAAACATAACAGTTACAGTTAATTGTCTTAAGATAAGTATAATCTGATAAGAAAAAGCTATGAACTCCCAAACGGCCATTGGGAGAGATAGTCTACAAATTCATGTTTTCCAATTAACCATTAACTGTTAATATTCCGACAGTAATTTAACTGGTAATATTAAATGATGATACCAGCGGCTTAATGTTAGCCCTACATTACAAGTAATGAATATTATTCAGTTAAGGTGAGGTACATTTCTTAAGGATCTGTATAGCATTTATTATTATATTTATTCAACGTTAAAATGAATGTTTAATTAATTTCGACCCTTATTTTTATTGCAGTTTTAATTTAAACTTAGTTTCATTGCATTTGTACAATCATCATCAATCATGAGGTTAAGGCGCTCAAAGCATGCGTCAGAGACCACAAGATAATTATCAGTTAATCGCTATGAATTATGATGAGGTCAGGGTTTGTTCATCATGCGCAAAGATCTGCCCGCAATTAAGAGTTTTACTATGTTTATGTGAAAAATATGTAAGGCAAAATTGTATATTGTTAGTTGACCCAATTTGTACCTTTAAATTAAAATTCAACTTTAATTAAGTATATGAAAATAAAAATATTCATGTTACAACATATTTTTACTTAATATATTTTCTTTTTTTTTAAAAATGCAGACGAAATGGTGAAAATTGTGATAAAATATGTGAGGCTGAAATGGATATACTTGAAAATGTTACCAATATAATATACTGATTAGGTACATAGTTATGTACTGTTAGTTAAGTAATAGTAAAGAAAAAAAATTAACTGATTGTACTAAATCTATAAAAATAAATAAAATATTAAAGAATATAAAACTATAAAGGTTTTGTCCGCGTGTCTACCACGCATCGAGTCCGTGCAATTATGTCCTATTCGATTCAATAGCTTTGATGAATATCGATGATGACCCATTGGAATCGTTCTGAATTATTCACACATAAACATTATGTGGGCCTCATTATTCCTTTCATAATTACTTGATTGGATTCAAATTGGTTCCCGAACTAATTCAGCTTTTATAAAGTGAAAATAATAATTAATTGGTGTAATCACGAATGTAAAATACTTACTGCGCTTGCCTGCATAGTATTACAATACCCACTTTTCACCGCAATCGTGACAGATGGTGAGTTTGTCGCTATCTTTTAGTCATTACTGCGCATAAGTAACGTCTCACTATATAAATAAAAACTATATGTAAACAATGATAAACATACCAATGTTGCCTTTAGCATTATGTAATTTAGATTTTTTGGAAGATAAAACAGATTTATTGCTTGCGAGTCGAAAATCACTGCGGTAAACAAGATTTTCTTTTACCAAGGGGACTAATTTTCTGCACACTCACTCTGTATCTGTGATATTCAGTGTGTAACAGTGATATTCTATAGCAATATCGGAGGTGGAAACTGAATTTTGACATATATCTCAAACCACTCACGGTCAGAAGGCTTGCGATCTTCTTGTAGTAATTAATGGAATTGTTGAATTCTCGAATGCTTCGGACACTTCGAGAAACGAATGATCATCGGTAAGAAAGACGGTAAAAGATCACGTGGTCCCATTTGATTCGCACTACCATTGACATTTCAATCTACGATTGTAATGCAATACAAGTCAACCGGACCGGAGGAATATTGCGCAACACCATTACATAGAGAATGATGGAAAGAGGAGGCTCACACCAAGGAAATAATTAAGTAATCAACGTAAAATATCAGAAATTTGCCGAAATGAACAGTATCGTAATGTGAAAATAAGTATAGGTAACCTAGCTTACGATTGGCAACCCTAACAATGAGTTGATATGAATTTGATGTTCGGTTTCGGATGACGGAAATTGATAACATACGATTTTGCCTCGCTATCTTAAAGACGCTACACTGATATCGACGAAAGAAAAATATTATAGCATTACAAGTCAGGTGAGCTAGGTGAGAATAAATTCCTCTCTCTAAGACCTAGCCCTTCTTTCTAACAAATAATGACTGATAACATTTTATAGTGTTAACCTAACATTTATGAAGGTTTTAGTTCAAAGCATACATATTGCACAAGAGCGGTATAAAAATAGTCTTGTTTACATTCTAACTAGCTTTAAATAATCTATTCTTATGTTATATATGACGGTCTGTCGGTTATCATTGTCAAAAAGTTTGCAAGTATATTTATAAATATATTTTACGGCTTATTATTTACACCTTCAGGCAAGGATTCCGAAGTAGTAGGAACAAAAGGAGCAGAAGGAATTAAAGCTTGGAATGGTTACGTAATTTTTTTTAATTTAAATATAACCTGGCACCATCACTCTTATGCACATTTCCAGTCCAATTAAATTTCCTACCTATCTCCATTTGGGGTGAGTGTAGGTACGTACGGCTTAAAGCATAATCAAAATCCATTTTAAGTTCGCATTTTCAAGTACTTAAATACAAGTGTTATTATTTTATTGTAAATGTATTTGTTCAATAAATATTTTCAACAAGATAATCTATTGATTCATTCTTTCAGCTGTAGGCTAATCGGGATTTATGAGGTAAGCCGCATAGTTTCGGCCGCGATTTCAGTCAGATGAAATTGTTTTATCCAAATTTATTGCCCACAGAAGGCTGGCTTATATATTTTCCATGAAAATCGCATGTATTCAATAAATAAAGGAATAAGCAATATTTGGGTAGTTGTAAAAATGTTTTAATTATTTCTTTATGTAACTAAGCAGTTAATAAGTAGGCTATATGAAGGTCTAGAATGTCCTAATTAGTCTGAAATTGCTCTATTTTCCCCGACTACGGCGTGTTGATATAATTATTGTGTTTATTGTCACCATAAAGCTATGATGCGTCGTTCACTATTGGGAGGAAAAGTCTGCCTACTCAATAAATGTATGAGTAGCCTTAGGTATATGTCTAAATGTATGATTGGTTTAGCACAAATAAGTCCATTTGGTCTATCATCAGTAAGAGTGAATGGACCATCAGATTTCCACACAGTAGTAACGAGCGATTTACTTAACAAAAGTTTCAATGGAGTCAGCGACACTGGGAAAAAATTATCCTATCTGACTGCTATGACAAATGACCCGATGGTGGCTCCGAGGCATCAGGGAAATGGTCGATTTGACCCGCGATCACTCGCTGCTTTGTGTCACAATATAGAATGGTAACAGATGGTCGGTTTTCTACATTGCTCGAAGGACGTTGTGTGTATGTACGTACATAGAAGGGAGGATCTCGGTGCCCCAAGTAGTTGTTGATGTTGATACAACGGAGGCGGGTTGTGGTTGAATCTCAATAATAGCGGAATCAATGCAATAAAAATACGACTACAGAGGTACTGATCACCGAAGAGTTAAAGATACTACTTTATCGAAACGCTCTTAGGTAACTACGCGTCCTTGTGTGCGTGTGCCGCCCATCATCGGTTGTATAGTATTATGGAAGCGGGTCTTCTTACTTTATGTTTGTGTGCCCCAGCCGGCATTCATTCCTCAGGGATGTGTTTTCATCGAGTCGTTATGAGGGACAGTTTTTGTAACTTCATTCAGACCCTTTCGGCTATATTGTCGGTTCATAAACGACTCTGTTATTGTCCTTTATTGTGAATAAACGCTCTGTTATGTGGTCATTTGGATTATGTAAAAGCTTTTGTGAACAATCACGTGTTCTACTCATTTGCATATTAATTTACATGACAATTCACTCTTCATCGGTTATAATTTATTGTTGGGAATATCTCAAAAGATTTCGAGTTCTGCTTTAATTCCAGATTGAACGAATCCGTGAATTGATTGAGAAACATCAGTTTGGCTTCATGCTTAATTTTCTAAATTGCTTCTTCTTATCTTCTTCTTCATCTGTAATTATTAGAATAATTCATTCGTGAAATTATGTGGTAAAGTCACTAATGCTAGACACTTTAAGGAAATCACTATGTTTATATGAAAGTAATTATATATTTATCAAACAAAACATTCACAGCTTTTTTATATGAATGCAGTGTATCTTAGAAAATAATATTAAATGATAAAATATACAATAATCAACATACTTTTAATTATTATTAATTATTTTTATTAAATTGTCTTAAGTACCAATAGATAACATCACTAAAAAATAATATCACCATAAGTAGACAGTCAAATGCACTAATAGTTGACATCATATTTAATGAATGCAGTTTGAGTTTTAAGGGCAATCAGTGTGCTTGATATACTTATCATCCCTATAATTTAGTCTTTTTAAGTTGATTTTTATAATATGTTTACTTTTATTTAATAAATTCTTATCAGTCTTAAGTTTTCGTGCTCTTTCAGTCTCTTCTTTCTTTTTTCCCTTTCCTCAGCTCTTCTCTCATCCTCTAATTCAGTCTTTTTCTTCTCTATGTTTTCATGGTATCTTTGCCATTCCATAGATGATACAACAGATGGCACTTTTTCTTTACTTCTTCCTTTTGAGTTTTATTTAGAAGTTGGCCAAAACAATGCTTGAAATGGACTAGGTAATCTAGGTAGGTACTACCATATTATCTGTATTATTTGAACATCTTTCTTATGGCCTATAATGGCATACCATTGCATGCCCAACAAAAAGCCCACTTTCCAAGCAAAGCTTCAGCATCATCTGAAATGTAGCATGTTCATCCCATTCTTCGTTTCATTGGTGTCTTACCCTTTACTTTATTTAGCAGAGTTAGACTAGGTAACTCATTTTTTTTGCAGCAATTTACGTTGACACTCCTCGTCTGCTTTCATGAATGGCGGCTTCAATATCAGCCTCAGAGAAAAAAAATGTGTCCATTTATTGGTGGCATAGTTATCAGTCTGGAGCAATAGAACCAATAATAGACATCATGTATACCCAATAATAGACACCATGTCTACCATTAGTTAGAGTGATCCAAAATTGTTGATATCTCTACAGTAACCTTTTCATTGGGAATAGAGTTCAAAATCATAACGAACCTAAGATTAGAATGTAATACCTTAAACACCAATGGATGACACGCCTGTCATCTATTAGATATTCAGTATTTTTAGGAACTAATAGTAGACATATTATAATTTGTCAGAAAAACATTAGCAAACACAAGAAAAGCATGCTTATCACTATCCCAACTAATCATTGATACATTGACAAATGAGAAACAATTATTTTATAAATAAATATTGATTCAAAACTCACCTTCAAATTTCGCCGTCCTTAACCAAAACAATAAGAAATTGCGGAATGCGTGCTCACACCGTTACATGATTGACAAAAACTGATGATATTTTGAAATTTCGTGTAGAAACTGAGTGAGAGTTTTTGAGAACAATTCATAGATGGTACTAGGTATCCTATGATGTTGTAATAAGAGTAATTTAACCAAAATTGTTTTTAATACAAGAACATTTTTTCGTAAGTGTCATCCTTTAGGTCACTGCCGAGCATTAGTGACTTTACTAGCAATTTTAATCTTTCCATATTTTTTTATTCACATCAATGTTAGATCGAAAAAAAATTTGTTTATTCGAAAAATTCGTATAGCATTATCATAAAAGTAATTTCAAATCGTTATGAATTCATCAATCAACTAAAGTATTTTCAAATCAAAATAATTGAAGTCCTTGTGATTTAATGCTATAATCGGATGAGTACTACCTATAATCCTTCCGAAATACAACATTTCATTGATGCAAAAAATATAGATAGGCTATCGGTACAATCTGAAGATATGGCAAATATCGTGTGTCTACTCACAATCTGCACGTTTTATCTGCCGTCTCACTGCTAGGAATTTTCCTTGGCAAATTGATTTAGCACTATTAAGAACCTATAGGTAATACCTACTCGTTACATAGTTACTACTTTGAAGTAGACATTGTGTCGAACCAATTATTATAATGCTAATAGCAAGTCCTTGTATTGTGTGTATGTAATACTTTGACTTGTGAACTAACTTGGTGTTGAGCGCTCTCAGGCGGGTTATCTGTTTCCATTTAATTTAACCAGCTTCAAAATAGCAGGCACTATATATAAGCAGTTATATTATTATATATACGCAGTTAGGTTAAAATAATTGAATAATCTCATCTTTATCACATACATGAAATTGAAGTGTCTGTTCGTAATTCTAAATTAACAGCTTTACAATCAATATTAGTAAAAATATTTGCATATTAGTATGGTGAGGATTTTTTCTGTATAGGAAGTAAATTTATCTACAATATGTCTATCTATAAATATAAATCAATATCACAAAGTAACATAGTTTTTATTCTTAATCTATTTCATAATTATTAAGTCTATTCTAAAGACGGCCACGTTATCATAACTATATTCTGTTAAAATATCTATTCTGACGTAGTGGCGGGCCACACATTCTCTACTGTAACGAATAATATTGTTTGGTGCAACAATGACATGCGAACGCAGATAACAGAAAAAAGTTTAACACAACAAAATGAATATAAAGAAAATAGTCATGTACCTACCTATAATAAGTGTCAGTTCGATCGAAATGTCCATATCACGAAGATGTTGGATAAAGTTGATAGGTGGATCGACAATGTTAACATTTGTTATGGTGATCATCATACGATGACACGTGATAATACTTTCAAATTAAATAATCATTTGATGAAAGGCTATCAGAAAAGTTCAGAGGATTAAAAAATGATGTCAGATAACTTAAACGAAACCGCTCAAGTTCAGTAATCATCTGACAGCGTGTGATTTACTGATAACTTGTCAAACAACTTCCGATTTATAGAAAATATTTCATCATTATGTTTATGATTTAGATGCTAATCAAATTCAATGCAAAATATCTTCATTTGATAAGACTTTCAAAAATTACTTTGAAATCTTGAGAATGGCACTATTTAAGTATACAAGATTGTAAATTTTACCGCCGAGATCGGAAGGTTTTGAGAAGAACCATGCAATAAAAACTTAGCAATTCCTTTTTCTTAATCATATGTTTACTATTTCGATCGTTACCTACATTAATGGAAATATATATATAGTTCCAATGGCACTTGGTATGTTAATGCCATGGTTTCCAAAGGAAAAGGCAGAACAGAGATGTACCTCCCTAGATGCAGTGCATTTACAACAACATAATTACAGTCTAATCTCAATCGATTGTAATAACACCCAATGGTGCAACTGTTGCTTTACGAAGTATAACCCTTCGTCAGACGACCTTATGTATAGGTACTTACTTCATCTACATATCTCTTTAAACTTAAAAACAAGTATTGAATTTGTTCGTTGATGGGATCATTATAATCTTCGAAACTACTAATTCAGTTTTAATTTAGAATATATTTTAACGAATAATTTTTATTTAAGTACGTGGGCATTATTAATATAGAATAATTGAGCACGCGAGCGAATCCGCGATTTGAAGTCAGTGTTAATGACTTGATAATTATTTATATGTCATATTCTCATTGCTCATTTATGTCTATCAATAAATTGTGTTCTGCAGCCTACATTGTGACCTTGAGCACGCCAGACCCAATAATATTTTCTAACATATGGTAGGTACGTCTACCTAGATGACCACACCTGAATGTTAAATGTTAAGTTTATAAAAGCTACCTATTGCTTTTGTCTTCCGCATAAAAAATCCAGAATAACCAGAATTAAGTCAATCTCGCATTCGAAGTATGTAAATAGATACCTATTCCAATAGGAATATAAATTGCGCCTAATCGTTATATCATGTATCATCAATTTACACGCTATCTCGGATACCTAACTGCTCCAATATTCCGTTTGAAATTAGGCAAATCGTAATACCTGTGTAGTGGGTACAGTCTGTTTATCTAGTAGCAGATGAAATTGAATTCATTATGAAATCCGGAAAATTAAGCATACATTCCGCTGCGTTACCTACATAAGTTTAAGTATGCACAGCGTTTATTTAACCTTCAATTTTGTGAACGTAATCGAAATCAAACATGACTTTAAAACAATAGCACATTAATCAGAGCAAATAAAGCTGGCAAGTAGCGTCCCGGTGTCAAGGCATAACTGACTTCCTAAGGCATCGGCAAATTCAATCAGTCAATTGACGGCGCTGCGTTCCGATGTCTCTTAAATTGGTCCTCGATTATGCTCCGATTCAGTGAGTGTGGTATTGTATGCACAGTAACGCACACACGCCAGCAGACATCGTACGATGTGAGCTAGCCAATGACAGAGTAGAGCGTGGTGGGCTCGGCTCCCCACCATGCCATCGGAATGCATATTTCTTAGAACGGCACTGTTAAAAATAACTACCTGTTTAGCAGGACACACACGGCGTCAGATCACATTCGAGGCCATTGCCAAGATACGACGGAGTAAACACTTTAATAAAGTGTCAAATAATCATATTTGCTATAGGAATTCTTATACGTTACGCTGCACAGCGATTTTAATGATTTCATTGGCTCAGCAGTTACTGGTATTACACATACCGCCTGGTATTACAAACGTCTGAGCAAGGGCATGGTTGCAACCTTTATATATCCTTCTGCAAAAAATCACGTTGGGCAAGATATGAAACAGGTTCGTACATAAACTAAAAACACATACGGCGCATTATTGTTGCTCAAATTCATCAGAACGACTTTAATTATCAGAAGATGTATAGTGAGTGGAAATTAGGAGTATTTTGTGAGATAAATAACATGTAAAACATAACATATTAGCTAGCTGCTAGCTATACATAAACATTTAAAGTAAACGAATTCGTCTTTAGATCTGTCCGCGCATAAGAATATTTTTCCAATCACATGTGTACAAACAGCTGATTGCGTGTCCGCCACGTGAACTCGGTCGCGCTCGAGTGACGTGGGCGTGCGCATGCCTAGATAACGTCGAATTACGTTTGCACTATGTAACCATTTTATTTATGCTATTAGAATACAACCTTAATTATGAGGTTTTTCATTGTTTTGCTAAGTATTCAACCTTCGACTTCGTCTTTACATACCATCCGCTTCGATAATATCCCTTCATAAAAATAGTAACGAGCGAAAAAATTTTTAACACAACTAAAGTAGGTAAGAGTAAAACCCAAGTTATAAAATTGTAAACAGCCTTCACCTTGACCGATTTGTTTCAAAGTGTAAGCATTAAAAATGATGACGATTATATTCGAAGACAAATTATACTGTTAGCTGTCTATTGAAGCAACAGCGAGCTTTGTTCATAAATATTAAACACATGGATGCAATTTCCATTGGGGGAATTTCCAGTTTATGTTATTCTTCATCAAGCGGGTTTGAAAAGTTTTCTTTAAAAAAGTAAAAGATAATTTGAAGCAGACTTCACCCTCTAGAGGAAAAAATAAACAAAAAGAGCGTCTTGGGAAAACGGTCGTGGGAGTCCATATATCATCATTAGGACTTTTTGGTGGCCATCTTTAATTGATGGTGTTGATGGGTAAATTATAGCCTTGAACTAAACTTCCATAGAAACTCTAATTAAAACTTCGTTGGTTCCTTCTACGTTGCATTATTGAGGAGGACTAACTATTAAAGTAAAGTAAATTACCTATTAAGGACCTACGTGTTCCAAAGTCGATACAATTAATACCAGCATTTTAATCCCATTAAAATATTCATTGGTCAGGGTTATTTTGAGAGCCTGAATATATTATACTAAACACGTTTCGATACATGTTATTATAATATCATCGGACCGAATTCCTCATGGAAAGAAAACGGACCAATTCTGCTCCTAAACTTATTTTGCTTATAAATATATTAATCACGCAAGCGACGCAAGATCGAATCCCAGCGGGGCCTGTATCAAAGAGTTTTTCTAAAAAATCTTTTGTGCAGTGATTTTACACCACGCGCTTTATGGTGAAGAAAAACATCGTGATAAAACAGCATATGTCTGAGAAGTAATTCAAAGACATATGTATAGTGCCTGAGACGGCGATGGACTCACCCTCTGTCACGTTGGCACCCACATTTCAGGTGTTGTTGGTGTTTTTACAACACCTCTGCTTACCCCTTCGGGGACTCTTCTGGGATTAAACACGTTGAGAAGAAATGAGACACGCGTATGAGAATGATAAGGTGAGTTAGAAATGTTAACAGGTTGTAGTCATCGATTACTATTAGTTAGAGGGTACAACAAAAATAAATCTTATTCACCACCTATCTGTCTTACTAAAAGCTCCACAATGTAATTATTCGAGCTAACTTCGGCGCTAGAAATGTTTTCTGGATAAAATGGCCTTATTTTTGCTAATGATCAGAAATGTAAGTACACGGTACAAAAGCTATAACGTACCTAAAACGTCCATGTCGGCGATAAATATTCTCTCTAGTGCACGCAAGCCAATCAGTGACAGAGGTCGTGTGTTTACGTACCAAGTCTTCCTAAAGCAAGCTACTGATTGAGTGTTTACATGTTTTGTAGTGGTCCATTATTAGATACTCGCTTACATACATTCATACAAATCTTAAAATGTACAACAAGGATAATAAGAATACATACATTTATATGCTCACGCCTGTATTCCCCGAAAGGGTAGGCAGTGGTGTTGTAATTTTCAACACCCACATTTCACCGAATATGATTAAGTGCCAACGTGACAGAGGGTGAGTCCATCGCCGTCTCAGGCACTATACATACGTCTTTGAAGTATTTTCTCAGACATATGCAGTTTTCCTCGATGTTTTCTTTCACCGTAAAGCACGTTGTGTGAAGACACTGCACATAAGTTTTTTTTTTTTTAAAACTCATTGGTACAGGCCCCGCTGGGACTCGTACTTGCGTCGCTTGCGTAGCAGGCGACTGCACTAACCCCACGGCCACCACCACGCCACGCCTCTTAATATATAATAATAAGTAACAAGTATTTATTCACTGGGTATTTATTTAGCACTAGAGGGCCAACTATGATCGTTTAAGCAGCGCGTATTAAGAATTTCTTAGCTTTGACGTTTAATTTTACGGTACAAAAATTAAACAAAGCTCAGTAGCTCTAAAAAGGTCACTTTGGGAGAATCATAATGTGATCCGAATATGATTCATCACTGAAATGACAAAATGGTTACTTAGGTGCAATTCATATTTATGATTCACGAATGATTACAATAATTGTAGATGTTAGTCCCTATGTAACTTTTTATGGTTCTGCTATTTGTCACAAAAGCATTCATATTTTGTGGGACATTTTATGAATCTTCATAGGAAAGTGTCAAACAGGTGAATTGCGAAATATGAATCATTCCTGAATCATATTCGGATCACATTATGATTCTCCCTAAGTGGCCGTTTTAGACCTACAGAAGTTCTTAA
Organism: Watsonalla cultraria; assembly: GCA_964035505.1. NCBI lineage: Eukaryota > Metazoa > Arthropoda > Insecta > Lepidoptera > Drepanidae > Watsonalla > Watsonalla cultraria. The sequence goes on along the minus strand of OZ037722.1, from coordinate 6,084,492 downwards.
TACGCTCTTTTTTATCGGATGATGGCAGGCCCCAAATGGACTCAGCAACGTTATGGTTCCATGGACATAAAAACATACTAATGGTCGAGATATTAGCGCAATGCGAAATTAGCTATCATTGCAAACTAGGTGTGTCCCGCGGTTTTACCCGCGTAGGATTAACTATAAAAACTATGTTACTTAGTGATAATTCCCTTTTTTGTAACATTTTCCATAGATGCTTTGCTCTTATATCCACCACAAAAAGTTTTTTTTTCAATTCAAACCAGTAGTTCCTGAGATTGGCGCATTCAAATCAAAGAAACAAACTCTTCAGCTTTATAATTTCGTCTGAAAACTGCATAGTTATTCCTAATTTCGAACAGCTTAGCGTGTCAGTCAGCAAAGCGTAGAATTTTGACTGTACCACCAATTCACAATTGTGATTCTGTGTACACTGTACAATATATAAATATATGTATGTGTATAAATCTGTCACCGTCACTAAGGCAAATAAACATCGCAATGAGTATTGATTTACCATCAATTGGCTTCTGCTGACGACTCGTTCATTTTGAGTAGTTCAAAGTGCTTAGACACAAGTAAAATAAAATTATATTCATGATCAAAATGTCAATAAGCGTAACAAAACTAATATGATATGACTCGTTTGGCAGACAGGCTAACCAGGATGGTCCAAAATTCACCAAGAATAACTATGAGTCCCCAAGTTTAGTAGAATACACCTACATTTTTGTTAGGATATCACAACAAGATGCTTCAAAGAAAAAAATCAAAGAGTTTAAAGAATAGGTGAATCTTGAAGAGTATCGATCCGAAAGTTCAAAGAAAATCTGTCGAGATTCTTTGACGTGAGATGGTTTCAAGACCTTCAAGTCCCGAAGCTTTTAAACCTTCAAGAAAGGTGACATCCGCTGAAGGTTCATAATGTGACGTTTATGTAGGTCTAATGTAAGTGGATGTCAATTATACCCATTTATTATTATTTCCTTTTTACTACCACCACCTTCCTAAAAATACCTACACTGAATAATATGAATGGATTTATTGTGTTCTGTCAAATGTGATGACGAGATTCATAATTTATTCTTTGCGCTGTGATTTAAGGATTCGCATAAGACAGATAAATACAGCCAGTACAGTCATGGAGAAAGAATATTACGTACCAACATAAATAAGTATCTAATCTCGATATTTAACCCTGCGAATGCAGATGCTTTATCTGATGATGCACAAAGTAAATTGATTATATGAATTAGATAAGTAGACAATCAGATTTATCAAAATATACGTTATTTAAAATCGGAAATGAATTAATGCTTAAAATGTTTAGCCACATTGAAGGTTTATTCAAAGATACGTTTTCTTCAACAGGGGCAGAGAAACGCTGCAATAGAGAAGAGGATATGGTCCAACGGTGCTCAATGGGCCTTCCAGTGTTAAGCTCTTCAGAGATCCCAGTTGCTTTAACAAGAGAAGAACTCGACAAAAACTGCATGTAAGTTTAAGCAATTAAGCAACTCAATCTAAAGTAAGAGGCGAGTTAAGTTGTTTTGTACTGTTCGGAAGGTTTGAGTTTAGGCAATAATCAAGATAGGGTCTAGACTTTTAAATCGCACATTTTTGGCAAGGAGGACCAGCTGGTGGTGCATATCAATTTAAAAGGATATAAAGTTCTTCAACATTATTTAAATTTATTAGGCCAAAAATGTGACTCTGTATATCCAAGCTAACTTTAGCTGGACTATTTTATGCAGATGCGCATTACTATAAGACCATCGTGTCAAATTCTCATTATAAAGAGTAATTTGGGCAACTTTAATTTTAGAAATATAATTGTCACTAAGTAATAGTTGTATTGGTAATCTTACGCGGGTAAACCGCGAGACATTGCTAGTCTATACTTAATATATAAAGCTAAAGAAGAGTTTGTTTTTGTTTGCTTGAACGCGCTAATCTCAGTAACTGCTGGTCCGATTTGAAAAATGATTTCAGTGTTAGATAACTCATTTATCGAGGAAGGCATAGATTAGCTTTAAAAACTATTCCACGCGGACAAAGTCACGGGTAGAAGCTAATTTAAAATCTTTCCTTACTTAATTAATAGTCATGAGACAGTAGTAACTGTTTAAAAAGACGCATACTTCTGTAAAATACCTCCCGTAGCTAATTTAATATTACGTCAAAATGAACATTCAATTAATTAACGAGCATTTCAAAGTCTTTAAATTCAACGGTATCATAGTGAGGCGATCTCATTTACGTTCTACGGCAACTTCGTGAAAAGTGGCCAAGTTTTGTTAAATACTTTGCGAGACGTCGACGTCAGTCGAGTATAATAACTTCCGACGCGGAAACGGCTCTACGCAGTTAGTTCATCTTAATTTAGTGCTCTTGTTTGCGGTAAATAGCAATTTGTAACTAGTTGTCCGACTCACTAACTTGCCTCGCTACATGGGATCGCTGAATTGCCAATGAGACGCTTACCGCCCTTCTTACTTATTCAAACTACAATTTGGATTAGGTCCTTTGATATAATACTACCAGATGATTATAAACTAGTTTTACTTGGAAGTCCATGACTGTGAAATCATAAATGGCGGTCAAATTATTATTAAGATCTTAAATACTCGTATTTAATCAAGTAGGTCCATGTGATGAGCGTTCAAGACTTAATTTTATTATACCTATATTATGTTGTAGTCTACTACAGGGTGGAATTAATTAATTTTACGCTAAAATATTTAAAGAATTGTGGATTTATTTCCTAAAACCTGGATTCTGATCTATTATCCGGGTTAAGTTTTATCAAACGTTATGTTGCTTTGTTGCAGAGAGCTCCGTGCCGGTATCAAATGCATAGATAACTTTACCAACACTTGTATGGAGAAGCACGAACAAGTAGTCTTCAGGCGGATATATGCTGGTGTCACCAACGTGGTCCAGGACCTTTGTACTCGCGGGGCATATCAAGACGAATATCTGAGGCATGCGGATTGCGTCAAGAACGTTCGACCAGAGTACGAGACCTGCAGCAAGACGTATGAAGTCACTCTTACTTCTTTGAACAAACACAGACCCGAAGACCAGTACACCACAGATCAGCATGCTGCGATTAGCAATGAAGAATACTTAAAGACAGTTTGCTGGTAAGTTGAGTTTACTAAGAGTTTGATCAGACCCTGCACTGCATTTGGTTACAGAACAAAATACTCTGCAGCTCAGAAGTGGCTTGATAAAATACATTATTTACAATCACGTTAATTTACAACCTCAGTCTTAGGCAATATTAGAAGATATAAAAAAAATTAACTTAAAAGAAATGTTATCACTTAACATTTGTACCGATGTGGTTTCCTTTGGGTGGTCCAAATAATGTCGTCGCTTGAATTGAGCTCCGCAAATTAAACTGTCATGAAAGTTATCAAGTGGATTCCTAGGGTAGGTTCTCCAAAGAGCCGGCAGAGAGTGTTGAATATTGAATAGTCCGCCGTAATAAAATATTCTACAAATCGAACTGGTGCCCCTCAGATCTTCAAACTAATTACTTGTCCGGGGCGTGATTTTGATTGATATTAATATTTAAGGGAATTCCAAGACTGAGGGGCCAATTGAAAAATTCTTTATTGTAAATTGCTAGTAAGTTTTTACTTTCATCATCCTACCCTTATAAATTACTTTCAAAGATCTGAACGAAATAATCGAACGTTCATTAATTTTATAGGCTTTTGCTAATTTTTTCCGTATTAGCTGATAGTATTCAAATGGTATTTCTTGCACCCTCGTCGCCATTAAAAGCTGATTAAAATTCAGCTTGAATTCCTATCGGATTAAGTGCTGTACTTAACGTTTTTTCGGTGTGTTAATGACTGCGATATTCTCGTCACCCCGCACAATAGAATCTGTAATTTTTTATTGCCGCAAATACAAGGATTTGGACGTTTTTGTTATTTTCAGTTTCAGTTTTAGTATGGATTAGGAATTATTTGGCATGGAAAATTATGCATATGTAGGTAAAACTATATGATGATTTTAAATTATTATACCCAGAAGAAATCCAAAGAAACCCAAATGAAATGTCCAAACAAAGATAAATGAGATAATATACATAGTATGTCTGAGATGTCGATAGATTCACCATCAGTCACGTCAGCACTTAATCATCTTCGGTGAAAAGTAGGTGTTGTTATTACAACACCGATGCCTACCCCTTCGGGGAACACAGGTGTGAGCACATTCATCTATGTATGTTCCTATCGTGTCGATGACAAACATAATTATTATATGGCTTTAAACGAGGATTTAGTAGCCCAAATGAAAATACCCATTAAATATATAACAGAAAGGTAGATTGGACACTGAATATACGACAGCAAAAAAACGAGTATTCAAAATTACATTTTCATTGTGACCGTTAGCGAGTCTGGTCAGTTATTTCTAGTTTAAAATATTCCAACACTATCGCGGGATTTATACATCACTGCCCATGCACTGACACAATGGAGAGATGAACAAAAACACCGCTTTTTGCTGCGGAAAAAAGTTTCAGACTATGATATAAGTCCATTTAAACATAAACTTGTATGTATACTATTAATGTTATGAGAATTCGCAGCACAATGCGGGTCATGAAAGTGCGAGTTTCGATTACCTGAAATGTAAAATGTTTCAGCTTGGATTGGATCTATAACCACAAATAAGGCACGTAAAATAAAAAAATAAAATAAATGAAGATTATAAAATAAACAAGTACCGGATTAATTTATGTTTATTAATCATAGCTACCCGGGAACGACTAAGCCTTTACAAAGATACAATAACTATTACATTTAATGAACAGAACTAAGGGTGTACTATTGTTTATGAGGAAACCTCGATTCAATTAGGTTGAATGTACGAGGTAATTAAACAAGCGCCACAGAATAAATAATAGTAGTACATGTAGTACCCTCAAACTGGCAGTTTACCGCCCTAAGTACAGTTGTGATGGACGGTGCCTGTTATTCAACAGTTTCACTGTTTATGTTCCCAACGTTATGTTTTCACTGACATAACCATTTGCCGAGCTGTTCGTACTTCCCAGAGGGACCTACAACTGTGTGTGCCTAATTCCCTTAGTGTGCAAATGCAACACAATACTTTCAGGGCTGTTACTCAGAAGTTTGGTGGCAGTGTGGATAGAGTAGTTTAGGTGGCTGCAAGGTCTAACACCGCATAAGCAGATGTTCGAACTTACAGCGTTATTTCTAGGGATTCTCATTCGAGCGTCGATTTCTATCATAGGAAATTGATACATGATACATACGACGATAAAGTTATATTTCATATCTTTGAAACCGATACTCGACGTCGAGTGCGACGTTGAGAAACCTCACAGAATAATGTCAGTCGGACCGATGAATTAAAAAAAAAACGTAATGATAGGTAACTGAAAAAAATTATTTGTGGTGACGCGAAATTGAGTTGTTGTGTGGAAAGTGGAAACTGAATGTTGTCTGCTTACTCCCTTCTGGGATTGTTAGAAACACGTGAAGATAATATGTTTGTTATAAATAACGAATTTTTGTTCACAGTTCATTCCAAGAATATCTGCTGTGTTCTGAGCAAAAAGTCCAGAAGTCATGCGGTGAAGAAGCCGCCCAGTTCACAAGTGCATTCCTCAAGAGGATGTCGTCTAATATTATAAAGGTTAGTCTTTGTCTTACACAAAAATGTAAAAGTAAGGAAGTTGCGTTTCAAGGGCATTATACCTTAATACAGGGAGAACTGGGTCTACTTTCTTACTCTGAAAATTTAACTACGCAAACGAACAAAAATCAAATGAAGTTTCAGTATCGTTTGGTTAATATCAAAATAAAATGTTCGTTTCTTAAATAATTTAACTATTCGAGGTTAATATATAAACGTTAAAGAATTTGATCGCGGACCACGTTCGGATATAATTTTAGAACGAATAAAAACTGTGGTAAGAACTTTCACGTGGTGCGAACATTCGAACGAATCTTCGTATTTCATTAAATAAAAGTGTGATCCATGTCTTAGTACTTATCAACCAAGTTAAAATCGAGGAGAGTCTAAATTTTTAAGACTATATTTTGTATATAAGTTACCTTGAAACTCCGTCGTTTATGAAGCCATTTGGAACTTATATAAAGACTACACTACTTACTTCCAGATGGCCCCATATAAATTTGAAGAATAAGGGATTATTCTGACACTAGGTAAATGATGGTTTAAACGGATTGTGTTTCGGGAGTTCTAGATTTCCATGGTAGTCTGGTATGCAGAAGATAACTTTGTCTTTCCGTTTTTAATACGTAAATTATAAAAGTTTTTTCTTTACAGAATTTCTGCCTCGAATATCGGGGGCAAGAGTGTGGCCTGCCAGGTAAGGCGTCCCACACCTACCAGAGCATGTTATTAATCGGTGTTGCCAGCGTCGCGCTCTTAACAGGATATACTTCAAGCTTAGTTGCCACGTAAATAACTTAATTAATATCGTAGGTTTTAAACTATATCGAATTTCAAGTTATTAAGTAATAATATATAGGTAGGTAGATATTACTATATAGTTATCAGTACCCCAAGTATAGTACAGGTTCTGACTTGTCATAATGTTGAGGATTTCGATTGCGTATTGCAGTATCCCAAAATGGTGGTAAAACAACAAATTTCCACACTAATACCCAAATAAATTCGTCGTAAATTTTTCGAAACGAAATTTGTTTTTATTTACAACCCGCCTTAGAGCATTCGCATTAGCATTAATAATATTCGTCATTCAGGCAAGTCAAGACCTTAAAGAGGTGGCGATACGAGTTTTGAGTACTCAGTGAAAATAGTGGGGTAAATTGCGCATGTATTTCTTACTAAAAATTACTACAACGCATTTAAGACCAGCGCTCAAATCTCGTGACGTGCACTTGGGGTAATGATGCATAATCACTTTAAGTGGGTTATGATGCGAACGAGTCGGAAGTATGTTCCTAAGTGTAACTCGAACTATTTATTATAGCTTAACTTTTAAGTAATCTCATCCTTATGTTTCGTCCAATGCGTAAATAAGTTTGCGTTTCTATTTTGTTGTTACTTATCTTAAATCTTTAATATATTAGCTGTAGTTTTGTATATAGTAGATAGTTATCTATTCTATGGACCGTATGGTTCAAGTATTACTTAATACTTTGTACAGAGTTGAAACGATCTTTTGTTCACCACTTCTTTATAATTGGATTTATAAATAAATGAAATATAGTTTTACAACATAAAAGTCTTCAATAAAACGCCAGCGTTTCAGATATATATAGGAAAAATTACTAGGTAATAAAATTACTATTATGTCACGTCTTCTACCGGTATATTTTCTATTGACAATTAAACTGCCAATGTTATCGCTTATTACGTTACTATGTCATATAATTTTCATTTTATTAGTTTATGAGAGTGCATTCAAATTGTAAATGTACTTAATATAAAAAATCTAGGCGTAATGTAAATATTATACTGTTCGTTCATCAATGTACAATTTTAACACCATAATAGAATGAATGGTTACGTGATATCTATGTACGTTACTGTCCAGTGAATATTAAATGTGAATTATAAAATAGAGTTTTTAAATATAATATTTCACAAACAGATATGTCATGCGTTAAAAAATTATATGTTATTACAGCTCAAAACTATTCACGCTCAAACAGACGGACTGATTTGGTTATAAGGGGATTTGGTATCTTTGTTTTTTTCTTTTTTTTTAGTTTTTATCTTTGATTTCAATAAAAGGAGGTTCTATGTTCGATAATAATGTTTTTAGCTTTGAAAATGGGGCGAGCAGCTCCCCACGGCGTAGCTAGTCCTACCGTAACGATTAAAAAGTCCGTCTCTTGCAATCAATCAACATCCGCAACACTTGCAGAATGATTTATATATGAAGTGAATATTAAGTTCTAAAAATATAGCTATTCAAAAGCGTATAAATGTTGTTGTTGTAAACCAAGGAACAGTGAAAATTAGGTGCACTCACTGAAATTTGTTGTCTGATGTATGTTTGGTTGTTAAGTTTTTATACGTTAAAAATCTATTTATTGTTAAAAGATTTTTTTTAATTTTTTTTTTCTTATTGATTAATTTTAATTAACGCAAAACCTCCCACTTTTAGCTTATTTATGTCATATATTTCCTTGTTCTCCATGATTGAACTTAATACCTACACACTAACAGATTACTTGTGATCCATTCTCAATATTTTTAACTATATATTTTGTTTTTAAAAAGTTTGAGATCTTGCGTTAATTAAAATGGGACAGCGTTATGAAGTTACGGTAAATTTGCAATATGTAGGCTCTAATAATGTTTAATTATTACAACGAATTTGTAACACGAGCGAGCATGCGAGGATGATTTTTTTTATCGAATCAACAGAAAATGGTTTTGTATTTGAAGTAGAAGTATATTATAAAAATTATGTACTGTTTAGTAATGTAAAAAACGCAAAATGTAATTTACTGCTTATTTCAGTAACGCAATTGCCTATTATGGTTCTAGCGAATTATGGATGTCGCCGCCGGAGGACCCAAAAAAAACCAAAATTAATTTATAATATTTAATTAAATTGAAATTACAATTAAAACTTAATGTTAAAGAAACCTAGTCTACTTCCTATCGATGCTAGAATAAGAATGACAGAGAGTTAATATAAAATTATACATTGCAAGTAAAATTGATTCACACGCTAAAATATAATAATGTGGAAAGTTCCAGTAAAGTGCGGCGTCGGATGGCGCCGGCCTCCTTTGGGTTCGATGATACTTCTTTCTGCTAACGCTGCAAATCCGGTGTTGCAATAGGTGTGAAGGCGTTTACATAAAATACGTATTCGCTGCAATTTCGTAAGGGGCTGTCCATATAACACCTCCCCCCTGAGAACAGCAACTATTTCTGCATCTTGAGATGATGGAATATTGCTGTCTTATGTGGTCCAGAGTTCTCAGGCTTCGCATAGATGTCTTCTCCGGGTGATGCTGGCATCTCTCTCGTAGCACATCTCAATAGCCCGTAGTGTTTTATAATTGACACACTAACGAGTATCAGTACACATATTAGGATTATGGTGTACAACGGGATCGTCGTGTTGTAGATATAATCCGACGAGACTTGTTCAATTTGAAGGGCAGGTTGCGTCATAAGTTGATTCTGTGTTTCATGTAGCTGCTTTAAATCAATCGATTTGAGAAGTATCTGGGGTGAATTGTTCACGTGAGCTTCTACGTCATAGGGGAGTTTCATTATCTTCAGAGGTAGTCCTTGAACTCGATCATTGGTATTGGTGATTGTGAACTCTGAAGTCTGAAGGAAGCAGTTGACTGGGATGGTGACCAGGTAGGTGCCGCTCACGATGTTGTAGTCATCTCGTGCGCACCGCATGTGTATCTTCGTCGCGTTGGGAAATGACACGACGTAATGCTGCTCGTCGAGTTGCTCTAGTGATATTCTTGAGAGGGTGATTGTGGTCATCTCGCAGGCGTCGTCCAGGGACTGATTGATGATGAGATCTTGCGTGCAATCCGGCTGCTCTCGGAGCTGGTGGTCCATCTTATCTCCACAGAGGTACCAGTGATTGTACTTCGGGCATTCTGCCTCCATGTACACGTAACCTTTCCTGTTCGTTGCTATTAGCGGATAAGGAGGGATGAGGGCCTGCCGGTATTTATTAGGTGCAACCGATAATTTATATAAATCATACGTATCTCGGGCAAATATAGGTAATTTAAAGACAACTACAATTCTAGTACCAGAGAAATAGTAACCGGGTTTTATTATATCGTAATATTGCCTGAGTTCTAAGTCTAAAACATGATCCTTACTATAAATTGAAATTAATCTACTAATCATATTACTTAAAACTTTCATACTAATCATAGAGTGGTGAGTACTTGAAGCGCGAATGAAAGCTAGCATATTTTCTATTCTAATTAGCTCGTCTAAAATATCATTTATGTTTTCTGTAATTATGGCTAAGTTTTGAGCAAACTTCATATATTTTATAAGACTTGAGTCTCTATAAGCTTCGGCATCTAAAATGAGTTTCAAAGTATCGTTAATTTTGGATTGGTTATCGACTAACTCTGTCATTAAATGAGAATGCTGGGCCATCCACTCTTTATTTAAACTAATATGGGAATTAAACTGGTTAGCAATCTTATTATCATTATCCTGAAGAATTTTAATAGCATTATCGTATCTGGTAGCATCAGAATGATCAAGGTTACCAGTGATTGTTTTAATCATTGAACCTAAGCCGTCAATGAGACCTCTTTTTACTCGCGTTGGTTCTAGCGTTTCTAAGTGACTCATTACTTGTATTAATTTTGATGAAAGGTAATCTATTTGAAGTTCGTACAACATGTAGGTATGATTTTTCATTTGATGTTTGAAATCTGATAACTGAAATTGTAATAACTCTATTTTATCGCTAATATCTTTAAGTTGTATATATTGTAAAAATGTATGAAAGTGAGTAATTAACTTAGTAGCTCCAAGTCGGAATGGTAGAAGTCCAGGACCATCATCAAGACTCTCAAGTGTTATCTCTTGATTGATTTCCTGAGCCGTTATCAAACGAGCAGTCAGGACCAGTAGCACCCTGCAACAATTGGGCACTTTTAGGGACTCTTTTTAACCGACTTTTAGCGACGGGACCGCGCTTTTTCGACGTATAGATATGTATCGGTAAGTCTGCTAGTACGGTATCCTGACTATATCGCGGTGCCAGTTTCTGACGGCTGGCCAAGGGGTTATTTACGAAAACGCGTTGTTGGGGTTGATATTCGGTTTCTGGTTCCCGAGTTTTATTTAAATTCTCTATAATATTAGTGCGCGTGTTCAACGATGACTCATTGATAGCGTCGTATACTAGTTTCATGCTTTCGCGATGATTAAGCATGTATTGTTGCATTAAGTGCTGGGACATATCGATATCGAACGGATCTCGCGGGTCGAAGTGACCGGTTATTATATCGAATGGTCTGCATTTAGTAAAGGAATGGATTGAACTATTATACGCCAAAATTGCATAGGGGACAAGGTTAATTACGTCTTGATCTTTGTGACTTAATTTTAAAATGCGAAGGTGTTCTAGTAACGTAGAGTGAAACCTTTCAACGATACCGTTATCGTTAGGGCTATGGGGCAAAGTTCTATGATGGTGTATTTTATGTAAGTTGACGAATTCATTAAACAATTGGTTCGTAAATTCCGTACCGTTGTCCGAAACTATTGTAAGAGGGAGACCATGATGAGTACAGAATTTAAGTAGCGCTTGTAATGTACTAATGGCGGTACCATCGCGAATATGATACGCCTGTGCATACTTTGAGAATACGTCCACGATAGTTAAATACTTTTCATTCTGAATTGAAAGCAGATCTATATGGACTGTTTCGAAAGGTTTTGTAGCTGGCGGTACTATATTGAATTGTTGTTTGATGGGGTTGCGATCATATTTTGCTTGACCGCAAATAGTACAACTATTAATAAATTTAGTAATGTCGTCTTTCATCTTTGGCCAATAATAACGACGGGACAAGGCTAAGTGGCATTCATTAATTCCGCGATGATTCGTTTTACCCTCGTGGTAATGTTTTAATATTTCCTGTTGTCTGAGATACTCTTTTACATTCTCGACCTCGAATTTGGATAAGACTAAATTCATGGAAGAGCTTCTAAATTTATCTTGGATGATAGGTATAATGTCATAAAGTGCCAAAGGTGGATTTATAAGTAACGCGGTCTTAACCTTCGGATTCACAAATTCTTTAATGACGTCAATAATATCGGATTCTAAGTTGGAACTTGATACTTGTACGGCGGTCCTAGTATGAGTATCAAATGGCTTTGAAGCCGTCGGTCGCTTTTTAATGTCGCCGACAACTGTGATAACTAACTGCCTGTGAAATTTATTCAATGGTTCTGCTACGATGGGGATCTCTAATATGGGATTTTCGAGACTAGTGTGAGCGGAAGCGGTAGATGAGTTTTCTACTGTAGGTGGGTGTTCGGATGCGTTTGCAATTACTGAACTGGCCTCCTCGTTATGGATTTGAACCCGAGACAAAGCGTCTGCATTGCAGTTGCTACTACCCTTTTTATAAACTACACTATAGTCATATTCCGAAAGTTTGAGCTTCCAACGAGTTAACCGAGAGTTGGGCTCTTTTAGATTCATAACCCACTGGAGTGGCTTATGGTCTGTTACGATTTTGAACTTTCTACCGAACAAATAGGGTCTAAAGTATTTGGTTGCCCATACAATAGCGAGGAGTTCCTTTTCAATAGTGCTATAATTTATTTCACTCTCGTTTAGAGTGCGCGAGGCATAGCAAACCGGTTTATCCGCGCCTATGGTACCTTGCGATAATACCGCACCGATAGCTATATTAGACGCGTCTGTAGTAAGAACGAAGTCTTTAGAAAAATCGGGGTATTGGAGAATCGGATCATTAGTTAGTAGCTGTTTGCATTGCTCAAAGCAGTTGATATAATCTGAATCTAACACTACTTTCCTACCTTTCTTAAGACATTGCGTCATAGGTTTCGTCACGCGTGCAAAGTCAGGTATAAATTTGCGATAGTAACCTACTAAGCCAAGAAATTGTTTGATTTCCTTAGGTGTTTTAGGAATCGGATATTTTTGAATGGCTGTTATCTTATCGGGGTTTGGCTTGATACCGTCTTTACTAATTACATGTCCTAAGTATGCCGTCTCGAGCTTAAGGAACTCTGACTTGTCCATTTGAATTTTAAAGTTCGATTCGCGTAGTTTTTGAAATACTTTCTCTAAATTAATCATGTGTTCCTGTAAAGAGGTACTGAAGACGACAATATCGTCCAAATAAACTAGACAAACTGTATTCTGAAGGTCTTTTAGAACATTGTCCATTACGCGTTGGAAAGTGGACGGGGAATTTTTTAAACCCATTGGCATACGTAAGAACTCATAGTGACCGTTTTCTACATTGAATGCGGTCTTCGGAACATCACCAGGTTCCATTTCTATCTGAAAAAATCCGCTAGCAAGGTCTAGGGTGGTGAAATACTGACAATTACCAAGTTTATCTAAAATGTCATTGATGTTAGGTATCGGGTATTTGTCATCGTAAGTCTTTTCGTTCAACTTACGAAAATCTACAACGAGGCGCCACTTAGTTTTACCGGAGGCGTCGGCCTTCTTCGGTACTACCCATATAGGCGAGCTCCAAGCGGACTCTGATGGTCGAATAATACCCTGATCTAACATTTTGCCTATCTGGTCCCTAACTTCGTCTCTATGAATATACGGATAGCGATAACTCTTCGTATATACGGGAATTTCGTCCGATGTTCTAATGCTGTGTTTGATTTTATTCGTGAAGGTCAATCTTTCTCCATCGATATAAAATACATCCGCGTATTTTCTACAAAGCATTTCTAAGTTCGCGCGTTCTTCGGCATTTAAATGGTCCGTACGTAAACGCGATAGAACTTTGTCCGCACGCTCTGATATCAAAGGGGTACGCGAGCATTGAACGTTATAAGTTTCGGCTTGGACGGGGCGATCTAACGAAAATATTAGGTCGTGTTGCGTCGGATTCGTAACTTCTATAAATCCGCGATTATTCTGAACGGTAGTTAAACACTGATTAATAACGCAATTTGAAATAGTCTGTTCATTAATTAATGCATCGCCATCTTGTAAGTTAATAGGAATTTTTATAATTTTTGATGAATTGGCCGGTATAATATCTTCGTACCAGTTAACGTTTCGCGAGTTGTACATACTTATAGGATTCGTCGAATTACGTGTTATGAGAACTTTATCTTTTAAATCTATTTTGGCTTCCCAATTTTCTAACAAATCTAGTCCTATAAGACCGTCAAAGTAATCGTGAAATTTATAAATGTACAATTTAATGTTATCAGTTTCATCAAATTCTGAAAAGCAAGGAATATTAATCGAATAATTATTCCTAGATGTTGCATGAACGTTAGTTACTTCAAATGGATCAAAATTAAGCGGCAAGTGTGAATAAAAATTCTCAATGGCATTTGGACTAATAAAAGACTGGTTTGCGCCCGTATCTATTAGTAATTTTAAGGGCGGATCTGCAATTTGTATGTATGGAAGCTGCCTTTGAGTTTGCAAATTTAATTCTATTTTAACTTGTCGGATTTCGAACGCTTCTGAAAATCCGGCTCTTCTGCAGAGCTGGTAGAGGGCTGAACCTCATCAGAGTAGCCTGAAGGGCATTCATGTGATTCATCACACATTGGGTAGGCTGTATAATAAGGTTCATGATAATAAAAATCGTTGGCTGTAAAGTACTCATAAGGATCACATGTATAAAATTCAGGATAGTAATAATCATAGCTGTCACACTCATTCATATTCATTTCCTTAGTTTTAAAATAATTTGAAGCAGGAATATTGCCATGCTTACGCCAATCATGACCAGTTAACTGGTTTCCCATAGGTCTTTCCCTAGCAACATAGTGGCTAACACCACTCATAGGCTTAGGGCCCTGATATTGAGACACATTCCTAGGAGCAAGCTGGAAATTATTTTGATTAGCGTTATAATTTTGTGGCGGCGCACGGAACATTTGTTGCGTGCGTGATGGCACATTCACAGGTCTAAAAGGCACATTTTGCTGGTAATTTGGCTTCCACATTTGTGGGACTGGCTGCATATTAGAATTAAATGGAGGACGTGCAAAAGAATTGAATGGTTTAAACGCGGGCAAGGAATTGTATATTGGTATTGGCATTGGCTTTGGCGATTGAAACGGTTGTGACTTCTTTTCGGACACTAAATCATTACGGCCTTGAAGATACATAACGTTCAATTCCTCTTGCACAAACTCTAAAGCTTTTTCAGCACTATCAGGACGCATGCATCTAATGCGAGACCCTAAGGGCTCTTTTAAACCACGCACAAACGCTTGCATTGTTAATTTCTTGTAAAGAATGCGTTTGGCTTCAACAGTGGTACTGACATTTTCATGCAATGTGACATAGGTCATAATGGTGCTGAACAAGTTAACACATTTATCATAAAATTCCTGTGGCGAACTATTCCCTTGTGTGGCTAACATAAGATCATTGTACAAAGCGGTCTCATCACGTTGGTCTGAAAAATTATTTATGAGGGCATTTTTAATGCTATTCCAATCTTCAGATATGCCGTTCGAATTTATAATACGTGCGGCTGGCCCAGTAATCTTATTAAGTACGCCGTTAATGAGACAGAGCTTTGCTAACTCATTGCCTGGATTTGCAGTTACATATTCGGCTACAATTTGATCACACAAATTTATAAACCGGGGGAGCACATGGGGGTTGCCGTCAAAATCGGGTACTAGGCGTAAGGCCTTGAAAATTGTGTCTACGTCAGTCATCTCGGTCGGTTGATATTCTATCGAGCCTAACGAGGAATTTAAAGTACTATCTAAATTATCTAAATCTACACTAATATTTCTATTTCTATCTAATTCAAGCCTACGAGCTACTATAGCACGCGCAGGCCCTCTTGGGGTAGTTTGCTTAGGATGAAAAATTTTGCACGATAATTAACACACTAAAATAGGAAAAGGGAAAGCAACGCACAGAAAAAATTGTGAGTGTACTTACATGAATTTCATTCTGGTTCCTCTGGGATCGATGTCTAGATTTATCCTCCGATCCGGACTCCAGGTTCTTTGGATACCCGGGCGCTGATTAATTCGATATGAGAATCTAAGCTACCCTAAGTATCCTACCGACTGCGCCAATTATGGATGTCGCCGCCGGAGGACCCAAAAAAAACCAAAATTAATTTATAATATTTAATTAAATTGAAATTACAATTAAAACTTAATGTTAAAGAAACCTAGTCTACTTCCTATCGATGCTAGAATAAGAATGACAGAGAGTTAATATAAAATTATACATTGCAAGTAAAATTGATTCACACGCTAAAATATAATAATGTGGAAAGTTCCAGTAAAGTGCGGCGTCGGATGGCGCCGGCCTCCTTTGGGTTCGATGATACTTCTTTCTGCTAACGCTGCAAATCCGGTGTTGCAATAGGTGTGAAGGCGTTTACATAAAATACGTATTCGCTGCAATTTCGTAAGGGGCTGTCCATATAACAAGCGTCAAATAATCACATGTTTACAAATATGTGCCATGGATTATTGTAAACATCATATGTAGTTACAAAAATAAAAACTATAAAAAAGAGGCATAGGCTTTAGCTAAAGAAGCACTCGAACTTGCCAATATTACTTTGCTTACTTTAAAGAGATTTAAAAATTCAAAAATAAGAACATCAAGTTGAACGTACACTGTAATTCTACTTTATCAAATGGAAAACAATACAATCTGCAAGAAAAAATTAAATTGATTAAAATTGCACTCGTATTTATTTATATCATCATCATCATGTCATTTATTTTACTTATCACGTATACAATGACAGCATAATAATTATGTATAGTTGAACATTTATTAGTAAATAATGGTGATTGAAATGAAGTGTTTCTTGCATTTCGAAATAATGTGACATTTTGTGATTATTATGACGTAAAGTAGGTTTTAAAGGGATGTGTGTAATGGTAATAATATATTAATTAGGCTGCGTAAAGCTATATAAATATTGTGTGAATCGATTTCATTCCATTTCATCGTTCGGTATGGCAACCAATATATTTGCGTATTGAAGTTATATGTTACAGAATATATGCGTGCAGGTGCATTATTTGCAAATAATTTAATTGTTAAACAATTAATTAAAATTTCATAAAGAAATATTATAATACAGGTCACGAATGTAGAACAAGTGAATTAATATATATTTGTGAACCTTGTTTGCAAGAGATTTATTTATTTATATCGCAAAATAAGTAAAGAAGTTAATAGATGGTAAATGCGATGATTATGTGACGTGTGTGTTGACGATGTGTGATGGATTTGTGTTAACAGGGCTAATGATGCCCCGCACGCCGTGATGAGTGCCCAGTCTGGAACAAAAAGCACGTTTGGATATCCATACCGATGTGCTAGGGACCTTTTCTTAGGAAAAGGAACTTCATGTTGGGTTTGATAGAAAAAACATGAAAGTTGAGATTGAATGTAGTGGAAATGCGTTCGTTGCAATGTGCGAGGTCACCATAGCAGATTGGATGAAAAATAAGTGTGAGAGACAGTGAATATCGTGACTAGAATTGAAAAGTATGTTGAGATGGTTTGGACACATCGAAACGATGAGTGAAAGCCGATTAACACAATAAATTTTAGTGCAAGTGTCGGCAGAGGGCGTCTAAGAAGGAACTACCTTAACCAGGTCAATAAATCTATTCCAAAAAGGTTATTTTCGGAGCACTCGTAACCGAAGGAAGTGTATACATGTATAGATACATAAATGTTGACGAAGCAAAAGAAGTATGTAAGGATCGTGGCACGTGACTAACCGTGGTCTATGCCTACCCCCATGGAATACAGATGTGATCATAATGTATTGTAGTAATAACATGTTATAAAATGTATATTAATTTGTTGTTTGGTTGAATATTCTTAAAATAGTTACCTTTATTTAGGAGTGATTGTATTAAAATAATAAATAATAAACCTATCTATATTCAATTATTATTAGCAAACAAATTATCTACATATCATTACCAATATGTAAGTATTAATGACTAAGTAGAATTTTGTAATATACCTGTTTTTATTATGAACAACGTAAATTACTTGCATAAATATTCAATTATTACCTGTTTTTAATTGTACTGATCAATCCATGTCCATTAGATGAAATGTACGAAAGACATAGTCTTTCAGAGATTATTAATACTTAGTATAAATATAACAATATATGTATAGTATATATTTTTTGTTGTTACTTCTAAAACTTACCTACATCAATATCTTTATTCGTTAATCGCCTGCAACTCAAGTGCAAATTCCAATGGCACCGGTCTGTGCCGCACTCACTCCATTGATCACAATAAAAGCTTAAGGATTAATCGCAATGGTAAGTACCATTGCGATTACATATATTTCTATAATATTTGTGGAAATTAAAAAGGTGTGTATAGTTAGTTTAGTTAGTGGGTATGTGTAGTTCTTGAGACGGTGATGGACTCGACATCCGTCACGTTGGCTGCCATCATCAACTATTTGAGACGTATGGCATTCGAACTGTAGAAATATTATAAAGTTATATTTTTAACCGGACGGACTACTACGAAAGTAGTACGAAAAATCTGTTTGGTTGGAAACTAAAAATCAACCCAAAAAAATTAAAAATGGAAGACTGCAAGAAACCAGAAGAAAAAATGTTCCATTTAATTTGCTGCTCTTAGCAGCTCTTTCGCACAGACGATGAAAGCAGCACATTGTGTGAAAAGTAGAACAAAACCATCGAAATGCACCCAATGTTACGGAGATCTGAAACTCGGTCGCCAAAAAGTTTTTTTTCTTTATTTACACAAAGTAAGGTAGTTCTCTATACCTTTGTATCTTTGTGGGTCTACCTTCCGCAGGGAGGTTCGTTTGAACATACGTCTTTTACTTAAATCAAGTTCAACTAGCGAGATCAAAGCGAAACTTCAAACTCAATATAGTAATGTGCAAGTGAATTGCTAAAGTAAAAAGACTCCTATTATAATGTAGCTTGGTATGTTTGATCTATAGTATCCCAGTCCCATATTCGCTGGTCAATTTCAGCAATAAAATGCACAATATATTTTCTAGAAATTGTAAAGATGTAGTCTATATGTAATGTGAATGTGTGGGTAACTAAATGTTTCATGGGGATTTTTAAGCAGAATTTATAAACAATGTGTGAATTGTGGATTAGTTATCGCCAGCATACTTTAAGTAGGTAAGTGTAAATATGAGGTATGTTGTTGTATATTTTAATTTTCTATTTCAGCCGCCGTATTTTTATTAATTTCTTATAAGCTTAAATTCGCATAAGTAGTTCTAAACAGGACTATTTTGGTTGACAGTGACAGATTTATACACGTCTCTATCTATCTCATAATCATTGTCAATCTATCATGACAATATGAGGTCATACCATCATAGTTAGGGCCAAAGTGTGTTACTCCAACACATTATTCTACATGTGGTAGTAAACATAGGAATAAATAAAATTATAAAAACTCGTTTGCTTCTATTCGTCCAGTTTTAAATCGGTTAAAAACCTCATCTAACTTTGCTTACGAGGCGAAACTGAAAACCCACGTTTTAAACCTCTTTGCAATCCGTAAGCCGGAGTTGATCGCTTCCTCTGAGAAATCAGCAACGATTTCTAATGAAAGCCGATTATTCTTTATTCGGTCGTTGCCTTAACTTAAATCAGTCGTGAAAATCCTCGACTAACTACTTGTATACGTAAATAAAATAGTAAGTAAAGGATCCTTTATTTATAAACCTTAATGAAATAAACTACGAAAGAGGATTTACTAAATGATCTTTACTTTTCATTAGATACATCCTGAAGACATGCTATAAAGAACGGTATTTACAAATGTGTTTTCCTTTAAAGAGAATAAATACCCTTGAAGTACCCCCAAATATATCATAGCTACGAAATCATTCTTATTAGGTATGCAGAACACTACATCGTTTCCATATTAAAAAATATGTATTTTTATAATATGGCAACATATTTATGGAGCCTATAATGTCTGTTTACTAAATCATTCTAAGTTTTTCTTGCGACAAACACCCAAAACCGAAATTTAAAGTAACGTGTATGATAAAAAAATGTGATGACTTATCTTTGTACATCCAGGATTAAAAGGAACCCTTTTCCATATTATAGTTGGATTCTGTAGCTAATAACCTCGGCACAGCCATCTTCGCGTCGCCAATTAATGGTTTAGGTTGCACGCGGGTCTTCCAACCCAATCAATTACAAGTACCTGGCCATTTCCCGCTTCCAGCTTTTTGCAAAACCAAGGTAATATATTAATCTGGCGGTAAGTTACTGTGAATTTACAAATATAACCATAGTAGTAGATATTTATTTATTGAAAACGACACCAATAGTATATATTTATCAAAATAATACATTTTATGCAGTTGCAGGTAACGTTTCTGATACCTATGACAGGCGTGTACAGCAATTACAGCAATAACGAACAGTATTATAACACTAAGCTTCATCATGTCGCTGCAAATCTAATTAAAGTTATAATAAATAGACTAACTAGAGGGAATTACTTATGCAATAGAAATCACTTTTCATCAAATTATTTTGATTTTATTTGATGACGTATATGAAGTAGGGAAAGTTTATTAAAAAATGAGTCGGGTTTATTTAACCTAGCAAAATATCAGCATGCGAAAACATTGCTCTGATTATTCCAAACTTTATGGTAATGCCTAAAGAACTTTTGATGTAATGCTGATAGTACTTATCTCTTGTTTGCTCCCATATCAATTCCGTTGTAATAATTTTATTTCTACAACAATAGCACTGCCTAGGGCGTTAATAAACTTGCTACAACTTCGATGAAAGGATTTGGAAATTTGCAAAAGTTTTCCAAGAGATATTGTAATTTATTATTGTTCCCCTTTGTGATGAAAAGGAATCGTGATAGCGGAAACAGACGTCGGCTTTGTTATTGTTAAACGTCTTATTAACACTGGAATTTATTATGTTAAATATAAAGCCGCGGAGGCTAAATTTGCGAATGGATTTTGTACTAGTCCAATTTGTTCGCGGTCGCGTTTAAATTTTACAATTTAGCACAGTATGTAGTTAGTATAAAGACGTACCTTATATAAGTTGGGTTTGAATTCATCGTAGATAAACCAGCTTAGATAATCGCATATTTGGCTACCCGATTGATCTGGTGATTAAGTTGCTAGCCACATCCAGGGTCGCGGTTTCGATATCCATTCAGATAATATTGCGCCATATGATGACGAAGATTGTGCCTAAAGAATATCTATATCTATAGATAAATAAAATTGCAGACACGTCAATTGTAATTCCAAATTAGCAACTTTTCACTATATGCATATGAAAGAGCAGTTAAATAAAAAACATTAGTTGGATAATTTTTACTTTATTTTCTCTGTATTGTCGTCCATGGCATTATATTTTCTAAGAATGCTTGACCTTAAATTCTTGTTGAAACTTAATGAACGCAATAAGTCACAATGCAAATTCTTTGATAATAAAGAAACCTCATAAATTCTACACTGGTTTCCATTTAAATGAATAAAGTTACGAATTGCATCTTCCTTAGTTTCCGCGAGAAACTAATATTTTGTTCGTGTGTTGGAGTATTTCTGTTAAAAACAGTCAAAGCCACTACTTACTCCCGCGGAATTAGCCTGGTAGCCGTTAGCTCGCGAAAGTTAACTCATTTCCTTGAAAAACTCCTTTTGTTGCGTGCACTGTGTCGGCACGTTTCGCATTTTCCGGGAACTTTCAGAATATTAGCAACATTTCCTGCCTGTAATTAGGTTTGCAAATATTTTTGTTTGTCTCACGTTAATATATCTTTCATGCCTGTCTTGTTGACCCACCTCGCGTTAACAACACAAGCTTACAGGGTTCATTATTGTGCTCCTTAATCGTATACGCTAGAAGCTTTCGAAAAACTATGAAGTTAATTTATATCATGCGGTACCGTATATACTTTCATATGCATTTAGTGAAAAGCTATTAATTTGGAATAACAAACAGGCACTACAATTATATTTATCTATATGAATGTTTAGATATATTTAAATAGGTTGTTTAATTTAATGTTATTTTTAATTTAATAAAAAAGATGTTGTATATCAGTTTTATCCATGCATATAATATAAATATACTCAGGTTTATATAATATAAATACTTCATTATACCATTTCTTATATAACGCATATGAAAATAGTTGAAACCACGGAATTACCTGCAAATTATTCAATTAACTGCAACCGTTCACATGTGAACACAACATCAAGTACGTACTGCATATATTTAAATTTATTCCCACATGTTCCGAATTTACTAACACACATTTTAGCATTTGAATAACATGCGTGTTATTCGAGGAGAGTGCAATACGTTGAAATTTCAACGTTATTAAATTATATTTGCTTGTGGATTTGTGCAATATTCATCGCAACTTTGCAGCTAGATTGAAACTCAAAGAAGAAATGTTACAAAAGGACGGTTCCCCCACATTAATTGTGGCACATACCTATACCGACACAGAGCGCTGCGCGCTGCAACGAGGAACTTGTCAATCTTATTGAAGAAGTAACTATGAAGCGAAACGCTCGTAAGTGTAGGTTAGTGTGATCGTTCACCTGTTATTTATTTGATCATTTTATGTTTGTTCAAATCAAATGGGTGATACACAGATGAAAATCACAGGTATTAAATTATTGGTACCGAGAAGTCGAATGTTTGGGGGCTGGGTTTCTGGATGTTCTTATTTGGTACCTATCTCAAGTTTTCAAAGCTACCCGACGACGCGGCGTCTAACGGCGCCCAAGGGAATTGGCTCATAAAGAAATTTATGACACACTAGAAAACTTTGAGACAACACTTAAACAAAACACCTTTTACACTAACTTCATATTGCTGGGCAAAAGGTACTTTATTTATAATTTACTTCAGTTTTTAGTCAGCAGCTGCAACTCGCTCGCTATGCTTGTTACAAAAACCACCGAGCGTCTTGCTAATGGAAACACTACTTTTGTACAGACACTTTGGTGAAATACGAATTATTTAATTATGTTTGTAGACTAGATGATAATGACTGTTCGGTGGTAATGACTGAAGTCTTATGACTTTGCTTGCTTGCAACTTCAAAATGATTTCGGTATTACGTTATTATGGAATAACGTAATACCGAAATCATTTTGAAGTTCGAGAATATTTCCACTTAGTATTCGGAATATTAATTTAGTTCCTTCGAAATGTTTTACTTAAATAAGGAAAATATATCGTATGAATGTTTTAATTTAGAATACGAAGTAAAAAGTTAAAACAAAATATTACCTGAATCAATGAAAATTGCAGCACTCAGCGATTTATTTATCTAAGAGTTAAAAGAAAAAAAAGCATTGAATACCAATATGGGGATTCAATTACATAAATTAATGTTCTGTTGATGTATTCAGTTAAAGGCGTGTTAAAATATAAAGAAACCTTTCACTTTACAGAAAACACTATTAAGTAGGTGGTAGAATAATTAACCTACTCTGATACAACTGAATACGCCTATATTGTTGAGAAAAGTGCTGAGTTATTGTTATAGTTAATAGAGTTTTATGTTAAATGAATAAACAGTTTTAGAAGTTAAGCAGATAAGTACGATAGTCAGGAAACGTATCGTAATAACTAATCAGACTACAAAAAATATATAGATCTATGGAATTAAAAATATACACAAGTAACTCTTCGTAATGACATGCTATGCAAAAATAATCATGTATGTAAATTTACTATTTGGTACTGTTTTTGTTTTTAATTGTTATTTTTTACACATGCATACTGATTCAAATAATTTATATTAATTATCAATGTTCGTAAGTGCCTTACCAGGGCCAAATCTGAATGAATAATTTTCATCTTCAACCTGTGATGTTATTTAATGTACACATTGGACTTAAGACAGCAATACCGTATTGAATTTTGACTATGAATTCAAAAGAGCTCGGATAACATTTAATTTCATGTAATTAGTAGATTATATATCAGATGAGTTGGATATATCAAACCAGTGTGAGGTATATTCCGGAATTTAGGACAAAAACGACATGCGAAAATAAAGTCTTACGAAATATGCGTTCAAATCCTTATTTTATATCTTGTTTAAAAATTAACTAAACGTACACGTAGATACTTGGGTGTGCAAAAATAATCATAAAGTGTAATTTGGAGGTATTACCAGCCCATAATATCCTCTTTAGCATATTAATACGGGCCCTATCCATTACTCTTAGGCCATTATTCCCGGAGCCGAGCTAATGATCATTAGCACGCCGTTTCATTTCCAGGATATCAAAGGACGTGGGGGGACTTCCATTATAGTTTATCAGCTTCTATAGAAGAGTGTATTACAACAACTTAATTACTAGTAGGCTTCAAAAACGAACTAAACACTTATCAGTAATTAATGTTACTACTTAGTCGATTGCGACTTTATTAAATACATTGTTTGTGGTAGCTTCACTTAAGGTGATATAACAGGGTTATATGGTACTATTCGTGGTAATGAGCATTGTGATAGCACAATGATAGTGAGAACAATTTATTTACGAGTGTCATGCGACAAGGTACTTATTAGTTAGAGTTCCTTCACATACCGAGCTATTATCCCAGCGGCCTAGTATTAACTATAGTACCTACCTTCTTCACATAGTAATTATTCCAACGGCCTAGTTATAACTATAGTACCATTTTTCCGATCTTTTACGAGTTTTACATTCCATTGGCATCAGGTATTCGGTAGTCAGGTATATTAGAGTAATTTAGCAACAATTTAGCAGTTGTTACAAAAATATTTGTCAAGCGCAGCTAATTTAGTTACTTTGCAGTTTTAGATTGATTGACTTTATTTCCCTTTACATCTATATCTATATAACTATCTACACATAAGTAAAATTGAAGTGTCTGTAATTTCAAATTAACAGCTTTTCACTAAATGTATATCAAAGTATATAAAATCCAATATTTTGTTCTCCGTCTGTCTATCTGTCTTGTTCTCTGTCTGTCGATTTTTATGGGCCTTCTACACTGGTATATAGCGAATGATATAAGGAATAACTTAGGCTACTTTTGTTTAAAAAAACATTAGGACGCACCCGCATAGAAATTACGTCTACGCTGCTGAAACCGCGGGGCACAGCTAGTCAGTCATAAAGCCTGTTTAAATTTAATCTGTTAAATAGAAATAGAACAAAACTTGTCAGATACTAAAATACAGCCACAACTGCTTGACTGCGAATGAAAGCTGGTTTAATACTCAAATTCGCGTTGGCCTCAACATGATTATGCTAACACAATTTCCCGCAATCATAATCAAAACCAAAGCATGCGCCAAAACTTTCCTGCGGATTAAATCTCTTCCCTTTGCATTCGACTGCAGAATTGGAATTCTGGCGTAATAATTGATTGGATTATACCTTTCATCGGTCCGACTGTACGTGATCCCTGTACATGATTGCCTGATGCGAATTTATTTACTAACAGTGACAATAAAACACGTTATCTACGTCATACAAATTCATTGGCCTGAACTGTCCACGCTACGACATGAATAAAATATATTTTTAGTTGAAACTTTACGCTATTGAAGTGCCATTTTGTCGTTAGCGCGTGACAAAAGCCCCTTTACAATACAGCAGCTTTCAATTTGCATTCGTTATTTCAAATGTATTGAATTAAATATTTCGACGGATTTTTATACCAACTATAAGTGACAAATGTGGCTACGGACATTCTATGTATATTAATTAATAATATATAAGTAATGGCAAGCTACGAAATAAACTCTTGTTGCCGTTACTGCGTCCTTTGACCGTTTGCAACACTAAGCATCTACAACTTACGCGTTTGCCACTAGAATGTTATAGCTGTGGCGCCATAATAAGGACACATATTGCCACCACAGCGATTCCAGTCCTTTTGAGTGTGTTCTGCCCTCACTTCACAACTGCACACCCACCTCTGTGAAAGCCTCTTAATTATCTATCAACTACATGGTACAGTTATAAACAGCAATGTTTTAAATGCATAAAATACAAACCTTCAAAATCCTTAAATGCGTTCAAATTTACTCTCAACTGAGTAGAATCAGTGGACCCAAAAGTCAATTTTATTGCTCCGTGTTCGCGAAGCGCACGTCTTATTTGAAAGTGGACGGGTCAAAGCATAGTATGTAATGTTGGCCATGTATCGGTAAACATCGGCTTGATACGGGTAGACGTGTGCAGACAGGCTCTCTTGCAGATTTACGTCACACGAATATATTGAATAACGCAAAAGGACATGTTATGGCTTCGATGCTTTGATATTATTGAAAATATTATGTCTTTACTATTCATATTTATTTACATAACGTATGCGTAATAGAGTTGTGCAATGATATAATGCATTAAAATGCTTATACGTAAGTAATCTTAATTGTATTAACTTCGTTGAAAAGTGGGCGTTCTACTGTGCTTCCCTTTCAGTAACGTGAAGGCGTGAGCGGTATTATTATAATCATAAGTTGCAAGGCTATCCCACCTAATCGCGAACTAGAGCTTAAACTAGAACAAATTGCACCATTATTAAAAAAAGACACTAATTACATATCCAACGCAACAGCTAGTAAGTATCCGGGCTGATTAAGTTTTTAAATGGCAAAGAGATTTGTATTAAGATACTAGCTGTGCCCCGTAGTTTTACCCGTGTTGGTTTAACAGTAAAAGCTATGTTACGTAATAGTGATTTTTGTCTTAAATAAAAGTAGCCTAAATTAGTCACATTATAATCGGTGACGGTGTTTCAGTGAACAAACAGACAGACAAAACATTTTTTTTATTTATGTAGCGTAGGTACTTATACAATCATATGCATTTAGCGAAAAGCTGTTACATTGGAATTGCAAAAAAAAACTTTTTTATTTATGTGTGAATATTATCATATTCTGTGACTATACCTAACAAATAATACCTTTAGAAATGATAATATATCACTGGTACGAGTAACAATATTCGCAATGAACTCACGTCTGCAGTCGCCACTTTACCGGCTACAACAGAATGAAATTGCTGGTTTCAAATATTACTTGAATTGGATGTTGGTATAAGTAAGTTGTAAGCCATTATTTTTACGGTATTTTATTCCATTTTCAACTGTTCGAAAAATTAAAAATGAAAATGTACCTTTTTTCCCAACGTTTCCTAATGGCAGTTAGTAAAACAAAATTATTTTCCGTTTAACAGACGAATCAAAGCTATCTAATATTCTAAATTATTGAGAGTAATCTCTACGCTTATGCATTTATTCCCAAAATCGTGTTTATATTAAACGGAAAGACTAATAAAAATATTACATTATGCCATTTCGTTTATTTTTGATTGCTTACGATGAATGGTATTTTATAGTGAAGATCGCAGTAGTCTTGTAACTTAAAATACATTACAGTTAAGGTGAAGTAGTCCTATATCCTCAAATACCTACGACTGAGTTTCCACTACTTCGTACCTAAGCTTCGGGAAGTAAGTGGACATTATTGAGAAAATTGTTTCTCGCGACTTAAAATCTCCCTGCGGATACGTATTTAATAACAGCTAAAATAGTAGTCACATTCTCATAAACATACAGATATTATCTCACTAAAACAAATATTAAGACCGC
Source organism: Watsonalla cultraria (assembly GCA_964035505.1). Taxonomy (NCBI): domain Eukaryota; kingdom Metazoa; phylum Arthropoda; class Insecta; order Lepidoptera; family Drepanidae; genus Watsonalla; species Watsonalla cultraria. The sequence continues at coordinate 6,057,109 of OZ037722.1, read as the reverse complement.
ATTCCTTTTTAACCTTCACGAGACATGTGACATATCCTTCTAAAATTATCTATAAGCTGTGCCCCGCGGTTTCACCCGCGTAGATTTAGTTTCATCCTTATGGTCGCGGAAACCTAATATTTTTAATAAATAAAAGGTAGCCTATGTCCTTTCTCAGGGTCTTAAGATTGTCTGTGCGAAATTTCATCAAAATCGGTTGAGAGGTTTAAGCGGGAAAGCGTAACAGACAGACAGAGTTACTTTCGCATTTATAAAATTAGTAGGGATATATTTTTTTGTTTATTCGTAGTGGTGGCTATGGTGCCTTAATTTACCTATACATAAAGAAATAAATAAAGGAGTCGGATCTAAAGAAAATACATAATGGAAATGAACGACCAAGAGTGCATCACAAACTTTTAAAACTGGTAACATATATTTTAAAAGTTTGACCTAGCTCAGTAGAATTTCTTAATGAGATTTCGCGATTTAATATCAAATAATATGAAAAAAAGATCACTTTAAACCCCTAGTAAATTAAGAGACTGGTTCCAATAAGTTCATCGCAGCCACAGTTCTTATCTGAATAATTTAATTAATCGAATATTGCATAAATTTCTTGAATTCCATTTAGTTCTAAATGGTTATTGAACTACTTGTTTAGTTCGTTTTCGATTGAGTGATTGAGTTGCGTGAGAATGTAAAAGCGGTAACGATTTGAAGCGCCGCAGTGAAGAAAATACTCACTAGATACGACCCAAACAACAAATAATTACTGAATTCGGACTATTCTGTAAAAAATATGTGTGGTCGTACGTATATATTTAAAAAGAAATTAAATATACAGTCATCCTACCCGTTTTTCGTTGGTTATAAAAGATTGTTAATTTATCAAAAACCCTAGTCAGCTAATGGTGTTGCTGTACAAACTGAGAGTAACTTTGTTCGTTTTATCACATTTATTTGTAGTTGAATTGTGTTTCCTAAATAAGATTTAAAATATTCCGAAGTATAATGATATCATAAACAAAAGCATAATGAAATTTAAAATCAGCAAATTCCGCAATTTCCTGGTCAAAACAGCTAGATCTGTTGGTATTCTTGTGTTAGAGCCCCGTAAAGTAGGCCAAACTAATGTCACAATAACAGTTCATGGTGAGGGGAATAATTCTGGGGAATTACAATTTGACAAGGTCCGCTTTGTTGTTGCTCGAGGGACTCCACTGGATAATTCAATTAAACCGACCGAAATCTTATGATACCTATAAAATATTCGCTATTTATGTTACGCCACAGATAATTATCCGCCAGATCAAATTCACCATTAAAACCAGGAATATAAACGTCTAATAATACCAACTTAATATTTATTCACGTTATTTTTCAACGTTCATTAACGAAAAATACTCGCATCAAAAATTAGTGGCTTCGTTCCTATTTGTATTCGCAGAAAATGTGATGATTCACATGAATACTACGACTTTATTTTTCATCTTATTTCCATCCACGGCATTTTCTACCATTTCTAAGAAAAATATGTTCTTAAGTCATAAATTTTTTAATTTATGGAGATTTTAATTTAGCGTCAGAGAATGTAAAGTAAAATCGATTAGGTGCATGATTTAGGTATCCCGTTATATTACGTTTTAGTAAAAGGAGCAATTTGTTCTGTGAAACCTGATAAATATTTCTGGAGTATGTACAATTCGATATGGTTGTTTGTCTGGGCACGTAAATGTGCTTTGTTATGTAATGCTGTAAAAGAAAAATGACTACTGAAACTCCCAATGTCCCAAGTCCCATTACTATTATAATATAATAATACGCAGAATCGTTTCACACATACAACTTTATTTTTGTTTGATTGTACTTCCCATATGTAGAATGTCCTGAATTTCGTAGGCAAGAACTCTGATAAGATTTGTATAAGAGTTCTGGGGGCCCACCACCATCGGTTTAAGCAGAGTGTATTAAGAACCTGAGCTAAAAAGTTCTTAATACGCGGTGCTTAAACGGTCATAGTTGGCCCCCTGACCTATTATGATAAGCCTACAATATATGATGGTTTATCAAACATCACAATTTAAAAATATTAATTCTTTTCATAAAAATATTAATTCTTTTCAAAAGAAGCGTGATGTATATAATGTCAACACAAGACATAAAAATAAAATAGTAGTACCTACACACCGCTTGCAGAAAGTCCGGGGGTCATTTTTAGGGCAAAGTATACGCTTTTATAATAAATTACCTGCATGTATTGTAAACTTGCCCTTTGAAAAATTTAAAGAGACTGTTAAATCTATATTACTTAAAAAGGGTTATTATACAGTTAGTGATTATATGTGTGATAAGGAAACTTGGAATGATGTTATACTAGATAAATATTGTAAGTAGTCTCATGGACACTGTACTTATGCAACAATTTCTTTTTAATATTATGTTTGATTTTTGTCTTGACTGGCTTGAGTTGTCATGCTCACTAAAATGCCTTTGCTTGCGGCGGCGTCAGGATGACGGGTCGCTCACTTCCCTCTATAATGGTTGAGGAGGGCGATGGCTGGCATTCTCGTCATACTTGTGAACAGGTGCTGCTTGTGGGGGCTGGTCATCTCAAGCTACGCATTTAGATATAAGTACAACTACTAGACTTTTCTTTATGTTAATTTTTATTGACATTTGTGCATTGGAACTGTGTCCATGGGCTTACATTTCTCAAGTGATTTACTTTGTTTTTAAAAATTGTATAATATTTTTAAAAGAGTAATTACTGAGTTTCTTGCCAGGTTCTTCTCAGTAAAAGCAACCTTCCGAACCTGGCAGTAGCATGTATAATCCATGTCGTTCTGACGATTTGAAAGTACTTTGTAAAAAGTCTAATCGAATAAAGATATTTTTGACTTTGACTTTGACTTTTGACTTTGACTTTGACTTCCAATACTTTACCTCCAAGTAAGTTCAATATCACCGTTGATATCCATTCATTTCGGTATAAAGGGTGGCATTAAAGACATCGAAAATGGCTACTGCGCATTTAAAGTCAGCCCTCATAACTCGTGACGTTACGTGACGTACTATATCAAGCCATATTATACTTAATTTCCTTGAATCAGTCGGTGAGTTTGCCAATATTACATTTTTGTGCATGATCGATAAAATGACATATTTGATACAAACAACAAAGCATTGAAATGGGGTTAAAATCAATAGATCAGAATCCTTCAATTAACTTGTCTTCGATTGTAAACAAGGGCTCACTCTTTGCATTCCGAATTGGTAGCACCCTATGTATATTTTATTTGCTTCAAATAAGCCGCGTCAATGTAAAGACTGTGCACAATGTTAGCAATAGTATTGTTTTATCATTTCGGAAGATTGTCCATGGAAATATCAACAAAATAATTCGCTTTGATACTTAGAAGGTGATAAAAGAATGAGAAACATGCAAAAGTGTGTATAGAATAGCAGAGGACGAGCAGATTTTAGATGACATACATCAAAGACATGAAAGTTCAAACTTAAATTTGTATGAAAATATTGATGAATGGTTATGAAGCAATAGAAGATTTTAAGTCTATAGAGATGTTTGGGAGAGATAAAGACTATGTTTATATATTCTTCAGCTTTTTATAAATTATTCTTATATCAGGTTTTAATTGCTTTTTATCAGACTACAAGTGTACGAGTGTATTATGTACAAGGAACATAATTTACCGCACTCCACATTATTGGATTTTTAATGCATAACGTATCCTTAGATACCCAAGAGGAGTGCTTTAGGGTATACGAATATTAGACCTGAACAAGAAATAAACTGGTATCATATTAGTTATTGCAGTTGGTTTTATTTTTTGACCAGCTATTTTGAATTTAATCTTTAACTTTACATACATGAAGTATTAAAAAGAAATATCAAAAGACTAAAACATCCTTTTATGTCCCGTTTTGAATCCGGCATGTGAGTACTGCCCTTTCGAAGGGTGGCTGGGTTGGACACGGGAAGGGCGCGAAGTGGGCTAATGAAGTATTTGAAGCTCCCTCCAAACGCCGTGATTGGTGACGGAATACCAAGCAAGCCCCGATGAACGAACATATGAAATTTACTTTTACCCCGAATACATTATTGCAGACAGAAATAAAATCGCAATACAAAGGATAATTTTATTAGAAAAGGTTACTATAGCGTTATTATTCACTTATTTGGTATGATGTTTGGGCTAGAAGTGAAACAGGTCTTACGCTTAGACTATAATATATAAAATTTAAAAATAAATTTGTTCATATATTATAATAAATTTTTGTTTCATTCATTAAAAACGAAATTCGTGTTAAATTAATACAGACGTTTTATATGTATTGCTACCGTGTTGTATCTCAATTTGCGGCACTTATTCTTCCCTCTTTCGAACGATACTAACTAATACTTTTCGATTCATTTATTTACTTTAATATAATTAATGCAATATGTAAAGTGGTCAGTTCAGATAAAATCAAATTAGGAATATACTTAGGTCTCATCATCGTACGAATAACATCCTTCGACGCATGAGGCGTAATTACACCACATGCGTCGAAGTCGAATTACGTGTAACTCAGTTGGCAGAGCAACTGCACGGTTTGAAGAGGTCGTAGGTTCGACCCGCCTGTTCGTATTTTTCCTGAACATTTTAAAGTAATCAAATCTGTTCTATATTAATTATGGGATAGGTAATTTAAAAGGAACGTGTCTGTGTTATTTTTATCTTCAAGTAAGAAGCCAGTTATATTTGGAGTTTGGTAAAGCAATGGAAACATTACAAGTTTCCTTAAGAAACTTGTTCGGTAAATCAGTGTAAGGTACACATATCACGAGCGCGTGTAACACGCGGCTGTTTGGTTAAGGAAAGTAAAGTATTAACAAATGCTCATATTATTATATGTATTATTGTAAAGGCCCACACAACAAGCTACTTATTTAGGTGGCTATGTTCACGGCTTCACGTTTATCGCAGATATTATGAAACACGCAAATAAGAATAAAAAATTGCGGTTTGACAGCTACATGACGCCTCTACCTCGCATATCCTGCCGAATTGATTATTATAAAACGTGGCCTACGATCTTTGGTTTGATTAGTTGTTGTTAATAGTGTTGTGTAGTGTCAATTTTAGTATGTGAAAAGTTGTAACTTTAGCTAACATCAGTTATACGAGTATAAAGTAAGCCTACCTACGACCCTGATTATTATTAATTACTTAATCTAACCTACTTTTATATATAGCTAATAAATTTCTAGATTGTACCTATTATTTTATTTCTACCCGAAATAAATAATATGTGACAAGGTTATGATTTTTTTTAAATGGAGCACACTTTTTTGCCTTTATACTATTTTACTTTAAGAATTTGTTCAAGCTTAAAGTAGTTGGTCCAACCCACCTTTAAATTGTCATCACTCAATTTTCAAGTTTAGTTTAAACTTTGAAGGCAGTCTATTTGCAATTGTCCTAATCACGGCTTTTGCATGTGCCAATGAAACTTCGGCAATGTGTTTAGCATGCCGACTACGTCCATCTTACTTACGGATTGATTTAACATCCTAAGGGTACCGAGTGTGATGAAACTAGGACGCCGATTTATCTTTGTACTATGTAGACGTAAAATCAGTATTTTTACGCTTAATTTGGCAGATAAGTATACAGCCCGCCTAATGATGATTCGTCCGCCCAGATCTCACTATTAGGCGACAACATTTTACCTGTGAGAATATAGCTATTACTATTCCTAATGAATGTTATACTTTTACCAAACGAGAATATAGACTAGTGTTGCCGCATTTAATCAATTTAATTTATCAGGGAATACATGGCGATGTATGATGTAATAATGTCATGTAACTAAATTAAATGTTATAAATATATGAATATTATAATGTTACTGAACATAATTATTATTATTTACTGGTTAATAAAAATAAATAATATTTTTATTTATAATCTTACTCGTAGTAGTGCATCGGCACGGTGTCATAATCACTTAAATCATACTGTGCAAGCAATCGAGCAAAGTTTTTATTCAATTCAGGAATATCACGCGATTACAATCGCGAAAAGCAAACACAAATATGAAAAAAAACGCACTGGTAATTGAAAATACGTTTTGTTTACATTGAATTTATCGTTGATACTGCAAACAGTTGAACGTGTTAAGCCTCGCAACTACGCTATAAATATCAGTCGAACTCTGAAATGTAGCTTCAGTTAAACACATAATACGGATTTGCCTCGATGGTAGACCTATTGAGTGACACAGCTCGCGCCGCAATTATCTATCACCTACCCTTCAGTCGACCGAGCGTAACCGCTTATTTATTATTTAATGCTCCCAATTTCGTGCCATAAATATCGCAGTTACAAAGCGATTAAAGCAAACAATAGACACGACACGACAACCAAGATAGTTTCAAATTTAATGCAGGTCAAAGGGACTACCATCATCCGTTTAAGCAGCGTTTATTACGGTGAAACTCGGTGAAATAACGTCAAAGCTAAGAAGTTCTTAATACGCGCTGCTTAAACGATCATAGTTGGCCCCTCCGTTGATTTTCTTAGCAAAGAGACAATTTTATCAAAATTGTTTTGTAGAACGACCCTCGGCTGAGTTAACCTATCCATTTGGGAAAACCAATTTGAAGGAAACGACCTAAGGGTTTGTTTTTTTTAAATACTTTTTATTATTGTTATAAATTATGCCTTCACTTTTAACTTCCTTCGCACATTTATGCTTAGATTTTTTTGCCTCTTTCGTCTTTTCCCCTTTTTTGTTTCATTTTTTCACAAGTCAATACACTTTTTACAGTATTTTTGTGACATACTGTTGCCTCATTGTACTTAGAGTAGATTCAAATTTTAGAACGTTAGTTTATTTAGCAGTCTTATTATTTGAATTTTCTCAAATGTATGCTTTCATAATTAATTAATATCGTGGTTACCTTTACGAAAGGTTATTAACATATTTTATACTAGCTGTGCCCTGCGATTTCACCCCCGCGTAGATTTAGTTTCATCCTTATTGTCGCGGAACCCTAATATTTGTAATAAAAAAAAGTAGCCTTAGTTACTCCTTGAAACATCAGCTACCTGCCAGTGAAAGTCCCGTTAAAATCGGTCCAGCCGTTTCGGAGATTACCCGGAACAAACAGACAGACAGACAGAGAAAAATTTTAGAACTTGGTTTTTTAGTGTCAGTAGTGTGTATACTTTCATATGCAAAAGTGAAAAGCTGTTATTTTGGATTTACAAACAGACACTGCAATTTTATTTATCTGTATGTATAGATGTAAAATGAATATAAAATAGTATCGTTATTTTTGTTCTTAAATAGGAACATTTGTTTTACGAAAGTTACACATTGAAATGCATAAAATAAATGCTTTAGGTAATTCCATTTGCCTAAATAGGCAGAAGCTTCGCTACGACGCTGATGCCTACGAGCATTTCACGACTACGCAGCAATAAATTGCTACATTCGTAGCTCGTAGCGCGTAGCTATATTATTTTCCATGAAATAAATGAAAGTATTTCCTACGCACTGCGATAAGCATCAAAATAATGATATCTTACTCCATTACATCCGAGACGCAAGTCGTTTGTACGATAAAAACTTTCGTACGCATTACGATAACTTTTTGCCATATTAATATTACAAAGAGGGAAGTTTTGTTCACCAGTTTTTATTGAAAAACCTTTGCTTGATTGATGCGGGCTTTCAATCATAGTAACCGCGGCTATCATCGTGACGAAATCATTACGTGCTGTGTTATTAACCGACTTAAAAAAATGGAGGTGCAATCGATATTCTACATTGAATACATCCCTAAAGGGTGAATAGTTAAATTACGTGTGTCATAGGAAATTAATTAGGATTGCAATGTAGTTGTGTATGAGCCTTCCGCATATCTTGTGCACTCAAATCCGCAATCTAGTTTGTGGCTCACCGCCGGCTGACATCGCGCGTGTTTGTTGCCATCTAAATGCGGTTGCACTGATAATTAATTTGTGCACCGTTATCCCATTCCCTTACTGTAAGTTTTGATCTAAATATTTTGGAATTTTCTAATTTATTTCTTCATAGCGGACGTCACGCCGTTTCACCCGCGCAGTTCCCGTTCCCGTAAGAGTAAGAGGATAAAATATAGCCTATGTTACTCGCTGATGATGAAGCTATCTATTGCTGAAAGAATTTTTAAGATTAGTCAAGTAGTTTCGGAGCATATTCAATGCAAACAAGCAAAAGAACAATCAATTCTTTCAACTTTATAATATTAGTGTAGATAATTAATTTATATATCTATCTATATTCTTATAGAAGACAATTTTCTTAATAATTAAAAAAAAAAATACAAGCTTAACTTTTTAATACAACTTATTTTTTTATAGGGCTACAAAGATAACATATATTAAAATGTTTTATAAAAAAGTTACATAATATTTATATGTCTAAATATTTATTTACATTGCCAGTATAAAAATAATAACTTAATCCCTTAAATCTCATTTTGCTTCGTAAAAAGACACTACACTGCGCCAGTCAAATGTTGCTATAAAGCACCACTTCATTACAAATTGCCACCATTTTCGAACATCATTGAGTGAAATGTGGGGTAAAATGTCTGTCACGCGCGCTCTTTTTCGCGCGTGACTTTTGTTCGTGGTGCCTTCTCCATTCCGTACGTAGATATAAAATACCAATGCCATTTTATACTAACAGAGACCCTCGGTTTTACCCACCTAGGATTAACAATAAAAACTATGTTACTTAGATATATTTTTAAGCCCAAGTTACTTCTTATAACATTAGCTATCTGGCAGTTAAAGTCCCGTTATAATCCAAACGTTTCAGAGATTAGCACGAAGAAGCCGACAGACTTTTAATAATTGGAAATTCCAAACAGACACTTCAATATTACTTAAGTGTATAGATCTTCTATTTTAGAATCATAAAGAAAACGCCATAGATAGAAGGAAGTGGGAGACCAAGGATTAGTTGTATACATCAGCTGAAGGAAAAAGTCAGCGTCATGTCGTACAAGGAAGTCAAATTGTTAGCGGACAATAGAGAGGGTTGGCGATTGCTTCACCGACAAGAGCCTAGCTCTTTAATAAATGATGATGATGAAAGAAAACATGAACGAGAGTATTGAAGCTTCTAAGAAAACAATTAACTTTGTAACGTTTCAATTGTGAACTTAATTATAATTTATAACTTACCAGGGATCTTGAGTAAAGCGCGATGACATGTAAATGAGACCCTAAGGGCGAAAGTCGCACCATTATCTTCGGTTAATGCAAGCTGCAAGCAAATTCAAGTCGTTGTAGTTTAATCGTCCAAGTTTGAAGAGCCCCCAAAGAGGGTACGGCTGCCAATAAGGACGATACAAACCTCAACCCGTTTCACACAAGTTTCATATGAAAGCGGGAGAGGGCCGTAAGTTTCACGACATTAAATATACCACTCTACTACTCTGTTTTACTTAAAATGTGTTAAATCCTGGATTTAAAACTAACAATAATACTAAACACGTGCTAAGAATATAATAAATCTATGAATATATAAAGATAAATAAATTTGAAGTGTCTGTTTGTAATTTCAAATTAACAGCTTTTCACTAAATGCATATAAAAATACTCACATAAAAAAACGAAATTATGTTATATTTTCATACCACGTGCTTTACGGTGAAGGAAAATATTACGATCAAACCTGCATAATATGTCTGAGAAGTAATTCAATGACGTATGTATATGCCTGAGACGGCGATAGATACAGGCGTGAGCATTTGTATGTATGTATGAACATAAAAACCAATAAAAAAAATGTCTAACTGTCTGTCTGTTTGATCCAACTAATCTCCGAAACAGCTGAACCAATTTTAACGGGACTTTCACTGGTAGATAGCGAATGTTACAAGCAGTAACTTAGGATACGTTTATTTAAAAATAGGTAAAAAACTTAAATAGGTAAACGAAGAAAATCATGCATCAGGTGATCAGGCACATCGGGTTGAACCATGTGCCGACCCCAACAATGTATGTGATAAGGCCAAGGAAATGAAACGAAAAAAATCATGACATCATAGTATGTGCTGTAACCTCCTGAGAGTAAATAAGTTTGAATTTATTGTAGTCTCCGACTTAAGACAAAGTATTTGAAGCAGTTACAGTTTAACTGTAAAACCACAGCGGTATTAACTCTAGTACAAGATAACGCCAACTAAAAAGCTAAAGATAGAAACTGAACTTCAAGCGTTAATTTCCTTTGAAATGAATTTTTAATTTTACAGAAACTTTTGCTTTAGTTTGTAAGTAAGAAATGTAAATATAACATGGAAATTGAGAAATCTCACAGTGAAAGAAATAGGAAGGTACTTCTTTCAAGAATAATTGGTATTTTGGAAGAAATAAGCATACTGCCTTCAGTTGTGGTGATAATATTAAACCGATCTCCCTGGCCTTAGGACAGTATAATGCTGAGTTGGATTCAGTTGGCGACTAGCATTTGGTACAATTGTTACCATTTTATTTGCATATCTATACAGATAAATAAAATTTAAGTCTCTGTTTATAATTCCAAAATAACAGTTTTTCAATAGTAAATGCATATGAAAGCTTACACGGTTCAGATATTAAAACACCAATTTTAAAAAAAAGCTCTGTCTGTCTGTTTGTCTGTCTTTCTGTATGTCTGTCTGTTTGTCTGTCTTTCTGTATGTCTGTCTGTTTGTTCCGGGTAATCTCTGAATCGGCTGGACCGATTTTAACGGGACTTAGGTTACTTTTATTTATTAAAAATATTACGGTTCCGGGACAGGAAGCATGAAACTAAATCTAAGCGGGTGAAACCGCGGGGCACAGCTAGTTGTTAAATATTTTCCTTCTTTCTTATGTGATTTGTGTCTTTAAAGTTTAACTTACAAGTTTTATATAACAGTCCCACAAGTACAGGGCTTTAGAGTATTCCACAAAATAAGTCTTACAAGGAATATATCAGTAAGCTTGCATAATGTCGGAGAAGAAATTAAAAAACCTATGCAGCGTTTCAGATCAGTCATCTTTCAATTAAGTAATGGTGATATCATTTATGCTCACGCCTGTATTCACCAAATTGTTAGGAAGAGGTTTACTTATAGGTCAACCACATTTCGCACGATATTATTAAGTCTCATGTATTAGGGGGCGAACTTATTGCCAAGTATATTTTCGGTGACAACACCTCTGTCAAGATGAGGTGATGATTCCGATTTCCACGGCTAATATTAATAGTCAGCTTAATTGTTATAGTTTATACATAGATGATGGCCTTCTTCTTCTGTCACACTTTCCGCCATCCGCTATATCATACCATAGAGTCTATGGCATGGACATTACATTCCACTATCTACCCCTTGAGGAAAGGCGTGAATATATAAAGTAAATACAACCACGGCTTGAAATACATTTGGCTGTAAATCAAGTCGGCAAGGCTGGTCAGTTGGCACTTCCATGATGTGGTTGGTTATAAATTACTTCAAATTGAGCCAGTCCCAGTGTCTAGGTGACATAATTCAATTAAATTGCAAGCCATTTGTTAACTCCTCTGTGGAGCCGTGAATTATGCCTCACCTTAACCGGATAATGCATCTTAGATAACTATCAAACCAGGTAGCGCTTACCTAGAAGTACCTATCTTAATATAAAAACAATTAATAAGTTATATATATTTTATAAATTATTATTTAGACAAATTAACTGACATACAATTATTGTAAGTTGGTACCAAATTGGAATCAAGCTTTAAAATTTCCCACTGCTTCGTTGGTCTAGTGATCGCAAGCGCTACAGCGGATTACAAGTCCTGGGTTTGAACCCCGGGTCGGGTGGTGTTATTGGGTTTTTCCATTTGTAATTTCCTAGTGCTCAGATGATGGTTATTGGCTCACCCCGATTACAAAGAACTTACACATAATATATACGCGATATGTGAGTGTTCTGTAAGTACATCTCTGCCCACCCATTCAGAGAACAGTATGCGTATATGAAATTTCTGAACGCTTGTAGGTAGTTATTGCTTACCACCCTACTTTACTTTATTTAAAGCGGTAGGTACCCGTTTCAAACGGAATGCAATCGAATAGTTGCCGTAGAAATTTATTTGTTTCACATCATTTGCCAACTTCAGCTAATGAGCGACTAATGCAATTTAACCATGATCAACTATATGCGCTATTTAATATATAAATGTTGTATATTTAAAGAGCTAATGACTTCACTCATACATAATGTATTACAAATTAGCTGTAATGTAAACGTAATTACACATGATGTATGTAATCATTAATTTATTATTTTATTGACTATTCGATATGTATTGCAGACCATTAACAGCATTATTGTTAATTAAATGTAATTATTTACAGTTTCGTTTATTCATGAGCTTGGCTGCACTGCGATGGAAGTTTGTATTATTAACATTTTCATACTTCAAAAGTCTGTGAATTTATGAACGAGTATATAGAAAGTGACTCTTTCTTTCTAGTCTTCTTATTAAGGCCAAATCGCTCATCTTGATCTGAGTAGATATCTTCAAGACTTCAGGTTCAAGGCACATCTTGTGTACATATAAATTCAAAGTGCTGACGAACATACTTATATATCAACGCATATCCTAAACCACTGGAAGTAGAGATATGAAATTTGAAAGGTATGTTCTTTGTGAGGTGTAAACTAACACTAAGGGTTGAAAACTAAGTCTTACTAAGCAGGCAAAGCTGCTAAAAGAATCTGCGGGCGAAAGCTAGTCACAATAAAACGGTACAAAGGTAATAATAGCTTATAAAAAAATCGATGAATACTTAACTTTAAAAATTACTTAATTTAAAGAGTTAATGGTTAATAACATTTCGTTATAACAAAGATCCTATTTCAAATCTCAAATTCCCATTAGACGCTCCTTTCAAAGAATATCAAAGGTTTTTATTACCTGTATAGACGAGAAAAACCCGAGCGCAAATTCTATGAAGCAGCTTGAACTCTTTCAATTTGCATACAATCTTTGAGGAATGATAAATGATTATAACATTACAATCTTCGACTGTTGGGAAAGTCCACAATAGAGAAAAACCGATAAATGATCGGATTGCACGCGACTCGATTCGATTTCGAGGCTTTGCATTTAAATCAGAATCACGGCAGATGCACTTTCCATATTTTTCGGACAATTCCATGCTAAATCCTGCAACACAGCTACAATTCATGCATTTATAATACTTTTTGCGCTTTCTTTGTTTGTTTTTACTCATCCAATGTTTTTTTTATTGATGAAGATTATTTTTTAATTTCAAGGGACTTAAAAGAGAACTTAATTAAAAAATATTCAGACCTGAGCAGTAAAATTTGATAGAGAAAAATAAAATACCATGAGGTGGAAAACGGTATAAATAAACTATATGTATCTACTGTGCACTCTCGAGGGTATGACTCTTTTGAAATCACGTTAAACCTTAATTCCCTTCCTGAAGAGCATGAAATATGTTTCTTCGTTCGACCACTACGAACAGATAAGCCCATAAAGAGTCTAAAAAATAATGATGTTTTTTTAACAATGCGTTTTCCGATAAAGGAGGTCGAGAGTATTAATCCACTTTCACATAAACAACTTCTTAAGTATGTCGTTTGTAAGGAAAACAGTATAGATCGGCGGACATCAACTTAAGCCTCCGAAGTAAGCAGTAATAAGTGACAATACTTAAAACAAAGTGGACGTTCCTATGAAACACTTAATGGTGTCCACATTTCAAGCTCAGGTGGATGTTTTGAAACACTCTCGCTTTGCTATGCTTCATAACTTTAGGTAAATTGTTTGTTGATGTTAACACAGGGAAGCATTAATCATCGGTATTGATTGTACATTGCCGGGTAATGTTTTGTAAGGCTTTTAGCCGAACAAAATGATAAAGACGTGAAAAAAATCGTACGGCCGTGGTGGTTGTTTATGCTGTAAATTATATACTTCTTAGTGAGGTTGATATAGCTGCCCCGGGGATGTGTCCCGGCAAAGTGTCGGGAGACACCGGTGCAATCTATCAGAGTACCCGGAGTCCCCCCTGAGCACTGAGGATGGCCACCGGGGGGGTTTTAGTGAAGGTTTCAGTAAGTTATGGATTGTTTGAGATTTTATTAAACCATTCTGACCTAACAATTTACAGAGCAATCTAAAACTGGTCTTTTAAACTCAAACTAGCGCGCGTGGTCAGTTAATCTAGTTGGGCGTTGAATACAACGCCACAGTGATCCCGTAGTTTTGGTTAGATACAGTTGTATGTAGACTTTTAAATCGAACTTGTTATACGGTTAACAAGAATATTGTAACACTATGTTCCAAGTTTCAAAATTAGTATAGCTCAATTTTTATATCTTACTAGCTGTGCCCCGCGGTTTCACCCGTGTAGATTTAGTTTCAAGCTGTTTTTTTTAAATAAAATTATCCTAAAACACTCCTTGAAATATCAGTTATCTGCTAGTGAAAGTCCCGTTAAAATCCATCCAGCCGTTAACGCGTGATGCCGTGACCAAGGGAAATGGGGATTCATTTTTAGAAGATAGATACAATTTCTCAAAAACTAGAATTATAGAAAATGAGCAATAGAACTCAGAATGAACCCTCATCTAAAATTAGAACCTCTATCGCTAAAAAACATAAACTGAGCAAAAAAAGTGACAAATAACAACGTTACTTTTAAATCCTGCTTAAACAACTGTGTTTTGCATTCTCCTTAAGTGATTTTACACGAAAGCCCTGCATAGTAGTTTAATTTAACGCGAACACATTCGCCCATAGTCCTGCGGTGTCAGGGGAATCCAAACCAGCAAGAAGTTTGTTTCGAATGCTCCTATGTTTCGCCAGCTGTCGAACAAAGCTGACTATGCACACCTGTACACGATATCAAAAGTGCGTGTAATATGAATAAATCACGAGAGAAACGTTCAAAAAACATTATGCTGGTCGTAACATAACGGTTTACGATATTGATGATGAACTGTTGAAGGAGATGTCGGCGTAATAGCCTTTATATTTGCCTCCAATTCATTGGATTAAGTATTCAATGCTCTGGCGTGGAGATAGGTATTATAGGTCGATTTTTGTACATGAGAATGTTACTAATATTCTCAAGCTAATTTATTTTGCATAAGTCTAAGTAATTCCACACACAACACTCTTTCTAGGAAAATAGTTAACTATATCAGCAGTTCTTCATTATTTTTATATTTACATGATTATATTATATTTACGTGACACTTGTACATAATATAATAAAAAGACGAAAATATTATTTAAATTAAATCTCTCTTCGTGATCAAAGATTGAATTATGATTCTAATTGAAAAAAGTTTATTGCAAACCGAATCTTCAGGACATAATATGCAGAACATTATGCGCCATTCCACCAAAGCCTTAGTCATGTAAGACCCTGTAGAAGTTTCTTCTTAATTTTATAATTGCGTTGTTTATCACTCATATGAAGTACAGTAAACAAAAACATCGTTAATCCCTTTTCGCATGCGCATAATAAAAGGTTACAAGTGCCGTTGAGTTTGTAACTTATTCAAAGGTGCGCGCGAGCGTTTTGCTAAAGGAATTATTTAATTACCTGACCGTTTGGATGCCAACAAAGCCGACCCTGAGGGCAACAACTTAATTCTTCATAACCACGTTTACAATTTGATGTTTGTTTGTTGTTCATACGTCGCCTTTTCATCTATTTAATCTCTTTTTAGCTATGTAAACTATGTAACTATGTAAATTGACATGAATTGCTTTAATTGACATTGATAACGCAATAATCTTTACAAATTATCATCAGAGTAACACACGTAAGCATGTACTATTCTTCTCTTTTCTTTATATATGTTAAGTTTCATCCGAATCCTTACATTATTATACGTGGCTTATTAAATTAACAAATATCTAATTTTTTATACATACATACATATGCTCATGCCTGTATTCCCCGAAGGGGTAAGCAGAGGTGTTGTAATTTTCAACACCAACAATTCACCGAATTTTATTTACATACATTTTTATTCAATTCTTAATAGCAGTGTGATCATGCTTCTAATTCTAAGTCTAAAAATTCACCTACCCAGCTGTTTGTTTGCGTCAATAAGATACACAAATACAAGTCACACGAATATACAAGTGATAATGAATCTAGATACTATAACTTTGGAAATACAGATAGCTTTAAACTAAGTACCTACGTAAGCTGTTTACACAAATCTTCTGTCGCCCGACGGTCCGCACGGATTTGCGCGGTCAATGCTGCTTTGCAACAATAATGGCCCATATATCTCTACATTTACTTCGTTAATTATTAGTTGCTGTGGTGTGGTTTAACTACTACTAAGTACATACTTTTATAAGCTTGAGATATTTGGGGGTCTTACTCTCAGTATTAAGTATTAGTACGGATGACCGGTATTTTTTTAGTTATTTCGTACTTAAAGACAAGTTATGCGGTAGGTGATGATACATTTCAACTGACTGCGTCGCTGGCCTAGAAGTCGCAAGCGCTACTGCTGGACACGAGGTACTGGGTTGGATGCCGGGTCAGGTAAAGAGATATTGGAGTTTTCCATTAGTAATTTTCCAGTAGCAGCCTGGAGTCTTGATTAGTGCTCGCTTAACACATTCACTGCTAACGTCGCATCTTCTTCGTAAATTCGCTCACTGCTGACGCGCATATCAGTTGCGCGTTGATACCTATTACGTGGTACATAAACATAACTGGCGAAGTATGGGTGTATACTACAAAAGTACACCTCTGCCTGCGCTTTCTGGGAATACAAGCGTGAGCATATGTATGTATGTATGTATGTATGTTCAACTTTATTAATACTAATAATAGTAACGTGCAATTCAGAAACAATACGTTTCACTTTCGGCTTATACCCTGCTTAAATTACTCTTAATCAGTGATTTGGTTTGGGTCGTCCCCTGCGGCTTCATTACGTCAAGATATAACTTTACACTTGATGCATTAAGCCTGAGGACTACCCACTGTCTTGAAATCTCCGTACTAATAACTGATTAATTGATACGGACAAGAGAGTACAATTTTATTATTCCACTAGCTGTGCCCCGCGGTTGCACCCGCGTAGATTTAGTTTCTTCCTTATTGTTGCGGAACCCTAATAGTTTTAATAAATAAAAGTAGCCTAGAAGTAAAAGAAGCCTAAACTAGAAGTCCCGTAAAAATCCGTCCAGCCGTTTTAGAGATTACCCGGAACAAACAGACAGACAGACAGACAGAGAAAATATTGTAAAGGTTGGTTTTTTAGTGTCAGTATCGTGTATACTTTCATATGCATTTAGTGAAAAGCTGTTATTATGGAATGACAAACAGATACTTCAATTTTATTTATCTGTGTAGATAGCGAACTTTCTGAAGATTGGGGATGTTTAAAAAATGTCATCATCATACGACTATTAACCCCATATAGTCGTCATTATCAGAATATACTCTTATTTAATATATGATATGTTGAATTATCTACCTACACTAATATTATAAAGAGGAAAGATTTGATTGTTTGTTTGTTTGCATTGAATAGGCTCCGAATTTTCAGCAATGGATATCTACACCATCAGCGAGTAACATAGGTTATATTATTTTCTCACGGGAACGGTAACTACGTGGGTGAACCACGTGACGTCCGCTAGTCAATAATAAAACTAAATTCCGGAGATTTTTTGTTATGAAAATATCAATCAGTGTATTTCAGAGTATCGATAATTTTTGTGTATGTTTATTCAAACAGTATTAATTTTCTTTAATATTTTATGTAACAATACTCATATAATACCAATTAAATGCTCGGAATTTGGCACTACTGGTATTTGTTCAAAGCTTGACTTTAATAATAACGTATACAAACATACGTGAAGTAAATCTTTAGTTGAGTATCCGGAAAGTAATAAGCATCACAAATCTTCGCATCTCATTTAACTATTAACATGTTAATTAAGACTCTTTTAGCCTAGTCCCTGCATTTTTATAAAGGATACACAATTTACATAATGAAGTTGGGATTAATCTCGTTAAATTAAGGTATGTGTAACAAATTATAACCTGCCCTTATAAAATTTAAATATGACGCCACTCAACGGCGGATTTACGACCCTTTAGACAAGACCTACGCCAATAGAGGTGGAGCTTTTATATGAGTATGGTAACCACTACCATATAGGCATAAAAATACACAAATTTACATTTACATTATTATATTACATATTTACGGTAATGTTATCATGTAAATTAGTATTCAAATTTATATCCCATTTCATAAACCTTTTAGCGATATAAAGACTTTATAAAATATAGCACAGAAGCTAATTTGTAATACTTTTAATTTAAATTAAACACAACAAAATGTTTTATTGGACTAAATACGCATTCTGTACAGATACCGAGAGCCGAACGGGCGATAGACGGAATAGACAAACGAATAAAAACCGACGATAAACGAAGGTAACGTAGTACATTACATTATGAAAACAAAAATAAATTATATATTCATAAGTTTTATTACAAAACGATCACCCAGCCTACATGATAGCATAGCACTTCATTATTAAATACAAAAATATCAATTCTATCTCAAGTAGGTACTTTACTGTATGTCCTTACGGTATAGCACCTTCTTCTTCTTTGTTTGTTTAATGGCGACGAGCTTGAGTCAAGTCAGCCAATGTCACGTGGTTCTTGAGGATAAACGATGGACATAGTTCGGTGGGTCGGTCTAACACCATGCACCAGTGTCTCTTAGCTTGTTAAGACGTGATAAATAATAGATCACTGTTAATGCTGAAAATTAACACAAAAATAAGTAATAAACATAGAAACCGTTGCGTTTCTTTATTCAAAACTGTGGAAAACAAGCACAACGTAAGTATTGTATGAAAGGACGCTTACAATAACAGAGGCATTATAAGACGACCCCGCGAGCATTGTGGATCATGATGCATCACACCCATTTTGATATTGTCCAAGATATAGGTACTCGCTTGGGAATTTGCAAGATTTTTTTTAGGAATCCTAATTCCTTTCCCGTTTAGAATTTTTGGGGCAAAGGGTGAAGACAAAACCACTTGCGTGAATAACAAAACGAAGCGATTGCACTTATTTTTCTTCCACACTTAACGGGTTAGCGTAAGCGGTTATCACACTGCATGTAGAACTTTAGTACCTTATACCATATACAAACTTCTATGTAGCATATACTAAACCACCTCATCGTGCACTGAGAAAATCATAATTTTTTTTATATAGGAAGATAAAGAAACCACTAACCCATTATAACCGGACCAAACACCAATAACACGAGTCCAGTAACTATTGTTATAAATTCATTAGACGGTAAACCATTTACTAAAAGTAATACACCTGAAAAAAAATTATTGGAATTTGTACTTTCATCAAATGTATACTATCAATAATACATTATGAATTAATACTAGATGCGGATTGTCTACGGGGAGGAGAACTTGAAGTAAGCGTTAACTAGTCAATGTAAATTAAAACAACTACCTATATTCAAATCATAGAACAAGCTTACGCCCACAGCTTCACAAACAACCTCCATTTAGCCCCCTTTAGGGTTGAATTTAGAAAACCTTTTCTTAGTGTATACCTTATACCACGCCAAGAACACACCCTCCAAATGTCATATCTCTAGGATGAGAGGTTCAGGCTGTGCGTTAACTTATAAGTCAGACAGACAGTCAGTCAGGATTTTTATTTTATGTGTGTAGATATATTCCTTTTAAAATTATTTGAATGAGGTACTGTACCGGCAACTAACATAGCTAATCCGATTAAAAAGGCGGTCATCATTAACATGCTGAAAAAAAGTAATATAAATAAATTACAAAAAAATTATACCAACGCAACGGTGAATCGGTTGTAATTGATTGTGTCATTTGACCTTTTAACAATAGGTCTTCTATAAGTAAATCTATAATACAATTATAATTGGATGTTGCCCTCCGTGTGAACTAGGGTGAACGCACACTTGTCGGCGCTGAAAGAAACAGATTCCTTCAGTATTCTCAGCGATTCGTCCTATTCGCTGCGCATAAGTATGCTAAGAGCCATTCATAAGATTTCATACAATTCATTATGAATTTTTAGTCGCCTTTTTTTTATCTTTGTATGTTTTAGCTCTGATAAGTGTGTGTTAAGCTAAACAGAAATGTCTCAGAACTACCAATAATTAGCTTGTTATTTTTGTCTTTATATGTGATCCATTCTTTAAATTAGCGATTGATATATTTCATAGGATTTTACCAAATATGAGCCGTGGTGGCCTCGGGGTTAGAGCAGTCGCCTGCTACGCAAGCGACGCATGTTCGAATCCCAACGGGGCCAGTACCTATGAGTTTTTCTAAATAACTTATGTACAGTGATTTCACACCACGTGCTTTACGGTGAAGGAAAACATCGTCAGGAAACCTGCATATGTCTGAGAAATAATTCAAAGACGTATGTATAGTGCCTGAGACGGCGATGGACTCACCCTTTATCATGTTGACACTTAATCATATTCGGTGAAATGTGGGTGTTGAGAATTACAACACCTCTGCCTACACCTTCGGGAATACAGGCGTGAGCATATGTATGTATGATTTTACCAGAGTAGATATCTTAACTGTAGAACTTAGATTAGGTATTTATTAATCGCTCAGCTAATGGGCACAGTTTTCGCTGTCGGAGCGATCAGTATGGGCAATTATTATCAGTTGTTTATTTCCGTAGGTTCGTAATACTAAGCATCCACGACGCTATTATACTGATTTGCACATAAACTCCTCAAGTTAAATGTAGCGTAATGGTCACTAATATAAGTATACGTGGTTTTTGTACTATAATATTATAAGACATAGGACCAGGTTACGTTAATTAAAACCAGATTTAATGATTTCAGAAACATGGGATTTGAAGGTCATGTTGGATATCTCAACCTTGTTTTAAGGGAAAGGTCTGGGCGTTGTAATAATTTGTAGAACATATATTACTCTCTACAACGTCTACTACTCACAAAGTTTGAGAATGAGAACAGAGTATAGATTACCCTTATATATTATTTTAATATAAAGTAACATTACCTAAATCGAACTATCATCTCGCAGACTTTTTGAAAATCGTGCTGTTAATATATAAATTTCAATTTAAATGAGTATCTATGAAATGTCTGAAACACAATCACAACAATTCCGAACATAATCACAACAAAAGTGAAGTTTGAAGTTTAAAGTCATATTTTGCATAACTCTTCTACTGGCATGCAATATAATGTTGTGAGGTTCGGTAACTATGTAAAGAGTATGAATATTTATTTATAAATTTAATTATATATACATATATATTTATATACATTTGAGCCGTGGTGTTAGAATACCACCCCCCCCTCGCTTCCCGTGGGTACCGAAGAAATCGGCTGAGGAATTGCCGGAGTATGGGCAGCATCCTCAGAGTCAAAGCAACATCCTATCGCCAATCCGCCTGCCAAGCGTGGCGATTATTGGCATTTCACCACCCCCCACCCCCCAATATGATTTGCACACAGTCACCACGGCAACCAGTCCCCGGCTCCGCTATCTTTTTTTGTTATTATATTCTCATCACGAGAGTTGCAGTTACCCTACCTGTTTACACTCAAAATGATCCATGTTCTTGTATTCAAATTGACCCGAACTTCCTGTACGAGGACACATTCATACATTATTAAACATCTGCTTTCAGATCACACACATCTCGTTCCTAAACAATTTGATTTGTTAGTTTTTATTTACTTTCCCCTTTAGTATGTGACCCGGAGGGTACCGGAGTTGTGTAAAATGTTCACTCTGTAGATAACAATGTTAGGAACAGTTACGTCCTTAGTTAGTAGATCGGTGAGACAATCCAAAGTTATATGTAGAGTATAACAGGTTCTAATATATATGTAGAAAGGATTCATTACGCTGAATAATTGCGTACAGGATATCGTTTAATGGGTATTTATTTAGGAAAACCGCCAACTCAATCTCTACTAAAAATACACATATAATTTATCATTATACCGAATCCCTCGCACACATTTGGTAAATTACATGTGGAAGGAGCTACATCCATGTACAATTATTATATTACTTGTCTTATATAAATAAAACAAAGTCATTTAAGTTACACCATTTACTCAAAAACCACTGGATTGATTTTTATAAATTTATAATAAATAACAACAAAATAAAGTAATGAAACAAATATTTAAAAAAATATATTCAATTAATCTTAAGTCTGATGGGTTCATCTCTCATTAATTAAAAAAAAACTTTTGAAATTCCGTCTTGTAGCTGTATAAGTAGACATTTTAGTACAAGTCTAAGGCGTAGCAAGCACAGTCTACGACGTAGGCCTAGTAATAATATAATACCCGTAATATTGTGAGTGATATTATGTTGACTAAAAATTATAAGATAACTCTTTCATTTCGACGTATCTGTATTGTCACGTCCAAGACCAGTGTGGGTATTTTCTAAGGGTCCACCTGTATTTCATAGCCCAGGGAAGTTAGGGACCGATTCGCACGCGTAGCTTCCAATAGGTAATAATTTCTCACTTGCATTTGTTTATTGTATTCCGCGAACACAAGTGTTATATAATTCATAGGTATCGCTACACATGGGTAGATAAAGGGAACTTTTGTGTTTACGCCAGACCTTTTCTCGCATTGGCCTCATTCCTCGATCTGGTCTAAAATATGTAAACACCCTTAATAATATAACAACGGTTGGCCGATGTTCCGCTAGCACAGTGTGCAAACACGACGGTTGGTTTAATTAGCACTGACTTTCGGATATAAATTCATGGCTCATAGTTTATGCGCTGCAGTATTGTTCTTTTGTTAGGCTCTTACCGCATAATGTGCTAAAATCCTGCTTTTCAGCTTCGTGAATGGTGTTTCGATGTTTTTAAAACCTTAATCTTAATTCATTGTTTTAATTATGTTTTGATATTTGGTACTCAAATATTCTAAAAAATTGAATTCCGTTACGATCGCTATTTACAAATGTATTTCAAATAATAATAAGCCAGTAGCTGGATGGATGACCGCCCGAGTTCTCTCCGCGCTTCGGAGAGCACGTAAAGCTATCGGTCCCAGTTGCCAATTGAACATAGTTGACAACCGTAACATTCAGTCAAAAGCCTAAAAAATAGATGCTGACCCCTTCAGTCTGTTAAGTAAAGCTAAAGCGATGAATATACCTTTTCATACAGCCTAAACAAACGTAGTATTTGGGTTAAAAATATTTGGATGCATCTTTACAGAAAGAAAAAAGAATTTTCTTCTTGCATGGAACAGTTGATTAAACAGCAACAAAAATCGAAAAATAACATGCAAACGTTGATTAAATAGAACAAAAACGAAAAATTAAGATTTCCTATGAATGTATAATTCCAACTTCATCCCATTACATGACCGAGTCATCAAATTAAAGACGCACGAAGGACCTTTATTAACAAACAAAAAAAGTGATTATGTATTCCATTATTTTTGTACACAAGCAGGCAAGGGCTCCATTTTGCAAAGTGTATTGACTCAACAACAAATTAATCCCACTTTGTACTCGTATAACGTCCTCATAAATGTTAAATTAGAGAGTTTGCCTAATTTTGAGTGCGACTGCCGACTCATTCAACTTGTGCGAACAACATTATGCTGTACAAACGACAAGAAAGATTTTCCATTTTATTTAATCGTCTTCGTCACCCTAAATCCAACAAGCAATATTTATTATGTTTCTACAACTTCTGTGAAAGCTCGTGTTTGACTATGGCTTATTCCCAGATATCCACAGCCCATTGATTATGAAAAAAAAACTTTCATTACGGGTAAAAGAATACTTGCACCAAATTTTATTGGGTAATAAAGTAAATATGATCTCGATTTCCATACTCAAATCCAGTAGCTATCCCATTATATTCAGATACCATACTAATACTACTTAAATATATACTAATATTAATATTATTATAAGTACTAATATTATTTAAAAATATATTTATATTTCTTACAAAAGAATATTGTGAAAAATCACAACAACTCATAATTCAATTTCTAGTTTCCTCGTATAACTTTATGTATCATCGTTGTATCGCGCAAGTTTTGTAACAACACACAATTTTATATCAATATTGGTTTATTTTCTTCGAAGAGCGCTTCAATGATATAGAATTTCCTCCCATCTTGCCTTCTTTGTTCTGGCAAGTATGTTGGGACAGGTTTTAAGATGGAATTGTTTTTAAATCCAATAATAATATTATATCAGCTATAATAACATTTTGTTCATTTAAACACAGCGAGTTTTGCTCCATAAGACTTTTGCGGATATTTCCTTGCCGATCCAAACGTTATTTATATTATATTGTATTAATGGTATTATTCGGATGTGGATAGTAATTATCTAGGGGACTGGATTCACATAAAACAGACAAGAAGAAAAAAATATTGTAAAAGTTATTTGTGAATAAATGGAGTAATTTAACTATACCTTGACCAATGAATAGCCAATAAGCCCAATGAGATTTTACACTAATTTCTTTGCCATCTTTAAGAAATTTGAATTAAACATGTATGTCATAAATAAAAAATCTAATATTGCGATTCTACACAGCCAAAAAGGGCAGATATGTCGCTAGTGCGCGTTGCAATGACATTGGGTATAGCCAAAGAGTAATGCCATGTGCCGCACTGATTCGAATATACAGTGAGTATCGATTCTAATCCTAAAAATGTATATTCAATATCTTTTCTTATATTGTTTAGATGTCACTTTAGATCCTACACTTATATTTATTCGCTGTCTTAAGTCTTATTCGCTGGAGATGGTATAAGTATAATATCTTGTATATGGTAAGCATTAATTCCAGTCCAAAACCGCAAAATAATATACTATATTGTGTATAAGCAATATGCACTTGTATGAATATATACAAAAAGTTGAATATTTATTTAAAAAATACCCATGTCCCCCGAGATTATATAAGGCTACTAACGATGCTCCATTCAAATCTGCTCAAACTTTCATAAGTTATCGCGGAATAAAGGTTAACTTTGAAACAATTTACTCCTTTTCTGTCAAGTCTTTTAAAAAGACAAATTTTAATTATATCTTTGTATTTGGAAACGTAAACTTTTGAAAAGTAAGCTTTTGCTCTTAAAAGGTTATTTTTCAACTCTAGGAACTACACACTCTACAACCAACTTAAATATTGTGATTGAGAGAAAAACTTTCTTTCTTTTTCAAGTATGAAACAAATTTGTTTAGCTAAACTGATTTAGTTAGGCGCTTCATATACAGGTTGAGAACTTTTTCAACAGAAATCCACCGATTTTTATAAGGTATAGAATTTTTATTCCTCATTTACTAGCATGTAAATTATATATACCCGGCAAACTTTGAATTGCCATTTTTTTTTGGGTGGATCACCCTTATCATTTAGGGGTATGAAAAATAGATATTGGCTGATTCTCAGACCTACACGATATGCTCACAAAATTTCATACAAATCGGTCCTGTCGTTTCGGAGGAGTATGGTAACAAACAATGCGACACGATAATTTTATATATTGGATGTATATTACTACATTTTATATACTCGTACAGCTGTTCCATATATCACATAGTACCAGCATTGTGTGAAGGCAGCGCAGCGGTAATAATGAGCGAAACAACAATATATCGCAAATACGAGCACAAATTATACGTCACAATGGGAGTTTGTGTAGAAATTGCATAAATGATAAAGTGTTTAAGGCATATTCATAACATATGTGGAACGACGTTGTCCGGCTATCCAGGATAGGACAGCGTCATATTAATGTAAGTACTAGTTAAAATTTAGCAAAGCAAGATAATATATCTAGAGTAAAACCAGCTCCACTGTATCTGAGAGCTGGTCACAGTATCGCTGTTAAAATAAGGAAGTACCAATGATTATATTAAAGTTACCAAGTTACAAGAAACTAAATAGTACCCACTTGTACTGGTACGGCCAGGTGATTAACTACGAGGTGATGATCATTTAATGAAGCGAATGACTAAAACAGAGGAAACAGAAGAGACCGTGGTCGATCGATAACAACCTGGGTGCAGAATAAGCAATGATTTGAGATCTATAAATACAAACTAATAGACAAGCCACAACCGCACGGTGTGGCGCAAAACTACCAGAAAGGCTGACCCCAAATAAGTTGAGAACATTCAGTAGTTAGGTTAGGTTAGTTTAAAAAAAGGTTAAAAATTCAAAGAAGAAAGTGCATAGTGTCAGTTTCTTAGACACGTCGGTTATTTTTATTTTACTTCTGGATTCGAATCAAAATTATCGCAAATTTTATGATTTACACTTGCCACTACAGTGCTTATACGTAAGAATCTTCGCAATAATATAACCATATATACATATGCTCAAACATACATATATCCATATTCCGTAGGGGTAGGCAGAGGTGTTGTTATGGGGGTGTTGTAATAACAGCACACACTTTTCACCGAAGATGCCAACCTGGTGAGTTTATCACCGTCACTTTACATATGTTTTTGAACTTCTTCTCAGACATATGCAGGTTTTCTCACTATGCTTCCCTTCACCGTAAAGCACGAGGTGTGAAATCACTGCACATAAGTTCTTTTAGAAACACTCATTGGTAAGGCTCCGCTGGAATTCAAACCTGCGTCGCTTGCGTAGCAGGCGACTGCTAAAACCCCAAGGCCACCACGCACTTAGTCAAATTTATCGCAAATTTTATGATTTTCACTTGACGGTTACAGTGCTCATATGTACAAATCTTCGGTATAATACATAGACGTCATATGAAAACTTTTCTGTCACAAAGCCGCAGTTAACCTCTTGAATGAATACAATGTTTCCTCATAAAACATCTTAGCCTTAAAGCTAATAACACGTGAGAGGACAAACCTAGTTTTGCCTCTGCGCCATTCAGTACCGGAACATTGTCAACCTTATAATCTTAACAATAGATGTCACATTGACCTATATGTGTTATTTTAATGTTTGTTTTCGCATCTGTGTTTGTTCAATTCGTAGTCGTGCTTTAACCATTAAATTTAATGACACAACACTTAGCAAACGTCGAGGATTTCATGTATTTATTTAAGAGATTGAACGATTGAATATGTCAAACTAAAATACATTCTATTTGAATGGTAGAGTTCAATGATGTATCACATCAGCTGAAACGCTAAAAGTTGAGAAAACTTCACTGCATCTGTTGAAGGTGTTGCACTTGTAGATAAACTTTCGTTTCCTAAGTTACTTAGGTACTTATTTTCTTACATTCTGAATATATATGAAATATACTGATATCGTTATTATGAGAGCATATGTCAGCGACGCATTAATTATTATAAACAATATGTTTTTTTATGATTTCCTGAAATTCGATAAATTTCAATTAAAGTCGTGACAAAATTACATTTTGGTACACCTCCATTAATTTGTAGAACATATATTATGTTGTAATGTTATTTAATTTGAAATATTAGCACGGATACTTAAACACTGCCAAACTCTACGGATTAGAATGGAACATAATCGTATATAAATTAACAGAGGCCGCACACATTTTTAAATACTACCCTTTCTACCATTGTATCGTTAAATATAAACTTACACTCACAGTTTACTCAGCTGAATTTCGCCCAAACTCATTGTAAAGAAATTTTTGAACGTACAATTACAAAACTGTAAGTATGTTTGTCTGTAACCCGTGGGGAATAATATGTATTTCAAAAGTTATGAAAGAGGAGGGTATTTTAAATGAATTTAAATAATATCCGCATCCTGCACAGTTTCAAATTTTGAATTCTCTTTACGTATTCAGTCTCAAGAGAACATTGAAAACCTTTCTTAGTTCGTATTTGTTGACGTAAGCATTCTACAAAAGCTTAACGACTGTATCATTCAAATCTTCTTTGGATAAACTATTCTGTTTTGTTATGTTAAAGCATGCATAGTAAGTCCTTTCAAATTGGATTTAGTTATACCGCATACGAGTATCTGTGTGCGTCGCTAAAATTTTGCATAAAACAATAGAAGGCTTTGCGTTCAATAGACGGCAGTATGGTGATAAAACACGATGGGATTCGGTATTATATTCTTTGAAACACCGCTACTCAAAGAGTCAAGTGACGTGATGGCCGAGTGGCTTGAATTGACCCCTGTTACTTGCGTTAGTATCAATCATTATTACTTGAAATCTAAAAACTGTGTCTGTGTCTGAAAATAAATTTACAAGCGTAATCCCTGAGACGGCGATGGAATTACTATCTTTATGTATAGCATCAACTTATTTACGGTGGGTGTTAAAACACCTCTGCCTTACCCTTTGGGGAAACCTTTAGAGAGCTTACATGTTTCAAACACTCTTTCCTGAGGCAAGCGGTATTTGCTATCTAAGAATAAACTGTAAAAAAAATCCAAAAGAGTTGCCCAAAAAATAAGTTTGTAGGTAGACATGCAAACCCTAATATCGTTAATTAAAGGCCGTTTCGAAAAACGTTACCTTATGATTCAGCTAACAAAGCATTTAGCTTTACACAAACACTATCATAGCGTTTTATAGTTATTTAAGAAATAATTTGTTTAATGAAGACCAAACACCAGTTTTATCAAAAATTTGTCTGTTCTGTATTAAAAAGAACTATCGCCTTTAATGTCTGATACCATTCCATTTTAATTTCCGACTTTTATTTCCGACAGAATCTGTTTGATCTAACGAAATTGAAGATCCAGCCAGTTACGACGAGAAAAGCGTACGAAAAACAATAATATTATGGACGATTTTTAATCGACCGAATACGTATTCAACATGGAATGAGCTTTTAAAAAAAGAAAAGGAGTAGAATACGGTATAGTTCCAGTTGCAAAGGATAAAGAGGTAACAGCTGCAGGATTTATAGCACACATGAGAGCAATCAGCTTTGAAACTGCTAAGCGGAACTCTTTTAATTATTCTCGACTCCCTAAAATTCCCGTGAAACTTTTAAGGATAACGTTAATGAACTCCGATAGCTAATGAGCTTTACACGAACCTCCCAAAGGTGATTTAATTAACAAAAGTTACGTGCGATTATAACTTTACAGAATCGAAACGTTGGAAAATAATTATGTTATAACGTTAAGCTTTTGATGATTTTGGACATTTTTACAAAGGCTTAAAGCCTTAAGACTTACCATAATAGATATTTTCTTGCTTTGAAGCATAATTTGAAGTTGTATTCGCGTGTTTGAAAAAAGTTAACTATTTTGATTATGATTAAAAACTTCAACAATATCTATAAATCTGATTCTCCATGAATTGGTTCCGAGATTTCAATCAACTTTGTATCAAACATTTATTAGAAGATAAAAACTTTTTCATCCCACCATCTCGGAAAGAGTATTTATAATCTTCAATATCTGAGTGGAAAAGCCGTTTTTATTCTCTAGAGGATAAAGTAAGTTGAATTTAGAACATCGTGTGCACTAAGTTTGTGAATTAAAAAGATTATTCTGTAATACTTACCTGTCATAATGTAGTAATTAATACCTAAACTGAAATAAAAGTGTATCTTGTGATTGTAAACGTTTTTTTTTTTAATTTAGTCATTTCCTCGCTGAGGTGGAATGAAAAGTTACGTGTTGCACTCGAGTGCAAAGATTTTTCACCTCGTGCTCTTTTGATTCCCTCGCTAACGCTCAGGATTCTAATTTTGAATCACTCGCTGCGCTCGTGATTTAATTTTAGATCCTTCGCTTGCTCGGTCATCAAAATTGAACACGCGGTTAAAAAGCAACTTTGCACTCTTGTATAACAAATAACTATTAGTACCTAAATCATATCTACCATACGTAGACCATTCACTTCAGAGTGGATGAGAGTTCTAATAATTTGTCTGTTTCTGCAATATTTATATTATTATTTCTATGACTTGTGTTCGGAAGAAGGTAAAAGATATAAAAAATTCTCGTGACTGTATTCATAATTGGACCATAATCATTTATCTACGAATCTTTATGTACGAAACTCTAGACATTTACTTTTACCTGTCCTGGGTCCTAGCTACGTGTAAAACTAATGTTCTGATCATAGGCAACGGAATGACTCTTTACTAAGGTCGTAATGCTACGAAGTGAGCTACGTTGTAGTCTATGTGCTACGACGTAGACTACGTGCTACGTCGTAGACTTATCTATGCTACGAAAGATGTATTTATGAGGGAAGATAAAATCTGCTACCTGAGAAAGGAAAGTAGTTTTTTGATGAAGTCGTGATAAAAAGTCTCTTGATGACCTGAGGGTACTTCATACGGGAGAGTTCACAGAAGTTAAGAGGTTGATTATTAGTACTTCAACTTTACGGCTTACGAGCTAAATAACTAAGCAAAGCGAGAGTCAAGGAATAACGAGTATTTAATAAGGTACAATTAAAGTAAAATATGTAATGTCAAATGAGGATTTTTTGGGTCGGTGTTCTTCAATAGGTTCAATAATTTTTTTCAATAATAATAATGTAAGTATATATACGTAAATATGTATTTACAGATAAATAAAATTAAAGTATCTGTTTGTCATTCCAAATGAATAGATTTTCACTAAATGCATAATATGAATCCATTAAAACTAAATAATTTTTTTTTTTTTCAGACTATCATTTATAAAAAATAGGTTGCGCGAATTAATGCCACCATGATATTAAGCCTACGCGGGTGAAACCGCGGGGCACAGCTAGTAATAAGTAGATAAGAATTCACTGTATAAACATTTCTTTCAGTCAGATAATAGTAAAGTAGGTAAGAAACCTGTGTTCTAGTTTTATCCTGCGACATGAGATATACAACAAAGTAAGTATTCACAAGTTTGGATCTCGTCTTGCGAGTTAACATTTTGTTACTACCACTTGTAGTCACACACACACACACATTTACATGTATGTATTTTATAAATAAAGATACTCTTCAATGGTTTTTCCTCATTGTTACTTATATAATATTATTGTAATTATAAATACACATTGCTTATGTAGCTAAACTATGTTTAGTATCATTTTTACGATTGCTCTTACAACTCTGAAGTTTTTAACGAGTTGCGGCAGTAGTTAAATAATTTATGAACTCTTAAAATTCTCTGACGTTATCAAACTAATTTCTCTTCGTGACTTCGCCCGCACGGTTAATATTATATCAACTATTCAAAAATATTTTCTTGACTTTAAGCTTTGTATACCAAACTAGCTGTGTCCGCGGTTTCATCCACGTAGACAAAATTTAATGAGTGGGTGTTGGTCTTAGATAGGACAGATGGACATATGATAAATGAGCTAACTAACACTAAAATATTTTTTGAATTAGGAAAAACTCTTCAGCTTTATTCATCGAGTAAAGAAGTATAGATAAAGGTACAGGATCGTCTCTCCATATTACCAATACCAATTGCAAAGGATATTAAGGTCAAAAACACAGCGAGGTAGTTTCGAAGCAGGAGTAGACGGAATACAAGCGAATATATGCGATGGAAGTAGCGCTCGTATATCACAAACCAGACAATTCCCGATGTGTCCATCTGCGCTACAATCTTGGTCAGTTTGTACACAATACATCAGCGCTTAAGCCTTTCAGGCGCTGCGGACGGACCGGGCGTTGTATATTTATTGCCTTTAAATGCTATAAAAATGTTGGGAACACACATTAGTCAGACTAACCGGCCGCACGCGGGAAGCATGCCGTGATGACGGGCCGTTTATGCCCCTTTCTCGCTTATGTGTTCTTTTTCAAGTGATTTAAGGGGCTACTATTTTCACAATGTTTTATTACGATCTGCGGCTTTTAATTTTGAAGGTCGGCTAAAGATTGGTGAAACGTGTTGCGTGTTGATGGCATTGATTTATTTTTAGTGATATTTATAATTAATTGGGAACAACCTTTTTTCCCGAATTTAGAGTGTAATTTGTTTATAAAACCAACTCAGTGTATTCAAACACTTCGATAATATATACATATATAATTACTTGCGCAGCAGAACCTTAACTACTGGTCTTAGAGGTTTGAAATTGGGAAAGTCTATTTGTCATGATAGGTAAAGGCACACTAAGAAATTATTTTTAGATATTCCAGGTCTAAATGAGTATCTATATGTAAAACATACATTTTTGAACAGAGATTTTATTGAAAATTCGTATTTGTATTTTAAAAGCAAGAAGAATTTTTTGTCCGCCTCTTGTATTCGCAGATCCCAAAAACCGCGGAATCCCGTTAGTACCTGATTTGGCTTTTATAATTAAAAATTGTCACTCGATATAACTATTTTATTGCAACAATTTTATCTATAGATACAACAATGTGAGTACCTACAGACACTTGAGATATAAACTCTCCAGAGCTAAAATGTAACCTTAAAGTTGCATACAAGCTAAAGTGACGGGAATATCTTGTTGGGTAACATCATAAACAAACAAAAAGTTGTGAACCAGTCGTAAAAACAACATGAAAAGTATGTTTTGCACGCTCCCAAATAAAAGTTGAACGGTGTTTTATTTGAGTTTGACATTGACTAGGTGTTTCTCTGGTATTATAAGGTATGTGTTGTGCATATATATGCTCACGCCTGTATTCCCCGAAGGGGTAGGCAGAAGTGTTTTAATAACAACACCCACTTTTCACCGAAGATGATTAAGCCAACGTGACAGATGCTGAGTCTATTGCCGTCTCAGGCACTATACATATGTCTTTTGAATTACTTCTCAGACATATGCAGGTTTCCTCATGATGTTTTCCTTCAACGTAAAGCACGTGGTGTGAAATCACTGCACAAAAGTTTTAGAAAAACTCATTGGTACAGGCCCCACTGAGGTTCGACTTGCGTTGCTTACATAAAAGGCGACTACTCAAAACCTACGGCCACCACGGCTTTTATGTGTTGTGCATATTCAATTTAATTAATTTGTGTATTTGGTAGTACACCAATGTAGATTACGTTAAGATTAGTAATTTTATACCAAAGCTATGAAGTGGGTACATGCAAACAGTGCTTACTTAAGTACTGAGATCTATTAAAGGTCCAATACTACACACCCAGGTAAAGAATGCGGGTCAGTATGAAAACCTAAAATAATCTAGCGGTTGTAATGAAATCTATGTTTCAGATACTCGTAATTTAGGTAGTCAATAAAACAGCATATTTTTCCGCCCCGTATTATTTGACCGCGAGTGTTTAAATTGTAAAACTCCATGTTATTCCTGGAGGTCTGGCGGTTCTAAATAATTTACGAGATTGCGTACCCTACCTGTCACGTTATCTATTTTTCACGAGTATGAAAATTTGCTCTCAACCCGGCAATTCAACCGAAACTTCGGGGAAACTTTTTAAGAGCGACCCTTTTTGAGACACCTGACAATAGCAGTACCTAATAAAGAACGAGCATGTCAATGATGGTTTGTGTTTTTACTTGGAATAGATATACTAGTATACCTTCCTTTAACATGCATTTCTGCTCACACTTGTCTGTAGTCTAACTATACAACAGTTGTGAAATATCTCACAGAGATAAGTTGTTGCAATATAATGCTATAAACCTTACGTTCTTCTTTCGCTTCTGCATTCTAACATACATTTCTTCATACAATGATCTCTGCGCGTAGTGAAGTGTGCGCTTTATGAATAAATTATATTCATAACAAGCTGTGTGAACCCTAATATTTTTGATAAATAAAAGTAGCCTAAGTTACTCCTTGAAACATCAGCTACCTGCCGTTAAAATCGGTCCAGCCGTTTCAGAGATTACCCGGAACAAACAGACAGACAGACAGAGAAAAATTTTAAAACTTGGTTTTGTAGTGTCAGTAGCGTGTATATGCATTTAGTGGAAATCTGTTATTTTGGAATTACAAACAGACACTTCAATTTTATTTATCTGTATATATAGATGAAGCTTAGTAAGTTAGTTTTTTAAATTCAGTATAACTTAAAACGCAATAATATAAATATGTTCACTATACAAAATTAGTACTAGCTGTGACCCGGGTATCATCCGTGAGACCCATGAGGGGCTTTATTGAAAAATACAAGTAGTTAATTTCTCCTTAGTTATTGCTTATTACATCTATCTGCCGTTAAAAAAAAGTCCCGAAAAAATGTGTCCAGCCGTATCTGAGTTTAGCCGGAACCAACAGACTACGAAAAAAATTATTGGTGTTTTATGCAAGTACCTACCGTATATACTTTCACATGAATTTAGTGACATTAAGCAGACTCTTCAAGTTGTATTTATCTGTAGAAGATATAGATATAGAGTTGTTAAGATATTTATTTAACAAAAATGGCGAAACAATTACATTTGTTAAAGATAAACAACAACACAAATAGTAGATAGCTTCAACTCAAATCAAATACAATAAATTAGCAATAATAAGAAGTTATACAAAACAAAACATAAATAAATATTACATCATTCATCCCTTCCCCGATATACATAGATTGAAGCTTAAGCAGGTAAGTTGTGTGGCGTAACATTATCTCATAGACGATTCCATATAAAGCCTAAACTACACTATGTGCTCGGTACTTAGAACAGCAAATTTAACATATCATAAATATCTTCATTTGTAGGTAAAACGGTTCAAGTAGAAGACAATACCTACTATATTGGATGCTCAAGAAGTTGTGCTGCTTAATAATACCCCGGGGCCTTCTTTGATGTTATGGGCGTTAGTCCAAGACAGTTCAACCTAGATTACGACAAAGGGTAATTTCTAAGCCACAACTGACTTCAACAGTAATTTCTAGACTTAAAGCTTTAAGCGTATGACATACAGATTAATTTTGTTTAGCTGTTTTGTGTTAAAAATTTAATTATTGGTGTAGCTTTGTACAAATATATTATTTATTAATCAGATTTAAGAGCAAATTTTGGTCATATACTTTAAACTTACTTGAATAAAACTACTTTTTTTACTGTAAGATACATTTATATTCCATACTTCACCCGTATATATTTAATTTAATGGGTATATGTAAATGTAGCCTCCTAGCAACTTCATCTTACTACATCTACAGCCGCTTTAGAGATGCCGAAACAGACAGACACACATAGAGAAAAATAAAAAAATCGATTTTGTATTTATGTACTGTACCGTTCATTAGATGATATATAAACGGTTTGTAAACAAAAACAAACAGACACTTCAATTTTATTTATATTCTGTAGATAGAATCAACGGCTCTGTCTCTACTGCCGTAAATCTTTGACACCCCGTTTAACGTGATAATGTTACTAGCTTTCAGTACAGGTTAATTACATAGCATGGTGCTATCTTCAGCTTCTACTACTTAACGGAAATTAATTAAAGTCTATTTCACGCCTTTGGCACAGTTTAAATATAAGCCTTAAAAGCAGTTAGGAAGCTAGGAATAAATCTACGAGATTATAAGCAGAATAGCTGTAGCATCAACAAGGGGTGTCACGTCGTGTCCGATCGCGTATACGTCATTTACGTGTATAACCGACTTTTTTTCAAAACAAAAAATTACATTATTTTGACGGTAAATTTAAATATTTTTAAGATTGACAACAATCCCGGTCTATGTTCTTATTTCTAAAATTAAGCCTCGTTTCATAACTATTTGTATAACATATATTTAACTTTGCCTTTGGTCTAGTCAGACGGCTTGTAGGAGTTGGTTCTATCCCCGCCCGTGTAGTGAAGTATAGAAGCGTACAAGAGCTGTATTTGAAGTTTAACAGAATAGCTACTACGTAACTGCTGCTTGATCTTAAATGGTTTCGATTCGAAGCTTCCTTCTCAATACTTCGCTTTAGTAAGACGGCGGCAGATTCAATACTCTTCATATTAAAACTTACGAATTTCGTTGCAATATGGGTGTCCGTATGGAACATTATTGAAAAGATGAAATATAATGAAAATATCATTGGCATGTTTTCATAACTCTTATTGTTCTACCTGTATCTCAGAATTTGAAATCGAAATTTTTTGGACTCTTCGAGGACTTTTCTCATCAAAATCTATACTTTTCGCTTAGGTAATACCCCGCATACTTTTTACGCAATCAATTATAAGTTCTCCTGCTTAGCTAATAAAATTCTAATTTCAATAATCTTGAATGTCAGCACACCCGATCTTTGAGGCTGCTAGTGTCTAAACGAGAGCCTAGTTGAATTACTCTGTTCACTAATTACGTTGAAGTTAAACGCTTCTCTGAGCTAAACTAATTTAAGCTTAAGCTAGCTTGCTATTAGCACTAAAGTAAATAGATACCTACCTGCTTAAATGATCTAACTCACTAATTAAAGAATGAGACTTAAGATAAGTTAATATTGACTGCTTATATCTTCATTAACGATAAAATTGAACCTCTTTACCTTAGTTAAGGCGATTATCTCCCAACGGACTCTCAGATCTGTTTGCCTTAACCATTTACAGAATAACAATAAATATATTTACTACCATTAAAGTACAAATTACAATAAACAAGTGTTTCTACAGTCAGCCTGAATAGTGGAATCATAGTACAAACTTTGTGAGTCCGTGAGATGGAAGGGTCCGATTATAGCTAGTACAGCGCCTCCCTCACGAAGAAATGGCGACCATAATCATCGCAGAGACACGACATTACTCTAGCGTAGCGTTATTTGGCTACGATTTTCTGTAAGGTGAAGGTACAGACCCCAGTCGGACAGCTCTGAATTTCGAACAGGAGATGCCATCACGCCTACCCCTCTTGCTTATTTTATATAGACAGCCAGGGCAGTTGCTAAATCTGTACCTAACATCAATTAAGCAGATCATCTGAGCGTACCGAGAACAATTTAGCTGGGCGTACAAACTATAATAGTTGTAATCCGATTAGTGAAATTAGTCGGTACAGTTTACCCGCGCTGACCCTTCAAATCCGTAACTCGTATATCTATAGCATAGTTAATTACGCATGTGGTTTGTTTCGGGTGTTTAGCTACTTACGAACTGGAAATTCAATTTCATACAACTTTGCAGCATTTTCCACGTTGGTTGTGTTGATTATGTTTATGTTCTCTTAAGAATACTCGCTTACGAGATTATAGAAATAGCTTCTTTCTTGTTCTCACCCTTGAGTGAAGGCTCTCTCCTAAATTCAGCTAATAGAACTCTCATTGATTTTTTACGTACAACGAAGTTATACCACGAGCTGCGTTACGGTGTAGTATTTTTGCGTAGGGATATCTGCAAATGTCAAAATTTTGAAGAATTAAATCAAAAACTATTAAGTTTGTTTTTGCGTTTGTGTAATTGTTAAGGCCTTAATTGAATTTGAGCTTGGTGTCTAAAGTCGTCGAAGAAAGAAAGAAGGTCAAAAGAAGATGAGATATGAACGTGATATTCGTCCCTTAGATGTATATACCAACTAAACTGAGACAGTCCAAAGTTATAGTGCTAAAAGCCAAATACTTACATAAAATTTTTCTTGTTTAGGGGCTTTATGTAGGTATATACGGCATATATGTTTATCAAATTTACTTCTAAATTATATAATTGTCCTCATGGGTTTCAAAAGTAACTAATGTTATCAGAGTTTTCAGAAATCCTGAGGGACACTGGGATCACGTGAAATATTACGATGATAACGACCCAAATGTGGAACACGTATATTTTACAATTAGAACAATATTTATCTTAAATTTATAGAACCTTTAAAACATCAAACCTTTTCAGTTGTAAGAGTAAATTTCGGCATAAGAAAACACTGAGGTTTTCAATAAAAATTTGCGTAGAGTATTAGACTTTTTTTGATTTTCCTACTCAATACTTATCTTGAATTTACTGAGAATTATACAATTTCCTACGTATATAATAATAAAATATAAACTATATTATATTATTATATATACTATATATAATAATATTATAGTAATTATTCATCATATCACAATCAGACTTTCACGTAAACTTTGTGTTTGGGCTACCCTTTTAAGTAATTATTTACTTGTGCCAGGATGCCCCGCTCATGCCTGTTATCCCCGAAGGGGTAGGGAGCGTTATGCATATACGTAGTGCCTACACCCACATATCGCCACGAGTGTTTAAGTCTTATCTAATAGGGGGCGAGCCTAATATATACTATACTATACTCTACTAATATAACTACCCAGTAATTCAGGTAATAAATAGGTCTTAGCAACGGTCAATCGGTGATCAAGATGCGGTCAGTTGAAATGTGTTACGTGACTACTAATGAAATCGGTCTGTCTACTGCAGTTAAATAAATTAATCACGGAGGAATAAATATATAGAATAAATAAATAGAATTGAAGTGTCTGTTTGTAATTATAACTTTAACAGCTTTTCCGTTGCACATGAAAGTAGGTGCCTATATACCTAGGTACATAATTATTTTTCATATTTTTCTGTTGTTTCTGTCTGATTGTTCCGGCTAATCTCTTTAACAGCTGGACTGATATTAACGGGACTTTCACTTGTATAATTAATATATACATTTTTTTTTTCTTTTCTAACACAATGATTTAAACAGGTTTGGTAGACATATACGGTGTGTAATACTACGCCGCTGGTCGTAGAGACATGAAATTTGGAGGCTGTGTTCTTTATGAGGTCCTCTAAGAAGGGTTTTTGCAATATTCCAACCCCAAAAAGGGTGAAAGTAGGTATGGAATTTTGTATGTGAAACCTACAGCCACGTAGGCAAAGTTGCAGGTAGAAGGTAGTTTATTATGAGCATAGAGCTGAGTAAAGTAAAATTACGTACACCAAATGGGGTTTATTTTGGAGTTGTGAAGCCAGCGGGCATTCTGCCTCAAGTCAGTCTTAAGTACTACCAAACTTAACTCTTACGTTAGTGAATATTATGTTTAGAAAATTTGCCTCATGTAAATTATGTTGGTGTTTATTTTGAACATGCTGATAAGCAGAGTTCTAATTTTCAGTGTATTTTCTCTGTTTTCTAAGAGCGATAAAGAGCTCTTATTCATAGAAGCCGGGAAAGCCTTAATTTTTTTAATTCTGTTTGGTATGACCACGTCACGTGATATGTCACAATGATAATTACTATTATATAGCAATTATCATTGTAGGTATTCTATGCCAGAACGAATTCATCGTAATGCGTAGCTCAATAATTAGGCATATAATAAATATAAGCTTATTGCAAGCAGTATGGAATATAGAAACAAATCGTTGGAGGTGACACACTCACACAGACGCGCGCGAGATTATAAGCGTCAACGTCAGTAGGTAAGGGGTGTCACGTGGCGGCCGCTACCCGTACCTAACCGAACAATCTCTGTCGTTTATCTACAACAACCACGTGACATTGGCGGAATAACTGCACTCAAGCTCGTCGCCACCATTAAAATAAGAAGAAGAAGTAGCCGTATGTCAGTTAATTATTTTACAGTAATTTTTCTGAACTGCATATCGACAATTTTGTAGTAAATTTTTAGTAATTTTGTATTTTTATTTTAGAAATACTGTCTAGATTCCATACTGTTTAGTAAGCTTATTATTATAATGTGACCAAAGTGAGTGTACACCTGGTCAAATTAACGGCGGAGTAATTAAAAATCTTCCGAGTCACCATAAACCTGAGTTAAAATACGAATTTAATTATCCAGTAGGTGCTCTGTTACTCGTTATATTGGATTACTACTGAAGTGCTGTGCAACGAGCACTTTTAATTGTAAATGCTTGAAATAAGTAGGTTGGTTCAAGAGTTTTCGGAAAATGGGTCATACCATTCATAATTATATCATTTCCATTTAACTATTCAGCCGAGAAGTTGTTTTTAGACACCACCACCACGCCCGCATTGATGCCAAACTTGACGGTCTGAAAAGTGCATTTAATTCATCGCAGTGTCTCCACACTGCCGTCTGCCACCGTCACGGGCGTATCACCTATACAGAAATTAAATCTGCTCAATATTTAAAGGCCGAATAGTTTTATTTTGTGAGTAAGTAGATAACAATATAATTATTATTATATCTACGATGAATATGAATATGCCTATCGCTCGATACGGAACCGAGTCTCATTGCATGGGATAGGTTAGTATGCAATAGGTATATAATAGCAGAGCAATAATTACTAAATACAAAAAGTAAGTTAAAAAATTTAAGTCGACTATCGGAAAATCGCTCTAAAAAGTAGGTATAATAGGGAGGATTACACATAATTCATTGTATTTAGAGGATACCCGTGGTCACATACCACTTTAACATACAGCTTATGATGGCTTACTGCTGTTAGAATGTTGAATTGTTTTGGCAGAGTACTTCTACTTATTTGGTAGGTACGATAGGACTGCAAAAATCTAATTGAAAAAGCTTGCGAAAATACTACACCCCAGTCATGATAATTAACACCCGGAGACAAAGTTTGCACAAGCGTTAGCCTTGTCGAGTGCTACGATAATATTATTCTAAGGCTAGGTATAACGTGGGAAGAGTGTAGGTAAAATGTTACAATAGAAAACTTGCCGAAGTCGATTTTGGTGATCTTACCTACTGTAGGTAATAATGTAGGTACATATCGACGCTTGAAAGGCAAAAGTTACCAAGCGACATATTAGTAACTTTTCAACAGAGCAGTTTAAAGTTTTTTTTACCTGTCTATTTGTTTTTTAATTCTATTTATCTATTTATTATTTTTTCTCTTTATTTTTTTCTCTGCTATATGAGTTGTTTCGAAGAATTCGAAAATAAATACAGTTTACCAATGTTTTTTTCTGCAGTGAACAGAGCATTATACTTAAATATAATTTTTATATATTACCAATAAGTAATATTTAAAATATAAGAGGAGAGTAAGTAAGCATATCATGATTAGATAGTATGTGCCATTCTGACTCTGAAGCTAACCAAAGGCTTCAATTAACTACATATATATTTATTGTCTATGGGTTTTACTTATCAATAGAAACATAAATCCTTGTCTATGCTCATCGCTGACACTGGTGCGTCATTTCATTTCTGACATTTGACGGATTATACGTCACAAAATATCATGTTGTGTTCCAAACTATTATAAAGTTTACGAACATGCTTTTTTTGATTCCACTTGCAAATGACACTTGCATAATGTTAAATATAGCATGTCTAATGATCTATGGAGCACAATAGTCGTGTCAAAAATGTCAAAGACTGTCACTTCTGTCAGTAAGTAAGTAGGTAGGTACAAAATAAAGAAAGAAAGCGTCTCGAAAATTATCACGTATCGCGGTCGAATTGCTTGCTATTAGTAATTTTAATTTTAGTTTTATATTAGAGAATAAACTATACTAAAATAGATTTCAAATATCATGCTCAGCTTTTTAAGTATATAAGTATTCTCGGAAGATAAAATGTGTGATAGCGACGATCCCGGCGACAATGGCCAGAGTGGCTTGGACTTGACTGGATTTTTGTTTGGTAATATTGACGAGAGCGGTCAGTTGGAAGATGACGGCCTACTTGACGGTGACTCGAAGCGGATGCTATCATCCCTTACTCGATTGGGGTTAGGGTCTATGCTATCTGAGGTTTTGGATGAAGAGGAGCCGAGTAAGGAGGATGAGGAAAAAGGTTTGTTGTTATATTTTATCATGTTCTCCCTGACCTTATCCCATACATTGTTGGGGCACTTAATTCAACTCAATGTGACTGGTCACCAGTTTTGTATACGAAGCAACTGCAAGGTGTCATGATTTAGTTTAGAATATCATGAAACATCCCTGACAACTTTGCACCAAGAAATACACTTGTCTTGCTCTTTGGCTTCTGTATATTTCATGGCCAGGGACACAAAAACTATAAAATGTGTTAATTGTACCTTGGTTCCATGTAGGGCCCATGTAATCTCTAATATTACAATCACATGAAACTACTAGTCAGTGACATGCATTGCATATAAACAGGTAAGCAAAAGTTACAATTTGTGATCACTGAATACACTCTTGTTGTGTGTGCGTGTGTTTATGTTTGTGTATCTTTACCAAAACAGACATACCTATGCTGCATGACATAGGTATGTATTTAACCTGCCTACCTGCCTATCCCTCTTAAAATCCAATGCACGCCCCTGCTACTAGTGGTGTATTGTTACGGTAGGATAAGGCTGCGCTTCCATATGGATGACTTAGAGGCCGGTTTAGTCAAAGAATTTTGCTTCTTAAAAAACCTTTGATTGATCCCTTGCTATGTAGTCTCCCATATCTATGGTGGACACAGCTTTAGATGTGCTATGCATCTCATTCATAGTAAGTTTTTTGTTACCTTTCAGACTACTCACAGAAAAGTCCATCTGCAGTTGATTTCTTTGATATTGATGATGCGGCTGAAGATGTTAAAGTAAGATACAATAGGTTTATTTCTCTGTGTGTTGTCAGTTAAAGAATTAAATTTTGTAAAGAAAGTGTATGTTTCTTGGATTACAAGAATACATAACAAGTGGATATACATGAGTAGTATTTGTTTGTGATATTAATATAATGCACCATTTAAGTTTATTAAACATGCACAGTTTGTTAAATTATATTATTAATCATAAAATAAGATCTTTTATATGACGGTTTATGTTTGAAAAATAATAAATTCATGTTGTTTGAATAAAACTTAAAAATTGTTCAAAATAGCACTTTTTCACAGGCACACAGAATAGAGTTTGTATTTGCTGTAATATGAATTCAGTTAAGAATTGAACATTCAATAACCTCTTATTGTTCAAATAAGGCTTTAAACATACTTAGATTGGTTGAAATTTGATTATGTCTTGTTTTTGGCTCATATGACTTGGAAAAAAACAAAATATTTTATTGCAATGTTTGAGCAATATTTTTAAAATAATACAGTGAATACCAGCTAGCAACAAACACCTGTGCCCCAAGTATAACATGCTTCAACGTCAATGAATTTTGTTAGATATTAGCAAGGCAAATGTTTTGATCTTCCATCTTTAAAAGTTAACCACAATCCATGTTCGTAAAAGTATCAACACATTTCATCCCACGCTAATACTCAACAAAACTCTTTGACATTGAAACCCATCAAAAGCAATACTTGCGGCACTATTCTAACAAGTTTGTGTTAACACTAGGATGTAGAAAATGTCACTAACCAGGAAGCACAAAGCGTCACAAGCACAGAGGTCACGGAGGACGAGGATATTGCACAGTATGTTGATGTGAAAACCGAAGTAGAACCCGTAGGCAATTGTCCACAGAGTGAAGTGAAGGATGATGCCGATTGGAAGGATGATAACATAGAAGAAACTGAAATACAATCTTCTAATAATGACGATGGGTATGAAGGTGACATGGAGGGTGATGGTGGGCTTATGCCACCTCCTTCTTCTATACCGTAAGTTACACTTGATTTATTACTGTATAAAGCTTATTACACTACAGTTATTGAGACTTTTGAAAATTTGGACGCTAAATGATAAACAACATATTTGTGAAAAAAATTATATTATTATTCAATGCTTCATATGAATATGATGGGTATTCCGCAGGTTGTTGCACTAAAATTATTTTGCATCTTATAAATGACTCAAAATTATTTGTAACATGGATTGTTGACCTAGACAGGTGTCATTCAGACCACAATGTCTTTTTATTACTTTGTTTCACACAATCTGGATTGGCTACTGAATTGTGGCCCATATAGGTGATAGATGTTTGCAATGATCATGATTTGTTACAATATGGTATGTAGTAACTAATGATTAACTTGTTGTATAGTAAGCATTCCAGGTCTGAGAAACCAAAAAAGTTGGAAACACCATTAGCGGCAATGTTGCCATCAAAATATGCAAATGTGGATGTGACTGAACTGTTCCCAGATTTTCGTCCTGATAAAGTAAGTATTTTTAGTATAGGTAGGTACTTCTGAAAGAACTCAAATTTCAAATTCGTAAAATCACGGTTTGCTTTTGGCAAAGGCCTTAAAGGGGAAGAAAATGAAAATGAAAATGAAAATGATTTATTCAGTTTAGGCCCTGGTAAGGCACTTATGAACGTCGAGGAATCTACCACCGGTTCGGAAACTAGCCTTCTGAGAAGAACCGGCAAGAAACTCAGCTGGCATCATGTACATTTCATTACACAGTAAAATAATAATAATTACAAAAAAAAAAACATCATAAATTATTCACAATAGTGAAAATTGTATCAGCATGCATGTGTAAAAAATAATAATTAAAAACGTAAAGAAGGCAAATACATATGACTTTAATAAACTAAAAAGTACATAGATTCATAGGATTTTTTAAATATTATTCCGTCTCGACAGGTTTAACTTATAAGTATATTATTTCCGTAGGTTCTTCTGTTCTCTCGTCTGTTCGGTCCTGGTAAACTGTCAAGTTTGCCGCAAATATGGCGTGGTGTGAAGAAAAGGCGACGCCGCAGGCGCAGTGGTAGTACCAGCAGTGATACTCCTCCACAACCAAGTGAACTGCCTGAACCACAGTATGCTAGTGATGACGAGGATAAATTACTCAGGTATCACTTGCTATAAAAATATGTCCCCTATGAATCATATTGATTGTCATACAGTTCTTTTATAAATTTCTTCTTGAAGTCATTGCACAGCCTAAGAGGAGGAGGAGGTTTCGATATTGAATTATGTTA
The DNA here is from genome assembly GCA_964035505.1 of Watsonalla cultraria. Classification (NCBI taxonomy): domain Eukaryota; kingdom Metazoa; phylum Arthropoda; class Insecta; order Lepidoptera; family Drepanidae; genus Watsonalla; species Watsonalla cultraria. The sequence goes on along the minus strand of OZ037722.1, from coordinate 6,012,399 downwards.
AGTCATCATATTTAAAATTCTAAGTCCTCACTGACTGACATGAATATATATCAACAGTCTAAACCACTCGTCCTATAGACATGTAAATTTGGAGGGAGTGTTCTTGGTGAGGTGTTTTCCAAAATTCCACCCTAAGGGGGAATAAATGGGGTTGTATGTTTGTATGTGAAATTTTACTGCCAATAGTTGTCTACAAAAGCGTAGTATATGTTTTATGAAGAGTTTACATGTTACAAATTTACAGGCCAATGGAAGAAAACCAACAGTCCAACAATGATTATTACTCCTCAATGTCAGGCGATAAATCTCAAAGGCCAACTCCCGCCCACTGGCGTTTTGGTCCCGCACAAGTTTGGTACGACATGCTCAACGTTCCAGAGACTGGCGAAGGATTCGATTATGGATTCAAACTGAAGGTAAGAAAATCCAATTTACAACTAAGCCTTTTACCTTAAACCCGAATCGACTCGAGAGCGGGTCGCTAGTCAACTATAAGTATACACTTGTGCATTTAAATATGGCTTTTTATCACACTTTACTAAGGTTCAATATTGCACAGGCTCCATCACCAGAAAGAGAGGAAAAACCGAAAGAAGTAGAAGCGACCAAAACGGAAAGCGAGGATAATGAAGATCCCGACAGTGGCTTTCCCGATGACTCTTTTCTCATGGTATCGCAGTTACAGTGGGAAGATGACGTCATATGGGACGGAAGTGAAATCAAACATAAGGTAAATATAAAAATTTACTTAATATGAAAGGATGGAACAGAAAGAATTGAAGAGTAGTTTTTTTACGTTCTGCTATCCCTTGAGGGTATTATGATAATAATAATAGTATGGATTTATATATGTCCATTGTGGTGACCAAATCTATAATACTTTTATTAGTAGGATTAAAACACAACAAAGCGCAAATTTATTTCCTTGAGAGATACAGTTTGGTATATATGTATGTAAATCTCAACTGCGATACTTAGTGATGGTTGCATAATCTTTGTCTGTTTATTAATTATTGTTTTAAATAAGTACTTAACCCTCTACAAATAAGTATCAGGTATGGTAAATCAATCTTATGACTGTTTGTCAGGTATTAGCTCGACTAAACAGCAAGAGCAACGCAGCTGGGTGGGTGCCGACATCAGTAAGTCGGACAGCTCAACAGTTCTCACACCCTCGACCGCAGCCGCCGACACCATTGCAACCCAAACCACAGACGTGAGTCTTTTAACTGTAACCTGTACTTGTGTACGGTGACCTGTGGAATCCTAACGTGCTTTTAAAAAAATAGTTGGTTAAGTTGGTTACTCCTTGTAACATTAGCTATCTGCCCGTAGAAGTCTCGTTAAAATTGGTCCAGCCCTTTCCGAGATTAGCCGGAACAAACAGGCAGACGGACAGATAGAGAAAGTTTGTTTTTACATAAGTAACGTTAATAGTTTCACATGCATTTAGTGAAAAGCTGTTTATATGGAATACAAACAGAGACTTCAATTTTATTGATCTGTATGGATAATAACAGTAATAATAGGCTGGGATTTTGTGTATGGCAAACACAAACAGTAGCCATATTAAGTCACATTTTGATCTTTAAAATAATGTCACAAGGTCTATATTCCAGGTCCACAGGAGCATCATCGACCAGCCAACCTGGAGGTGTTTCCAACGATGGCGAAGACAATACATGGTACAGTATATTTCCAGTTGAAAATGAAGAACTGGTGTATGGCACTTGGGAAGACGAGGTAATATGGGATGTGGAGAATATGAACAAAATACCAAAGCCCAAGATACTGACCTTGGATCCTAACGATGAGAATATTATATTGGGAATACCTGATGATGTCGATCCTTCGAAAATTACCCGGGGTGAGTTTTTTTTTTTTAATTTATTTGGGTATGGGTTATTAATATCCCTACTTGGTAATTAATGGCCTTACTTCAGAGTATAAGCATATTTCTTAGTACAAATTTCGCCAGAATTAATTCAGTATTCGAAAAATAACACATTAAAATTTTATGAATGGGTAAAGTATCCTATCAATTGTCACATAAAGAGAGTAATTACAGGTGTAATTTTGTTAGAAAATAATGTGTCTGTGTGTCTGCCGTATTTTTTGATGATATATATATATATATATATATTTATATATAGCTAATAGCTATGATGCCATAGACTCACACAGGGTACATAAAATAAAATTGAATTTTATCTTATAACTTGTGTGTGATCAGACATTTATATAACTTCTGTATAATCTTTGTAGAGAGGGGTCCAGCTCCAAAGGTGAAGATCCCTCATCCTCACGTGAAGAAGTCAAAGATCCTCCTCGGCAAAGCGGGAGTCATCAACGTGCTGCAAGAGGACGCTCCGCCGCCGCCACCCAAGTCACCTGACAGAGATCCCTTCAACATTTCCAATGACGTGTGAGTTATTACAAACGTTACAAAGAATTCTTAAAATATGTTAGGAGAAATACAAATATGAGGGACCCGAACCCTCTGGAAAACGTGGATTTCAATCCCGCCTCTTTTTGTAAGAAACATTTGTGTACAGATAAAAAATATCGCTATAAAGTGTTTTGCTGTAAGACCCGATTGTCATTCATCGGTCTTCAAACGGTTTTTTTGTGTTGCACTAGAATCAAGGCTTAGTTAGAATTTGTTTTACAAATATTTTTAAATGCAAATCTACTTTTTATCAGAACCCGTCTGATTAGTTACAATATTTGAATTGAAAGGATAGTTAATAGATAACACATATTATTTTTCTATTTAAAATCTAATTTTATATCTTTAGCGGGGCCTGTACCTATGAGTTTTTCTAATAACTTATGTACAGCGAAGGAAAACATCGTGAGGAAACCTGCATATGTCTGAGGAATAGTTCAAAGACGTATGTATAGTGCCTGAGGCGGCGATGGACTCACCCTCTGTCACGTTGGCACTTAATCATATTCGGTGAAATGTGGGTGTTGAAAATTACAACACCTCTGCCTACCCCTTCGGGGAATACAGGCGTGAGCATATGTATGTATGTTTTATATCTTTATACTGCTATCTGCCTGCAAACAACACTTAAAAATTTGTGTGTATCAGGTTCTACGTAGCCAAGTCGCAGAACCCTCGACTGAAGGTGGGAGGTGGGCCGTTGATCCAGCACAGTACGCCGGTGGTGGAGCTACGGGCTCCCTTCATCCAGACCCATATGGGGCCGGCGCGGCTCAGAGCCTTCCACCGACCCGCCGCCCGCCGGCTTACCCACGGCCCCCTGGCCGCCCCCGGACCGCACCCCGTACAGCCGCTCGTCAAACACATCAACAAAAAGGCTAAGGTACACTGCACACTCAAAGTATGACTTATTATTACTAACGATTTTTACCGACTACGGCGAAGGAAAGAGGAGGATTATGATTATATTATATATATCTGGAGGCCTATTATTACAAAATATCGCCTAAGGATTTATCCTTGGTTAAAAAACTGTTCCATATCTATTTATGATACGAATTTCAAAAGGGATGGACTTACTTTTAGAACGCGTTTTGTTTAACCTTATTTTGGAGTAAGGGGGTCTTTGTCTGAGCTGTTGAAACCTAGTGGCTAGTGACGTAAGTAAAGATCACACCGGTCTAAAAATCCATATTATTGATAGTAGATAAAAGTCGACGTGTCGTCAAAAAAATCTTATCCTGTAGTGAAGAGAGAGAGTTGCTAGTATTAATATAAATTATTAAGTTAGAAACATTTGTAATTGGTACACGACGTTTCCAGCAACGTGAAGCCGAGCGTTTGGCGTCGGGTGGTGGTGACGTATTCTTTATGCGAACTCCTGAAGACCTGAGCGGCAGGGACGGGGAACTGATACTAGTGGAGTTCTGTGAAGAACATCCTCCGCTGCTCAGCCAAGTCGGCATGTGCACTAAGATCAAGAACTATTACAAACGGACTGCTATCAAGGTTGGTCAAAACAAACTATGAATGGGCTTATATTTGTCATGTGATTGATTTTGTGTTTATAAAAATTGTATAATATTTATGAAAACAGTAAATTAAGAGTTTCTTGCCAGGTAGCTCAGCAAAGCAACCTAATGAAACTTGCGGTAGCGTGTGTAATCCTGAATAATTATGTCATTTTAATCTAAAGATATTTTTGAGTTTGCGATTGAGTTTAATAATTTTGTCGACTTAGCGGATCCATTGATAACTTTCTTGAAGGATAATTCATAACTCAAGCATATATTTAACAAGTATAAAGTAAACTCACTTGCTAGTTGTGATTCTGTAATTTATTCTAGACAACTTAAAATGTTTGCAAATCAATAAAATGGAGCATTATTTGTGTACTTAATTTTCTTTCTTATTCAGTACCTTTTCTATATGATCTTAATTTAAAGTTATTGATGTTATTTACCACCATATAAGGTGTACGTCTTATTCTTCCAGGATAGTGGCCCTAAGCCACTTAAATATGGTGAGATAGCGTACGCGCATACGTCGCCTTTCCTCGGCATATTGCCGCCGGGCGCCACTCAGACTGTCGTTGAGAACAACATGTACAGAGCACCGATATACGAACACACCCTGCCCATTACTGACTTTCTTATCATTAGAACAAGGTAATATATTTATGATACATACATACATATGCTGACGCCTGTATTCCCGAAGAGGTAGGCAGAGGTGTACTTATAACTCACCCAAATTTCGCCGGTCAAGTTTGAGTCCCGTCTAATGGGGGGTGACCCGATTGCCATTAACCAGGCACTAATCCAGACTCCAGGCTGCTGCTGGGAAATTACAGGTGAAATACTTGGGGATCGAACCCAGGATTTTGTGTTGTGCAGTAGCGTTTGCGACCACAAGGTCAACGAGGCAAATTAATAGAAAAAAATAAGCTCGTGCTATCCCAAAAGGGTTCCCGAAGTGTTAAGCAGAGGTGTAACACTTCTCACCGGATAAGACTAGGAAATAATGTGACAAATGGCCGTCGTTTCAGACATTATACACACGTCATTGCTTTATCTTTTTTTCTTCTCATACATATTATTCCTATTTACCTCAAGATGTTTTCTTTCAAAGTAAAGCCCTTTTAATTTAAAAAAAAATTCATAGTTGTTCCTAGTAGGACACTAGTTACTTAATGAGTAACGTCAACCGTAGCTATTTACTTAATTAATTTATTAATGCTTATTTTCGAATTGCGAAATTTCAGAGGTCGGTAGAACTTACACTGATTAATATGTGTTTTTCCAGACAAGCTTACTACATACGTACTATAGACGCCTTATACGTTGCTGGTCAAGAGTGCCCACTGTATGAAGTCCCAGGACCAAATTCCAAAAGGGCCAACAATTTTGTTCGAGATTTCTTGCAGGTATTTGTCCATTCACATGATTTTGAACCTTGTGGTGCTGGTAATACAATTTATAACCATTGTTGTTATTTTATGTTTACTTTTTAAGGTGTACATATATCGGTTGTTTTGGAGATCTCGTGACAAGCCTCGTCGTATCAAAATGGATGACATCAAAAGAGCTTTTCCTTCGCATTCGGAGAGCTCTATAAGAAAGCGATTGAAGTTGTGTGCGGATTTCAAACGGACTGGATTGGATTCTAACTGGTATTAATTTGATCAATAATTGACCGGTGCCGAGTTAAAAGCGCTGACCTTGAATGCGCAGTATTCATACTATGAGCCTGTCTCTGTCTATCTCTATGGCGCGACGCTCTAGCGTCGTTACTATTAGTCGCAATTCTGCTAGGTTTTTTTTGTTAAACCATGTTAAACACGACATTTGAAACATTTGTAGTTTTATAATCGATATGTTTGTGTAGAGGTTATTTCTTATTTGTTTCTCAACTTGTATAACAGGTGGGTAATAAAGCCCGATTTCCGCTTACCATCCGAAGAGGAGATCCGTGCGATGGTATCGCCCGAGCAATGCTGCGCTTACTTTAGCATGGCGGCGGCTGAGCAAAGGTTGAAAGACGCGGGGTACGGCGAGAAGTTCATATTCACCCCGCAGGAGGATGATGACGAGGAGTTGCAATTGAAGATGGACGATGAGGTAGTATTCTTATACCAAAATCAAACTAAAACTATGTCCATCCCTTTTGAAATCCCTATCGCCAAAAGAGATGGAACTATTTACAAGCGAAGCATTATCTTAGACTATGTTTTCTAATAAGAGAGTTAGTGTTCCTTGCGGATTAACTGATGTGTGTTGTATTATCGGTCATGACTTGATAGGTGCAATATGCAAATATGAATAAATATAAACATTTTGTAATAGTATGTAAATACATTCAAATCAACAAAAAAACCTTAGTAAGCACAAGATAGTATATTTCTTTTAAGCAAATAAAATGCAGCGAAAAAGTATGGACGTGGATGGATACCTTTAAATTGTGATTTCATTTATTTTGTGCACCTGCTATACCATTAGAATAATTGCCTTACTATAAGACACCTTTAAATCTAAACAATGAACGAAACTAAATCAAATAACAGTATTTACTAGAATTGAATCGATACTCGCTGTATAATCGAAGCGGTACGGCAAAGGGCATTGCTTATTAGCTCTCAGAGCTGCTTATTCGTTGGAAAAAGTGTAATAAATTTCATTCCGAAGGTACGAGTAGCGCCCTGGAACACAACCCGAGCGTACATCCAAGCGATGCGTGGCAAATGTTTGCTCCAACTTAGTGGGCCAGCGGACCCAACTGGGTGCGGTGAAGGCTTCTCATACATCCGAGTGCCAAATAAGCCAACACAACAGCCAAACGAGGAACAACAACCGAAACGTACTGTCACGGGAACTGATGCTGATTTGAGGAGACTCAGTTTGAATAATGCCAAAGCACTCTTAAGGAAGTTTGGCGTGCCTGAAGACGAGGTATAATATATCTTATTACATTGTACTAAAGGACTTATTTATATTGTTGCTTTAATTTAAAATTTGGTGATTTATAGATTAAAAAATTGTCTCGATGGGAAGTCATTGACGTCGTGCGCACATTATCTACGGAGAAAGCTAAAGCCGGTGAAGAAGGTATGACAAAGTTTTCGAGAGGAAATCGATTTTCCATCGCTGAGCATCAAGAAAGGTAAATTTACACGGTTCTTTTTGAAAAGCCATAAATTTTTGTAATCTTAATTCTGTTCAATTATGACCTTTATTACGTAGGTACAAGGAAGAATGCCAGCGTATATTCGAACTGCAAAATCGAGTACTGCAAAGCACTGAAGTGCTCAGTACTGACGAGGCTGAGAGCTCGGTCAGTGAAGAGTCTGGCTTGGAAGATTTGGAGATGATGGGCAAGAATCTTGAAAACATGTTGGCTAACAAAAAGACCACGGAACAGGTTAATAAAAATATCACAATTCTATTTAATCATAATCCTACTAATATTGTAAATGCGAAAGTTAATTTCTTATTTTTGTTATATGTAGCTCCAAACCAATGTATGTGATCTTCGATTATTATTGGCTTGCTATTAATGCATGCAATTTGAGGGTCCATGGTCTAGTGGCTACTACAACTAAGCGGGTGAAACCGAAACCACGTGCGGCTAGTATTTGTATAAAAAATGTTGTGTTGCAGATATCAATGGAAAGGGAGGAAGCAGAGAGAGCTGAGCTTAGGAAGATGATCCTCGGACAGTCTGAGAAGAAGCCGCAGATAAATCAACAAGATCAGCAGTCTAATAATCAATGTAGTTAGTTCACTAAATCTTTACAATTGAAGTGTCTGTTTGTAATCTCAAAAGCTTTTCACTAAATACATTATGCATTTAGTAAAGTATATACGGTACCCTCAAAAAAATAATTAAAAAAAATTTCAGTGGCAGCGGTTTCAATGAGTAACTTAGGCTACTATTATTTAAAAAAAACATAGGGTTCCGCGGGCCACCCATGATATTAAGTCTACGCGGGTGAAATCGTGGGATAAAGTTGGTATAAATTACATTCAACTAGATATAAAATGGCCAGGCTAGGCTGCTAGGGCTGAACCGACCAGGGGCCAGAAAATAAAAAGTCTTTTAAGGGTTGGATTGGGTTCATTGATACAAACAAAATAATGTCTTAAATTTGTGTAGAACTCGAGCTCAGTATTTCTAAGAATTTTATAGAGTTGTGACTTATGACTGGTCATAACTTTACGTAGGTAGTTCATAGATACCTCTGATATTTTGCAAGCGAATTCACTATCACTTTTACTACATAGTTTTCAGAATAAATGATATCTAAATATCATGTATATTTCATATACAGGTCGCGTACTCCGTATAGTACGTACATTCCGTAACGCGTCCGGACAGCGGTACACTCGTGTGGAACTAGTACGCAAGGCCGCGGTCATTGAAGCTTATACAAAGATTAGATCCACCAAAGACGATGCGTTCATACGACAATTCGCCACCATGGACGAATCGCAAAAGGAAGAGATGAAACGGGAAAAGAGAAGAATTCAGGTTTGTAAAGGTTTTAGCCTGCCTAGTGTGAGTTTTTCACTGCCGCCGTCACAAGTCATCTTGTCGACTTAAACGTATATTTATATGGGATCGAAACAGCGCCCTCTGTCGGCCCTCTGGCACTATTTTGATCGCATACAAATTTGCGGTTAAGTCGACAAGATGATTTGTGACGGCGATTTTAAGAAAACTCGCACTAGGCACTCTGTAGGTCCTTTATATGCAAGCTAAATCCCAAAATAAACATTGTAAGGTAACCTGCGTTTGAGAAGAATATCAAACATGTAAGATAGTGCCTGAGACGGCGGACTCGCTATTCATCACGTTGGCATTTAATTATCTTCGGTGAAAAGTGGTTGTTTTTTGATACAACACCTCGGGATGGCGCTAGCGCGTTTTTTTTTTATTTACTACTAAGGTTACTCCTTAGGTTTTAGAATGAATTTGTCTTGATATAATTATTTTGTTCAGGAACAACTGCGACGTATTAAAAGAAATCAAGAAAGAGAGCGGCTCGCTGGTAACGTCACAGTACCGGGGTCATTTCCTAACGAAAGTAAGTCAAAAAAGTAGAACCCTTGTATTTTCCCTTCCCCATATTTTTGCGTTTTGAGGAGTCAAAGTCTTATATTAAAGTAAGAAACTGTTACCAACTTATCAATAAGGGGATTAGTTTATCTTGTGTTTTGTCAAAAATTTACATACTATTTGATGGCTAATAATACTAATGTTATTCAATTGTTGATATAATATTTATCCAATAAAAAGGTTCCAACATGTCCTCATTGCTGGATGTTAGCTCGCCGTCGCCAGGCATGATACCTCTGGGACAGATCAAGCAAGAACCCGATCTTCACACACCTTCAAGACGACGCAATAAACTGAAACCAGATTTGAAGCTAAAGGTATGAATAATAAGTTCTATTTTCGTTTGGCCGCCTTAGCTTTTGCACACCATTAACAACTCTTTTCCTAAGTAGATGCAACTAGCAATACGATCGACAGCTTATGCAAATATAGACATTTTGTTACGTAGAAATAAGGCTTAATTTAGCATGCATATCTTTATTTTTAGGGCACCACAAAGGAGGTAAACTATAATCTGCCAATTTGCTTGGCATATTTAACTTTGAAGTAACGACCTTAGAGACTAGTATCGGTAATGTAATGCGTATACTTCGATTAAATATAGCTTGATTCCTGTGACAGTTTTCCTAAATAAATACATTGCTGCTTTTAAGTGTATTGTGGATAATGATTAGCAACTCAGTGAGCAATGAACGACGAACATTGGCAAGGGGCAGTTCTTTTTTGGTTTGGATGGTAGTTGTCACAGTTGTCAAGGATTTTTTGAAGTATTTTTATAAATGTTGACGACGCAACAAACAAGCGGTGAGTAAATAAATAACGGTAGCTGAAAAGTGTAATGTTTGGAAATAAGGTGAAGGGGTAATGTTGTGTCGTAAGAGCAAATATTATGCTAGTGTGCTTGTTACTTCACTACAAGGTCCATTGGTGCTTGCGTTTTAATTGTTATAATGTTACTTAAATGTCTTAATAACCTTTAGACAAGTGTCAGTCTGCAGTATTTCTTCAGAATATGCTAACTTAAAAGTATTACGATCGGTTCGGAAACTAGCCTTCTGTGGAGAACCGGCAACAAACATGCATCTTGTAGATTTCATCCTTTCACGTAGTATATTTATTGTTCCATGGTCTACACATTTCTTATGTTAGCAATTGTTTCAATTCCAATCCTAGCTTTGCGTTTGTGATGTCACAATGAACGTAATAATATCCTTCGCGGTATTCATAATGTGCTGTTTTTAGTGCGGAGCGTGCGGTCAAGTGGGTCACATGCGCACAAATAAAGCCTGTCCGCTTTACACGGGCGGTAGCGGTGGTCCGGCTTCACCGCCTGATACTGACGTAGAGCCCTTGCCCCTTGAACCGGATGAAGATGACCTTGGATACGTCGACGGCACCAAGTTGACACTCTCCGGAAAGATTATTAAGGTATTATTTTTTTATAATAAGGTCGGTATTGCAATTTGCAACAGACATAAACACAGTCCCTGCGATGCAAGGGTATTACGCCACCAGCTTTACAGTCCGCTCCAGTGGCTAGGCAGCCTCACTGTCCATAAAATACAAAACCATACAAATACTTTCAAAGTCAAAGTCAACAATATCTTTATTCGATAAGACTTTACAAAGTGCTTTCAAATCGTCAGAATGACATATTTATACAGGATTATACATGCTACGGCAATATGAAAACGTTCTAACCTACAAAGAGGTTCACCGCTCAATATTATTATGATTGTTATGTCAGCAATCGGCCGAGGAGCTTCGTCGTCGTGGCGGCGGTCGTCGCGGTGAAGCTCGGGCGGGCGCTCGGCGACAGCGGCGAGGCACGGCCGGCGAGCCTTGCGACTACTTAGTGCGGCGACCAGCCGAGCGGCGCCGTACTGACCCACTCGTCACATTCGCCTCTCTGCTCGAGGAAGTGCTCAACCATCTCAGACACTTGCCTGACGTACAACCGTTCCTGTTCCCTGTCAATCCCAGGGTATGTTAACTTTTGTTAAGGTTTACGGTGCAGTAAAACATCGTGAGGAAACCTGCATATGTCTGACAAGTAATTCAAATACGTATGTATAGTGCCTCAGACGGCGATGGACTCACCCTCTGTTACGCTGGCACTTAATTATATTCGATGAAATGTGGGTGTTGTTGTTCCAACGCCTGCTTACCCGACCCTAATGGTTAATTCACGCCATCTCATTTATGCTCTTTAGGTGCATCCACGCTGCAGTTACTTTCTGTGAAGCAATGTTTTTAAATTTTAATTGACAACATCTGTTTACAATAAGTTATTCATTGTTCAGAAACTATACTCTATGGGGTAATACACTATGCTACCGCATAGAGTATAGTTTCTGATAACGGTGAACATATTATAGTAAATCCACCGTAAATATGGCACCAATGTAAAACAGCACCATATATTCTTAATAAGTACCGATTATATCTTTTATGTAGATGGTAGCAGATTACTACCGCATTGTATCTCGGCCGATGGATCTACAGACGATGAGGGACAACCTCAGACAGAAACACTATCAGAGCCGGGAGGATTTCCTGGCTGATGTCAATCAAATTGTTGAGAATTCAACACTTTACAATGGTTTGTATGTTTTGTATTTAACAGACGTTTTTTTGTAATTTAATAATTAAAACTTACTATGGGGTTTCCTATTAAATTAGAGTTGTTGTAACAACCCAATACTTCTTAAACTACGAAACTGACAACGAGTATGCAGACCGTCCGATAGAACAATGCAACATATTTTTTTTCACTATACTGATCATGCCTGCAAAGACTATAAAAATAATAATTATATAAATTACATATCTTGTTAGGACCCACAACTAGTTTGACAGTCGCCGCTCAAAGAATGCTGCAACGTTGTGTGGAAAAATTAGCTGAAAAAGAAGAACAGCTAATTAAACTGGAGAAACAAATCAATCCATTACTGGACGATAATGACCAGGTAACAAACAAAACACCACCTTGTATGCTTTATATTAAAGTTGACAATGCAATAAAGTATTAATTAAATGTTCGTAGGTGGCATTATCGTTCATCCTAGAAAACTTGCTGACAACAAAGTTGAAGTTAATGCCTGAAGCTTGGCCGTTCTTGAAGCCGGTGAATAAGAAACAAGTGAAGGATTACTACAGCGTCATCAAGAAACCTATTGATATGGAGACTATGGGGAAGAAGATCAAAGGTAAGACCGTCACTAGGAGTTGTCAGTATTTTCTTAAGTTTCTCCCCACTATTTTTGTTGAGCGCTCAAACTCTCGGAATATCAAAGAAATCATTCAAATTTCAGACCCCTCCCATTTAAACTAAAGGGATGGAATATTTTTGAAGATACACCTTTCAAAGAACACACCTTTATATTAAGTCTCTAGACCGACTAAAACTGAGTCAGTCAGGATTTGAATGTTATAAATGTATAGATTCAGAATGACTGTTCCGTTTGTTACAATTTTCTAGAAGCGATATTGTACTTGTTAAACTTTATTGTATTAGCATGCAGTCTGCCAGACTTAAGATTATTGCACACTTATCAATTAACAATAAGCTTTCTTATTTTTTTAATGTCAGCCCACAAATACCACAGTCGCGAGGAATTCTTGCGCGATATTCAGCTGCTAGTTGATAATTGCCGCGCGTACAACGGACCTAACTCACAGTTCACGAGACAAGCTGAGGCTATATTGAAAGTGACACAGGAGGCACTTGAACAGGTATGGCCATTATTCATGTTTTTTTATAGTACAAGTGTGTTAAATAAGCTACAATCCAACTCATATTAGTGTTCAAACCAGAAAACAAGACACATAACATACTCCACCCGATAACACTTTCATATGTACCTTTTTTTTTATTGACGAGGGGAAGCCTTCAAATGTACCTATCCTATGCTAACACAAAATATCTTTGTTGTTTTGATGAAATGTACATGATGCCTGGATGAGTTTCTTGCCGGTTCTTCTCAGCAGGCAAGTTTGCGAACAGATGGTAGTTTTTCGACGTTCAAATAATTCGTGGTTTACCGGGACCGAACTGAATAAATCTTTTTTATTTTCATCACAAAAGTGCGCAGATCGTTATTAAGTATTGTATTGTGTAGTTCGGCGACAACGTGACTCAATTGGAGGTGAATATATCGCGAGTGCAGCAAAAGATGTTGGAAGACGCCGATCACTCCGAGGTTGAGGAGGAGCCGCCGCCCAGTGACGAGAAGCGAGGCCGAGGCCGTCCCAGGAAACACAAACCTTCCACTTCCACCGCATTGGCTGATGGTAAGCTTCACTTCACTTAAATTTAGTACTATTCTGTACTAGTTTCATACTAGCCCAAGCCTTCATTCATGTTCGTAACTGAAATCTCGTAACCAGATACCAGAGAAGATTTTTTCTCGGCTAGATAACTAGTTGTGAGAGAAGAATTATTATGGAACTTGGTAACTGAATTTTCTTCAGTTACAATGGAAAAATTTTCATCCTCTGTTTTGTTGTGAGTATTAAAGGTAAGTTCATACTACAGGTTTTACGACGTGTGATAATATCGGAACATCCATTTCATTAAACATCTTCAGTTATATATATACACGGACAACATGTTTCATTCTAAATTCTTAAAATGGTTAGAAAAGATGAGAATATGTGGCAAGAATCAAACCCGAAGTCGCAAAAAACAAGGGAAGGAACATTTAAAGGTTTTAGTTTCATACAAGCGTAAAATTCTGGTTGTCCATTATTCTGTATGGGCAATAAAGTAAAGATTTTTTAAATCTTTCCAGGCGCTACTCCAAGGAAACGCGGCAGACCAAGAAAGGACCAAAACTCTTTGGAAGAAGGTACTTCTTCTTATTTTATTTTTTACTATTTGTCTAGGGGTGGGTAGGAAGACATTATTTGTTGGACGGAGGTAGCTTAAGCTGGTGAACTAGGTTAAGCTACCTCCGTCCACAGTACACTAGGCAATTTTACATAAAATATATATTATATTAGCTTTACAAATATACGGCTATACAAACATACATATAGACCAAAAAATATTTTTTATGTGAGTACCGTGTATTGTTCCATATGTATTTCGTAAAAAGTTGTTAATTTGGAATTACAAACATACACTTCAAATTTATTTATCTGTATAGATTAGCATTCAAATCTGAGAATGTGTATGTTTGTTACGGTTTGTATACACTTTGTATAATATTATCCTCACTCCTCGCGTATAGAAGCGATACAAAATGTGTAGGAATGACATATGTCACGTGCCTGATTCATGTAATTTCCATACAAGCGCTTGATAATGTTAACTTGTCTAGGCCTACTGGTATTTATAGAATCTGATATTAGTCGATTAAACCTTCCAAATGTTCATAATGATTTGTTTCATGTACCAAAATCTTGTTTAGATCTCCAATACTCGGACAGCTGCAGTTCAGGTCTCGAGGAAGTTGAACAAAAAGATGCCGCGGAAGCTATGGTACAACTTTCAGTTAAACCAGGTGAGTTAACCTATATAATTAAATGTCTTTTCAGATTTGAACGTGATTGCAAAACGTAGGTAGGTACCCACTGTAAAATATTGCTCCAGCATTGGAACTTTATCCTAAACCCACAGCAGTGGCTAATATCGCTCAGGTATGAAAAGGTCTTAACAAATAGGTCAAATAGTTTCAATTACTTAACTATTTGCCACTTCTAGCTAAGCCATAACCCAGAAGTAAAGTAAGTAAGCGTATGTTACTTTAAGAGAAGAGTACTAAGAGTGAAACATAATACAGCAAAAAATTTGAAAAAAGAACATTGTTCAAGTAGGTGTGTTAGGATTATTAAATGTTAAAGATATGCCATTTCAAGGTTGGAGAAAAAATACACGTGGTTTTGGTGATTTGTCGATAAAATTTATCGGATTGCCATCAAAGCATCAACATCGATATTCAGACACAATGTAGAAGTGAATTGAAATAAAATGGTTTTCGTTTCACAGATGAGGACTTGTTGGGCAGCGATCCGAACTACTACACGTCCCCGTTCCCGATCAAGCGCGAGGTACTGGATGATCCGCCGCACCAGTCCGACGATTTGGTCGACCTCGACCAACACACCTCTGATTATTCATACCCGCCTGTTGTCAAGGTAACATCTTCTATACCTATATAAAAGTACCTTTACCGTATTCAACGAATAAAAAGCCTTAAAATTTGGTATGCATAGCCTTCAAGTGTGTAGAGAGGATCATGATATTTCGATTTTTTTTGCTATTAATATATAATGTATCTAATGAGCTATTCTCCAAGTAAGTCTTTAGGAAATCTGTTCCTAAAATTTCTTCATAATTAAATGCTGATAATACCGCGGAGCTCAGCTAGTTATAGTATGTTTAGACAGGTAGCATATAACGCGCGTATCAAACGGCAGAGATTTTTTTATACAGAGCTGTCTCATGTATATATTATTTCGTTCGCAGGAGGAGCCTATAGAGCCAGATATGAATATGGACCCACCAATGATGGAGGGTTCTTCGATAGAGCCGCCGCAATTCAAAGAAGAACCGCCTGAGAACTGGCAGGTTAGTAAAACTTGAATTTGAATCTTTATAAGCATAATGTAGGTTCCATAATAGTCGTGTATGTTTTTAAGGAATTTCGAATCAAAATATGTGGTTATTGCATTTTATACCATAGAAATATGTAGATCGCGTTGCGTCATGGATTTGAAACTTAGCTAATTATAACATTAGATTCAACAGTTGGTCTTATGACCAGCCAACAGGTTTAACGCTCACATGCAAAATAAGAGAAGGAAATTTGCAGTAGTTTGTGGGCCTTTGGGTGGCTAGTTAGTATCATCGTATGTATTCTTCTCACCGTGAGCATATTTTAATAACAATTGAAAAAATCGTGAGGAATCCTGCGTGTGTCTGAGAAGAAATTCAAAGATGTATAGTGCCTCAGACGGCGATGGACTCACCATCTGTCACATTGTCTAAATGTCATTCACAGACGTATAACCTGTGCTTATCCCTTTGGGGACGCTTGTAGGGTAGCGTGTGCATATAATTTAGGGTATTAATTTGCATTCTGAATATTATTTAATACTGTAATGTTCTGCAGCCCGATCCAGCAATTCAAGATGATCTCCAAGTGACCGACAGCGAAGAAGAGGCGGAGGATGGCTTATGGTTCTAATGTCATTACTTCTTTTTATATACAAGTTTTACATGCAATTTAAACAATATCAGGCTGTAGATGATATTTCTCGTTATTTACTGGATGGACTTAAACAATTATTCTAGAGGTTATTGGCAAATGGCATAAGTATGAAATTGAAATCGCTTTTAAGACATATTTGTTATAAGAAATAAAGAATATTTGTATTATAATGATATTTTTTGTGGAATACTCGACGGTTTCATCTAAGACCTTGGCCTGCCACGCTATACTGTGGTGTTTTTCGATTCGACGTCGAGCGTTGGTTGTAATCATAGGAAATAGATACATAATACATAGATGATAAAGATCAAATCCTTACAGAATAACGCGGCTGTTTCAAAGTGTGTCTTGTTCCAGGTTTATAATATATATATTTTTTTATGTTCTAACCACGCACGAGTAATAGTGTGTAATAGGTACTCGTAATTCTCCGAAGGTTATTTTGATCCCAACGAAATATTTAGGTAATTAAGATTAAAGTGTATGAGTAAACGGAAGCGCTGACCACTGAGCGTTATCAAAAACAACTCTCAACAAGTTTTATGATATCTCTTAGGTACTTAATATTCCGCGAAGTCGACAAATTGTTTGTACCTATATAAATAACCGACTTTGTTTTTACTTACGAATATAATAAATAATACGGTAGAAGAGAAAACATTATCTTTTAACTAAAATAACAATTGAATGGATAAATAATTATCGTCTGCAATTATTATTTATTTTTATTTCAGTATCAAACAAACTAAGGTTCTATTGTACTTACCTACTCGTATTTAGTCCTATCCAAATATGAAAACACGAGATAGCAAAAACATTTAATACACAGAAGGCGGCTTCCCACACTGGTCCAGAATATTTGCACATTAAGATGGGAGTGTACAAGGAACCTCTATCTAGTCTGGTTATTAGCAGTAATAGCTTAGAACGTCAATGTGTGAGAACTCGCCTTCTGTGTGCGAGAACGTTCTACTGGTCAGTAGGCGAGGCAAATAAATAGTATGGGGTCTAGTCTTGGGGTTAAGCCGCTGTTTATTACGATTATAGTTGGTCCCCTTTTCTAGGGACGAATGTACAATTTAGAACGTTATGTGCGTTCAATGTCCATTTCGCAGATGAATGCGAGCTTTGAGTGGCAATTCATGTCATTGAGAGCACCGGTCCTGAGGACAGTGCCGCAGCTATATCCGGCCGAGTTCCAGTTATCCGGCATACCTGGACCGAACCCGAAGCCACTTTCTTCAATTCTTTTTCCTGTACGAAAAAGTCGATATTAAATCACAGATTTCACTTGGCCTTAACATGAGTTACAACACTATCAAGTACGTACATTATCCGGTGATAAATTTTGCACATCAGGGTTCATTTCGGCTTCTCTGTCCCACGCTACATTTCAAATTTTGCAACCCTTTGGGGCTTACCATCATAGCTATAAGCACAGCGTATAAAGGTTTATTAAAGTTTTTGTACCGTAAAATTTAATGTCGAAGCTAAGAAGTTCTTATTCTTAATACGGTGTGCTAAACCAATGACGGTAGGACCCAGATCTCTTTTCTAGTCGATGTGCGATATTTATCGTCAGGTACTGTACCTAACAGGAAATATAGAATGTATAATTGCAAGGTTTACCTCGCCTTCTATCCTCATGCAATAGAAGATACGTATACGAGTAGCTACATTTCGTGGTAGTCTAAATTACTGCTACATGTAACCGTAACCTACCGTAAGTAGTTAGGTTCATCTCTACCTTTGTCTTAATTATGTAAGATAAGGCAGCAGCATTATGGAAAACATATGACTAGATAGTGGAGGCTCCTCACGACCCACAGTCATGAGGAACACGTCTCATCAAATTATTTAAGTGCTTACCGTGTATGGTGTACCAGGTCCCGAGTAGATCCCAATCATTGAACCCGATATAGGCCATGTTTGCGTCAGTCACCTTCAATGTATTCGCAGGATGTTTGGCGAACAGGTCCCTGAGGACTTGTGACTCCACCATGCTATTGATGACAGCGAGGTATCCACCCTCTGCGGCGCACGTTTTGTAAGCACGCTCCCACGTCTGTCCCTTGCTGTGGAACTTGTAGCAGCTACCAGTGCGTGTTTCCAATTTGTATTCTATTGTAATAATTTGGTATTAATATTGAGAAATTTAACTAAAAACTTTCTGAATTGTTTGTTGTAATGATGATGCGTAGCTGTCTCGCCCATAGAACGTGCTGATTTGCTTACCATTGTCAATAGTGCCACATTCATTGTGAACCATAGGCACGCCTGTGTCCTTCTTAAAGCACAAGAACGGGTAGACAGCGGCACAGTTGGCGTCAGCCATGAGGCCGTCGCCGTACATCACGAGGCAGCGCTCCGAGTCGTTCAAGTTGTTAGGCTCGCCCAGGGCCCACGTCACTGGTATTCTGCTTAAACGTATCCCTGAAACATTGTATGCAGACAATATGCAACAACATATAAGTGAACAAATTACAATACGGTCGCAATACATATAGGTATATTCTTGCTCTCTGAACAACTTCATTAAGCCTACATTGTGAGCTATCACTGTGTAAATAAATAGATTTGTTTTGTTTAGTGCATCAACAGTAA
The DNA here is from genome assembly GCA_964035505.1 of Watsonalla cultraria. Classification (NCBI taxonomy): domain Eukaryota; kingdom Metazoa; phylum Arthropoda; class Insecta; order Lepidoptera; family Drepanidae; genus Watsonalla; species Watsonalla cultraria. Next base: position 5,993,514 of record OZ037722.1, on the reverse strand, counting down.
TATTATAAAGGGGAAAGATTTGATTGGTTTTTTTGTTTGTTTGTTTGCATTGAATAGGCTCCGAAACTACTTGACCGATCTTGAAAATTCTTTCAGCAATGGATAGCTACATCATCAGCAAGTAACATAGGCTATATTTTATCCCCGTACTCCCACGGGAACAGGAACTACGCAGGTGAAACCGCGTGGCGTCCGCTAGTATTATATAATTGTAATATAGTAGCTATCACCTTAGGTGAACCTATGAAGATAGTGTATGTATGTAAATAAATAAATAACTTAAAACCCCATAACGTAGGCATGTCACTTGATACGTTCAGATATGTCTATTTCAGTTTGTAATCGTAGTGAAATATGCTAACCTTCAATAGATGAGTAGTCTCCTGTAGAGTAGGTGGCGTGTATCCCAGTGAAAACTGCAAGGTCCGCTATTTCATCCCTAAGCAATGCTGTTTTCATAGCTTGAAGTAGAGATGGGTTTGTGGGGGAAGCCAACACCGAACCTGCAGGATAGGTACAATTTGTAATATTATTCTTCATCGAACTAACAGCATGACAAATTGATAATAATTTCAAATCTTCTGAAAGCTAACATCATACCACTCATTAAAATTAATAATTCTTAGAAGTGTTTAATAACCTATATTGCTTGGAACTTGATACAATTATCTACCTAAGTACCTATCTTTTATTTAGGAGTATATACTGAGTGGATTTTAGTGAACATAGATAATTGCAAATTATTAGGGACTGCATGTGAGTACCTATTTTAATTCTATAGCTGCTCATGGTAAGCTAAGCCATAACTTCATGTAGGTACCTAAGCTAAATAAAAATATGCTTAGATATATCTAGTAATCGTACCACGTCCCTACCTTTCAATATTCGAGTCCAAATGTGTATACTTATAGGTGATTTACGGCTAATTCACAAAGTTAAATTAACATTACAATATTTTGAAGTTCTGAGGAGATGGGCGTGGTTAGTGTGTGGCGAGAGTGGTCATGCTCATTCCCAGAAAAGGGAAGATCTACCAGCCACGCAGGTGTTATGAAAGTGTAGTTGGAAAGTACCGCCAAGTATGTAGTCGTATGTAGGGAGTGGAGTAATTTTGCCTTACTAGGACATTGGGAGCTGCTTTGGGAAGTCGGCTTACCCTCGAGGTGGCATCGTATGTTCGCTTCGCGCCAGGTTGCCGGCACGCGATGCAGCTTTAACCAGCCCTGAGGGTCTGAATAGTACAACTTATAGTCGGGTCTGTAATGGCTGATGTTACCTGCAAAATAGAAAAAAGTGATAGTAGGTACGTAGGTACCTGTTCCCATCAAAAGCAATGTGAAAATAACTACCTAGTTCCAAAGATTACCTAACTCCTAGGTGCTCAATTTAAAAGCTTAAACCTTAAATACGAAGAAGTAATTTTATGAGCCTTTCTCTGTCGGTTTGTATGGCGTGACGCGAATATAATATAGGTGCAGAAACAACCACTATTTTCGCTGAGCGCTCATAATTCGTGGCGACACCTGTACAAACTTACCCTCTTACCAAAACTAAAAAATTTAGGGAAATAACAGTAGCAAAAACGGGTGTACGTACCTACTTACTTACTACCTACCCTTTCGGGGAATACGGGTACCTATCTAAATATGTGCCTATTGTTTAATAACTAAATTAATTACTTACTATTGTGTGCATGACACTCGTAAAGAACAAAGATCAATATAACACTTGTTTTATAAAACATTTTCTAATGCTTTGTCGATTCAATGTTGATATGAAAACTGCTGAGGATTCGGATCCCGTGCGTCTAACCAAAGAGTCGGTGGTAAACTAATGTGAGCTGAGTTATTTACTGCTTTTATAAAAAGCGGAGTCCTGACTATCTATCCATGTTGATAGGAAGACTGGGCTGAATCACTCAATTTATTCTTATCTAAATGTTTATTATATATATATCAATTTATTCTTATCTAAGTGGTAAATTCCTCGACATTCATAAGTGCCTTACCAGGGCCTAAACTGAATAAATCATTTTCATTTTCATTTTATCATCTGAGTGGGTGGGTTTTGTGTCGTCTGTTCATATAACTACCTACCTACACAACCAGCAAAAACTCCCGAGGTATAGGTATCTAGTACATTATAATACTGTATAATTATGCATAGAAAATTGTTAAAAAGTTTTGACTTAGGTACCTGCACAAGCGAAGCAGTTTCCAATCTCACTAGTCTGTAGAGCACCAAGTAAATTTTTATAAAACTTATGTGCGGGGATGTGACTTTACAAACTTTAACGAAAGCATCATGTATACACACAGCTGTATTATATTTCTGAAAATAAATTCAAAGACATGTAGCTATAGCTACTAGACGGCCACGGACTTACCAGCTGTTACGTTGGCTCTCATCATAATCATCTTTAGGGAAAATTAAGTGTTGAAACATCTCTGCCAATACAAGAAATTAGCTACTTAGGTTAGCTTACCTATTTACATAGATTGGTACAATTTTAGTTATACCTAATAATTAAACAGTAAATCGCCTAGCGATGCATTGTAATAATGAATGGTAATAAGGCAGTCTAAAAGCTAATACCCCACGAGAGGGATGATATTCGGTTTGTATGAAATTTGCAATCATCGCAATGTTCACTGAGAGCCAATCAAACTGGCGCAGTGCATAGAATATAAATGAAGTAGGTTTCAAGCACACTTTACTCGTAGGTGGCAACTCCCGTCGTGTAAATATTCATCAATGCTTGACTGAATTGTATTATAAATGATAATTATATTCCTAAAAATATGTTTACGCCTATATACCCCGATGGGGTAGGCAGAGGTGTTTTAATGAAAACACCCACGTTTCACCGAAGATAATTTAGTGCCAACGTGACACATCGTGAGTTTATCGCCGTCTCAGGCACTACATACCTACGTCTTTGAATTACTCCTCAGATGTACGCAGGTTTCCTCACGATGTTTTCCTTCACCGTAAAGCACGTGGTGTGAAATCATTATACATAAGATTTAGAAATACTCATTGTTACCTACAGGCCCCGCTGGGATACAAACTTGCGTCATTTGCGTAGCAGGCGACTGCTCAAACCCAAGCCTTTAGTAACTAACTTACCAATTTGTAAGTGAGTAGGTACGTACATATTAGCTATAGGTACCACATAGTTATTTTTCCGCACATATAATTACTAACACCTTAGAACTTCGTTCCCACATGACATTTTTTCTAAATGTTAGCTATGCTGGAAAATGGTCTGCTACGGGAAGTTTGTTGTCTTAAAAGTATGTATATTTTTTCAGATTAAGATATAGAATGTGCTAAAGCCGTAGTAAGAAGAAGCTAAATTTTCCTTGAATCTTTGATATACCTACAAGCGGGTGAAGTCCCAATCATCTAGAATTTTTGTGACTCCATCCCACATTTTAATAAAAATATGTATTATCTGGTGTGTTCATATCGCGTCCGGTGGGCGGTTTGGGAATACCCGAGAGTATTTATACCTACCTAGGTAATTATAAATTGTACGATAACTATGGACGAATCTCATCCAACTTCTAGCTAGCTGCGCCCCGCGGTGTTACTAGAATGTATTTTTTTTTATTTGTAGAAAGTTAAACGCTTTATTATATGCTGGCTTATATAAATTTACATAAAGTTCCAGCCGTAGATAGCTTTATTATTACATGTTTTCGAAAAGTGTTCTACCTATTATGTAAATGCCTACCTACACTATTTATTATACTCTTACTATTAAAGGTGTAGAATAACACACCATCGTTTGATCGAAATCAGAATAGGTACATTCCTTATTTTCCGACATTGATATCCAAACTATATCCCTTTTACGTACTCGTAACATTCCATCAAATCTAGGTAGGTAATATAACCTAATCATTTATACATTTCGTGGGCACTTTCTACATTCTTTGAATAATGTGACAGATTTACCGGCCAATGGATGGAATATGTTAAATCTACGTATGATGCATGGAAACTCTCTCGCATTCAAGGGATGATGACTGGCTATAAACAAACAGACTATGGTGAAGGTCGTTACATAGTTGTTCTGACTGAGCTTGCCTGTACACCAAATAGGTTTGTAAATTTTCAAACGCCGTCGCATGTTCCTAAAGTCGCAAGGTAATTAATTCCATGACGTGTAATCTATATCTAACTAGCTGGACCCCGCGGTTTCACCCGAGCAGATTTAGTTTTATGATTTATTTCGTGGCACCCGAATATTTTTTCAACAAGAAGTACATTTTATATAATTTAATTGTACCTGTCTTGGTACTTATTTAATTTATTTTATAGTGTAAAATATAAACAAATAAATTATATTATACTATAATGTGATTGTAATGAAGAAATTTGAACTTTTTTTTAACTGTTTATGCAAGTATGGTGGAGAACAACGAAAAACTAATTTCCAAAACTTTGTTTGTCTGTTTGCTGTAATTACAGTCATATTCGAATGGTAGGCCGATTTCAACAGGGCTCTGACTGGCAGGTAAGTAGCTCGAATTATGATAATTAGTTTACAGCATAATTCAACTAATAAAATGTAAGTCTACGCGGATTAAGCTGTGGGACAGCGCTAGTGTAATAATTCTGCAAATTCGGCATTTAATTCATAAAAACGTTCTTATGACTAAATTTCATAAAGCATCCCCTTAAAATTTGGTAATTTGTCGCACAGAGGAAGGTTTCGACTGATGGGCTTACTAAAGCTATTAGGCCTTTAGGGGCCCTCGTCCGGAATACCATAACGTCCGATGAAATCCAAAAGGACCTTTTAAGGGTGCTTTAATCAGAAAATTACCACTTTATGCCAAATATAAAGTGAGTTTTCCAAAAGGTCATCGGGGATTCGATTAAGACATATAACTTCTGTTGAACGATTTGTTGTAATTAATTTTCATGATCGTCTCTGCATCACCCAAAGGTTGACTGGTCTACCATTGGCTATACCCTAGTATAGCTTTTAATTTCAAGATGCCCATGGCATTAAGTCCACATGTGCATATTTTTTAATGTAGAAAATCCATCTATACAGATGAGGAATTTTTTTTAATTCTCAATTAACAGCTAAATGCATTTGAAAGTATAAACGGTACTCAAATTAAAAAAAACATCTCCGTCTTTCTTACTGTCTGTTTGTTCAGGCCAATCTCCAAAACGGCTAGACCAATTTTACTTTAATGGCCACCCATGAAATTTAATCTACGACGGTGAAACCGCGGGCCACAATAAGTTTTAATTAAATAAATAATTTATTGCGTTCTACTATACGCACTACTTGTTCTAAAAGACAGACGGGTGTATATTCTTCTAGTTTAAGTTTTTGTTAAGAGAAATTCGTTCTATTATCAACTATAAAATTTCAATGACGGTTTCTCTTAATTAAAAGCCTTCATGAATCCGGCAAAGTTAATAATTTAATGACGCAAATTTGAGGCTTCCGTGCGATCCAACTTTACCCTTTATCTCACTAGTGTAGTCCAACTGTTTTAGTGAAAACGCATTTTCAGTTGAGTGTAGTTCCTAACTTTCACCGTTTAGTTAGAGAGACACTTCAGCGTATTGCGGCGTTAACAAACGTTGTGGTTGCACTTAAAGTCATTACATCGGGGAAGCACTCATAAAGGGAACCTTCTAGTGGACCCATTGCCGGCCACATTTATTGTAAAAACCGCGTATGAAACCCTTTGTGTGCGTGTCGGACTCGCGCACGATGTGTTTCGAATTCGTACCCATCTAGTAAATACAAAATACAAATATAGTAGTAAGATGCAAAAATACTAGTCATGTTCATTTCTAACACTACAGAAAAGAGAAAGAATCCCTCTTCGTGTTCTATAGTCATGAATTCGTCGAACTTTTTGGCTACCGAGGGAAATCCTACGATATAAGGAACTAATATTTGAAATCTACCGTACGTTGCCGTTGTAAAGTTGCCAAGTGCCTATAAAAATAATACTAGCAATGATACAAGGCTTTCAGAACTTAATTTAGAATGGTAAACATTACGTTTTTCATTCAAATATACCTTTAACCATACGAGGGGCAAAGCCAACTATTCATTTGTGTTTGCAACACGAGAGGTCTATTGTGTAAAAGTTTATGATATTCAGTTTCCTTTATATCTTCATAAAATATTTAGCAGTTAATGTTACGTGTGAACTACTGATTTCCGAATAGAAATATCCTAATTTGGGGTCGTGTAGTAGTATAAAATGTTTAAATTTGTCTTAATTATTAGAAAATGATTCTGTGTTTGTACACATATGACACAGTCTGTAGGGCCAAGTGTATTGGGTTTTTCTATCTGTAACTTCTCATTAATAGCCTGGAGTCCAAATCCTATTACATGGGACTTAAACATTACTAGCAAAATGTGGGTGCACGTACACCTATTCCTACAATCCAAAAATATTTGAATGCTATCCAAATGATATAATCATCTTAATCAAGTATCGGCGGCAAGTAGGCGGCAATGTTGCCACGAATAGAAATGGTAATAGATACGACCCTAGCGTCGTTCACTTTCAAACTAAATGGCTGGGAAACTGTTCCCAAACTTGCTAATATGTCATGGAACTGTTCCACTATATTAAGCAATATTTCACGTACCATCCGTTGTTTTTTGTTGTCGCGAAATCCTTACAATTTATAGCATTTAATACGCAACCATTTGCTTTGAGATTAAATAAGTAAGACGTAACGTAGTAACGAATGACAATTTAATAAAGATACCGTTTATACCGCAGTAAAAAATATGTTTTTCAAGTTTTTGGGTTACCTACCAAAAGCGTCATTTCCAAAAGTCACTGATATAATTATACAATAATATTTTGTTCTTATCTGATGTTACAGAAGATCATAGCGAAATAACCTCAAAGCACTTATGTATTGTACTATTGTTGCGGTTAGTAAGGTCACCAGAAGATTGAAGGGATAAAGTAGAAATTTAAATAGTTTAAATCATTCTATTCGAATATAAAATGCGTTAACCGGAAAAAAATCGTTCAAGCCTAAGTAGATAAGTTAGGGGAACTGTCAGTTCCCGCGATGTCAAGTAGCAGAGCCCCGGAGATAAATTATCGCCTTTAGAATGATGGCTTCCACAGTAGATTTTTAGTAGAAGACGTTGGTGCTACGCCAGCTCTGATTGGCTTTTCGTTGCGTGAAAGTTTTCGACATGTCTAACACGAAATAATTACCAAATAATCGGTTGAGTACCCTTTTGGAAAATATCGCAGTTAATAACTCTTATTAACAGACTTGTTTAGGCTTTTGAATGGTCAGTAACTAGATACCAATGGTGCTCTTAAGGTGAGAACTATAACATTAAAGCACATTATCACAAATGGTACGGTATGCTTTGTGGACCTTATTATTTTACTCACAGAATTCCTCATGGGGTCATTGGGGTCTTTATACTTGCCATCTTTATATTTGCACGTTAATATTGTATACTTATTTGTTTTTTACTTTCTTTTATCGATAAATTCCAACCAAATAATATCATGATATTGAAATAGATTATGAATGTACGCAAATACATATAGGTACCTTGACCCTCTTCGTTTCATGAAAACTTTCAAGAAAATTATACCATAATATTTTGGTACGCATACATTTGGCCGTTTATCGAATATTCTCACACGAAGTTTGGGACAAGCATAAATTGTAAATTCGCATCCGCCACAGACCGCGGACATTTTACGGCAGTTTGAAGAGGATTCTCATCCCATGTGAAGTGTGAGCCTGTATTTTATGCTGGAGCCATTCCCATTTTATAATAATTATACCTTATTCTTTTTCAAGCACATAATATGTTTTTAAATATCATTATACAAAAATTATAGTCGCAATATCTGGTTAACCTACATTTTACTGCATGTTTAGGTATATTGAAAGTATCTTAACATGTTATTATTCCTATTTAATCAACTTGAAAAATGGAGGAGGTTTCTCAGTTCGACCGTTCTTTTAAAGATATTAGATTTAATAACTGCGAAGGCATCGTAATTTTTTTAAAGGTATAGTTATTTTTATGTTATTTACCTTAAAATAATTAATAGCTGTAACACTTTTACAAATGCCTTAATTTTGTAACGCGTTTACGGCAAATCTAAATTATAAATAAATAATGAAACATAGATAAGCTGTTTAACTGCTCAAAAAGTATAAGCGATCGACAAAAACTCGAGTTTACCAACGTTACTAACACTGAAAGAAAAACAAATAAGGGTTTATTCGTTCTTTGTGAACACTCAGATCCGAACCTCGCAGGTACATAATCCCCTTCCATTTGATTCCAGTTCCGCTAACAGGTGTCATATTTCAATGTAACTTTTTCCCGCGCCTTAATTCGATCTGCCAAATGATTTGGAAACTTGCGATTGGATACCATTATTTATTGTTACAGAAAAAGTTTTTCCGTCTCACTGGGTATGTTTGATTAGGGAAAACCCATTTTTCTGGTTGGCGTTATGGCGTGTTCACATGTACTCAGATATATTATATAAACTTACATTTACATGTCCCCTTATTTAATAAATAGAATTAAATGTATTGTCTAGTGAAAATACCTGCATTATGTCTGAAAAGAACTTCATAGGTATGGTGTATGAGACGGCGATGAACTGTCAAGTTGGCATCTACGGAGAAAAGTGGGTGCTTGAGCTTTCCCCTTCCAGGATAGAGTGAGCATATATTTTGTTTTAATTTATATATTAATTATATTTAGCTACTATTCGTTGTATCATTTGTATATAGCTGTACCATTCGCTTCACTTCTTATCTTAGCTAGAAATTTGTTTTTAGCTAGAAACTAGTAAAAAGTCAAAATACGAGTATATCACGTTTTGAAATAAGTTTTTTAGGCATTCTATAGAATTTGAAGTCAAGACTGTATATACTACTTTCTAACATTTTCATGCTCTTAAAAACTTTATAACGGGTATCTACTTAATAGACAATACTATGTTCTATGCAATATGGCACTTTTTACTTTTAAAAACTTTTGCTTAGAATTTATCTGTGTCTTCTGATCTGGGGCCCTACCATGAGCTCTTAATGCCATTATACTTTAACTCTTATTATGAGACAGATGTATATGACGTGTCTGTCATTGTCTCCCAGTGGAACTAAGATGGAAATAAGAGCTTATGGTAAGCCCCTTGAATCCTTCTCTAACATAGTTTTCAGACTTGATATAGCAAAAAAAGGTTGACTTGACTTCGTATCGGTTGGTATGTGTAATCAAAAACACTATATATAGGTAATACTGCCTATAGCAAAATTCCCAGTTTGGGACTACGCATAAGCTCATATATTATTGTCAACCTCACTAATATGACGTAGGTACAGTTGTTCATGCTTTTAACGACCTCATAATTTGTCACCAACTCGAAGCGTGACAAGTCCGTTTGTATCGCGTTATCATTTTGCTAAACCAACAAAACCCAGTCAAATAAACTCCTCTAGTTGCTAAGTCTATTAATCATGTACGCAAACGCTAAAACAGTTTACATGAGAATATTATACTGGTATTACGCAGAGTGTACTGACTCGTACAGTTTAATGGCTCGGAAGGGCGATAGTTTGGACTTAACGCAAACATATTTTATATAAATTTATGTGAAAGTTATACTGACAATCTGTAGAAATAATATATTATGTTCATTAGGTTGTTATGTACGTGCTTTAAGTCTCTCTGGATTCTCGGAAAACATAGTTTCCACTTAACCATGCCGAACTATCAAAGGGACCCTATTACTAAGACTCCACTGTCTCTCCGTCCGTCTGTCTGTCTGTCCGCCGGTTCGTCTGCCTATCTTTTTGTATGTCTGTCGGTTTGTCTGTCGTTCTGTTCGTTTGTCCATCCGCCTATCATTAGGCTGTATCTTATGAAATTTGTCATAATTAGATAGAATTTTCACAAAACAATTAATATAAAAAACTTAATAAAATAGAACGTGATTTCATAAATAGTTGAACCTAGTACGGAACCCTTGGAATTCGACTCGCACTTAGCTGGTTAATTTTTGCCCTAGTTATGTCCGTCATAGACACGCCAAACGTCGAGAGGGCAGCGGAAGGGCAGTTTTAGGTATCAACTCTAGCCTATTTAAGCCACTTGGATGATTGAACTATAATCATTAATTTGAAAACTCCTTTACTCCGTTACTACTAAACAAAGTAGGCCGCAATACGACACTGATAAGGGATCCATTAGCCAAACATTGATTTTAAGTAAGGCTCGTCAAGTTTACGCGTTAAGTGTATAGTTTTTGTCAACATAGAATGTTCAATTTGCAAAGTTGCGGGTAAAGTTATCACTTGTTCGTTCCGGGCCAGCGTCCTGGCTGCGTCCCAGTAAGGAAAAGACAAAGCGATATATCCCAACTTAATACATTATTTTAATGTTGGCAACATAACATGCTGTATGAGGCTACGGATATCTCAGGCTATTATATATTGTTTGTAACTTCTTTGCATTTCCTTTGCGATTGTACTGTATATATATTACCTACTCGATATTTCCACGAAATGTCGTGTATCTGAACTCTATTTCTATACACACGGATTGTTTACGTTTTAGTGGCGTAATGGTGCGAAAGAAAGTCCCTTTTGCATATTAGGATTTAATAAAATATAATAGATGTTACTCTGACAATGTCCTTCGGTCAAGTGAAGGTCGACACTTTATGCAAGTAATACAGGCGCAAGCGCCTCATAGAAAAATAATAGCAATGCGGCCGCTCGCTGAGATCATGCTCCCCGCAGTCCTTAAGGCGAGGCGCCGCAACACGGATAAATAAAAGTGAAGGATCTGTTTGTTATTTCAAACTAGCTGTGCCCCGCAGTTTCATGCGTCATGTCGCGGAACCCTTATATTTTCAATACATAAAAGTAGCCTAAGTTACTTCTTGAAACATCAGCTACCTGCCAGAGAAAGTCCCGTTAAAATTGGTACAGCCGTTTCTGAGATTACCCGGAACAAACAGACAGATAGACAGACAGACAGAGAAAAATTTTAAAATTTGGTTTTTCAGAGTCAGTAGCGTGTATACTTTCATATGCATTTGGTGAAAAGCTTTTATTGTGGAACTACAAACAGACACTTCAATTTTATTTATCTGTATAGATGTATAGATTAAGAGCTAAACTAACATCTCATAAAAAAAGGCTCTGTCTGTCTGTCTGATTGTTACGGCTAATTTCAATAACAGCTGGACCGATTTTAACGGCCGTTCACTGGCAGATAGTTAATGTTACAAGGAGTGACTTAGGCTAGTTTTATATCAAAAATATCATTAGGTTTCCGCGGTACTCAGCTAGACTCTTATAATTAAATACAGGCAACGACTTAGTCTCACTCTACTTATTACCTACTATTATATTCACTCTATAATGTTTTTGAAGCAACTTTTCATTTCCTGAAAACACTTTTCAACTCGAGAAGTATATCAAAACTTTGTGCAGCACATTTTGATCCAAGCATCGGAGTGCACAGACAGACAGCTGCGGTGTTTACGAGAATCATGGTAGTTGCGCAGTTTAATTAAAATTCTATTAATTAACTAGCGGCTGCAGCTTCCTTGCTATATTTCAAAGGAAATCTGGGAACGTTGATGCAAGATAATGAAATAAAGTACTAATTAATATACTGATGACCGGAGGAAGACAGCGATGCCAGAGACAGGCCGGTAAGTCAATAATAATACGTTTTAAAAGCGGTCGGTAGGACACGAAGAAGTAGGTAAAGACAAATGCACCCCTGTAAAAGTGTCCTGAAGGCCGATTCACATAAAAAACCGTAACGACTTAGTCGTTGTTAGTGTTTTCGTAATAATAACCTTTATGAGTGAAAAGATGGAATAGCCCAGTGGTCGTCGCGAAAACGTTCTATTGAGTTGAAGTCCTATCGAACTACAATTTCGGATCACGTAAATACCACATTGGGTAGAGTGGGTTTCGATCGGATGAATTATTTCGATTCTTTGTTTTACAATTAAAAATAAGTAATTTGGCATATCAAACATATATATTTGAAGGTCAATACAAGTTCAAACTTATTTAAGTCAATTGATCAACTACTTTCGTTGATTAATACTGTTCAAGCTCTGTGGGAGGAAAGTTTCTTCGTGTGTTTATGTTTTTTATTATCGACCACAGTTTATATTTACGTTACCCTGTCAAAGGTAAATGAAGGCTGACACGGGTGCGCCATAATGTGGCCACAATATACGTCTTTGGCACGACAATAATTATATTTCCCCTGCTCTTCAACGACGTGCTCAACAGAGCGTGTGGATTTATGTACTTCTTGCAAGAGTTATATATCATAGTGCGAATATAAATTCGCATAAAATAATATGCAAGTTACTACAGTAATATATGATAGGTTGTATCTCAAATATTGGTATTATTTAGGGGCTAATGAGGTGTGAGCATAGTTTTATTCGAACGACTTTGGTGCTTAATTCTCTATATAATATAACTAGCTGTGCCCTGCGGCTTCACCCGCGTAGAGTAAATTTCTTGGGTGTCCTGCGGAACCCTAATGTTTTTTTTTAAATAAAAGTAGCCTAAGTTACTCCTTGTAAAATTAGCTACCTGCCAGTGAAAGTCCCGTTAAAATCGGTCCAGACAGACAGACAGAGATAAAATAAAAAAATTGGTTTATTTATGCCAGTATCGTATATACTTTCATATGCATTTACTGAAAAGCTGTTATTTTGGTATTACAAACAGACACTCTAATTTTATTTATCTGTATAGATGACCATGACGGCATGTAATGCGTTTAAAATATCTAAGCTTACAAAATAACAAAATAACTTTATGACTACGATCGATGAATGATGATGATGATGATACTATATTCGTCACCATCGGGCCACTAATGCTATCATATCTTAATATCAAGAATTAATTATTATGCGTCATCATTAACCCAATTCTCACATTAATAACGTTAATTAACGGCATTAATTGAAGATAATACAAATGCCTCGCAGAAATTGTGTGATTGAACCGATTAGTGTACGAGTTAACGAGTTTTAACTAATTCCATTACGATAATATTTTAAATGGATAAATTTCTGTATTCGTAAACATATTTTTATATTTTATTAGAACTGCTGTCACCTAAGTTACAAAAAATCTTAGCACAATTGGAACGAATTTTTATTAATCAATTTTTCTAGCGTAGCCTGGCGGTTTCAAAGGTACGGGTCAATATCCGATATCTACATGATGTTCTTCTTGTTTCAGTCAACTAATCTATATCTATACAGATAAATAAGAATGAAGTGTCTGTTTGTAATTACAAAATTACAGCTTTTCACTAAATGCATAATCTGAGAGTATACACGGCACCGACATAGAAAAACCTATTTAAAAAAAACTCTGTCCGTCTGTTTATTCCAGCTCTCCTTAGCGGCTGAACCGATTTTAATGCGACTTTCACTGACAGATAGCTAATGTTACAAGGAGTAACTTAATTTTACTTTAAATAAATTATTAGGGTTCCGCAGGCCACCCATGAAATTATATGGGCCACAGTAGTCAAATAACAAAGTTGGTAGGTGTTGTAAAACGTTCGGACATTGTTGGGATCGATTGCCGATCGAACTCTGTACGACTCACTATAATTATGTTACCCTGCATAATAATTTAATTACAAATTAACTAGTACCCAGCCGGCACTAACTAGGGTGTAAGCTTGTTTGAACAAATCCAATTTGTCGGCTCATCTGCCCGGGAAATGCTTTTCACAAAACTACGCTAATGTAAGCGTGATCGCGACAGTTTCAACTTTAAATTTGTGATCTTGTAATCCTTGTTAAATTATACTTAGCCCCGTAATTACAAAACATCCCCAGTTAAATCTTTGGCTTAAAAGTAGTTCCAACTTTTCCTAGGACAACTTTTTTTAGGATTTCCACAGGATGGACATAGTTTTAGTCCGCGCATGGTATAAATTATACTATATACCGGTAAAAATAATGTTTTGTTTATGCGGAAAGTATTCTATCTAAATATCTAAAATGTCTTATAAGTGTTGGTAAAAAGGTTTGATTTTGAAAAAAGCAAATGGTTCCATTACACAAACCTAATTTATTTTGAAAATACTCCATTTCCTAATACATTTTAATATTGTAATCCGCGATGGAATGTGGGATATAAATAGGTTGAGCTCTAAAGGATGGGGTTTGCCATACGGGTGAAATCTCGGTCGGAGCATCAGAAAGCCACGTAATAAACATATGTATTTAAATAACGCTAACATTATCACGATTCCCAAAAGAATGAGCGGAGGGGAAAGAATGAACATTTATATTAAAACATGCCGTGTGTAAGAAACAAAAGTGGATGTTTCAGACACCCACGAAATAAGCGGATTTTAAATTATACTAGCTGTGCCCCGCGGTTTCACCCGCGTAGATTTAGTTTCTTCTTTATTGTCGCGGAACCCTAATATTTTTAATAACTAAAGTTGCCTTAGTTACTCCTTAAAACATCAGCTACCTACCAGTGAAAGTCCCGTTAAAATCCGTCTAGCCGTTTCAGAGATTACCCGGAACAAACAGACAGACAGACAGACAGAGAAAAATTTTAAAACTTGGTTTTTTAGTGTCAGTAGCGTGTATACTTTCATATGTTTTTTGTGTTTAGTGAAAAGCTGTTATTTTGGTATTACAAACAGACACTTCAATTTTATTTATCTGTATAGATGTTTTTTATTGTTTTATTTTTTTATTAGTTTGATGATTCATATTTCCTCACAACTTAGGGAAAAGTAATGATGAACGGATATTATCCCACATTGACATTTAGTCCCATGCTTTACTATACAGGTTTTTGATTAACCAAAATATTATGTCAATACTTTAAATACATACTTTATTACATTACTTAAGATTAAATTAAAGGATTAAATTAAGTAAGATAAAAATTATATTTCACAAGACTTGATTTCAGGGCCCGACTTGATTTCACATGCTTCTCTGCTTTAAACACCAGAATAAGATAAGCATATATGATACGCATTTTATGCGAGTTATTCCTTAATTTTAAGTAGAATTTCCTACCAAAATTCGTTTCTTGCCTGTCATAAGGATTCTGCGTTTATTCCCATGTCGGAATTCAAACATTAAGTTAAGAAGCTCAAAGATATTATGTTTGAATCACTTTACGCTTTTTCCAAAATGTATTATTGTTACAGTAGCGACATATTTACTGCGAAATGTACTTTTTTTTTAAAATATTATACTTACTAAACCTCAGACACAAGGTGACTACAACATTTTCAATGCATATTTTTTTTGTCTACACGCGGGAATCGAATATGCGACACACAGTGGTATTCTAACCACTAGATTATCGGTGCTGCGGCCGCCAATATATTAGCTAAGTAAAGTAGAACCATTAAAAGTTGTGACCATATTTTCAGGTTCAGTATTAGGTCATAGGGTATTTTCATAAAATTCGTCAGCACTTTTAGATCTCCCTTTAAGTATTTCTTAAAGTTGTGCCACTATGCTCAAGAGATTGATGATCTGAGGACGCTCGAGAGCGGATCTAAGTAGTGATTTTGATTTATTGCTTTTTAGAACATTATATGCTGGTTGTGCTGAACCTGACAACAATTTTAGTGCCTATCTTTTAGTTGTGCTAGCATTTTTTTAAGAATATATAAAAAATAATAACTATTTCCAGAGTTAATTGAGTTTTATTGTTATTGTAGGTAGCATTCTAGCGATTACAAGCGAATTGTTTGTGAAACACTTTATACAAGATCCAAAGTCCAACAGAAAATTCGTGTTCCAGCAAAAACTCGTTAAATCAATACAAACACTGTTTACACGTAGTCATAGCGAAACAGCGAGATTGGATACCGGCCAATAGCGCACGATATTTGCCGAAAGCCATGACAACAGCGTAGCACCTGTGCTGCAAACGTTAGCCCAATATACCCAACATTCCTGGTGCATACATTTTCTATTGACAATGAACCTGGACGCAAAGAAACTAGCGAACAATCTTTACGGTAGAGTTACCGCACCGGCGGTGGAAAGGTGTCGGGTAAACTTTTGCACAGACTTGGAGAAGTCGGTTTTGATGAGCAACTTTGAACGGCGCGGATGGAATCAAGTTGGTCCTGACGACGAATGGAACTTCTATTGGGCGTCTACACAAACTTGCAGGAATTTATTCAGCGTCGAAAGCGGATATCGAATGAATGATAATCAAATGATCAATCATTTTCCGAACCACTATGAGTTGTCCAGAAAAGATTTACTCGTGAAAAATATAAAAAGGTATCGAAAAGAATTGGAGAGGGAAGGCAACCCTTTGTCGGAAAAGGCTGAAGTTGTGTTGCATGGAGGGCAAGTAGTGACGCGTTACGTTTATTTGGACTTTGTGCCAGTCACATTCGTATTACCAGCCGACTACAACATGTTCGTTGAGGAATACCGTAAATCACCGCAAAGCACGTGGATCATGAAACCGTGTGGAAAATCTCAAGGTACAGGAATATTTCTTATAAACAAATTATCCAAACTGAAGAAATGGTCTCGAGAAGCAAAAACTCCTTTCCACCCGCAACTGACCAAAGAAAGTTACGTTATATCAAGATACATAGACAATCCTCTGCTAATAGGGGGCAAAAAGTTCGACCTGAGACTTTATGTGTTAGTCACTTCTTTTCGACCTCTGAAGGCTTATCTATTCCAACTTGGCTTTTGTAGGTTTTGTACAGTGAAATACGATACAAGTGTAACAGAATTGGATAACATGTACGTGCACCTTACTAACGTTAGTGTACAGAAACATGGCGGTGACTACAATAGCATACACGGTGGGAAAATGAGTGTTCAAAATTTAAAATTATTTCTCGAAGGCACTAGAGGTAGAGCTGTTACTGAGAAGTTGTTCTCGGCAATGCAATGGTTAATAGTTCACTCCTTGAAGGCAGTTTCTTCAGTGATGGCGAACGATCGACATTGTTTCGAGTGTTACGGGTATGACATAATAATAGATAACCAGTTGAAGCCGTGGTTAGTTGAAGTGAATGCATCTCCGTCGCTAACGTCTACGACAGTGAACGATCGGATCCTTAAGTATAAGTTGATTGATAATATATTCTCGGTGGTGATGCCGCCAGATGGCGTGCCAGATGTGCGGTGGAACAAGCTGCCGTGTGCCGATGCTCTCGGCAGCTTTGACTTGCTTATTGATGAAGAGCTATTAGAGAAAGACGAGCCAGGTCATTCGGGTAGTCGGGCTACTAAAAATAGCAAGTATAAATGAATAGTAAGGAACAGGAACATGCTATTATAAAATACGTCGTTGTAAATATTTTATATTATTATATTTATTTCAAATAATAAAGTTTGTATATTTATATATAACTACCTATGCCCCGCGGTTTCACCCGCGTAGATTAAGTTTCATCCTTATGGTCGCGGAAACCTAATATTTTTAATAAATAAAAGGTAGCCCATGTCCTTTCTCAGGGTCTAAAGATTGTCTGTGCCAAATTTCATCAAAATCGGTTGTGAGGTTTAAGCGGGAAAGCGTAACAGACAGACAGACAGAGTTACTTTCGCATTTATAATATTAGTAGGGATTCTCGTGTCGCGGTGTTTGTTACCAAACTCCCCCAAAGCGGCGACTGATTTGTATGAAATTTTGTGCGCCTATCGGATAGGTCTGAGAATCGGTCAACATCTATTGATATGTACCCCTAAATGATAAGCGTGATCCACCCCAAAAGAATATATGACAATACAACGTTTGCCGGGCACAGCTAGTATTTTATATGAACATAACGTGTGGGAATGCGCAATGAGTAACAAATGCATCAAACGGGCCTTCTTGTTTCGCAGTGTTGTTCATACAATATTTATTTCCATTGTAATATTTACAACCGCGGAAAAATAATTCAGCGCGAGCCATTCTATATGCTAAACAGCACTGAACTTACGACTGGTTAATGTTGCAAAACTTTTATCCACCACTGGAACTTGCCTTTGTAGGCAAAACTTTATAATTTCCCACTTCTTACTTCCCACTTCAAATTGTTTACTTGAAAGCTGGTAGTACTAACAAACTGCTTTACTTACATTGCTCTTTCATGTGAATTTTCTTAAGGGAATTAAGCTTCACGTTCATTTGTTTTCAGACTAGCCTAAACAACCTTATACAAAAAAAGTTCAGTTTATCAATTAAATGCATATAAAAATAATATCCTCTTGAAAGAGAGAAATATATTTATTTTTGACACAAAAAATAGGTAAGTACCTGCGCTTAAATATATTGAATTAATCCAAGTAAACAAAATAAATAAAGGATTAAGTAGCGTATGATTTTATATTTTTTCATCTTCTTTGAAATTTCAGTTCAAAGGAACGCAAATTTATTTCAGTAATAAATTACAAATTAAAAATGTATAGAGGGTCGGCTTCCAATCACTGGACATAGAGACGGGTTCACTTCCTTGCAAGCTCCTCGCTCTAATGTTGTTATTGGATGCCCGACTGGATCCAAGATCATCATGCACGCGTCTTGTGCGTGCGACAATTATTAACCTTTGTAGGAAGCCGCTCACCTGTATACTGTTAATTTTGTGATTAAAGCTCTCTTTTATGAATAGGAATTAAATTATCTGTTGAGGGTGGATAAACTTATTATTGCTTTGTTCTTTTGAGGACGATATAATCAGCCGCGTTGTTCTGTAAGTTTCTCTGCGTCGAACATCTGTTTCAATCATAGGAAATTGATTCATAATACATAGACGATACATACATGATATATAGATTATTGAACACAATTAATGTCCGTCCCTGACTGAAGCTCGATTTCAAATTTTAAAAATAATCAACTTAGCGATGTAGCCGTGAAAATGTAGCTTATACACAGGTACACTATTGTAAATTAGGTTACAAATTTTGTTCACAACACCGGTAAAAAGTTGTTCCACAACCGACCACGATAAACTGAATTAGGTAGTTTAAATTCGTAAATTAGCTTTATTATCATCACGTCTATCTCCTGAAATGGGCGTGATATTTTTTCAAAAGTGTTAATTACTGAATAAAGAATAGTTTTTCAATCTATACAGATAAATAAAATTGAAGTGTCTGTTTGTAACTGCAAAATAACAGGTTTTCACTAAATGCGTATGAAAGTATACAGGGTACTGACATAGAAAAAATTATCTTTAAATTTTTTCTCCGTCTGTCTGTCTGTCTGTCTGTCTGTTTGTTACGGGTAATCTCCGAAACGGCTGGACGTATTGAAACAGGACTTTCACTGACGGATAGCTAATGTTTCAAGGAGTAACTTAGGCTACTTAGATTTTTTTTAAACATTAGGGATCCGCGGGCTTCCATGACATTTTAATCTACGCGGGTGAAACCGCGGGGCATAGCTAGTGTGCATATAAGTAGATACGACTCTATATTTAGGCAGGCAAGAAGTGACAGTCGGTATTACAAGCATTTTAGTATAAAAACGTTTGAATAAAAATAAAGTGTTAAATAGTTATTTTTGTTAAGAAAACGCAAAAGGCAACGTAAACAGCGCGTTAAGTATTAAAATCAGTGCAGATAGGCAATTTCGCGATCGATCGCCACTCGGCTGCCCTCCTGAATATTTTAATGTCACGTTTTTCCCGAAGCTTAGGAGCTCTAACTTCGATTGAAAAATCCACGAAGCGCCGACTCACTGCCCAAGTTATTAATCACATTGCGGTAAACTCGACGCTAAAAATAAACCATTATATCGAACTAGGAACTGAATTTACCGTTTAAGGGATTATAACAATTTTGCTTTTATTTCCAAATTTTATTTGCTAGTATATTCAGTTTAAAAATGATTTTATTTTGGTTAAAATATTGAATATGCTCTGTGACAATATTGTAATAATTTGATAACCATTCATGTATATATATCGAATAAACATCATAAGAATATTAGCCATTATTAAAATAGAATAATATAAGTGTTATTCATATCTTTATCGTACTCGCCTGCGCAATGTTCCTATATTCCTTTTTCCTATAATTATAGTTCTTATTTACCTAATTTCTCCTGGGAGGTATGAACGTTTTGTTGTTTAGAGTACATTTATTTAGATAAACTGTGTATATTTGTTTGGAAAAAAATCTGAGCCCCGTAACCATTATGTTAGTGGCTACTTAACCACGCGTGCCACTATGGTAACGGTAGATATAATCTAAAACCTATCCCTAATCGAAGCTATGTGTATATTCTGTAATTCCGGAGTGAACGCCGCCATTCGACATCGGGATTGGCGGAAATTGCACTCAATTGGAGACAGCGTCTCCTGCCTTGAAATTACGAATACTACGCCACAAGTCGAGAAAGGCCACTCGGATTAGGGAACTTTTAGGATTGCTGAATCGTATTTGTAGGTTGATTGCGACAGCTTCAATAGTATGAAGCATCGTATATGAAGATGAATGGTATTATGGTTGTTTGTATTGCCAATTTGACAATCGTATACCTGACTATCGTTAATATAAGCAGAAAATCTGACAACTAGATTTTAAGGGGTTGGGATGATAGTTGCATTGTGTAAAAAGAATTTAGAAACATTTTGGTGCGTAATTTTGATATTTTGATAGAAACCAAATGGTAATTTAAAATAAACTTGCAAGAGAAACTATAAGATTTCGAACGGTATGAGCAAACAGAGCATTCTCAGCAGTTTCGAAAACGTTTAGAGTATGATAGATAGTGTATGATAGATAGATAAATATGAATGAAACACAAAAGCCGCTCGCCGCTACTTCGTTGGATACTCGGTACGATGATATTCGTGTCAAAGGTAAACCTCAAAATATACATAAAAGCTTTGAAGACCTCAAAATTGAACTAACACAAATTGGTAGGAACGTGGTTTAGTATAAAACAAAGGAACAAATGAAAATGGCTGCAGCAGTCGATAATCTGGGTATCTGCAGCCAATATCACGGTATAGTCGTCATAAAGCGGTTGCAGTAGAGTCGTAAATTCAGTCGCACGTGCCGTACCTAAGTACCGCCGAATGCAATTTCGAAGTGGAGTTCAGAAAACTATGGATTAATTAGAAAAGTGATTTCCTGTGTTCCAGTTGTACGTCGAGATTGTTACGCATGTGATTAAACGGACGGACAAGAATAAACTATTTCAATGTATTTATAAGTAAAAATAGCTGAAGTCACGCGGAAGTTCCCATGGGAGTACGGGGATAAAATATAGCATATGTTACTTGTTGATGATGTAGCTATCTATACTCTACGCTATCTACCTATACAGTAGTATCTATACTCTATACAGATAAATAAAATTGAAGTGTCTGTTTGTAATTCCAAAATTACAGCTTTTCACTAAATGCATATGAAAGTATACACGCTACTGACACTAAAAAACCAAGTTTAAAAATGTTTCTCCGTCTGTCTGTCTGTTTGTTCCGGGTAATCTCTGAAACGGCTGGACGGATTTTAACGGGACTTTCACTGGTAGGTAGCTGATGTTTCAAGGAGTAACTTAGGCTACTTTTATTTATTAACACTGTTTATTCACCTGCGTAAAATTAATTTAAAATCATTTTGGCGAATAAAGAAACATGGGCCCTACCATGACCTCTTATTGCCATGATAGTTAAACTTTTATTATTAGAATGATGTATATGACGTGTATAAGTCCTTCAATCATAGTTCCACTGTGTGACAGTCACAAAGAGGAACTATGAAGGCAATAAGAGCTTAAGGTAAGGCCCCAGTACTGCTGATTAACAATGTAATTGTTTCTATTACGGTCAAATACCAATTTCTTATATTTTCATCGATTTCTAGATGTTTTTTAAGTATTCAATAATCAACTAAATAAAATATAATTTTATAAATTACTCAAATCATAACAATATGTTTTTGAGTTTTACCGAAGATATGGACATTTTAAGTGCTTACGCCTCAGAAACCTAAAGGTATAATATACATTTGAATTATAGAACACCAGCGTAATTAACCAGAAGATACGTATCACCAGATACCAGACATGAGTAAGTCAAACACATCACAATAACGATCAAGGCGCGTAGTACCTGCTGCCGGCATTCGGTAATAACTTTACAAGGTATGGGTTACGATCTCTCAAACATCCACTATATTACTTGTAACTTTGTGTACTTATCAACTACTGAATTAAACTTTAGTGGATATTAATAGAACAGGATTCGTATCTATACAAATAAATAAAATTGAAGTGTCTGTTTGCAATAACAAAATAACAGCTTTGCGCCAAATGCATATATGGTAGGTTCAGAAAGTATTATACGGTACCGACATAAAAAACGCAATACAAAAAAAATATGTCATTCTGTCTGCTGGACGGCTGGACCGATTTTAATGGGATTTTCATAGATAGCTACATTTAATTTAAAAAAACTGTTATTAAGTCGACGCGGGGCACAGTTAAGCATAAATACATTCAAAAATCTAAAATAATCAATGTAACATTACTTTTAAGTTTATTACAAAACTAAAAATTACTAAATTTGATGAGTGTTGACAAAGTGTGACAAATTAATTATAAATTAATTTTTCATTGTTCGCCGTAGATCATTACATATATTCTACATTGTTGTTATTGGGAAGTTTTCCAATAACAAAGTTTAGTGTCCTTGCTTTGCGTTGTTGCTTACGTTATAGCACTTGAATGCTGAGTATTTGATTACTTAGTACTTAAGTACTACATTGATTAATGATTTGGTCGTGATATTATCATGTCATAACGATTGTTGGGTGTCCTTGATAGGATAATGGAATTATACTATCATGGAAATTGCTTAGCATTTACGTTATTGGGTAGGTGTATATCCAATTATATCAAAGTCAAAGGCAGTTTACGCTGAGAAATGTTTTCGTAAACAGAAGATTATGCACGTACATGCAACTCATATATGTATGAAAAACTAGCTATGCCCCTCAGTTTCATCCGCGCCGCGTAGCCATACTTTCATGGGTGGACCACGGAACTCTGTTTTTTTAAATAAGCTATCTGTCAGTGAAAGTCCTGTTAAAATCCGTCCAGCCGTTTCAGAGATTAGCTGGAACTAACAGACAGGCCGACAGATTTTTGTTAAAAATTGGGTACCGAAGTCCGTATGTACTTTCATAAATGCATTTAGTGAAAAGCTGTTATTTTGTAGAGCTTACATAGTTGGTTTGCATCGTGTACATGACTGCTTAATGTGTAGATACGGTTTACTGTCGAGTTCAAGTTATAACACATAGTTTATAGCCTTCACCGTGACGTCAAGTGTAAGTTACACATTAATGCTTGCAATAGCACTCAGAGCTCGGAACATGGAATTGCTATTAATTTCCCCAGTATCGGTCAGTTTACTGATATATTGAACTATATAGGACACATGATGCTGAGGTATCGACCCATGGAGAGGCTGAAGCTTGCCTTTATGATATACCTAGTAGATATGCGGTACCAAGAACCTTCTGTGACAACATTTCTACTTATTAAGGTAATTTTACGAGTGGTGCAATCGGACAGCGATTACGACAAAGATTTCAACCAATCAGCGCACAAAAGCCGTAACTTTGTATTAAAGTTCCCAATTTGACGGTTTGTCAGGGATAGGTTATAAACTATCAGTTCACAATTTATTCCACAATTTACAATTTCGCTACTTTAACAGATAACTAACGGTGCCCACAATATTATGGTGACTTTATGAATTTAGAATTACTAGACATATATTCTCTCAGTTAATTTGCGTGTCCAAGCGAGTCCCTGCCTCTATAGGCTGTTGTAGGAATTTTAATTGGAATTGCGTTGACACTGGCTGTCGTTCGCCAATTATATTGGGCTCTCTATACAGAGACTTGTTATGATGAGATGACTGCAAACAGAAGGGAAGGCGTTCTATTTTACACTGGCTTAAACGGAGCATAATATTTTTAATTTCAAAAGTGGCACGGAAGAACACAACCCGCCTGGTAATAAGTGACTACTTAACTGCGACCTATGTAAGCTTGCAATACTGATATATGTTACATAGAGTATACAAAATACTTAGAATTAATAGTTGTGTTAAGTTTAAATTATATATTAATACAATTTATCGATAGAGTAGTAGTGTCTGTGAAAATACACTACTTTAAAAAAATATGTCATCCTTTAGATAGAGTCATTTCGAGGGATTCGAACGTGTCAAGGGCCGTTATGGCTACGACTGTGCGTGCAATAGGTACCTTTCTGCAACTCCAACATACGTGTTCAAAGAACTTGTATCCTATGACCAATATCATGGTGTCAACTTGTAGAAACTTTATTGTAGTACAATTAATACAATAAAGGTTCTACAAGTTTATTCCTCAATTCACAGGAACCATAACAAATGCGTTGTCCTCTCTACAAAAAATAGAATCACTAAGTCTATAACCATCGCCTTAAAAATAAAGAAAGGATAGGAATTTAGAATATTTAAGCGGGTTTCTTGAACTTCACTTTTAAGGTGGCGGAGCTTTAACTCGAAAATGACTCTAGGGATGTACACAGAGCCTTAATTCTGAATATGATAAATTATGCGACGAGCGTTTCCAATACATGACCGCACGTTAAGGGTACCCTAATCATAAAGAAACTTTTTTTATATGGATAACTAGCTGTGCCCTGCGGTTTCACTCGTGTAGATTTAGTTTCATCCTTATTGTCGCGGAACCCTAATATTTTTAATAAATAAAAGTACACTACCCTAAGTTACTCTTTGGAACATCAGCTACCTGCCAGTGAAAGTCCTGTTAAAATCGGTCCAGCCGTTTCGGAGATTACCCGGAACAAACAGACAGACAGAGAAAACAATTTTTTTTTTTTTTTTTTTGTGTCAGTAGCGTGTATACTTTCATATGCATTTAGTGAAAAGCTGTTATTTTGAATTTACAAAAAGACACTTCAATTTTATTTATCTGTATGTAAAATAAGATACCTAAAATGACTGCATCAATCATGTATCTACATAGTAGGACTAGATGAGGGGAGTTAATCTGAGAAAGCGTAAAGGTTCAAAACATGTTCTATACTTCAACTGTAAGTCTTAACTTTTGCGAAGGAAGTGTTTGTAAAAATGATTTCCAAGCATTCATTCAAGATTTATTGACGGTGAAAAGCCTTACCATTGAAAATGTAAAGATGATAAAACCAAATAAATAAAGTACCTTTAATTTCATTGAACGCTTACAAATTCAAATCTCATGAAAGCGTACTTTTCAATGTTTGCGAGCTCAGGTAAGCTCGTCCGTCCATTATACCTGCTAGAAGTGGAGGTATAAACTCCCGTCCTTGACCCGATGAAATACGAAATAATAAATATATTTCCATATTTTTTCAGAGGTGAAGTGGGGGCCTAAATTGGGGTACTGTCTAATGGATCGTGGAAACAGTCGAGGGCCCTTTCTGATTGCGAAGCAGCAAATGGAGTGTTGTTTGATTCGCTTGCCAGCACTTTTTGCATGTCAATAGCTACGTACATTTTCACTGTTTATTAATGAAATCTCATTATGTTTTGGAATTTACGAACGGCGTTTTCAGTTTGGGGTAATTCATAACTTTTATCATCATGGAACTGCCATTGTATCTATATCTATATATACATACAGATACATACAATTTACTGCCTGCTTATAATTCCAAATTAACAGTTTTTCACTGAATGCATATGATACATTCATATATACGATATTTACATATATACATTTTTTAAGCTACATATTTACATATTTACTTTATTTATTTTATTTACTTATACATTACATACATATTGTTATATTTTGTATTTTTTGTTAAACTGGGATGCGCTGCTTACTGGTTGCGTCAGAAACTGATATTATAACGGAGTGTATTTTACTTTATAGTTTTTCTGTCAAGAATTAGCGATTTTCTAATCACCAGTCATACCCTATTTTGAACTCAAATTATACGCGTAGAACTTTTAAAAGCAATTAAATACTTACGCCTGTATTTCTCAAAGGGGTAGGCAGAGGTTGACTTATAACACGTCCAGTTTTCGCCGGTTATATTTAAGGCCCATTATAATACGGGGCGAATTTAAAGCAAGTGAATTACGTAAATCCAAAATAAATTTGTGATTGATGTTTGCGCGTCGAGAAGATTTTTTTTCGCGAGCAACGCGGTCTCTCTCCCGGGCGACGAGGTAAAAAGAATAAAATCCATTGTGTCTTCAGTTTACCATCCAATTTTAGTATAGGCGACTTCAATCCCCTCAGGAAATCTTGTTCAATATTTTCTTTTCCTCCGTTTGTTTGTATCATTTCCCTTTAAACGCTTATTGTACGCTCATTGTATGTTTTCAACAATAACTCAAGCAAACACGTTAATACTTACGATGGTTTTAGCTGTAACCAAAAATACGAACTTGTGAATACTCATGTGATCGTAAATTATGCCACTTTTCTATTTCGGTTCAAATAAAAGAGATATAGCATGGTGATGCTTAATTTGATAACTTCTGTGTTTTTTGATAAAATGTGATATCTTTTCTAAAGTTGCCAACGGGTAGTGCGATCGAGAATGTTTTTGAAAATTTTTTTTTATATTTAAGTACTGGGGCCTTACCATGAGCTCTTATTGCCATGATAGTTTCACTCATTTATGAGACAGATGTATGTGACGTGCATACATCTGTCACGGTCGCACAGCTCAAATATCATTGCAATAAGAGCTCATGGTTTGGGCCCTGTATATACGTTCATGTGTATTTAGTGAAAAAAAATTGGTATCAAATTAGACACTTCATTTACCTATTTGTGTCTATAGGTTTATTTTTTCAAACCATACAGCACTCACAAAAGTATTGCATACATAATAAAAGTGATATCCGGTACAGCGGTGGCGCCCGTGGCCTCGACGTCATAATCAAGAGATCAGCATCTGAAAAGGATGACAGTTCTATGACAAGGGATAGGGTTGTCCTTTCTACTCCGTGTCCATTTACTGGGTATTCCCTATTTTGAGCAAAGTTGTAATAACATGAGATTACTTCGGAGCGGGAAATATTTATGATGACTGAGTTGAAGGTTGTTTCATTTTTATGAATAATTTACTCGTTTAGGAAGTACCTTTCATTGGTTTTTCACGCACAAATTATTAAAAGGGCCTTTGTATACCTTTAATATTGTAAATTTCTGTGCTGTGCTCCTAGTAATAATTTATTTATTTATAATTTGAATAAATAAACTTACAGCTATTGCCAATGCGCTATAATAATCTTATTTAAAACTAGCTGTGCCCCACGGTTTCACCCGCGTAGATTTAGTTTCATCCTTATTGTTGGCGAACCCTAATATTTTTAATAAATAAAAGTAGCTTAAGTTACTCCTTGAAAGTTCCGTTAAAATCCGTCCAGCCGTTTCAGAGATTACCCGGAACAAACAGACACACAGACAGACAGAAAAAAATTGTAATACTTGGTTTTTTAGTGTCAGTAGCGTGTATACTTTCATATACATTTAGTGAAAAGCTGTTATTTTGGAATTACAAACAGACACTTCAATTTTATTTATCTGTATAGAAGATATAGATGTATAGATAAAAAATGTTGTGACTGGGCAGAAGTTAGTGGAAATGGGCAAAGACTTTTTTGCCTCAAGAGGACAGTCATAGGACTCATTGGTAACAACTATAATACATTAGTAATTTCATAGGTAATATAGTGTGGTAATAATTACTTTATGAAAACCCATTGTATATTATTGAGATATTC
This sequence comes from Watsonalla cultraria, assembly GCA_964035505.1. NCBI lineage: Eukaryota > Metazoa > Arthropoda > Insecta > Lepidoptera > Drepanidae > Watsonalla > Watsonalla cultraria. Next base: position 5,965,670 of record OZ037722.1, on the reverse strand, counting down.
TAAGAAATAAGTTGCAAGATGATATTAGTAAAGAAATTATTGTACTAGAAACTCTTAGAGTTAACCAATCAGAAATAACAAACAAAAGCTCACACGACATAGATATAAAAAAATAAAATGTCATCGAACTGGAAATTCGCTGACACTCACAATTCTTATTCTTAAAACATTTTAATTAGATAAATATAAATTTTTATTTTTGTACAATGTCTTCTATACGTTTTGATTAGTTATGGCACAGGAACCTAAAAAACCTTCAACGACTAACTACGGAAAATCATCAACACCAAACATGGAAAAACGAGTGACCTACTGCACAGACTTAGAGAAATCTGTCATCATGAGTAGTTTTGAACGCCGTGGATGGGTCCAAGTGGGTCCGGATGACGAGTGGAACTTCTATTGGTCCTTTACGCAAAACTGTCGAAATATTTTCAGCACTGAAAGTGGTTACAGAATGAACGATAACCAATTGATTAATCATTTTCCCAATCACTATCAACTCTCTCGAAAAGATTTATTGGTAAAAAATATTAAGAGATACAGAAAGGAACTCGAAAGGGAAGGCAATCTACTAGCTGAAAAAATGGAGGTGCCGCTGCCTAACGGACAGGTTATATCACGCTACATACATCTGGATTTCATCCCAGTCACTTACGTCTTGCCAGCTGACTACAATATGTTTGTCGAAGAGTACAGAAAATCCCCCCAGAGCACTTGGATAATGAAACCTTGTGGAAAATCGCAGGGTGCAGGAATATTTTTGATCAATAAACTTTCTAAACTCAAGAAGTGGTCGCGCGAAGCCAAAGCTCCTTTCCACCCGCAGCTCAGCAATAAAGAAAGTTATGTTATATCGCGTTACATCGATAACCCCCTTTTGATTGGAGGCAAGAAATTCGATCTGAGATTGTACGTATTGGTAACATCTTTCCGGCCATTGAAAGCATATTTATTTCAGCACGGATTTTGTAGGTTTTGTACAGTCAAGTACGATACAAGCGTAACAGAATTGGACAATATGTATGTACACTTGACCAATGTTAGTGTACAGAGACACGGTGGTGATTACAACAGTTTGCATGGAGGAAAAATGAGTATTCAGAACTTTCGCTTATATTTAGAAGGGACACGAGGAAGGTTCGTGACTGAGAAGTTATTTGCGGAGATGCAGTGGCTGATCGTACATTCTCTGAAAGCTGTTGCGCCAGTGATGGCTAACGATCGGCATTGTTTTGAATGCTATGGATACGACATTATCATCGATAACACTCTGAAACCATGGCTCGTAGAGGTGAATGCTTCGCCATCTCTGCAGTCTACTACTCATAACGACAGAATTCTAAAGTACAAACTTATCGATAACATAGTATCGGTGGTAGTGCCACCTGATGGTATACCAGATGCAAGGTGGAATAAGATTTCTGACGCTGAAGCTCTCGGTGACTTCGATTTACTTGTAGATGAAGAACTTATGGAGAGGGAAGACGCAAATTCTCGTTATAATAAATTCCAACGTCTCAGGTCCTAACTTATTTTGATGTTATATATTATATGTTGGTTTAGAAATAAATATGCATTTTTAAATTAAATCAGCATTATGTATTATTTTATGCAATAACATGATTCATACACAGATTCACGCGGTATAAAATTTAACACAAAAAAAAATTGTTTTGTTTATTTTTCCTGATTGAATCTTTGAACATCAAATCCTCATCGATAAGTATTTGGAAATCCTTTAATGCTTCTTTTGTTGGCGTTTTGTTCCAGCGTACATCCGGGATCCCGTCTGGCGGCAACACGACTGATAAAAGATTATCCAGTAGGTTAGTCTTGAGGATCCTGTCGTTAACTGTCGTAGCCGTCATCGAAGGAGACGCGTTTACTTCTATGAGCCACGGCTTTAGGTTATCGTCTATGATGATGTCGTAACCGTAACATTCAAAGCAATGGCGGTCATTGGATATAACAGGCGCCACAGCCTTTAATGAGTGCACTATCATCCACTGTATCTCTTCGAACAATCTCTCGGTCACTTCTCGACCCCGAGTCCCTTCCAAAAATAGCTTGAAATTATGTAGGCCTAGCTTTCCTCCATGTTGACAATTGTAGTCTTCTCCATGTTTTTGAACGCTCACATTCGTTAAATGCACATACATATTGTCGAGTTCAGTGACACTTGTATCATATTTTATGGTGCAGAATCGACAAAACCCATTTCGAAACATATAAGCCTTTAAAGGTCGAAAGGAAGTAACAAGAACGTAAATCCTCAAATCGAATTTCTTCCCTCCGATCAAAAGCGGATTATCTATGTAGCGTGATATGACATAAGTATCTTTGCTGGTGAGATGATGTTGCAAATATTTCTTTGATTCGCGGGACCATTTCTTCAATTTAGAAAGCTTGTTTATGAGGAAAATGCCGGTGCCTTGGGACTTGCCACACGGTTTTAGGATCCAAGTTGTTTGTGGCTGTTTTCGGTATTCTTCAACAAACAAGTTGTATTCTGTCGGTAATACAAATGTCGTAGGAATGAGATCCAAATATAAATAGCGAGTACTGAGTCGCCCGTTTGGAAGAGTCATTTCAACTTTTTCAGCGAGGGGATTGCATTCCCTTTCTAATTCCCGTCGGTATCTTTTTATGTTCTTAGCGAGTAGGTCTTTTCTTACCAGTTCGTAATGATTCGGGAAGTGGTTGATCATTTGATTATCCTGGAGGCGAGCGCCGCGATCCAAATTGAATAACGTCCGACAGTTCAATGTATTTGACCAGTATATATTCCAATCATCATCTGGACTTACTTGGTGCCACCCTCGTCTTAAGAAACTATTTATCACTATCGAATTTTCAAAGTCAGTACAGAAATGTAAGCGCCTTATATTTGAATGGGTTGAATAATAGCTCGAAGGAGCAGAAGTTTTCTTGCTGTAAGTTGACATCGCTTCGAGAATATATTCCTATTAATCTATTATTCCTGGGATATTTAGTATTCAACGCAATTGTTTGACATTTTACTTCATAAATTTGACCAACGGGTTTTGTTAGGAACTTGACTGACGGCCAACTTGGTGTGTGACGAAATCATTGAATAAAAAAAACACATTTCACAGAAAAGTTTCGTTGATCCAATTTGCACTTGTGATGAAATGACATTTGAAATCAAAAGTGGGTATTATTACATTTTGCCTATCCTTTGGGGAATCCTTGTGGGACGCCTTTGACGTAAGCTAGATACTTCCTTGACCTATTATTAGGACTTCTATGATTCCCAGTGGATTCCCAATAGCATTACGTTGCCATTATGTACGTTACTACGGGGTAGCTCATAAATTTATTAAATATTAACGTAATAGTGTGCTTATCTGCTTCACCGTCTCACCGTGTAATTCGGCAACAGTGTACTGTTACTGCCATTATAAACGCTCAGTGTGCGTCTTACTATGAATAATTCAACTCACTTCAGACGTGAGGATACAATACCCTACAATACCCCACGCAATCTGCAACATTAATGGCGTTTCTTTCTCGGCAAGCCGCTGTGTTGTTTGAAAAAGCTCGAAAGAGGTTCTTTAATCCAGAATTTTCAACTTTAGTTTTTATCTGAGATGTTGGGATGGGTGAGTGCCAAGAGAGTGCCTAGCGGGCAGTTTGGATAACAAACAATCAGATTTTTTTTCGTTTAAAACGTATTCTAGAAATATTATAAATAGTGTATAAAAAAGAAAGTTGTCAAATATTCACCTTTGAGAATTTAATGCATTCAATTAATATTATGGTACACTGGTCACTGGTCCCGTAAATGTCCAGTTCTTTAGTACTTAGTGGAGTCTTTATTAGTTTTGCGTGGAGACACAAGTGCAGCTCGTAGTTCGACTTTCGTAGTACATAAAGGTGCAGTCTATCAAAGTCTATCACCATTTGATAAGAAAATGGTGACCGAAGATTTGACTCATACAAATTGATCCTTTAATTGTATTGTATGTTGCATTCAATATGTGAATAAGCCTTCGTTTGAGAACTTTAACGCAACAACACAATACAAAGATCACACAAATGAATTGTATTTGATAAGAAAATGGTGACCGAAGATTTGACTAGTCATTCAAATTGATCCTTTATTGTATGTTGCATTCAATATTTGAACAAACCTTCGTTTGAGAACTTTAACGCCACAACACAATACAAAGATCACACAAATGAATTGTATATTTTCCGTGAGGGACACAAGTGGGAGCTTGTGAAATATTGTTTGAATGATAAATGGAGTTTGGCGTTATTAGACCGTGGAATGTAAAGCATCTGCCGTAACGTTAGTATTGTAACGTAGTGTTACATTTGACTGACATGTTGTGGCGTTATGGAGAGCACCAAATCTTGTTTTGTAGCTTAATGCTCAGCAGGCTGTTTTCAAATATTTGTTGGTTTGGAAACATATCTTCTGTAAAGTGTAAGCATATTTTTTTCCACATTGGTAACTTTATGAATAACCAGCTTTGCCCCGCGGTTTCACCCGCGTAGATTAAGTTTCATCCTTAGTGTCGCGAAACCCTAATATTTTTCATAAATAAAAGTAGCCTAAGTTACTCTTTGAAACATCAGCTACAAACATCAGCTACCTACCAGTGAAAGGTGTTAAAATCGATCCAGCCGTTTCAGAGATTACCCGGAACAAACAGGCAGACAGACAGACAAATATTTTACATTTAGTGCAAAGCTATTATTTTGGAATTACAATCAGACACTTCAGAAATTTCATTTATCTGTATAGACTAGCGACCCGCTTCCATTCGGGTTATGATTTTTAAGACTGTTACAATAAGTTGTTTTCTACTATCACTAAAAAGTATATAGCTTTTTTTAACTATAAACTCATTGGGTTTCTACTTCTACATGTAAGTAAAAACCGTAACCTGGTTTAGAAGAACGAAGCGTTCAAAGAGACAAAGTAATTTTGTATGGAAGTGGCGACTTCAATATAATATGTTAACTAGATGTTCCTTCTGCTTGCTTGAAATATGTTTGGGTAAAGAATTATCGTTCACTGTATTAGTTTTGTAAGTAAATCTGTTGCATAAATCAAGTTTCGAAATAAGTCCGGAGCTTGCAAAATAATCTACATACATTTCCGCTATCGGCACTGGAAGGAACGTTTAACGTCGGAAAAATGGAACGTTGTCGACTTGTACGAGTTCCTATTTCATTGAAGTTAGTCGTATTCAGAGGCTGCATTTCAAACGGAACAATTCGCGCCTTGAATTTATTGCGGAAAGTTATTTCAGCCGCAGTGCCGCGGGAGTTCTATATTATACACCGACGACAAGATAATGAAGAATATGATTTTATTATTGTACTATTTATCTGAGGTAGGTATCTCCAGCTATGCATTGTTTAGGTTGTTCCACACATTATTATTTAAAACAGTATACGTATAACAACGTTTACCTTAAAACATGGTAAAAGACGGACTTCGGTAGAATTTACAGTACCTAAATAAATAAAAAAAGTGTTTGGAAATTATCACACATTGCCATCTAGTCCCCAACTAAGCAAAGTTTGTACTATGGGTACCAGATGCATACCAAACACCTAGACACAAGTCAAAAACAAATGCTCATCACATAAAAATGTTTGCACTGAAGTGGGAATATAAGCTGCGACACGTAGAATAGCAGTTCGGTATACTAACGACTAGACCAACGGCGTCGAAGTAGTAAGTATTTATGTTTGCTTTTTCAAACTAGATAGTTGTTTATATCAAGTTTAAAATGCCACAGTGCTTGCACACTGTATCATGCAGTTACCGCATAAACTTGTCCCCAGTGCATTCAATTCACCATGACAGGTGTATTTAAACCGGGTGTATTTCACACCGAAGCTTACGTACATTGGACATACCCGTGTTTAACAACCTACATATTCCAGTTTTAATGAGAACTGCGCTTGCACCAAGTGTCAAGTGTCACTGTCACTTGATACTAAATTGATTTCGGGATTGGTTTTCCATTTTTCCTTTCGATGTCGGTTGCCAAGTAGTTGTTATTGACTGTATGAGAATTGAAGTGTAAGGATTTTGTTTGTTAATAACAACAATCGGGATATCGTTTTTGAAAAGAGTAATTGCTAAGTATTTTGCCGGGTTAGGAAAAGCAACCTTCTTAATCCCGTGGGAATAGTTGTAATCCTGTACAGTGTAAATTGTTTGTGTCCTTCTGACGATTTGAAAGTACTTCGAAATAAGTCTAATCAAATAAAGATAATATACCATTTATTTGGATAGTGTCGATCGCTACTTCGTTAAAATGCTAGGTATCTACTGCAAAATGACCAATATTTGTAACACCAGCCTTACTTAAGTAAAAAATATCAACGTATGATATACTAGCTGTGCCCCGCGGTTTCACCCGCGTAGATTTAGTTTCATCCTTATTGTCGCGGAACCCTAATATTGTTTATAAATAAAAGTAACCTAAGTTACTCCTTGAAACTTCAGTACCTGCCAGTGAAAGTCCCGTTAAAATTGGTCCAGCCTTTTCAAAGATTACCCGGAACTAACAGACAGACAGACAGATAGACGGATTGAGAAAATTTTCATAACTTGGTTTTTTAGTGTCAGTAGCGTGTATACTTTCACATGCATTAAGTGAAAAGCTGTTATTTTGGAATTACAAACAGACACTTCAATTTTATTTATCTGTATGTATAGATATCTTATAGATATTATAAAATATATGAGGAGACTGCATAAAAGTGTTCCTTTTTTCCCTTTAGTTTATGTGGCTTCAAGCCGTTCTATGAGGATAAATAAATAAATAAAATAGTTCACAAGAATAAGTTGAGATTTCATTCTTTTGTGTATTACGTAATTTAACGACATTCAAATAGTTTAAATTCTGTCAGTATAAGATTTTCCAATCAGATCAAATAAGAAGAAAAGTTCCGGGCAAACCACAGCATAAACAATTATTATAAGTACATACGTACAGCACGGTACGAAGTCTTAGGGCAGTCGGGTTAACTTAAGCCGTTTGAATCCGATTAGTAAGCCGCTTACTAATCACTCTTACCCAAGTGTAGCCCTAAATTTTGCCCGGAGCAATATTCACAGCTAACTAAGTAATAAGAAGGTACATGCCAAACGTTAGCCAATTTAATCAGGTTTTGATACAATTTTGCTGACGTCTTACCGACTCGAATAGTGATAGTTATTCAACTGAGTGGTAGGATATACCCACATCATAAATAGGTACACAAACGAATTGTAATAAACCAAACCAGCCCAGCTGCCTTTTTTCCGCTTGAATCCCGTCATGGACACGGCACCCGCGGCCGCGGGGGTAGTGGAAGGGCTATGTCGGACTCATACCGGTTAAAACCCATGCTGCTCCTCCTTTATAGGCGGGGAGGGGGGGCGTACCATTGCGTTTCCAAGTTTGCGATGCCCCCCCTAAACCAGCCTAGCTCCCTAGCTCGCGCAACGCAACAACAATGCTCTTTGCCAAGGTCCAAGCCCCAGTAGGTTGCTTAAAATTTTGCCTGGCTAGTCTTGCCATTGCCCACTGCAACTGCTTCCAGAGCTCAAGCTGACAAGAGAGACGATATGCTTTAAAAGTTTTTGGCCCCAGTAATATGTGATTTTTGTGGTCCATAAGAACAAGATCAAACCCAGACAAGTAAGTTAAGTCATACATTCCCAGAGCGACGATTTAAATTATTCTTCTTGTTTTAAATCTTGTTTTAATAGAAGTTATTATTTTTAAATTCTAAGAAGTAGATAAGTACTCATGCTGGTTGTATTTTGTAGAGTTGATCCGTCTCGCGTGCTAACCGCCTGGTTAAACCATAAGTTTTATCCAACGTCGATAGCGTGGCCCAAGGGAGCAATTCGCCAGTAAATTGGGGAACAGTTAAGGCCATTTATGTTACAAGCTTCTGCATGGGAAGTAAGTTACTATCTTCCCTTGTTAACAGAAACTAATCGTCAGGAATTAGAATGTATTTCTAAATTTTTACTAGTTAAAGAAATTTATATAACACAATTTTGCAGTCTCACGCGTTCCAGAATTGTTTGGTAGATTTGTAACGCCACCCACATTTTAATACCAGATAAGTTTAGGAGGTTGCCACCATATCTCGCCTCATAAGATGAATAGAGCTATTTTCGGTTGCGTATTCAACGTGACGATAATATTAGCTATGACGTTTAATAAGACGATTTCTCCATAGGTAGGTATAAAAGAAAACTTAGTTTTATTTACTAACTAGCAGTGTACCGCGGTTTCACCCGCGTAGATTTAGTTTCATACTTATGGAAACCTAATATTTTCAATAAATAAAAGGTAGCCTATGTTCTTTCTCACGGTCTAAAGATTGTCTGTGCCAAATTTCATCAAAATCGGTTGAGAGGTTTAAGCGGGAAAGCGTAACAGACAGACAGACAGAGTTACTTTCGCATTTATAATATTAGTAGGGATTAAGAGTTCCTGTCAAAAGGCATAAAGTATTTTTGTGGCCAACCTTACATTATACAAATTGCCTTGATATTACAACTTGAAAATACGAATGTAATACGTAAGCCCCTGACTTGGCGTTTACTCGTATATTACCTTTTGATTTTCCACCACGTTAGAATTAAAGAGATTTCCTTATTCAAACAACAAAACGACAACTCAAAGCATTTAACGTACTGAAATCAGAGATAAGTAAATGCAGGTTTTATTCGTTTTTTCTTCCCATTTCTAACATTAGCACAGAAATCATGTATAATAGCTTCGCCGCGGGGAAGGTGCCAAAGGAAGTACGTACAAGTATAAAGAATATACACATCTTAAGAGGAAAATGTTGCCTCAAAGACATCACGTCTTCGTCGAAACGAAGCAAAGTAAATACAAATGTACGTAGATCATAGAAATATCGCATGTCTGCGGGAACTGTGTTTATGGATTCTTGCGAGTTGCTTGTTTCGTGATGGAACTTGTAATATTTTTTTGTATACTGGCGTGAAACATGTTCGTCTTATTTTTACTTTTTATTTTTTACTGTTGTGTAGGAAATATATTGTAAAGTACGTATTAAGTAATTTTTTTGTAAGAAAGCGTGGTGTTAATCGAATCCATACGACATACTTGTTTGCAAAAACACTCGATTGCATAACTAAAAAAAATATTTAAAAGACACTTTCACTTTACCACCTTTGGGTTCAAGCCCACACTGTCCCAGTTAAAAAAAATTATATTTTATTCACTCATGCGTATAACAATCTTCCTGTTTTTTTATCTGACAGACGATATTTTTTTAAATTCTGATAATACATAAAAAAATACGACGAACACATTTAACACTTAAAATATTTGTAATGTAAGGATTATTACGAATTGCTATTCATAAGGAGTGGAGTTATGCCTGAGTACTTAAGAACGCCGCTGAAATGACCTTAAATTGTAATTTCAAGCAATCAAAAACAATTTTGTGAGACCTTCTGGTGCGGTAAAAAACCGGGTGGATTTATGAGTGAACTCAACCGGATGAAAGGATTTCTGCACATCGCCTAATGCTCGCGTTTTTCCCGTATAGGCTCAGCTCTCAATCGTTCATGTAATCACGTGTCAACGTATTAGCATAATCCGCTATACGACGAGTATGTAAGTACATACTACATTTTATATCTGTAAAGTTGCAGATTGAAGAGCGATTAATTTAAAAAAAAAATGTTGATCTCAGAAATAATATCTAGCTATTGCAAAGAAGATACGATTTCAAAAAACATTCCATCCCAAGCTTTTTCGTTTTTATGCTAGCAGAGACTTAGGTTCTGCGGTGTAGGACTAGTTATCTTTATATTTTTCGTTCATAAACTGACACAGAGGTTCCATTCGTTATATGGTTGGAAACCTGCGAGTGTCAATATTAGTGTTGCAAGCGATCACAGGCTGCAGTTTGGCTTTGCCAGCCTCTTTATGATTTCTGGACTGTTTCCCTTCACAGAATTAAAAAAGGTCTGCCATAAGTTTTTTTTTCATCGTAGAGTTATATAATAAGATCGGCAGAAATTGTATCGATTGTTATTATTTAATTTGTTGAGCTACACGGGCCTAGGAAAAGTGTTAGTCAGAAGGTGTGCCTACCTAGTAGTATACCTTTTAATTATCTGTCTATGTTTATACTGTATTACTTAATGCTATAGTATTTACTAAGATTCTCTCGATCACTTACGAGAAACAATACAACAATACAAACAATAAACGTAGATTGCTCGATCAAGTACCTTTTATTCCTATTTAGATGAATATTTCAGTCTGTAACAATACCATCAAAATTTATCAAGCTCTAGAACCAAGATTTACAACAATACATTTTAATATTAGATCTTAAGACTTTTGCGTAGGCGCACCTCCCACGCAAAGTGCTTACTATTAAGCGTCTAAATGTAAAGGTTATTATTACCTAAGAGTCTATACATCTGTAAATCTATATCTATACAGATAAATAAAATTTAAGTGTCTGTTGGTAGTTCCAAATTACGAAATTCATATCAAAGTGTATACAGTACTACTCACATAAAAAACAAATTTAATTTATTTTCTCTGTCTGTTTCTTCCGGCTAATCTCCGGAATAACTGAACCGATTTTCACTAGATTTCACTGGCAGATAGCTAATGTTACAAGAAGTAATTAAGGCTAATTTTATTTGAAAAAATGTTTTCTATACCGCGGGTCACACTTGAAATTAATTCTACGCAGCTAGAACTAAAATGCGAACTCTTCCTGCGAACAACTCAGTTGCTCTGCCAAAACTCGTGCCCTTGCATCGTTTTAAGCTTAATATTTCCTTCCCTATTTAAGTTGCATGACGAAACGCCCCTTAATTTAAAAATGATATTTCTTTAATGCATCCAACGGTAACTGCTCTACTATTTATTGCAAAATAGGCCCTGCGGTAGCCGTTAAATGCATTTCAAATTACAAATGTTTTCCCAAAGGACATTTGAATTTTAGTCTAACGATTGGCATTTATTTGTGGAACAGGCCAATATTCGTACATATAATATCACGTTGAATAACAACGGTGTTTAATACGTATAAAAATCATTACATAATTTAATGTAGAGTGATTCAAGAATATTCACGTCCTTATTGCAAACCGGATTCGTCTCAAGGTTATTCGATTATAGACGGGGCTTCAACATTGTCTTCGCTTCGAGGGGTGCTTTCCTGAGAGCTTTCATATCAACCCTATGAAAATGACGATGTATAAAAATAATTCAGAACTTTCTTATTTTTAGGTGCAATTTGCATCAAACATAACTGATTAAAATTACCTTACAGATTAACACAGTTTATCACAGTTTCAAAATCCAATTAGATACTTTTTAACCAGCTTCAAAAAAAGGAGGAGGTTCTCAATTCGATTGTAAGTTTTTTTATAATGATTTCTTCATAACTTTCGAGTGCGTGAACCGATTTCGTTTCGTTTGTTCGTTTCGTGATCTGATGATGGAGTCAAAAGTCTGTCGAGGATACCTCAATGATAAATGAAGCATGAAACTGGGCATCAAATACCAACTGCAAAAGTAAATAAGTACCTAATTTAGTGCACATAATTTTATTTATCGTTTTAAGAAGGCGTTTTATTTTTACTATAAATATAAATTTTTTTAGTATGTTTAGGCTATATCTAGTCAGGGAAAAGACCTAAGGTCTTCCTTAATATTACATAATGATATGTAAAAGTCAGTAAAACTTGTAGAATTATTGCATACCGCTGTAAATAATGGGTCGATAGCAATACGGTTTTCCAATTTATTACGTAGCCATTTATTTGCGGAGCACTCCAAACACCATATTTCACCAACTGAATTACAAAGTTTTAAGTTGGAAGCAAACATCGAGTTAATTGGACGCAGTTATAACATTAACTACAACTGCATACCTTATGCATGGCTTGCATAAAGTATTTTCTTGCTTGAAATTTAATTTTAGCTCAGCCAAGCGAAATATATAAACTGAGTTTTTGATGCCCGAGCAATTAGCGATTTTTTTCTCGTCAACATTGTTTGTTTTTGTTTCTATTAACTAATAGCTTCACATTTCTGCTTGTTCACCATATCTTTATTAAGAATCTATGGTGTTTCGCCTTAAACCTCATTAGGTTTAAGGCGTATAAGTGTACCTACCTCATTGGCTAGGTTCGTATTTAAAAATATATGTATAAACACTAGTTGAGCCTGGCGAGGGAACCTTCTTTTTTGATATGAATGTCTAATCTATGTGCTAAACCAGGGCTTAAATCCTAGCTTCATTCCCACTCACACTGTGAACTACGTCAGAGGGCCTAGTGCGAGTTTTTCACTGCCGCCGTCACAAGTCACCGCGTCGACGTAAACGCAGATTTGTATAGCAACGGAACAGCGCCTCTGTCTGCCTAAAGATGACACCATTGTGAGCCCATACAAATCTGCGCTTACGTCGACACGATAACTTGTGACGGCAATTTTAAGAAAACTCGCACTAGGCACTCAGATGCAAATTTCACCCAAATCCGTTCAGCCGTTCGAACGTTAAGTAACGAACGAAAACATATACAAAGCAAATAACTATTATCTTTCTTATCGAAAAGGCAGTTAAAGAAGAAACGATAAAAAATAAATACATAATGTTTTTGCAGTACATGGTAATTCAACCTTCCGTCTTAAATATTTACAAGCTTTCTTTTACCCTTCCTTAATGGAATTTATTGTGTGCCTCCTACACGAACTTAGTGACGTCATTATTCATCCCACGACAGTTTAGTTTGCGGTTGAGCTGCGAACTGACAAATAATGGCTTGTACTGTAGACTGCGTGGCATGAATTTTAATGAAGCAGGGTCACTCCATTTATTCCTCTGCAACAGTTGAATTACTTCTGGGACTGTGTAAGGAGCTCTTCGTGACGGATTTGTTTCTTTTATGCTATTTAAGAAACAAGATTCCCTTTGTAAGGAAATATCTGAGTTTCAAAATGCAGCAAAAGACGTCATTCTTTTAAAATAATATACTTAGGCAGTTAATAACTCCATCTTCGGTATAGTGGTCACAAAACGCTACCACATAGCACGAGTTCTTTACTTTGATCCCCGGATCTGGCATAGTATTATTGGATCTTTCGGTCTGTAATTTTAGCTTTACATGTTTACTAATATAGTATAATTTACATTTTATCTTATATAACTTTGGAAGTAAAAGAGCCGCGGTGGAAGGTAAAAGAATAGAATCGCAGTAGGGCCGATGAGTTATTCTAAAAATTATGTGCAGTAATATCACGTGCTTTACGGTGAAGGAAAACATAGTATTGGAAACCTGCATATATCTCAGAAATAATTCAGATGTATGTATAGTGCCTGAGACGGCGATTGACTCACCCTCTGTCACGTTGGCACTTAATTATATTCGGTGAAATGTGGTCGTTGTTGTTACAACACCTCTGCTAACCCTTTCGGGGCCTTTCTAGGGTGGTAGTATATTTATATAAATAAGATTTATAAATAGCCAAGATAATTTGTGATTTAAACTCGTACATGAATTATAACATTTTCAAGGTACATAATTTATTGTATTCGGCATACAGGTATATTGAATTAGAGTAGATATGCACTTTAAATAATAAATATGCTCGTAAAATGGAATGAAATTCTCTACCACTACCAAGGGTGTGCGTACTCGTAACTTTCTCATGGCTCCACTCATCATAATCTCACTTACCTTTTTAAAATGATTCAATGAAATTGTCTCAACGGCTATGTTAATAATTTCACGCCTTCTTTAAGGTCATTTTTACAAACTTTTGCGATTCGAACTCGTAGCCGCTGCTAGCGCTGTTGTTTCTTGGGTCTTCATCATCATCATCGACATATTCAGCCCACATGCACCCGCTATTGAGAATAGGCGTCCCAAGTTACACGCCACTGCACTTGGTACTATCATAATTATATCGTTATTAAGAGTTTCACCCGCGTAGGCTTAATTTCATAGGTGACTTTAGTACCTACGTAAGATAAGATAAGGTAAGCTGATATATTTTTTTTAAATGTGAACACATTTAGAAAAAAATATATTTCTTCAGCTTACCGGCGATAGTCAAAGTCAAAGTCAAAAATATCTTTATTCGATTAGACTTTTTACAAAGCACTTTCAAATCCTCAGAATGACACAATTTACAGGACTATACATGCTACCGCCAGTATCGGAAGGTTGCTTTTACTGAGAAGAACCTGGCAAGAAACTCAGTAATTACTCTTTGCAAAAAATATTATTCAATTTAAAAAAACCAAAATAAATCACTTAAGAAATATAAGCCCATGGACACAGTTGCAATGCACAAATGTCGATTAAAATGAACATAAAGAAAAGTCTAATAGTTCTACTTAGTGGCGCTAAAATCGGTTCAGTCGTTTCAGAGATTAGCCCGAACAGACAGACAGAGAAATATATAAATCAGATACTTAAATTATATTTATCTGTAAAGACAATAATAATAATTTCTCGTACGGGCGACCACGATTGGTGCATTTTAATTGGAACGGTGATATACGAGTAAACGAGTATGATGTAAAGGTCCCAAAACAGCTTACATATCATCACACCAAATACCCTCCAAATCACAGGTAGGCAGGTCCCAAAGTAATAATCACATTTAAATACAGCTGAAACTCAAGTTTTTTGAGATTTTGCAATCCAGAGGAAAATCTTTTATCATGAAACATATTCTACAACCAATTTAACATCTTTGGCAATCGTTACAGGTCGGAGGCCTAAAAATAATCTGACAACTGGTTTAACCCAGATCACAGATTTTCCTCCTAAATGGGGTTGCGAAGGTCAGATGGCAGTCGCTTCGTATAAAAATCAGGTGATCAGCCACATCGGGTTGAATCAAGTGCCGACCCCAACAATGTATGGGAAAAGGCCAGGGAAATGTGTATTCTACAACCAATTAAAGTACAATGTGTTCTTGCTTTGCTCGCAAATTCATGTGACCTACATCTTAGTTAGCATGTAAGCGCTCCTTAAATTCTTTGGATACATAGAATCATATAAACGTATTCAAAGCTAAAATAAGTAAGCACACGGATTACGTGTTCGTATTACAATATTACTTAGTATGAAAACGTTCGTATTTACACGAGTGGTTTGATTCGCCTGTTACAAAAGTAAAGCAAGTTAGTATTAAGAAGTGAAGGTATTATTGAGTTTTCATAAAAACTTCACGAGCTGTAATAATAACTAACTGAGAAGAATTTCAACTAAAGTGCCAGAGACGGCGGTGATCATCATCAGTCACGTAATCATCTTCGATGAAAAGTGGATGATTTCACAGTCTGTTGGTCCGCTATAAGAACACTTATCTAGTCCCCTAAGGGGTAGGCCCTTAGGGGACTATGGTCGTGAGCATAATGCATGTATGTATTTATAGTATCTAGACGTAAACACTGTAATTATTATAGAATATATTTTGAAGTTTTAAAATCGTGAGGAAAACTGTTGAGCTTCACGCTTCTGTATTTTTTCAACAGCTTTTCCCCTCAAATAAAATACGGTGAAGATATAAAGAAAAATTACCATTTCCTTTTCCGTCGGATGTACGTAAATTATAGTTTCAACTCAATAATGTACATTGTAATGTGTAGTTTGTATTCACCTCACGTCACGGGAGTGCTGTGCGTCCACGCCTCGAGCAGTTTATTTTTTGAACTTACTACTTACCATATAACTATAAATCTTATACCCATATAAGGTACACAGAGTGATACACTTTTATATTAATATTGTCAATAGAAATCTTTATTACAGAAGTATATTTTATTTTCTATTTATGTAATTTGTCAGTAAGCCTTCTTAAAAAAAAAAAATATCGACGGTTTTAGAAAGCAGAGCTGATATTGAACATGTTTGAAAAATATAGCAAAAGCATTGTATAAGCAACCAGATTTTAAAGCAGTTCTTAAGTACAAAATTGTTTCTAATCATTAGGTAAGCTCTTATTGCCATCGCAGTTCTACTGTGTTAGAGTGAAAGACTTTTACACGAGAAGAGTTAAACTAACCTGGCAATAAGAGGTAGTAGTAGGGCCTAAGGAATATTATGCACTAGCTTCTGCCCTCGATTTTGTCCACGTGTAATTATTACTTTGGATTAAAGCTTTCCTCAATAAATGGGCACATAAATAATTTTTCAAATTGGACTTTTAGTTCCTGAAATTAGCGCGTACAAGCAAACAAACTAACCAACTCTTCAGCTTAATATATTAGTACATAGCCTAACGCTATTGGTTATTATGACCAGTCCAGAATGTTCAGTAAGTAACACTTGCTGACATTATTTTCTTGTATTTCGATTTAAAAAATGTAATTCTGGACACTCTGTAAAGTTAAAGGGGAGCAACTTAATATAATATAATGTCAATATCGAATATAGGGAGCTAAAGCAACATATACCGTACGTGTATCAACTTTATCCCGAGTAACCAAATATTTAACAACGTTATTAAACAAATAAATCGGATCACTGCTAACAAATTCATTGAGGGTTGTTTACTTCAAAGTATTCGCATGGATTTGGGTTATTCTCGCGGGAGTTAAAATTGTCTTATTTCATCTACATAATTACAATATTGAATCACGAATACTAAGCGTGCAGTCTATCGACTAATGACAGTGTATACATCTGTCACTGTCGCACAACTGAATTAACATTGCAATAAGAGTTCATGGTTGGGCCCCTAAAGTGTGAAGACTTTTAATGAAGGTGGCTTAGACAGTCAAATTCTACAACAAGTTCGTCCAGTCTCTTTTGTTTGGTGGTACAGAGCAAAATTAGGAAGGAATGGTGATTTTTTTGAAAATTTTCTATTTATATTTTGTATAATATGGAAAAATATTTGGTTTCACTTACGAGGGCTTATAGTATGGGTAAACGTCGTATGCACGCCTGATTTTATTTATAGCTGAAATCTAGCCGTGACGCCGCGCCGCGGAAGTCGTGAAATCCATGCGGAGAACGTGCATGCCATGTTTATATCACTTACATATTAATTTTTTCACAGCGTACACCATATTTTATATACACGGGGTGTTTCGGAGTGAAATATGACTAACAATCACATAAATGTAAGCGTTACTCAACTTCACGCCTTTCTCAAAACAATATTGTAGGCGAGGTGGTACAATAACAAATGATAAGACACGTCCTTAGGTACGGCGTTCATATGTTCATATGATGATGATTAAGGATTCTTGTTTACTTTGACTTTAATTACTGTAAACCACTTATATTATATAACTTATGTTATTCTTACTATAGAAATCACTGTTCATAAATTCACAAAAAGTTCACTAATTATTATAGGCTTATTAAAAAATATTCACCAGCTACAATAATTGAGTCGGTCGCATAAGAACACAAAACCATTATATTTGTACTTTTGTAACTCACTGTATGATTTAATAATACGTATTTTACAGAAAAGCAATTTGGATGTCTCATAAATTAAATATGGTAAGAAACATCATAATGATATGATATGATAATCGAATTTCGGTCACGGCAGCAAATCTTATTATAGTAATAAAATAGTGCACAAATGTGTGCGCTAACACAGATGCACTCTATATTCCCTCGCTCTCATAGTCGGTAGGGACGGCAATCCGACATGAATCGTAATATATAAATCTAAACTAAAGGCATCGTTCTCAACAATACGAGGGAAATGGAAAAGTAAGTAAGTACGAGTGCTCCAAGTTCCTTTTCAAAAGTTTTCTATCATGCGTTGGCTCAAACAATAAATTTCTTGCTGTTCAGGCATTGTTTGGATCGTTGATCCTTGCACGGCTTGCACTGATAATACTGCTGCATATCTTTACTAAGACTTTATATCCATACGTTTTTTCCATTCATCACAATTCTTCTGTACGAATGTGAGGCTTGGACCGTAAAAGAAAAATAATAGAAGAAACAAATAGAGGCGTTTATGATGTGGATCCACCAATGTCTTTTCTCTTAGGTGGGCTCAGAAGGTGACCTTTATGGAAGACCATCAAGCAAGAAAGGTTCCTTATTTCGGACACGTCTTTTGTTTAAAGCGATACGAATAACTGCATTTCATCATGATGGACCAAAATAATGAGAAGACGAAGAGTTGGCCATAAATAGAAGTCTGGTTGAGGCACATTCTTGAATGCACCATAATCAAAATTGTTGTTGTTGTTCCACCTCGCGAGAGATTGCAAAAGTATTCAGAGATGACCCAACCATTCAGTATCAAAATTTACGAGGTGCCTTTATACTAAGAAGTTAACTTGGAGCCTACCATCTTTGGTCTAAGCTGAACGTATTAAAAACTTCTGAGCTTTGACGTTCCATTTTTATACCGTAAATTCAAACTTCGAAGCTGACAAGTTATTATATGTGCTGCTTAAACGATGATAATTTTAGTAGAGAGCCTTTTTTCAACCTCAATACCATTTACGTGCGACAGTGACCCGCTGTTGCAAGTATTCGGCCGCTGCAAGCAGACTGTACGCTTTCCCAACTTTAATGAAGTTAGAAGAATACACAGGCATTAAACTAATTCGATTTCCTGATCACGCTCGAATCTCTGCACATGTTGTTTGATCTAGGAAGTATGTAACTGCTTTATTATGAAACCGCGTGAATATCTCTTCCGCCATGCCAGCCCGTCTATCAAACATGAAAAATAATGAAAGTTCCTGAGTAATGGATACCGGCGCCATAAAAGTAAATTTCATCATAAGGTTCGGGAGCGCGGCTGATATTAGGCATACTTCAGAAGCGCGCGCACTTAGCTTCATTTATCACATCTTTATCGCATAAGGTAACATAAAAATTCGCACGCACTGACATGTTTAATGCTTATTTTATATAGTTAAGCGTGCTTACACCGAACAGAGCATGAATATACTGAATAATATTATGACTTACTGTGATGTCGCGAGAACTTTCAATTTACTTTTGTTCTTATTAACTGTATCCCAAGTATGAGGTTTTTCATGTTTCAATTAACGTATTAGTGACACTGGATATGAGATGATCCACTATCTTTGGAACAACAACAATATTACCCACGTCCAAAAAAGAATCAACAAATTTCCAGTCACACTAATACGTATATTATAAAGTTACTCGAAACTTATCACGATGATATTTTGCAAATAACGTACCTACCCCGACGTTTCAATTGGGTTGCACCAATCGTGGTCGCGATAGCAATTTTCGAAATACTATCGTGATAAGTCCTGAGTAACTTTAAATGTGATTTTTAATCGCGAAAGTTTAAGAAATATTATTTCACACTAATACGCTACGACATTCGTCAATGATGATCCGTGTCGATATTTAAACATAGGATACATAGGGTACAATTTATTTTTGAAAATGAAAATGAAAATGAAAATGATTTATTCAGTTTAGGCCCTGGTAAGGCACTTATGAATGTCGAGGAATTTACCACCGGTTCGGAAACTAACCTTCTGAGAAGACTTTTGTTTCGGTGTACATACCTTTTCACCATTTATTATTATAATGTTTGTGGAAGATTTCACCACAATATCACGATAAAAGTAATGTTATATAAAGGGATGGAGGTTGCATCCTTGTAAATTGTATTAAGGAAGTCATTTACATAATGCGATCAAAAAAGGAACAAACGGAAGATAATTCTCTTGTAATCCGGGTTTTAGAGTAAGAAGATACTTAAGCTTTTACTTAACTTTGTTTAGTACGGGATTATGGAAATTGAGAAAATAATTGAACGGGTAACAACATTATCATTGTAGGATTTTCACTAAAATGAGAAAGAGGCCGACTTATGTATTTGAATGTAACAGTGGTTTCACACCACGTGCTTTACGGTGAAGGAAAACATCGTGAGGAAACCTGCATTTGGCTGAGAAGTAATTCAAAGACGTATTTATAGTGCCTGAGACGGCGATAGACTCACCATCTGTCACGTTGGCACTTATCATTTTCGGTGATCATTCATCATACCTACCCCTTCGGGGAATGTACGTTTGTATATAGACATGGAAAGGCGGCCCCCTTTCCATGTCTATATATTATTTGTTATAATGAATTTTCAATATCTTTTACGGTACCATTAACGTATTAATAGAGTACATTCGATGGGCTTAAGAATTTTTTAAATACGCTTTATATTAGCCAAGTTACACGAGGGCCGTGCCGAAAGCGTTTGGCTGGCACGGCCCCTTTTGTTTGCTTATTTCTTCCAAAGTACAGAGGTACATATACTCCTGGAGGTAAGTACATTCCTTTGGTGCACACCAAAAGTTCAAATTCAGGGGGGCCGTGCTGGGCAAACGTACATTTCGGGGAATACAGGCGTGAGCATTTGGTAGGGTATAACGGTGTCCAATTACCTACCCTAGGTGAGATTTTTGTGGTTATTGTAGACGGGATGTGTTTAGTACTATATGTTATTAAATATATACAGATAAATAAAATGGAAGTGTCTGTTTGTAATTTGAACTTAACAGTATTTCACTAAGTGAATATAAAAGTATATACGGTAGTCACATATCCCGATTTTCTTTTTCTCTGTCCGTCTGTTTTTTCCGTCTAATCTCCGAAATAGCTGGCCCAATTTAAACGGATTTTCGCTGGCAGATAGGTAATGTTACAGGAGTGACTATGGCTACTTTTTTTATTTAAAAACATTATGGTTCCGCTGGCTACCCACGAAATGAAGTCTGCGCAGGTGAAACCGCGGGGCACAGCTAGTACCTATGAAATATAAACGGTACATTTGTTGTTATATTTCTTAACAAATCAAAACATGAGTTTTTAGATTGTTATCCCTATTCTATATACCTCGTAAAAAGCGTTAAAATGTTAATCAAATTTTATATTCAAACTCTTTTCCCGATAAATTAAATTTCTTCTAACAAAATAACCTTTTAAACATTGATTAGGTACAAGCATTTGACACGAATGGAACACATTTAAAAGACGTACGCGTTGAATGTAATATAATCACATTTTACTTTATAACACGTATTGATCAGCCTGTAAATGAAATGTTAATTTCAATTTGGTCCAATCTGGTGACTACGTGTTGGCTCTGTATACATTTATTTGATTGGGGTTTGAATAGCGCATGCTCAGCGGAAAACAGATTTCCAATCAGTTAAATGATAGGTATGATATTTATTTCACATGAGTAATTGAAAAGTTAATTCGCCGGTTGCATTACGCGTTTCTGATTGTGTACCAACGTAGAGTACAGAGCAAAGTGGGATTTACTGTAGAATTAACATAATTTATTAGTAGTTCTGATGTTTGGGCTTTGTACCTACTTATGAATGTGAGGGGTAATATTTGAACCGTTCTCTATAATAGTCCCTGGAGAGGTAGATGGAAATCACAGCTCCACTGAAGATACTTAAGTTATTTATATTATTTTTTTTATATATTTATAATATTATTAATCATAATATTTATAATATTTATGTTAATATCTTAGATAGTTCCTCATTATTTGAAATTCTTTTTCTTTATTACCTACGTCAAATTATATATATCAAAAATCTATATTTTAGCTCTTATTTAGAGCCCATTCATCAGACTATTTAGTTCCAGAGATACGCACGTTCAAACAAAAAACTTCAGCTTTAAATTAGTATAGACGATGGCGATGATGGAGGTAAAAACGATTAAGATATTTTTCCATCTTACAATTGAAGCAACGTATAAAATTCAAGCAAAAAAAAGTCTTAGCACTTAAGTACCTAGGAAATTACAAAATAATCACCAACGTATATCACCATATTACGCCGTAATGTCTCTACTTGAGAATAATGTAACGGCTTCAGAACCGTCGCATTCGTAGGTAGAACAACATTTGCGTCAATTGAAATGCGTCCCTTAAACGCGGCGTTTCCATCTGGCCGACCGCAGAAGGTGATTGCGGCGCGGCAATGTAGTTTATGCGGAAATTGCAAGCGCGCGACGCATTAGTGACTACCCGCAAATTATCGCGCAATCTACAACAACGTACATTGGTTACTTATAGCGCTATTTTTGTGATAACTTTTTGTGTTACATCAATTTTAAACCCAGAAATAGAGGCAAGTCAACACCAGCATAAGTTGTGACATATTCACGCGACGTCGCTTGACCTTGCATTTTACACATGCCTCAGAATGAGTTAATACTTTTTAGGAGGTGGGCTGTGGATGAATGCTAAAGAAGGCGGAACAACAATTTTGAACCACGCTTACCTAACCTGATGGTTAGCGGTTACTAGTCCATGAACATTGGTGACATCTGGGGTACAACATGTACACGGCCGTTCTTGTACTGAATGCATTTGCATTGGAGACTATAATTCAGCTACAGCGCCTCTTCGATGGGTTTAACAAATGTATTCTCTTTGTTAGAGGACCACAATCAATTCATATATAATTCAATGTCGTGACCGACTGACTAATACATAAAAGCACAGCCTAAGCCGCTGGTCCTAGAGACATACAATTTTGAGAATATTTCTTGGTCAGGTGTAGGTATGTACTAAAGTTTTTTAGGTGAAATAGGGTTGAAAGTTTGTGGATGAAACCTTTCTGCCACGCAGTCGAAGCTGCGTGTGCAATCTAATTAGGTATATACAATGGAAATAACAACTTTAAACTTTAATGTATAAGGTATGTTAGACGTTGGGTCGTCGTCCGAGGCCCATTAATTAGTAAATCCCCAAAACGGCAGTGTATCGTGAGTCTAGGCCGTATTAATGGCCTACCTGCCAGGTGACTGAGACGGATGGCCCGAGCCTCTAACCTTCTACCTTCACTTGCCCTATTTGTTGCGACCTAATTCAACCTCATTTTGGATAAACAATAACCCATTGCCGACCAGGGGGCCTACCATTATTGGTTTAAGCAGTGGGTATTAAGAACTTCAGAGCTTTGAACAAATCATTTCTGTACCTGTTCCCATAGATAAAAGCATTTGGGATTTTTAATTAAATACCGTTGAAATATTTTTTGGCAAATATCAAACAATTAGTTTGTGATAAAGCATAATATAATGTATCTGACTTCATTGGTGATCGCTAAGCATAGCAATGAGTTGCTTACTCTTCTATGAAATTGTATTAAAACATACATACGTACAAGCTTACATTTAGAAACGGTAGAAAATTTACCTAAGTTAGCTTAAGTAATTACGTTCAATGAGTGTTACAAGTGTCTTAACACTGAATAAAAAATCTTGATGTTTGAATTTTGGTGGTTTAGAAATATTGATGAATTTCATCAGTCTTCATTATAATTTACAACATAGGTATCTCGATCAATCGGGGTAGGAAGAGAGGTTGGAGCGCCAATTATTGATATAAATGGTCTGATCGCAAAGTGATTGCCTTGCTATATAAAGCAAAATATTTGTAAGGTCTCAGATAGGTATTTATTTTCTGAATATTAGAACGAAGAACAAACGTGCTTACAAAGGATTCCAATCAGCAGATTAATACCAGCATTTAATTATTCCGCTACGCATCGAATCCGTGAAATATGGCGACTAAGGCGTCGTCTACATGGACGGGTTGCTGGCAAATCATTTCATATTTTAACTTTAATATTATAAGTTCTATAATCTCGTCGACAAATAAGGAATGTACTTTAATCCCACGAGCATCTTAAAAAGTTACAAACAAACTAAAATACTTGTAAGTACTACAAAATTTTACAGACTGTTCCACTGCGGACACTAACGTTTTTGATTGCCATTCCACACAAGTTTGGATTAGCCAAGTGTTCACTCGTTAATGATTGTAGAGACACTAAAAAAGCTGGGGTCAGGAATGCTCATCATGTTTTTAAAGAGGTTGCACATCGTCTGAGAAGCCTTATGTGACAAGCAGGTTACCTTTGACAATTAATTTTGGTATCACAAAACGAAACGTCAAAGCTTAGAAGTTCTTAATACGCTCTGCTTAAGCCGATGATGGTAGGCCCCCAGTTTCTTGTATATTACAATTAACTTTTTGTTCGATAACAGATAACAGCCGTACATAAACTTTATCCTACATAAAATGAACGATAATATTTTTATTCATCACAGATACACATAATAGCAGTACGTACATACCAACAAATATACGAGCGATACGCGCCTCGTACGTGCCTCTCGTGCGTAGAGTTCCGCACTAATGAGGATAAGTATTAATTACTCAACAACAGAGCGGTTCCATGGCCTCTCTTCCCCCATTCACTTCATTGTTATCCGATTAGATGAATTAAATAATTAATGTGATATATCTAGTAGGTACGTTGTATTTAATTGAATATGGTACGGTTCTGGTCTTTTTGTGTTGTTCAATTTGTTCGACAAATATCTGCGGTATTTGTCCATGAAATTATTATATATACGCTATGCTAATATCGTGGTTTATAAAATAGCAATTTGACGGTGTCTTAAAAACTTATCATACGATTTTTTTTATCAAAACCGTTTTTGCTTGGACAAAAGAGAGAAAAAAGTTATAAATATAGTTATAAACTATCAGTATTTACTTAATAGTTGATACAATTTTAAAGTTGTGTAGGTATAAAGTGTTGTATAAATTTTTATTATATATGTCTTCTTCATAATACGTTGGTATAGTAGTTACGTTAAGGATAAATCTTTCTCCCTCTGTTTACTCTACGATAAATTCGCTGAGATTGTATGTATTGACATAATATGGAGTAACTTTAAGTATAAATGCACGTCACCAAATGTATAACCTTTAAATTTACATCATTTATAAACTGCCACACTAACAATTTCCCTAATCGCTTTAACATTGTAGTAACCAACATAGAAGTATTTTAAACTTGTGGAAGTCTCGCAACTTTTATCAATTAATCTAGACAATGGTATGTCAAGTAGCGTTGAGCTGTAGAAGGTTACTGTTGCGGGTACTGTAAGGAAATCTCATCTGTGTAATACTCTCACTCACACATTAGCAGTGTCCTACTGAGTTAGTAGGACATCGCTTATGTGTGTGTCTCACAACTCCATATGAAATGCAGTACCAAGCTAAAGTAAATTTAATATGCTTAATATTTCTCATGCAGGATATTTCTGCCAGAGCATTTCATTCCTTTGGTCGATGTTGTGAGATGTAGGGGGTTTCCTAGCGGATAAGATGGCTTATATGCATCTTTGTCAAGCCCATATTACATAATCGTCTGACGAAACTGAAGAAAAATCGATGCTTTTCAGTTCACTATCGGCTTAGTAACACTTATCAAAATACTTAGTGTGTGTACTTAATTGTTTTTGGTACTGTTTATGTTTGTCTATTGTGGTTGAACACTAAGTAAATTTATCATTATTCTAAAGACAGCTTCGGAACAATCACGGTTAGACGCCGGCTTATTAATTATTACATTTTGCTGTTCCATCGAAAGGGCAACTGATTTAATAACAACATCGTAACCGTTTACTAACAATTGTAAATTATAAAGTGCTTTAATATAAGAGCAATATAGGTACTATTAATATAAGAATTAATTGGGTTAATTAGTTGAAAGGTCAACATGAAAAGTAAATTTAGGCACCAAAACCCTCATTACGAAACATTAATGAACTCAGACTAAAACTATGACCACCCTTTTTAAATCCCTATCACAAAAAGTGATGGAGCTACTTTTAAACCGTGTACTATATTAGTCTATGTTTTGTAAAAAGGGACTGAGAGTTATTACTCTTATATCGACATCTATTTTGGACAATAAAATACATAATAATAATAATAAATATACAATAAATATTATTATATACTTTTACTTAATGCACGTAAAAACATATATTAAGTCCGGGGCACAGTTCGTTTTACAAATAAACTAATATATAGGTACCTAATGTTAACGTGGCTTCACAATGAAAATAACATGTCTACTACACAATATATTTAAGCATAAAACTGGATTTACTCTGTGGACTCAGATAATATGTTGGAAATGCAATACATTGGTTAAACCATAGCTTAGTTACAGACCACAAAGTATTCATGCATAAAGATGGAATTGTAATTTGTTGATTTTTCTTCGCAAAAAAGACAGGAAATTAATTTAGAGTTCACATTACAACCGCGCTCTTTTAGCTCTGCTTACCACCTCGTGAGGGTCTTCTAATAGGGTCTTCTAAGAGCAATCTACACTAATCTACATCAATATTATAAAGAGGAAAGATTTGATTGTTTTTTGTTTCTTAAAAATTCTGCAATAACTACATCATCAGCGAGTAACATAGGGTATATGTTATCCCCGAACTCCCACGGGAACGGGAACTACGCGGGTAAAACCGCGTGACGTCCGCTAGTGTCAAATAAAAATATTTAAATTTATGACCTACCCAAACAAAGACTCTTGCAAAAATAAGACACCTAGGAAATGGTAAAGAACTAACACAGTTTCAGATAAATTTATTTTAATCCACAATCAGGGAACGTTATCTCTGTTGCGACTTTAATATCGGAGATATTTTAAATGTAACACATGTCCCTGACGTTGGAGTTAGTGGCTAATCCAGATCTAGACCGACTTCAGCTTCTATCTAGAAAGTTTAAGAGTGTAATTTATTGAATCTAACTGAGCTGTAATATGGAGAACATTTCATTGAATTACATTTAAATATTGGCGATTGGTGTTCGAATTGGACATTGATTTAGAAAAATAATGATTTAAACATAGGTGAAAATTATTGTTAAACGAATGTTTTAATTTTAAAGTGGACTACAACTGCCGAGGTTGGCGGTATGTATTTAATTATTTTGAATCTTATTAATCACTTTTAGGTATATGGAAGCGATTACACCTCATTGACTAAGCGATGGTATCAGCAAATGTTATTTCATTTGCATTAGTAGCGCATCTAGTAGAGCAGTCGTGCAATAAATTTATGACTATGAATATTTGGTAGCAGATTATGATTTTATGTCTGGGGCCTTACCATGAGCTCTTATTGCCATGATAGTTTCACTCATTTATGAGACAGATGTATGTGACGTGCATACATCTGTCACTGTCGCACAACTGAATTAACATTGCAATAAGAGCTCATGGAGGGACTTCTGTAAAAGCCTTGTTCAGATATTCTCTGCACAAAATAAATATATTTCTTAACCCAATTTACTATTTTGTGTCCAAACTCTGTTGAGCCAATTATAAGTAACGAACGGAAAAATATCATTTATTTATTTTTAAGGCTAACAACATAGAGAACACCAATACATTGGTTCGAGTACATCATAAATGTAATACATCTTTAACATCATAACATCCTTTAAAACACTCACTTATATTTTGCAGAACTACTCATCTCCTAAAAGCTGAAGGCGGTTCATTAAATTATTTTCTCGGCAAGTATTTGCACAAGCAATTATAATTATAAAGCTAATATTCTTAATTCTAGGAGCTTCAGGCTAAATAAGAATTTTAAAATTAAAAATTATTTATATTCCGACTATCACCTGACGTTTGGTGCATATTTATTTCATAACAAAAAGTAATTTATTTTAAATGCTGCAAATAAAAGTATGCTCTACTAAAATTCTGTGTCATGGTTTCCACGGTTTTATCCGAGAAGACTTAATTTCACGGGTGGCTATATTCTGCAAGACCCTGATTTTAGTTTAAATAAAAATAGCCGAATTTACTCCTTGTAGTATCAGCTCCAGCTGCCAGTTACAGTCTCGTTGAAATCGGGCTAGCTGCTTCAGAGATTAGCAGTCAGATAAAGAGACTTACCGACCAAAAAGGGAGATAATTTTGTAGGTACACATTTATAATCATTTAGTGAAAAATGGTAAATTGGAATTACAAATAGACCTTTAAATTTTAATTATTTTTTTCAAACTATACTAGTATAAAATAACTAATTTAACCATCCATCACAGGCTTTATGGGCGACAGTATTACTCGTACCTATAAGCCACTCTACTGAGTGTATTTGCACTGATTAGGTACACGTATTCATTATTATAATTCCACCACAATAAGAAATCAATAAAACAAACTAGCCAAGGGAAGGAAGCCCTTTTCCCGGTAGTGAGGCACAATATCTCTTTAAAAAAGCACAATACGGGCTAGCCCAAATGTACTTTAAAATCAGTGCAGTCATTTGACCTGACGCACATAAACAGCACAAAACAAATGAATGAGAGTGGCATTTTTATCATGTTCTTTGTGTGAGATACCAACCAACATTCATAGACAAAGAGAAGCACATATTTAGAAAGGTTATCCGTGTCAGCTTACATTGGTTAAGCCCAGGGGACAATGCCTGCGGATGCCAATAAGCTCAACGGATTAATGCTGCTATACATAATTAATTGAGAAATAAAGTTACTCGTACGTGAAGTCCCATTGTGAGCAGCTCAATACCAATATTTCTCAATTATTGACTGAATAAAGGATATCCTATTTTAACGACGGATTGAATACGTACGTTTCTAATTCCACCCGAATCTAATTCCACACCACAGGGTTTATTATCTTCAATGTAGCTTTACGAGTGTTTGTATGTATCTATATTTATGGGTATATTATTAAGAGACGTGGTGGCCTCGGGGTTAGAGTAGTCGCCTGCTACGCAAGCGACGCAAGTTCGAATCCCAGCGGGGCCTATACCTATGAGTTTTTCTAAAAAAAAACTTATGTACAGTGATTTTACACCACGTGCTTTATGGTGAAGGAAAACATCCTGAGGAAACCTGCATATGTCTGAGAAATAATTCAAAGACGTATGTATAGAGCCTGAGACGGCGATGGACTCACCCTCTGTCACATTGGCACTTAATCATATTCGGTGAAATGTGGGTGTTGAAAATTACAACACCTCTGCCTACCCCTTCGGGGAATACAGGCGTGAGCATATGTATGTATGTATATTATTAAGTTAAGACTGGTGATAGACCGACATAGGATTGAACCAGGTCCTGCCGTGCCCAACGGTATATGATATAAGGCCAAGGTGACTATGAGCGGTTATGTAGTGAGTGATGCTTCTCGTCGTGTTCGATGAGTGGCGACTACACGGGAGTCGAACAGCGACTGCGATTGAATACAATCTCACCTCTCGCTTTAGTATATAGGTGGCACATTCATTTAGGGTAACGTACACTTATATGCCTAACCATTCGCGAGTCTACAATATTTTCTAGAGCAAGTATGTAGTAAAGTAGTTATAGAAATATAAATTAATATTTATTGTCATATAAATATATTATAATGAAATTATTTAGGAATATAAACATACTTAGTCACTTGTATTATTTCAGAATTATGAAGACAGCTGGAATATTAAATAGGCTTCATTTAGGTAATGTTTATAAAAATAAATGTTGCTCTGAGAATCATCTAGTTAAAAGAAATGTGGGCTCTAATTAGCTATTCATTTCTATTTCGTGTTTCCATGGCAATACTCAACTATATTTTCTCAATACATTGTTTGTTTAATTAAAACAAAATAGAATAATTTATTTTCATTTACATAGAGTGACCCGTTATTTGTAACTTTGGTAGGATGCGGAATGTGTGCTAGTTTACCTTTATGTATTTTTCTGCCATAATAACGCTCACAGTTGTCCAGTACGATACGAAATCGTATAAAATTCAATGAGGTTGTTACAACATTTTGTTCACTATAAAGTTGTACTTGAATATATTGAATCAACAAAGCATCAAGAATACAAAGCTATACCCTTACGAATAGGATACGTCTTAAGGGTCACTTAAGGCATGACGTGAGTGCAATTGAAGCGTTCGAGTCAAGGGCTTGCTTCATATCCCATATCACCCTTGTCAAAGAGACGACACGAGGGCTCCCTCATTTCACACACGGGCTGTCATCAAAGGAATCACTAATTTTGTCTACTAACACTTAATTCAAGATTGAATTTAACAAAAAGCTGTGGATGTTAACACTTTCGTCATTTAATTTTAACACAATTAAGGGTCGGAACAATACCATATTCAATATTCAACAAAAGATTACAGCTTTTGATTGTTAAATTTCTTTAATATTAAAAACTAGTTGTGTCCCGCGGTTTCACCCGCGTAGATTTAGTTTCATGCTTCATGTCGCGGAACCTTATATACGGAATACGGAATATTACGGAATATTTTTAATAAATAAAAGTAGCCTAAGTTACTCCTTGAAACATCAGCTACCAGCCAGTAAAAGTCCCGTTAAAATCGCTTCAGCCCTTTCAGAGATTACCCGGAACAAACAGACAGACAGACAGAGAGAGAAAAAATTTAAAACTTGGTTTTTCGGTGTCTGTAGCCTGTACACTTTCATATGCATTTAGTGAAAAGCTATTTTGGAATTACAAACAGACACTTCAATTTTATTTATCTGTATAAACTATAGATGTCATTTGCATTAGATGTCAACTTGTCTTTTAGACGTACAATTGGAATAAGAAAACACTTATTAATTATGTTTGAAGTGTTGTTTGTGATTGTATGAACGACAGGAAGAGATAACAGCAACATATGACAATCTCATATATAACCAAGTGTAACGTTACCTTTTGAATACGCAGCTTAGCACACTTTCTGCTGTAGTCGCCAGACCGATTTCGATTTCATATAATAAGGAGTAATAAAACTACGATTCGAAAGCACTGGTACGTATTTTTATGTGCTCATGCCCTCAGGGAAACACGTATTTTCAAAGCACGTTCATACATTTATCCACACATCGATTTATCACCGTTTTCTCGTGTAAAGACAACGTGAGTTTGCTAAATTATGACAGATCGTCCGCGGTCTGCGTTCTTACTAGCTTTCAAGAAAATGTTTTACGGTATTTAATATGAGAAATAGGCTAAGACTGATATTGCAGTTTTTGAATATAAGTTATGTGACGTGTAAGCAATGTCTCAAATGCCAATATTACCACGCATGTGTCAAACACAATTTGCAAACGCAGTAAGGGTTCTTGGTTGATCGAAGTTTTTTACTATTATAGTATATATTATAGACTCGCGTCAGTATTATACTTTCAAACTAGCTTTTCCTCACGGTTTCATCCACATAGGCTTAATTTCATGGGTGACTTTGATTCCAGGAACCCTATTTTTTTAAATAAAAGTATGCGACTCCTTGTAACATCAGCCAGTGAAAGTTCCGTTAAAATCGGTCCAGTCGTTTCGGACATTAGCTGGAAGCCCAAGAAAAAAAATGGTTTTTATGTAAATTCCGTATATACTTTCATATGCATTTGTGGTGATAACATGTTAATTTGGAATTCATTACTTATTTGACACTAGCTGTACCCCGCGGTTTCACCCGCGTAGATTTTAAATTCATGCTTGCCCTTGGATCCCTATTTTTTTTCAAAAATCTATTTTAGGATTCTTAGATTTTTAGATACTCCTTGTAACATTAGCTATCCGTTGTTGAAAGTCCACGTTAAAATCAGAACAGTAAAACAAACAGACAGTCAGACACACAGAGGAAATTTTTAAAAATTGGTTTTTCTATGTCAGTACCGTGTATACTTTAATATGCATTTAATGAAAAGCTGTTATTTTGGAGTTACAAACAGACACTTCAATTTTATTTATCTGTATGTATGTATGTATAGACGTATAGATTAGAGGGACTACTTAGTCACTCTGTAGATATTAACTAGGCGTGTGACTATGAAGAGCTGCGTTCAACCGCCAGGGTGAATAAATATTTATTGACATATTTATGGATAGAATAGTAATACATAATGAAATACGAACGAAGCATCATAGAATGTTCATTGATTTTGTGTGAACATGTGTTCTTCCCAAATCGAATACAATTTTACGGCGAAAGATCATTAATTTTAGAAAGGATTTTAATTAGTTTTTTAAATTGATGATTCAAAAATGTGACGAAATTACTTTGAGATGAATTTCCAACAACCTACATCATATTAAATTGATATCTCGCTAATAGAGTAGTTTTTTTCTAAAGTTGGCAGAAGTTTTATTTGAGTTTAAGGTCGGTGAAATATTTCCTAAACGTTGTCTATATTTCCCGAGGCATTTTTCGATGTAATCGGTGTATTCGGTACGGGTGCGGCATACGGGGCAAAAATTCAATAACTAGTGGAACTTTAACAAAATATTGGAATCTGTGGTTTCTAACTTGAATTTATAGCACCAACTTTTTTGTCGTTCCGCGCATATGCTAACCGTTTATATTGGCTCATGTGTGTTTCCGTTCACTGTTTTCCGATACAACATTTTATGGATAATTTCATGCTGGTAGCGCTCACGTAAAGAAAATTTATGAACCTGCCGATATTGTAGGGCGCCGTAAATGTGGAGCCAGTTCGCAGACCGTTACGATTTTAGGCCCATATTTCTAAAGGATATATTCACAATGGAAAACAATGATGTTGTGTTGTAGGCTTTAGTGAAGGATTTATAACATATAACGTAATGTGTGGTTTTTTAAAACGTTTTATGATGTAAGCTCTGCTCTATAGAATATTTTTTTTATGCATAGTGATATATTTAACGATAATATTTTCTCATGCCACTGTTTATATCAAATAATTCTCAGTAATTCTATTCAATTGCAATATATATCCCAGAACCAAACTAACATTCTGTTCATATTTACTAATATCCATTTTTAAGTTGTTGGTTTGGATACACTTATTACAAAGGATACAGATATCTTATTGTCTGAAGAAGTCGAATCCTTTCAAATTCATCAAATCGGCATATTTATGGGTACCTCCTATTTTATTCTTTACGAGGTCTCAATAAAACTTTTAACCCAAAACCTCTTGACTTTACTTAAAACTAAGATGCATATCAACAACCCAACCTCAAACTTATTTAAGTGAAAATAACGATCCGAAAGTTTATTTCTACGGCAGCAACGAGGGCGCGCCATAAAATAGTTTTCCAAAATGTTCCCCAGGAGACTTTTCAATTCAAATTCTTAACATAGCTGTCTTGAGCTTTTATGATTTGTTCTAGATAAACTATCAGTACTTATAATTTTAGTGTTTTTCATAAAAGTTTATTGAAAACGGTACTTTCGAAGTCGTATCACGACTCACTGCAGCAGTAGCGTAATTTGAGACATGCGACAAAAATAGTATATAGAGACTAGCAACCAGCCCTCACTTTGCTTCAAGTTATTTGTTTTTTACATAAATATGATTCTTTCTCTTGTATCATTCTGTGTATCTTTGATAACTGCATTAAAACCCGTCCTGTAGCGTAGCGAAAAGATAGCGGAATGACTTAATTTAAAACCGACTTCAAAAAAGGAGGTGGTTATCAATTCGACTGTATGTTTATTTTAAATATAATGCAAAGATGACATACGTATAATGTCATCTTCACATAGTTTTGAGGGAACTTAAAAAAAAAATTAAAATAGTATATACTCGCAAATAAATTATTCTTATTCTAATAAGAACTTATTTAATATTAATATTACTTAAATAGCAGATAGTGCAGGCCAAAGCACCATAAATTAATAAAATAAACTACAAATGGGTGAATAAAATAACTATAATATTCTTCATTTCAAATTTGTTTGGATTTTGATCTGCTGTATCTAAAATGTTAGCGGTAAGATAAAACGTCATCAGAGCAAACTACTACTTAATTAGTATTTATGGTATTTTTCTTTACATTTTAAAGAACAACATGAGACTTTTTTTTTACAAAGGCGCATATAAAAGAGGGTCAAATAAAATTTAACCGCATTACAAAGTTTCCCTTTCCGGAGAGGGAAAAATATAATTTTTGTTTTTCGTTTCCGAACGAAATAATTCAGGTGGGTCTATAAAATTATCAAGGAAAAGAAATATTATTTTATTTTGGGGAATAATACGGCTGCCCGGTAATTGTAGCATTTTCCGTTGAACCAAATTATTTGCTGCGATACCATGATTTATGCTGACATTTATTTTGGGGGATTAGTTTTTGTACCAGGAAAGGAAATAAAAATTAATGAACGTAAGTGCTCAGTAAATTGTATATAAGTTTAATTGCATAGATCGTACACTTATAAGTATTTCAAGTTTTGGGGTATTCTTTTATAATAAAATAACTAACAGTTTATAAATAATTATTTAATTATTAATATAATTTATGATGACCGATTATTACTATAGGATCTATAAAACCGTGTGATATTTAATTAATAATGTAATTATAAAATTTGGAGGTTTGTGTCCGTATAAAATAAGAAAACTACAAAGTTTACGTTAGTTGCTAGCTTTCGTAGCAGTATGATTTCATATACATATTTTTTTATTTTAATCCCCTTAGGGTTAAGTGGTTACCTAACCTCACAAAGAACACATAATTTTTAATTTTTGTAAGCTGTGCGTTGACATTGAATTTTATAGATATTTGTTGAATGAAGTGTAGTATTTGTGTGATGTGTTCGTACATGGTGGGCGGACCGTTTGTGCGTGAGATGAGCTTGTTTTGGGTATTGCAAAAGAATTCTTTTGTTTGTCTCATTTCTTGTACGAAATAAATACTCACACGTATCTAAACTTTTTTATCCGCATATATTTCAAAGTAATATATATTTTTTAATGGTATCATAATAATTATCACAAGCAAAATCCAGTGAAAACTCTTTAAAGGGGAAACTGTCCTCTTATTCTTATTCTGGTAAACTTTATTTCATTGGTAATCCAATATCTTTCAAAGTCTTAGCCAAAATTGATTTCCGTAGAACAAAAGGAAGATATGAAAATGCGATTTGGTTGTTACCAGACAACAATTTGCCGCAGCGTCAGCTGATGGCGATTTGAATAGATTCCCCGCGTAATGGTCTCAACGTTTGATGATCAAATCAACTCCACTTTTGGAATAAATAAAAGAGATGGATTTAAAGAGATTCTATATAGTACTCGTTTAAATCCGATAAGGCAGATTGTAGATATCTTTGTTCGTTTCCTTCTTCGTTTTTTTATTTAGGAGCCTTCATGTTTTTATTGTGGCGATTAATTGAAATACATACTAAGCCGGATGTTACCAGTGTTATTTGGTTATAGTGCTTTTTTTGCAGTCCCTCAGAAATAAAAAAAAAATTAATTTTTAATCATAAAAAACTTTATTCACACAAGAAAGACTAAACTTTTGCAATAAAAATAATTTATAGCTATTTAACAACTTATTTCTAGATGCCCTGAATGGGTAGCCACTATCGGTTTAAGCAGAGCGTATTATGAACTTCTTAGTTTTGACGTTTTATTTTACGGTACTAAAATGAAACGTTCTTAATACGCGCTCCTTAAACCGATGATGGTAGGCCCCCAAGAAATACCTCACACAGTAGTACATGGCTGTGGTTGCGTGGGAATTATATTGGACTGTTGATACCATATTAGATTAGATTCATCATTATCATAATTTCAGCCGACCGACGCTCACTGCTGGGCATAGGCCTCCCACAAAGATTTCCACGACGACCGGTCTTGTCCCTCCTACATCCGCCATCCTTATCAGGTCATCGGTCCACCTCGTTGGGGGCCTACCCACATTGCGCCTGCCGATACGCGGTCCCCACTCAAGGACCTTTAGGCCCCATCGGCCATCGGTTCTACGAGAGACGTGCCCCGCCCGCCCAGATTAGATTAGATTGAACATAAGTATCTATAATAGAATCGCGCTGCAGTGCGTGGCAGGCATCAAGTGACGTCAAGTTCATGTAATAAGGAATACAGCTTTTGGACACAGAGTACATAGTTGATATAAAGCATTATCGACACTTGGAGTGTTCTTCCCTACTTTAGTTTCTTTAAACAGGTAAAGTACGATATAGGGACTCTGTCAGCGATTAAATTTTCATGTAACTGAAACTTGGACAGCAGCGAGAATATTATATTGGAAATACAAAGAGGGCACCTCTTTGTATTTCCAAAAACACTTAAAGTTAATCTCAAACAAGATGTAATGGCCTTGATATCTATTGCAAAATGCTTTTATACGACTGTCGTCTATACATTCGACGTGGATTTTAGGTAACTTATACAAACTCAAAGGTAATAGTGGAACGCCAACTGGAACGATTTAAAAACCATTCAGTTTCCTGCGTGTAAAATATGAATAATTCAGAGACAAATGTATAAGTATTCGCGGTTATTTCTTGACCGGTTCCCTTGATGGATTTTTTTATGTGTTCGGTAGCAAAGACCGCGATAAAACCCGAGTGTAAAACTGAATTACGCAAGCAGCCTTATTTCCGCACTTCGTTTTTATTTTGAAACTGTATGGAAATTCCTCGCTTTGCTTAACAGTCGTGGGAACACTACCTTCGTCACTCGTGTTAACATGTTTATTGAGAGGGACATTTTGTTTGTAATATAGTATGTATTCTGATGTAAGTACAAAGTTCTTTTAAATATCTATGCCATTGACGGCATCGCCACAAAATAAATATAAACTCATTACAAAGAGTGCGTAACCTCGGAATAAATTGTTCGAAATGACTTACTCACACAGACGCGCGCATCTACAAGATTATAAGCGACCTCAGCGTAATGTCAGTAAGGGGTGGTCACGTCGTGGCCGATCGCTTATACGTCATTTACGAGTTTTATAGACATTTTTCTATGGTCTAGATTTCATACTGCTTAGAATATACAATGACAACGTTCAGTGATCAGTAAACTTTCTTATGAATATCACGTTTCGCTATCCCTATTTCAGCAAAAATTACGACAATACAAAGAAAAGAACTGGTGTTATGAACTAGATATCATAAAGACTAACATGTAATGTAAATATGGTTACCTAAAATAGTTTGCTATGAAATTTAGTCTATGTTGACCTCACAAATGAAATTGAGTTGAGCAAACAACTGCCTCTAATGCTTTGAGCGTGGTTTGTTTCTAATTCTGAACGATTGCGGATTTTCGAAAACAAGATAACATGTGCTTCCATGAACAATGGCCAAAGTCTGAGTTTACAATGTAATACCTGATCAGAATCATCGTAAAACCTGAGCATATTTTTGCATGACATCACTTTTTACCCACTTAAATATTGGACGTGGGTGATTAAAAAAAATGATCTCGAAAAGCAATATTAGGTACACTAAAAGTTTAGAGCGAGAGGTTTTTTACAACTTCACGCTGTTTGAGGAGGGTTTCGCGAAAGGCTAGTAGAAGTGTTACAATCGTCCAATTTGCACCAAAAATTCTAAATTGTCAATTAGGACGTATTTCGTTTGTGGAAAGGATGTTCAAGGTACGTATCATGCTCCAATAAACCGTACGTCTATCATTTGATAATGCATGTGTGTTATATTCAATGAATATAATCAAACTCCGATAATATGGCACGAATGCAAATCCACACCTTGTATATATTGTATTAAAACATAATTTCGTAACTTTAAAACAATTCCATTTTGTGCTATAAATCTCTTCATCCCATAAGCGCGGTAGTTAAGTTATGGTTTATTAAGAGTCCAAAAGAGCCAAGTAACATTTTGTACGTTCCTCCCATTTGCGAGTCGGGATGCACGTATTTGGCAAATATCCACACGAAATCTTGAAGGCAATCTAGATTTTTCATTTTATCTATACTTATATTATAAAGAGGAATGATTTGTTTGTTTGTTTTGTAACGGATAGGTTCCGAAACTACTGGATGGATTTAAAAAAATCTGTCACTAATAGAATGCTTAAATCACATGCCTAAATATCACTGAGTAAAATAGTCTATATTGTTAATCGAGTTAAATTAGGGATCTAAAGCACTGCAGTTTAGCAAAACAGAACAGTTTAGTACGGAAGCTTGGGCTTAATTTCTAATTGTGATTAAAAAAATATACCATATTAATTTAATTCAAGAGCCTTTGAGATTTTACAGGCTGATATTGGGATGGGATGGCTATCAACTAAATTGCGTTGCGTTTATGACAGACATTTAAACCACAGCAATCCGCCTGGATTACATTTGTGAATGATTTCAATGGGGATGATGATATATCATCGTATAAACGATGATATATCATAATATCCATGTCCGGGTAGCACAATTGGGTTTTCATATTGTCTATTTATGTTCTGCTCATCTGAATAGTTCTACAAAATGATCTTCGTAGTACAATGGACATTCCAGTAAAAATATTCGTTTATAAATCTTGTATGTTACTGCATTCTGTGAAAAGATATATTGGATAGTGACGTGAAGGGAACGTGGAAAAATATTTCGCTGCGAGCTATAGTTAGGAGCCGCGCCGGACCGTGCCGAAACGAATTATAACTTGCTCGCGCCATCGGACTATTAAACAATTTCAATCTACTGCGGTTTATCAAAATGCTATTAAAATGGATGAAGTATCAGATATTTCATGATTTATTAATATTATATTTCTGGTAATAACTGTTCGATATAATTTTGAAATATAAATCTCTGTTATATAAATAATTTAGATACTTTGTGTATCAAGGAAGTGTATGAAGAGATGCACGAATATAGACGACGCTAAAGGAGTATGCAAAGATTGCAATGTATGGCGCACAGTATGTTTGTGCTAAGTATTATCGTTTAATTCTCAAATAACATATTACAGTGCCTCAGACGATAGTGAACTATCTGCCACGTTAATTTTTAACTTTTAAAATACTCATTTAACATTTTTTTATTAAAAGTAGGTGTTGTAACACCTCCAATTACGTTTTGGGGAACCATCTGGAATGACGCGAGCATCTATACATCTATACAGATAAATAAAATTGAAGTTTCTGTTTGTATAACAGCTTTTCACTAAATGCATATGAAAGTACACACGCTACTGACACAATAAATCTGGTTCTAAAATGTTTCTCTGTCTGTCTGTTTGTTACGGGTAATCTCTGAAACGGCTGGACCGATTTTAACGGGGCTTTCACTGGCAGGTAGCTGATATTTCAAGGAGTAACTTAGACTACTTTTATAAAAAATATTAGGGTTCCGCGACAATAAGGATGAAACTAAATCTATGCGGGAGAAACCGCTAGTATAAAAAAAAATCACGTCTGCGAAAATGAATTTCTGCACTGAGACACATTGTGTTGTAAAGTAACTCTCTGATTGTATATTATTATAAAGTGTGTAAAGCTACAAGATTACTCAAAGTGACTCTAACCCAATTCTAAAGCTTTCTATTCTCTAAGACCGCGACCTAACTATTGATGTTGCAAACTTGTAATTCATTGACTAGTAAACTTGGTGTGTTCAATCTAGATCTACCCGCTAACACAACTTTACCGTTCCGACTGGTTGATTAACTTGGCACGGAGCAATCTTGCTAGTTTTCGAGGTAGATATTCAGACAGGTAAGTTATGTTGGCTTGTGATACTCATTTTACTTACCAATACTGTTATTATAGGCGTATTGTCTCTTCATCGTGTCACGTGAGAATGTAAAAGTATTCACATATTATATTCGAAATTGATTATAATAATTTCATTACAAATCTACTTATCAGTAGGCATATATGACGCTCACCTTGGGTTGCAGAGCCAATGGAGTAATTAACCTACACAGTTCTTAAAATTGTAGAAATTCACTTAGAATGAAATATAATTATAGAAAGAATAAATAAGTGCTTCAATAATTCCACGCTAATCGAGATGTGCGGAAAAAATGGTTAATATTTGTATTTACTTACTTCATTAATAATCTATTAGTTAAAATTGCTTCATTTTGTTCCAACATTACCTATTATAAGATTATTAGTGTGGCAATCCTTATGAAATTGAGATTCCAAATAACTAGGAAATATTTTAATTCCAATATAGATTGCTTATATGTTTCCGTAGGCACCATAGCACTGTCTTAGTGGAATTTCATTACGGTACTTATCTACCTGTGTATTTCTGTCGCATTTATTTTCAGGAATTAGCTATGAAATATAGTCATTAGCTAAGAATAGGTTCTTGGAAGTGCTACGGCGTAGCGACATAGCACCGTAGCGTCGCAGCTAATCATTTCATGTCTACGATGATTGTTTTTTCCTCGTAGTGTTGAAGGGACACGTATGAAGTAGTCTTTCTTGGAACCTTTTAGCTTGATTTTATTTAGAAACGTTTATTACGCATGGTTAGCCACAGAAATTAGCAAAATGATTAATTCAGTTTAGATTCTGGCAAGACACTATGAAAGCCTCTTGCTGAGAAGACTAGCTAGCTAAAACTTAGCTAGGCATGTTGTGCATTCGTTGCGGTAAGATGTGAAATATTTTTATACTTATGTATGGACGGAAAAACTTTGCACATACATACCTGAGCGCAAATGGTTAAAGTATAATATTGCAATTTGGAGACTGACGTATGATGAAATACCCGAGAGCATGCAGGCAGGAAATTAAACTTAGGAAAATTCAACCGCACACCGCTTACCGTTAAAAATATATACCAGGTAAAAACTCACGACGCGTATGTTTGGTAAATAAGGAATGTTTTTATCAGAAACAACCTGACTGATAGCGTAGTATTGAACATTTGAATTATTTTCCAAATCACTTGTGCTTCTTTTGCAACTGTCTAATTTTTGCAATTTTCAAGCGAATTCTAAAGCTCAAAGATAGTTTGATAGTACGAGTATGTGTCTATCAATTATACATTTAAACTACGTTATTATAAATATAATTAAAAAATTACGTTATTGTTTTAATATTTTTTATGTACAAAAGACCGTTCTAACAATAGTAGACGTCGTATATTTATCATCGTGGTATCATAATGATTATCTAAGTTGTGTGACAACAATAACCGGTATGTCAAATGGTTCATTAATCATAGGAAAACCTTACAAATTTGTCAAGTCTGGCGCCCCACGGCGTGACGTCACAATTATTAATGAACCCGACCGCGAAACATGTAATTAGGCTACGGGTCATTGCCATTCTTTATCTCCATTTCATGCCATCGTACTCCGTAATATGGACAGCTCCCTTCTCCCTCTGCCTAAGTACGTTTCATTTACATAAACAGACAATCAGAATAACAAAAGATGCTCTGGTGAAAACTCGTTGTCATAATTTTTCGTTGTCTGCCTGCCAAGTGTATTTACTTATTAACCATGTCTGTAAAAATATTCAGTTTTACGAACTTAGAGTAAATCTTATTTTTGGGTTTATTTGGCACCAAATAATTCAGCAGATAGTAAATTTCCTTGTATTAAAAATATGTCAGGCTATACCTAGGACTATCCAACATTTCTGCGAAATAATTTATTGTAAAGCTCTCGCAACATTTGATTAAATACTCATTCGAAACCACGTCCAAATGAGCAACTGAAAATATATCCATTAATTAATTACGAAAATACAATATTGTTCCTGCTTATGGATTATTTAATATGAAATAACGAATTATCCCTGGAAGTCTCCACATTTGTCACAATGAGTGCCAATTGATGTCACAAACATTAATTAATTTATGAAATGACGTTGCATTATTAATTTTGGCATGTGTTTTAATATTACGCCATAAATCATACATGCTCAACGAATGTTCGTTTATTAAGAACAATTATTCAGTTGCGAATATACATAATTGAGTCTTTACCATAAAAAATTACATGTCTATCGCAAATTAGGTAATTCCAATTTTTTTTTTGTTATTCTAAGAATATGACAAACAACCCTACAGTCCGCTTGACGATAAGCGGCTACTTTTGCCTATTATATTTATAAGCTTGGCAGCCCCGAGGCTTGCAAAATAATTAAATATTTATCTACGTGAAGCCTATCTAGCCGCTCTTCTGGCAGTAGCTGTGGCAGTTAGTGCCTGCATTGAGAAAGGAATGATTCCAGGAGCCCAACCATGAGCTCTTATTGCAATGTTAATTCAGTTGTGCGACAGTGACAGATGTATGCACGTCACATACATCTGTCTCATAAATGAGTGAAACTATCATGGAAATAAGAGCCCATGGTAAGGCTCCAGTTTGACGATATTTGCTACTCTTTCCGATGACAGTGAACTACCGTGTAAACATAAAATATGGAGCTGCAATTTCACTAAAATGTTTGTAATATTCGAATTAATAATTTTGTCAATGTGTGACTCTATGCTAATTAATATTGACTTCGGCATTGGAATTAATCCCAAACATTTGTCGCAATACAGCTAACTGAATGGTCGGCCAATTCGGAAACCTTTCAATCGGATTAATACGAAATCCGAGTTGGTTTTGTTTATTTACAAATACATTGGAATTTTAAACAACAGTGGTGAAGCGAAGTGTAAGTTAAAATAAATTCCTTGAAAGTCAATGTTTCACTTCTTGAATTAATATA
The DNA here is from genome assembly GCA_964035505.1 of Watsonalla cultraria. Taxonomy (NCBI): domain Eukaryota; kingdom Metazoa; phylum Arthropoda; class Insecta; order Lepidoptera; family Drepanidae; genus Watsonalla; species Watsonalla cultraria. The sequence goes on along the minus strand of OZ037722.1, from coordinate 5,923,345 downwards.
ATATTTTATTCCTTTTTTTCTTGAAATCTCTGGCATTATAGTTATTATACAAATACTTTGTCTGTCAGTCGCCTGCTATGCAAGCGACGCAAGTTCGAAACCAAGCGGGGCTTGTGCCAATGAGTTGTACTAAAAAACTTATGTGCAGTGATTTCACACCGGGTTTTCACATCGTGAGGAACCCCGCATAAGTAAGTCTGAAAAGTAATTCAAAGACGTATGTATAGTGCCTGAGATAGGCGATAGACTCACCATCTATCACTTTGGCACTTTATCATCTTCGGTGAAAAGTGGGTGCTGTTATTACAACACCCACTACACCTTTAGGGAATACAGACGTAAGCATAATTATGTATGTATACATGATACAAAAATCTTTACGCATATGTATGTATTTCTCTAAGACAGTTGTGTTTTATACATGGTACTTACGCAACCTTACAGATTTTACTAAGAAATTGAAATCCTTTCATTCGTTCATGAGAAACTAAAAGGTTTAACGTAAGTTACACGCGACGTATACGCTATTACTCTAATTGTCTTCTGAAATGAGATAATTTTCAAGACACAATTCGTCTTAATGAGATGAGACTCGACATGGAACGAATGCTTTAAAGAATTTAAAGAAAAAATTAAACCAGCTATTTTAAATTTATGCATGAAGTCTAGTTCTCGAAAGGGCTCAAATTTAACAGTACTCAGAACGTTAAAGGTCGTGAGTTATAATCTTATTAACATCATATCACATTGATATATCCTACATCTTGCTAGTAAATAAGCATGCATAGTAATTTGATGATTACATCAATACCATCTTATTATATGGTGTGCGCAATTTTATATCAGCTTCATAAAAATGTAAGGTAAAATAAATTATTCACTTTGAAAGAACAGGTGAGATTTATTGGGATTGTAAATCATAAAAAAAATTTTGATACCATAGCCCCATATCCCGAAACTGATTACGGTTTTTTGTTAGTACGAAACATTGTTTAAAATCGTATGTGAAATCACAATTTATTTTGGAAGATAGTAATTTATCGAAACATTAGAGCTATAGTCAAACATCAAAATGACATTAGATATCAAACTCTTGAAAGCCGAGAGGGTGTTGCGTCGCCTTGTACGGCCTCCTCGCGGGCTGATTCCGGGGAATAATGGACGTGCGTCGATTTGCATTAGTCGTAGGTACATTCTCTTCAACGCGCGCTCCTGGCATTATGGAGAACCGCCTGCAATTAAACGGTCGTTAATTAATGGGTGCGGACGATTTATGAGGGTGTGCATACGTGTTCAATAATAACTATATTCGTGTTGAACGTTGTGGACATGACGCCAATGAATTAATGAGACTTGTGAAGTAGTGAATACTATCATCCAGTTAATAATTTTGCAATACATTTTATTTTGCACAGATCAGACATCATTGACTACTCCTTCAAATATACTATTTAAGTGGATGTTTTTGATATGTTTTTCATCATTATATCCATATTGGGACATTTACAATTTCTTGACTTATTACGTTAATTTGTAGTTACAAACTTGTCGAGTATTTCAAAATGTTTTTGCACTGTAGATTGTGGTATGGTTTTACTAATATATAGCAAATTTAGAAACTGTTGTTGGCTCAGGCCCGAGGGAATTAGAATTTGTATCATTTACGTAGCAGGGGACTAGTCAAACCTCGGTCACCACATTTCCAACAATACGTACAAACCATCGAACTATTACCGACAATATCTAAACTCTTTACCTTGAGGAAGGAAGGACGGACATTCTTCTAAAGAGGTTAGAAGCAGCAGTACGGAGATCGTCATCTTGCATTAATTTCACCATAGCCTTCTCTCGTTTCCCAATATCTGCCTCTGACGATATTACTTCGCCTTCCAGTGACACATTCACGCACTATAAAAAGGTTGACTATTTATGACAAATAATAAATATTTTTAAATACAAAGTTTAATTTACAGACTACCCTAGTCTAGTTCAGGCACCTAATGTATGTATTAGGTGCCTGAACTAGACTAGGGTAGCCCGAGTCTCAGGTGTTTTAAACATATTTTTAGATTGTGATACAAAATTATTAAATCAAACATTACACTTAAGGCATAATCTATTATGATAAATGTATGTAAATTTTCCTCTTTTCATTCGAAAGAGCATCGAAATAATAAGTACGTTTACTCAGAACCAGTGCAGATTTTTAGGAGCCTTCACTTTGAAATCTGCATTTTTGATTCGCATAATTTGTGTCAATAATACGATGCGTGGACGAGTCTCATTAATTCTCTTCCACGGTACTGCATCCCACAGTCATGTCCAATACAATGTTATGTCAGCTTATTCAATGAGCTACGCGGGTAATAAATTCATACTATTATGAGAAGCAGTTCATGTTCTGGCGCCTCGCCACAATTGATGCATGAATGGATTTCTAGTCGTAGGTTTTAAGAATGTAGGTCAACTTGAAACTAATTGGATTTGATATAATTATGAAGTGATTTCAGAAAAGTAGTTGAAACTTAAATAAATAGATATACATTAAATTAAACAGTAAACTCTGATAAGACGTAAAGAATATTGATTACTCAAAAAAAATTTATTACATATATTTTTTTCATTTATTTATAAACTTACCATTCATTACAATATCTTATATAATGACCATACATTAGTTAAGTAACATTGAATTGTCGACAATGTCATAAAAGTGGGTTTGTGTTAGACTAGTGAAGGCATACATAATGTTATGATTTATAATAATTAGTGCAAGGATATAATCAACTATAAAACAGTCAACACCTTATGTAATAGGTAATACATTTTGTAACAGTACCTTTAAAAATTATGAACAAGAGAACTAATATATATTTCTCAGTCCAATATTAAATTACACTCTCATACAGGTGAAACGAGAAACGGAAAACGAGGTACCTATTCAAAATGTTGAGTATTACTCGGCCCAAAACTACTCGATACCGCTATTGTTACATGCAACGTTACTGTAGTGCTGTACGAGGGTTTCAAGTACGATACCGTATCAAAGAAGGCTGCAACGTCATTGAAACCATACGAGTAGGCTAAGCTGGAAGCCTCTATTAGGACTGCCCGGGCTTCGGGCCGATTGTTTTGCAACAAATGACATCGGGATAGCAGGAAGGAAGCATTCAGTAACCAAACACGGTGGCTTGATGCACGGGCCTCTGGAAATCATCGGGACTGGGAATAATTACATGTGTAATTGATTCGACCTTAATTACATTAACTGATTGAATGCGTCAAAGCCCATCGGACTAACTGAATACAAGTAGCAACATATATAATCTGTAACATGTCTTAATTCTTCCAAATCCGTAACTTTTGATTGCGTTGGCTTAGAAGTTTGAGTTTTCACATCTCTAAGGGACAGAAAACTGAGTATTTGATATGAATTTCAGCTTGATATCTCCACGCATTCTGGAGAAAAGGGACCTTGATAGACAGACAGACGGACAACAAAGTGATCAATGATCCTATAAGGGTTTTTCCGTTTTTTTTCCTTTTGAGGCACGGAACACTAAAAACATGTTTAATTTATAAAGAGTTTCTTCTTCTAATACTCTTCTCTTTTCTTTGTTGTAAGTAAAACGCAATGCTAACCTTTCTGACACTTGAATGCATAGATGCGAGCGCGGAGCGGTTGTTTGATGTCTATATGAAGGCGTGCGATTTCATGAAGCAAGTACAATCTCTCCGTCGCACGCATGCTCTGCACTAGTGCACGCTCGAGAGTGCGGAGACGGCGTCTGCGGCGAAGAATACGTTCTGTATGTCAGTTAAAGTCCCGTAAAAATCGGTTTCGGAAATTAGCTGAAACAAACTGACGAATAGCAGGGAGAAAAAAAAAGAAAAATAATTTTTATATAAGTATCGTAATTACAAATAATAAATAATTTGTACGTACATTAAGAACAAAGCTGATTATTTGGAATTAAAAACAGATACTTCAATTTTATTTATCTGCACAGATGTATAAGTATAAACAATACAAAATACAAAATGTTATTACACTAGGATATATATATATATATATAGGTACATTACATTAGGATTTTAACACTTTTCAGTTTACCTGCACGCAGACATAAAGGCTTATCTAATTTACCTACGTTCAGACGATCCAGTCTTTAAAATCACTAACTAAATATGAGTGAAAAATGGAATAAATTACTATTTCACGGGCGCCATTATATTACAAGCCTACATTATTGGATATCATCTTATTAAAGTCAATGTTACTTTATTGACACAATGTTAAAACTAATATCAGTCGAGGCCAGAGTTTATTGAACTATATTAAGTTATACAAATATTAAGAGCTACGCCAGTGACCTTTGTTTCGTTTATTAATTTGGATCAAAGAGTGTTTATAATTGAACTTTACCGTCACTTTCACGTCAAGTTGTCCAGTCAGCTTACATCAACTGAGTAAATACAATTATCTTACGCATTTCGCTCATTGTAATATAATATAACTCTTTATGATAACTATAATATGATACTTATAACTATAATATGACTCTTGTGATCGCTAAAATGTTTTTATACGACCGGCACCGTAGAATTTCAGTTAATTACATAAGGCGTTATTGGGCGCTACGGATTAAATACATCGCGTGCTAACTAAAGTGTTTCTTATAAATTATAATGACTGTGTTTTAAGCAAGAATGGAAAAATGTAAGTGAAAACTATCGTGAGCATACTTAGCGTTCCGCGGCGCCGATGGGCGAACTCTCAGCACGGAGTCACGACTTGGTTCGCGTGACACCGACATTCCAAGAAGAATAAACGCTCGTTTCTCGCGATCCGACTCGCTCATTGTTTCGCTTACTCGCTTCTGTAACATAGAAATTTATATCCTTTTTAACTTTTATGACAAACCGATGTTACGTGAATTTTCCAATGGATACATATTTGTCGTTCGTTCGTACATGGAATTTTAAACTCTAACTTCTGCATCCCAGGGGTGAATTGGTGTATAACTTGCATTCTCATAAATAGTGCATTGCATCTTACACTTCCTAGTATAATAGCTGATTACCTGATCTAAGAATGTATTGGCGACTATATCGTATAGTTCATGCAAGAATTTTTCTTTAGCTGGTAGCAAATTAGAGGGCTTTCTGGAGATTTGTTCCATGCCAAATTCTGCTAGCTCGAGGCATTTGGATGTCTCTCGTTGTTCATACATAGCTTGAGCAGCTTGGATCAGGCGTTTGGCGTCGGTGACGTGTTGGAGCTGTGCCCGTGTGACTTGCTCCTTGCGAGCTAGAGCAAGTCTTGCACGAGCTGCGGCCTCGGATGCACGTGCTGCGTACAGAGGCCATCTTTCACGAAGAACGGCCTGGTATCAAAAATAAACATAGACATTACCACAAAATAAGGAACACGGATAAAATACTTTCGCAGAATGCATACACAACTACACAATACCGCATTATTACTCATGTCACGAAAGCTCTTCAATTCTAAAACAGATCAAGATATATGATCTGACGTAACTGTGAGAAGAACACATCCCAACCAGAGCAAGCAATTTAAATGATAATATACAATGATAAAAATGGACTGGGCGAAAATCCAGACAATAAAAATACGTTAGCAAGTATTTCTGGAATACGAAATGACGTGGTCAGCTGGCAAGTTTACTAAAAAGTAAATGCTGTTTTATTCCGTAGATAAGCCTTAATAGCTATATCGGAAATCCGGCTCGGCGGTCGAAGTGGTGGTAAATTTTTAGATGGTAGCATTTATTACGGCTTTATTTTGCATTTAGTAGCCGTACCAAATAGCAACATTATAATATGGTGAATTCTGTTGGGAAACAGGTAACTTTATTACGTAATCTAGTTACATACTTCTCTGTTCTCTATATCATTGAGAGACTTATCAGCCAGTTCTTGTAGTTTTTGTGATCCCTCTTTGTTTGCGGAGGTCAGTCTCTCGTCCTTACATAAAGCAGTTAGAAAATACTTGTCATGTGCCATTCGTTCCAAATATTTCGAAGCCATTAGTCTTGAGATTTGCTCGGCTCTCTGTTTTTCCGCGCGAGATATTTCTTGTACCTAGAAAAAGTGAATGAGATCCGTTTACGAAAGAAAATACTTTGATTCATCGCTAATACCTATTATTTCGCCCAATGATTTGCCAAATCTGAAAAAAAGGCTGAGTTTAACTGTGAGATTAAAAATATATTATAATATATTGTATTATATTTTACAACTAGCTGTGCCCCGCGGTTTCACCCGCGAAGAGATAATTTCATGGGTGTCCCGCGGATTCCTGTTTTTTTAAACGAAAGTTGCCTTAGTTACTCCTTGTAACATTAGCTATCTGCCAGTGATCGGTCCAGCCGTTTCAGAGATTACCTGGAACGAACAGAAAGACAGAGAGACAGGGAAATAAAATTGGTTTTTCTATGACAGCATCGTGTATACTTTCATATGCATTTAGTGAAAAGCTGTAATTTTGGAATTACAAACAGACACTTCAATTTTATTTATCTGTATAGATTTCAAAACAATCCTTATACTCAATTATGAATTTAATCAATACTTATTGAAATTTGTACATAGTTTGTACGATTGTCTACGCTATTACTAAATAACTAGTAATGTGACGTTACAAAAGTACGTTACTAAACCAACTCCATAATTCGCGTAAGTATTACTTCACTAACACTAATACTTTTTACCTGCTGTGAGGGTTTTGGTTGCATCCGACTACGTCGAATGGGAGGTTCTGGCGCACCGTTATCCGTAGGTATTGCTTTCAGTTCCACCCTCCGTAGAAGGGTACTCGCTACTGAGAGCACTTTACCAGCACATTTTCCCGTGCATTCCCGTACCTTTTAAGAAGAAAATAGATAAATTAAGCCCCAAAAGAGCCGTGGCGGCCGTGACCATCTGCTATATTAGCATCTACTCATCTCCGTACGGAGACCCTTAGGGAAAAAATCTTGGTAAAACCACGCCAGGGAATTTTAAATTCTCAAGGTTTGGGCGAAAAATAACACAATTAAGTGATAATATTTTTATGAGTGTCTCGCTTTTACCTGTGAATTTGCGACTTATTCCCAGACATCCAAAGTCCATAGTTTTGAAAAATAATGTTTCATACCCGCGACCTCCATGAATCCGAATATAGAATATTATTTTCTTTAGTGTGCGTTATATTTTTTGAGGTACCGTCCATCCTTCGAATTAAAGCAATCCCAAGATAGCTCATATTTATTATTAGGGAAGATGATATAGAAATATTTTTATTTATATTACAGTTTCCTCTGCGTGTCTTGCGCACTCAGCGAAGTGTGGTGGAAAACGCCTCAGGTGCCGACCTCTGTGAGCCAGAACTAAGGCACGCTCGAAGGAGCATTTCTCATACTCTGTCTGAGCACGCATTTCTAGAGCTTTCAAATTTTCTGGTTCCAGCGCTGAAAGGGATTTTATTATTAACAACCTGTATCAATTTTATCAATGTTAATACCTTTAGAGAATTCCTACGTGCATATAATTACTAAATAATTTATTCTCATACATAATAACGTATATCAGGCATACGCACGAACAATACGCGTCTGTGAAGGCACTTAACTCCCTTAACCATCTAGAGAGATTGTGCATTATTAGGTAATGATTTAGATTCAACGTTAATTGCAATAATAAGATCTTCATGAGTAATGTGTCAATTTGAATTGATCCTTTGACACATAAGACCTATTTCGGGATCGCTTTCAGCTGTAGTAGTATCGAGTTTATTGACTTCAGGATTAGTTATTAGTAATAATATAATATGAAGCCAAATGATAGGCGACTATTTTTCTGGCTAGGCTAAAAAGTATTTTTATCCACTCTAAATACTGTTTTATGACTGCAAACAATGTATACAATGACGCTTTTTCTGCTTTAATTGGTGAAAACATATCGATAAAAATTAAGTTCCTGAGTACAAAACCCGACTACTAAAAATCACGCTCTAAAAATTATGCTACAAGACACTATTCTTATTGAAATACATAAGTATTTGTAGTGTTGTTTTCAGAACAACTGTATTGTAAAGTATTCATGTAATATAGGATAGTTAACTTAAGTTAAGAATATTATTATGGTATTATTAGTAAGTTCACGTTTATAAGTAAAGTACCAGCGGCTTGAGAAGCATCTGCCAAAGCACCTTGGTAATGTGTCGTTTTAGCCCGAGCCAGGCTTCTACCAAGCAGTGCCTTAACATCGCCATTCTGAAATGCATTTATGTATTTAGAATTATCTCGAAGCTCTATATTTTTTCCAGTAATATTTTCTTTATAGACATTATATACAAACACTTATAGTTTTAAAGGAATATTTTTATCACGTTCTATTGTTTTCTGGTCCTTGATCGAGAATTTAAATATTATTCTATAAAGTATATATAATTAAAGTTTAATTACTGAAGTAAGCGCTGCAACTCATGTAGGTAGTCGATGTATAGCTAATTAGACTTTCTAAACAGCTTGTAGACTTATATTTATTTCAATAACGATTGTAGGTTTAGCCTTATAACGAAGTACGTACTGTCTTACTGATGTTTATTTATTTCAACAGTCGTAATAAAAGAAAAACAAAAATAGAAAACGTATCTCGCCAATATTTTATAAGTAACTAATATCAAATAACTCTGCAATATACTAATTATTGGTGGTTAGTCACACTGAGACCTACACAACCTGAAATCTTTTAATTATGGCTCGTTCAACTTTGAATAGGAATAATAATGTCATATAACTACTTATTGTATAGATTGAGTTCGAAGGCAAACATTATCAACATTTAGGATGCGTCTAATTGCATGTTTACTGCTGAAATGGAATCTGAAGCTGTTTGTTTTGTACTAACGTGCCAGCGCAGAGCTTCACTGTAAGCCTGTTTGGCTTTCTCGAAGAGCTCCAAGCGTAGCAAGTAATTTCTGTAAGTAAAAGTCTTGTTTTATGTAGCGTAATGGATTTTTTAAGCCTCTAGTTTTATACTTTTATGACACGCTAACGCCTGAATTTATTCAACACGATCTCTCACACCTTATTCTTAGTATCCATATTCATACACTTCTGTCGGTTGTATGTAGTAGCTAATATGAATGTGATCTTTCTCAAAAAGTAAGGTCTCTCTTATTGCGATGAGAAAGTAATTCCTTAGAGTTTAAATTTTAATCATAAAAACTAAAAATCTTCATATTTAAAAAATTCGTCATAATGTGTAAGAAATATGACAGGTAAGTAAGGGGAGACAACCTCCCCATTTCTCCATACTGCTTCATGGGATAAATAGAAAATAGAGCGCCATATTACTAAGGAGTGTCTTACGTAAATCTAATGCAGAGCATCTTGAAGTTCCATTGTAACTGGGTTATACGATCACATTAGCTAAAGGCTTTAAAAGCATGCACAAAGCTTATAAGACGAGTTGTCTCGACTTCACTACATTAACTCGTTGTAACAAAACGCGTAGTGACGTTATCATCAAGTAAACACCCTTTCACGTTTATTTAACTCTGCAAATCCTTTCACAAGAGGGGTGGAAATGTAGAGCAGGAAAATCTTAGAACATTTTAGAGAAGTGTGTATAATATTGAAAAAAAATATATATTGTTCCATTTTTTTAGCCTGTATCATCACCCTCCTGCGCTTATAACATGTGCAGGGTCGGCGCAATGTGTTTTTCTCATCCATTTAGTTAGTTCAAATCCGATAGTCGTAAAGTCCGAGTGGTTTGATTAATCCCCTATTACGCAACCGACGCACCGGTCATAACCAATAAGTTTTACCAGACTTAAGTGGTGTGACGTCACGAGATTTGCGGTGACAAAAACCATCATTAGGTAGCGTACATATTAAAATATCCGAGAAGAAATTAAATTATTCACATATTTGTAGTACCTACCACTAGAAATAGAGAACTTTAAAATCTAAGATAAATAATCCCGACGATGCAAATCTGTAATAAATCAACTTGTGTACCTTGACTAGTTCCTAGACTAAAATTAACCAGTTACAAAAGTATAACCGTAATTTACAAATCGAAACGCAGGTATACGTATAAATCTAAAAGCTAATTACAAGTTTCCAACCCGTTTGCCGCAAAGGTACCTAGTTTTCATTCCTACTTACCCCCTTTCTCGAAATACCCCCACAGCATTGCATATAGGTTTCTCTTCTATAGTATAATGTTTTCTCATGTTTCGTAATCTTCAGACTCGTTGGTGACTTTTTTCGAGCCGCGTCGGTTGTCATTTGCGACGTTTGTCTTGATCTAGGTCACCTCGATTTGAATAATCTCTAGTCTACTAAGATGCATGTATATAAAATATTTAGACCGAAATGGGCAAACGAACAACTCCTACTTGTATCTGATTATACTTTGGATTTTTGCATGCACTATCTCTCACACGCGGATTAAATTTTGCGCAAACGTTCACAGTGAGATATATGTTCAATACCTATAAAGGTAATATTTTTATAATGTGAGTTTGTGTAGGTAGATAATCAACCGATACCGTGGCCCTGACTGATTTGAAAAGAATATGACAAAATTACTTTCCAGGGACCTTCCCTTCATAAGTACCTATAATGTTCAAAGATTTATTGAGTTGATTTATCTAAGGGAGAATGTAAAGGACCTCTTAACATAAGACGTGATATAGTGAAAGCCGATAAAAAACTGCCTGCCTAATTAATAGAAACAATAAATGCAAATTTAAAGTCACTGAAACGCATTAACTCGTCACTGATAAAACCCTGGGCCTTGAGTCTACGTGTAAGTGAAGTATTTTCAAGTCTTTTAGTGTTAAGACAAAGTTTAAACTTTGCAATGTTGGATAAGAACCGCCTTTTACCAAGAACGTTTTAATATTCTTAAGTGCCAGTACAAGTTTATTTTGTGAAAATCTCGCACTAAAAGCAGTTCCCGTTCTTCCTCCTTAGTATAATTATGTGGCCAGCAGTACAATAGCAAAATGTCGATGAAAATACGAAATATGCTAACTTTAAATGATAAATTAAAATACATGAAATACACCTAGTGGTTGTACAGTCTAGTGGTTTTCAATATTTCTAGGCACTTCGGAATGAACACAAACTTTTTAATCCTATTAACAGCATGCACACGACAGAGAATTTTCCTAGTTGACTTTCAATGTGCAATAAGAGTGTAATAGTTGACGACTGTGTGAAGTAAAGAACAAGTCATTAATAGATTTATAATGACGCTGGATATTAGTTTTTGGAATTGGAATCTTACAAAATAAAACATATAGGTACTTAAATGAAACAATGTCTACAGTACAGCTATCCAAAAGTCTGAATTATGACTTAATCCCAGTTTATCGATAAAATATTAAAGGTTATCCATGAGACAAGGTAGAGTATAACTTGTTGATTGTTATTAAAATTAAAGGATTTTTTAATTAAAACTGGAAGCCACCGACATAATTTCATAGCTAAATTCAAATTTGAAACATAATTAAATTTTCATTTAATTTTCTCGGCCCATTAACACTTCACTCGTAGAAGGGTAACGTCGATCAAACCTGAGGACTGACGTGTCACAGATTAAATGAACCAGTTGAGTAAATTCAATATAAATATTAAAAGCGTCTTTAGAAATATCCAACTTAGGTACTTTGTATGACATTGAAATAAATCAAGAATGAAATTCAATCATCTTGTGATATAGAAATCGCCGATTATAGAAGCAGAGTTTAAAAGGTTTCTTTTGGCAAGTTTGGATTAAATCCAACATTCAAAGAGGGTGTAAAATGCTTAAAATTCACTTTTATCAAAATAAGTAGGTATACCAGAAGATTACGTACCCGCTTACAAAAATATCACAAACTAGTTTTACGTAGTATTAATATTCTGTGATTCTACTTTACTTTCCTACTTCGGAAAGTAAGTAATACTATTTATTTATTTTCATTATGCATAAAAGTAAAAGGTGGACTTAATGCAATACTATCTTTACGTCGCGTTTTAATTTTAACTAAATTCTAACATAGAAAGTTAAAGAATTAAATGTTCTTTATCGAAAACACAAATTGCAACATTCTAATTAAACTTAGGGGGAAAAGGCCGAGTTGTAAGTTTTCTTGTTAGAAAGAATGAATTAAATAGTTAAATCCCTTGTGGCAGTAGGGACAAGATGGCGTTTCTTGATTAAGACACGTGATAAAGGCAGCGTTATGGGGACTTGGAACGCATGCTGCGGGTACATTTATAGGCACCCTTTTTAATCATACATCTCACCTATCTCGCTGGGATTACAAATGAAAGGATGAGGAAAAGATCCAGATGCGGAAAGGGACACTGGAAAAACATTTTGTTTGTGTCTTTCGTAAATAGAACGTGCACAATGATATAACCAAAGTTGGTAATGATAATATTATATAACAAACTGTTTGTAAATTACCTAAGGATATCTATCTATTAAGATTCTAAAACACCTTATAAATAAGAAAGGAATTATCTGCCAAATTAAACTGCTTTCTCTTACTGGATCTTAACCCGCTTTGTGTTCAATATGTTTCCTAACGAGTTAAGGATATTGCGTCAAAATTTCATTTGATTTGAAGATTACCTAAAAATTTAAGGTAAATTCATATATTTTCCACGTAAGCCAGAATAAAATTAAATTTCTTTGTGAATGTTCACGGGCAGCTTAGTTCATTAGCGTGGATTTGTGCGCGCTGTGATCAATTTGCAGAACGAGGTTTGCAGAAATGTAATTTTTACATCTGTGTTTCCTCTCCTTCGTTAAATTTATCGAATTTGGCGTCATGTAATATTTAAGGACGACGTGCAATGCCAACGTATTTTTTTGCGTTTGAATAACACGAATAAGGCAGTTTAAGGAAAGAAATATTTCAGTAAGTTTTTTTATCCAGCTTTATGATATTTTGGTAGATAAAGTCATTGCTTATTTAAAAAAAAATGGAAATCGAATTTTAAAAATATTATGTTATCATAGACAAAAAAACATTTAAAAATACTTTAATACATGTAAGTTGTTGTTGTTGCTAGTCTCTAAGTAAGGGACAAAGAAAACTTGTAAAATTAGTATCAAAATACGCGACTTGTTTTAAAACCGTACCGGTTCTTCTCAGTAAAAGCAACCTTCCGAACTGTGTTATTGTGTCATTCTGACGATTTGAAAGTACTTTGTATAAAGTCTAATCGAATAAAGATATATTTGAGTTTGAGTTTGAGTTTGATACAAAATATACGGGAATGACATATGTCATGTGAGTGATTTATGTAATTTCCATAGCTTTTTTATCGTTTCTATTAGCGCAAGCGCGAGAGAATGTTACTTTGTCGAGGTCCACAGTACAGTACCCTTACCGTCAACCATGTGAGCTTCATTGCCACTTTTATAGTATAACTAGCGGACGTCACGCGGTTTCACCCGCGTAGTTCGCGTTCCCGTGGGAGTACGGGGATAAAATATAGCTATATGTTACTCGCTGATGATGTAGCTATTCATTGCTGAAAGAATTTTCAAGATCGGTCAAGTAGTTTCGGAGCCTATTCAATGCAAACAAACAAACAAAAAAACAATCAAATCTTTCCTCTTTATAATATTAGTGTAGATGTAGACAAAGTGCAATTTGTATAGCCCCAAGTATTATACCATAGACATAATGTCAGTCCAAATAACAATTACCGAAGTATCTACCCACATGTCTATGTGTGATGACAACCGAACATTACCGCTGTTGGTGTAATAATAGTTAATGTTGTTACTGTGTAACCGTTAACACCAGATTATAGATGTCATGCCTTTGATTTATGTCGCCAGTATTGTGTGTTCTTAACGCTTATAGTTATTTAAATGACTTGTTATAATTATAAAATAGTATATTGTAATCTTCACGCAAAATTAAAATAAACGGAGATAAATTCCGGTGAACATCCAGCTTACGGCGAATCTTAGAAACATGGTCTTATTTGCGTGTGCCAAATATGAACTGCAAGCAGAAGTTTTGAAGGCGCTCAAGCTTATTTGATTACTCCTCGGCAAGATTCATATAACATCCATACCTATATTATAAATAAGTGCCTCTTGTATCTCCAACTTTCACTTGTCACGGCTAAATCGTTTAAAATTATATGTTTCATATAGACAGAGAACAGTTTTGACCCCAAGTACGGATTAATCTGTGCTAAAAAAACCTATTATGCGGACAAAGTGGCATTGAAATAACGTAATGACTTGAATAGGTAATCTTTAATATAAATGCTATACCTTTTGTACAACTAAATTGAAGAAGTAAAACAAACAACAAAGCGTTACGCAACTAATAAAACACGAAAAGCAATCGACGTTGAAACACCAAGAATTATTTCCGAATCTTAGCCCCAGTTCGATTGCTCCCCAAGGACCAGTGAAAGCGATTCCTTACACGCGTACGGTACATTTAACAACAATGCTTTTATTTCAGCATCTTGGTAAACTAGGCGTTCACTTACACTAATGTGGCTTTCGTGGTCTGCCGCTACGATAACATATTACCCACTTTAGACCATTCCGTTACATAGACGCAGTAACTTTTCAGTATATAGACGCACCTGGGTATTGTTAACTACAGTTATCGCTTTGACAAACGACTGCTGCTCGACGTGTCTCGAAATCAACAATGTAGTTTATACATACGTGTAATGTCGTCTTCATTACTTCTGTAGATGACTAGCTATTCAGATTGTTAACACAAAAGCTGGTAGATTGCTCCGTAAATTATGACAGTAATTTCTACATGAGTACCTCATAAATAACGAGATGTCGTGTTTGAATGTACTCTCTTAGTTACAGAAGATTCCAGCTGTAAGAATAGTGTTTTGTTCCTGAGGAGTCAAATGTAATATAAATATATCTTATAAATTAAATTCAAATGTACTAAAAAATATTGTGGCTTTAAGTGGGTTAAACATTTATTAAAATATAGGGCGAAATTTCTCAATATCGAAAATAATATTATTATAATTTTACTCAAATTGAAATCAAATCCCGGTGGGTAAAAAGCGGCCAGATTATGCCACTCGAGAAAAGAAGGCGGCTTATTCTTACTAACAAAATTAAAATAAAAGATAACTGAAGAAGTATAATGAGTATCCTGCGACATAAGAAGCCGAAACAAATTCAGATGAATTAATTCAAAATATCATATTCATTCTCTTCTGAAAAAAAAACATTCGAGGACAAGAAAATAAAAAAAGAACATATACAAAGTAGAATACCATCTTCTTGAGAAAAACTGTATTCATTACTGGAGATTTTTGATACGTGTGTGCGTATAATACCCATTCGAAATTGTGCACTATACAAAACAAAATGATACGTGTGTTCGTATTCCAGTCACAGCTAATCCAAAAATCCATTAACTTCGTTTCGACAACACGTACTTGTTGCTTTAGATTTCCCTTCGCAGCCGAATAATCTGCCTTAAAGCCTTTTGACTGTACATAAATGGAGTCACAATGAGGGTTTGAAAGGGTAAGGCTAAATAGTAAGCATTTGTCCAGTATGGCGTGAAAAGGCCGGCACTGAGCCTACATAGAGTGAGCCCCTAACGAGCTCTTAGGCGACGATGACACTGCTTGTTTACCTTATGTCTTCAAAAATACCTATTGGATACAGATAAAAGGCCCCTTTAGTCGTATTAATCGGAAGGGTTAAGCCCCGCTACCTTTACACGACAATCCTAAGGTTAGAGGCTTACCTTTTAGAACTAAATATTGTCATAATGCTTACATTTGAAAAAGAATAAATAGCTTTAGTTATTGTTATAAATAAAAATTCTACCTAATTTGGTTCTGAGTTTTCTATCAATAAGGCTTCTACAGTCTACGCTACTGTGTGTTACAGTGGAATCGCTGTGGTCATTTTGGCAAAGTTAAAATTGATGTAATTATTACACAAAGATGAAAGGGTCTCGTTATATCCAACTCAGTGCCTACTCTCCTCTTGCCCCATAGAGTACTAGTGCCTCATTCATGGAGCACAAGTGCACTCAATGGTAACAATTATTTGACTGTGATCTTCTGTTCAACAACCTACCATCACCGTCGTCAGGCAGCTCCAAACTTAACGAGAGTTAATACCTCGTTTAATACTGTTTACTTAGCTAGGAACGTTCCTATTAGTAGTTAAAGATAAGGAAAATAATTTTGTCTTATCCTCAACCTCAATTCACTACTCTCGCTATTTAAACCACAAAAATGTACGGCAAAATATAGCGCTTCGAGAAAGTAAAGCTTCTTTGAAACAACTTATCTTAAACATCCTACTTATCTTCCCTTTTTTATAAACAGACGTTTGTAAAGAAGGCCACAGCGATAATATTCCAATGGAAATCATTTGAAAAGACTGTAAGTGCTAGCTCTACACATTTTCCTGATATTCCGCCAAGATGGTGAGCCAGAAGTAATTGCATAAATTAAAGCGAGCACACGATCAAAGGAGCTAAATGGAGAAGCGAGTGCCTACCACTCCCTTATTGAAGCGTTCCATTACAATATAATGGCTACTGAGTAATTAGATTGACATCTTAGATTAAACTTGTATACAATTAATGCTGAGCTTAACCTGTTTTTGTGGTGATTAACAATACTGACTAGGTAAGTAGAAGTAAAGCTTGATTAGAAACTTAGCTGGGAAGTAAATACCGGTGTACGTTCGGTGATATGTAATACAAAGAAGAGTTTCCATATGGATTTAAAAAGGCCACCACCCTAGATTGTGTTGATACACGTTTATTGCTAAGTGAATGAAAATAGCAATCTAGAAGATTTGAGTAGGTATTCAATTTCTTTGTATAAGACTTAAAAAATATATTACTTTTATTTAATCGATTTATTTATATATTTTCCATTCCGTCCAATGTTAGAAAGGAACAAAGAATGTCACAAAAATATACCCATCCTTTGTTGCACAATCTGGGCAAAAATACCTTATATTTTTCCACGGTATCCACTTCCAATAACGTTATTGGCTTTATTAAACTTTCAATAGGAACCGATGTGTATTGCGCCGAGGGATATTGTCTGTAACTAATAACAGTAAATTCCTGCAAATAAGAGTAAGCCGCGAGGGTTGTAATAATGTGCTCGAAACGTATCCTTGCGAAACTGATAACAAACACTGAAACGGCCCCGGCTCACAGGTCCGTGTAATAAGGGGACTGTCACAAGATGCCAGGTGTGTAAAAACATCGAATTCGTAAACATTTGAACAAGTGCATTTATATGCGTAGTAAAATGTAAGGGCACATTGTTCGTTGGGGTGAAATGTAATTCACATTAGAGTCTTTACAACTTTAGATTTGTGAAGTTTTTTCGTAGATTCTGATAGATGAGTACGCTAATTTAATATAAACGATTTCTCCTTGGTCATTATTGTTGTTTAAATTGTTCTTAATAATCAGTACGAAATTTGCTGTAATTTGTATTTAGTACAAGGCTATACTTTTATTTAAGTTTTGTATAAGTTAAAAATATTTACGGAATCATAGAATGTTTAGTTTGCATCAATTTTATTATATAATTGAACTGTTATAAGCTACAGAAAACATCTTAAACTAAAACTTTACTCACTTCTAAGTTACTCAAACACTAAGAAATATCTTAAAAAATATTAAACTAACCAAATGACTTAAAATAATATTTTAAGATAATAATGATCGTCTTCTATCGTCGTGTCGTGAGCTAACTAACGATTGCGCATGGCGTCAAATCTGGTTTGAGCTGGTACTCCATTGCGGCGTATTTCTTCCGCGACGTGCTTTCTATACTCCTCATCAGCGGTTCGTACCAACTCTTCCTCGTCAACTGGCTGAACAGGCACTGGAGGCGCTTCAACATCAGCTTTCAATTTCAAACGAATCTCCTTTACCCTGGCCTCCAAAATATGCTCCCGCTTAGACTCTCTTTCGTAAGTCTGCACCATCAACGGCTTATCTCGATCACCTGATTGCACTAAATTCTCAGACAGAGATAGCAAAAATATATTCCCTTCTTGATCGCCCACTACTACTAAACGTCCTTCATCGTGAGCCTTGATCTTTAAGAGGGGCTCCTTCGATATAGTTGCTACAAGGAGAGGCTCGCGATACTTACGTAAGAGATCGTAGTAGTGTAACTTACCATCAGATTCAACAAACATATAGCTGGACACTCTCTGCGGTGCCCAAGTAACATCGTTTATCTTGAACCGCTGAGATGTGCCTGATATGATGGGTGAGGTTTGAATATCATCACTCCAAACATTCACCGTCCAATCACCACAGGTAATAAACATTTTTGAGATGCAGGGGCTTCGGTGAATAGTTTTGACTGGTCCTTTGTGTGCGTTAAATACAGTGCTCATAGTTTCTTGGAGAGTTTTACCTTTTCTATTCACATTGATAACAAGACCAGTGTCAGTTCCACATAAGAATCTTGTAGGAAAGCTTCTCTCGTACTGCAACGAACTGACAGGCTCCGCATTGGCCAAGCTTACAAGTTCACCAGGACGTGCTTTTACAGTCATAATAAGACTTTCTATTGGTTCGTTTAGGTTTCGTGTATCCCACCACATACACATGCCGTCTGTAGAACCACTGAAAAAATCTGTATTTGTTCGCGTTGACAAGTACAACAATGCTGAAACTGGATCTCGATGAGCAAGATGGGCTGGACTCATGAGAACTGGTTCTTTCTGAGCTCGGATATCGAAGACACAAACTCTCCCGTCATCGAGTCCTCCTACGATTATTTCCCCATTAACAGGAGAACAAGCTATTTGCCAACAAGCGGTTGGAGGGTTGAGCTCAGAGTGTGGTGTATATGGATCTTCGAGACTCCACACATGAAAAGTGAAATTCGTATTAAATGGTTCCATTATTGGAAATCTCCTATCACAATAGGTTACCACTATTTTGGCGTCATCGTCACATGTCCAACATATACAAGACACTGGACGTACAAATGGATCTTTATATTCATTATTCAGTCTAATTGAATATTTTTCAATCGGCTCTGCTGGTGGCATTTCTTTAAAGTACATTTGATACATTTCAATAGCATTGTTTTGCTTAATATAATGGGACAATAACGGTGCAGTACCGAGCACGCAGTCTACGTAAACATCGTCTCGTTCGACGCGGCGTCTAAATCGAGTGGTGGCATCTTCATCATTGTAATTGATCTCCTTGGGCCAACCGCCTTCTGCGTGGTTAGTTCCTCTGTCACCCACTATCACTCTTTTCGTATTTATTTCTCGATGAGACTGACAGATTATTGTTTGCGTATGCTGACTCACCGGGTTCCGTAGCATGAATTGTTTTTGTATTACTGGATCAGGATTAATTGAATCTAGTAGTTCAGGCGGCGTTTCACAGAACATCACTTGTTTTCCAAAGTTCTTTCGTTTCTTGGAATATGTGTAGACTATATCCATTGTTGCGATTATTTTTTTACAAACAGCAGTTTAAGTACTCTAAGTAATTACAAATTTTATTTGTTTTTCGGTTCAATGGTTTTTTTCGTCATTGTTTTTTGGATATTTTAGTTTTGACTCAGTACGTCAACCAGTGCTTTATTTTTTTATCATAGGTACACAAAAATCCACATAGGTACTGAAGGAAAAAGATTTTTACAGTTTTATTAATAAAATTATTTTATAAAGTCTAATTAAATTCGAGCAATTAAAAGTCAATCGGCGAAAACCGATCTGCGTCATAACTTTTTACATCTCCTATAGTAGGCCTACTGGCTTTCTCCGAAAAACGAAGCTTCGGTTGAAAGTTCAAATAGATCCTACCACGGTTCTTATTCGTTAAAAATTACGTTCAAATGTGGTCAACTAGAAAATTCTTTGACGTTATACTTCTATATTCTAAACCTACTTAAATTAAATTATTCAACGAACGTATATTTCAGTTTGATAAAAACAAAGCGATACTGAAACTACATTTGATTTTCGTTCGTTTGTCAAGTTTTGTTTTCGGAGAAAGAGAAGACCCCTTCTTCACCTCATGAATACTATGTAGGTATAGCATAATTAATCAGGAATATAGTTTATCCCAAAAAAAATATTTCAACAAAACACATATGAATAAACAAAATAATAGACTAAATTCATGTGATGTAAGTTGGGAGGCAAAGGGTTAGAACAAAATAAAGTTATAAAATTTTCCTCTGAATTTGTTCGCAGACAACACGTCGCCTCCACGTTATTCATGCTATAGCCAAATTGCCAGCTCAATATGTTTTATCTCAGTAATCTACCAGACTATTTATTACATTCTGGAAAATAACCTAGATCAACACACTCTATATAATCTGTGAATTGAACTTCGTATTTGTTCGTAGAAACTTCATAATATTGCATAAAAACTAGTGCATTAGCTTAATTATGTAATAAGTTTGAGACTAGATCATAATATGCTATAATCCAATCTTATAACAATGAAGAAAGTGAAAAATAATAAAAATAATATGGGTTCATAATGAAATCATTTATGAAAGCACTAAACATTTATTTGCCCCGCAAATGTCCCAATTGGGACGTTTTTGTGATTTCACTTCCGCGTGCTAATATATTACTTAAGTGTTTATTTAATTTTATAATAAGAATATCATTGGTTCATGTTCAGTATCTTGAAACTGCCATAACGTTTGTTGTACGAAATAAATATGTCTTTATAGGTATCATTATGTTCCAGATAGATTATACGGTAACCATTTAAAAAGACTGAACTTTCCTTTGTAAAATGTTCAAGATGAATAGTCACAAAGTTTTCAAATCTCTCAGACTGCTTCAAATAAATACTTAAACTTAAACGTAAGGTGCTTGCTAAATGACGCATCCAAGTCTTTTGATAAATAAACGAGCATATTTTTGTTTGCGAACTAGGTTGTTTACAAAAGCGTATACTGAACTTACGAGTCATCATATTTGTCCACTCGGCGCCTTCGAAGGTGGACTAATGAAAATATTTAATTATCCCGCCTCAGCTATTTGCCGAGCTGTTTCCCTGACAAGGTAATTTTCTTTGTTCCCTCCTTGTGTGTAGTTTCATTCTTTTGCTAGTGTGCATTGTTTACGTTGACTTTGCTCACTTAGTTTGTGGGAAATACGTGGGTAAGATGATACGTGATGTTTTTACCTAATCCGAGTTTAATTGTGTTGGCTTTGACCCGAATTAGATGATCTATTGTGGGAATTAGATGAATAAATCGAATGATTATTCGTTTTCCTTCTCAAGACAATCTCGTATGTGGTGTGTTAGTACATTTAGTACGGTAAAGGTTATTAACCCCACCGCACTACGTGTGATCGATTTGAGCACGTGCCGATGTGACGCAAATTGCCATGCTACTGCTTCTGCCAAGCGTTATGGCATTATGTGCTGTAGCACGTAATACCAAAGCATTTGAATCTTCATTGCAAAATCTTTGTTGCCAAAGTATTCAGTTTTCATAAGGCACGGACTCTTTTTTTTTTAGAAATGTCTCCAATCTATTTTAACGATACGCCAACAGCTACGTATATCTAAGTTAGAATAGTTCAGAGGTTATCAAACACGTATTTACAGTATCAGAGAAGGCGATGAAACCTTTGAATTTAGGTGCGAATGTCACCTCTCACGACCCCTTCGGGCACCCTTTTGAAAAGGCCTGAAAATGTAAGCAAGCTAGAAAATAAGTGATATACTTTTTAGACTTACTGACAAGAAGTTATCAAAACTGAAAGCTAATAGTCTCACGTCTATATTCCCGGAACAGCGTACATTCTTATAGTACACCCAAGCTATGTTTAAGTCCCTTGTAATAGGGAGCAAGCCTATTTCCACTAACGGGTCTAATCCAGACTCCAGGCTGCTACTGGTAAATTAGAAATGGGTCTTACTCTGGATCTCATGTGCCGTAGTAATGTTTGCGACCAGACCATCGAGGTAGTCAAAGAATATATTGTCAAATTTTAATTCAAATTAGTGAGTCTAACGAGAAAGTGGATCCACTCCACGTTAATAATATGGAAATTTATCATACCTCGCAGAATTAACAAGCATACACCTACTAACATTCGTATGTAGAATAGTACTACAGCTATGCCATCAGTGATATTAACAAACAGAAATACACAATTGCAATAATATGGCAGGAAAATATTTTCTTCGGAATTATAGTATTTTTCCGACGATAACAAGCAACAAACAACGTTAAGCTTAAGTATTTAGGTTTACATTCATTAGCACACGTCAATATAAACAGGTAAGCGGGCCTCCTCGTTTCCATTTGAGGTAAAAGCTTTTCCTAATATACGGGGTTCGCAAATATGTTATTGCTCTGCGCAGGTAAGTAAATGTTTAGCTATCGCTCACGTCAAGACCCTGCATATTTATATTATGTGAACGCTCCTTAATGGAATAAATAGAAAATTTATTCCGACTAATCAATAACTTTTTGATTTAAGTATAACTCACTAGCTTCCATCCACAGCCTCATCTGCGTGACCGCATGATATCAAACCTTTACACCCTTTTTTACTCACCTAAGGTTGATATTTAAAAACCCAATCTATAGAAGTAAGACTTATTAATCCAGGTGCCTTGTTTGACAAATAGGTCATATATTCGGGCAATTGTAAAATCAGGTTCTTCAAAACTATCACACACTCATTTTTGTGCAAGCATTTGATTAATTTTTATATAGATTTTCAAAATTTTATTTATATTGCTATAAATTTATTTAAACTAACCTCCCGTTTCTTATCGAACAGAATCCAATCCTAGATACTCAATCGAGATTGGGTTCGTGTAAACATATAAATTGAAACGACTGCGCAAAACAAAACAGCGAGACACATCGATATGGGCTGACATCGAAACAAGATGAAATCTATGTTAGGTGGTGTAGTCGATACGACGGGTCGTCGTCGTATGTTCAATTTAAATTAAGGGTTGGAACAAAGCTAACTGCTTGTTTTATACTGAACTATATAGCGAACTGCACATTTATAATTATTTTAGTTTAACGAAGACGGAGAAGCAATTATATTTGTTACTTAATTACATTTACTCATCATATACCTAGTCAATATTTGGCACGCACTCGTATGCAAGCATTGAAGTAATATTTTTTAAAGATTTGTTTGTTTTTTTTACTTAACTGATTGTTTTATATGTATAACCTTAACAATAAAAAAGTTTCCACCATTTGCTTATGACTCTCGATGCAAAATGGACCATTTTTTTAATGCAGCTTACCGTAGTTATTACCTTCGACTTTACTTTTGTTGAGCATCCTTCAACGATAGAAGTTCGACGAAAGAGGTTCCTATGAACTCATGCATTTTGACTTATTACTGGGAAATTACAGTTAAGGCTCTTAATACTAGTTTTAGCCGGCCGTCTAATTCATAGCACATATAAGCAGGTTTCTTGATCAAAGAGAAACTTTCAACGGGTCTGGCTTCAGAGAACCATGCAAATACTCAGATAATATCAGAATCTATGTAATACTTACGTTTGAAAGAAACAAAACTTACTGGCATTACTGCCTTTAAATGAATTTCAATAACTTCATTACCCATAATACGAAATAAAAATATTATATAAATATTTGGTTTAAATTTTCCACTAATTTTCTCACCACATATCGATTGTGCTTCTTTTAGAAAATCAA
Source organism: Watsonalla cultraria (assembly GCA_964035505.1). Taxonomy (NCBI): domain Eukaryota; kingdom Metazoa; phylum Arthropoda; class Insecta; order Lepidoptera; family Drepanidae; genus Watsonalla; species Watsonalla cultraria. The sequence continues at coordinate 5,899,610 of OZ037722.1, read as the reverse complement.
TTAAAACACAGCTTCAATAAAAGCAACCGTTCTGGAATAACCGCAACTACATTACGGCATATCCAGAGATCTATAAATGTCAACGCCTGTCGCGCCGAAATTAGCACCAGTATACCTAGGGCTGAACTGAAATAAATGTACGTAAGTGAGGTTTAATGCCCTGGGAACTTTACAGAATGATGACGCTAGACCCTGCCGAGCCCGAATCAGGCCCGAGCCGAGCTTTGGCAGAAATATAGGCCGTTGTTATAGCACAGCCGCCAGTCGGTTGCCAGTCGGTATACACTGAGTATGTCCATACAAAATATACACAACTAGCGGACGTCACGCGCCCTGCGTAGTTCCTGTTCCCGTGGAAGTACGAAGATAAAATATAGCCTATGTTACTCGCTGATAATGTAGCTATCTATTGTTGAAAGAATTTTCAAGATCGGTCAAGTAGTTTCGGAGCATATTCAATGCAAACAAACAAAAAAACAAACCTTTCCTCTTTATAATATTAGTGTAGATAATTACTTGACCGTGCTACGGCTGACGCTGGGCTCAGATCTGACATGGTCTAGCACTACTGGTCCTTAATGTAACTTTTTTGATATGTTGTAGATAGGAGAGAAACAGCACCTACGTTGATGGTCTGGGGAAATTAGTAATTTATACTTTTTTAATATTATAAAGCTGCAGAGTTTGTTTGTTTGAACGCTCTAATCTCAGAAACTACTGGTCCGATTTCAAAAATTCTTTCAGTGTTGGATAGTCCATTTATCGAGAAAGGCTATAAGCTATATTTTATTCTCATAAAAATTAGGGGTCCGTAAGTAAATTGCATTTTTGTAACCTAAGGTGTAAAATCGAAAGCCTATTTATGCGTACGCTGCAAAAACTATTGACAATAGAACAAAATGATGTACTACGGGTTTGTAGATCTTATTAAGATCTACAAAAAAGTCCTCGAGAGCATATATCTAACTCATAGTTAAGTCACAATAATCGCCTTAATGTTCATAAAAAAAAATTAATCGCCTGAAGAAAGAAACTACGTTAAATGTGTATCATAATATTAATTCTTATCAAAATCAAGCATTATGCTATCAAGGGTATTCATGTAGAAGTAAAATACTGTTTGTTTTATTCCAATAGGACGTTGCGTTTAGAAATTATCACGAGTATAAAAACGCAAATAATTGCTACCTAATAATGAGTTATTTGCCAAAGAGTAATCTCTGAAACGGCTAGACCGATTTCAACGGGACCTTCACTCGCAGATAGCTAATGTTATAGGGAGTACCATGAGCTTTTTGTTTATAAAGAAAATTTAGGGTTCCGCAGTAACCAAATTAAATCTACTCGGGTGAAACCGCAGGGCACAGCTAGTACTAGATACATAGAGATCACAACATAGGTTAGAGCGACTGCGTCAATAAATCATGGCGCAGGCTAATATGCAATTATTAAGGTTAGCTGGGGAACTGAACCCATGGGATGCTCTGTAGTCAGAGTACATGAAGTAACCGGTCATAAATAGATGCATATTCAATACATTCGGTTATAAATACCAATTTTAATTTATAAATTAGAGTCATAGATGTACAAAATCTCTCGGGTTTCTTTCCTCGGCTAAGCTAATATTTAAGAGCAATTTATTAATAATTAAAAAAATTACTCATTGCGATTTAAAATTGAGAATTTTTACCGCTATTAACAATATTGTACATTATATCACATAGCTCCCTCGTCACACAGTTTTATTCCTCGTTCGTGAACAACTGATTCTATTACACATAATTAGAAACACTTACTTCCAGGTAGTCGTAATTTGTGAGTAGAAAAGTAGTCGTAAAAAGAGCATCATAGCTCCACACGTTTTCTTTTTTCTGTTTCACAATTCGCATCACGTAGCCGACCGTGGTCACGTAAAACTTTGTTTTTTTTTCATGAAACCTAATCTGTAATGTTTTGTTATACGGCTTCAGTGGCATATGTGCTTGATAAATTGTTCTTTCGCTCAATCCCGAATAATAATATTATATTCATTTATCATCGTTATTTTATGTAGCGGCAAATAGCTAAGCATATCACTACAATAGTTTGATAATTAATGTACCTATTGTACGATGGAGGTTCTGCTCCAAGGACAGTTCTAATTAAGATTTTATCCCCTGGTACAAAATTGTATTTTTTATCTCTCTTTTAAAAGGTTTGATTGAGTCTTGTAGCTATGTTGTTGAGCGATTAGCAAAATACACATCTATATACGCAGGTAGTGTACCTGCGAGGAATTTATTCTTCACACTTACAAACACTGATCGTGTCCCTATAGTTAATAAGTACTTACCGACCTTAATTCTCCCATTTATGAAGTAAATTAATATCAATCCGCTCACTATCCCATGAAAGTCCGGCGGCATATCCCTTGATATACATTTTCCCTTAAATACGAAATATTTTTAATAAAAGTCTCATTTTCATTTCCATAATATTTTCATTCCCAACGCCATAAACAGCACGAATAGATACCTCCTAAAGAGCAGAGGATATTACTATTTGCATGGGTCCCCTTGGATGCGGAAATGCAAACACCACTGTTTACCAAAGGTGCCAACGAGTTTGCCAACAGATCAGTCCAGCTAACACGGAGTGTCGACAGTCTTGACCCCTTTAAAACACACAAGTACAAGTTTTGGAACAAGAAAATTACCTGAAAACTGTAGCGAATACGACTCGACTTGATTAAGTTGTGCGAAGTTCCTGTGAAATAGGTTAGCTGTAAAATTAATCCGTTTATAGACGGGAGTGGAATATTTATATTATTTTCACGAAACGGTATATTATAAGTATTTCTTGTTTTAGTATTATTAACCAGGGGGCAACTATGGTGCTTTAATCTGGAACTTCTTAGCTATGACATTTTTATTTTATGGTACGAGTACCAAAATGAATCGTCGAAGCTAATTCTTAATACGCGTTGCTTAAAACGATCATAGTCGACCCCCTGCCTATTGTATATATTTATGGACTTCCCGTTCCAACACTTCTCTTCAGAGACGTTTCAATATGGAATTCTATTTAAACTCTTATCTCTAACTCTACTCGAGACAATAGTAGCATAAGCAGCACGTTGATAAAGTAAAATAATACAAATTCGTTTTAGGACTTTGCCTGCATGACTCCTATTTGCTGTCACTTTGTAATAAAGTATTAATAAATAAATATATAATAAATAAAATTTTGTAATTAATAAATATACTTACTTATTCCTACAAATATAAATGTGTGATTGTAAAGTGGTAGGTATTTTTGTGAATTTGTGTAACTTAATTCAATACATCTCAATCTCAGCTAAAGCAGTAAGTAAAGTGTCACAAACTACAAGTATTCCGTTCTTGTAAATGAATTAATCAATCAGCATAATGTGTCATCATCTCCCATTGTGATAGTCGTTTTTCTAACTGTAAGAGATATATGTATTTGACGTGTTAATACCAATGATATTACATGACAGCTTCTGGGCATAACGCATTAACAAACTAATTAACAAAACGTTCATCCTTAATTTTTTTTGTAAATAAAGTACTCGTAAAGCATTGAAATCGCTCGGAACAAGCAAAGCAAAATCCAACAATACCTTTGGAATTAAAATTAAATACCGTTTTTCTTTCTCAACTCAAGAATGAAATATAAACAGCATGAGAAAGTATTTTCTTTCATACTGCAATGTCCGCGGAGAGAAGTTGAGGAACTTGATTTAAATTATTTTCCGCTAACGTAATTTGGCCTTGCTACGGCTTTTGTGACGATTTTGTAAAGTATTTTTAGGTATATAACTGCTACGGTGGAGGAAAACATCGTGAGGAAACCTGCATATGCCTTAGAAGTAATTAAAAAAAAATGTATATAATGCCTCAAATGGCGATAGACTTACCATCTGTCACGTTCGCCTTAAACACCGGGAATATAGGCGTGAGCATATGTATGTATGTATGTAATCAGCCCACATAATTCCAAGTATTACCCCTTCTACGTATTATGAACTCGATGATCATACTTTTCTAAATTGTATTATCTAAAATTATATGAGCTATCTTATCTTTTTATCTTAATTGTGACATTAGTGGGCCCGGTCACCCGCAGACATGTCGACCTTTGGGATCTTTTATGGCGTCCTTGCCCTTGTTAAGTACCTGACTCCTCAAATACTCCCAACGAACGGCAAACTATGTAGAAAATTAAAATTCAAATGAAACGAGTAACGTAACAAAAACAAAATGATTTAGTTTTGTTCCTGTACAAAATGTTCCTCACAGCAGCTGCAACGTTGATATATGAAAACACAAAACGCTTCTAACAAATATCCTGGCAACTTCTTTATAGACGTGTCTAACGCAATGGCCTGAGACGTGTGAAAAATGAACGTGAGCTTTGTTTAAGGTGTAAAACTTTCTGACAATTTGTTTACATAATAAGTAACTGTCGTTTTTCCGTCTTCCAAATAAGAAATATATTTTTTTACCCAAAAAGCGTATTACCGCACGCTGACAGATGATTATTGCAGCCCATTTGAGCCCATGACAATTCGCAAAACCATGGTCGTCACATAGAACTAGATTTGGGGTCAAGGTATGGTATTCCTGTTACAAATTTCAGTAAATTCCGTTTCACATAATTAGCAGTTAAAAGGAAACAAAGAGACCGATAGACTTAGACAGTTTCGCTTGAATAATATTAGTAGGTATAGATGGCACAACTATGCCAACATAGTGAAAAAAGCGATTCTAATCCTCCCCCACGAATCTTCTTGTATTCTAGCGATCTTACTTACCACAACACTATGGTAGCATTATTGGCGATCTTCTGGTTATCCCAGTGAGGCAGCTCCTAATACCTCTCTGACTGTCCCTAGTATCTGTCATAGCCATAGATAAATAAAAGACAAAGCCTTTTCGTATATTTTTTGTAAAATAATCAGAAAAGAGCCCTTTGTCCCAGTGAAAATTACATCGCATTGCAACAAAAAACCCTTCCGTCGATTATTATACCTTAGCGCGTACTTTATTTATTATTAAGCCAGTGTCTATGTCACTACATTACGTACAAAGGCGATTGTACTTTAAATGTGGGTATATATTTGGGTACCTTTATGTTTGCATCGTTATATCCTATGTTTTTAAGTAGGTAGCATTTGTAGTCTGTGTAAGTTAACTTTATACCAAATTTTATCAAAATCGGCTTAGTGGCTTGGTTGTGTAAAAGTAACAGATAGACGGACAGTGACACATTAGCATTTATTATTTTATACAAGTTTATATATTTCAAAGGCTCGCCCACTGTATAACATATAATTAAGTACAGGCGTGAACACATGTACTTAATTATCAGCCGTACTGCTTGGGATCCACTGATGATCTCTTCTATGACCCACCCTTTCCAATTATTAGCTTCACTAGCTGCCCTTCAATCACGATAACACCTAATCGTATATCAAGGTGGGTGAAAAGCTTAGAATACGGAAACACATCGATGCGTAAATTCATTTTACTTTTACTGTAATATTTTCAAGCCTACATGTATTTTTCCCTAGTCAGAACTGCGGCCCAATCTTTAAATCTTATATCTCATAGTAAATAAAGTTGTAATATAAGTAACATACTTATATTACAACTTATAATGTTATAATAAGAGCTTTTATTATGGTATAAGTAAGTATATACTTTCCTGGCTACAAAATATTATGCCGTGAAGCTTTGAAGGTACCGGCTGAATATATAGAAAATATAATTATAAATATAATAATATAATTTAAACATTTATGGTTTACTTAATATTCTTGCTCAGATAATCCTAACTATTTTGTAAAGAAAAACTTTTCGCAAAAGATAAATAATGAAAGAAATTGTCCAAATCTATTCTATTAAAATCACAGTAGGATTAGAAAAAGTTATGAAATAATATTTCTTAGTATCAATCAGTATTTAAATAATATTTCGTAGGCGGACAATTTGGTTTTGTACAAATAAAAATAAAACACTGTTATTGACTCTGAATTTTATTATGCAACATTTGTTAAATCAATTTTTTAGTTATTTGAGAAATGTTAATTTGCCATCATCAATCAGTGCTGATTATTACAAAGACTTCTATTTCAGGCCACTACTTAGGAGTTATGAACAGACAACAGTTATTTAAATTACATGCTTACTAAAGTCTTTATGCTATAATTTTATTTTTATGCGGAGATCGGCGTGAAGGGGAAGTTGGCTCATTTCCTCTTCCATTTGAGTTATTTTTTACTTGATGCAAAGGTGACAAATGTTAGCTATAACAAGAAATGTGGCTCCACCCTTGTTGGTCCCGTTATTTCTACAAAAAATATACACATTTACACTCTTCCATGGCGAAACATCTGTGCGAACTATCTCACCGCGGACACTGCTACCACGACGTTTCTTCTATTCTTACTTTTCATTTTAACAATTCTATATTTGAATTTATGTTTTTCATGGTGTTCAAGACTATTGTCCAATTTCATGGATTTATTTTTATTATCTAAATGTTCGTTAGTTTTTCTTTTAACCTTCACTTTAATCCATTTGTCCTTTTTCCAATCGTATTTCTTGCCGATTTCTAATAAAATGTCTTCGAATTTCGGCCATTCTAAAAGTGGGTTATTTGGTTCTGTCGGGAGCTCATTGAGTTCTAACTGAAGGTCATTGTTCGTAGTCGTGGTTGATACGACTTGTGTAATGTTTAACGTTTGACTTGGGTGTTTAGACGATATATTTTGATAATTAACTTTATTTGTAGCAGTGATCGGGCGGTTTCGTTGTGTTGTATCATCAATACTGTCGTAAATTTCTGGATTGTCTTCGTAAAACACCTCAATCTCATGCTCGATTTTTTCTGTAAAGGAAATTGCAACACGTCAGCAATATATTTTGTATGTAATTGTTTCCCGTTTCTGCAAAGGGGAAGTTTGAAATCCACTCTCGCGGCGCGTTATTTTCGTTTAACTTTTCCCTGCGTATTCGTGGAACAAGGTTTTACAAACTAATAGAGGTGTCGTGACCGTGCATTGTGTATATACATATAAAATTGAATTTATGTTCACACCTGTGCCTGACGTCAGAATGGTGTTGGAAATGAACTAACTTCAAAAGTTACTGAAAAAAGCAACGAAATGATCGCTATGATACTGAAAGCTATAAGGTATGGTAGAGATCACAAACATTTAAGAAGATCACATTAGCAGAGGGTGTACTATCATCGGTTTAAGCCGTGCTTATAAAGAACTTCTGAGCTTCGACGCTACATTTTAGTATCGTAAAATTAAACGTCAAAGCCAAGAAGTTCTTAATACGCGCTGCTTAAACGATCATTGTCGGCCTTAGGTCTTAGTTTTAAAAATGGCATTAAGTTGAGATCTAAGACAGTCAGATTTCTTAGAATTGCTAATTTACTTTTGAAACGTCGTTTAGTTCAGTTACTTTTGATGTTGAATGTACTAGACAGTTTGCCCTCAGGTATCCTTCGACAAATAAATTGTTTGCTTAACTTATTTAATTGATGTTAATCTTATTTGCAAATTACACAGAGCTTAGTCACTGGAAAACAAGCTATTGTTGATAAGATTAAGCGTATCTTGTAACTCATCATTATAATAATGAAAGTTACTAAAGAGTCCTTGGAATAAACAATTTCTGAGCAACATCTCATATTTCCAACAACAAAATATAGTCGAATTACGTAGATAATTTAGAGATGAAATATTACTTACTCTTACCGTATACACAAAAAAGGTAAATTAGGGCAACTTAATAAGCTACCTATTTGATGAAATAATAATATTATAAAGATATGAATATAAATGGAGAAGACAGAAATATTTCAGTCTAAACGGATAGTTAAAAATAACTAAGTAATAGGTACACTTTTACAAATTATTTTCTGAAAATGCATATTGAGACCGTTCTTAAGCAATGATCAGTATTAGGCTTCTACTATATATAAAAAAAAGATCCTTATTCAGAACCTATTAAATATACGCCTAAAAACTAGTCAATACTGGGACTGTAAAAGTCCCGCTAAAATCAGTCCAGCCGTTTCAGAGATTAGCCGGAACTAACAGACCGAAAATTCCGACAAACAGATTGAGGAAAAAAAGTTTGCTTTATATCATACTATTTACTTTCAAATGCATTTAGGGAAAAGTTGTTAAATTGGAATTACAAGCAGACACTTCGATTTTATTTAAAAATATAATATTGGCTGTGCCCCGCGGTTTCACCCGCGTAGAATTAATTTCATGGGTGTCCCGCAGCCCTAATGTTTTTTTTAAATAAAATTTGCCTAAGACACTCCTTGAAACATCAGCTATCTGCCGGCGAAAGTACCGTTAAAATCCATTCAGGCGTTTACGCGTGATGCGGTGACCAAGGGAAATGGGGATCATTTTTATTTATAAAAGAAGTTTTTTTTTTTATATAGATTTACCACCTTTCAAATATTGATTTAATATATTTGTTACCTGCAAGCTTCCTGTAGAGTTCAATATCGTGTTTCAGGCTATTTCTGTCCCTTTCCTTCCACTGCCCATCACCTTGATCTGGGAAATCATTTAAAGATATAATATTTGCTCACTCTCGCCGTAATTCCGGAATGAAAAGAAACCTCTCGGAGGTTGAATATAGAGATTCCTTTTTGTCGCTCAAAGGTAATGGGGAAAATGTCGACTGATATTTACTCGGATGGGATGATAGTATTCTTCAATAAGTATTCGTGTCGAATATGTTGCCTACACTCGATTGGAAATTACCTTTATAAAAATATTATTGGAAATTTAAGCCAAAGTCAATGTATTGTATTTCGAATAGCTGGTCATATGACAGGGGTTTTTATTTAGTTCAGCTACATACGGTATTTTTTTTAACTAAACTATTTTCAATTCTCTATGTACTTTCTAATATTCCAGGAAAACAGATGCATGTTTTTCATACCGGTCTTATCAAATATGAGATTAAAATAATAATTTCAAAGCGTTAGTTCTCAGAATCGTTAAGAATCATACGAACACCAAGTATCTGGGATCTGACTTTGCGTAGGTACGGAGTAAAATAATATACTTTAAACTATTGACCAAACTCGGACTAATAATACCAAACAAGAACTATCTTAGAAAAATGCTAATTAATTGTCCTTACCTATACAAAAGAAGACGATAAAATAACACGTATATTGCATCACGCAGTGGGTCATTCTCACTTCGGAGTAAAATCTGGAACAAAAGATTTAAATATGATTAAATAATTTATTTAATAGCTATTTTGAACTTCGTATGAAAGTGACGACTTCAATGTATAATATTTGAAGAACATGTGTTCAAATTTTCAAACCAGCATTCCTTCTTGGTTTACCAAGCTGTTTACGTATAAATTGCAGGGTACCTTAAACCTCGTTCACATTACTTATTTAGTAGGCCCCAATGCCCTTTTGTCACTACAAAATATAACCTTAGCTCACACTAAGTAAGTTTCCCGTCTATCTTGAATGTCTCAGGTAATGTGTAACGAGCCCCATCTGTTACCATTAGTAGACTAATGAGTGCATAGCTTAGAATATACATAAGCAAATTATACTCTAATTACCTAGTCATAAATCAAACTATTTCATGTAACATGTGCCATCATTAGCTACATCATTGTGACTTTAATCATTGTATCTTAAGCACTAATAACCCTTATCTCTGTTTCGAAATATAATTGGCATTATCGAAGCGACGTTAATCGATCCATACTAATTTTAATCTCTACTGAGATTATTACACTATAGGTAATGTTAAAATTGTAGGAGGACCTAAAAAAATATTTTCATTCAAGTAATTTGAATGTGCATTAAGTCAGTCTAAATTAAGTACTTGCGTGACATGTTTCCATCACAAAGGAATGCCTCAAAATATGTCAAGAAAAACATTTAATATGACTTATATTTTCGTCGTTGAGCGAAGCAGATACATAAATATAATTATTTATCTCTTGAGTGGCAGGAATTGATATAGTGACAGATATAATATTGATCTTCAAACTATTTAAATCATAATCTTTTTATATGATAATAATTTTAGCAGAGTCCTTTCAAATCGTCAAAATAATATACAGGATCACATTTGGCCCTTTGTGTGTATGTCTGAAACATGATAATATTATTCTTTACTCATATTTTGCGACAGTAATTTCAGCAAGAACACAGAATGCCATATGAACAAAGTTAAAGATGTTTAGATGGTCGCGTCGCTTAAAATTTGATTTATGAATTTCTTCTTGGCAAGAAGCACAAAGTGGTGACTTTTAAATTTGTTCGGGTTTCTCGTCGCCCTTTGCTCTTATTAAAATGTGCCCTCGCCTAGTATTACCATGATATTATCCACACCTGGTGCCCAACAGGCTTTTCCAGCATTTTTGTATTAAAAGTCCTCTTTTTACGTCATAATAAAGTTACCTGAGTGAAAAGTTATTTTCTCTTTGCATCACTAGCATTTCGTTCTACCGCACCTTATAAGCAATTTGATGTCCACTTTTTTGACTTGACACCTAAAATATTGTCAGTTTTAGCTAAATAACTCTTTTACTTAAATGTTGTGTAATATGCCCTCGATGTAGACTGCCTCGTTGGTCTTAAACGCTACCACGGAACACAGGCACCTGGGATTCGATCCACGGGTCGGGAAAGTGTTATGGGGTTTTTCTATCTGTGAAAATGAAAATGAAAATGAAAATGAAAAATATTTATTCAGTTTAGGCCCTGGTAAGGCACTTATGAAAGTCGAGAATTTAACTGTAATTTCCAAGTAACAGTCCGGAGTCTGAATTAGTGTCTGGTGATGGCTATATGTACTCCAAATTACATGGGACCTAAAAAAATAAATGGTAAAATGTGTGTGTAGGTACTATAAGTACACGTCTGCCAACTCATTCCGGGAATGATGCATATTGTGAATTGAAAATACATCAACACACATTGAATTGTGTTACTTACACTTTAATGTGTGCTAAAGCAAGAAATAGGCGATTGAGTAGATACAATCTGCGGTCCACCTGTGAGTTCTTATTGCTAGGATAGTGCGTGTAGTTAGTGTGCGACAGTGACATATTTATACAAGTCATGTACATCTGTCTCCTCTTATAGCAATGATACCATGAGAGGTGGGTGTATATAGGTACAACAAGGAATAGTATTATATATCTTCATCGTTAGGTACTCTTGTCTTACATAAACAACGAGGAAGCGACGTAGTCAAGCCGTATCTCGTAATCCTAGCTATGTTATTACAGTTGGGTATAATACGTCTCTATCCAAACATGCATAATATCACCCAATACTAATCGGAATATTCTGTCACAACAGTTCATATCAGTGACTTGTTTTTACGTACCTATACATATAGGTATAGGCACGTTTACATAAACGTGCAAATCGTGGCAGACATAGGAGAGAGAGGAAACATAAAAATTTTTTTATTTCTATAGTACAAATTATTATAGGATTGAAAGTGATTTAGATTTTTTCATATACTATCAAGTGGACAAAAAAGCGGACAATCCAAGATGGATTAAGGCTGTAATTAATGTTAATAAAGGCTGAAATCGCTGTGCCAAAATATTGACAACTATGTCTTGCACAGTGCCTATTTCTTCCCGCCATGTATCTTGGTGATCTTACACACCACAGGAACAAAACACTATTGAAAGTTAGCATTATTTGGCTGCGATCTTCTAAGGTAACTGTATGAAAATGTACAAAATGCAATAGCCCTGTAAGGTGGGAACGAACACCCAAGTAAGAGTAGGATATTGCGAGCAAAAACTAATCCTTACGGGTCGTATGCTCCCGGCATTATCCCCCATTATGCTCAAACAAAACCGGCTCTCGTACAGTTTTTTCGCAAAAAGAAGAGCGTTGTATTATGCAAACAAAAAAAAGGAGTGAATGCAGATGGCAGAAGACCAAGGACGTACAGTGCGAGCGAAATTTAATGCTTTTTAAAACAAAATTTAGTGGCTTTCATAAATGTTTTCGAATGAACCGCTTTTCTTTTGTTTATTTCAGTGTTTCACATTAAAGCCGCGCCTTTTTGACACCACCTTTTAGAAGTGCATCTTTTTCATGATATAGTCAAAGGACAGATTTTAAGGTAATAATGATTTCAACCTAAAAATTCTTTGAATTATTTTCAGAGTGAAGAAATTATAAAGGCACCAGAGTTGAAAGGGTCTAACCTACATTACAACGGCACACACTAAGCATACAATTTGTAGTCAAAGTTTAAAATTTTCGCGAAGAATAACATGGGATTATTTTTATTGAAGTTAAGTTAAGCTGAACATTCCATTATTTTACAGAAACTGATATACAAAATGATTATAAAAGAATCAATTAAGTTGTTTCAATATCTATTATATTCGGTAAGAATAAATCATATAAATATTATAGACTAGCTGTGCCCCGCGGTTTTACCCGCTTAGATTTAGTTTCATCCTTATTGTCGCGGAACCCAAATAACTAAAGGTAGCATCAGCTACCTGCCATTGAAAGTCCCGTTAGATTCCGTCCAGCCGTTTCGGAGATTACCCGGAACAAACAGAAAGACAGACAGACGGACAGAGACAATTTTTAAACTTGGTCTTTATATGTCAGTACCGTTTATATTTTCATATGCATTTAGTGAAAATCTGTTATTTTGGAGTTACAAACAGACACTTCAATTTTATTTATCTGTATAGATTATTATGGTGTATAAGTGCAATTAAAATTAGTAAAAAATAATATTTTTACTGGTTATTATATATATTACATACCTATAGTCAAGAAAAGGTAGTTGTCTAATAATAATAATATTTATTCGCTAAACACATGGTATAAAGGTGGTATGAGGTATAACAGAACATACATGTTTAGCTAACTTATATAACTAAGAAGGCACAAGTTACTCATTAAGCGCACTTATTAGACACAAAACTATTTCGTTTGTGAGATTTACCATAAATCTAAAAATATTCAAAAAAATTAAATCGAAATGGAAAATTTTCGGACAGTATGAAAATGTTGAAAGCTTAAACAAAATATTTATTCATTTGAGGCTCTTTAGAAATACCCATGAACGCCTAAAAATTACGAAATAAGTAATGGTTCATTAAATCCTACTAATATTATTAATGTGAATTTAAGTTTATTACGCTTTCACGCGAAAACTATTAATTAATCATTTTGTACGTGTTCTTGGAGTTGTTAGAAATAAAAAGCATACTATCTATTAAAATATATTTATGCAATGCGAGCGAAGCCACGGGTAAAAGCTGATAAATTGTAATGCTCGATGATAGGATTTATAAAAGAGATATCAAATGATAAAATATTTTAACTTCATCATGCATAAAATCTTTGAGTATAATTCCAAATACAAAATGATCTTCTGTACTTAATAAATATCTATCAATAATCTCTCTTTCACAAAGGCTGAAATAAAAAGCCTCTTTGTTGGACAATAAAGGATTTCAAAAGAATTAATTTTATACCGTAACCATTTTAACATAATGACTTCGAATTTGAAGCCTTTTCTCAATTGGCGAAGTCATTAAAATTTTCCGCGTTTAATTAAAATAATCCTTCAAGCTTGGTCGCTTCAAAGTTTTTGAAATTCGGTTTTACAACATATTATTTATAAAATCCTATGCTCATTTTATATTACTTACGTTATATCCATTGGTTAAAATAATGTTTGTTATTTGATGATGCTAGCGATTATTTGATTACCTTTGTTTGAAACACCAAATCCAGGTAAAGGTTAAGAAAACCCAAACTTCCTATAGTCCGAGTGAGAACTCAACCAATAAACTTTACTCCTCAGTCACGAACCAAACTTTGTTCTGTTGTGTTTCGAATGTAATGTTAAACAGGAAAGCGCGTGCTCTCCTTCACGACTTGAACACGACTAACCCGCCAGTGCCCAACAGGATTTCCATAGTATTTTCACCGTAACTTTCAGAAACACGCTTTGGCAGAGCTAGTGATTCATTGCGGCTTATTTAAGAAACAATTATTGGCTGGTAGTTATCAAGCGAGCAATGTATTTGTCATTTCAATAAAAGTACGGAGCTGTAGAGTTTCTTGGTAAAGCAGACGTCCCGCTTTCCAACCACCCCATTTCAGGTATAGCTACAGTGTTACTTGTGTTGCATGTCTGTAAGGTGGGCTTTTCAATCTGATGCGATGCCCTTTGTGTGTACCGGCCATTCTAGATATATACGCTAAGTTAAGTTGCAAGTTTGTATTCAGCCTACGCCGAGTTAATTAACTTGCAGTTTCTTTAGAAAGAAACACGTTAGTATCCAACTCAATACGTTTCGACTTTTTGCATTCGAATCTTGCTTTGTTGTGGTGTGAAAGGTTGTGGAAGTATAGAGTACCTTGACGTAGTTTTATTTTAGTGGTGGTAAGTATTCGGCTCCTAATTCTTTATGAAAGCTGTAATCAATCAGTGTATCGGAAGAGGGTTCCTACTAAAGATATTCAGGATTGCAGCCAATTTTATCGTACAAGGATCGCGTAAATCTGTTGGATTAGTATACGTACATTTTACCCGACACCGGTAGGATTTGGTGTTGTGCCAATAAATATTTATTAGGATACTATTATCAGAAAAATTCGAAGGTGCTGTTGATAAGAATATTTTATTTCTCTTTTAAGCTCTAATACTATCTCATTTATTACAAAACATGGCTTAAACGAAGACTAGACTTAAGTCGGACTAAATATATATCTCTCCCCTTTTAAATCCGAATCACAGAAAGAGACGGAGTCACTTTTAAGACTATCTTAGTCTATATTTTGTAATAAGGGGGTAATGCTTTAGTAAAGTGTGAAAATTCAATAATAATTGATAATACCACAAGGCGCAGTAACTCAGACAACATTATAAGGAAACATGGTATAAAAAAATGCTGTATTATGATACTATAGAACCATAATCTTACATGCGGGAATCATAATATATACCTAGACTAGTTAGTATAAACATTTAATGGACATTTAACCCTCATGTGTGCAAGAGTAAATATTCGTTTTTATTGACTCATTCATTCTGTTAACCTTTTATTGGACACGTAGCACTTCGCGGTGAATAGGACAGGATCATTAAAGCGATGTCGTTTACAAAAATGTCCATTACAGGAACCCTCCTCAAATTCTATCTAAGCTCCGAGCTTTGTCTCTCCTGTTATATTTTTTTTGTAGCTCTTTTCAGGGTCTCCCGATTTTGTTGCGGGCTTTTACGGAAATCCCATGCGTGAATACGATATTTATTCATGTAGTCCTTGCAAATACCCCATTATGGTAATGGAGTGATATAATAATGAGATGCTGCGTTGTCTACTTAACGTCATTTTCAGTAGCTGTTTGCTGCGTGTTGTAATCCAAATATGTATTTAATAGCCTTTATATGTGTTAGTGAATGAAATGTTGAATCAGCCGTGGTGGCCTTGGGGTTTAAGCAGTCGCCTTAGCAAGCGAGGCAAGTTTCGAATTCCAGGGCGGGCTGAATCAATGAGTTATTCTAAAAAAAAACTTATGTAAAGTGATTTCACACCACGTGCTTTACGGTTAAGAAAAATATCGTGAGGAAACCTGCATATGTCTGAGAAGTAATTCAAAGACGTATGTATAGTGCCTAAGACGGCGATAGACTCACCATCTGTCACATTGGCACTTAATCATCTTCGGTGAAATGTGGGTGTTGTTATTACAACACCTCTGCCTACCCCTTCGGGGAATATAGGCGTGAGCATATTTACTCGTATAAATGAAATGTTAAGTATTAACACTATTGAATTCATCAACATCAACAGATATTGGGAACATTTTTGTTAAAAAGAAAAGTTCGATAATAAGTTACAGCCTATTCTTGGATTGAAACAAAATATGAAAATCATTAATTTACTTTAAATTCGCTAAAGGCAGGGTTTGAAATTACGCCTTAATAGTTATACAACAATGACTTAAATATTAAAATTTCTTGCTCATTTCTAGACGAATTTCTGAACAGTTTCTTAGAAAATATAAACATTTGACTTCTCAATATTATAAGCTATATTTAGTAAAATTAAGATCTATTAAGAAATTTCATTGCGTGTCGAATCAGAATTTGGCCTTAAGCATGCCGCCTTAAATTTTTCTTACGAAAATTCCATCTGCTTAAGAGGCATCGACACAACGAGGGTATTGTCACTGGAACTTATTCATCAAATTAGGAAAGGGTCGAGCAAAGCTACCATTCGATGAATGCGGAAATAGCCAGAATGTCGGCACGATAGCAGAAAATATTGTCCGATAGCATCCGATAGCGTACCCGGGCCCATTGTGGTATATCGTTAATCAGTCGCTCGGGTGGAAAACTGATAAGGCAGACCTTTCACCAATTAACTTAATGGTGATTCTTTCTCGACCTTGCTACTTAAGGCTACTACGTTGGAACACACGTGAATACAAATATATAGACTGTTACAACCATAATGCCACCTCATTGCCGCAGTTGGAGCAAAAAACATTCGACGCGTGATTAAATCCTGCTATCCTAATGATAATATAAACGTGAATGTTTGTGAGTATGTTTGTTACTCTTTCACGCAAAAACTACAGAATGAATTTTACAATAATATAGTTTACTAGACTGGATTTGACTTATATTTATATTTTGTACAGTTCACACAATATATTTATAAATAAACTAACTTTGTGTTATTCAGATGCAAAAGCTATACTATTGTAAAGTTTCATTAAAATCCATTCAGTAGTTCTGAATGAAAGTGTAACGCACATTCGTCCATACATATGTAAAGACAACTATTTATATGGTTTTATATTTAATTTATTTTTAAGAATTTAGAATAGGAAAATGTCACTGATGACAAACTGTCGGAAATGACATTTATAAATGAAAATTTTGTGAAATATTCTTTAGAAATAATTAAAGACTTTAAATGTTGTTTTTTCTGACCTTTCAGAAAAACACAACCACAGTCTTTATTCAATAATCACACCGACTATCGTCGGTACAGACTTTATTATACATATATGTATGTACATAATATGCCTGAGACGGCGATAGACTCACCTTCTGTCACGTTGGCACGTAATCATCTTCGGTGCAATGTGGGTGTTGTTGTTACAACACCTCTACTTACCCTTCTGGGATGGAGTGGGAATATAATATATTTTTTATAATATTTTTTGTTATTCTGATAACACAGATTATTTTTAACATACTGTGTGAATTGTCTAAAATATAAAGATAAGTCAAATCCTTACACTTACATACGTAGTAGCAGGCACTAGTTAGTTATTAATACAATAATTTGATGACGTTTGTTCGTACAAAGTGTAATATTCCAAGTAAAAGTACTTTCCACTTAGCTGTTATAGTTAGAAACAATGCAAAATTAAATACATTTTAATTGGTTTCAAATAGTCAAACACAAGGCGTTGTTCGCATTCTATTTGAATGCAGATTATCAGAACACAGAACTCAAAAGCGGACATTAATAAAAACAAATATATTGCATGCTATTCAGCAATTACACATGTGCGAAGTTATTCTGAGGTAACAACCAACGTGCACGCTATATTCGAATTAAACACAAGTGCGTCTTTATTCCCACTAGAATTATCTCTATTATCCTTTGACAATCTTCTACTCTTACATGTTTGAGTTACATACATTTTTAAAGCATACGAATATAAGCTCCTTTTATCGATTACTTGGAAACGATTTTGGTTTTTTTTTATTAAAAATGGTCACTTACTTTATTATCATTATAATATGATGGTATCTAATATCATCCCATGGCTTAATGCCATAAAACAAAATTTACAGAAAATCACGAAAATATAAACTTCAATGTCAATACGTTTTTCTGATTTTTTGTACTATATTATAACATAGCAATTATTTGTATTTTTAAAAGATCCAACCACTTTAAACAAAACCTTGTCCAAGCATTTCATGCACATCTAAAAAATGCTCTACTAGATACGTGAAATTAATTTGGAACAACAACAAAAACGTACAAAAATCGCGCGTTTTATAAGAATTTCAGGCATATTACTTGAAACTCATCACAAAATGGTTTTAACAATTATAAAAATCGCTAAATGTTCATATTTACTATAGAAAAATTGTGGTACATTCTACTACTATCCCATGGTTCAAGTTCTTAGACGACTTTTACATAAAAGTCACTGGAAGAGCGTGACTTGCTTATAAAATTGCGACGCAGGAATAAAAGTGTCAATTTTACTACCCTCATCACTCGTAAAATCTTAATACTTGTCGAAGCACTTAAAAGTATAGGTAAAATTTTATGCCAACTCTACGATATTTATACGACGGAAAGAGAAAAATAAACAACAAAATATTGCGTATTTATACGCCCTAATGATTTTCTGTACTCCGATGTAAAATATCGTCCTTTTTCTGGCATTCCCTTTTTATACGGAGCCACACGTGCGGGTAATACCGTTCTATCGCGTTTTATTATTTACGTACCAATTTAAGAACGTTGACACTTTGAAATGTATTTTTACTCAGTGAACAACTCAATTACGCAAATTTTCGTTATGTTTTATAATATACGGAATAATAATTGATGCTGCATCTTTTAAAGATGAAATATGAAATACTTCAAAAATAGGAAGAGGTTTCAATTTCACTGTATTTTTTTAACTATACCGTCTTTAAATCAATTAAGTAAGTTTTATTAAAATTGTAACACAATCAAGTCTGGAATTAAATTCCAGGAACCAAAGGCAGTAGTTAATTAATGCACTAGAAGTTAAAAGGTACATTAAACTGTAATTAACGCGCAAACAGTGGCTCGGTAAACAAATTAGTCTATTTAGGTTGAAACTAAGCTTAAGTAGTTTCTGCATTCTCTGAACTGAGATTAACTTTGGAAATAATAATAAACTTCAGTAGATTATTGCTTGCCTCCGCGTGCGATGCGGTTAGTTCCAATTTCACGGATGATTTATTTTGTACGTGTTAGTTAATGCGTTTGCTTGAATAAATTATGTATCGTATGACAACATTAATAATTATATTAATTAATAATAATTCCGCAATAACTTAATAGTGAAATATCCCTTGCTATGCTGATATTATTAACTGGTGACTTTATATTAAAATACTTAGGCTACATATTTAGGAATACGCGCTACGCTAACGACTCCAAAAAAGATCAATATTATATTTCATATCTTTATACTTTCCCTTCAGTTATCCAATTCTCAGCAGCATAGAGGAATAAGGGGAAAATGTGTGTCTAAATAAATAATTAGTAATCGTCACCACCATCTTTTTACCCTAACTGGCGAAAGTTCAATAATCCGAGCGAAGTCTTGTGTTAACTCTTGGTTATACTGTTACACAAAGTAGTCCGACCAAGGTCTAACTTTCTCGTTCGGCGGCTCAATTCGAATGAACGTGGCGGTTTTTAATTAAAACCGAAGTCGCAGTGAAAAAGTCCGAACAACTCCTTGCTACGGCGTCATTAGAGCTTACCCTTTACAATCTGAATTCGATATCAAACTGTGATACAGAGAACTTTAAAACAAGTACAATTCATTAGGTTTGCAATAAAGGCATTGCCAAATCAAGCGTTAAGAAACGACTTGGAAAACTCGTTCAACTCATTCAAATGAATTTGAATCAATACGATGAAGTGTTTTACACTTTCCTTAGAACTTGTGTGCAATAAAGTGGGTACCATTTGCCAATTATTCAAATAGGGGCTTGCAATTCTAAAAGGATAAAAATGTAACACGATTCGGTAAATATTCCGACTCGTTCTGAATTAGAACGAGTCCCAAAAGGTTTTCGGAGCGAGTATCGAATTTACTTATGCTAATCTTACGTCACCCTGAGGACAAGTATGTTTTTGTACTAATTAACTTACAATGGAGGCCATTATCTTAAGGTGAAATTGGTGGGTTGGGGCACAACAATTCCAGATTACCGTTTGCACTTGAATACGCTTTCATAGTTCAAGGCGGACTAAAACTACAATGCAAATTTCGTTTCAATAATTACAGTATTGCAAATATTTATTTAATGTATTTTTAAGGAAAATACCTGTAATTTTTATATAAAAAATTAATATCCATTAGAGTGAGTGTAAAGAATAGCGAGGGAAGAGCGAACGCAAGCCAAACAAAAAGTGAAAGATGATTCTACCTTATCTTTGCAAACCTCGTTTGTTCGAACAGATGTTCCTAATCCATCAAAACCCCATTTCTTTTGAAAATAAAGCTCGCGGAAATAATATGCTTCGGTCATAACTGATTCTAAATTATAAATTTACAGAAAAAAATACCGTACTTAACTAGATACTCATGCCGGTAAAAAAATACAGCCTATACTTACACAATACTTTTGGCAGTCAGTTTGCTCTTTGGTACTATGTATTTTTTCCATGTTGTCAAGAAAGCGATGTTTATTAAATTCTAATGTCAATCAGTGCCAACATTAAAATAAATACATGAATCTGAAAAACAATAAAAAATCTGAAAAACAAATATATACAAGAATAGCTTGTTTAATAAAATAAGATTCATTCAATGCTGTACAGCAATCATACTCAATGGACCCGCATGTTGTATGTAAGTATATTTGAGTGAGTTAACAATCTATGCTATATCAACCGATTCAACATTGTGGGGGGGGGGCCCACAATGTTGAATCGCACAATAAGTACCTAATCGAAGGTTTTTTGATTAAGTAAAACTTTGTTACGTTATTATTTTTAATCAATACCAAAGATTTTATCTATACAGATAAATAAAATTGAAGTGTCTGTTTGTAATTCCAAAATAACAGCTTTTCACTAAATGCATATGAAAGTATACACGCTACTGACACTAAAAACCAAGTTTTAAAATTTTTCTCCGTCTGTCTGTTTGTTCCGAGTAATATCTGAAACGGCTGGACGGATTTTACTGGGACTCTCACTACTAGGTAGCTGATGTTTCAAGGAGGAATTTAGGCTACTTTTATTTATTAAAAAAGTTAGGGTTCCGCTATGATAAGGATGAAACCAAATCTACGCGGGTGAAACCGCGGGGCACAGCTAGTTTTTAATAAGTATCATCGTTAGGATTTTAAATCAGTTTCAAAGTTAGTATTTTTAATCCGTACCAAAGTTAGTATTTTTGTCAGTATTGAAGTTTGTATTTTCTATCCGGGGCCCAACCATGAGCTCTTATTGCAATGTTAATTCAGTTGTGCGACAGTGACAGATGTATGCACGTCACATACATCTGTCTCATAAATGAGTGAAACTATCATGGCAATTAGAGCTCGTGGTAAGGCCCCAGTACCGAATTTTGTATTTATTTATGAAGATAAAGTAGCAGGATTAATAGGAAACGGATTACTGTCTCCAAAGACAGAAAAAAATGGTATTCTGCTTGCGCTCGCAACAAAATATGAGCATTATGTAAATACTTTTTCCATGTTGTAAAGCAAGTATTCCCAAAGGGTGAAACAATGCCTTCAACGAGTTTCGAGAGCTTTGTGAAACTGCCTTGAGCTGAGAAGCGTGGCCACTAACAACTGTTTTGCTAAAGCCTGTATTTCTTACAACAGTTATTATAAAAACGTTTTCTTACTTCTTTCTTATTTCTTTCTTTCTGCTTTATAAGGAAATATTCTTGAATGCAAAATATCGATATTTTTAAGCATACTATATTCGGAAAAAAATGTATGCCTTAAATTAGAATAATGTACGTAAAATTATCTAATTTATTTAATTCATAGTATTGTGTTTTACACTGATACCAAAAAGCTCTATTATTAAGTTTGCCTACCCTACCTAGTGTAAATTTGTCTGTTTATGTGTACATTTGAATATCACATCATCATCTCCCTGGCCTTATATCCATAAGGCCTCCTATACATGACTTTTTTTTTGAAGCGACTGCCACCTGACCTTCGCAACCCCTTTTACGAGGAAAATCGGTAACCTGGGTTACAACATTTGAATAATCACATAAACAGACAAATAAGTAAGTAGGTAAGTAACCGCTCAAAGTACTTGTATCGGAATAATACTATTAGATATGCTATGACTTGGTCTTCAGTTCAGACAAAGTTTGGGCGCGCTTCGGAGATTTGAAGTTGCACGCTGCAGGTTACAGACTTAGATGCCAAAAGCTTTTCATGCTTCTAATACTTGGTACTTGTATATTGCAGTTTGTGTATGGAAATAGAAGTACCTATTAATATGAGATGCATCTTATTTATGTATAGTGCTTTAGTCTCATACAGGGTGTAAGTTTAGTCAATGTGACTTTATTTTTACGACCATTAAAATCGGTTTGATTCAAAATGATATATTTAACTGTGTCCATGGGCTTATAGTTGCTTGAGTGATTTATTTTGTATTTTTTAAAACTGTATAATATTCTTTAAAAGAGTAATTACTGAGTTTCTTGCCAGGTTCTTCTCAGTAAAAGCAACCTTCCGAACCTGGCGGTAGCATATATAATCCTGTGTAATTGTGTCATTCTGACGATTTGAAAGTACTTTGTATAAAGTCTAATCGAAACTCAGTTCACTTAAGAAAATGGTTTCCAATTTTGGATGTTTCATACTTACCGGTTTATCCTCATAATAATAATGTTTTCTCATCATGTTTTATGTCAGCTTGCCTTAGACTTCTGTAACCCACCATTTTCCACCTAGACCAGAAGTCTTTGAATTCCTTTAACGTTTCCTAAATAACGCTTAATATTTGCCAATATTACTTACTTATATTATATTCTAAAAAACACGCTATCACGCCCACTCAACCAATCATCATAAAAATGTTGCACATACGTTCGCACCGCAAGGTGCCTTTTAGCACCACGGGTGAAGCCACGGGGAAGAACATAAGGAGTTATTAGTATATTATTTCCCTTAAATGATAAAAATACTCTTATTTACCGATGGTTTTTACCTTCCCAACAACGCTTTGAGGCATCAATCAACCTGAATAAATAATGACTTCCAAAATGTAAATAAAATAAATTGAAACAGAGCACCGCGAATCTTATGATTCGAGACTTGCTTTAAAGAATCCCAATACCCTTCATCAAATAAAGGCATACATTTAGGTAGATGTAAATATATGTAACTCCAAATTGTGAGCACGAATGGCTCTTTCTCGTCTGTGGGTCTTTTTGCATTTATAGTACATAGTATAGTACATATTCTACATAGGTATACAAAATATTCTCAACAGAGCAGACGTTACATGAATCTAGCGGGTGCTCATATAATACGGGGTATTACTCCTGCGCATAGCGTGTTGGCGTCGTTTTTATTATTGACTAGCTGTGCCCCGCGGTTTCACCCGCGTAGATTTTAATATTTTAATTTCATGGTTGCCTGCGGGTCCCTAATGTTAGAAATCTATGTAGCCTAAGTTACTCCTTGTAACATTAGCTGTCCGTCATTCCGTCATTGAAAGTCCCGTTAAAATCCGTCCAGCCGTTTCGGAGATTACCCGGAACAAACAGAAAGACAGACAGACAGACAGACATACAGAGAAACATTTTAAAAATTGGTTTTTCTGTGTCAGTACCGTGTATACTCTCATATGCATTTAGTGAAAAACTGTTATTTTGTAGTTACAAACAGACACTTCAATTTTATTTATCTGTATAGATTCGCTGGTGAATGCGCGGCTAAAGCACGTAAATAGGGCGAAAAGATATGCTTAGTTTCTTTCAAAAAATAACTTGCTTCTCCCATGGCGGGTTCCTTTGAAGGTTTCCCTCTCGTCAATAAAAAAAAGTTAAACATTAACTTTCTAAAAATCCGTTCTACAAGATTTTACATTCACGTTAATTGAACGAGATGGATATGAACTATTATTACAAAACTATGTACCTTTTGCTTGATAGAAGATTAATATGTTCGTAATGTGCGTCTCCAAACGAATCATTCACGATAATAAAACTAAACTAGTAACTACTCGTAGTAGTCGTAGTTACTTAGCGTAAAACCTTCCCATTGTATGAATAGGTCTATAGAATACGGATTGCTATAATGTGAATCTTATAAACTCTGCAGACTCAACTAAGAAGTTTTGTACAACCCGTCTTTGAACAGCAAATTGTGTTTGAAAGATTTATGAGGTTTACCACTTTTATCATATAAGCGGGCCGAGGAGGGTAAATTAGTCATTAACTTCACTATAAGGGTATTTGTTACAACTCACCGATGCCTCGGGGAATAGGGATCGGGATCAGGAAACATGTAATATTAAATTTGTTTCGAATTAGACCTTCTCGTAGAGAAAATGGAATAGTTACAAAAGGTTGTATAATTGCGTTCTCTATTATAAGGTCATTTAAGGAGGAAATCTTAAGAGGTAGTGGTTTCAATGACCTAATTTCTATCCTGCTGCCTACCTGGCACTCCGGATCTTAACTTAATTATAGTCTTACTTATAACTTACATTGCATAAATTACAGATGCTGTAATTTTTTTTAGTCGTGAACGCGAGTAATCATATAATTTTTACTCATGTCAGGGTTCGAAACTCGTTACGGCATATGTATATATTTTAATTCTGGCACCCTACCTGTGTATAATTTAATTATTGCTTTCTATACAACATGTTTATTATTTGGTACGGACTTTAAAAACAATACAGTTTTTGAAGATTGTTTTTATATTCGGAAGTAATTTCGCATTCAATAGAAATCACATTTTAAAATAGTCAAATTATAAAAGTTACATATTTTACTACGTAACATACTAGCCATCCAGTTCTATTTTTATTGAGAGGAGTGCAAATGAAATCAACTAGCTTTTTTGTGTAGAAACGAAGTTTGGGAATTGATTGGCTTTCGGAATAATTCCGTTGGGACATTGCAGGTTGGTCTGGAACAATGTCCGGAATGATTTCATGCAAACTGGGCAGCTCCTAACGGGGCGATAACGTGGTGACCTACTGGTTTGAGTAACCGCCTGCTACGCAAGCGACGCAAGTTCAAATCCACGTGAGCCATAACTTTTTCTTAAAATTTGAATGCAGAGATTTAACATGTCACTTTACAGTGAACGATACAATATTGAGGAAAGAAGTATGCATAGTGTCTAAAATGGCAATTGACTGACCATCTGTCACGTTAGCACGTAATTATCTTCGGTGAAATGTGGGTGTTGGAACACCTTTGAGGACCCTGCTGGGATAGCGTGAGCATATTTATTCTTTATTCAATTTTGCCCCTCGGCGGCGACATGTTAAAAAACTGTATGTAAATTTACATGATATAATGTGATGTGCGTAGATGTGCATACGTCAGTCAGCCTGTGTAATTCCCGTGAAATTCATTTTCAGTGCAAAAGAAAATGGCGGTCTTGTCGAAAATTAAAATCTTCCTGCTGGATTTAGTACAGGAATACGCCCGACAGATTGACCGATAGATAGAGACCTATTTTTACATTTTGGTTGTTGTTAATCTTCTGATGTCATCATATGTATGCATAAAATACCTACACCTTATTTGAAAATATATATAGGTAATACCATAGTATGAGTTTTGTCAAAGATGATATGGCTAGAATGGGAGTGAATACAGATATGACGGCAGATAGAGACAAATGGAAGAGAAGAACACATTGCGCCGACCACAAATAACATGGAATAAGGACAGGAGGATGGTGAAGATCATAAGATATCAAGAAGATATAATTTCAAAAGTCCTAGACTACATCAATCGACTTATCCCAAAAGGGCAAAGTAAATGGATCGGGTTAAGCTGTGACAACTTCCCACTTATCACTGAATATGATTAAGTGCTTCTATTAATAGTATCCCTACGTACGACATAAGTGTGGTACTTCGTTAATAAAATAAAATTAATACCTACAATATCCACCAAATCTTCAAAAACACGTATTAAAAATACTGTGGCTTTTGGAGGCTTTTTGTTGTAGACTTTTTTATTCAACCTAAAATTATTCCCCAAATATTCCACACAAGGCTACAGAAGACGTCTCTTTTTATAGCTAAGAGAATTCGACACAATATTATAAAAATAGCTGTAAATCTTAACTTTAGAAATAAAAAGATTTAATAGTCTCACAAATGTTCTAACTTAACTAATCTGGTGAAATGTTGGTAGTTCGTTTTACTTTATTCACTGAAAAGATGTCATTAATTAAAAGTTAGGCGATTAACGCCAAATACCTATTCAGTGCCTTAACCCCTTGTCAAATGCCTTACGAGGAACTTTTCATCCATTCATCCATTTATTATACTATTCTAAAGTCAAGCGACGATTTATTGATTATCTCTTAAAGAGGCGAAAATGGATCGAGGATCCTTTGGAATTACGACAAAACAAGTATTCAAAAGGCTTTCAAGCTTATTTTCATTGTGCGATAAGAGCCATATTTAAAGGGTATTCTACGGGACATTCAATGTCCTCAGATTATGATCATGTGCTTCTTCGAAATAAAATGAAGGAGTTTCGATTAAACCTTTGTTTTAGAAAGAAAACACGGGAATTTCCAAGTAAGTTAGGTTTAATGATGTATGAATTTCGTAACTTTTGAATTTTTTGACTTAAAATAGTATTTTAACCATTTCAATATAGAGTAGGTACTTTACTGACATCGTACTTTGCTTCTATTGAATAATTAATGTCTTAGAAGGTCAACTAACTTACAAATCATGGTCTTGCTACTTTTACTAATTGCTAAATATGTTAAAACTTGTATCAACGCCCTTGGTTCCAAACATTTTTTTTGATTACAAATCAATGTAATTTTGTTATAAAAATATATGTCTGGTTTTTATGTATAATATTATGAAGATAAGGGTTCTCAACAATATAAATACCTCAAAAGGTTCCTGTTAAACTTTTACGCAAAAAATATAATTATATTTTCTGCTTTCTTTAAATCTTTGCTCTAATATTGAAAAAATTTGATATTATCTGACTTCAAATAATCTTAAAATAGTATAAATTTATAGTCGTAGTTCCATACAACATTATTTTGTCGGTTTGAACGCATCGTTCTTCTAAATTAGGTGACGGATCTTGGTTTCTTGGTTGGGATACAGTTTTTACTAACATGTAGGAGTTGAACTCAAGTGGATTTTATGTGTATAAAGGCGAAGTTTTGTGATAGTCTTTAATAAACTGTTACCCGAAGTGAAGCGAGGGCGGGTTACTAGGTGTCATATAAAATAAGAAGCATTCTATCATAATATTTTACAGACGCGATATATTAAAAAGAGTAATATAAAACCAATTACCCACAAAGGCCAGAGAAAGTTGATATTGTGAAATATAAACCCAATTTACTTGACTAAAGCCAACGGGGTACCTAATTGAGTGAAACCTGGTAGGCCTATCAATTAGCCGACTCATTGACGCGAAAAAACGCTGAGAGGAAATATTTTCTTTGAGAACCTTTGCTAGAATTTCTTATACACTTTAAGACATCTAAGAAATTATTTTAAATTATTATTGTCACTAGCTCACGTTTCGGTCAAGGATACTCAGGGGATAAGTAGAGTTAAATACATCTATGTATGAAAAATTTCATGTCCTAACTATTGCATTAACGTACAGCCTAACCACCGACTCTACGGACATACAATTTGAAGAGTGTATTCTTTTGGAGGTATAATTTGATGATCTCTGCACTCTTTAGGCTATATTACATTACACTGTTACTAAAAGTGTTTCTGCCTGTCTATTTTAGTTTCTAGCTTTAAGAGCCCAGTAGGAGCTATAAAATATTCAAAACTAGTTGTGCCCCGCTGTTTCACCCGCGTAGATTTAGTTTCATCCTTATTGTCCCGGAACCCTAATATTTTTAATAAATAAAAGTAGCCTAAGTTACTCCTTGAAACATACGCTACCTGCCAGTGAAAGTCCCGTTAAAATCGGTCCAACCATTTCAGAGATTACCCGGAACAAACAGACAGACAGACAGACAGACAGACGGACAGACAGAGAAAAATTTTGAAACTTGTTTTTTTTGTGTCAGTAGCGTGTAAATTTTCAATATTCTATAACTTTCAATATTGCGTGTATACTTGAAAAGCTGTTATTTTGGAATTACAAACAGACACTTCAATTTTATATATCTGTATAGATATAGATGTCACTGATCATGTGAAGTCGTACGAATGTAGTTAAAGCCAAATACCCAATATAACATTTTTTATTGTTTTGATACAACAAGGATTCCTCTCAAACGACTTATCCAACCAGAATCTTAAGTCAGTCTAAACAACTGGTTATCAACATTTTGTTATCTCACTGGAACAACGTAAACAAAGAAAATACTCCTATAAGCTATAAAATAAGAAGTTTTCGAACTAAAATTACTTGAAAATAACAACCGGGGCGACGAGAAATTCTGTCGAAACAAACTTAGATCGTTTGTGGATGCGATAGTGAGACAGATGGTGCCACCCAGGATAGTTCTCCGTGCCTTGTCTCTTAATGTGACATCACCGTCTAAAGACGTCACTAATTTCTCCTATATATAAACGTATCACAGTGTTTGTAGCAAAACTCCTCCGAAACGGCTTGGCCCAATTTTTCAAGCTTTTATACATACATACATATATTGGAATGAATATATGTATGTGTCTTGGTGGAATATTGCAATTGCATTTTAAATTAGCTATATTTAACGAATTCAGCTGAAATTCGGTATACATGTGTAATTTGGATGACAATCCATGCTCAGATATGTGAAGTTATTCTTTTTTCCAATATGGTGCGCCAATATCAGCCAAGATGGCGGACTAGTTATTTTTTGCACTACCACAGTATGGGAATTAAATGAAAGGGAGAATATGATTTTTTTATTTAACTGTTACGATATTTTATAGAAATAGCTTATATTATTTATATTAAGACACTACTCTAGATCACTTTCACGACGCGAGCTATTAAAAGACATGAAGCAATGTTCGTACAATTAATCATAATTTCGTTTTATAGTGGTTTATTACTTCTTTTACGTACTCAGAAATAAAATTACAAATATATATTGAATATTTATAGTTAGCAAGCAAAGAAAAGAAATATTAATTTAATTTATCAGTAGGTAAATTATCGAAATGTCGAAGTGCTTTCCTTGGAATCAAATTTATAAGTGTTGTTAAACCGAGCGCATTGGAAAAAGGGTAAAAGGCAGGTGTTCTATGAAATTTAATATATTCGGGATACAAATAACTGACAGAGGCATCTTAATCTTCTTTCCTACAAATAAATAGGTGCTTCAAAGTACGAGTGAGAAACTGAAAGTTGATTCAGTAAAATTTATAGAGGGTTCAGTCAGGCTATCCTCCGGGCAAGGATGGATGATTCAGGGATGCAAAGATTAAGCGTTCAATAAAAAATGACATGAATAATATATGGCCAAGTAGTTTCATTGATTTTACTATTCGTATGAAAAAATTATCGATATAAATCATTTATTTACTTAGTTTATTAAACACAAAAATATGATCATGCCATCCCAGATGTATCCCCGAAGGGGTAAGCAGAGGAGTTGTAACAACAACACCCACGTTCCACCGAATATGTTTAAGTGCCAAAAGAACAGAGGGTGAATCCATCGCCGTCTCAGGCACTATATGTGGGTTTCCTCACGATGTTTTCCTTTGCCGTAAAGCACGTGGTGGATATCACTGCAAGTGATCAAGTTTTTCAGAAAAGCTCATTGGTACAGGCCCCGCTGGAATTCGAATTTGCGTCATTTGCGTAGCAGGCGACTGCTCAAACCCCAAGGCCACCATGGCACTTTATTTTATTTATTTATAGTTAATTAAACGGCCATTATTACTTCCTACCGACATTTATACAATGTTTTGTTGGCAATCAAACCCACTATCCGCCTGATGGCGAGCTACTGCAACAACCTGTGTGAACTTTAGTAACATTAACAAAATCACTCACGTATTTCCTTACTTAGAATCGAACAGGAAGAATAGAATTGCTCTTCTAAGATAAGTTAGCTAGCACAGTGGCTCCACTCCTTTTCTACTCTCAAACAATGCGCGGTCAACCCAACACTACTCTAATGAACGATCATATGCCTGTAATCTTCATTAAAGTGGTGGTGGAGTATCCATTCGTGTAGTTCTGATGTAGAGATCCGCATTCAAACCCAGACAAAAACTTGATGCTGTCAATCCCTTTTTATTTCTTGGAATTGCAATTTATTCGATCTGTATAAACAAAGAAAAAAAATACGCTCGAAGTAAGCAAATACAAACATTCATAAATCGTCGAGCTCATAAAAAAACAAGGTGGAATAACACGAAACAGTTCACGAATCTCGCCTCTTATAAAAGTTTCATCGTTGAGGTGCGAAACCGACGCGACCCTAAACCAAGCGGCGTTTGAAGTAGTGTCGCAATATTTCGGCTGGAAATAGAATTGAGTGCGGCGCGGTGAGTTCCAAGGCATCGGCTATTTATTAGGTCATGAATTAGTAAAGTTGTAAAGCGAGCCGCCACAGATGGCGGGAGGGAGATAGTTCCCGACGGTCCACTGACACTTTTTTCACCCCATTCCAACCCCTGTGACATATGGCGGTGCTTATCCCTCCAAACTACTGTAATTTCTACGATCCAATTCAAAGATTGAAATAAAGACGAGCTCAACCTACCCACTATATCAGAGAGGGAATTGAATCTCTTCACGACGGACTCCTTATGTAGGTATTATTATAGTAATATTATTTCATGAATGCCAATCAATGTTGCTATAAGATATGATAGACCTTCAATATTGGTTCTAAATTTTGGCGTCGTAAAATTCACCGTTAAAATATTTGTGGTCGCTCCGAATATAAGAGTAGGAAATAGACAACGTCATAAACTAAGCATAAACATTTTATCGGCGGCCGAATTTTGTAGGCTCGTAATATAAAAGAAACAATATTTTCCCTCTCCAATAACGTCTTGTCGTTTACTTGAAACGTCACTACGCAACATATTGACTGTGACGGTTTTATTGAAATTATATCAAATGGAAATATTACCTTAGGAGGAGTTACCTTCATATTGCGCATTCTATATTATAACGGAAGATTTGCGAGACTTGTTGAGACAAGGGTTCCTTTTAACGACTTCACGGCCAGTTAGAGCTGCTCTTTTGTCAAAACCTGTACAATCTATACATACACACATACAGATAAATACAATTGAAGTATCTATTTTTGTAATTGTTAACGCGCAAGCCAACTTCACGTCAATCGAAACGTTCCTAGCTGCTTGCAGCTAACTTCGCGTCCCCCCACTATACTTACCTGTCGTCCTCTCGCTGCGACCGACTACGCATTTAACGTGTACCTATTGTAATATTGTAAAAAACAAGAAAATAAACGATACAAGAGATGAAATAAAGCTGTCATTCAACACCCTGAACTGCCCGCCTTCTCTTCCTCAACATAAGTGGTCCATCGGAGCCAAATTCTGCCAATCAAGCGCAGATCACATACGGAAGAAGCGAACCATACGATAAAGCGACATACGATACGAAACGGAGTAATCAGCGTGGCAAACGGTGTATTTTCGGTAAGACGGCCACTAGTTTCCTTCCCAACTTCTTTGCCTACCTGTGCTAATAGCATTCTATCTGCAAATTCCAGTTGTCAGTGTTTCAACCGGCCGCCATATTGTCGTGGATACTGCGCAAAGTTTACTGCACGTGGCTGTTAATCAACCAAAACTGTAAGTACTCTGTGTTTTCTCATCATCCACCAAAATGAGCACCGAAAGATTGGCAATTCCAGACAAATCTCCCAAAAGTGCAAATTCTAAAAGTGATGACCTCCTACACACTTTCAATAAAAAAAGGGGTGTCATTAGAGGCAGATTAACGGCATTAACAAAATATATTAACAATTTAGATAAAAATGATTTAGCTTCCAACTCAAATAAACGAGGGGAATTAAAATTACGCCTTGAGGGAGCTTCCAAAATGTTCAATGATTTTGATTCAATACAAAGTGAAATCGAAGTGTCAGTAAATGATCATGAGCTTTTTCAACAATTAGAATTACGCGAAGGCTTTGAAAGTGCATATTATATCATTATAGCTAAAGCTAAAAGCTTGCTTTCCTTTAGTGAAACCGCTACAAGCTCACATTTTAGTTCACATGCTGTAAAGCTGCCTACCATAGCTATGCCAACCTTTGATGGATCATATGAGCACTGGCTGGAGTACAGAGATACATTTCTCTCTTTAGTTCATAATAATGCAGATATTTCTTCAATACAGAAATTTCATTATCTAAAGTCTTCTTTAAAAAGCGTCGCAGCATTAGTAATTGATTCCTTAGAGTTTTGTTCAAACAATTATACAGTAGCATGGGATTTAATTTGCAATAGGTACAATAATACTAGGTTGTTAGTACACAACCACGTCAAAGCCCTATTCTCTATTCAAAATCTAGTTAAAGAATCTCCCATTCATATTCGAAAATTAATTGATACGATATTGAAAAACCTACGCGCTTTAAAATTACTTAACGAACCGGTAGACTCGTGGGATACACTCATTATATATATTGTAGTCTGTAAACTAGATAGCAGCACAGAACGCGAGTGGGAACAATATCGCGGTTCCATACATGCCACCGAGTCAGACAAAGACAGTACACCGGTAGTTAAAGTTGACCATTTACTTAAATTTCTTAAAGATAGGGCGGACATGTTAGAAACTTTATTGGTTACACATAGCGCTCACAATAAAGCGAATAAACAATTGCCAATATCTAAGGTTCACTGCCATGTGTCACCAGTTTCACACAATACGAATAACTCACAACAACACTTTAAAAAACCAATACGCGCTTGCATACTATGTAACTATCATCACCCAATCTACACTTGTCAATCATTTATTAACTTCAATTTACAAGACAAACTAAAATTCGTACGCGATAACAACCTGTGTGCTAATTGTTTACGCGCAGGTCATTCAGTGTCTAACTGTAGGTTCGGTTCATGCCGCAAGTGCAATCAAAGGCATCACACAATGATCCACACGGAACAGCTGATCGCCGCCGCGACCACAGCTAGCGATAATAACAAACCGGTTTCTCAATGCGAAAACAACTCTTCCGATGCGACTGTCGCTGCACAATATACGTACGCACATACTTCACACTTAAATACACAATGCGAACAATTATTAACTAGTGTGAATCCTGTGTTGTTGTCAACGGCTCAGGTGGAGATAATAACTAATACCGGTAAATATCATGTTGCACGCGCTCTGCTCGATTGTGGGAGCGAACGATGCTTCATTACAAAGCGATTATGCGATTTACTTAACACTCCTACGATACAGTCCACTACACACATAAAAGGTGTTGGAAATTCAATAACACACAGCTCGCAAAGGTGTGATATTGAAATTAAAGCGATGGCCAGCACTTTCATTACGCGTTTACAATGTTTTGTATTACCTGAGATAACTTCTTGTTTACCACCCGTTTACATACAAAGCGATCTTTTACAATTACCCAACAACATTAAGTTAGCCGATCCACATTTTAACGAAAGTCAAAACATTGATATTTTAATCGGTGCAGACATGTTTTGGGACTTATTGAGTGAAGGACGGATGCGCCTTAAAAATGGACCCTTCCTTCAAAATACAAAGCTAGGGTGGATTATTTCAGGACTCATACATACAAATAAATCAAAAGGCAATAATTTAATTCATTGCAACTTCACACAATCAATTGACACTCAATTGAAAATGTTTTGGGAACTTGAGGAGCTACCAAAAGCTAATATTTTAAGCGAAGATGAGATGGCATGCGAAAAACATTTCATCGAAAATACGATGCGAATGGCTGATGGTAGATTTTGCGTCAAAATACCTCTCAAGCGTTCTTCTGACAGTTTAGGCGATACATATGCGATAGCTGAACAGCAGTTTTTATGTCTTGAAAAACGATTACAGCGTAACACTGTATTTAAGAAAATGTATGCGGATTTTATGAAGGAGTACGATGATTTAGGACATATGACTCGAATAGATACATACGATAAGCCATATTATATCATGCCGCATCACGGCGTTTTTCGTGAACACAGCACCACAACAAAATTAAGGGTTGTGTTCAATGGCAGTCAAAGGTCAAGTTCTAATGTGTCACTTAACGAGTTGCAGTTAATTGGGCCGCCAATCCAAGGGGATTTATTCTCTATACTGCTGAGGTTTAGACAGCATAGGTTTGTGGTGTGCGCTGATATTGAAAAGGCTTACAGACAAGTGCTAATTAATGAGCAGCAGCGCATGCTTCAAATAATATTATGGCGTGAAAACCCTGGGGATCGGCTCGAATGTTACAAGTTGAACACAGTCACCTATGGCACTGCCTCTGCTCCATTTCTTACTGTTAGGTGTTTAAAGCAGTTAGCAGCAGAGTGCACCAACTCGGAAGTGCAACAGATTATAAATGACGATTTTTACGTTGACGACATGATTACGGGCTCAGATTCGATTGAACATCTTTTATCTCTGTGTCACGAAACCAAAAGGGTCCTTGAATCAGGTTGCTTTCCACTTCGTAAGTGGACATTTAATTTTAATCCGAACGAGTGCAATTTAGACAACACTTACATCAATAATAATTATAAGGATCTTTCGTTGGGCGAGAATGCTAACTGCCGTACACTCGGTTTAGGTTGGAACAATTCAACCGACGAACTTCATTATCACACACAATTCAAACCAAATGATAGTACACATATCACAAAGCGTTTCATACTTTCAAGTATATCTCAAATATTCGATCCCCTAGGCTTGCTTAGTCCATTTTTAATGATGGGGAAAATGATGTTACAAAAATTGTGGCTATTAAAACTCGACTGGGACGATCCAGTTTCTAGCGACATAGCTGCTAGTTGGAACCAATTTGAAAAATCACTTCCTATCCTCAATACATTACGTATACCGCGTCATGTCATTGGTTCAAACCCCAGTTATGTCGAAGTACACATTTTCAGCGATGCCTCTCAGCTGGGCTACGGCGCTTGCGCATACATTCGAACTATACACACTGACTATACAGTTAGCATAGCACTTTTATGCTCAAAGGGTAAAGTCGCACCTATTAAACCTGTTAGTATTCCCCGATTAGAATTGTGTGGGGCTTTATTAAGTGCTAACTTGTATAATAAAATTAAACAATCTATGCGCTGTGCTTTTCATCAGGTAATTTTCTGGACAGACTCCACTATTGTTCTCGGGTGGTTGCGCATGACACCAAGTTTATTAAAAACATTCGTTCAAAATCGGACTGTGGAGATACGCGAGTTAACGAAAGAGCATCCTTGGCGCCACGTCAGTGGCAAAGACAACCCAGCTGACCTCGTGTCACGAGGCGTACCACTGGACTCGCTCAGTATGTCTCACCTGTGGTGGCATGGCCCGGAATTTCTCCGTAATCCAACTCTAAACTGCTCAACTCACAATTCAGACATTTCTGTCGCAGAAAGTGATCTCCCTGATATGAAAACTCATAATGCGAACACTACTCATACATACGTCACAAACATCCACAAAAAAGAATTTAAATTTCCCTTCGATAGATTTTCTGATTTTAACAAAATGATTCGTGGCGTTGCCCGTTTGAAGCGCGTTTCTTTCAATAAATGCCATATGAATGCATCACGCACAGGCCCCCTGAGTGTGAATGAGTTGGAAGACTCGCTCACTTTATTGATTCGATTAGCACAACAGGAATCTTTTCGTGACGTTTATGATAATTTAAAAACTAAACAAGCGTTGTTCAATAAACACAAACTGTCTAATTTAAATTTATTTATAGATTCTAATAATATAATTCGAGTAGGGGGTCGACTCAACAATAATTTACAATTCGATTATAATAAAAGGCACCCGATTTTAATTTCATCTAAACATCATTTCACATTTTTAATATTTCGCTATGAACATATTAAACTTTTACACGCTGCGCCACAGTTACTACTTTACACATTGCGAGAAACTTGGTGGCCAATAGGAGGGCGCAACTTGGCTAGGAAAATATTCCATGATTGTGTGCTGTGTACACGATTGCGAGGCAAAACACCACAGCCTATCATGGGTGACATACCTAAAGAACGACTGCATCCAGGCTATCCATTCTTAAACTGTGGTGTTGACTACGCCGGTCCAGTGCTCATTTTAAACAGAAAAGGCAGGGGAGCTAAAACTGTAAAGGCATATATTTGTTTATTTGTGTGCTTCGCGACCCGCGCCGTACATATGGAGCTAGTTAGCGACCTCACTACAGATGCTTATTGTTTAGCATTAAAGAGATTTATCTCTAGGCGTTCAAAACCTTCAGTAATATATTCTGATAATGGGAAATGCTTTGTTGGGTTAATGAATGAATTTGCTAAATTTCTAAAAACCTGTTCACAAGAAATATTAGATTACGCTGCCGGTCAGAATATACAATTTAAATTCATCCCCCCTTATGCGCCTCATTTTGGTGGATTATGGGAAGCCGGAGTAAAGAGCTGTAAATACCATCTCCGGCGTGTAGTAGGTAATGCGCATTTAACTTTTGAAGAGTTAAGCACGACATTGGCTCAAATTGAGGCCATAATGAACTCTCGGCCCCTAACTCCTCTTTCCTCTGATCCACACGACTTTTCCCCTCTTTGTCCTGCTCATTTTCTAGTTGGTCGCCCGCTGACTGCTCCTGTTTGCGCTGACCTACAAGAAAGGCAGATTTCGAGTCTGACTAGATATCAGCGAGTCGAACAACTACGACAACACTTCTGGAACCGCTGGTCCACGGAGTTCGTGAGTGAGCTACAGACCAGAGCAAAATGGAAGTCAAATGTAACGGATCTGAAACCCAACACATTGGTAGTCATTAAGGACACCAACTCCCCTCCTCTCAGATGGAACCTCGGCAGAATCATCTCCGTCCTACCGGGTCATGATGGCGTTTCCAGAGTTGCCGACATTCGCACTGCTGCAGGAACAATACGGCGGGCATTTTCGAAGATCTGTCCGCTGCCTGTCGAAGTAAGCTGAACCATTGAAAGCTGCTGCTTGCTGCCAGCTTCCAAGGCCGGGGGCATGTTAACGCGCAAGCCAACTTCACGTCAATCGAAACGTTCCTAGCTGCTTGCAGCTAACTTCGCGTCCCCCCACTATACTAACCTGTCGTCCTCTCGCTGCGACCGACTACGCATTTAACGTGTACCTATTGTAATATTGTAAAAAACAAGAAAATAAACGATACAAGAGATGAAATAAAGCTGTCATTCAACACCCTGAACTGCCCGCCTTCTCCTCCTCAACAGTAATTGCAAAATAACAGCTTTTCACTCAATGCATATGAAAGTACAGTAAAGTCATGGAAAAAACAATTTTAAAATTTGTTCTCTGTCTTTACGGCTAATCTCCGAAAGGGCTGGACTGATTTTAACGGGACTTTCATTGACAGATAGCTAATTTTATGAAGGGTAACTTTAATTTATTAAAGTTACTCTTATTTTAAAAATCATTAGGGTTCCATGAGTCATCCATTAAATTAACTCTACGCGGATAAACCGCGGGGCACAGCTATTATTTTAGTATAGATATGTTGTGTGGGGAACATCTCTAATCAGTTTTGGCGAAACAATAACTAAAGCGTATGAATAATAAAGCAGTATAATTAATGTACTGGCCGTTGCTTTGCACACTGAAAAACAGTATACAAACCCGTTTGTTTAGTTCTCATTTTGTAACGAGCGCTAAAACCATTAATTATCAAAACGGACGGTTTTTGCTTGGAGGAGCTCGTAACTGAAAACTGCAATTAAGTACTGGGAATAAATAAATTTAAAACGACGTCACGTCGGAAAACATAATCTGAGGTTGATAAATTACCCTTCAGGGTTTCGCTGATGTCTTAAGTAAAGGGTTGTAGAACGTTGTTCACAACACTTTGTTGAAATGTTGTGAAGTATTCCGAGTCGAGAACTAGCGTAGACCAACATGATTGATTGTGTAACTTATTTGTACAATCACATGTATTCGGTCCGTAGAGTCTAAATATACAGGAGTAATGGACTAAGAATCCTTATCAAATGTCAAGAAAATATCTTAATATAGTCTCTCTCTGAACCTCTATTAGGTATCTAATACTTATGTAGGTATGTAAATAAGTAGTCTATGCAAACTTAAGTCATTATAAACCTTTGATCTTCTATATCTATAGTACTATGAATAAAACCTTAATTTAAATCTAAAAATCTAAAAAATCTAGAAGAAGAGCGTAGGTGCTCGCTACGCAGTCGTAGTATTTACTACGTACTCGTAGCACTGCTACGTATCTATTAGTAGCTAATCATTTTGCTAAAGAGAAAAGATTTGATGGTTTCTTAGTTTGTTTGCATGTATAGGTTCCAAAACTACTGCACCGATTTAAAACAATATTTCACTAAAATAATGCTAAAATATCACTAAGTAAAATCTATATAATTATATAACTGAAAGGTGACTGATTGACTGACTCACTGACATAGTGATCAATCAACGCACAGCCTAAACCACTGGACAAATCGGGCTGAAATTTGACATACAGGTAGATTTTATGACGTAGGCATCTGCTAAGAAAGGATTTTGATTATTTCAACCCCCAAGGGGATAAAATAGGGGAAAAAAGTTTGTATGAAACTAAATTTACGCCGGTGAAACCGCGAGGCACAGCTAGTATATTATATTGTTAAATTAGGGATCCCTTAGAAAGCGCGGACGACGTGATGGTCGGCAGTTAATCAGTTTGTCCTTTTTTCATTCCACCATAATCATTAGTGAAACAATCTCGCATGGATAAGCTCTGTAATAATCAATTCGAGAGGTCTAATAATCTTCTTTCAAGGACGGATCATGCAAGGCAGAGGTACAGAAAAACATAATATTTCTTGTGACTAATGAGCGCACGTGTGTAAGAAAGATCCTTTCATTTTGGCAAAAGATAAAAGGCGTAGTGGGGTGTAATAATAACAAACAAGCATCTGCCGCTCGGTGGCTACCACTTAGCTCTCTGATTACAAACAACACAACATTAATTATGTTTTTGCTTCGGAAGATCCCGAAGTAATTTACGTGCCACGCTTTTGGGGAAAATAAATGTTTGTAACGTAATAAGTTTGTGGTAGGCAGGCCTGTCTTATTTATTGTATACGCTATTTATTAAACTCATAATTTACGAAAAATATTTACTAAGTCGTGGTTGTGACCGAGCAATAGTTGCCTGAAAAGCGTGAATGCTTCACTGGCTTACTTATACATTTTTATAGCACACAATTTTTTATGTACCCACTAATGTTAAATTTCAACAAGATCAAATCAACGAGATTATCTGAAGTCCATTGCTTTTCATTGGGCTTTAATCGCACCGTTGTATCAACAACAAAAGTTTACATTGCGATGCAACTTTAGCCATGAACCGCTTGAGTGGTTTTGCCTCGTACCAATTAATACCGTACTTATAAAGCCGTGGTATGTTTATCTTGTAGGTTTTACACATTGGCTGTAAAATGGACATTTACATGTGTGACTGATGCCTCTACCGTTATGACTATATTTGTACATTGGAACTGTGTCCATGGGCTTACATTTCTCAAATGATTTATTTTGTTTTTTTTTGAAATTGTATAATATTTTTGAAAAGAGTAATTACTGAGTTTCTTGCCAGGTTCTTCTCAGTAAAAGCAACCTTCCGAACCTGGCGGTAGCATGTATAATCCTGTAAATTGTGTCATTCTGACGATTTGAAAGTGCTTTGTATAAAGTCTAATCGAATAAAGATATTTTTGACTTTGACTTTGACTATAGACTGTGGTGATGTGATAATCATTAATCGCAATCTGATTGACTGTGAGACTGTTTGGCACCTTGGTGTAAACGATACGTTTTTATTTTTATACTAGCTGTGCCCCGCGATTTCTCCCACGTAGAGTTAATTTCATGGGTGTCCCTCGGAACCCTTATGTTTTTTTTAAAATGTATAGTAGCCTAAGTTACTCCTTGTAACATTAGCTACCTGCCAGTGAAAGTGCCGTTAAAATCGGTCCAGCAGTTTCGGCGATTACCCGGAACAAACAGACAGACAGACAAACGGACAGACAGACAGACAAAGAAAAAAATTTTAACTTGATTTTTCAGTGTCGTGTCAGTAGCGTGTATACTTGACTTGCATGAATGACCAAATACGAATTAAAAATGCTCAAAGGATTTCGAGTCTCAATTGATGAAATCTCGATTCGAAATTGAAAAATGCATACTCATAGTCAGGAATTCATGCCGTTATCTTCTACAAAAATATTTTACAAAAAATATATGGGGTGTTTGCATTTTTGTAAAATTGATTAAATTGTTAGAAGACTCGGCCGGCGTATACAAATATTTTCCCGTTTTCTAGCGGAGTTGCTAACAAAGAACCCACTTTACAGACCAAAGCAGTTATAGTAAATTGGATCAGATTGTAATTTACGAGTTCTCGAAAAAAAAACAAAAGTCGTTCAGTGGTCGGAGATAAACGAACGCTCGTTGGTTCGCCGGGAGTAAATTGACGCATTCCCAGACCAGCAGATATCTGTAACTTGCCCCAAATTGAAATGCCAATCATTGCCTTATCGAAGTATACACGTTTATTGTCTCTAAATAACTTAATAAAAATATTTCGAAGCTGTGTTAGCCTTGGGGTTAGAGCAGTCGCCTGCTACGCAAGCGACGCAAGTTCAAATCCCAGCAGGGCCTGTACCAATGAGTTTTCCTGGAAAACTTATGTGCAGTGTTTTCACACCACGTTCTTTACGGTGAAGGAAAACATCGTGAGGAAACATTTAAAGTTAATTTACTAACTAAACCTGCATATAAGAAGTAATTCAAAGACGTATGTATAGTGCCTGAGACGGCGATAGACTCACCATCTGTCACGTTCGCACAAGTTACCGGTTCGGCGTGAAACTCGTGTCTGGGCTAACGCGAACTATACATTTCACATGATGTGTTCGATGCGTCCGTCCGCTGTCGAAATGCCAATGATTGTTTATCAAAAGGCTGACCTCAGATTATTTCATTTATTTAATGTAATGTTAGCTATACTTGTATATTGCTAAGGTGGTAAATGAAACAGTTTTTGAAAGCAGTGATTTTATAATATTTACACACCATTGAATATAGGAATTAAATATGCTATTAATTTATAATTCCAATGCAGTATCCCTCCTTCTTTTTTCTCGAGAAAGCTTTCTACTTTAAGAAAGAAATTTAAATATTTAATTAAAACATTAAAGTATGTAAATATGTTGGAACAGTTACTGGGATAACTTTTAAATAGAGTTACAAAAACTTCATTAGGCGGACTCTGATGATTAAGAAAATAAGTTCCAATGAACGTTGGTATTTTAAACCCAGCGAATATTTTGGGTCTTCTTTTTAAGGTTTTCTACTAAAATTTTTACTAAAAGATTTCTAAATTATCTTAGTTGCATATCAAACGTGATTGAAATTAATCGAGATGCATCGATAGGTTTAAACGATTGAAACAATCGCAAAAACCTGTCACCATCACGCATCGCTACCAAAGACCTACAAGGAAAATTACTTAATCTTATCGAGTTATTTTTCGGAGTAACACACACAGATTTGATTGAGGTCAATACTGATCAATAGCCTCTCATAACCACTAGACGGCGGAGTGACGTGTAGACCGTAAACGACGGCTGGTTTTGAACAAGAATACTTTTTCTGCTAATTTTCCTCAGAGCTAATATTGTTTCATATTTTCACGCCTTTCATAAGGGTTTCCTCACGAGAAGAGTCAACGTGACAGATGGAGAGTAAATCAC
The DNA here is from genome assembly GCA_964035505.1 of Watsonalla cultraria. Lineage (NCBI taxonomy): Eukaryota > Metazoa > Arthropoda > Insecta > Lepidoptera > Drepanidae > Watsonalla > Watsonalla cultraria. The sequence continues at coordinate 5,857,653 of OZ037722.1, read as the reverse complement.
GCCTCACTTTACATAAGTCTTTGAATTTAAATATTTTAGAAGAACTCGTTCTTTTTGATATCATTTAGATTCTCACAGTATATAACTATAAATATAATCTCCCCTATTACAAAACATGTACTACAAAAATTCTTGATTAAGATGTAGCTCTGGCTCTTTTTGAGTCTCTTCTGGTCTTCACTGAAAGTATGTTGAGTAAAAAGGGGAAACATGTTTAAATGTTAATCTACATATTATATTGTAAATACTATATATGTAAATTCATAAAGACTTAATCATTTTCGGTGAAATGGGGGTGTTTTCAACACCTCTGCTTACCCCTTCGGGTAGTCTTCTGGGATGGCTTGAGCATATTTATTTATTTATTTTATAATATAATAATTGTACCTACATATACTATATGTAAATTCACAACTTTCCCCTTTTTCTTTTGTCAATGACTACGTACAATGGGTTGAATTCATGATACTAGGTTAATGATATCAACAACATCGTATGTATGGCCGAATCCATAAATTGAAGTATGCCATAACAATACACCCCATTATTGTGATACCTTTATAAAAGAAGCGTATGTCATGTTGGGTGACATTTAAAAAGAGCGTTTTATAGAATATAATACATGTTTTTGTAATTATAAAAAGGATGGATTGCTTTTGAAACAACGGAAATTTATTGAAAAAATATCCAGAACACATCCTAAATTCATATCTGCCGCGTGTTTGCCTAATGTCGTACTTAGTTGGTATAAATTTGAGATTACTGTATACCTACTTACTTTACATTCATACAGGAATACGTTAAAATGTTACTATAGAGAACCCAATGAACAAGAAACACTACAGATTTTCTTTACCACAGAAAATAAATAGACACTATATAAGTTCAATGGCGATTCCATTTGTCACGCCATTCATAAGACTATGCGCTAAGCTACACAAATACTCTCTCTTTTGTACTATAAAAGGTTTCTTTTTACTTAGCTCTCTTTGAAATATTACGAAAGTAGAACAAATTCTAGACCTATGGGTATTATCATAAAATACTTACCGTGTCTTTAGAAATTGTACAAAAATCCACAAATAGTATTCAAAAGGCCCGTTTCCTGTCATGTATATTTTCGTCCGCGGGTGGATCTGGTCCGCATGCAAGTGATAGCATGCTCCTGGGTACACGCAGGACATACATTTTATTTGCCGCTGCAATATCATGCTTATCGCCAGTGACTAAAGTAGTACGATTACATGCTTACTATGACTATGCGCGCAACCTTCGAAGAGTAGAGACAAAAAACACAGAAGACAGAAGATCGGCGCCCGTGTCCGGTTAGCACGCAAGTGGGCTACGCCAATGCAGCCAATCTGCGTTCCGCACGCGTACTGTCCACGTGATAGGAAAAACATGAAATGATAGGACGCAGGCAACCTTCACGTGGACTACATCCGCACGCGGGTGAAAATACACATAACTGGTAAATGGGGCCCAAACGCAAAAGAGTACTTTACCTACAGCTAAATTAGCGAAACTTAAACTAAAAGCTTTATGGTGACTGTTTAATATTAATTAATAGTACATTTGGCACATGAATAATGAACCGGACACCTACCTGAATAATTGCCCAGAGCATCCCTAGATTGCATTAGGTAAAAAAAGCCTTTACTTAGCGGCAAGATATAATACCAGGCTTTTCGTAATTATAATTATATTTTAAACTATCGAACCGGCCTCTACTTGTTGAACTTGTGTTGCACGAAAGCCGTGATAAAGGACCCATGAATTTGCTAGCCAAACCGGTAATAACTAAGTATATACTGGTGGAGAAGCAATGTTCAAATCCTCCTAAATATTTAAAGTAGGTCCATGTTAAGTTAGTGGAAACTTACACGAAATAACCGCATCTATGATCAAACTGTTTTGTATATGGTGAAAGTTTGGCAATATTTCAATACTGCGGGTACTCTATTCACATTCACATACAACTGCGGTTAAAATTAACTCTCTATGAGGGAATAATTAGACCCTTAATAATGTATGTGGCTTTTTGTTGGGAGTTATCTCAGATTGCTTGGTAGCTACGTTCAAATCAATACTAATATATAAAGCTGCAGAGTTTGTTTGTATGTTTGTTTGATCGCTCTAATCTCAGAAACAGCTGGTCCGATTTCAAAAATTCTTTCAGTGTTGGATAGTCAATTTTTAGAGGAAGGCTATATTTTATTCTTATAAAAATTAGGGGTCCGTAAGTAAATTGCAATTTTGTTACCTAAGGTGTAGAATAAAAAAACCTATTTATGCGTCGCTGCAAAAACTATTGACAATAGAACAAAATGATGTACTACGGGTTTGTAGGTGTTATTAAGATCTACAAAAAAGTCCGCGAAAGCATATATCTAACTCTCATAGTTTAGTCACAATAACCGCTTTAAAGTTCATAAAAAAAATTTCATCGCCTGAAGGAAGAAACTACGTTAAATGTGTATCATAATATAATTTTTTATCCGAATCAAGCATTATGCTATCAAGGGTATTCATGTAGAAGTTAAATACTGTTTGTTTTATTCCAATAGGACATTGCGTTTAGAAATTATCACGAGTATAAACACGCAAAGAATTGGTACCTAATATGAGTTATTTGCCAAAGAGTAATCTCTGAAACGGCTAGACCGATTTTAACGGGACTTTCACTGGCAGATAGCTAATGTTACAGGGAGTATTATGGGGTTTTAATTTATAAAGAAAATTTAGGGATCCGCGGTAATCAAATTAAATCTACGCGGGTGAAACCGCAGGGCACAGCTAGTTAATTATAAAGTTGCCGGTCACTTCAAAGGCTTAAGTAAAACTAGGAAATTATTTTCTATTATTAATATGCATCTATCGATGCGGCATCCGATATTGATACGTCGAATCACAATTCCCTAGCCTTTCCATAGTTAATACATATATGTACACAGCTTAATTTGTAAACTTAGTTCGGTAATATATAATCTATAACTTGGCCAGAAGTTCGAGATTGCTCTCAAACCTCAAGTACTAGAAGCCTTCAAAGATGCCAACGGTTAATGAGATCTAAACTTAGGGACCACTCATACCGATACTTTAGCACTTAGAGCCCACGCCACTTTCCTTCTTAACATTTAAGTAATATTATAGTTTACTGTAACTTGTATACTAATTACTAAGAGGCGTGGTGACCGTGGAGTTTGAGCATTCGTCTGTTACAGTTTGGTTGAGTGATTTCACATCACGAGCTTTATGGTGAAGGAAAACACAGTGAGGAAACTTGCACATGTCTAAGAAGTAATTCAAAGATGTACATAATATTGTGCTTGAGACGGCGATGAGCTCACCATCTGTCACGATGGCACTTAATCATCTTCGATGAAATGTGGATGTTGTTATTACAACACTTCTGTGGTGACTCTTCTGAGATGGCATTAGCATATTTGTTATGTATTTTATGTGGTTTTCAAATTCCTAAAAGCAACGTATCAAAAACCGCATATGTATATTCCTGTAATACTTATAATAGGTACTTGATGATAGAAGACTTTGATCATCTCACAGGCCTTATCCCATACATTGTTGGGGTCGGCACTTGATTCAACCCGATGTGGCTGATCACCTGATTTTTATACGAAGCGACTGCCATCTGACCTTCGCAACCCCATTTAGGAGGAAAATCTGTGATCTGGGTTAAACCAGTTGTCAGATTATTTTTAGGCCTCCGACTGACCTGTAACGATTGCCAAAGATGTTAAATTGGCAACCGGGACCGAAGCCTTAATGTGCTCTACGAGGCACGGAGGGAACTCGGGCGGTCACCCATCCAACTACTGGCTAGGCGTATGGTTGCTTAACTTCGCTGATCGAATGATATGCGCAATAGCAACTGTGCCACGAGCTCCTCAATAGAAGACTTTGATAATCCATATAAAACACTCTAACATATAAATATCATAATAAAAATGCCAGTTATAGTCTAGCTAGCTCTAGGGTATACTCGTATAAACTAAATATGGCTATAAAAACGTAATTGTTCAATTATTCACCTTATCTCTAACATTTTGGGCAACATTTCGCAACAATGAAGTTTAGAGCCCTTAACAATACAGCACCTCGCTCGACACTTTAAGAACGTTAAGAATTTATTGTTTTCCTTTGTCTCATTGTCAACAAATAACTAAGCACTTAATCGTTTTGATCTCATTTCATAAATTAACCCCATGGAGCTAAGTTTCTCTCTGGGAATTGAAGATTAAACATCGTGACGCTTAATTAATTGTTGTTTGGAAGCGATACTTATTGCTTTTGTGTACAAAATCTTTCTCCGTCTTAACATTTCTAAAGAATGTAATGTTTACGCATCAACATTTTTCCACCTTGTCAACAATTAAAGATTTTTGAATTGGATACCAAAATATGGTTTCTTGTGTCATCGAATACTAACCTTCATACACAAGTACAGTCAAGAGGTCTGAGCGCTGGTCTTGAATGCTAGGTTGTAATTAGTTGGGCTTATTTGCCCGCACATACCCAAGTTTCCCCACTAATATAGCTGAGCGCTCCAAACGCTCTACTGAGTAATAAAAAAATACAGAATATCATATCACTCAACAAGCAATAAACTATTCGGATAGGCTTCTCCCCCAGAGGAGTATTGTGTATGCGTGAGAGATGATAAGTCTGTCGTTGGCTCCCATTCACAATTTCATCCCAGAACTACTTCATATCATAATGTTTCACCTTAAATTATATGTAACAATCAAGTAAAGATTACTTGCATTGCATATCCGTTTATTTCAGTCCCTATCTAATCGCGGCTCTTTCGTTTCTTTAACGAATACACATAGAAACCGATTCCTACGAGAATAGTTCAACTGACAAGCTTTCACCGATATTGGTTGCCCGAAAAACCTGTTTCGAAATCAGTAGCCACATTCAATGAACACAATCCTGAATATTCTAGGCGTGGTTACGGATGGTCCGCTTACAGAAATTGGCAAGTAGAACGGACGTACCTTTATCGAAAGATTGCCTGTCCGTTACAGCTTAAATCAATAATGATTTAGTAAATTAATTATGTTTTAAGGTTCGACCGCTGTAGCGCCGATAAACTTGCTATTTATTACGCTTGCGGTGAACCATATTGCACTTTTTATGTAGCTTATTCTGCTGCTAGCTTATTACAAATTCGAGGCACGTTGCGGTAGTAATGTGATTATAAAAAATAATTTATTCGCAAATGGCTATAAAAAGGCCATCACAGAGCCATCTCGAGCTTGCATAAATATTTGTAGCGAGTCGGTAAAAAATATAATTTTGCGTTATTTCTGTGTAACCGACCTAAATAAGGGGATTGAGCACAGATGTAGAGAATGGCTTTTATTATGATAATTATTACGTACTATGTAATGTAACATGTAAAGCAAAATAAGAATAAGAACACAAATATTTAGGTGTTACGTTGAGAGTTCGTAAGAGGCGAAGGAAAATATAAGTATTTGGATATTTCTATTGGCCATAAATAACGTTAATCAACACGATCGCGGTAAACAGAAATGGTATAAATAAGAAAATCAAGAGAAAAACAAGCTATATCGGTAGTTATTTTCGCATGTTTCCTATAAAGTATGGCAAGATACATTAGCATTATTCATCTGTATCTAATCTGGTACATTCACACATTTACCGAAAAGAAAACCTACGAATGCTATGAAGCTATTGTCTTATTTTTACTTAAATTATTACGAGGACTTTCAGTGCAAACATTTTCCCTTTCTCAATTATAGTGTTTTTTTATTTAATAAAATTGCCTAATATGTAATTGAAAAAAAAATGATTATTAACCTTAAATTACCCTCTATACTTTTCAAGACGATTTTGATTTTCAACAATTATATAGGTTATTTCTTAATTGGAACTATTATTTGTGGGTAATAATTAGCTAATTGTCCACTCAAGTCTACCCTCCAACGCGACGTGGTACCCCAGCGTTCACAGTAAATCCCTAATCTCTTCAATTTCCAATGCAAAGGGTCGACCACAATCCGGAGTCGACCCATTTCAGCCCAATTTATTCCGTGCTAACTGGAATATTTTCATACTTTTGCTTATAAAGGTGTTTTACAACTTATAAATTTAAAAGATAACCCCCTTTGTTTCAGGGTACTTTACTAGATTACCGAGTGGCTATTGACAATTTATACAAGAGAGCTCTTAAGGAAATTGGAGTAATTTATTATTGGATATTAAAGAATCGAGCTTGAAAACGTACTTTATAAGTTAACCATAAAATTTAAACAGCACTCAAAGATATTGCTGTAAGTAATCTATTTTATATCGCTAACTTTCTTGATAGGAGCTATTATTCCGGCCAAAGCATTATGTAAACGAATTAAAATCTAATAATAAAAAATATGAGTAGGGTAGTACTAAGCTCTTATCTACTATCAAATAAGAATGTTATCAATGTATTCTCGAAGGGGTAGTCAGAAATATACGTATAGTACACCCGCATTTCGTCACTTATGTATCCCATGTAATAAGGAGGCGAGCTTATTACCATTAAACGTTAAACTGGTACCTCCGGGCCATTACTGGGAAATTATTGATGGAAAAACCCAATAAAACTTTGCTCTGCCCGGGATGGAACCCAGATCCCGTGTTCTCCAGTAGCATTAGACCAACGCGGCAGTTATTAATATTTAATGAAGTAATATTAGTCTAATATTGTGGTCAGATACTTTGTTTACAGAAAAAGTATTAAAATTCTCAACAAAAATATACGGAGCTAGTTTAATAAATTAAGTGCGATTATTAATATAATCTCATTTGGTATAAATTAAATTACTTGAAATAATACTCCACATTAATAATAACGAAATCTGAGTACTTTGCGGTAACCGCTCTCAGATTTACCGAAATAATATTTGTAAGCCAGAATCTCTTGAAATTGTGTGTGTTTAATTTCCAATTGTATGGAAGCATCCGCCCTAATACTCCTAAATCCTAGAATCAAACCCGTGGGAGTTTAAGCTTTCTTGTCATACGCCAAACATACAAAGCCTTGAGCAAATGTTGGCCCACAAAACTTTTATTCATGACATATACGAGAGAAATAACATTACTAACAAGACACGGCCATTCGGATAATTGGGCACACATAGAAGATTTTTCTTTGTATTTGGTTTCTTTTGTATAAATAAAACCAATGATACATCAATAAGGGTCGGCAAATCTATCTAGATGAGAATAAGAAAATATCGGGTCTTTTTTATAAGTGCTAAGTAGATGGCAAACAGGCGTGTCATCATGGTATCTGCCACATAGAGAATACTGTATAGGACGAATAGTTTTGTTTATGTTTTATCTGTGGATATGCCTTTTTAACTCTGTGGATCAATGTTAGTTTAACGATATGGACTGTGCGGTGTCTGTGGAAACAAACAAGTTTAAAGAAAACTGTCTTTTGGTGGAATTTACGAGGGAGTTTCGAACGTCTCAAAATAAGTGTTTTCGCAGCTCCTACTTAGATGTTCAAACTGTATTATTTAATACTGTACTACAATAAATTTATACCAATCTTGACTTGCAACACTTAATTTAGAAAGAATTGAATAGCTGTGCCTACACTAAAAAAAGCAAAAAATTCTCAACTTCCGTAGGTAGCAAACCATAACATGGGATTCAAAACGTAACTGGCGAATTGCGGGTGTACTATAAGTACTGACTACTCTTCCGACTACAGGCGTTAGCATATGAAGTATATAAGTTTTCTTCCACTATTCCTAGCCATTAGATTCATTCATCGCAAGACTGCGACAAATAGTCTTAGGAAGCATAATTTCGACACATTACTACTCAGATTTTTATTACGCCCGTGAGTCGGAGGCTTTTTGTCATAATTTTAATGATGATTGTCGATGACGCTTTGCTGAGAAAAAAGTCTATAACTCAATCGACACGAAAACAATGAATTAAAAGGCCAAAGAAATCACAGTTATGAAATTTTACTCATTCTATTTCTAATAAATTTTTTATTGGCTCTTACAGATTCTATAGAATGGGTATACTATTATCATTCATATTAACATCCCGTCCATAAATTTCATAAAGGTTTATTATTCTAACAGGAATGCCATAATTGCCTTTACCGTTAAAAACCGAGATTAAAGATTAACGGGGGTTTTACCGACAGCTACAGGTCACTGGTTTCAAAAGATTAAGAGGAGTGTTTTAAATATTAACCCGCCATGGCGTGGCTATTCGTCTAGAGTTTTAATTTGCAAAGCTTATAATTACTACACAGTTTCCGTAAAGAATAGACGAACAGGAATTTATTGTATTGTGGGTAAGTACTACATTAGGTGCTTATAAAAATATATAGAAGGCACCATCCTAAGTCCTTTTTCGTTTTGTGGTCTCGACTCCGTCTGCGCGAGATTCAACTTATCATTATAAAAACATGAAAGCCTATGAGTTTTTTCATGTATGTGATATATTATTGTAAAGTTCCATTAAAATCCATTCGTTGCTTTTTCACAAACTCAACACCTTTCACATTTATATTATTATAAAAGGATTTTTCCCCGATTTTTGTCCGTCAATCTTACCGTAAAAATAGCAGAAATAATTGCCACTCGTGCCAAAGAAAGTATTTGGAACACTCTTGCCTTAAGATTAGAAATTTAATTAAGTAGATTAAATAACTTGCAAGCCTCTTTGGGCTTCAGTTGGTATTTGGAATGCATCAAACTATTTCATTGGTTATTAGATTATAATTAAATTAAGATCAGAACATATATATATAAATATATGATACAACTATAAAACAGTGAAAAGAGGGCAATTAACTATTATGCAACGTAAAATATTCATCAACTTGTCCAGCCGGACATCGATCAGCGTGGCTTGGTCAAAACGTAATTGAATCGCATCGCGTGACGAATACTTTGAGAACCCTTACACAGTTTTGTTGAAAATAGCCGTTCCGGGGCTACTTCTACACTACAGATGAATTAAATTGAAGTGTCTGTTTGTAATTTCATATTGACAGCTTTTCACTAAATGCATAATATAAGAACGGTTCTCACATTTGAAAAAAACAATTTAAAAAAAAACTTTGTCTGTCCGTCTGTCTGTCTGTTTGCTCCGGCTAATCACCGAAACGGCTGGACCGATCTTAACGGGATCTTCATTGGCAGCTATATCTAATGTTACAAGGAGTAAAATAGAATTTTTTTTTTTTATTTAATGTTTTGCGGGCTATCCATGAAATTAGGTAAAACCGCCACGCGGCACAGCCAGTTAATACTAAATTATAACGCTGCAGTTGCAGTAGCTATCAATCATAACTACAAATGACACGTCCTTGGGCGTTTCAAAGTGAATAGTGTATATGGATACCTGTCAGTTTCAAAGGGGGACTGATTGAAAGACCGGGGCATTGACGCCCTAATTACACCCTGCTTGTATCGCCGTCCGTGCAATCTAAATAAGTTGCTGCATTTGACCTACCTTCCTTTAGAGTTTAAGTACCTTCATAAGCACTTTGTAGTTCCGTGATTTTTATTTTACACTATCAAGAAAGCCTGCTTATCGTATTTAATAGGAAGTCACTTAAGTTAAACTCGAGTTACCAAAGGCAGGAAGCTTCTCGATAGTGTATAATACCGTTCAAATACTTTTGTATCCCAAGGACAGGCTGCATACACAAACATAATAATATACAAAAGGTTTAATGAAATAATTATTCGACCGTATCTTCCATTCCTAAGCAATTGACATGACATAAAATATACAGAACAAACACAAACTCTTTCGACTTTTTATCTTTTAAAATGGTTGAAGCCAATATATACGATTACATTAATGATCGTAATTCAATTCGGTACATTCTTGCAGCCACTGTGGTAGAATTTAATTAACCTTCTTTATGAATTTATTCGCTCTTGCAACGATGCCGGCAGAGTTAGCAAATCCAGAGTTTTAATTATATTAAACTTTGCTGAAACAGATTTCCTTGAATATAACTCTTCTGCTTATTGTTCAGCCAATAGCTACAAAATTGCAAGTCGAATAATGCTTTGTTTCGTTGCTTTAAATATTTCTTATTTTGTAGTTAGAGTGAACGTTAATAGTTCCGCAGTTGTTTGCACTTAATGCCTTTAATAAACAAGTCAAATCAATTAACGAAATGATGTATAAAATGGAGTACTGTGAAAAATGTATTGCAATTGAGAATAGTTTAGGTTCTTCTTATATAGCACTCGATATATAGACGTCTATATCGATAAGTTGGCTCATGCCATTAAAGTATCGGTGATAAATTATGTAGGTACATGTACAAGTACTGTGTCACAGAAAAACGTAAAATTCAAAACTGTAATTCTGTTAGTCTATCCGTCACAATGCCAAAGGCGCATGTGTGGAATTCTGATGCGGTCAATTTGCATTGCAGATACGGAGGAACATCGCATAGCCTCGCGCCACATACGACGTACAGGATTTAGCACTCACAGATTATGGTGGCAAATTAGCATGGCATACAAACAAAGGCAGGCTGTAAAAGGGTGTGACGACATTTGCATTATTATACCTAGTTTAATGAATATGAACATAAACATATGCTCACGCCTGTAACATATGCTCACCTCTACATTCCCCGAGGTGTTGTAATAACAACACCCGCTTTTCACCGAAGATGATTAAGTGCCAAAGATACAGATGTTGAGTCTATCGCAATCTCAGGCACTATGTATGCGACTTTTTGAATTACTTCTCAGACATATGCAGGTTTCCTCACTATGTTTTCTTCTCCGTAAAGCACGTGTGAAATCACTGCACACAGTTTTTTTTTAGAAAAACTCGTATGTCCTGTACATACGAATTTTTCTAGCTCGCTCTCTGGGATTTGAACTTGTGTCGCTTGCGTAGCAGACGACTGCTCAAACCTCACGGCCACCACGGCTTTACTTTAATATACATTTTAATATACAAAACTTTTAGCCTGATGTGATGTGAGATGCTTCGCAGAGTACACCTACGTGATTCGCCATTTCCTTGCCAATAAATCATCATCGCATCCGATCTAACCCGATGTGGCTGGTCATCTGTTTTTCACACAAGTCGACAGCAATCTGACCTTCGCAATACTTTTACAGGGATAATCTGTAACGCTTGGTTAACGCCAGTTATATCAGAAATTCTTAGAATTCTGCCTAATAATGTCTGCAATGATTTTTGAAATAAAAATCACATTTAGAAGGTTAACGTGAAGTGGATTGCGATAAAAAAACGAATACTCGATCATAGAAGAGGTAAGCAGAGGTGTTACAACACCCACTTTTCACTGTTATTTAAGAACCAAAATGACTTACATTTATCTATATGGTAGGCTTTGCCGTCTCACGTACTCCACATACGTCCTTAAATTTCTTCTCAAACATATGCAACTTTCCTTACGATATTTTCCTTCTCCGTTAAGCTCGTAGTGGGAAATTACTGCACTAAAAGTTTATTGAAAAATTCTTTGGTACACACCGCTGGGATTCGAACTTACGTATTAGCGACTACCGCTCGAGTATACCACGGCTCTATTGTAAATGTTTCCAAGATATCGATATCCCTTCTATTCAATATAAGCAAGAAACCTTGCAATAACTAGATAAAGCGTGTGAATAGCAAAGCTGTAATAACTAAGAGCCGCGCAAGTTGATTGATCTGAATTTGAGCAAATGTTGATAGTCGGATCCAAGCGGTTCACTATTAATTAAGTTTACATTTATGCTTAAGTTTATGTTTATTTAAAAGGGAATACAAGTACATGAGTAGTGATTCTATATACGAAAAAGAACACTGAAATAGAATGAGTTCATATTCGTTTTAGAGCCGCCGTGGCCGTGAGGTTTGAGCAGTCGCCTGCTATGCAAACGACGTAAGTTCGAAACTCAACGGCCGGTACCAATGACTTTTCCTAAAATCTTAAGTCATTTCACCTCACGTGCTTTACGGTGAAGGAAAACATCGTGAGGAAGCCTGCATATACTTAGAGCCTAAGACGGCGATGCTCTCATCCTCTGTTCTGGTGGCATTTATTAATCTTGGATGAAATGTAGGTGTCGAAGTAACAACACCTCTGCTCACCTCTTCGGGGACCTTCCTGGGATGGCATGAGCATATTTTTTGATGCATTCCTGATGATAAACTAGAACATCGGTATATGAACGCTTGCAACAGCTTAAGTGTCACTCACGCGTTACTTACCTTATTCTGTGCATGATTTATTTGTTTATTTTATAACAATATTCTAATGTTTATGACTCAGCCACAATACTAATGAATATATCTAAAAGAATTCCTAATAATACTACCTTTAAACTCGGTTAAACCTTTATAACTATTTACTTTCCTAAATTGCTTTACCAAAATAATGAAATACAAGATCACAAGATTGATTATGAATAAACGGAATATTTTAGCTTAGCGATACAAGGAAACATCCATGAATAAAAACAGCTAAATATAATAAGTTGACGTAATAAAACCATCGGAACCTCTTAACGGTTAAAGTAAATTCTATAAGCACGTTCATATAGAATTGCTTTTTCTCCAGTCCCTATTAATATTCAACATTTACCTTACCTTAGCAATTTTCTTTTTCACATTTTTTCTGGGTACGTAAATTTAATTACAGAGTGTAAAATATTGCTCAATATTGAATCGCCAACACGGTTAAATATAACAAAACACAATATGCTGATGGAACAAAAATAATGGGACAGGAGAATTAAACGGCCTAAAATATTTACATACTGTGCATAAATATAAAGAGACGAGAACTGCTGAATGTTGTATCAAATATAGGCGGGACTGGACTCGGTGAGGGCAATAACTAAGCCTGAAAGAAATGACCCAATTTTTCTGCCGTAATAAAGACTGGATAGTCTACATTTTGGTGTAATGAAAACTTTGATTAATACGGTCTATTAGCCTCAGAGATTACGTAATTTTGTTCCTACTCGTTGTATCGGTATTCTTTAAATACTATTAATGACTAGCTATCCCCGAGGCAGAAAGATTCAACTATAATCACTTCATCCTCGTGTAGAAATCTCTGCACGTGTACGTTCCTGGTTGCCTACTCTTATTCAACGAAATATGAAATTTCCGTCGAAAGTCCTACAGCGGTTCATATTTGTTTCAAAATTGCGTCCGAACGTGGTCAACTATTTATTACGTTACTTGAAATTAAATTTACGCGGGCAAAACCGCAAGGCACTAGCTGTGTACTAGAATTAATATTTATATTTGTCCAAGTATGTTAGTATGGTGCTCAAATAACATCTGTGTTACGTGAATACCAAATCCCTTAAGTCTTAGGGCCTTGGTAAAAAAAAATGTACTAGTATTTATAAAGAAACATAGTAAAATAAACAACGTTAACTAAGAAGTTATAAGTTAATATAGAGGTTGCAAAACCCATGCTTTCCTCCTCCCCGCCCACTAAGCTGATTAAGTACCTACTTGTTCCCAACAAAGGTTTGTTTACCATTCCTTCTGGGTATTCGAGACCTTTGTCACCTTTACCCATTGCACAAATTTTAAGTACGAAAGTACCTTATCAGATTATTACCCGTTCAGAGTTGCCTCTTGAAACAGTCCTACGAAATTAAAGTTTATTAGTATAATTTCTGCAATACATTTTGTTATCTAGATTATTTTCCGAAATATTTAGAATTGCATTATATAACTTTTTTATAATAGCTGCAGTACATTGTATTGTAATATAAACGTTACAGTGCAGACAGATAGACAAATATTTTTTTAATATAAATATACTTTCATAATATGCATTTAGTGAAACGCTGTTAATTTGGAATTACAAACAAACACTTCCATTTTATCACTATAGAGTATAGATGTATGTATTGGAAGTGGATGTTGATGCACCTTAAGAAAACAACCAACAAAAAGAAACACAATACGGAACAATCTCAAGACGCGAAAATTAATCGTCGAACGGGACGAAAATGAAATTCATTGTATTCAAAAATCGTTTTCCGTGCGTCCCATAAATCAGGGGATTAAAAAGCTGAAAACGGTAAGGGATCGGGTCAGCAATATATTATCACGGGACGGTTGATCGCCTATCGAAAAACAAGAGTGAGCTGAGAAATTGTCTCGTGGCGCCATCTGCCGGCGAGCTCGTTTATAAAGCGCATCAAACTCGTCGTTATCTGCATTATATTAGGGTGACTAAATTCGAAGAAATATTAAGAAAGTTCATAAGTTTTTCTTAATTTATTTAATTTTATCTTTTTTCTTTGAGGAGGAGAATATATTTAGTTGCTATTTACAAGCATACATATATAGTTAATCAATAGGAGACGCCAATGTAGTAAAAGCTAAATAATAATAAGAGTAATAAAGATAGAATCGAAATTAAACTAACAGCAGTTAAGTTTGTAAAAGTCGTCACTGTGGCAAGTTGTCAAAGAAATAATGTGTTAGAATATGTTTTACTGTTGTAGTACATGTGTATTTTAAACCGATGTTGGTAGGCCCCCCGGTAAACTTTAAAACAATATTTTACGTGACGGTTTTGCACATACTAACTCTACCTATCTTTATCAACTATATATATAAATATATTATAGGGTATCCAGGGGCCTTACCATGAGCTCTTATTGCCATGATAGTTTCACTCATTTATGAGACAGATGTATGTGCCGTGTATACATCTGTCACTCGCACAACTAAATGATCATTGCAATAAGAGCTCATGGTTGGGCCCCTATTTTCAATTCAGTGTAAAATACTATGAAAAGGTATGTAATATAATTCTGCGTAAAATAACTTCGCTTATATTCCAAAGCACCACTCTGAAATGCAAACAAGCGTTTAGTTGTTCGCTATCACTTGAAAGTTGAACTTAAAGCAAAACTGCGAAGTATTGAGCATTATTCTTGTGCATAACAAGCAAAGTTTTAGCAGGTATCCCGCAAAAGTTGGAGTAGGTAACACTTAAGAGCAATTTTATAAATCGCTTCGCGAAATACGCAGCGTCGGGAAGTTGTACGAAAAGTACTATGTACTACTGTTAAGTAAATAGGTACATTAATTTATATTTAAGTTTGTTCTTTGCATGCAAATAGGTAAGGAACACCTTTAGAATATCTTGTTTACAAGTTTCGCCCGTATAGTGCCTACTAGCTTGTAAATTAGGAGACAAGTCAACGCATCACAATAATTCATGATTAATTTAACTATGTGATTATGTGGCGCAATTAGGATCGATCTTTATATACGGTTGTTTATTCTGTAAATATTAATTTTGATGTTTGTAGACAAAAATTATGAATAAAACATAAGTATACTTACAATTATTTGTCATGTCTCGTAACTTATGGGACGTTGCTCTGCAGCACGCCACTAATCATATTAGGTACCAAGTAAATAATGGAGCACTATTAAAACAACACAGGCTAGACTTCTAATGTTCTCGGTCGTCAATGCCCAAAGTTAGTAACAATACTAACATGTCTACAGAGGAATAGAATGGTAGCTGAAAGTTTGTAATTTAAATTAAACAATAGTCTTTTACTGTCATTATAACATTAAAACATCCATTATTTCTATAGAAAGTTCGTAAACACATCCAGGTATCTATTGTCTATTCATTGTTCATCTTTATTATACTTTCTATAAAAATATTATAACAAAAGGGTTTTATAGACGGTCCTCTCAATTGCGTCACATTTTCTGAAGGATTTAAAGAGGATAAAGTGCATATTCTTAGTATCACGATATTTTAAACCTATTCTTCAAAATGTTGCTACGTACACAGTTAAGTGGTTGTAAACTTGAAATAGGAATTATTTTTATAATGTTAATAGCAATTTTTCTAATATGCAATGTCAGGTGTAAAAAACATAACACTTTGAGTAACAATATATCATTTAACATCGATAATCATGCGTTTATTGTGGAACATTTCATTAAAAAGCGACAGGTATTTTTTTTCTATTCAATAATTCCATTGAAAGGTCTCTAGATCTAGATACAAAATGTTTTTCGTTCTATAATTCCAGCTTTGGAATACATCTGCTTTAGGATCAATGTTATTCATGAATGCATCCATAGCATCTTTAAGTCCCAGAAAACGCAAAAAGACTTATCTCATCCATGTATGGCGTACTTCAACTAAAGGGTAAGACCTAGATTATTTTATTAAGTAGGACTTATTTTCACCAGCACGTATTATCATCACCATACTGTATTACAATGTCTTAATACTTTTCAGGTATATGATAAGAAATTAAAATTACAGACATTTTAATCCGAGTTTACTCTAGTCTCACTTTCATCATGCTATATATGCGTCTGTTAGGAAGTGTTGTAATATGATCTAATGCGTGAATAAACATAATTCCCACATTTTCAGAATAAATTTAGATGGTTGCAGCGTAAAGAACTGTGTGTTTGTTAACGAACAAATATATTTGCCAGCAGCCGATGCCGTGGTGGTAGATATGATTACTGGGTGTATGCCGAGAGGGGTGGAAAGAAATCCTAAACAAAAATGGATATTCATGACCACAGAACCGCCAACCAAAACTTTTATGCTGGCTGTCAAACGGCCGAAATTACCCGACCTTAATAATTTATTTAACTGGTCAATGTCTTACAGGTAAGATTAATAACTAAACAGCTTCTCATATTGTATTTATTTATGGTCTTGTGTGAAAATAAACCGTATTTAGTTCCTTACCAAGTGTCGAGCCTAACTATTTACTATGCATGGGATAAGAACCCTAGTGAACTATTTCAGAACTGATTCGGATATCCCTATACCTTTCGGCCGAACGGTAGCTTTACCAACGCCTACAAGGTTGAAAGTAGCAAACCTGGTGCCGAACTGGGAAAATAAGACGAGAGACGTATTAGCCTCAGTACTGATGTCCTGCTGTCACTATACAAGAAGAATGAAGTTTCTGGAGCGTCTAAAGAAACATTTAAAATTCGACTTCTACGGAAAATGTTCAAAGCAATTCAACAATACGTATGTAATTGTGAGATATTTTCATAAATAGTTTAAAAAAAGAATATCATTCGCTCTACAAAACAATACAACAAAATCTTGGGCTATAATAAAATAGTTAGCTAGAAGGATAAGTTAGACTGAAATCTCAAAAAGTACAACAGTTTATTGATGGTATCTAGGTCATCAACTTTCTCTATCAGTATATAATCTTAGAGGAGATAAGAAAACTTAATAGTCATATAATTATATCGGGTTAGTAGGGGTGGCTACTTAAACAATGACAAAAGGCAACAGATTATAAGTACAATGCAAAACATAAGTGATACAAAGACACGATCTATTTGATATGTCTGAGAATCAAGAGTAACTTGTGTGCCTGATTGGACGCAAACTTTAGTCCAAGATTCACGACACGTCCCGAAACTCCCCAAAGAGCATTGGAATTATTGGTAGCGATAGATTGGAATTATTGGTAGTGACGTTCTCTCAAATAAGATCAAAATGTATTTCTATTGGCGTTATTAGAAATTGCGCAGTCGTAGCGTCTGTAGAAAGAGAATTGAAACAAAGTTCATGCTCTTTAGCGTGTTAAGGTCACGTACTGAAGTACAATTGTTTATTTTCATTTCAGCTGTCCAGGAAGTTTTCGCGTGGATTGTGAAATACTAAATAAGTATTTATTCTACCTTGCGTTAGAAAACTCTAGATGCCCTCAATATTTAACTGAAAAAATATTTTACAATGGATATTACAAAGGAGCCATACCAATAATACACGGCCCATCTTTAGCAGACTGTGAACAACTATTGCCCCCAAACTCATATTTACATGCTGACAATTTCAAAACAGTTGAAGCCCTAGCGAAGAAAATTATAGAAATAAGTAAAGACGATAAAAAACTTTTGTCCTTTCATGATTGGAGGAACCACTTTGAAGTTTTAAATGAGCACGGGTATTTTGGTTTAAAGCCTTATCGCTGGTGTCGAGTTTGTGAAGCAATGAATTATAATGACATTACTCCGTCAGCATATACTACAGAAAATCTAAGGCAAGTTTTAGATCCAAATCTTTTATGCAAAAGATATAAATAATAATGATTTTACAGCATTTGGTACTTTTATTTCAACGTTTTATGAAGCCAGTAATCTACGTAAATATGGAAAATTCAGAAGTCATTCTATCAATATTTATTTGCAACTTTCGTGGAACTCACAGAAAGGCATAGATAGAGAGACAGCAAGCATAATAATCAGCATGTTCACTATATAGTCACTCAATTAAAAAACCATCCCAATAAGATTTGATGTTAAGCCCCTGGACTGAAAATTGATATTTTTATCCGCCTTAGACGAGGTGTGTCTAACTAAACTATGCGCATAACAAAGAAGCAATGAAAAGACATTGAATTTATTTGCTAAGAAAATATGACAGCTACTCATTTGCATCGGAATAGCTGAACAAAAGTATTATGTTGCATGCTGAGAAATATGCTATATTTACTTATTATCACAAAGTATTAAGAAGCCTCTCGTGACAAGAGAGCTGGGGCTTCTCTCGCTCAGAGAATCAGCATTGTTATTCAACGTGGCAATGCTGCCAGTCTTCTTGGCACGATCCCGAGAGACACCGACTTGAGACAAGTTTTCTACCTTTAATTAGTTTTAAGTACTGTTCATTGTATATACTTAAGTTTTTATTCAATAAAATTTTCCCATCACAATGTTTAAATGAATCTATAGGCAAGCCTAGGCAAGAGCGAGTATTATTTTAGATGTAAGTAAATATGTTTGGTTATTGAACAATCAGACCAAATGATGACGTCATGATACCCCTCACAGAATTACTTGAAAACAACAATTGTTTTATCAAACTTATAATAATATCTGGGATACTTTTATTATAAAAATTGTTTTCTTAAATATTTATCCTATTATAATTTCATCTATAAATAGGTTTAGCGCTAAGTCGCCTCGAATTCAAAGCGAAACGGTGAAACGAGAATGAACTGAGTCTTAATTAATAGGTATTTGTCACGCTAGAATATTTACATTATGAGCATAACTAAGTGCTACGCCAGGTGTCGCGGGTTCGATTTCCGCATCTGGGCAAGCATTTTATGTGATAAACATTTTGTGTTCGCCTTGATTCTGGGTGTTTGAGTGTCTTTAAATCCAATTTTATTGTGCGTACAGGGGGCCAACTATGATCGTTTAAGCGGCGCGTACTAAGTACTTATTTGCTCTGAGAAATTTTATGGTACTACAATGAAACGACAAAGCTCGGAAGTTCTTAATACGCTCTGCTTAAACTGATGATAAATTAAGCTAAAAATCTTATTTACTGTTCAATCAAGGGTCCCGTAAGATTGGGCAGAAGTCCTATCTTTCTACGGAGATAAATACACACATTCAAGGCATTATGATTATGCGGTCTTTTCAAAGGCGTTACAGTCAGGAAAGTAGTATCATGTAAGGAACAGAGTAATTCATTTTTTTTATCGCTTAGCATACTGTTCCTACTTAATAAAGCAATAATATGATAATATCTTCACATAAAATGTGCTATTAACATTACTTCTATCTGGTCTAGATTCATATCGCTAATACTAATTAATTATTATCAGTTAAAATATGCCTCACCCAGATTAGCACATTTGGCGCTTGATAAGCACGCTTATTGCATTGCAGGAATGCATAATCACATTTTATCTATATCTTATAAAAATGAAGAGTTTGTTTGTTTGGTTGAACGCACTAATGACAGGAACACCTAGTCTGAATTGAAAACAAAATTGTATTGTATACTTCATTGAGGAAGGCTTAAAGTTTTATTAAGTGATCAGTATGAACGAAGCATCGATGGAAAATGTAACAAATACAGCAAAAAATATGACTAATTAATATAGTTATATTATTAATATTTCGCTGGTAAACGTTTGCCGCTTAGTACAGAATATCTATACAGATAAATAAAATTGAAGTGTCTGTTTGTAATTCCAAAATAACAGCTTTTCAATAAATGCATATGAAAGTACGAGTATGTACACGATACTGACACTAAAAACCAAACTTTAAAAAAAAATCTCTGTCTGTCTGTCTGTCCATCTGTCTATCTGTCTGTCTGTTTGTTCCGGGTAATCTCTGAAACGGCTGGACGAATTTTGACACGACTTTCACTGGCAGGTAGCTGATGTTTCAAGGAGTAACTTAAGTTTTTATTTATTAAAAATATTAGGGTCCCGCGACATGAAGCATGATACTAAATCGACGCGGGTGAAACCGCGGGGCACAGCTAGTAAATAATAAAGCAACTAATTTAATTTTGGTATTCAAGATAAAGTAATGAATACTGATCCCGTCGTTAACTTCGTACCTCAGTTCTTCGTTAGTATAATAGTTTTGGTTAATACGTCTAGTAATGTGGCCTTAAATACCACTAAGATAAAATATTACGTCTTCAGAGCAACAGTACATTAATACCTAAGTAGATAGCTAAGCTCGAGTTAATCCCTTAAGGAAACGGCAGTCACGTAAAGCTTTAGCAAAAACTTTGTATTTGTTGTCACAACACAACAAAGACGATAATTGGTTTGACAAATACACATCGGCAGTATCCGTACGACGTTAAGGACTCCGGTTCCATAAAATTAAATAAGTACCGACGTTATATTATATTCGGTAAATCATTAGTAATGTTAAGGAATCAAGTTTTCGTTTTTGGATTGACATGCATAATGCAAAAACTAAAATTATTCTCTACTTTTCTCTTGTAAAGCAAAAATATATCTTTAAACCGACTCAAAATGGAAATATGTGCAGAAATTAGGAACACTGAATAGAAAAATATCTTTATTCTTTATCTATTTAAGTTGGTATTTAATAAAAATAAATAAAAAGTGTAAACATCTGCTTTCTTTTTTCTTATGCACTAAATCTAGTCACAATTAATAATACAACCTTTACATTACAGTTACTTATTATATTTATTTATTTTTTTATAAATTTTCGCAGCCTGTGCACACTGCTGCAGATTGTAGTAAATTCCTTGTATTCATTTGTGGTGTAACATTCAATAGTGTTATTTTCAGATCTCTTATTAAGTACGTGGAGGAAGCCTGTAGCTTCATAAGTAACTGATTGAAAAAACATCTTATCTTACTTACTATGATAGAACTTTATTGACAGTTGTGAGGTTGAACGGATTTTGATAAAAATTATATACCAACCAACATCAAATATATCAGAATAACGTTTTTTTTCTACGCCGTACTCTTGTTGTTGTTCTTACGTATGACATTGTAGATGAGCATCGAAAAATTTCCTTATGTCATTCAAATTATACACTGATGGAGTTTCGTCGTTATAATTCATTGCTTCACAAATCCGACACAAATGATAAGATTTCGAACCAAAATACCCGTGCTCATTCAAAACTACGAAATGGTTCCTCCATTTATGATAGGACAATAGTTTCTCGTCGTCTTTACCAATTTCTGTGATTGTTTTTGCTAATTCTTCAACGCTGGCGAAGTCGTCAATATATAGAAATGAATTTGGAGGCAGCATATTTTCACAGTCTTCTTTACCAGGTCCACGAATAACGGGTATGGCACCTCTTGAATATGCGTGGTAAAATATTTTCTCGGTCAAATATTGATCGCACATTGAGTTTTCCAATACCAAGTAGAATAAATACTCGGACAAAAGTGTGCAATCAGCTCTATAATGGCCTGGGCAACTGAAATTAAAAAAATAAGATAATAATTTAGGCTATTCTTTGAAATAAAAGATATTTGTCAAATTCTGAAACGCTTGTGGATATGCCTGTACCTCTAAACTCCTTTAAGGCCACGTCACATTTTAATTTAAAAAAATATTGTATTTAAAATTCGAATCGTAAAGAAGAAAAATCAATTGACATTCGGTTATTAGAAAATGACCATAACCATACGTAATTCGTCATTATCATTAGTTTACGTTATTTGTAAACTGCAGGCGCTGCGGTAGCAGTCTCCCATCACGGCTTACTATCTAAGTACCTAATATAAAATAATGTTTCTTTACCTATTTCTCTTTGAGATATCTTTGGAGCACTTTCCGTGAACGTCAACAGGCATAAACGTACTCAGTTCATCTAAGAACTGAATTCTACTTTTCACTGAACAATGAGATATTAATATAGCTGCTAAAACGTCCCTTCTTTTATTTTTCCAATTAGGGACCAGAGTTGCAATATTATCATAGGTCTCTTCGGCCTCGGACCACACCGGTACATAGCGGGACACAGTCCGCCCGTAAGGCACTGGAATGTCGGAGTCACTTCTGAAATGTTTATAATCAAGTTCAGGTATTTCATTTAGTTTCTTGTACCGTTTTGCTGTCTACAAATAATTAAATTTACTTCTAAACTATAGAGCTTGTTTTTAGGAGACTG
The DNA here is from genome assembly GCA_964035505.1 of Watsonalla cultraria. Classification (NCBI taxonomy): domain Eukaryota; kingdom Metazoa; phylum Arthropoda; class Insecta; order Lepidoptera; family Drepanidae; genus Watsonalla; species Watsonalla cultraria. The sequence goes on along the minus strand of OZ037722.1, from coordinate 5,835,173 downwards.
AGATAAGTTTTAAGCCATTGGACCAATGATATACTGTACATTTTAGGGATGGGTGTGACCTTTCGGTCTGCAGATGATAAAAATTTTTAGGAAACTTTACTGGATGCCTCTAAAATTTTAGGTCTATATATGTAAGTAACTATATCATACTTGGTTTAAAATACATCTTCGGCTAAAACATATTAATTGAAAATACTTGTTAGTTTGATTAGATAAAATCAATACTCAATTGTGTACTTACGTAGATATTGATGGCGAAACAAAAACAAATTACAAATTTTAACCCGCGACTTATCCATGTAGAATTAAGTAAATATAAGTAACAAAAAGTAAATGCTACTTTTCGAGATTGAGGTTTATCTGAAGCACATTCGTTCATGACGAAGATTTATTTTCTTATTCAATTGAATTATGCATCAAATTCATTTCATTTGGTGAAAATTAAAAGAGTTAGTGTGAATATGGTTTTATAACATTTCGCACCACCAACTTTGCGTTGATTTCGAACATTCTGAGAAAACCTGCATCATGTCTGAGAAGAAATACAGAGACGTATGCTTGAGACGGCGATGGACTCACCAAGTATCACGTTTGTACTCAATCATCTTTGTTAAACGTGGGCGTTGTAAAACTTCTGCCTAGACCTTCGCAGGGACCATCCTGAGATGAAGATCATAAAGATATAAACATTTTTTACTTTCTTCATTTACCTGTAGGTCATTGACCAATTAAAAATGTCCACTAGGTCTGTTAACTTGGGTGGCTTCTTAGCCAATTGAAACGCGTTGGGCGGTGCTTCATCGTTAAGAAACACCCATCTCTGATTTGGGTTTCTTTTTGTCACCTTCGGAATGAGCCCACGATGTACATGCACTATGACAGCGTCTGCAGTATCCAAAAACTTATCATCGCCGACAAATTGACAGTTTTCCACAGAGCAACCATCTAACGGATCTCCGCCGCTGAAATGAAACGTTAATTACCTATTTAGATTTAGATATAATCTGTCATTACTACGAGTAAATAAATTACGTATCCCAATTATAGGTTTTAACATGCTTTATTTACGATTTCGTGTACGTATTGTCGTTAGTCACCAGATACGCGTCCGAATGTCGACAATGTTTAAAAATGTACAAAATACTTGGCGTGCTTTTATTATTGCGGCTAGTACTAGATTGTGATAGATGCACAATCTACTACTCTCTTTTTTATGTGGAAAATCTGTTATGGATACACCAACCGCCGCGGGGGCAGCGGAATGGTTACGTTGGACTCGCAACGACTAAACTCCACGGTGTTCCTCCTGGTCGCTAAGGCGGGGTTGCACGTGTTAAGTTAACTTCAAATACTTCACCATGGCCCTCCCCGGCAACTAATAAACTGTAAAGTGATCAGCGAAAAATTACGTTAACCAATAATAACCTTGATGTTCCAAAATAATAAACGTGTCTATTCTTCAAAAACTCCCAATGTTTCCACACCAAGATTGTAAAAGTCTTATTCTTCCGGCCTTTTCCTAAACGTTCCTCGTTATTTTTGAACAGAATTGACCCTAAATTTGAAGTCTTCCAATTCTGAAAGAGAAAATTCACAATTAAGTATCTTTGCGCCAGAAGATCTTAGTTACCTATTGATGACGTTTTAAAAGTGAGTTTTTTAACTGAAAAATCATTATGTGTGTGAGAGGTCGACTAATCTGAAGCTTGAAAAAAAATAAGTGGTAGTACGCACCTCACGATTTTGGTAATATTTCTCCACTTCCTTCCAGTGCGAAATGTAGGAAACTTTGTTGAATTTATCGATATCATTTTTTACGTAATAGTCTCTTATTTGGTTTCCATTGTAATCATTAAACAAGAAAAATATCATTATAAATAATATTATTAGGAACATAAGACGAAATACAGGTGTTTTCACAATCGGCGGGCGATGTAACAACATAGTGAATGCTGAAGGCTCTTCCTTGTAGACACAATGACATATTAATTCAATTACAAATTGAAGACGTACTCTATACTTTTCTCTCACAATACTTAACGTCTGTCTATACTGTACCGGCGTTTTACAAAATTAAAACGATCTCTCGTACTGAGGTTTGCTTACTCCAACACAATTAATGTAATCGTTTTCATAAGCTCATTATAAAAACCACCAAAGTATGAAGGTTTTTTAGCACTTTTCCTTGAATAATTCTTCGTATTATGACATTTTTAAATAATGAAAACAATTTTTTTGGAAGCAATGCATGTCACAAAAGTTTTGTGTAACATATAACTCTAGCCCCCTTAGGTCTGAATGCGCTATTTGATACTACACGTAAGCCACCAAACACTGTATATTTTCCACATTCGTATTTGGTGGCCGTGACAAACAAACAGATAGACGCACGAGTGGGCCTGTAATGGTTCTGTTTTCTTCTTTAAAGGTATGGAACCCTAATAATATATAAAAAACAGCTTGAGCACGCGTGTGATGTATTTTCCACGTATTTTGGTTGCCTAGTTTTCTCAAACACTCCTTTAACACAAACATTTGAATCAAAGCTAGCAAACACTCAAGTGGTACCACAGTTTTATCAATAACATGATTTTCAGAATCGACAGTTATATATTATTATTTCACTGATAAAGCTAGCACTCACGATAATGAACTACATAGCACTGTTGAAGAATATAGGTGTTTTCAGTACGTTCCAATGTGCCTATTTGCCGCCAACTGTACGGCAATATCACCGACAAATGACACAAAAATATTGTTTCAGATAAAACATCCATTGTTTCTAAAATGTAAACCTACAATTACTCCGCTTTGTTTCCAACGGTGTTCCAATAACTGATCTGTTTCGCAGCAAGGCCATCGTGGGATTCATCTACCTACCTATATATGTAAAATTCAATGTCCTGACTGACTGATCTATCGACACACAGCCTAAGCCGCTGATCATAGAGACATGAAATTTGGACGTTATCTTCTTTTCGAGTTGTAGATTTCCACTTAAATTGGGTTTTCTGAAATTCCTCTTAGGGGTGAAATGGGATGAACCACCCTTATGGGTAAGAAGAATGAGAGATTCCTATGAATGTTTATTTCCTGGGGCGATTACCACGCAAGCGAAGCCGTGTACAGAAGCTAGTCTGATGTAAATGGACTTTTGCAACATTAACTCACCTATTTGCATACACATTCCGAGCTAGATAAGTACGTAGCTAATCATTGTACATACAGTCGTATTGAATGATTATGATTACATAGATTTAGTGGATCCCTAATTGCTTTAGGAAAATGGTTAAAGCAGCACAAAATGTAACTACATACTACAAGACATTTGATACTCAAGGTAGTAGATTATTCTAAGCACTTATTATTATTTGGGATCAGCAACCACCTCAATACATCCGCCCTCCGGCCTACGTTATTGCTACAACCCGATGCGGCTGATTATTTGTTTAGAGTACGAGCAATTTTTTTTAATCCTTTGCGGCATATTTGAATGATAAAAGTTCCTGTGTGGTACTAGTACCAGGTACCAGTAGTACCACGGGCAAAAATGTATTCCCTTTAGTACTCCCAAGCACTCTAGTAAGTACTTACCAAGGGAAAAAAATTGTCCAAATAATTTTTAACAGCATTTGTGACCTAACCAGAGTCAGGAGTAAACGTGAAAAAATTTTCATTAGGTATAGGTATTAATACGATAATGACTTCATTTCAACAACCAATATATGTTTTATAAGAGTGCCACGTGTGTGTGTGTCGGACAATGTCAGAGAAGCTGAATAAATTTCAATACATAAACAGGTGAATAAATACACTTGGAGTACCTAGTAATGTCTTAGTGGCATTTTGTTCAGTTCTATTACTTATATGCCACTAACTCCAAACAACAACTTACGTACCTACCAAATACTTATTGGCAGATTCTTCTAGGCAGATTTATTGATGTGAGATCATACTAATATAATTAAGAGCCATTGTACCTATGTAAGTATTATTTATTGCTCTGAGACTTAGGTGGATAAGTCAGCTGACTGTACCACAATGCAATTAGTAATAAAAATAAACTGTAATTTCACGGTAATTTCAAATTAAACAATCATAATTAATGTACATTGAATGAGCAAATGATAAAATAATTTCTTACAGGGACCGTCATGAGCTTTGAGAGCTGACCTTGAATGCGCAGTAGAACATATATATTCAGTTTTACCGACAATTTTTCGATGAGCGCTCAAAATTCATGATAAAAATGTAAAATGTTCTTAAGTTGGTAAATGACTTGGCTGACTTTACATAGTAGGTACCTTAATAGTTTCGTAAGGGTGAATTTCAGTATAGTAGCAATAAAATACGTATACTATACTAGTTGCTTTTTTTATACTAAGTAAGCACTGTAACGATTACCAATGATGTCCAAGTAACAACCAAGATAGACGTAGCGTGCTATCCTTGTCAAAGAGGTAGCTAGGGCAGTTAATAAGCGTTTTATAGCTGGTACAAAAATGTCGTGTATCCGTATCTGCACATTGAATACCTAATACTCACATTAAACCTGTTTTTAGCATTCAGTAAAATACTTGGTGTTGATAATGATGTAGCTAATGAAACACCCAAAGATAAATGTGTATTTAATTCATGTATTATCAACTACTTAAACACACGTCCCTGCATGGGATTTCTTTATTAAACTAGTACCAAGAAACTAGAAACAGTCATAGATAGAACACAAAATCGCTTAGGTACTTTTCTTAATGCCCATTTGTGCCAGGAAACTGCAGCAAACTATTAATTATTATAATCTTAAAAAAAAGAACTTCGATATAGTCTACAACGTTTTACTTATGGATCAAGCGATTTAAAGACGAAGAGAGACCAAGCAAGTCAAAAATGACTGTAAACTTACACCCGTTTTCTAAATTAAAACCTCACGATTTGGTCGAGGCGACTCAATGTATCGTTTGATATTCACTGTCGCAATTTTACTCGTCACCTCATACCCTAAGTTGAGGTAAGGAACCTAACTGTCAAAATGAAGGTACCTCGTTGGCATACCTTTAAGAAGTTGTCAACAAGTAATTCACCAAAACAACTGGTATTAGCATAGCGCGATCTAGGAACCGAGATAGTCATATAGTATGGTGGGTAGCATAATACATCAAATAAATCAAACCTACTATAGGTAATTACAGCGATAAATATTGCATTGGGCTTCGGTTTCGTGCCGTACCGTGGTACGAAACAGACGTATGGCTACCCGTATTCTAAGCCAATGAAGAATATATGTGTAGGTATAAGTCGGGATAGGTGCAAGCAGTTACGAGTAGAAAAAGAACTACCGAAATATATTGGCAGAACGCATGAATTTACAAAAAAGTTTATATTGCAGAAATTTCCTTGCCTTCCTCAAGCCAAAAGAAGTTAACAAATAGAGTTGCCAGATCATTTATTAAATTCGCTAACACGAATAATGAAAATAAAAAGTTTCAGAATTTCATTTCTTGTACCATTTTGTTTTCATTTAACTTTTGCAAGAATTTTAATGACAAGACTGAATAAATTCTTTAGACTAAAATTATTTATCTTAGCTTAATTATTTATCTTATTAGCGGATTTAATTACTTGATACCTTTTTAGTATAACAGGAAAAAATATGTAACTTGATGGGTGAGATGTTGTAAATATTTTAGCGACTTGGATTGGGTTCAATCTGGCAGCACTTGACTTGTCTCACGCAAAGATAAGCAAATTTTTTTCTAAATCTATGGTGTCACGTCACGATAGGCCTCAATGCAACGTCAACGTATCGGTTTTTTCCCTACTCTGTCAATGTCATTTGTCAAGTCTGATCAATGTGTCAATATCACATCAGTCAGTTGGTAGAGTATAGATAGGCTAACTAAATTAGATTTCAGAAAGAATCAAAATGTTTTATGATTCGTTTTAATGTTTAAATACGTGCAGTGTAAATAGTAGAGATTGTAAGTTATTAAATCCTTCCACTTAGCAACAGTAATTTTCGTTCATAAAGTTTTAATTTATAAGTTCTCAAGACACTTGCTTATTTTATTTTCGCGGTTGTCTTGATTTAAATAAACTTCATTTCATAACAATTGCGTCAGTGTATATAAATTTACTCGCAAAACCGTGCAATTCTACGCATTTCAATTAAGGATCATACTTATCTATTTAATCCTATCAAGAGAGAATTGAAAGTACTTTGTGCCGGAGTAATATTCTGCTTTGTAATATTCAGTTGTCTGTCATTATCATTTCCTTTACAAGTACATGTGAGTAAACAATAAAGACGTAAATTTCGGGACATAAAAATATTATCCTCGCCTAAATAATAACTTTAACGGTTACACCGACAAGAGTGTCATAACTCTTAAATTCATGATAATGAAATAATAACTCAAAGGTGCCAAGTTTTACAGCCAATTAATAGTGTTATATTAATTTAAGGAAACAATGGAATTGATCCGACAAGAGAAAACGCCAGGTGACGCACTGGAAGACTCAGTGCTGTTTGCAGGGACTAATGTTAATCCCAACACTCCAAATGTTCCCATTCTCCCCTTAACACCAGCACAAATACAGCAGGAGTATTTTGAAAATCTATCAGACTGTGACTGGGTGAAGTGAGTACACCATTTCTTTTATGACAAATCTAATATCTTAACTCTAATATTGTAATCATAAGATGTATGTAAATACAGCATGTACTTAATTTGAAAAACAATATTACTCAAAATTATACTTGAATATGGTAGGCTTATTATTCAAATGAAATATAACAAAGATATACAAATATTTACAAATACATATAAAACAGCTGAAATTGGTGTAAAGATCAACAAAATTTGGTATTTTTAATGTCTTGTAGATGACCCCATTACCAATATTTTCTTTACTTTTTTAATACTTAAATGCTTACATCCTCTTCCTCCTTCATATGCTACACCTCTTCCTTAATTTTGAGACTTGTTCAACTTATGTTATTACCTGGATTGTAATTTGTATGATATTTTCCTAAAAAGGTATAATAACTGCATACAAATACTAACATTATGAGATTCAATAAGTGTTAGAAGTTATCTAATCAAAATGATTGGATTGTTTACCACTTGACATTAATAAGTAAGGTATTAACATAATACACAGCTTTTAAGCTAACTCCACTACTTATTTCAGATATGAGAAGAGCAAAAGAAATTATTTAAAACAAAATGTAGCATTCGCTATGTTTGGTGGGCCCAGTATAGAAGGGGATTTAAGTGACTTATTCGGAGCAGATGATTCCCTTAAAGGCTACAGTTCCAGGCAGAGAGAACAAGTCATGAAAGTTTATGACAAATTGTGTGAACAAAGTAAGGATTCCATGCAGTAATATATACATTATATGTACTACCCTCTGCCCCCCGCTTCGCCTATGTAGCTTTTACAATATAGCTTATTAATTTATTTAACAAAATATGGCGAATGAATTACATTTGTTAAAGAACACAAATATTAGATAACTTCTATTCAAATCAAAATTAACAAATTAGCAAAAATGACTGAAAGCATATATTAAATACTGTTGAAACAATTTTGGAACTTTTCCATTTGTTTTTGATTACACATTGGGTTATTATTAATCCCTAATTTAACTTGATTAGCAATAAACTATGTGATTGTCTAGTGAATTTCTATTAGTGAAAGTATTTTTGACATTGGTATAGTAGTTTTTGAATTTATGACAATTTAACTATATTACATTACATGTTATATGTAGCAAATTAACCTTCACACATTCATGTAGTATGTTTAGTTTGAGTCATATACTTGTGGCTTTCCACTGTTTACATCATAATAATACAAGGTCAGTTTACATTGTTGTTAGATGACACTTTATAGAGCATAAACATGCATTGGAATTAATCCCCCCTATTTTGGGAGTCTAACAAGAGTATTGTACTGTTTTATATTTTTATTTTATTGATAGATATACTCTTGTATGTGTATTTTAATTTTATTACATTCTGTATTGGAGACTTGAGCAGAGAACCCTAAAAGTTTTCATAAATAAAAGTAGCCAAGTTACTCCTTGTAACATAAGCTATCTGCCAGTAAAAATCCTGCTAAATTGGTCCAGTTGTTTTGGAGGATTAGCCAGAACACACAGACAGACAGAGGAACATTTTTAAATTGGTTCTTTTTTGTGAGTACCATAATGTGTACTTTAATATGCATTTAGTGAAAACCTGTTAATTTGGTATTATAAACAGACACTTAAATTTTATTTATCTGTATAGATATAGGAATTAACAGGTAAATTATTTAATAATTTCAGGTAAATATTCCCATAATGGTGAAGACATAGTGATGTCAGTCCTGCTTGTTGTATGTGCTCGTCCGAAACCGCTGAAGTTCTTCCAAATACAACCCTCAGACTACTGGGTTGACCTTCATCAGAGGAATGACATTGACATCTGGTGTACACCTGTGTTCAAAATGAGGAAATGTGTACCTACTACAGTTGGTGGTAATTACATAACTTTATTTTAACCCTTTGTGGCTTGGGGAAAGGCCTTCCTTTGCACCATGTCCAAAGCGTTACAGAAGTCCACATCTTCGTGCAATTTTTTATTTTAACTGTTAACATTTTTTAACCAAATTTTTTGGAACTTTCGTCTTACATAGACAATGTAATTTATTGTGCTCACACATCACATCTCAAAAATCACTGACCAGTACACCCTTTTTATACTGTAGCTATCCATTCTGGAAGACGCTAATAAGTTGTCTTATGACATCTCCACTACGCTCAATTTTTTTTATATAATACGAGTAGTCAAGGTAGTGTCATTTGGCAAACAACATACAGTCGCCCTGGTGGAAGGCTTCTGAGGCCTTACAACCTTGTGCTGTGCCTGATAATTAAATCACTGTATCAGCATATTGTATTACAAACTAATGTAAAGTTGTCTTTGTTTTCCAGCAAAATGTTGTAAATTATACATTGACGACAATGCTAGAGTGTATTCTGATTGGCAGTCCTATCTTACGAACAATGTGCTGTCGAAATGTGTACTCATTGTGCCTAAGAATGGCGAATATACCGGAGTTATTATTGAAGTAAGCCTATATTTTATATTCTGTTTTATACTGTTCCACAAGGATCCCCGAAAAGGTGGTGTTTTGACAACAAAAATAATTGGGTACCATTATGACAGATATTAGTAAACTATAAAACCATGGCACCAACCATTCTCTGATGGTAGTTTCTTCAATCAGTTCTACATGTCCACTATAAAATAGGTTATGTGATAATAAAACTTCATTTATCAGTAGTTCGTTGATTAGTTTATTGCAAGATACTATATACTATTTAATTTCAAAATGAAACAAATGGTCTAATTTTTATTTTCATGGGTTTGAATTTGTAACAACAACCATACAATTGAATATCAAATATTCACACTTAAATTTCACTTCTTTGGAAACCATTCCAGTAATTGGTAGTATCAAACTAACACAAAAAGCATTTTCCATAGGGTAAACAAACAATTAAACGTCAGTTTATACTGGAAATGGTCTGTGTTAAATGCGCCTATATTACCCCAAACTGTAATTTTGTCAGGGTGAAGAAGCATTTGCAGTGGAGCTGAGTGTAGTGCCATCACCAGCTTTGGGCATGAAGGCTAGAGTGCTCAGTTCCGTGGACACGGCCAGTACTGTGGCTTCGTTAGGAGCTATAGGCGTGTTAGGAGTCGCGGCTTTTACTCCCGTTGGGCCTATAGTACTGGCTGGGGCTACAGTCGCAACCGTTGCTACCGGCCTCTACGGCCTAGTGCGCTCTTCCTTACACTTACACGATAGAAGTGTGCATGAGCAGGTAAGAAAACTTAATGCCTCACAGTTACACATACAAATGTAGCACATCATCTCTCTGGCCTTATCCCAAACATTGTTGGGGTCAGCACTTGATTCAACCCGATGTGGCTGGTCACCTGATTTTTATATGGAGCGACTGTATTACTAATATAAATAAGATTCGAAATTCTATGTGTCCATGCTGAATTAAAAGTCATATTTCCACAAATTATATTTCCATTTGAGTCATGATAGGCAGTTGAACGTTTCAATTTGTCACTTTTCAACAATCTTATGAAATTGCTAGAAAAATCTGTAGTCTGAAAGCAAATGTTCCAATTAACTCAACTGTATGCAATCTTAAAGTTCAAAGTAATATAATTGGTATGTCAATATGATCTGTGTAGTCTACCATTGCCAGTCCCACGATATTTTTTACTTGCTTTAAATTTCTCGCCAGATCAATCCAGATTTACTCATGATGTTTCTCCTTTTCCGCAAATCTTCTCTAACTCACTCAACTAACGTTATTTCCAGACCCTCAGTCCGTCGGATTCTGAAGCCCGTGGAAGTTGGTTGAACATCGCCGCGTCTAGTGTGGGCATCGCGGCCGGGGCTGCTAGCAGCCTCCTTTCGCAAACCGCCGCCGCCGGTAGTAATATGACTAAGGTAAAAATCTATATTTATATAGATTAATACAATTTTGAGGTTTTCCCGATTCGGCCGACCACCAAATTTTTTATCAAAGCGACTGCCATCTGTAAAACCTTTTACGAGGAAAATCGGTAATCTGGGTTAAGCTAGTTGTCTGACTTTCTTTAGCCTCTGATTAACTCTGTAACGACTGCCAAAGATATTTGATTGGCAATCGGGTACCGACGCCGACGGCTTAATAATAGTATTGGTTTCATACTCAGCGGTTATTATTGAGTATATTTTGTTATTTCAGACTGGACAGGCGCTTGCTATATCTGTGGAAGTACTTCGCCGTGCAAATCTTTTGACTGGTGGCGCGGGTGTCCTTAACAGTCTCATCATTATTATTTTAAAGGTACAGCTAGCTAATTTATTATTTTCTTTGTAACATTTTTTATCGATTCGTTTCACACTTCGGTAAGACTTTGTAGACCCGAATGATACTTCAAAAATGCTAAAATGCCGGTAGTGTCAGCGACATAAGTGCTCTGTAGAAAGCATGTTTCTGAAAGAGCCTTTAAAACGTTTCAGGAATGGTTTTAACTTTGACTTATTTACACAATAAGCTAAATGATTAATTTTAGACCTTCATTAATATTATAATCTTACAGTTCCGCAAGCACGGTGAGAAGCCGACGAAACTGGAGCTGTTCCAATTCACGGCGGCCACGCTGTTCTTCTGCCAAGCTGTCATGAGCAATCGCACTGCACAGAACATAATTGAAGATGCCCAGGCGCAAACGATCAACGAATACCGAACTACGCTTCGAAGTAATAGGCACAGGTAAATATTTATCGATCCATCTTACATACAACCTCTTTTAATTTAGTTGGTCAATGAAGCAAGTTAGACAGCAATCGAGGGTACGTGTCAGCCGTTTGTTATTGGTACTGTAACACTCAAAATATAAGACACATGGACCACGGTGGACGATAACACCCAAAGCGTACATTGTAATGTACACTTTATACAATTCTAATATGGTTCAAAATTCTCTACTTCACTCACGCGTTTAGAAATATTTCGCACAATCGAAAACGAAGCGCAACGATAGGTGTTGCTACTCTAGGAAATCGAGCGTTAGGCATCAGAGGGGTAGGAAAATACGCGCATATTACTTGGGATGTTAGATGGTCAAGAAACCTAATTATAACAAACTTATGTTTCGTAGAAAAATATTCGACAAGATCAGCGCAGAGTCCAGAAGGGTACAAGGCGCGGTGCAAGGCAACACTGAAGTTATCAACGGCATCAAAAGCATCGCCGATAAAGACCAATACTTCGCCGACGTCCTTCGAATAAACAAGGATGTGAACCAGCACAAGCTGAGGATATCTATGACGGCTGACGGTCAGGTCAATCTGAACGCGCAACACAAGTTCAATCCGACCGATTTGTCTAACATTGGAAAAGAGGGTAGGTCGGAATTGTTCACCACTATAGGATCTGCCCCCGCCGGTCCTAGTAATGTACCTACGAGAGTCACGACTCCCAGTACAGCAATCAGGTATATAGAGAATGGAGAAGAAGAAAATCACAATTTGTTAGTAGGAATCCGTCCCGAAGAGGTGCTGAGGATAGGTTCGTTGTTGATACGAGTTAGCGCGTCTGGCGCTGAAAATATAGCTCTATTGCTAGAAAATCTCAGTCAAGATATTTACACTAACCTTATGACTGTAGCCTGTAATTTATTATCGCAACTGCTACCAGCAGAGATTGCATGTCTACGGTTATTGAACCCCGATGAAGATTTGCTAGTACAAATAGTCAAGTTTATCTTCAACTACATGAAGCACGAAATGCCTTTGGGAGAAACGAATCTAAGAGACGATAATGGTATCATGATTGTTCTGAAAGAGTTCTTCCAAGAAGGCAGAGTCCGCCAGGACACGATACTGCTTCTCAAAGACCGATTGATGTTGTGGGTAGATGAAGAAAATAGGCAGAGAGAACAACTGTTTCCAAATAAAACAAGGGCTATCTGTCAAATATGTCAAGGTATAAAATACTCATAGTAAATTTGTTCTCTTATCCTACTTAATATTATAAATGCGAATGTAAGTTTGTTTGTTAAGCTTTCGCGTGAAAACTACTAATCTGAACACCATGAAAATTTGTACACATATTCTTGGAGGTATTAGAAATAACATTCAATACTTTATATTTAAAAAAATATGTTTAATGGCGAGCGAAGCCACAAGTAAAAGCTGGTATATTCTAAATTCGGTTTTTAAACCTTCCATCAACTACACTGTATTGATTAAGCAATGTCGTTTTATCTGTACTCGACTGTAAACTTAGTGAGCTTAGACATAAGGTGTGTTATAGCTTGTACATGATATACCACATGCACGTTCAATTATGAAGAAACCTTACTAAGGAACCAAGTCACCCTGTAGGACATATATGATAATGTTTGTGCACAATTTACACTATTTAGAATACTAGTTTATATACCTATACAAAACCAAAAGAAGATTTACTAAAGGTATTTAAAACTGAAACATATCAAAAAAGGCCAAGCATTTTTAATACAATGAGTATAAATTTATATTTCAGTATTATACTTATATTATACATATTTATATATGATTATACAAACAATGAATGATCAGATAAAGAAATCTGAATTTACCCTTAAATTTATCAGTGCCCGTAAAATTTTTGCCTCTAGACGTACTACGTAACTACTAAACGTAGATACGTGACTTTATATCAACAATATTACTCTGTTATAAGCTTTTTTTTTATTAAATTTTGGTAAATACTACTACTTCATTATTACACGCTAACGGAGTCTCGGTCCGAATCTATAATTATAATCCTATAACTATACAGGCTTTTTTGAATGGAAACTTTACTGAAAACTGAAAGGTATCAATATCGTAGGCTCATGTTTGTAATATATGAGCTTCTTGTGACAGCTGTAATCGACCTGTATGAAGTTATAGCCTGCACCTTTATATTATTGACTTATGAGATTTTTGCAATACATACTCGTCGCATCACTCCATAATTTTCGTTGGAGGAAATGTACAGCGCCTCGCGTGAAGTTTAAGAACAAAAAATTGGCATACCAATATTATAGTGACGTAACTCGTTGACTATAGGGGTGAGATTACGAAAGTCACATGATGGCAAGTTTCAAATAGAGTACTTACCTATACCTATAAGAAAACGTAGGTTGAATACTATTGATACCGTTCTTTTAAAAGGTGATATTTAGGACAGCCTGTATATATTATAATCATCGAAAGTGCAAGCCACGTGCCTTGATTACTTGTTTTTGTGATATGTATTCTAAACTAGTGATATATAAATATATATAGCTGTACTATTTACTAAGGAATAAAATATGAATGACATACATGCATCAAATAATGTTATGAAAAAATAAATATTTTATTGGGGTTATTAGATTTATTTGTTTCTATTTTACCTATTATTGTAGAAAAAGTAAATCCTAAAAAAATCTTAACACGCTTCTAATTTGGTACGAGAATCGCCGCATTGCCATCGAAGTGAATATTCACTATGATACATTTTAATTTGTTAGTTATATTTCGGTTTGTAATGGAACAGTTTTGATCAAATCCTTATACCGTTCATCTGCCGTTGGGGGTGGATTATACTCGAAGAATTTCGCTATGAAGTACCTGCAAAGAGAAATTAACAATCTAATAGCACCTAGTGTTGAAATTTATTCATGCTACTGTTTTCCCGGTTTATTTAGCAATCCTCCGAAAATCTTTAAGCACTAGTTTCAAGAAACCCGACATACTATTATCAAATTTCAACCTTATTGGCGTTGTCGCGCATCTTCTAGGAAAGCCACTAAGAACAAAATTCAACCTTAGTACACTTGAAATAAGGTTGCACATACAAAAATGTACGTGGCTTACCAAACCAATATCTCAATGGTAACGAGCACGGCGGCTGCGGCAGACTGCACGGCGACTCGGCCAGGGTCGGTGGAGCCACGCAGCAGAGCCGTCAGAATTGCGTCTCCTGCGTCCGAAGCCGCCTCTAAAGCTGCCACCAAGAGAGCTGGCGCGGCGAGCCAACGTGCGCCTCTACGCCACCATGATTGCTAAAATTATGGACACATTTTTTTTGTTTCTGTGCGGACAAAATCCGTCGCAGTAATCGCCTGCGCAAGCGACGCTAGTTAAAATCCCAGCTCTGTACGAAAAAGGTTTTCGAAAAAAACTTGTTAAGTGCAGTTATTTAGCAAGCAGGTATTTAAAGATGGAAGAAAACTTCGTAAGGAATCCTGCATACCTATTTAGGTACTTCTGAGAAGAACACATGTATGTTAAATGCTTGCGAGAACGATGGACTCCACAATCTGATTACGGTTGCATCCCTTGGAAGGCGTGAGCATTATTTTAATTGAAAACTTATGATTAAGAAGAAATAAGCAAGAAGGCATATTTTTGTGATGAAAAATATACTTACTGGATGAGTGTCTTAAATCACCGCCTAAACCTATCTTGCTTATGAGAAAAAAGTCATTATTTGTTACCTTAGACATCACGGCCACTAGTAACAGCAAAGATGTCGCGGCGGTCACAAACGCACTCAGCTTTCCGTAGCCGATTACAAGTCGAATAGTAGGCTTCGTTATTCTAAAGCAGATAGAGAAAGGAAAATGCCTACTACAATCCTAATAAAATTATTGTAATTAAATCTCAGGGGTTACGTAGTGCTGGAATTAAGGCATGAATGTTTTACATTGAAGTTAAATTAAATTGTTTAGGTATAGAATGGGAAATGCATGAGTAATGAAAAGGGCATACATATGTATAACCTTATGTATGGTTATGTAGGTTGATACCTACGCATCACAATTTTCCCTTATGTACCTGCCTACTTAGGTACATTAGGTACCTATTATAATATAGACTACTGATAGACGTCTTAAAGTTTTATTTACCGCCTTGCAAAGCTGACATTGTTGAGCTTTTGAGCGACCTCATCGTCGTCCAGCTCCAGTTCCACCGGCTGTGAGGCGAAAGCGCACGCAGACATGGACACACCAAGTAGAGCCACCAAGAGTGCACGCAGTTTCATTCTAACTCCCTCAGTGTTTTCACTAGCGTTGACTTCGTTGAGCTAATAAGGACATACATCACATAGGTACATTACTTTTGACTCGCTTCAATATTGTCGAACTGCGGAACCAGGCCCTGACTCCTAAGATGATTTTCATATTTTTTAATGGATTGTTTGGTAACGTAGACGCACGCGCATTTGTGCAAACGGATAGACGGCAAAATTTAAGCAGGCAAAGGACTGGTATTTTTATCATGCAATAGTATTGGCACTGACAGTTATATTCTTGCCTACATATCTAATCATATTCTTCTCCTGTGGCAATCGTAATATTCGGGTACTTACGGCATTGGCGTGATTCTGATGCTTGAGTCTAAGTTGATTCAACAAAGTATTGCTTTCAGTTTCCATGTTAAGAAATTTTGAGTGCCTATCAAACAACCGTAATTTTACGGGTAGGGAATTTCAGATTAAATTATTTATTCCATGTGTAATTAGGCGAATTCTTTTGTGCAAAATGGTATCTCACAATCTCAGACTCATAATGTATCACAAAAACATAAAGATTGATTAGCGCTCGGCTTGTCCGGAAGACATTTTTGATTCGTGACATTCGATGTCAGCTTTCTCGTGCAGTTTAATTGTTAACCAACGCCTTTCTTTTATGCCAGTTAGTTTTTTCCAACAAGGTTTTCTTACTCGGAGTCTTCCATTATCAATGTAGACATTCAATAATTCTTAAAGCAGTGAATAAAGAAAATGCAGTAGCATTTTTCCTTGGGAAGGGAAATGCCAGCTAGTTACTCGACTGTCGCTATCTTTAAGATACCTACCTACATTACTCGGAGTTTATTATTGTAGTGTTATTATATTTGCTTGCTATTTAGGTACATTATATTTAAGGCAGCCACACCACAAAACCATTTAATTGGTGGTACCTGAAACGCAAACGCATTTAAATATGTATGGTAAGATAAATAAAGCATTTCGTCACTACGGAAAATCAGGCAGGCGGTGGCTTGTTCCAAATGCTGTTTATTTTGGAGCTTCATAACTTATAGATTTCGTTTGGTTAAATCGAATAAATTGTTGCGTTAGGTGTGTGCGCTCTCTTGGATGGGGTAAGGAAATATAAATAAAGCGTTTCAATAACTTACAAAATTTATTTTATATTTACATTGATGATAGCAATTCACAAATCACAAATACATAAATACTGTCTGAAAACGCAGAACTCCTGCAGCCAGTTGAATATTAAGAGGATAATGGCTGGCACTTTGTGCCCAAGCCTACTCATTGACTTGATATTGACGTGTGTGAGTAACAGCAGAGCATTGAGAATTTTTACCATCACCACGACTAGTTGGCCGAAAAGATGTGGAAGAAATAAGGCTGGATTCTCCTAAAAGAAAATGTGTGTTATCAGTGACCAACACTAGTAAATCTTATCCTTGCATAAGGACTGGATAAGCCGCGATGGCTGACTATGGCACGGCAGTCGTCATACTGCTCGTCTCCATCAGATTTTACAATAAACGAGACAGCTGCCGTTGACAAAATTTAAGCTATCAATACTACAAATACTTCACTTTAACATTACGAAAAATCGTGAACAAGCTATGACTTTTCCAATTAATTGTGTGATTCCTTATCTCAAGCCACGACTAGTAAGGTTTAAGACGGTAAGTACCCTGATAAAGAGAAAAGATGAAGTGTTGTCCTAGTATTAGAAACCTTTCGTTGCTTATACTAGATACCTACTGTCTGATAGCTTTGGCAAAAGGACGTACCTACAATATTTGAGCGATAACTCCACTGTTATACCAACAAATAAGCAGTTAATCTTATGGATATTTTTCTTACAGTAATACATCCCACTATAAGACATGCGTATTGAACTAATCCCATAGAAGTGGCAATTATCTTCAGATCATGGACCATCATGAAATTGCGGTCCCGGTTACCGAAGGTGTCTGAAGTCATTTCGAATTGGGCAGGGATCTCTCCCATGTGTTTCCTAAGATGATTAGCACTTATTAACTGAAATTAACATGCAGAATATGAGCACATAGGTAACATCATCTTGGCATCATGGCAAGTTATGAGAAGACTTATAAAAATCGTTATCCCATTCTTATTCAACTTCTGTAGCGTATTTAAAGTGTTAAGGGGCGTTTACTTACTTTCAAATTGGTATTAAAAATGAATTGACTTACAAAACCAAGTATTGCGTAAAAATAAGTGTAGAAAATACTGATGGCAAAAGTGGGGTGTTGACAAAACAACCTAGTTTTACCCAGATGCTGCTTCAGCATGGGACCCAGTATGTTATTAAATGGTAGCTTCATCTTCCAAGCTAGATAATTTGCACTTTTATCATTGAATTTATCATTATGACTGACTAAAACACAAATTTCTGCATAAACACCTTAATTTATAACGTTACTGACAGCAAATTATCAAGATCAAAAAATTATTATCCTTTTTGGTTCGTCTCTGTTTTTCTACTCAATCATATTATGATAGTAGAAAAACTTATTTATTATAAAAGCAGTATACCTAAGTATTTATAAAAGCAGTTTAAGGTTTTATTACAACTTAAGGGCAGCAAAAGGCAATCAAAAATAAAAAGCAAGTATATTTATAAAGCCATTTAGGCTAGTGCTTCGAAGGTCGGACGCTTGGTGCAATTATATCTTTCGGGCCGGTGCTACCAGGAGGCCTACTCGCTTTCTCCGAAAAACGAAGCTTCGACCGAAAGTTCCTAACACGGAAAATGATTTGATGTTTATATTTTCTAAACCAACTTTAATTAAATTATTAGACGAAGAAAAATTTGAGTGTGATAAAAACAAAGCGATAATGAAACTACGTTTAATTTTCGTTCGTTCACGAAGTTTCGTTTTCGGAGAAAGAGAGTAGACCCCCTGCTTAGTGGTAGGTAATAGTTTTCTGTTGGTGGTAGGTACCCACCTTATTATTTTTATGTTTATGCAAATAAGCTCCGACATACATGGTATGCATACTAGAATACCTACATTCAATATGGAATGAAGGTTGATGTTTGTCTGTACTTTTCATTTAACCTAAGTAGTTTCACCAAAATCCGGCGCTCCTGTTGATTTCACCAAATCAAAGGCAACATTTTTATTATAACATTTATTAAAATACACCACCAACATACAAATTTAGAACAAAAATTAATAACTAAAAATAAAGCGTATCTAATCATAAGAGCATACAATTATAGAACATAAATATTATTACAATAGATGTCGTTCCTAAATATCCCGGCACATTGAGTCAGAAGCGCATCTTGTATTGCAACTTTAGGGTGCATGCGTTGACAGCCAGCCGAAATGATATGTCCCAAAAATGGATGCAGACGAGAAGAAGCTGCTACAAATACACCCTCTAAGGCTATTGATAACAGTTGTGATGATCCAATAGTACGCTTCTTAGGGATGCTAGGCTTCGGGGGCTTGACCATCACAAAGGTATTTGGTATCAGCGCTTCAGGCACTAAATCAAAAGGCATAATTCCGTCGGAGAATATGGAGAAATCGTAAAACAATACAATTGAAGGATTTTCTGTGTTGTTGAGTTTAACAAATTGACCTTCAGTATTATTGACATCATTTTTGTAATCAATATATTTGGTTTCATCAGCTTTCAAAGGTAGGTTTACTGCAATGGAAGTATTTAATCCGGTATTGTTGTTGGCCAAATCTTCACCTGAGAGCATCTGATATTCGTTTTTCTTCATGTACTGAATATTATTGTCTTCAGTCTTATTCAATAGATGCATGGAGACATAACTGGTATTCACTTCAGTCAGATTTGAATCAGCCATCAAATTTAGAGGTGCACTTAAAATATCACGTTTGCTTCGATGAGTCCGTATCAAAGGTATCTGAGCAGACAATGTAGGAATTCTTTCTGTTGTGGATTGTGTTAACGCTAAAGTTTTATTGAAGAATGAGCGAGTTTCGTTATATATTTGTTGCATAATGTCGTAGAACATTGAAAAGAATTCATTTTCTTCGTCACGGTCTATCACGTTTAGCGCATTTGTATATTCCTCAGGCTTAATACCATCATTGTGTTGCCTTAAAATCGCTGTGATACGCCGATCCATACGTTGACGGTTAGAATAGCGATTTTTAAATGTAGCTAAATCCATTCCAATGCCACCAGTTTGCCAAACTGAAAATAATCTTGCGTAGAATGGTAGATACGATTGCGGGATATTCCTCCACTTGAACCTGAGCGGCGTCATATCCATGTACTTGCTCAAAGGCATTATAGTTACATTCACGTTTTGGTATCTTATTTGGAAGTCTCTCATTTGTCGCCTATTTATTTCATCTAACTTTTTGTTGTAAAGATCTGTTGAGTAATACGGGATGAGTTTCTTTATGAATTTGGTGTGTCTTAGCTCACGAACCGAAGATCGAATTGAATCATCTAAAAGGAAATATACGTTGAAATTCAAGGCTGGATATTGTAGCGCCATGTTGGAGAGGTAATCGGAATACAGCATGAAGGGCACATAGCTCCCTCTCTGGATGATGGAGTGGTAATACACGTCGCTTGCGGGCCTGGATGAGTTGCATTTCATAACTAGAATAGGCTGTCGGGCATTGACTCCCAACCCAACAGCGTAGAATACTAGGAAGGTTATTCCCAATAAGATTGTAGTCATCCAACACGCTGACAAGTACTCTGAAAACATAATAAGAGTTTTGAGAAGACTTGAAATCACCAAAGCTATTTCCAAGTACTAGTCTTAGAACACATTGCAGTGTATAAGTTGGACAGATACATTTTATTGTAAGGTTCTATAGCTTTATAGAATAAATTTATGAATTAATTACCAGGCCAACGATCAAGCCAAGACTGCCTCGCGTTGCATGTTACACTCCATCCCGGAGACACTGTGTTTGAGACGGGAGGGCGCGTTCCCCCATCTCCGCTACCCATGTCCACTTTCAGCAGGGGATACTGTTCGTCCTGTTTTTGTGGAACTCGATCGACCATCGCTGTGGAACAACACAATTCTTAGTCTTGACACCAAAACTCAGGTTTACACAGTCAGATAAGTTCGTTTATACGAGCTCTTTTACGTAATCTATTTAGAAACTGTATCCATCCTTTAATTACACTAGTATAACACTGATTAGTTCAACAAAACGCGAGTTGCTCACTACTGAAAAGTTTACTGATCTCAACGGTTGAACTAAAGTGAGAGGAATCAACAGTAAGCGAAAGAACTTGTCAAAATTTGGTATTTATGTAAAAAATAAGCGAAGGCTTTAAAGTTTTGAATAAATTAAGAACATGAACATTCAACAACAAAAAGTACCTTCGAATTCCTTGCGTAGATGAATATTTATAGGATTATCAATCTATGTTCGTCAAAAAGATAATGGGAGCACGAAGACATTATTTGCAACAAATTTTGTGGTTTTCCAATTTCAAACTAGCCAATGTCATCGTTTTGTTTTTAATTTTTTATTTTTCTATCAAACTAAAACAACGCAAAACCTTGAACATATTATTACCAAGGAGGATATGTCTTAGTATTAAGTACCTATTGCTACATTAGTATGTTATCCTGATGATGTGCATGGTGGTTTGCCGCACCGGGCTTATTGGTGGCGTTTGATGGATTGGATCGAAATTCTAGTCACCGCAGCTCTTGCAGTAGTTCCGGTACACTTTCCAGAATCATGATTTTTAGATATCGAAATATCGAGAGCTCACACGGAACCTGTGAACCACAGAATTCTAGTCATGGTCCCTTACTTAAACTTTTATCAGATGAAAAATTGCTCTATCTTCAAATTAATTCATATTTTTAGATCTCTACATCGCTGAATGTGTTAGCTTACATTGCTTGGGATAACAATGTACTTGTCTCAAACATTGATAAAGGGGCACAGTACTGTTTCTTAGTCATTCTTGTCACGGGTTTAATGGCTTAATCAACAGAATTTGATAAAGAACGTAATGCAAGATGTCAGTACGTGAGACGAATTCAATGTTGAATAAACAAACTATGGCGTTAAGTATAAACGTGCCTATATTTCACCTCAGGCACAATATTGTGTGCATTTTAGCACTTACCGTCACGTTGGCGGTCATATTATGTGCTGAACTGTTAAAATACATTCTGTTAATAGTGGAGTGATAAACACAAATAGAACTGTGGAAGGAGATCACATAATTATAACTAGGTAAGTTTCATTATACTTAATTACTTATTACTGCACCATATATGTTTACCTTCTGACCACACTACCTGACTTACCAAAGTCAGGTGCCCCCATCAGTTTACTGCGAATTTTCAAAAAAACTATTATACTTTTGAGTCTACCCATAGTCAAAAATAGTATACATACAAGCAATAATAATATCATTTGGAAGGTACGATTGTCTAAAGTGTTCTTGTAAGCTGTATGTCTTATGTTTAATATTATGAAAGGCGTTCGTTATGGAAATTATACGACATAAAAATCACAAATGGCAGAAAACGTCCTCATCATAATATTTCAACTTTACGCCATAATAATGATGTATGCACATAAGTACATACCTTTTAGTGGTATATTATAATAATAAATGATGCAGTTCATCATAATAGGCTTACCATACCACAACGCCACTAATGTACGACCTAGGAAGTACCAACAGGTATTATATTGAGTAGATTCACTCTCAGTCATCTGTTCTACTACTGCATGCTTACAAAAACGTAGGATTTCGGAGCCATTTTCTAACATCGCTATTCCACCCAGGTTGGATATTGGGAACTCACAGTGCCATCTTCCAAACTGCCTCGGGTTGGATAATGGGAATATAATTGCTTATTATTATTTTTCCCATCTACCAACCTTAGCCTCTCGAGCTCGTTGGCGTTTCGTATTAGTAGGCAAAATGTAAGCCCCAACTTTATTTTTTATTTCTTTTTATATTTCATTTATTTATGCTTTAGGAACTTGGGAGCTTGTTGAATCATTGAATTAGTTATTTATTGTTACTTTACACGTGGTGGAGTAAACTATATATTGAAACTAATATAGCCTTTGTAGACGAAATATGAAATTGAGGCATGCGTCTATGTGCCAGTGTCATCAAAATTACTTGACGTTTGAATTTGTAGCGAGGTTATTGTTTTTTAAACGCATATCTCCATTATATTTTTGAGATTGTCGATATCGTTCTCAAAATACGGATATACATTTAATTTCTCTTTATATTACGGTGAGTAGCATTACTCAAGTGATATCGATAACATTAGTGAACATAATTAAGATTAGTGTGTAAAGGAGTTCATTCATAACTTCTTAGTTCAGTAGTCAGTTCTGCCTGCGAAGCTAGAGGTGGCAAATTATCCCCCGCTAAATATTAATTCCTTCGACTAGTTCCAATATTAAGAATTTCATGAACATTTGCAGCAAAGCGACGTAAGCGTCAGTCACGTGCTACTTACTTTTAAAAGAGTGTTGCCTAGGTTCATAATATTATTAATGTTCGGAAATTATCAGACGGTTAACAATATTAAGGAAGGCAATTTATCGACGTTCTTAAGTACCTTACCAGCGCCTAAACTGGATAAATCGTCTTCATTTTCATTCATATAATTTGTTTGTATTTACAGAGACCTAATGGCCAGGTATGAGTAAGTCGTACCGAGAGCAGCTCCCGTTACTGTGCGACGAGCTGTCGGAGGAGGAGTACAGTCCACGATACCAGCGCCGTTGCCAACCCATGACCTATAGGGGCCGCGCCAGGAACAGTTTGAAAGGCGCCGCCGCTATATTCACACTTTGGCCTGGTAAGTCTGCAATGTAGGGCGCGGGAGTGTTGGGTAAATGAGATGAATTGTTAGGTGTAGTGTCGATTTAATACTAATTCTTACCAACTTAAGCATACAAGCCTCGGGAGGAGGTGCGTCAAACACGACGTATTCTCCGTTATTTTTGACAGAAGTTACATCCTGTATACTATATAATAAATCAAAATTAAAATCAATAACGTAAGTCATTGTACATAAGTAAAATACGATCTTTAGTATCAGGATGTTGATATATCTTTGGGTTCGACTGAAAGTATGCCAAGCAGGTTTCTTGGTGTGAGAATAATACTAATGTGTAAAAAAATTTTGATATTATTATTCTTAAGTGAATTTGGTCGACTCCGTGCATTATGTCATAATTCTGAAGTTCATTGATGCAAAAGGTTACAGACAGAGACATTGTCGCATTTATACTAGAAAGTGTCTCACTGCATTAACATCAATGAGCGTAAAGTGTTATGAAACACATCTTTTATTTTTCACAGATCATTGGGCGACTTTTCTCACGTATTGGTGGATAGCACTTGGCATGTTAGCTCTTACAACCCTAGTTATTTACAATGCTCTCTTCGCATACGCTGTTGTACCCCAAGAAAATTTGAGGCTAATGAAACCACTGATAACAACTAGTACGGATCATAAACAGAAATCTCATATGCCTGAAGTATATATGCATTTATTTAGTAACTATAAGGATGAAATAGATATGCATCAATACCTACCTTATATTGAAATAATTTCCAAGAAATACCCAGATTTCAAGTACCATCTAGTCATTATCATGAATGATACGACAATAGAAACAAGCAATATGAGTGCCGATGAAAATAACGAAATCGCCCTCAACTCCTTGTGGAGTAAAGACAAACCTATTTTTAAATACCCGAATCACAATGATATCAATGTTGAATATGTAACTTTATCAGAATATATGAACAGTTCTCCTCTGAAGAAGTATTGGAGGGCTCTATCGAACCAACTCCTTAAGTTTCTGATACGCGCAGTAGGAATTTGGAACAAAGGTGGCATTGCATTCGATCCTGTTATACTTACACCACGTTCGCCGCATGCAG
Organism: Watsonalla cultraria; assembly: GCA_964035505.1. NCBI lineage: Eukaryota > Metazoa > Arthropoda > Insecta > Lepidoptera > Drepanidae > Watsonalla > Watsonalla cultraria. The sequence goes on along the minus strand of OZ037722.1, from coordinate 5,810,632 downwards.
CGTATATAGAGAAATTGCAAAACATTTTCCACGATTACAATCAATTGAACAAACAGCCGCCAAGAGAATTAAAAACGAAGAAAGATAACACTAAGAAAATCAAAAAGTACAAACAAAGAGTGAACAACATTCGTGATATTATAGAGGCTTTAGAAAATGAGGACAATTCCGCTACATATTCGGAACAAATACTAACAGAAGCAGAAAATAAGGAAAATGCGCATGTAACTCGTAATGTTCGTAAACTTTTTTCTGTAACGGAGTCTTTAGAACCTTTAGATATATCTGAGAAGAGTGCTAAAAACTACCCCAAGGCAGCTACTGGGGAAAAAAAAGAAGATTCTATAGAATTGGATCAAAATCATAAGGCCCTCCTAGATCATTCTATAGCTCCGGAAAATACAACAAAAATGAATTTACTTCCACTATTCTTGGAGTATTTATTCCATAACAAAGCGCCAATGAAAGCTTCAATGGTCGCACATGATACAACAAGTAATGATTTTACCACAACAGAATCGGTAGTCAGAATTGAAGAAAAATCTTATACAAATATAGCTTCAAATATATCAAATGATCGACATAATCAACTTAGTGATAAATATAAGCCAATGATAGTTTCTACCAAATTCATTCCTAACAAGACAGATGCTGGGAATATAGTGGAAAACAGTAGTAAATCTTATGATGGTAATCAGCTAATAATTGACCTAAGAGGAAATATAATTGCCACAGAAACACCCTGCCATGCCTTCCTTGGAACAGTTTTTAGTAATTCAGTACATCACGACGAAGACGAAACAGTAACTGATTTCATTATAGCAGAATTATCAATATTTTGTAAAGGACTTTTATCAACATGTATGGGTATTGACTTGATTTTATTGTAGCTATATTTAAATTTAATATAATTGTTATTACTTTTAGGATATTCTATTAAATTATTTTTGTACAGATAACTTTTTAATTTTCACCATAAGCACCTGTTCAAATTATTTAAAATACAATTTTCTTTCTTGATCTAGATAAGTAGAGTAAGTATCTATTATAGTTTGACAACTGTCCCTACTAACCCGTGGCCTCACTTGTTTGATAGAGTACCTGAGGGATTAGTAAAACAAAGAGTTGTTGTATTTTTCCACATTTTTTTATTTACTTATCATATACCTTAATTCTAAAGTCGTGCTCAAAATATTGTTTAGAATTACTAACTGTTCACCAGTTTACAACAATATTTTGTTCACAAGTTCTATATTGTTCCTTAAAATTATGGCAGCAGAAATCATAATTGTTTAATGAGACTAGACATTACCTACTATTTTATTTATTCTTTTGAAGTCTCGTTTTGTGGGAATACCAAAACTTTCAGAAACATGTAGATGAAGATTTTCTTAAAAAAATATCTTTGAATTCTGGCTGTACTAAAATCCTTGTTACACAAATACCTACTGATTACTGACTAATAAAAATTATTAAATGTATTTGAATATTTACAAATATTGACTCGGATCCGTAGATGGCGCCTAATGGATGACAATTACATTCAATGAAGTCATAGCACAGCTGTTAAAATGAAATAAATTAAAAGTTAACGCTTACAAAACTTAAAAATGTTATATCAGGAAGAATCACTACAAAAGATTTCACTGGAAGATAATTCTCCGCATTAATTTAATATTTACTAATTAGTTCACAGGATTTTAAAGTCTTTACCTCCCGCAAAGAATCTAGAACTTAATTACACATTAAAATGTTTATCACATTATGAGTTTTTATCAGCTTACATACCCTTACTATGTTTGCTTATATTCATTAATTCTATCGGTATCTGCCACCTTCTACTCCAGTTAGTTTTGGATCGGTTACAATCGCTTATCTGGTCTGCAACTTCACATCTTTTACTGATAGACCAATACATATACCCTTCAGGGCACCTATATACAAAGCCGCGTAATTTGCCCGCTTTATTTTTTTGACATTTCATGAAGGCTGGGGAACACTCGCTGTCCTTTTCAAACGGCCAATATCCGATGCCTGGACAGCCTTGATTTTCTGTGCCTACAACGATCTGAAAAATGAAAATATGTTTTGTTAATGCACGTATGTATCAATAGTACATAACCTATCCTTGTTGTACTAAAATGTAGCATAACTTACGGGTTCCTTATAGTTTGCATAATTTCTCTGCCGCCTTTGAGCCATTTCACCTTCACAATCCTTATCAGCTTTTTCTTTTTCTACACATTTTGTTTGACTTTCATCGTAAATAGTGTTGTTTGGACAAGAGAACACAGCAATGTTGGCGCCATGTGTGTCGTCTTCTTCAGTACATTGATAAAACATATTGCAATATTTCGGATGCCTTCTAAACGATGTTGGGCATACAAAGAGATATTGATCATTTTCAGTTTCCGGACATTCCTTAGAAGAATTGGTTTCTGTTATTGAATTTCCTTCCGTTGATTGTTCAGTAGTAGAACTATCAGTTGTTGTACTTGTTTGTTGTTCAGTAATTGATTCTATTGTGGTCTGTTCTGATGCACTTTGGCTTTCAGTAGTTTGATTTGTAGTACTTTCTTCAGTAGTCGTTGATTCGTTTGACGTGCTAGAGCTTTGCTCAGTTGTTGTTTGTTCAGTAGCTTGCTGAGTACTAGTTTGGTTTGCAGCAGATTCTTGGGTTGTTGGTTCACTGGTAGTAGCTGGTTCGCTGGTTGTAGTTTGTTCAGAAGTGGTTGACTGTTTAGTTGTTGGTTCACTTGTTGTTAATTCCTGAGTTGTAGTTTGCTCACTAGTGGTCGACTGCTGAGTTGTAGTTTGCTCACTAGTTGTCGATTGTAGAGTTGTAGTAGTTGGTTCACTGGTTGTACTTTGTTGAGTTGTAGTTGGTTCACTGGTTGTACTTTGTTGAGTTGTAGTTGCTTCACTGGTTGTACTTTGTTGAGTTGTAGTTTGTGCACTAGTTGTACTTTGTTGAGTTGTAGTTTGTTGACTAGTTGTGGTTTTTTGGGTAGTAGTTTGTTCACTGGAGGGAGAATGCTGAGTGGTCGTTGGTTCGCTTGTCGTGGATTGTTGAGTAGTAGTATTTTCAGTAGTTGCTGGTTGTTGTGTAGTCGTTTGCTCGCTGGTAGTTGATTGTTGCGTGGTGGTTTCCTCAATGGTGGTTGACTGTTGGGTGGTAGTTTGTTCAGTAGTTGTAGTGGTACTATTTTCTGAAACGTTTTCGTTCTGTGATTGTGCGCCACTGCAGTCACGTGGTGGATACACCGACTCCTCGTGATTGCAAGTATCAAGTGCTGGATCCCAAATGGTACCTTCACCACATTCAAAATGATATACTGAAAACCTTTTCCCATCGCCATCCCAGTCTACACATCTATAAAATTTCTTACAATCATCGGGATCTCCGAAGTATCCAGCACTATCACATTTAATATTATCGTTTACTGGTTTTTTTGACGATTGCTCCTGTGAACAGTTATTTGACACTGAATTGCTGCTTTCAGTTGAAGGCTGTGAGGTAGAACTTGAGGCGGACGAGGAAGCTGTATTATTTTCTTGTTGTTTATCTTTACATGATCGATTTGTAACATCTTCAGGGTGGTTACAAGTTGTAATATCTTGGTCCCATATAGTACCTTCACCACAAGTGAAATCATATTTTGTAAAGCCTCCTTTTCCATTGTCTACGCACCTATAGAATTTTTTACAGTCATTAGTGTTTCCAAAATAGCCCTCTTCGACACATTTGTCATCATTTGATGTATTTGTGCTATCCGTAGTACTTGAAGTAAATGCTGTTGTTGTATCTGAGCTTTGAGTGGATTGAGTAACAGCTTCGTCATGAGTTGTACTATGGGTGTCACCCTGAGAAAAGTCACCACCTTTACAACTATCAACTTCACTTATATGATTGCAAGTTTGTATACTAGAGTCCCACGCAGTGCCGTCACCGCAGACAAAATCATATTTTGTGTATCCTCCCTGTCCATTATCGACACATCTATAAAATCGTCTACAATCGTTTTTATCGCCATAAAATCCTTCCGATACACATTCACTGCTTGTTTGTGCATTTTCAGGATATTCATCATTTTGGCCATCAAGTGGTTGTGATTGTGGTGTAGTGGTAACAGACGAACTAGCAGTGTTGGAACTTGTAGAAGATGAAGACGATGATATATATTCTTCAGTAGTGTGTGGTGCTGAAGATCCATTTTGCTTTTTACAGCTAGAAATACCATTATCAAAATCGCAAGCCTGTATTTCTTGAACCCAAACTGTACCTTCACCGCATGAAAAATCATATTTAATGAACCCTCCTTTTTCGTTCATTACGCATCGGTAAAATTTAGAACAGTCATTCGAATTAGCAAAGAAACCCTGTGATGTACATATTTCATCATTGGTGGCACTTTGGCTATCTTGTTTCTCTGTAGTCGTTTGACTCACTGATGCAGCTGTGGTGTGCATGATATTATTATTATCTTGAGTTTGCGTAACTTGCGACGTGTTGGGATGACTAGAGGAACAGTTCTTAGAATCTGATTCATAATCACAAACCTGCTGTTCCTGATTCCACATTGTTCCTTCACCACAGACGAAATCGTATTTAATAAATCCTCCTTTACCGTTATCTACACATCGATAAAATACCTTACAATTCTGTGGATCTCCATAAAATCCTTCAGAATTACATGAAAAACTAGATGGTGGTGGCGTTTGATTTTGGTGAGAACTTTCATTATCTCCCTCTGTGGTTGTAGATATTTTCATCGTTGTTGTGTTTATTTCATCATGTAATGGTGTTTGTGGATCTTCAGCACTACTTCCACAAACATGGTCAGGTGTAGGATGATCACATGCTAACAAATCCTGAACCCATACAGTACCGTCCACACAAGCAAATTCGTACCTTATATACCCTCCTTGACCATTGTCAACGCATCTATAAAACTTTCGACAGTCTTGGTCATCTCCCATAAAACCATCATGTATACATTCTTTGCTTGAGGAAGGTTTTGCACTTGAACTTGGTTTGTTTTCATCACTTTCTGTTGTAGGAGTAGCTGTACTTGCTTGAGAAGCATCAACAATATTGTGGGTAGATGAAATTTGACTACAAACAGGTCGGTCATTATTCATATGATTACAGGCATTTATATCAGGATCCCAAACTGTACCTTCGCCACAAGTAAATTCATATACAATAAAGCCACCTTGTTGGTTATCAACGCATCTGTAAAACTTTTTGCAATCATTTTTGTCACCAACAAACCCTTCTTGGGTACAAACGTTAGTGCTATTGATACTTCCTTGTGGTTGCTTCGTAGAAGATTCCGTGGACTGTAGAGATTCTTCAGTTCCCGTTGTTAGTGAAGTATGAGAAGTAGTTTCGACAAAGCTTGGTGTCGACTGATTTGTATTTTTGCCACAATCTTTAACTATTGATGGATAATTACATGATTCTATGCTTTGATCCCATACTGTTCCTTCACCACAGCTAAATTCGTACTTAATAAATCCACCCTGTCCATTATCAACGCACCTATAAAACTTTTTGCAATCATCTGGATCCCTTAAAAATCCATTGTCCTTACAAACAACACTATTGGAAGAGGCTGTAGATTCGGACATTATTGTTGAACTTTGTGTAGTTCTATCGACATCACTTGAGTTATTTTGTTCCATATTTATTTCTTCATCACTCAAAGTAGGGCTATGAGATGATGTTTCCTGGTTATTATTTATGTTTTCAACAGTTCCACCACAATTTGCAACAGCCCAAGCGTGATTACAAGCTTCGGCATTGGGATCCCAAACAGTTCCCTCACCACACGAAAATTCATAGCGTGTGTATGATCCATCACCGTTATCTACGCATCTATAGAATTTTTTACAGTCTGTTTCATCTCCCATGAAGCCGCTTTTTTTGCATTTGCTGTTTGTATCATCATTAATTACTTGCGTAGTAGCTATTGGAACAACTGTCGTTGGGCTATATGTGGGTTTGTGAGTAGTTTGATGCTGTCCCGTAGTTCCTTCAATAATAGAAGTCGAGTGCGATTCTGTTGTAGTTTCCTGATGTTGAGATTCTGTTACAATACCACTACCACATTTTTCTACTGCCCACGCATGATTACATGCCTCTATTTTACTATCCCAAACTGTACCTTCACCACAAGTAAATTCATATCGAATGAAAGTTCCATTGCCACTATCCACACACCTGTAAAACTTTTTGCAATCATTTTCATCGCCCATAAATCCACTAGTTGAGCAAATGTTTCCATTGCTTTGCGGTTTATGGGTTGTAGATGTACTCGAATGAGGTATATCGTCCACAATGGGTCCATAACCAGTATCGAAATAATCCTCATTTTTTTGTGTCGTTTGTACTGTGGATTGGGTTAGTGTAGTTCTTGACGTGGAAGGAGTGACACTTGTTGACGTGCTTGCTTCACTGACATTGAAGTCTTCATTATTAGATACATTGTTACTGCATCTTTTTACTGCCGAGGCATGGTTACAAGCCTCAATATCAGGGTCCCATAATGTTCCTGTACCACATTTGAATACGTGTTGAGTGAAACTACCCTTACCATTATCAACACATCTGTAGAATTTACTGCAGTCGTTTTTATCACCAATAAATCCATTTGATTGGCATGTAGTTTTTTCTCCTGTCGGTGGTTGTGCAGTTGGAACTGGTTGGGTGGTTGTTGTAGTGTACATTGTGGTTTGTTGTTGTTGTATTTGATTCCCATAACCAATATCATCAGTATCATCGGTATTTATTATTGAGTCTGGGTTCTCATAACTAGGAGTGGAGAGTGTTGTAGTAGTTACTTTTTGGGTAGACGCTGTACTTGAAGTTGTCGCATTTTTGACAGGTTCTGAAGTAGGTTTATTAGAACAATTTTCAACAGCCCAAGCATGATTGCAAGCTTCTAATTTAGAATCCCAAACAGTTCCTTCCCCACACGAAAACTCATACCTAGTATAGCTCCCTTGCCCATTATCTACACATCTATAAAACTTTTTGCAATCATTTTTATCTCCCATGAATCCACTTTGTGAACATTCTTTTCCATTATTTTTATTATTCTGTGTCGATGATTCGACGTTTAATGTAGTCTTGGTTGTTTCGTGTATTTGTGTTTGACTTTGACTTGCTTGTAGTGAGTGATCAATCTGTAACTGAGTTTGAACTGCTTGCGAACTATAATCTATTTGAGTTTGTGACTGGCTTGTCGCTGACCCATTGCTTATTTGAGTTTGATTTTGTTTACCATTTGAATTTCCAGCCTGATTTAAACGATCGCCATAATTTATTTGCGTTTGATTCTGTATAACAGATCCATTGGCAATCTGGGTTTGGGTCTGAGAAACTTTATTACCGTAACTTATTTGGGTCTGCTGCTGAATAGTTTTATCTATTTTATTTGTTGTTGATTGTTTAACGGTTGTCATAGTTTGTGGTGTTACTGAGGCTTCCATAGAACCAAATGAATAATTGGGATTACTACGCCCACATCTGCTTCTTTTAACTGCCCAAGCATGATTGCAGCTTTGTAGTTCATCATCCCATATAGTTGACTCACTACATGAAAACTCATACTTCACATAACCTCCCTTTTGATTGCCAACACATCTATAAAATTTGCGGCAATTTTTGCTATCGCCCATGAATCCATCGGAAATACATTCATCGTCAGACTGTGAGCTCGGAGTGACCGATGGTTCTTTAGCCTTTGTAGTACTTATGAAGCTCCCCCAAACATATTCAGCTGAATTACTGGTACCAGAAGCTGCAACTGGCGTAGTTTTTTGTGGATAATATGCAGTTGATTTCGTTGGTGACCTTTGTGATGTACTCCAAGGAATAATTGCATCGGAGCTGCTTTTGGTAGTGGAAGGTCTTGATTCCATTGGGTTTACGGTATATACTGGTTTGCTTGTAGTTATAGGAGAGGGCAACTCGGATTGATTATAATCTATTTCATTGACCGACATTTGACCAGATAATGAATTCAACATGCCACCACATTCAGCTCGTCTTGTGTTTTGAGGATAATTACACACTTCTTTATCAGGATCAAACACTGTTCCGGGACCGCAGTCAAACTGTAACAAGAATATTGCTTTGATTATGATTAGTCTTCGAACAATCTAAAAAGCTTACATAAATGAAGTCTAGTTCGGATGATGAATAAGTTTCGATATTTAGCTGGGTAACATACCCTAAACACTTTATATTTCCCATTGCCAGATTTCATGCATCGATAGAAGACGGCGCAGTTCTTTGGGTCAGCTTGGAATCCTTCTCCAGAGCAAACAATTTGATCTGGTTTTGACCCTGAATATAATTTCACGATCCTTCCACTCGCCCGGGGCTCTCTTGGCGCATCTTCTATATCAGCCCCTGTAACCAAAAAAATATATTGTACATAGTAATCAAATCGAAGGAGTTATTCCAATAGTATCTCATCTCCATACTAGCAATCGCTTCAAAGCCCTGAATTGCTATCGGTGTAATGTAAATTTGTATATGTTTTCACCTACCAGTAGTATTAGTCAGCTCGGCTGTTATGCTTAAGGTGAGAAGTAGAAATACTAAACTCGATACAATCACTTGGTTTTCCATTTTGCTGTTAATTGTGTTAACAAGTGTTGAGCATTGTTAGGACATTCTGTGTCTGAAACAAAATATTACAGCACATTAATGTGATGGTATACACAACACTTAAATGTGAATTTGTAGTTAAGTATTTCAAAGTGGGCTGAAACCGCGATCATTAATTTTCCAAAAGTGACATAGTGTTATAATCACGCCGTAATCCGTTTTGGTGAGTGAAAACATCATGAGGAAGCCTTCAAACGTCTGAGAATAAATTCCAAGTTCCTAATCACCTAATGATTATGCGCTATCTGGCACATGATTATGTGCATTTAATGCACATTATTCATCGTGAAATTCGTAAGCAAGCAAAATATTATTTAAATTCCGTCTTCTAAGAAATACCAGTCGATCGTAGGAACAATGTACCAATAAATAAATCTGTCATGAAAGTAGGCAGTTAGCACCTTTAGTACTGTCTTCTCGATTTATTTACGAGTACCGCCTTGTTTCCGACTTGTCCTACGGGACAGAGTATTCACCTTATGTTACATACATACATTAAACATATTAAGTTCAGTATCCTGGTTTTAGACTACATTCAGTGTGAACGTTTACCCATAGATATATCCCTACTAATATTATAAATGCGAAAGTAACTCTGTCTGTCTGTTACGCTTTTCCGCTTAAACCTCTCAACCGATTTTGATGAAATTTGGCACAGACAATCTTTAGACCCTGAGAAAGGACATAGGCTTTACAAATGACATACCTTTTATTAAAAATATTAGGGTTCCGCGACAATAAGGATGAAACTAAATCTACGCGGGTGAAACCGCGGGGCACAGCTAGTATATTTATAATTAATAATAATATGCATATATAGGAATGTACCTATGCATTTTCCATCGAGCTATTTTTAAATATCCGAAAAATTGGCGTATTGTTTCTAAGGCCGCTTAAATAAGAGGAATAAATTTAAAAGAATGAAATTATCCCAAAGTATAATACAGTGTCATCAATATTATGTAACAAAAGAAATTCTAAGGTGTACAATAGAGTATTAATAAATAACTAAAAAGTATAATCGATCAATATTCAAAATTGTTAGGACACAAAACGTACATACGTAATGAATACCGCTTTTGATAACATCTGTCCATTCTCATTTCACCACATTATCTACTTTAAGACACTGGGTATCCCCATGTTATTTAAAAACTGCCTAAATGTCTAAAGGTGAACAATATTGAGGATTACGTGTTAAACAAGTTCCGCTGTAGGTCAAGAATTCTAGGTCAGTGAATGTCGTCAATAAGTCAACAACCTTTTGCCATTCATCAAATTACACCTACGCTTACATTACGTCATATTACAAATTAATTTCCGACTGGATAATGCCAATCGACGAAATATGAAACTAAAGTATTTAGTATCTAGGTACCTGTATTAAATCGATAATATAATATCACAGTCCTTTACTGACTTTTTATTTGTAAGTTGGTTCTTACTAAAGGTAAAGTACAATTTAGGGATATTGGAAATTAAATTTCATAAAACATACCTACCCACTTATGGAGCACTACAATCATTTCGAAAAAACATATTCTGAATGTTATGAACTTATATCCTTACGCTCCTGATGATGCGAAAAAAAACAATATAAGTATATTTGATTAAAATGCAATTAAAATTAAGAAACATTCCCTTTTTGAAGGCTCCCCGGCGCTGCACCCCTGTAAATTATTGTTTGTTTTGCATCCCACGCTTGTAGTGGGCACTAAAGTATATTGCACTCAATGCTTTACGACTCAACCCGTGTAGTGCTAAAAATAATATTCAAAAGAGAGCAACGTAACCCGTAATAGCAATGGCTATAAATTATTAAGCCTCTCTTTAATTGGAGCTGGATTTCCATCAATGTCTGCATAACCCATTTATTTTGAGTTAGGAACTTAACGAGGTACGATTTTAAGTAACAAGATATCAAATATATATTTTTTTATACTGGTCGAATGTCAGGATTTCCATTTTGAACATTATACAATCATATAATCTTTACGCTGTCCTTGACCATGCAAAACCATAAATAAAATGCACCTGTGCTGTTATTTTTTAAAAACCATTTTGTGTCTTTCGCCTGTTATTGCAAATCGTATCATTCCATACTTTCAAGTTTAATTAAAATGCAAGATAGAAATAATGTATAGTGACTTCGTTGTCGTAATTCTACGATATTTATTGTTTTTATTCTGTGGTATTGCTAGCAAACGATAAAATTCATGCGATTTCATGAAGTCCTGGTAATATTCTGCTGTATTAATATACAGGAGTGAGATTGTAAAGATGTTTGTTTACTTGTGCACTACCTATTATTGGTATTTTATGTATGTATATTTTTACGGAAGTAGATAAAAATTAAATTTGACGACTCCATCTAACATTACGGTAGATATGCTAGCTTTTATACTGCTATATTTAAAAAAGTTTATTGATCTTGTGTATATATCTAGGTAGTTACTTTCATTTTAATTAAATTAATTACTTAGACTGTCTTCTGTAAGGTATTTAAAAGAACCGAAACCGATATTCTCTTTTCAAGCTTGAAAATGTGTAACAAAAAAAAATTAATTGTTGATAAATATTTAGACAATAATTCGATTATAAAAGAAGCATTTAAAAGGGGTACATAAAAACAGTAGAAGCGAAGTTAAGCAACCATACGCCTAGCCAGTAGTTGGATGGGTGACCGCCCGAGTTCCCTCCGTGCCTCGGAGAGCACGTTAAGCCGTCGGTCCCGGTTGCCAATTTATCATCTTTGGCAATCGTTACAGGTCAGTCAGAGGCCTAAGAAAGTCTGACAACTGGTTTAATCCAGATTGCCGATTTTCCTCGAAAAAGGGGTTACGAAGGTCAGATGGCAGTCGCTTCGTATAAAAATCAGGTGATCAGCCACATCGGGTTGAATCAAGTGCCGACCCCAAAATACATGGGATAAGGCCAGGGAGATGACATAAAAACAGTAGAGAGATACTTGAACATGGAACAAAATTTTATAATATATTGTTGCAAAATCATAAAAACTGTACTGTATTATTTTTACTATTTTTTAACATAAGTACACGTTGACAAAAGCATGTAATTAATGCATAGGCTTGTTATGTGTTAACAACCTATTACCTGGCTATGGAAGTCAAACAACTTTTTCTACACACTTGGCATTACCTCAGATACTTTTATTTTAGCCGCATAATACGCGTCACACATGCACCTTCGTCTAGTAATGACAGTGCAGCATCTCGATATAAAAAGAAACTGCCCCTGCACGTTTTTGTTTCGCCTTATTTGAAACATCTCAGAGCTGTAATTATTTGTGGCAATGAACCAGCTTGTTATAATAGTCGATTTGTTCGTGTGAAGGCTGTCGGGTTATTCACTTGTGACCTTTAGAAAAATGCCCGGGGAATAGGGAGGCATTCTTGCGAAATGACCGAACAGATACTTAATTTTCTTATTGCTACTGAACTGCTGTGCGTATCTGTCCGATACCACACTTGTTATTTAAATTAAGTAGTCTTATTTCACTTTTGTTTTCGATGTTACGTTACATAAGTAGGACTTGTACCTGATCAGCTTGGTTTATAGTGACTATATAGTTTATTGAAACAGGTTAGCGAAGATTCCCTTTCCAGCAGTTGTGGTCGAGCGGCTGCATTCTTGCGGCCACTCGATTGGGACGATAATATTGTGCCTAGGAATAAACTACACGACCGCTTGAGGCCGGATACAACCTGGAGTAATGTGGTACGATATTTTATACGACTCGATATTGCATTGCAACGACGGTTATTGAAGCGAAGCATTATAATTTAAGTTCGGGACGGGGGATTCTAAATCACAAAATATGATTGTGCACAGGGCATTGTTGCTCGTGGGTATATGAAAGTGCTTTGGGCTGCTTAAGTGTAAGCACCTAAGTAAATAAACATTATTTGTATGTAAAACTGTTTATGTTAAAGGAGCATAAGTATATTCTTATCTCGCTCGGGTGTCCCACGACTAGGTAGGTACTTAAATCTTTTTTTATTTCATTTGTATTCGAGGCAGATGCGATACCGGTTCCAGTTTAATGAAATTATTTATTTAAAAATGATGATGATAGCTTGAGTGGTGTTATCGAAACTGATTCAAGTTCTCAAACATAGATACAGAAGATGCAGAAATATCTGATAATTTTTGTAGATTTATACTATAAAGGTACATGAAAACTATAAAGTTTATAGCATTGTCAGATTTCTTTGATGTGTCAAACTATATTATGAGAAATGTATGCTCATGACTGGACCTCCCAAACTGATTTGAGTATAATTGTACCGAAAGCCTTTGCTGCTTGTGTCTATAGTTTTCTATGCTGCTTTGGAGCTCACAAGTCGTTATTCTTGTATTTACGCCATAACCACAATCTATCAGTCTGTGGTTCGCTTGAAAAGCGAACGTGGTCGGTCAATTCCAATGATTATTTCCTGAACATCAATAACTCCTCCGGTGGACCCCTTGATAAAGACAATATTACTTTACTTGCACGCGCTATTACTCCTACTACGTTATTTCTAAAATCTTTCAAAAACCAACAGGATTCGAAATACAAAGGGATGAAAATGTTCGCACTTATTTAATTTTTTTCTATATTTGTTGATTTCTTGATTAAATAAATTGTCATTTGTAATAATTGAGGTATGGTGGAATTATTGCATGATATTGTAAATGAATGTAAATTCTTTTCATTCTTTTTCTAGGTCTCATAATAAAAAGGTTACATAAAGCCAGCTCCCACACGTTAGGCGTACGAACACAAAATACATACATATACGATCGGAAATCAGTGCCCTGAGCGTACGTTCGAACGTCGTCGCTTGCGTTTTGCACGTTTTGAGACCTACACTTGCCGCTGGCGCTTTTTAACTATCTCTTTCCAAAATGTCGAAAATAAGCAGGTTTACGTAATAGTTACGTAAACCTGCTGTACGTGGGTATGGTGGTTCTGGCTATAGGGAAGAAAGAAGTCGCCCACCTGTAAACAATCTATCTATTATCGTAGTCCGTGTAGCAAGTTCTCGGTCAAGGCTACGCGTTGTCTACGCAACAAGTCGTTAGCGCAGTATTGCGGCAACAACTTACAACTTACAAGTTTATGTACGCGCTATCTCTGCACTTACACACTTATCCTATGCGATGCAGATAAAACCTATGTAGGATCTTATTTAAAAGGTTAAGTACTTTGAATATTACCTACGCCCCTTTTTGTTACAAATGCGTTTATAGAGATAAAATATAGCTAAAAATTTTTTTGCAATTCTTATGATTTCAATCTTTGCAATAAAATTTAAAACCTTCATGAAATGAGAGCCCTTTGCGCTACGCTGTTGATATTGATGTAATATTATTCAAGATTTTTTTTTATTTCCCATATTTAGTATGCCCAACAAACGTTGTCCTGCATACCGACTGCAGCGCTATCTGCCGGGCTAATTTGTGAATCTAAACAACCACACAAACGCATACAAAAAAAAATCATTCAAAACGGTGACCGTTTAACGGTCCAGCCGTTTAGGAGGAGCTAAGTTACATACACACGTATAGTAGCATTATATTTATAAAGATGTACAAGAACTGTATAACAAGCGTTAGATAATTAAAGCTACTACATGAGTTGTAATGGTGATCTTGAATCAGTGTATTAAAATAACATTGACGTGTTAAGTAATTCCTCACTAGCAGAGCGTTTAATTACTGCGGATGTGATCCATTTGCGCTCACGCCATCACTGACACCGAGTACATACAACTATTCATTGTAATTGTCCTCATAATTAACTATGTTCTCATAAACTGAGATTACGTTTCATACAAATTGATGCTTCATTATTCTTTTTTCCCTATTCCTTCATACTTGATTGCATAAAATGCTGAAATTCTACAATTTAAGGAATAGTTATTACATCGGATTACCTATTTAATGTCTAAGCATATTGATATTTGCACTACCGACAAGTTAACCGGAGTTGAAGCGGTCGCCATGGCCGAAATCGGTCGGAACATCATCATCATCATCATTGATATTTAATGATGAAAAAATACAGTCTATGTCGGTTAAAAATTGTTACACACAGTCTCTTCAAACATGTCAGTACGTAAAATTAAAAATCTTTAATTTATTGTCTGCCAGTCTCTGTAACTCTATGAATACTAATGGACATTTCTATACGTTCTGTTTTTGAGACCATCGGGAGTACACTGAAAGGCACTGAAATAATTTCATCTCAATACTCATTTGCTTGAGCCATGGTGGCTTTGGGATTTGAACATCATGAGGAAATCTGTATATGCCTGAGAAGTATTTCAAAGACTTTGTATAGTACCTGAGACACCGATAAACTCACCATCTGTCACGTTGGCACTTAATCATCTTCGGTGAAAAGTGGGTGATGAATGTGTGAGTGGGTGAAAAATGCCTACTCCTTCGGGAAATATAGGCATGAGTACTCATTTGCCTAACAGACAAGTTGGAATACTACAGATTTATATGGTAATGTAATAGTGGTAGTGTAATAGACCAGGTCTATTCCTACGAAGTGTTATTAATTAATAGTATTAATACGTACCATAAACGTATAATATGTGTAAGCGATACGCCTTACGTTCAATAATAAAATAAAAAAATACTTTTTATGATCTCAAGCTCCATATACATAAATACATAACAAATTATAAAGAATCGCATGACGCATCCTATATATATTTTAAATACCATTTATGTATGCACATAGCTTTGAAATTAAACATTAAATATCAAGTCACAAAGGAATGTACAAAGCACATAATTCCTGAGATCTATTATCTTTTATTAAGATTGTGTGTTAAATATTTTTTGTATGTTTTATACGTGAAGATGATTTAATTCTTAACTGAGGAAGCCGAAGTTGTTAACGTGGTATTATGCAAAATTAATTTCCTGTTTTCGAACACAATGTCTTTGTGCTCTATGAATATTTAATGTAACCAATTTTTGTGATCCTTGACAGAAAAAAATATTCTAATTAAGACAATATTCTAGTTTGAGCAAATCGTTTTGACGCTTCAGGAAATGTATAGAAGAAAAATGCAATGTTCATTTTCTTTGCATTGTTTTTCTAATGAAAACTGATTCCACTAGATTCTGACAACCCTGCATTTTTAAATGCTTTATTGAATGCTCTAAATGAATGTTGCTACTCGCTACAAAATTTATAGATTAATAAGAGGATGGTAATAACTTTTGAATTAACCTGTATACTCGTGGTACCTATTATTAATTCCAGTTCAGCTTCCACGTAAACTAGAAGCTCTTTTATCTCTACACTATACAGTTACCAAAGATTTAAAGTGTACAAAAATATTTACAATGTACAAGACAGAATGTACTTCATATATTTATTTATTACAATTACTTGGTCATGTGTAATATTAGTTTTTTTTATTTTTGTATTCATACAAAAGACTACATAAGTTTTACATAATATTTGCAAATACCGCGAACCATGTCCTAAATAGCTACCAGGATACCATGATTAAGGTGCAAGTCAATTTTCCAGTGTGATCACGATTTCCATGCACGCCGAGCAATCATTACACAATGACTTCACCATGCTAATAACTGTAGAATCATACACAATTTCATGATGGGCAGTCATAGTCATCAATATATTGTTTCAACAACTCCAATAGAAACTAAGACCTTATCTAGTTGTACCTTTTATTATATCTAATAAAATCTAATCACTAGTAATTATATTCATGATTAAAACAATATTTTCAAACCATTATAGTTTTAGTTAATCGTTTCACGAATTTTCGAGTACCTGACAGAAGAATAAATATTTTTGAATATATCTTAACAAAGAAACCGAATTATATCAAATAAAGACGTACTTACTTACCTAATTATAAAATGAACTTATTTTGTCTGTAATCATAATGATGACTTTTCAACTAGGTGTAAGAGTTAACAATTTGTTACTGCCGTTTATTGAATCAATCATCGGAAGAGTGGTCTGACCTAACAAGATAAAGCGCATAGAGTTTACAAATTCGCCTTTTATTGATTTGTTCGATCAGATTACATCGTTATGTTCATTTAGATGCGTTATTTAATACTTTTATCTTTAAATTGAATTGTAGATATTAGTTCCACACAAACGCACGGTAGCGCAATAAATCAATCCGCTACAAATCGTTTAATTTGGCAACTCGCGTTCCGGCTCGGAGGCTGCGCGATCCTATCAACCTTCCGGCGATTCTGATGCGCGATCGTTGTGCAACAGATATCGCTGCATCTTCTAACTTTCTTATTGTTTTGTCTAATTATATGGACTAGGCTCTTAACATTTTAGTTCAATGGCAAGCATCGAAAGGTATCTGAGGAAGGTCGGAATCTAAACAAACAAACAATAAAGTCGTTGTTAGTGCTATGTTCTACCTACATGGTATGAACCTAGTATATTAAGTCAGTAGTACTGTATTAAGTGGCATAAAAAAAATTACATCAATTAATAATATAGGCATTTTATGTATACGAGTAATCATTTCGTTTGCCAAAATGGGTTCTGAAAGAGTAGTTGTACACTACAACATTAGGCATAGATTTTCAGTTACTACCAGAGATTTTTAGGCTATTTTGTTCTTCACCTTAAAGCTTATAGTGTAAAACATCACGTAGAAAACTCACTACTTAATTGGTAGAAGAAGAAGAAACTTATTGGTGGACTGTCACCTGCAAATTCACACGTTATAGGTATCTACAGACTTACCGCTCGTATATAAGGTACATTCTCGTAGTTAGCAATTAAGAAACATGATATTTAATAACTATACAAGTACCCTCGTAAAAACACTATTATAGTCCAAATAGAGATAACGATTTTTTCTACCGAACAACGGTCTCAGTGAAATTCTCATAACATATTGTATGAATCATAGTTCTATATGCATAAAGAAAAAAAGAGTTCATTGAAACCTACCCAATTTTCGTTATTAGACCATAAAATTTATAAAGCTTAATTACTACATTTCAAAGAGCCTGCCGTGTTATTCGCTATGGTTTCTCAGCGTCGCACTCGTCGTCGAGTGTCTGTTTTAAAGATACGAAATTGAACCTTATACTCTACGTTTTATGTATCAATTTCCTATGATTGAGACCAACGCGTGTCGTCGAGTTCGATGCTGAGAAACCTTAGTGAATAGCGCGGTTGATTTGAATTCCTTTACGGTTTTGATCATAACTGTCTTGCACTTGAGCTATTAATCATTGAGTGGATATTTCTAATTATCTATATTATTTAGTCCAATACTTTGTGGGTTAGTCAAGTGCTGTTTTTCGGGTACTCAACAAATCAATGACCTCTTACTTACCATCACACGGACTACTTCGACTAATACAATTTTCTATATTATGGGTTTGTTATCCACATTTGAAGTATAACAATGAATTCGAATCAATCGACTGCTTGTTCGATTGTGAGCACTGTATGTCCAAAAACTATTACGAAACATTACAAAAAAATAGAATTGGGCGGAATTTATTTTTAACTAGCGCGTAGCTTTAGTTTCATGCATAGTTTTGAGGAATCCTAATATTTTTTTCATCCCACCATCTCGGAAAGAGTATTTTTAATCTTCAATATCTGAGTGGAAAAGCCGTTTTTATTCTCTAGAGGATAAAGTAAATTGAATTTAGAACATCGTGTGCACTAAGTTTGTGAATTAAAAAGATTAATCTGTAATACTTACCTGTCATAATGTAGTAATTAATACCTAAACTGAAATAAAAGTGTACCTATCTTGTGATTGTAAACGTTTTTTTTTTGCATTTAGTCATTTCCTCGCTGAGGTGGAATGAAAAGTTACGTGTTGCACTCGAGTGCAAAGATTTTTCACCTCGTGCTCTTTTGATTCCCTCGCTAACGCTCAGGATTCTAATTTTAGAATCCTTCGCTTGCTCGGTCATCAAAATTGAACACGCGGTTAAAAAGCAACTTTGCACTCTTGTATAACAAATAACTATTATAAATAAAAGTAGCCAAAGTTACTCCTTGTATCACCAGTTACCCGCCAGTGAAAGTCCCGTTAAAATCGGTCCAGCCGTTTCAGAGATTACCCGGAACAAACAGACAGACAGACAGACAGACGGACAGACAGACAGAGAAAATTTTTAAAACTTGGTTTTTTAGTGTCAGTAGCGTGTACTTTCATATGCATTTCGTGAAAAGGTGTAATTTTGAAATTACGAACAGACACTTCAATTTTATTTGTCTGTATAGATGTATAGATAAAATTACGTGAAAAGACTTTTTACAAAGTATCAAAAAGAATTTTGTAGGTATAATATGAGCTGGTATATAAACGTATACAAACATGATTGGAAAGAAAATTATCGCAATTAAGTTTGTAATGACTATCGAAATACATAGCGGAACAGAACATCAAAGCTAGTTAGCAAACTTTAGTGCCTTTAATAAATGTTTACGACGATCAAAAGAAATTAAGCAAAACGGTATTTTAATTTATTCAAATATTGTAAATTTATAAGAAATATTGATTTTGATTAACTATGAAACAACAATCATAGTAATAAAATTGATTTTTCAAATATTGCGTAACGGTAAAAGTCCAAAACCTTTAGATTGAAACCCTCCATTACTTTAATATTAGTTACATTCTCTTTAATACGTTATTAACAGAACGAATACATAACAAATGAGAGGCATTGTATCCAGTAAATCAAACTCCATAAAACGTTTAACTACGGAACAACAAGCACATGAATAACTGTTAGAAATATGTTTCATTTGAATCTGTGATATTAAGATAGCTTTAGATATCCCATTTACTTTGAACATAATGAAAATATGCGAAATATCAGAATACAGTAGAGTTTAATTACTTATCAACATTCTGAAGGTATCAAAAACAGACCTAAATCATATCCAGTTTCCAAAAAATATTCTATGAAGGTCTTCTTAGCGCATACAAGGCTTTGGACTCCATAAATCATTTTGAGACGTATTGTTACGCGTAATAATGATCCAATAAAAACCAAATACGTAACATCAAATTATGGTAACAATTATAAAACAAAGCGTCTTAATACTTCGCTTAATATAGTGTAGAGACAAAAAACGGTCATTGTTGCACGCTCGCCACGTAAGAGACAAAACATCCTCATTTAGTACATGTCTTCAGATTATAATCTGACGTAATTATATTCGGGATTATGTACCTACAGTTTATTGACCCTAACCCAGTTAAACAATGACTTATTATGGTAATTTCCAATACCACGTCGCTGTATTCGTCAAAAAGAAATTCAAACAATCTTTAACAGTATCAGTAAAATCCGCCCAAACTATACGTACATGCTCACGCCTGTATTCCCCGAAGAGGTAGGAAAAGGTGTACACTTATAATTCACCCATTTATGTTATGAGTCCCAAGTAATAAAAGGCGAGCCTAATGCCACCCATATGATCTAAGCAGGAATTTATAATAATATCTTTATTAAGGTTTTCACTGATAATAAAATATTGAAAAATAACTTTTTTCTATTAAGGGGTTAATAGAGTCATACACAGGCATATTTAAGTTTTGTTAATGTAAAAACCTATAAATTTTTTTCTTGTCATAATTCTTGACCAAATCTTTATATAACTAGTAAAAACTTATTCCACAAGGATGACCAAACATTACACTACTTTACAACAATTTAGCAAATTAATAAATATTTCGAACAGGCTTTAAGTATTTACAACCCTTTAGTCATATGCCTGGCAACTTAATGAATATGTAACAATACGTAATATCTGCAACATAATATCGAAGCTAAATTATTAACAATATTATTTAGTTTCCAAGAGTAACACATATTTTTTGTTCTCATCATTTTGAATACGTATCTATTGAGGATGTGATGGTTGCCTGATACAGATTTTTTCTGATAATTTGTAAGTCAGCTGTTGCTTTGTTTGTCGGCTCCTATTCTTTGAAAACGTCTCTATGATTATCTCTAACATACTAATCAAGCAGTATAATAATTTGCATCAATCGTTGCAGACGGATTTAATATCGCAATATAGAATCTTAATTCCAATGAAATAAAATATGTATTCTACTAGAAATAAAACGCCTTGATATTCACTCCTCACTGCTTATTAAATATCGCAAATCTACCTCAGGGTTTGCTTATCTACATACCAAAATTCATCGAAGGGTGCTCCACCAGCTTATCCACAAAAAAGACAAAGAGAGATTTTCGCATTTGTAACACCACAGATAAATAAATATGATCTGCTCAAGCCATCCCAGAAAGGTCCCCGAAATAAAACCAGAATTCCTATCTATATCGTAAGCCTAACACGAAAGGAACCGAATTTCCGTGACACCTAACTAAGTAAACTACCTAAACTAGTAGAGTAGAACAAAAAATAAATAAACTTTTTATCTTGAATCTACCCGCAAATCATCGCATCATTATGATTACATACAGTACAATAATCGATAAGGATCTGTGACACATGGCACGACACGATACAAGAGGTGTGCCCACGATCACATTGTGCTCTCCATTTAACCATCCATACCGTTACTCCTTACAGTTACGAATTGGTGTCCTTTCAAACACTTCAAAGCATTACAACACTCATATATATTGGTATATCCTAGTAGGTAGTGTATTTGAGATAAGTATAGACCATGTAGCAAGGATCTTCCTATTACGTTTGTGAAAGGGTGCAGCTCTATCTTGGTGATAATTGCTGCCGGCCTTTGTAACGAAATATAAAATGAGGCACTTGGATATTTACCCTCTTTTTTAAAAACAGTTAAAGAATTTGGCGTTAATTTTCTCGAAATTCATAAGTGCCTTCCCGCGGCTTAAACTGATTAAATAATTTCATTTACAAATCTAGGACTAAGTTTTCCTTATAATGATAACGGCTAGAATTGATATAGTATGATAATATGGTAGTTTAATCTTATGGTTATATTTGGCTAGAGCCGTTGTCGGTCCACTATATAGGCTATAATAACAGTATAGATTCAGAATTAATACTGCACAACAGTTGCCAATCAGGTCACCCTAAATGTATCGAAGTGTTACGAGCGGCGATCAGAATGGAAGTGATATCGGTATTACTAAATAGATTTAGCAAACATCAGCGTGCGAATTCTTGGCAATGAACTTGAGATGAACACCTAGTTGGCGCAGAAGCCAAATGTTACATTGCTTGTTATTTTACTTAACTAGCCTAGACGTGCTACTGTTATATCAACATCGGTACTTTATAACTGTCAACTAACAAACACTTGCCAATTTGCTTTGGGAATAGATCTGATTACGGAACTCGTCGAACTGAAAACGTATTTAAAAGATCAACTCCATATAGCTTGGGTTATGCTGCAATATTTTTTTGAACTCGTCCTTTAACAAAATGATTTTTGAACTGGGATGGTGAGATCTCAATTCATCTGCTTTCCCCATACAGAGAATCTGTCAGATAATTTTTATGAATAATGATTTGGTCGAGCGTAAGTTGTTCAGATTGGATTAAAAAGAAAAAACTTTTGAATACAGATCGTGTAACGATAATTGAATTATATCGAAAGAAAAAAAAAGGTAACATATGTTGCTTACTCCTCTCTGTATCTCTCTTCTTATTTAATAGGTTTACTAAACGGCAATAGTGTATAATGTATTCTGGATTAGCGTGTAGAGTTCGCAATTGAAGGCAAGTGAATACCGGTGATATACTACGCTTGCATGGTCATGTCGTGGAGCAGTTCCTTGTAAACACTCGAGCACTTCCTAGTGAGTGCTAGTGAGGTGTACAGTAGATGTATGATAACATCCACAAGCTCCACAAAACCCACGCAAAGCGTATTATTGCCTATGGATATATTTACCTCTCGTGAGTTTGTTAGTAATGGTTTCACTGCAGACTATTAATTAGCGTTAATGACTTTTGTCTCTATTAGCCAGACGTAGCGCCTAATACCCTTTTTTTTACCTCTATTACAAAGGATCGTTGTGTATGATAAGGCGCATATCGTTGTCCAGTTTCCATTTTGCTCCTCATGAATACTCCAATGACCTAATTGTAATACTTTACATGCTAAAATTACTTTGATTTTTAGGCATAAATATTTTTAGTTAAACTTACCAAATTTTTAATTTTAGAATGCAACTTGTAAACAGTAGATATCAGGTACTTAATGATAATCATAAATATGATGTTAATGGCGCTCGAAGATAAGCCACTAACAATTAAAATAAATATTGCATGTGCACGTAGCTTTACAATATAACAAAGCGGATCATTGCTAGAAAATAATAACACGTTTTACATATTCGAAGCAAAAACATGAAATGGTTTAAGTTATCGCATATGCTGTAATAAGCCACTATTCTGTTTTTTACTAACTTAATTTGCATGGCTATAGCCAGAAGCAGGATGAAATAGATTTACATGTACATGCATGGTATTAATGGCAATATTTTTTGTATCATCATATTTTTCACATAATACTTATTATTTTTTATTATCCTAGCACGAAATCCCACAGGGTACCAAATATGATTGTTTAAGCAGTGCGTATTAAGAATTTCATAGTATTGGCGTTTAATTTTCGGTAACCAAAAATCTCTTTCGATTCATTCACTTGTGGTTAATCACTTTTATTAACGTCAAAATAATGAGACAGCAATAATTATAGGTATAATTCCTAAACAAACAGAATTTGACGTCTACGAGTGTTAGATAGGTATTTGCCAAAATTGTCGATAGCGCTATTCGACACGCTTCATAATTAGCACTTGTTATGATATATTTACACTGTAACAGTTTGAAATTATCGTATGTCTACATTTTTACTTAGCCCCAGGTCATTGGACAAATTGTAGGTAAGATGTCTAACTAGCAGTCGATAAGTGGTAGGTGGGAAATCGGTAATGTTTTTACAAATATATAGGTTTATTGTAGATATATTTATGCTTCCTGTAACGTACTATACCCGTAAGAGCTCTTATTATTATTGAGCACCACCAAGCGTATGGACCACGAGTCGAATGGACTCTACATTTAATTTCACTCGTTTTAATGTTCCTAGAGTTAAATTTTGATCTAACTAGTAATTGATTAGAACTTATGTACAATCGCGCGCTGAACTCTTATTGTTATGACTGCTCGGCTAAGTGGTATAACAGAGATAAATCAAGAAGTATATAATAAATCAATAAGTATAGTATATGCGGTAGGAGTTCGGATTGGAGCCAAATTTTTTTTTCAGAAAAAAAAAAACAATTTTTTTTTAAAGTTGATTCAAAACCGGGTTGAAAACCGCACTTCCGTCCACATTACAGGTGACTGACTACGAAACCACACATGCCACAGTACCTACCCTTAAATTTTAGATGCATGCATTATTGCATGCTACTTCCTCCACGTGAATGTATTTTTTCCCGTTTTTGCAACATTTCCCATTGATACATCACTCCTATTAATCGTAGCGTGATGTTATAAACCCTACCACTATGAATGAACTGTCCAAAACAAAAATATTTTTTCAATTTGAGCCGGTAGTTTCTGAGTTTAGCGCGTTTAACGACGCACTCAAACGTTTCAGCTTTAAAATATGTATAGTTGTTTTAAATTGAATAAACAAAGAGAGAACGAAAGAAAAGAACTAAACAGAAATAACTAACCAACATTATATTATGTAATTCAACATATCATAATAATAAGACGAACGTGGCAATGTTGCCAGCGTTCTTGGCACGATCCCGAGAGACACCGACTTGGGACAAGTTTTCTACCTTTAATTAGTTTTAAGTACTGTTCCTTGTGTATATAATTAAGTTTTTATTGAATAAAGATAAGACGAATCATTTTAGAACGTAAATATCAAAATTTTAATTACAATAAAACAATTCCTATTTCCAAACTAATCCTAAGATAGTTAGTGCTTGACTAAGCATTTATTATTATAGTTTATTACAGTTCTGTTTTGTGGGTGTAAACCACATTCCATTTGACTTCAGACTTGCAGCTAATTTTAAAAGCTTAACAGGTTTAACAGGACTTTTAATAATTACTGTAATTTGATTCTTACTTACCTAATAAATAAGGTTGCAATTTTTATTAACGCTCGTGTTTATTTCTAGATAAATGCAGGATAAAAAGTAGTTGATAGCAACATGTTTGTGTAATTTGCATTTGTCCCACCTGTTTAGTTTTGCACGTAAATAAGAATTAATTCAGAACTTTACAAGCGTACATCGGATGTATACAGGTATATTTTAAGATATTATTTTTGTAGTCCAATAACCAAATTAAATAAGTAGCCAAAACAACGCCTGAAAATATTTTTAGATATTATGCTGTGGTGCCTGTGGTGCAGTACTAAGATGAATAAAATATAAAAATTTAACAAGTTTTTTTTCTTCAAATGTAATAAGTACCTACCATTGAATCCATAATTGTAATAAAACTATTTTCGACTGGCTGAACCGATTTTGATAATTCTATTTTAATTTGAAAGCTCGGTACTTTCCGCGTTGTCCCATTTCAATTTGGTCCAGTTCTGACAATGGAATTCATAAGAAAACCATATAAATCTTAAATTTTCAATATTAACCGACTTCACTTTTTTTTAATATTTAACTGCAAACAATTTTGAAGTCGGTTTTTGCTCATTTTTTTAAACCACACTTAAATGCTATTATTAGCTATAAACCGTTACAACGTCAAAATTATACCGATAGTCGACAGTGATCATCAATCTCGCCCAGCGTTGTGTGTGCAAATGAAGTGCAATCGATCAAGTTCACTCGCATACCTTTGTAATTGACATCACTAGTGTAATGAGAACCATTTCACGTTTATATCAAGATCCATAGTAAACTATGAGTAAAGTGAAGATTTTAAGCTCGACATACATGTACTCGACTTACAATGTTCCAATTTAACCATGCACACCATGCATGTAAAAAATAGTGGACAAATATACCAAATACCCATTTTATCTCCATTTTATCGCCATCTCATGCGGCATGACAGCTTCTTTAAAAACATAATAGAAGGAAAAGTAGAAGGGAGGAGAGGAAGAGGAAGACCAAGATTAACATACATGGGACAAGTTAAAGAAAAGGTGTCTGTCATGTCGTATAAGGAGGTCAAAGAGATGGCACTGGACAGAGACAAGTGGAAAGAGTTGCATCGGTTACACCGACAAGAGTCTCATTACTCTTAAATTCATGATGATGATCTTTACAACTTTAAAACAAAGAGGCACATGGCCGTTTGAGTTTTAAATCTGCGATCAAATTGTGCATTGACCTTTCCCTACGCTCTATCCCTCTTATTACCAAATATTTCCTAAGATAATATTTAGTTTAAAAGTCGTTTAAGTTCCCTTTTTGATACGGATTTAAAAAGAGATGGACGCAGATTTATTGCAAGCTTGGTCTAGTCTTAGTTTTACCATGTTTTTTGTATTTAACACGTGACTATTCCAACTCTACCTACGTTTTTATACAAAACGGCGTGTGAAAAGTATAATTTAATATTAAAATGACGTGTAAATTAGCGGTGCGGACAAAATAATATATCACAACATAATTAATAACGCATGATAAAACTAAAAAATACCGGATTGTATACTGGACATAGACGGATGACTAATGTTTACTTTATTGTTTACTGTATGTGAATTACAGGTCACTGGGTCTTCCAAACCCGTATCACACCAGACAAATTGGTTAACAGTTAGGTACCTTCATTTTATATTTAGGTGCTACGAAAAATTACAATATTTTTATTCGTTAATAGTCAGTTGTAACTTGTTGACCTAAGTCAACTACTTGTTAACAAGTAGTTTCTATTTAAAGCATAAGTTTGTTATATCTTCAAAGCTTAGTAACTTTTTAGTTTTAAAGTTCTAAAAAAAACAAGAGCTTACATATTGCTAAAAATAGCTGAAGAAAAAGTGAGCAAAACGTACCGTCTATAAAAAAGAAAACGTATGTTCTCTTACTTAAAACAGCCAATCATAATAAATAGAAAAGTCTATGTTAGGATGGAATTTCTGCACATTTCCATAAAGGGTAGTGTAGCAGGAGCACTGGTCGCATTATCGATTGAATAAACATGAATGTGGCTATCGAATCATCGACGAACATGGCAGAGAACGATGTACCTGCTGTTACACGAAAGGAAAAGGGCTTAGGGACTATAATAGACTATTTGGTATTTAGTCTACACGTCATAACGATAATGAGTCGTCTTTAGAGAAGTTGCTGTACCTACCAATATTAGCAGTTTGCCGATACTCATTGGGAAGCGCATTTAATTTTTTTTTTTTTTTAAATAAACAACTGAATGAATACTTATGTGTATTAATACCATAAGAGCATTCTAGACGCATTTATCTTACCTACTTTTATTATATAATTTATATACTCATTTTTATTTGTGATGTTACTCTAAAATTCTACTCAATTAAAACCCAAAAAAACTTTGGTACGGTAACTCGAATTCCATTAATTTAATAAATAAAATCGGTTCAACATTCGAATAATCATAAACCACATTCGCCGAAGATGTGTCTTTGGAACATTGTTATAATAATATGAGAATGACTGAACATGACATCTCACGCAACCAAATTGCATTTCATGTTTCCAAATCCTTGTATCACGTTTGCATACAAAATAAATTCAAAATGATGATTGGTATTTTTTTCTAAAGGCAGCATTTCTTGTATTTTACTTATTATCTTACACATAAGGATACTTTTAACAAATCATTTGCCATTTGAATTGTGAAATTTTAAACTTTTCATAATTCCCTGTTGGGCCGCTCACTTTCTGTTATGATTCAAATACTAGATAATAATGATATTACATTACCTGTGTAATATTATCCTGTTAGACTTTACGTATTCACATACAAAACCTATTCACCCATTACTAGGAACTTTTATTTTTCAGTATCATATTCATACATTTATAGATAGGTTCTATTATTCAAGTTAATATTAATTCTTGCTTTAATATTTATTATTGACATGATTTCACTTACCTCTACATCCAAGAGACACTTCAAAACAATTTCACTATTTTACACAGTTACCGAGTATTCTATAAAATGATTATAAAAAGGTTATAATAATAAAAATACTGGCAATTTAATATATTTTTCTAAATTTGAGAATATTATTTTTAAAGTAGAATTCGCAGAGAACTTTCCCGCGGTACCGATGGTTTGAAAATGGCGGGCGGTTTTTCTTGTAGGGGCTGTGTGTCCTTGCGTGGTGAGCAAGGTCTCGATGAGGCTTGTGGACGCGCCTCGCCTCCTGCGCCTCTTATACTTACACAACGTTGTGCTTTAGCACATGATGGACTTGTCAGAGCCTTATCGCACTACTGATTTGATTGAACTGAGACTAAGAAGCGGTGCGTATCGTTACTCTTCTCTACTATTAGTTATTCTGTTTATAGGGAAAAGGTATAAACAAACATTAGATAGGTAATTTAGTATTTACTATACCTATTTTAGATCGAGAGCAGAGGCTTATAGGTAGTTAACTATAATATTAGTCCTATAAGAAAATAGTAAGATATCATCCGAGTCCTGAGACGACCTTTAACGTATGCAACCTGAACCAAACTCCTATTTAAAAGTCACAGTTAATCAGATACCCTTCAAAATTCTTAAGCTTAGCATCTTACCTTAACGCCCCAAGACCTAATCCTTAATACTTTTTTAGTTTTAGTATCCCTAAGTATAGTCACATTTGAACGGGGACTTTAATGCAATGGATTAAGGTAACATGAAATGACAGGAATAAATAAATTAAAGAGCATTTATGTGTCCTTAAGAAATATAAAAATATTTCATTATAGTACCTAGGTATACTCCCAAAGGGAAGCTTTGTGATTGAACTTACCTTTTTCGATAGCTTTATACCCGTGTGACAAGACGAAGCTGTCAAGTTAAAAGATTAAAAATCACTTAACGACGTGATTGGTACATATAGCTCACCATCAAGCACGCGACATCTGAGAAAAAGATTTATCTTTAATATGAAACCCGTTACTTATATTTGTATTTCAAATATCATATTGCTAAAACCAGTATCTTTTTACAAAAGGCAATGTTGTTGAATAATCGCTATCAATTTTTCACGCTCGTTTTTAATATGATCTCGAACAGTTATCGTTTTTCTCTGTTAATTCTTGCATTGGTCGGAAATAATACCAGCTTGCATTGCATATTTTGTAATGTACTAACAGAATGGTGTTAAATTATGACAATTTGTCATGTCATGTGATTTATAATTTTTCATTCGTGTTAATGTGTAATACGGTAATCCTGAATGTTATGCAGCGTTTTAATATGATTTATTATTTATAGCAGTAGTAGCGACCTTTGATTTCATTCAGCTCAATAATGGATGATCAAGGGTGACGAACCTTTTATACCTACCCGAAGTCATGTAGCTTAACTTAATTAAGATGTATTATGCTTTATAACATATTCAATACACAGTGAAAACTATACATTAACAGTATTCTAAAAGCGGCAACACTGGCACTTGTTACGATTTACAGCGACCAGCCGCGTTATTCACTAAGGTTTCTCAGCGTCGCTCTCGTCGTCGAGTGTCGTTTTTAAAGATATGAAAATGAACCTTATTCTCTATATTTTATTTATAAATTTTCTATGATTGAAACCAACGTGCGTCGTCGAGCTCGACGCTGAGAAACCTTAGTGAATAATGCGGCTGTAATAATTGACTCTCGTTCTATCAAATCTTATTTCTATGATCTAAAATAGGTATTTCATGATTTAACTAATTTTTGTCCAATTTATCGGGAACTACCTATTGCGTTTATCACCCCAAGATATTTTCTTTTTAACCGACTTCATAAAAAGGAGGAGGTTATCAATTCGACTGTATGTTTTTTTAGCGCGACCAATTCATTGCGATGTTCCCTAAAATTATCGACCATTTTGAGCTCCTTGGACATGGAGTAAGTATGGAGTGCCGTATTCGCGGCTAATTATTAAGAGCAAGTGATGTGCGTACATTTGCCATAAAATCAAATGAGTTACCTTGAAGAGATGCCATTATTTTTGTGTCTAAAGAGACAAATTATCGCATCGTCTCTATAAGGATATTTTATGGCGAATGATATCGGGTATTTGCTCTTGCACTGTGGTCACTACTATAGCTACTCCGAGGGTAATTGACACTTCTGACTTACAACTGGATTTTAACAAAAAGAAAGGATTGTGGTAACCGCTAGGTCCCTACTTAAAGCTGAAGTAAAAATGAAGGTTCATCAAAGTATATGTGAATTCAAGCTTCGTTCTATGCCAATGTTTTCTTTTATAGATTTCGTCAAACTATGTTGTGTCGTAGACAAAACACGAAAAGGACTTTTCTGTGAAGTCTTCCATAAAGGCGGCGATAAATGAATTAATAATTAGTTGATTAATTAAATAATAGGTATTCTAAAAGACGGCTATAGACTGGCCATTCTTCGCATTGGCAGGTGCCAATACAAAATATAAATACCCACATTTCCCCATTAGACTATGTTTCGGGAAATGTGGGTACCTATTTATATATCCACTTCGGGGACGTTTGAATTAAAATGAAAAATAATTAAGGTACCTGATATACGTTCCATTGTTCTCAGCGCCCTGAATAAAATGTTATTGTTGCAAACCTTACGCTTTCCCTAGCTGTTCCATATTTATTGCTAAAACAGGGTAAGTGTGCCACAGATCATCATTGTTTACATCAAAAAGTGAGTGCAGGTGACGCATACTCGTAGGAGTAATGATCCGTCAAAAACATTAGGTTTTTGTGCCGCGTATGCGACTAACATAGTAATCCCCAAATCAGCCTTGACTGGGCAATATCCTTTCGTAATCGAGGTGAACGATTTGTCTTCAAATACTATAGGTACGGTAGGTAATAACTTACCTGAATATTATATTTAAAAAAAGTTATTCTTAAATGCATAATCTATATTATACATAGGTATGGATAAAAATATAGTTTTTTTATTAATTTAAACATAGCCTAATAAAATGCACATAGTTAGTATTGGTATAATAATTTATAATTTGAGGTACAATGAGCTGCAGTAAATATCGATCGATTGATAGTAACCATGTTAGTAACAATCTAAGTATATAATATTACTTAAAGAAAGTAGGTAGAAAGTCCTTTAACATATAAATGTCGCACGAACGGTCAAGTCCGTAATAAGTAAGGTAAGTGCCAATGTTTTACGCGAAGTGTTATCACGTTGATAAATGTAACCTAATTTACATCGTCCGTTACATTTGAATCAAAGGTTAAGCACCGACATGTGGATATAAATAAAAATTACGGATATGGGTCTCTGTGTTATGTACCTTTCGTATACCGTTGTTTTTTTTCTTCTATTAGGTAGGTATGGCTAAAGAAATATAATAACTACTATCATAAAGCTGTATTTATATATAACTATGTCACTATGTGAAAAAGCTTTCTTTTTTGGTCTGTTTCACAAAAAAGCCGTTGATGTTATTTCATATTGGGGGATGTCATTTACCTACTCAACTTTAAATTATATCATGCTGCTTAGTTACCTACCTACCTACTGCTAAACCTAATCTGCTAATCTCAAGTGAAATGTGTCAATTTATTTTTACTTAGCTACAAAAGATTTCATAAAACTCGCGAAAGACAAGAGATCGTAGAATCGCCAAAATTGCGTTACGTTTTTTTAATAAATGCCTTGCTACAGTAGCTACAGTAGGTAAGTCCCAATCCCATTTTCAGCACTCAGAGATCATTTATGCTTAATGTAGGATGGAGTAAGTTAGAAAACAGCATGCTTAGGCAATACATAACTATCGAGGTTTTACAGGTCCAGGTATATATATGTATGTATTGATAAATATACTCCGTTATGTGTAGTAAAGAGTGAATTAAACGCGCCTGATTTCGATCCCATTAAGTCGTACGCAATTTTGTTTACAATTTATAGCACGTAAAAATGAGCAGCTTAGACAAACAAATGCTGTCGTGCACAATAGCACTGACCTAAATATTATTAGAACTTAAGAATCGATACTGATTTAATTTTGAAAGTTTATCTAAGACACTGCTCCGGCTCTAACTTTTCTATATACCTTTACGTGATTTGGGCGATACTATTCGAAAATTTTACGACATTTATTTTATTCTGTTTTTAGTATTTGTTCTTATATCGGCATCATCTGTGAAAATGTATAATGTCTAACTGTCACAGTTAATGAGTTACAGCCAGACCGTTGTACCAGACCGTTGGTACCAGACGGTTAGACGGATGGCAACGTCTTAGTAGGTAATAAGGTCCCGATTTTTACCCTTTAGTACCCTAAAAACAGATCTCACCAAACATGTAACTAGTTACTATAAATAAATCAATTTAACTGTAATCAGCTATGTGACGCATTATTAAATTTTATAGGTATTTTAATAAAGCTCTAGATTAAATCTAAATTGTCGCCATGCATGCAAATAAGTTTCAATTAAATAATTTAGAATCTAAATTATTTAATTGAAACTTATTTACTCTAAATTTTAGATGGCTAGGTTCGTCACTATTTCATACTTTACAGACATGCAACCATAGATATAGAAAAAATTTCGTTGCTTGCAACTTTATTATAGACCATAGACACGGAAAAAATATTGTTTTGCAGATAATATATTATATTGATTAGGGCTGTGCAGTCCATTAGATCCATCCATAGACAAAGATTATTTTGCTAAAATCTCCGAGGATAGAGCGCGAAGAAATTTCTTTATCTATGGTGCAGTCTAAGCATAGTACTTACCACAGCGTGAGTGAAATATTTATTACCTTTTTTAATTATTTATCATCAAAATTTTAATTATTATCAATGATAAAACTTAAGTAGGTAAGCGTTTTTTTTTTATTTCTACGGATAAAACGTACTAAACTAATTTAAGTCTATGACAACCACAAACAATAAATAACATTAGTGTTTTTTTATGACTATGATAATATTTTAATAAATTGTACAGAAAACTTCGATATTTTTATTAGATGATTTGAATATTTTCAACTATTTTCATAGATAGAATTACAGTGGGTAGTATTATAATGAAGCTTATTAGTAAAATCGACTAGAAATTGTGGCACAACACAAATAGTTGTTGTATCTGTTTTAATATCCAATATTTTATAGTCTGTAGATTCAAAAATCCGGTTCCGTCAATTCGTCAATGCTAAATTTATCAAATTTTTAATATTTTGCTGATTCAATAATTCGCTTTTCCACTTTCTGTGTGGATTAAATTGCTAT
The DNA here is from genome assembly GCA_964035505.1 of Watsonalla cultraria. NCBI lineage: Eukaryota > Metazoa > Arthropoda > Insecta > Lepidoptera > Drepanidae > Watsonalla > Watsonalla cultraria. Next base: position 5,777,552 of record OZ037722.1, on the reverse strand, counting down.
ATTGTTAAACATTCTTTAGGATATCAACAAGTTAATAAATTATTCCAAAATGCCCCGCGGTAAGTGCTACAGGAATTGTTTTTTCCAATGTCGTCCAATGATAGAGAATGTGCTTTCTTCTGAGTAATTTTAAGTCCTAATTATCTCGTTTAAACCATGATATGCACGATATAGTTATTAAAAATCAGAAGTAATCGCCTATTTCCTCTAAAATGTCAGATTAATACCAGGTCATGGTATTTGATGAAAAATATAACCTTGTCATTTTGTTTACGTTGTTAGCAATTAGTGGCATTTGGCAAATGTTTTCAGGTAAATATACTAATCACAAGGGTCGCAACCGTAAATTTACGAGTCCTGAGGAATTAGAAGAGCAGAGGAAACAAGAAGAGCAAAAGAAAAAGTAAGTGATGTTTGTAACAGCATTGTTCCTACAACATAGACGACAAGCTAAACATTATTTTCAAACTACATATATGATAAGTAAAATATAATATCGCCATATCCTCCTCAACATTATAAATTTGTCTTCTTTTTACTATAAAAAAACAACAGTTTCCCAGTCTTAACATTATTTTAGGAAAAAAAATTGCATATTTTGTAAATCAACCTATTGCAATTTTCACATTGCAAGGCAGATGACCTCACCTGACCCTTCGTTGTCAATGTGTGTGACATTTGTATTGAGATGGCTAGTTCATTACATCATGTATAGTAGGAATTAAGTGCAGCAACTAATTGTTTTTAGTTATTACTATCACATTAAATACTTAGATTGTCTCCAGCCTGGTGCATAATTATAAGCTGTCAACTGATATTTCTAGGTGGAGAAAAGAGCATGGCGGTGAGAGCCCCAGTGAAGAGGAATCAGATGATAATAAATCTGGCTCTGGGAGCAGTGATGACAGTGACTCAGACGATGATGTAAGTGTAACTATACCTGCACAAACTATATTTAATGTATCTTCGGAACCTTGCCTGGATGCACCTACACGTCCAACTGTTAGAGAATTTACGAAGAAGATTACATTTCAGCAGTGAATGTGTTAATAATATATTTTAGGTATCGGATTATATATTAATTTTTAAGGTTTTAAGTTTATAATTTGGTGTTTAAATAAAGTTAATAGATAATTTATATTTGTGAAGTACATTTAATGTGTTGATGAAATGTATGTGATGCCTGGCTGAGTTTTTTGCTCAGAAGGCTATTCTCCGAACCAAAGGTAATTTAATGTTCATAAGAGTCTTACCAGGGCCCAAACTGAACAAATCTTTTTCATTTTTATCTTATTTTTAAACAATTTTTGACACAAACAAGCAAACTGCTAACAAGTTCTTAGTGTAATTGGACACTTTCACTGCTGTTTTCAATATTGTACAATAAGGCTAATATGAGTCCTGTATTGTTGACATTTTCTAGGAATTAGTCCCATTTTTATCTCATTTCGTTGTGTGGTGCCTTTCTGGCATGAAAGCCAGCTGTTTGCATATATTGTAACAATGTAAGACAACCTTCAGTTAAGAATAATGATAAGCTATAATGAGTTATTATTATTCTTATGTATATAAACTTAATAAATATATAACGTATCCATGTGTAAGTGTATCTTTGTTATTAAAGTTACAATTTAAACTTGTTTAACATTGTTTGTCAATTTCATGCTTTGTAGTGCTCAGTAGATGCATTCATCAGCTGAGCGAAATCCACCAAATACCTGATGATCTAAACATTTGAAAACAAATGTTAGAGGTTGGTGGACCTATACGCAGGCTCCTGCCACGGTCCATCTATAAATTACTCTTCTTTTAATTTCAATTACGTCAATATGCTTCCTAAGAACATGTTTGAGTGTATAATATCTCTGTTTCAGCATCCCACAAAGGCGAAGGGTGTATCAGGACTGATAGAAGTAGAAAATCCCAACCGTGTAGTCAAGAAAAACAAGAAATTAACTAATTTGGACAACTTAGGTGAAGGGGAGAAGCCACAGCTCTCAAGGTACATAATACTAAAAATATGCCTCAATAAAATGGTTTAGTTAAAACAATGGATCAGGCGTAATTGGTCATTTTGGATGGTTGGTAAGTTTGGAGGATTGCCACTTCAGCTTTCTTTCAGTAGATGGCATTTGTGACACTTATTGTTTGATACTTTCGCTTATCTGTTTTTTTTAATTGGTATGAAGCTCACCGATGCACCTAGTTTGGATTACTAAAGTGTAGATATTTTTGTGTAAATTATAAAATACTTATTCCACAAAATGTTTGCTGAATTTAGATATTTTCAGTTTGGGAGTACCTTGCATGGCCATTTACCATTACAAAATTATTTTTCCTTTTGATTGAACATATCATTCTTCTATATCTTCTAGATCTTATATCATAGGGTTTTTGGTAGGGTTTTACTAAAGTAAAGAGTTGAAATCCAACGGGACTATGAATTAATTTTTTTTTTATATTTGGGAAAAGTTTTACTTTCCAATAACTAATAGACTTTTTAAGACTACTACCCAATATTCTTTGAAAATCGGTTGAAAGTGAAGCAAGGGCAGGTCGCTTCTCACTGCGAAATGTGACTGCATATTCACATTTCGTTTTTTTTCATTGTTGTAGACGCGAGCGTGAAGAGATCGAGCGCCAGCGCGCGGCGGCGGCGTACCAGAAGGCGCACGCGGAGGGCAAGACCGACCAAGCGCGGGCCGACCTGGCGCGCCTCGCCATCATCCGCCAGCAGCGCGAGGAGGCCGCCAAACGACGCGAGGCTGACAAAAAGGCTAAGGAGGAAACACCCAAAAAAGGGTAATTATAACATCTGAGGTGTCACTCTAAGGTAGACTGAGAGACAATGTCCGTGGCATTAAGTCCGCCTATATACTTTGTGTATATGAAGCCTAATGAATAAATAAACATCTTGCCACAATTGTTGACTTTGAATGTTGATTGAATGGTCCTCATTCGCGCAAACAAATAAATATATAGTTATCCCCGCTGTTTTCGTTGAGTGCACAAATCTCGTGACAGCACCTGAGGGCCTAGTGCGAGTCTCATTGCCGCCGTCACATGTCATCGGGTTAACGTAAACGCAGATTTGTATGGGATCTGTCGGCCCACATATGGCAGTGTTGGTGATTTTAAGAAAACTTGCACTCAGCATGCTTTTTTTGGTTACTCCATACTGTGTGAAGGGAGTACAGGGTCCTTCAGAGATTCTTTACTAATAGCAACAACCTTCCCAATAAGGTGCCAGAATTCTGACGATTATCTTTAACTAAATCTATTAAGACGAAGTCTTTTTCAGTTGATGCTTTCTATTAGATATTTTTTTATTTTTTCTGCTATTTCTATCTGTCATATTAATTGGTAATGCATATTGTTCGCAGGTAGACAAATGTACGTGACTACAGGTTGCAACAGGGATGCTCACCATTTTGCTGTTTTGCATGCTCATAATCTCAAGCTAGGTGGCTTTCAAAATCTCAGTTGTATTCTAAACATGATCCAACCCCCCTTACCATTAATCAGCGCGTAAGAGTTTGTCAAATTAATAATATAATATTGTATGCATAATAAATATTTTTCAGTGTTCAAGGTTTTGTAAAGCTTCCCTAGCGATGACTTGTAGGCGTTAGTAAATCAGAGATATTGCAGTCTCAACCTTTTTATACTGACTCTATCCAGTAAAAAAAACTTACTCATAAACAAAACGACTGGAAAGTTTAATGCAAATTATGTGCAAGCAGGAGTGTTAAGTAAGTTATATCCATGTATAGGTAAAATTAATGAATTAACATCTTGAAAACTGTAATGCGTTTTAATACTGAATGTAGTAGGTACAGTTAACACCATTACGAGATTATTGAAGTACTCTCCACCGTATATTTCTTCATTCACCATCGCAACTTTGTAATTGTTTATTTCTTTAAAATATTGAAATAAATTAACTTATCAATATATTTAGCCCTGATGAATTTTGGTCTCCTATTGTTTAGTGATGTTAACTGTAATTATTAAGGGTTTGCCATACACAAATTAAACTGCTGTCATTGTTGCTATTGAATTTAAATTTCTATTTCATGAACTTTATTACTTCAAAAGTATAATTATTATTGATGTTAATTATTAGCATCGTCGAAATATTAATGATATTTTATGTGTGTAATAAAACATTATAATGATGTAAAAATATAAATATTTAAATAAATTGAAGGATATACACTACTTACATACATCTTTTCATAGCCTACCCTGGGTTCAATTATCTATAAGTCTAATAAAATAATTTTCGCTTTTAAAGTGGCTTCATAAGTGTCTTACCAGGGCCCAAACTAAATAAGTATTTATCATCTTTTTTATTTAAATAAATCAATCAACTACACAATGGAATTTGCGGCAATTTTCATCCTCGATTCTAAAGAATTTCTCGACGAAGAAAACCCGAGATTATTCAATTTCATAAACAAAAGATCATGGTCGTAGCTATTGATTTCAGAATAGGTAAGAACTTACCTACATTCATCGCTGATCGTATATCCTGAGGCAACAAATGGGCTTCTTTAAAATGGAATCCAACTAAAATGTAGAGGTGTTTATAAGTGCGGTGTGACCTACTTTCTCGCGGCCACTGATCAAATCGTGACATTGTAAAAAAAAATTATAGGCTGGAGAGTGATAAAGACTATTTATATTACTTACCCAGAAAAAAGGGCCTAATATTAATTTATGTTAAATGCAGTAGGTAGGTAATAATTGATATTCAGGTACTTTTATGGCCAATTGCCTGCATTACGTAAAATTTGTTAAGTAACCAAAATAAATAAAATTTGGGAATAGATATTTACCAATCGGCAGGAGGAAAACCATCTGATTAATTACTCCGCTGAAATCTCGTAAGTTTGCACATAAATCTTGAATTTAACGCGGCATTTAACAGCATTTTGAGATAAAACTACGTTTTATCGAACTAGGTATAGATACGAACTCGCTCGCTCATCAACTGGCCCGCTTTAATTGCTTATTGAAGTTGATAAATTGTTCGCTACGACGTTGAGGACAAAGACGAATGAGGGTTACTAGAAATAGTCCTATCTCATCAGTAGGCAGGTAATTATGTAATCTATACAGATAAATAAAATTTAAGTGTCTGTTTGCAATTCCAAATTAACAGCTTTTCACAAAAAGTATATACTTACGGTACTCTCATAAAAAAAAACAATTTAAAAAATAAACTGTCTATGTGTTCGTCTGTCTATCTATTTTTCCGGCTAATCTCCGAAACGGCTGGATCGATGTTAACGGGACTTTCACTGGCAGATAGCTAATGTTACAACTTAATATAGCTAAGTAACTTATGCGACCTTTATTAAAAAAAAATATAGTGTTCCGCAGGCCACCCGTGAAATTCAGCCTAGGCGGGTAATATGTAAAAGCTAAACGACCTGTCTGTTACAGTTCTATCTACAAGTCTAGATTGCTTATGTTACATTTAAGACTAATTCCTAATGGCTTAGATTCTTAATTTGTTATACTGGCTATCTAACGTTAACAAATCTTCGTTTTCCGAGGCTGACTGGAGTTACTGATCCTGAAGATTCTGCCGCCGAAAGAAAGATTCATTTATTCCAAGCATTACCTAATTACCATTCGAATAGATCAACTCTTGCAAGTTGTGATCAATAAAAATACCTGCATATCGCGGTCACCAAATAAAATAAAAATTAACATTTTCAAATAATAGACCTTACAATTTTTTTTACTTTACTTAGGCAAGATGCCCTAAGACTTGTCATAAAGTGGAGTAACAGAATAAATAAAGGCTAGCGCTAATAAGACACAAAAAGTATCGTGTTTCTAGTATATAGGACATCCCAAATAAGACGACACTACACTGAACCAAAGTTGGCTATATTAACTAAGTACGTTACTTACGTACGTCTTAATTGAGTTTCTTTCACCGGATCTTCACCAGTAGGTAAAAATGTTCTATTGGTCAGGTAATTTTTCTCGACTGCCCCCGTGATATGTGGCCATTACTAGAAGCTTTGTTACCTGTTAGCACACGTGCTCTTAATTGCACAATCATTTAACATAATAAGCTTGCCCACCCTTTGTTTAAAGGATGGAAAATCACAATGTTTAGGGTAACAACACATTTAACCCGTAAACAATGTTACGTGTAGTGTTTATCTTATTTTACCCAATTACCCCTACTTGCGCTCGTGTCTAATCTAAGCGTCTATATTAACAACATAAATTTCGCACCGCTATCCAAGCTGCCTCAGATTTCCACTCGAGTCAGAGACGACGTCATAATATATTTAATATGTGCAAACATGAACCATATAGGTAAACTTATGTTATGAAGACGGGGAAATTTAAGCATTCACTAACACTAAAGTAGGTACGTACACCTTAATAAAATTATCTTGTAGATAACACCTTAAAAGCCCATTTTAGGTGATACCTTAGTTATTGTGAGAATAGATAGAGATTGTGAGACTTTTCAAATTCAAATTATTTTTCGTGCCTATATACCTGTAGATATTTGGAGATACTTAATATGTAGCTTTCACCAACAACTGTATCAAACTATTTATTTATTTAGGTATTCCGGTTTGAGGAGACTGTAACTTTTTACGGAAGGTGTAAATAAAATATATTTTCTTTTCCCTTTCGTTCAAACATAAATGAGTTGGCCTGTATACCTACGAAAGTACGAATAGTTCCACTATAAAAATCTAACATAGAAAATCGACGTACAAAATACTGGTGTTCAATTCCGTAACACAAGGGTGCAGTCAAATTGCGGTCCGATAAGTCCCACAGCCTTAAAGATAGGCTCGGACGTAGGTTGATGGAGGTAACGCGGATGTTGCGAAGATCTTATCTTTTGGGTATCGATTCTTTATGGACTCGTGCGTAATAAGGGATTTGAATATTGGCTAGTTTGACTAAACGTTACCTACCTATCTATCTAGTTAGCATTTATCCACGGTCGTTGGTTTAGTTTGATGTTTTATACCTAGGTACTTAGTACCTCAATAATAGCGAACGAATGTACCAAAACTTGAACTTATATTATGTTTGATCACCATAAAACACCGCAAAGTTAGTCGATTGAAGCGGAATACTGTAGCTTTATAATATACTAGCGACCTCATCCCACTTGGGGTTTTTTTTTATTTCTTTATTAAGTTATTAGTCTAGGCCAATTTTTTTTACATAATATCTGTAAAATAATAAAATAAGAGTTTTTAGCTATAAACCCATCGAAGTTAACTCGGAAGAACGATACTTACGTTCAAACGGACATAATATTTTTATGGAAATGAAGACTACATCAATTAATATTATTTAGAGAAGATGTGAGATCTAATTTTGATAATATCTATCGTCGATGGAGAGCGTCCGTCGAGGCGAACTAACAATGCAATTTACTTATCGCCTGTGGTTGTTGGAACAGATTTAGATAACAAGTTGCCAGTGTTTTGTTAGTGGTGCCGCGCTGAGACTCAACTAAATCTTGCTTAGGATTTCCGAACCCTCGTTGGCATGTATCTATACTTAAACTATTCAGAATTGGTAATTGAGAGTGTAGTTTGAAATTACTATAAAATCGTCAGCGATCCCAATGGCTTTATTAAGTACCTAAGTACTAAATCTCTCAAATTATCAAAACAACATGTAGGTAGTACTTAAACGTTTATTATATGAAATACCGAAGTAGAACCAAGGTGTTCCCTGGAATAATTATTTTGCCATCTAAACATGTAAATTTCTTTCATATTATTTGAGCAAAATAAACTATATATAAGAGTAGATAGGTACTTAGGTATCAAGTACATCTAGATGATCTGTCAAAATAAAATGTTACATATATTTTTACTGTCATACTGAAACAAAGACATATAATAAAATTTGAAGGATGTTAGTAACTACTACTAACTAGGTACCTAGTTATTCCGCATTCTGCCAAGAATTCATATTTAACGATAATATTTAATCATATTTAATTAAGAGTTGTCATGCTCACTAAAATGCCTTTGCTTGCGGCGGCGTCAGGGTGACGGGTCGCTCACTTCCCTCTATAATGGTTGAGGAGGGCGATGGCTGGCATTCTCGTCATACTTGTGAACAGGTGCTGCTTGTGGGGGCTGGTCATCTCAAGCTACGCATTTAGATATAAATAGAACTACTAGACTTTTCTTTATGTTAATTTTTATCGACATTTGTACATTGGAACTGTGTCCATGGGCTTACATTTCTCAAATGATTTTTTTTGTTTTTTTTTTTAAATTGTATAATATTTTTGAAAAGAGTAATTACTGAGTTTCTTGCCAGGTTCTTCTCAGTAAAAGCAACCTTCCGAACCTGGCGGTAGCATGTATAATCCTGTAAATTGTGTCATTCTGACGATTTGAAAGTGCTTTGTATAAAGTCTAATCGAATAAAGATATTTTTGACTTTGACTTTAACATCCAAGAAATATCTTCATAGTAATGAATGTGAAATGCACCCCCATTACGAACAGCTACGTGCCGTAACATTAGGATGCATTGGTAAAGGCTGTAAATTCTCATTACGACGGCTGCCCGCCGTTGCGGCGCGCCGTCAAACTATGCTAATTTAACATACGTCTCCCTGTCGGCCGTTGTGAACGTGCGCAGCTCGGAAAAGTTACTGGACTTTGTCTTTTGTTCTCATATCAACTGCACTCGTACATTCATGATGCTGTTCTACTCGTAAAAATATAATAAACAAAAACCTAAAAAATGCCTTAGGAAGGGCAATCAAAGGTTTCAAACAAGCATACAGCTGAATGTAAACGGTTATCTATATGGTAAAAAGTACCTACACTTCTAATAGCTCAGCCTTGTCCACAAGGCTAGGTTTGCCATTGATTATTTATTTTGTTTACACTTTACAATTAATTATTAACCAACATAAGCAACAGTTGAGTAACTTCCAAAGTGCCAATAGACTCCTTAATTACGCCGTCGACATTTAGAAATTCTCATTTCTCATTAATTTTATATTATAGAATATAGCGTTAAATCAATTTTGGGCATCTTGACATGCTATCGTAGTTTAATAATAACAACGGTCAGATGTTGCTCAATTGTTATAGAACAATGGTTGAATGTTACAGAAAATGTCAATGCTAAACACCTGATAGAATATTGCTAGCAAGTTCTCAACTCGGTGGAAAGATATACCTAGTAATATTGTACTTTATGGCACGCTGAGCCTAAATAAAAGCTTCAAAGAAAAAGTAAGTACCTACCGGTAGCCAACTATGGTCGTTTACGCAGCACGTATTAAGAATTTCTAAGCTTTGACGTTTAATTTTACGGTATCTACAAAAATGGAATGTCAAAGCTCGGAAGATCTTCATACGCTCTTCTTAAGCCGATGATGGTAACCCCCCTGTTATTCTCATCATTGCTGAGTGCTTACCAACATGTTTCTAGGTGGATTACGGTTACATGTGATGGACATGTCTTTGCTGCATAACTTTTATAGGGTCAATGGAAATAGATTATAACATGAGAGTGAGTATCATAAGCTTTTTTTATTCCAGAAAATTAGTCTGTTCCAGCAGAGTAGACGACGCGACTAATCCGTGGAGCGTAATTTATAGTTGTTATGAAGTCCATGAATAATTTGCGCAGAACAAAGCAGCGGCAACTTTCTCACGGGCATACATATCAGCCTAATTGAATAGATAATAAACAATGTTTCTAAGTTTCTCGCTGCGAAATAAATAATAGATAAATTAAATGGCCGAGAGCTTGGGGCAAACAGAATTAAAACTTTCCGGGAGGCTTCACCTAAATCACAGCTACCTAGCTGATTTATATTTCACGCACCTTCCGGCGATGTCGGTCTCGCGTGAAATTCCGCCACAGAGTCCGCTGCGACCCTGCCTGCACATGTAAGTACTTTTACAATTTTTTTGTTAAATGGGTTTGTCATGTTTACAGGCACACATTTTTTCACTTCAAATGTAGGTAGCATGTACTTATAAAGTTTAAATGATATTTAAATGGTTACAGCATAAAAAGTGATATCTACCTTAATTTCAGGGAATCTGTGCCAGTCAGCGTAAGGGAATAAAAGGGCCACAGCAATAGCTCCTCAAGGGACCCTAAAATTTTACCCTTTTCTTTTCAGGGGCCTTACCATGAGCTCTTATTGCCATGATAGTTTCACTCATTTATGAGACAGATGTATGTGACGTGCATACATCTGTCACTGTCGCACAACTGAATTAACATTGCAATAAGAGCTCATGGTTGGGCCCCAGAAGGCATTCTTATGTTACCTAAGGAAGGTAGTACTCATTGTGACTGAGACTATGATGAAAGCACCAGTCACGTTGGCACTTAAGCCATCTACGATGAAAAGTGGGTGCTGTTACACTCCTGTTTGCCCTTTCGAGGACCTTTTTGTGATGACATGAGCATATTATTAGTTTATTTACTTTGTACCTATTTAGGACGATACTATGGCATTTATTCTCTCAATAAAATTAAAATATACGCCTTTGGACTTATATGTATGAATGTTCCCTGAAAGTCCTATATCTATTTGTCAGCCTGACTGTCGTCCCACACACGGGCTCAAACCCTCTGTAATGTTGAGCTAAGAGCTACAAATGTTGCACGAACATTTATTATATTGTGACCCTCAACATGAGTTTTATGTTCACTCGATTTATAACCATGCTTATATAAATATTATAATCTTATTTCTCCTCAAATATAATTTGTTTGGAACGCAATTATTGAAACAAATGAAAAACATTTTACCATCCAATTTAAGTTATTGGATTATGTCGTATTAGTATGAGGTCATTATTTTATGTTTTGTCCACCTTGATGTTTTCACATGCTTTTCTGTGAACCTCCATACAACTAGTCACCTGGCATCAGCTTCTCCTAAGTGGGGTGAATTTAATCCCGCCTGGGGTCACCCAGGGCCATCTGCCGTATAAAACACTTAATTATTTGTAATCAGTACGATTAATGATTATTAGTTTACTTGTTATTTGAGTGGCTATTATGCCTGGTTAATTCGAGCTCAATGACATAAAATACATAGCATAATCCACATAGAATTAATCATAAATCAGATCATGATACCATCTAAATAACTAATGTCTTAGTTTAAAGCCAGCTTAACTGGCTCGTCGACTGTTTAGTATTGTTTGTACAGAGCTTGCTAACCACTTGCTAACTGTACACGAACAAATCGAACTTTGGTTTGACTTTCGTACTTACCGAGCTAAACTTTTGGAAACTATAACTAAATAGTTGTTGAATTAGTAGGTGTTTTGTTATTTTGATTTATTTCGTTCTTGGATGGCTAACTGGGTAACTAGCGAGAATTAGTGACTTTGGAGGAAATTTTTATGTTCGGAGCCCAGTGTATAATTAAATTAAATTCCGACGTAATAGGTAGTCAATGTAATTTTGAGCACAAAATAAAAACTTATAGATGTTTGGCTCCCATACATGACGGATTTAGGCCCAAGCAAACATGCAGTCATACTCAAGATTTCGTTCTTAATGTCACTTCTGAAATTACCCTTAGGTGCCCCGAGATCGTGCTAGTCGTCGAGCGTATGTGTTCATCAATGTATGAAGCCGACCTTCTGCTATCTTTCTACTTTGAGCTTTGCGGTTAATAGTACCTGTGTCTGTCGCAGAAATTCATGAGTTTGCATAGAGATTGCAGGCATAATATTTGTGAGTGGTTAGTACGATTTCAAGCAAATCTGCGGGGCTTGAATGTAAAATGAATGAAAGGTTAAGTCTTTTATGCAAATGAAATAAGTTCCGAAACTCTGTGATATGCATTGCTATCTTTATATGAATATTATCTATAGAGCTGTAGAAACGAACGGTTCATATTCCAGACCGTGCGAGTGGAATAGATAAATATTAAATCACGTAGCTCTCACTCATATTTCATGCCTTGTAGTATAAATGTATCTAGCTAAAAACAACTTAATCATCCTACCTACTTACCCATAATTTCCACCCAATTGGTCGGGGAGTTTGAGTTCGCTTCTGAACGTAGTATAAGTTAAATATACATATACATATATACCATACCGGTAATAACTTATGAAGAATGCTTACGTTCAAAGAAGTCCTTCCTCAATACGTTGCTCCAGAAAACGATAGTCAAATTATAAATGACTTATAAGAAATAGGTTACTAGGCAGAGAAAATTGCTTTTCTGTAACCAGCTCCCAGTTGCACAACATTTTTTATTTACCCTCTTTCAGGAGCATTGAAAAACAACTCGTCTCGACGCGGCTACTTACTTAGCTACCGCCAGCTAACGCGAGGAGCCGGCAAGTCAATAAATCATTTCTCTTCGTCTCTTATCGATTCTATTGAAAAGCGATTTATTCACTCAATGCTTAATCGCAGCTTTTCAAATATGAGTAGGCTCTGGGTACCTAATGCGCCTGCGGGAAATAAAATTCCGCTAATAATCTCGTCGCCCGAATATTCAATTGCCGGGTTGCCTTGAAGGAAGTATTCAAATCGTAGATACCTGTCAAAATATTCGTGTATATTTTTAAAAAAAAGTATTGCTAATTTAGTTCCCAACTGTGGTAATACCTGTAACATGTTTAAAACTCCAATTATCTTCTTAAAAACGTTACTGGCAATGTGATATTGATATTATTCATTGGAGACCCATCCTTTCTGTTCATGTGGATCTGATCGGTGAAGTTTAATAATCTTGATAGCATGCAGTAATTAGATCTGGGACAACTCTCCGTACCACGCCCTTATGTGCTTGGATTATACATTTCGGACATCGTTTATATCAGCCGTATTTAGGAGCATAGGAAATTCGACCTATCAAGATTTTAAGGCTTCATCTAAATGGCCTTCCAAGTTTTTAATAGAGGGCTGTTTCACTAGATATTTACATATAACTCTAGTCAGAAGCCGTAGTGGCCGAGTGGTTTGAGTAGTAGGTACACAAGCCATGTAAGTTCAAATCACAGCGGTCTGAACCAAAAACCTACTACCTAAGACGATTGGACTCACCTCAATAGATCATGTTGGCATTCGAATTATCTTCGGTGAAAAGTGGGTGTTGTAACACCTCTACCAACTGCCTACGGCCACGGCGATGTAATATAGGTACTTATTAACCGTTGAATGGACATTAGCGTTGCGCCCCGGGAAACTTATTCAAATTGAACTGTACCTACGTAATCGAATAAAAACGCCGTACCGTTAACATAATCACAAGAAAAAAAGAAATCCAATTAGATGAGTCGTAGGTTTCTCGAGTCGACAACAAATAGTGTTTTATTTATTCGGATGAATTAAGATAACTGCTCATTCACGTAAAAAGCTTGCACTAAATTGAATCGAGTTCCACTGAAGTTGTTTATAATAACATTCCTAGAGAGTAACTACCTAGCTAGTGTACAGTTGTAGGTGCCGTGTAAAAGTAACATATTTAGTAAGTGGTGAATATACTTTTATGAATCGCATCAGCGAATTTGAGTAGTCGGCTGCTGTGATAGCGACGCAATTTGTTCCAATACGATTACGCCAATCTGTAAAACCAATGAACTTTTTTAATAACTTAATAGCAGTGACGTCACACCATGAGCTTGAGCGGTGAAGGAAAAAGAAATGTCAGGACAGCTGCATAATATATCTGAAAAGAAATTTCAAAAATTCATAGACCACATGCGAGAACCTGAGACGTTGAGGGATCTCCTTGGAACCCAATTAATCCTCTTTCGTGAAAATTTGGGTTTTGTATCCTCTGACAACTTTTGAGATCCTTCTGGAAAAGCACGAGCTCACAGAGGTAGGTACGTGTATAATTTACACTCAATTACTTATTGCTTTATTTTCTAAACTATTTCCATCCATAAATTGTTAAAAGCTTTAAACGCTTATAACGTTTGATTGCTTCATTAACGTATTCATAAAGAAAGGTCGTTAGTATAATTTAGTTAAAAGGAATTATTTATTACAGTTTATGAATGAATTTGTATAAGTTTCTTCCTTAATGGCCTAGGTTAAAATGTTTCGTAGAAACTACTTACGTAATATTTGTTTCGTATGTATTCGAAACGTCTGAAATTCGAACTAGATATCGACTGATGCAACTGTCGTCCGAGATGATAATTCTATGGATTTGTAGCGAAGGTTTAATCTAGGAACTATCATTTGAAAAGTTACCGTTTTTTTCTGTTTGTGGTTGTAATCAAAGAAAGGTGTTTTTTCTAGCCTGTGGTTTGGAAGTAAGTTGTGTTTTCACCTGCTTGCGGTGTAGATTCGTAGATAGATAGTAAGGCTTTCTCATAAATTTATACGCTTTTTGAAATCAAATAATTTATAACGCTTTAAATCTTTCGCAAGCTATAAAACTATAACATCTTTAAGATTGGGACTTAATCATATTCTTTGAAATGTTATCCGATCGACCCTTCGGGGACCTTTCTGGGATGGCGTGAGCTTATTTTTTTTAATTTACTTTAAGATTTTCTATATGTAAAAGAAAAATACTAAATGAAAAATATCTTCTCCTCCAGCAGCTTCTCATAACCCGAAAAATATCAGGAATGCGGCAAGCGAACTTCAAATATTACTTCGCTAACAAAATTTATGAGAGCAGCGAGTGTTTAAATCAAAGAAAGCATTACCCGGCCTATATTACTTACTGAGTTTTGTTGTAACAACTTTCCGTATCCATATGAAGATATAGGGAGGAAAAGTTATATTTATCCAGTCCTTTTCATGTCCAATTCGGAGTTTTATGTAATTCCGTTAGTCTGTATTTGCAGATAGGTCACACGTGTCAGATATCCAATTGCGTAGATACATATTTATGAAACTACATAAAAGCAAAGTACCTATAAATACTTATTAATTAAAAAATATGTACAGTAACTTGACATAATTTGGGCTTTCATTTACTTTGCTCTGGGCCATAATGGCTCGGTGCTGGAAATTTTATTAATCCAGCGTCGATTTTCATTTTCGCAACGTAGTCGCAGGGCGATGCGGACGCGACAAAATTGCTTTACAATATAATTACAGAGGACCATTGTTCCGGAATCCGATGGCACAGCTTCGATTTACATTTAGAATGGAACAAATTTGTACAGCATTTACTTGCTTTCAATGCCGTGCGGATTGCGCCCAAACTGTTTCCGATTTTTGAACAATTTACCAACCTACGGCAGCCACCGCGATTTTATTATAAGAATTGTATTTTCTGTGTTCGTACTATATGCATCGAGGTAGGTACTGTTGTTAAGGGTTGTTACGAATTCTTTGTCTAAAAGTTATTTATTTATAGCATATTTTAAAATTACCAATTATCTTAGACAATTTTAGAATTGATGAACACACCGTGCAAATGTTATTATATTAGGTATCTTATAATATTACACTCAACGACGTAATCCTGCTATGCGGTTCAACCAGGAATCACGTGGTGTGCCCCCATTGCTGATATGCCGTATAAACTGTGACAAAGTTCTATTCCTACAAAAATATTTAAAATTAGATTTTTTATTTTATGTTCGGGTAAAATTTCATATCAAAAAGCTGTTAATTTGGAATTACAAACAGACACTTTAATTTTATTTATCAGAAACGATAGTGTAGAATTGCGAGAGGAATCTTCTCAGAAGGCTAGTTTCCGAACCGGTGGTAGATTCCTCGACGTTCATAAGTGCCTTACCAGGGCCTAAACTGAATAAATCATTTTCATTTTCATTTTCAATTCTGTCCTGTGATACCTGGCATCATGTATTATGTAGAATATTCAAAGTGAAAGTGTTCTATTCGCCTAGATTCACCAAATATCACCAAGCGCCGTGATCCGCTGAATGCGATTATGCTGATTCTATATCTCTGTTTCCATAAACATTCGCATGCCGCGAAATCTATGCAAATAAACACTATGCTTGCGTTATATTCCTCACGAACAGTCACGATCTCTAAATAACTCGGCCCCAAAGAATACGCAACATTGGTTTCACTAAAGATCTTTATTTATTTCTTATAATACAAATAACATTATGTACACAGTAATAATTACACTTTATCAATACAATTTTCTTAAAATAAGAAGTACTTTACACAATACTATTTCGTCTCTAGTATAGTAAGATGATTTTGGATTCCATAATTTTTAAATAATAATTATGTAATCTAAATTAATGTAAAACAATTTTATGAAGATAATGTTTCTTTATAAATAGCGTTGTGGAAATTTGTGAATTTTTGTTGGAAAATATCAAGCGATTTTTACACTATTATCTCGGTTTCCTTAAAATTTGAGTTATTCTCGAGCTAGGTCTCACGAGATTGCATAATGTGCAATTTAATAAGTGGAGCTGACAAAATTATATGTTAAAATAACGAATTACTATTGAAATATTGTCATAAATAAAGATGTTTATTTTTTATGGACGAAGAAACGCGAGGTATCATTTGAAAAAAATAGTATTAAATATTGAGTGTATATTTAAGCAAGGGATAATGAGACTTATTTACATACAGTAACTAAACACAAATTGGCACTAAATGAATTAACAAGTTCATACGTTGTACATTACGGTGAAGAATTTGGTTTAAATCTCGATATTTACGTCACCTACGTAAAATTAGTCGTACATTAGTCGCTATCATAATTTGTATTAATCGTATATACACGGCACATACTTTGTTAAATAAAACACTAGTAAAACAAAAAAATCTCAGTGCTTTTAAATATTTACATATAACTTAAAACTATAATAAAATTAGGTACTTGAACCCAGGTGTTAATTAGTAATACGCATATTGAGAAGGCAGACAGGTTTGCTATGAATGAATTGAGTTATAGGTGGAATAAATGTTTCTATACTTTACTTTAACATGATAACTTTTTTAAGTTATCTGTATGATACTATTACTCTAGCAATTGATGACATTGGCTACAATCTGGTATAGTAATTACATTAAAAACGTATGAATAAAATAGTGTGAGTGACCCACAATGCGGTAGATGTGGGTACATAATAATTATGTATTCATAGTAAAACTGTCATGCCCCCAAAAAGCCCTCGTGCTACTCATAGGTATAATATCTTCGCTAATTATAATAACAATTAACATTTAATAGACATATATGGGTACTATATTTAGATCACTTTTCGCTTACAAACCCCTTAGCTTCTCTCTAATCGTTGCTACAATCACAATCTTTAAGCCCAACTCTTGCAAGTAACACAAGACGCTAAAGCGCTGATAAATTAAATATCTATTCGAAAACCCACGGCTCTTAAAAACCTTTGAACAAATAAACCCTCTTAAGGGAAGGTAAAAATAAAAGCCTCTTATTTAATTAAACAAACGCGTGGGATAAAGGAATCCATATTTGAAGACTGACTGATCCACTCAATTTTGGCGAGCTCTTTTTATGAGCCAAAGATGGCATGCTTAAGTGTATGAGTCTATCAAAGTTTGATTGTATCCACAAAGTTGTCTAAACCTCAAAAACATTACGAAATTCAACCCTATCTCTATGGGCATCATGACTACTCTATGAATACCTGGTTCGTTATAAGTGCGCTAAAATGTCGATTTCTGATTGTGTTTGTATATGGGTATCGTTTAGGGCTGGCGAGCCGGATACTGTGACTATGACGGGCTGTGCGTCTGTGTGGACGATGGTGACGAGGTGGTGGTCGGGGTCTTTCTGCTCGCTGGGCAAGGCGTCGATGCTGTCCGTGTACTTGAGGTCGAGGGGCGGGATTGGGAGCGAGTCTGTCACGGTGACCGGTGGGTCAGCTCGCGGCGCGCGGTACGATGGCGGCCCGCTGTACTCTGAACCGCACCATGCTGCGCCTGTTGATCCTCTGCTAAAAATACATTGCTAAATGAGTTAATGTGCCCTAACATTGTATTATACAGTTTGGAATAAAAATTGTGAAAGTTATTTTAATGCGAAATCAAATGTGCTTCCAAAAACTTTATAAGATTCAGAGTACAAATAGAAAGGAGATAATACCAATACAAATATAGCCAATTTAGGCGAAAATGTTTAAACAAATCAATAACATTCCAATCAAATTGCTAATGAAAATGGGAACAATGATAGTTGGTAACAATTTCGTTGTAAATGGCAAATGTGTTGACCTTGCAATATCGTACCTGACTAGAGTTGCGGAGTTTGATCTGTAAGTGGGTGGGGGGGACACCGCCGGAGCACTTCTGTCCAATAGAAGTAACCTGGAACAAACCACCCTATTAATACTGATTTATATTAAATAGCTGAACGATTCACTCGATAGTTAATTATTGAACTCGACTGGTAGCTAGTATCTTCACCCTTCAATACTATACTTAGAAAGATATTGAGTTATGTATATGCTTTGGACAATATCTTGTTATTCATGCGGTGTGCTCAAGAACTGCCTTAGGAGCATTATGCTTGCAGTATGAGATGTTGGTCTCCAAATATCTATTATTGTCAGATTGATATTTCCACTCAATATAATAAAAGGTCATAAAATTGCCTTGCCTTAAGGGAACAGGGAGGTTAGTTTTTATTATGATGTACGACTGAACTAACCTGAGCCTATACTCCTGCATGGATGCCTGGTAGGTGGGTGGTGGAGGCCGGTAGTGGAACTCTGGGTAGAGCATGGCGGCGTAGGGGTGGTGCGGGCGTGCGTAGCTCGGCGGCAGGCGAGGCACCAGCCGCCGGCACGAGGCACGTCGCAACCCGAGCAACGCGCAAGGGGCATCCCTAGCACCGAGCCGCCATGCCAGACCGGCTGCCGTTACCAATACCACGCCTATTCCTGGAAAGTTAAGAAATTATATTAGGTTCAGAAACATTAACGTCCACAGCTAGCATAACAGATGGTACCTCTGTTGAAGCCTCCAAAAGTTTGGAAAAACTTTTATGCAGTGAGAATATTGGCCTAGCGTTTTTTCACGCTTAGCGTATTTCTGCGTTCTGCGAGCCATACGAAAGACTACCTGAATCGTAAGTACATTTAGGTGCTTAAATCAAATTTTATTCTAGGTTCCAATCAATAATATTTATTTGAGTTGTAGGTCTAAACTTCTTATTTAATGCGATCACTTAGTAAATGGTGGCTCGTGGCACAGTTGCTATTGCGCATATCATTCGATCAGCGAAGTTAAGCAACCATACGCCTAGCCAGTAGTTGGATGGGTGACCGCCCGAGTTCCCTCCGTGCCTCGGAGAGCACGTTAAGCCGTCGGTCCCGGTTGCCAATTTAACGTCTTTGGCAATCGTTACAGGCCAGTCGGAGGCCTAAAAATAATCTGACAACTGGTTTAACCCAGATCACAGATTTTCCTCCTAAAATGGGGTTGCGAAGGTCAGATGGCAGTCGCTTCGTATAAAAATCATGTGATCAGCCACATCGGGTTGAATCAAGTGCCGACCCCAACAATGTATGGGACAAGGCCAGGGAGATGATGATGACTTAGTAAATGGTAAAGTTGAATGATTAGAGAGACGATATTTATGATATTATGCATCTATTATAACTTATGGTAGGTTATAAATGTTAAAAATATAAAACATACGGAACGAGTAACTTAATATAAAGTTTGCTATATATAGTAGGTAGGTAATAAGTTAAAGCAATAAAATATGTTGTATTCTAGTTAATACCGTGAAAGCTGAAATACGAAAACTCAATCTAATCTAATAACTTTTTCATACAGTTGTAGAAAATGTTTTCATCAAAGTCAAGCAAATATGGTTTCAGTATTTCAAACTTTTTGTATCCACACAAAAAAGTTTGTCGTTAATAACAAAAACTTTGCGCAAGCAAGATGTAGCTGAAGTACCTAAGGGCTGCTTATTCAATCAGGGTAGGTTTTAAATTGGAAACAGTGGTAAAATTAACCTAATCTAGTCTGTAACAATCACGTTCAACGGTTCCAATATTTTGGATAAATAAGCACTTCGTTAAGTAGGTGCAGAATTTCATTCAAACAAAGAACAAACATTGCAGAGTAATAAATTTAGTATGAAATTAACAACAACTGGCGTTTATTAAGCAACTGTTGTTAATTATTTTCATGCCCGCGATCACGAACAATATGTTACGGTATAATCCGACCTTTGGCACGGCGTTATAAAACAAAATATTACAAAAGGCACATAATTACCGCCAATGAAAAGCCATAAATTTATGCAAGTTGTATCTTAGTTATTCAGTCATAGAGATCGTTATAAGTTTTCCGGTGTAACGCAATACGGTAGACCAAAGAGCAAACGGTGTGGACGTGAGCTTAGTGAGTGACATGAATAAATTGGCTTGTCGGTGTAACAATAGATCGCTTGCCTGGAACAACATCATTTGTCCCTAACGCTAATGAAAATCCAATTAATTCTGCTCCAAAACTCATTTGAAGTTTAATTGAAAACTTCCCCGTTGAGGGCGAACGCGACTTTGTGAATGATGTAATGAGATTTCGCCAGACTTGTTATTGTCACATGCATAGCGAATAGCCAATGAGCCACCACAACTTGCACGGTTAATATCCGTCATGTTATTCGATACTCAAACATAATAATATCTGCCGCATTACAGGCGAGAATAACAATTTCATGCACATCTGGGTGAACAGTGCACTTCGACGTAATTATCTCCTACTTTCGTTTTGTTGGCTCGTTCATCAGACCGGATAACTTTAATCAACTATGAACAAAAAAACAGTCTACCATGAAATTACTGCGGACAGTTAAGTGATCAAAGACTTGATAGTGAAGGATCTTGTGCTGATGGGCGGTCACTGAGGTGTGAGAAAAAAATGGCAATCACCGAACAGAGAACACTCTGTTTCATGGCTACTTATGCACGACATTAAATACCTATAATCACCCTGAGTCATCTTTTTTCTTACATTTATATAATCATGCCTTGCTTACAGGTTCTCCGAGACTCAAACAAACAGAGGTAGGCAGCAGCACTTCGCAGGTACCCAGGTTTCCTAGTAATACTTTTCTACTACTTAATGTTTAGTAGATTTACTGTAAAGGATTAATAGCTCACCTATCATAAGCAATAGTAATGTGAGAGGGGCTCTTGGGTGAGGCCTTAAGGCTCCGAGCACTGCGCCGGCGGCGACGAGGCAGGCCCCGACCACACCGAGGAAAAGCACGCACAGCCTTAGAGGGGGTCGGCCGCAGCACGACTTAGGGGCGTTACCATCGCCCTCAGAGCACGCATACGCTGCACCCCTGCCCGATCTGCAAAACAAAACATTATAAGTGTTTTTGTGTGGTTTCCCATAGTTGCAACTTCTCCAGTTACTATCACTAATAATTCAGTCATAATTCACCCCAGCGGTCAACTATGACCGTTGTTAGCAGCGCTTATTAATAACTTTTTAGACTGGACTTTTACTTTTATGGTATCAAATTGAAACGTCAACGCTTAGAAGTTTTTCATATGCGCTGCTTTGATCAATCATAGTTACTTCCTGATGGCATTTTCAGGGTGCCATAATATGTACTACTAAACTAAACTCTTCTTGCGTCGGTATTTTCTATCTGAATCGAAAGAACTTACACGAGCGTAGCTAGTCGGGTCTACTAACTAATATATGTTGTACTTACAGAGCAAATTTAAATAACAGTGCCTAAGTCTGTTAATAGCAGCCCTGTTGTATCCTTCTTATAGCACATTCCAGCTACAACTATTTTCATAACAAAAGCGCACGATGTACGTACACGTCGTAAATCCGTGTTTTAATTTCATAAGGGAACTCCGTCAGGCATATTAAAATTACACGTTTTTGTGTCAAAAGGCAACAAAATCAGGTCAAGTTGGTACCTACTTAATGTTTGCTTTCCTTTACCTAAATTTTAGTAGCGCATGCATGCATGTACCTATACTTACTTCTTAATTAAACGTCAACCGGGTTTTGGCAACGCGTATAGTTTCCAAATGTAATGTACCTTATGGAAACTGTGTAGTTAAATTATACCAAAAAGTTTACGAGAAAATAACTGGTTTGCATAAAATAATATGTTATTCTCATACAAATTGCGCTGCTTTCGTCTAACAAAAGAGGTAGAGTGTGTAAACACGGGTGTTTAAGTAAAACAATTGCCGAAAATATACGGTGGCTAACCGCGTGGTGAGTGCAAGTGATCGCATTATTTGTGCCAAGAACGCTCTGGTTAACTTACCACATATTACTGTTCATTCACCGTTTGTGCACTTTTATTGCCTTTTTTGATTTATCTCCTCGTTAACACACGACATTCAAGTGCCAAGCTCTTCGCCCAGTGTTGTGTTGGGTACAAGATGTCAAAAATAATTTATTGCAAAAAAAAAATAATATACTTTATTTGCGAACACGTATTGTTGAAACGGGTTCAATATAACACGCAATTTAATATTATACATGCGTGTTACCTCTAATAATTAACGTATTTAGGTTGTAGAATACCTCGTAAGCTATGTGCGTGTATACTTGAGATGATGATAGAATATCTGATGTTAGTCAACGTAAGTAATTATATTGCTATTTTTTTATATCTATTATTAAAACTTAGTGCTTCAACAAGGAGATGAAAGTTCCTGCTCGCGAAATTTCAATAAGTAATAGATACTTTGCAAACAAACGTGTTCGGACTTACGGACGTACGGCTTGTACAGATTGCTGCAAAAGCCGCTTAACATCAGTCGTCTGATGGTAAGCGCCTACGACACTACAACAAGATCACTTGCGTGTTACCAACTTGATAAATAATTAAAATGGAAATTATTAGATAGCAGCAAGACTAGAATCAATAAGTATTAGAAGGAGCAAACCTCCTCGCCTCATTATAATTTCCAAAATAAATATAATATTCTTCAGTAGAATATTCGTTATTGTTTTTTTAGGAAAGTAATTTAATAATAGTTACTTAATTTATTTATAATTTGAATATACATATAAACTTACAGTTTTTGCCAAAGCGCCTTTATAGCGCTTAATGGTAAATAGAGGTTTATTTCGCTCCTTACTGCTCTTTGAGAACGTCACTATTAAAATAATTTGCAAGGTGAATCGGTTCACTTTGCATTATGCATGGCTCGTCGTGCTTCCACCTGATATGAAGCTTACTCCCCCAAACTCCATTTAACCAATGACTATTCTATTTAAATCCCAGAACATTCAAAACATTTTAGTTGAATTAAACGCTGCCTTTGATATGGTAGTAAAAATACACTTACGTTTTATCTTTTTAGTAAATATTTGAATCTATTTATTGTTTGAGCGAAAAGCACGCTAGCCCGCGAGCATGCATTAAGAGATTGATATAAGTAGATTAAACGAAAATGATACCTTTAGTGAAACGGCACTATTTTAGCTCTGCCTACCGCAAAAGGCGTGCCTATAATTAATTACATGTAATATGCGCGTTTAAAAACAAAGCTACGAGGTATTAAATAAATATCAGCTAGTTGCTAGTTAATTAGCATGACTAAACTAAGTATAACGAACATTAGTTGATTGTGAATGTAAAAGGAACGGAATTTTAAACTAATTAGCCGTATTTCAGCTTTAAAATTAAATAATGTTCGTGTCATAGGGTAATGAAATTATTTTAATATTGAAATGTATAGTGTCCCCAGTCTCTAGCTTCGAAGTAATTTTACGTGGGTTATAAATGCGTAGATATATTTTTAGTTAAATAGAATAAATGTCCTGAAGTATTCCATTCATGGCTTATAAAAATAGCTATTGTTATCGTTTGATAATTTTCATAATTATTTCGTATTATTTTATTACTGTTGTAAATTTGTGATTAGTGAAACACATCAAAACTTAAGATTATATCGTAATATATCGGTGGCATATAGCAATATTATTATACCATGAATTTGTTGCTATTTACACGCTCGCTGATTACTGTTATAATGAAAACTATAAATATGATATAATATAATAAACACATTTAAATAACTCTGCTAGCTGTGTAATCCCGTTTATCACGCAAGTACCGTCGTACATTCGCGAGTAGAAATTACTTTCTGATGTCTAAATGAAGCCATTCATATTCAAAGTGCATACGAGTACTTAGCATTTAATATTCATACGTACATCATACATAACATTCATAGTTTATCGTGTTTCATTTCAGTGTGCTAATTAAAAATAAATGGTAAATTAAAAAAAAAACTTATTGAGTCTACATGGTTTAGTAGTCGCTTAATATGGGGATTTGTTCAGGTGCCATCAACATAATTCAATGGGTTTTCTGCAGGAATCATTGATTTTCCACATTAAGACCCAACTTTCCTAGACTACAATCCTAAATGAAATACGAGAGCAACTTATTATATAAATATGCATTTGAGAGAATTACTCGATATTTGCACGAAATCTCGTGTATCGTAGAGAACAAAGCATCCGGGAGCTTTACTATGAAGGAAACCATCAAGAGGAAACCAACATCTGAAAAGTTTTTTTACCACTAAGATGGCAAATAAGTATACGGCCCATCTGATGGTATAACGTTTATTACCGGAGCGTATGGACCCTTGCAATGCCAGGGGCATCACGTGCGCGTTTTGTACCCTCAAAGTCGGATATGAATTAGTGTCTAAAATGTATCACTTTCACATCAACATATATTACGTATTCGTATGATTATTTTCTCATAAAAGTTCATTAGTAAATTAACTTTTCCAAGCCCGTAACTGTTCATCAGATTATACCCGAATATTTTCGACATGGGTTACCCGCGACCTCGTGGGTAGAATAAATTGCATAATGTGGGTTTGCTGAAATGCGGGCTCTTACCAATTAGGCCTAGGTTATTCTCAATTTGCACGCTAATGGTTTTTCACTGTACTTTAGCGCTCTATACGTCATGTGCTGTTTAATTAATTCTTTTAAAAAAGTTTCATTCTGTTCATTTAGAGATGCCTCTTTTATGGAGCGTGTATTCGAATGAGTGACTTAATTTATCGTTTTACAAAACAATGTTAGACAATGGATTGAAATTTTAAATCCAGCCTTTGTGCTTGGACATTTAATAGCGACCATCATTCAGGGAGCACGGCTGAATACACACAAGTTTGTCGAACCCATATCATCTGACCCCAAAGGAAGAGGGTTCTTATAATGTTTGATGGCTAATGGTATCGTCAGATAAAACTTGGACGCTTTTATCTGTGTCACGCTCCACCTATTCAAATTCTTAGCTTCAGTCTATTCACTATTGTAATGCTTTATCTCGAGTCACATTAAATAGACGTATTAATAATTACTTTAGACAAACAAAGCTTCGAAGTCAATATTAGTATTCCATACGTGTTACCTACACTTTTAAGACAATGTAACTGAGACTTGCGTAAAACTGTGTCTCTCGTCTCTCAGCAACTCTTTGGTCACATGTGTAGTGTGTTGTTCAAGAGTAGAGAAGGGCAAAGTTTAAAAGCTCTCATTGGATATACGAGTATGTACGTACTTATTAGGTACAAAGCAAGCGGTGCGATAGTTGTCCGACAGAACTGACGGGGAGCTTTGATAAATTACTATTGGTACAATAACATTCATTTCGGGGCTCGCTCGCCTCCTCTGTTTTTAATTTGACGAGTCATCGTCGACCTCGCCGCTCGAAGTTTGATGAAAAACACGTTTTCCGTTTCTACTTGACTGGACAAGACCTTTCATAACGTTCAAGTTTTTATTAGAAATATTCAAACAATACAATACAATATCGGTTGAATAATTTATATTGTTATGTAATTTCCATGGTGTAAAAAGTTAGCATTGTGATAGGAGATAGGGTAATATAACAAAGTGCATTAGATGACGCCATCTGCGCTAGCGGCGCGGGCGGCGGCGATCGGCCCCGATAAGCGAGGGTTGGGATGGGATGAGTCACATCGTTTATGTCCTCAGTAATGGGTCCGACCACGCGATACGGGATCGCTCGATTCTCTCTAACATTTAAAAAAATTGCCATTTTCTATAAGTTCCTAGATTTAGCATACGATCAAACTCAACATTCAGCTTGCCAACTCCAATGTAAAATGCATTCAAGGCCAAAAATTCTTACGAGAGCTTTATTGGCTCCCTTTATTTGTTTTTGCTCTTTCCCGCACTTCGTAAACGACCATTCAGCAGTGACCTTTTGTTGCTTTTGCAGTCTTTACATAACTGGCTTGCTAACGGTAATGCTTAATCTGGCTCGATAATTTGTTTGACAATTATACCAAGCATTCATACGTAATTAAACAAGCCCTTAAGTGCTATAATATCGAACTTAATTTAAAGTAAACTTGAAGGAATTCATCTATTCCAGATGAGTGTCTCGCAGTTAGCATACAATTTGTTGTAGCACATGGTAGTGACGCCGACGTTGCCAGGCCTGTACTCAAGCCGTAATAGTAAATTGAGGCATACACTTGCAGACATGGCTCCGTCGAGTGTTATGGCCATATTAACCCCACATCAGATCTCGAGTGGCGTGCTTTGGAGCGCGAAATTTATGTGGTTAATAAGCTTAGAGGGGTAATTAGGTGATTTATGTTGTCCATATTGCGGCGAGGCTATGTACTCTGGCATTGACAGTTTAATAGCCGCTTCGGCTGACGTCACGGGTCGTCGTGACGGGCTTGCCTCTCAATGATTATGATAAAAGCCGAGATGCAGCGGCGGGCTGTGACGAATGGAGATAGGCGGGTTAAAGATAAATTGTTAATTTAATATTCAACGTAGGCTCCTTCCGCGCTCATCTTAAGATTTGACACAATCCATTTTACAATAAATAGCACTCTATAAAGTCTACAAATCGAATACCAATCGGGCTATACGAATACTAATCTAAAAAGTAATAAGTAGAGGAAATAATAAATCAGAAGGCTATTTATCTGTTAAACTTGCTTGAAATAAAGTTACTTACCAACAGTAAAAATAATTTTTGATTATGTATAACTATAATCTGCTATATTATCTTCACGCCTTCCCAGAAATGTACCCGTGGGCGTTTCTATATTTTCATTACCTTTAGTACAATCATGTGGACAGCTTTATTCAGTTTTGAACTTGACTTTTCCAGAATTTCTTTGATGGATATTTGGAGGATATATAATATTCTTCATGTAACTCTCACAGTCTTTGATATTAACACGAGATTCATAAAGCCATTTTATCTGTATCGATGCGGAAAGAGCAAATAGTGTCACAATGTAGGAATATGTGGCGCGTGCCATAAAAATTGCAATTCTGTGAACAAACAACCGTGGCCCCCCTTGTGTAATGCCAGACGGTACTGGAACACGCTCCATCAACCTTAGAACCTCGTATACATTGAACATATTATCTTATGGTGAGCTAGAACTGTCAAATGGAATACCTACTTGTAATTCTTTATCATCATATTTAATACCCACAGTAAAATAATGAAGTGTTATTTATTTTTTATTTTTACGACCTAGATTATATTGTTTTGGCAAAAATCTTTTGCACAGAATTTGTTTTTACGGGAAACATAAAATAGGGAAATGAAGCAAACGTGTTATTTATTACTACCTATAGTAATAAAAAAAAAATAAAAAAAAATATATAAATTTTTGCCTTTCATAATCTTTCATACAATCTATTTCCTCCTTAAAAATATCCTTTCTTCATAAAATCTAAGCATCTTGAAGGACACAAAATATTTTCAATAGACAAATTTATACTAAAATTGTAGTTTTATATTTCGCGCTTATCGCATCCAGGTCCAATTATTAACAATCCTGGCCCATAAGCACGAGTCTTGTACTCTATCCCGTGTCTAGGCCCTACATGGACAACATCCTGCCATGAGGGCGCGGCGTCACCCAACCATGTCGATACATGTTATGAACATTGCACTTCGACGTTTCACTTAACTACTAACTACTATATAAATACTAGTATGTACTCCAATTGAGAAAGTGATGAGTGTACACTACATTATATTCCAAGACGTAATGGATAATGGTCACAGAAACCTAAGCGAACTATTTTCGTCAGTAGTCTTTTGTGTTGGATTTTTCACAGTGTATTGGTAAAATTATAAAGCACGAAATTATATAGATCAGAAATTAAGGGGGTGCTATAATCAGCCGCTTAAATCAGCAAAATGGTCGTGCGGACGATGTGGAGCGGACCGCGGATATAGAAATAAATCGCTTTCCTAAGACTTGACTAATATCATGTTTCCATGGATGTGCAATTCCCGGATTATCATTGACTCAATAATCCCAATTCGCATGGCTCCTACACTAAGCATTTATTAAAGAAAACGGACTTTTAACACAGAAAAGAAATGTATAGCAAAGGTAACTTATGTTAAGTTAAGAGTTTCACATGATTTAACAAAGCAAATACAATGTAGAAATTAGGTTGCTCATTACTCTTACGTGGTACATACATTGATAATCCATGTTGCATTCTCGTAATTAGTAAAATACTGCGAAAAGTTAATAAGCCCTTTCTGGGATTAATGAAGCATTGAGCTATATTTTAATCCCTCGGGTTACAGGTTAGTCTTTGTCCAAAAACAAGTAAGTAATTTTAAATTTTAGCACAAAATATTTTTAAGCCCAATTAATGCATTATTTCTTCATCCATCCGCTATACTTGAAGTCCATTTTAATCAAAATTTCGTGTTTTGTTGAGGCTAGAGACAGGGCATTGAACTCTATTGATTTTTGAAAATAAATGCAGACAGCTTAATCCCAATTTGCGGCAAACACAAACCCCGAAGAGCATATTGCAAATTTGCAATGTCAGACAATGGTCGTTGCATACAGACCAGACAAATACTGCTTTATTTGACCGGAGTGGAGCTCTATAGAAACAAAGAGTGCCCTTTGTGCACCCGATTCTTGAACATGCATTTTCAAATATTTTGCATCGAATGAGTATGCGTCTGTTTTATGACTCTCGTGGAATAAAACAAAGAAAGCCCATTCTAATGAGCTGATGTACCTACACATGAATATTATTCAGCTCTTGCATTCCCCTACAAATATAATAGAAAGCAAACTTGATTTAATTATGAGATGGTGATAAATAGTTAGTGATTGCTATAGTTTAAAGTCTGTCGAGCTGCCGCTATTTCCCACCTTCGTCACAAAGATTTTCTTCCAAGAACTTAGTGGCCTCTATAGATGGAATGCAAGCATAACGCCAACCTAAGACTACGTAATGGAACACCTACGACACGCTATCAATCTTGGTTTTGTTGCCATATTGGACCGGTAGTACAAAAGGCACTTTTTGTAACCGTTAGTGCAATACATCTTAAAGGCGTGGGCTAATCTTATGTATCTTATAGGAAGCGGACTAGTGCACGACTCCCAGATCAACGCTCGCTGGTTCACACGCGTGTTCGCACTATTAGTGCCGACTCATTTGTCCGTTCACTCAACTAACTGTCATCGAACTTGATGTAAGGTGCTGCAATTATACCACTCTCAATACGCATTCAAAGGCATTGTATAGTTTTTGTTTAATTTGACCCACTGTTCACACACGGTGAAAATGTAAAACGCATTTCATGACACTAATTACATCAGCGTTTTATAGATTTATGGTTTTTGATAATAGCAGTATGGCGGTGGTTTTTACATGAGAATCTTGAAAGACTACGTGCTCTACTTATGGATATTTTACACCACAAACTGACGAACACAATATATTATGTTCAAATCACTAGTAAGACATTATACACCAGTAAATTTAAATTCCAATGATTGGTGCATAGTTTTAATTTTATTCAATAAACTAGCTGTGCCCTGCGGTTTCACCCGCGTAGATTTAGTTTCATCCTTATTGTCGCGGAACCCTAATATGTTTAATAAATAAAAGTAGCCTAAGTTACTCCTTGATACATCAGCTACCTGCCAGTGAAAGTCCTGTTAAATTCGGTCCAGCCGTTTCAAAGATTACCCGGAACAAACAGACAGACAGACAGACAGAGAAAAAATTTAAAGCCTGGTTTTTAGTGTCAGTAGCGTGTATAGTTTCATATGCATTTAGTGAAAAGCTATTATTTTGGAATTACAAATAGACACTTATATTTTATTTATCTGTATAGATGTAAGTATACCTAATGATTATTTAGTCTCTCTTTTATTGCTGGCTAACAAGCTTTGGTTACTGAGTGGCTCACAGGATATTCTGTCTCCCATTTCTATTGTGATCGAATTGTATGGAAAGCAACAAGATTACATTATAATTTTGCTTACGGAGGGCTACCTCATTTGGGAGCAAAAAATTGGGTCTACAACGTCAACAAGCAAAAAGCTGGGACCGCAGTTGAATACCCGGCGGCGCGGGCGGCGCGGCGAAGCGGTGTAGCAATACTATTGATATTGAAAGTGTTTTAATCTCAACGTAGAAACTACCTGTCGTTGTAGGATACTAGTACCTCCACTGCAAAGTTCTTCGATGTATTGTATGTCTATATTAAAGGTTACACGTATATTTGCTTAGTCGTGGCCCCAAGGAAAAGCTAAAAT
Organism: Watsonalla cultraria; assembly: GCA_964035505.1. Classification (NCBI taxonomy): domain Eukaryota; kingdom Metazoa; phylum Arthropoda; class Insecta; order Lepidoptera; family Drepanidae; genus Watsonalla; species Watsonalla cultraria. The sequence goes on along the minus strand of OZ037722.1, from coordinate 5,747,008 downwards.
GTGTATTAATATTTCAAAAGGGTCGGAGACTGGAGTCTTCAGAGACGGCAAGCCGTTTACTGCCATTATTTCTCAAATTCATATGCTTTATTAAATACCTTGCATGACTGAAAACTTAATTTACTTTACTTTGCTATCTTTAAATAATATTCATATGAATAAGTCTAAGACTTAGAGAGTTGTGTTTAAATCAGGAAAGGACGTCTCCTTTGATTGCTTTGAAATACATACCATACTTATTAAGATGTACTTTGGACTGTCTAGGAAAGTAATAACTATTATACCTAACATAACAAAATGTTATATTCAAAAGTACTCACAGTTTAATTTCATCTAGTTTAAATAATAACCTAGTAAAATAAAATAACATTAATTCAACCACGCGTGATTATATTTTTTTCCACTTCAGAAGGTTCAATCGTCGCGTCGTCAATCGGTTAAATAAATTAGCACATCCAGTAGTGTTCTTAACATACAATATTGGCTTACATATGAGTCAGGTCATCGAACTTTACTACAAAAAAGTCCGTGCACTTTCACACAGTTCTTAAATATCAAAATTTCAATAAAGTCGCTGAGTAACGTTCTCATAAAACCTCTAAGACTCATGTTTATTAAAGGAGCACATCTATTATACAAGGTTTTGCTTAGTTGATTGATGTTGATTTGATCGATCGAATTACAAAGAAGGGCGCTTGCTTTGAAATGTCAATAAATTATCCTGTAGGGCCTCACCGCAGTCCTACGCAATATGCGGCCGGCGTGGACTGAATGTTAATTAAAAATTGTTTACTTGAGTGTTTCATCAACAAAATCTACATTTACCAGTGTTGGTTTAAATTTTGTTTAACAAACGAACACGGTGGATATGAAAAATAATATTTGGAACTGTAGCACTTCTTTTGTTTATTTTTACACAACTATGTTTATTTGTTTATAGTAGGTATCCAACATTTTGGAAAATTTCGGAATATTAAGCTTTATTTTCCAGATTTAAAATAGGTATTTAGAATAATAGTTTCCGTCATGTTGCAATATGTCAATATAAATATACAGTTAATCTAAAATAGGAAGGTATTTATATTATCGGCAGAGCGAGTAGGAGAGTACTGAAATAAAATAACAATTGCTATCGATACCCAGCCTCTGCAGTCAATTCCCTAAGTAAATAAAATTCGAGATACTGTTATTGGAGCTCGAAGCGGAATACATTGGAAAGAAAACCCTTGTAAAACAACAATATTCGTTGTTTATCGAGGTTTAACGCGCGATACGAGGTCCGTTGTGAAATGACACATCCGCGCCGATGTCACGTCGAAATCCTGTTGAAATAAATTGGGATCTGCGATAAGCGCTCCCTTTGACGAGCTCTGTCTTCGGATTAGGTTGTGAAAAATGATAGCTTACGCACCAACTGACGTGGCACACGCAAGTACTTTGTACCTAACGACTTGGAATGGGGATTATGCGTATGCGGCAACTATTATTTACAATTTTGCTATCGTATAAGTTCAAAAACTAAAATTTTTGAGTGTACCAATATGTTTTAAATTTATGTGGGTATTTTAATCTTTGCGCGCCGAGATTAAATGTATGTAATTACCTGCCTTACCTTTTATAGTTATCACCTGTAATAACACTAAACTTAATAGGTATAATGAGAACCCACGAGGCATAGTGATCTGCCCACACTAACCCGATGTTATCGTATGTCTAGTGTTGATTGTAGTGTCAATAATTTTCTGCACAAATTGACTTTTCATCGAAAGGACCGATAAAACAAAATCAATTTTTGTTGCCTTTGCACAAAATTGTCGACAGTGAGTGACAGGTTAACAATAAAAGGTTTGTACGCGGCGCGCATATTGTAACCTTTTTCGTTTTTTCGGTGAGCTCTGCCTAAATAAAATACAAAGGCTAAATCAGGACGCGGGACGCATTTGGTCGAATTCGCCAAAACCATGCGTAGATCTGTGGAGGGTGACGCGTGTCAAAACTTGCAATTTGCTATCCATCAACGTTCATGGTTTATTGCGAATAGCACTTGCTACCTAGCAAGTTTGAACGTCAATTATTCGTACCTCTTACCTATACAAACTAACTTTTTAGTACTGCGTGCTTTTAAGCGATTTTACTACGGGTAATACGTTCACGCTCAATTCTCAAAAGAATACAACTATGTTCTCTTGTCTTAATATATTATTTGAAAACCTTAATATTCTCTTAGATATGCTAGTTAGGTAGTTAGGTATGCTATTTCAGACTATCAAATATAATATATTGCCTCGTGATTACCAACCATCGCTAAATAATCATTGATTGATTTCACCAAATACTTCAAACAGTGCTAGCCACTAATGAATTGGTTGCATTAATCGGTAAACGTATGGCGCACACAATAGATAAATCCCGCACATCTGTTTTCACGTGGCCAATTAGTTACGGGATGTTTACCATCAAATTGTTTACGTTTTCAGTTAGCATTAGTTATTTTGCTGCATTAGAACTGCTGTTTACAAATCATAAACATGAGTTTACTTTGAATTATTGTTTAACACAACTCGAAGGTTATTGCCATCAACCCTAAACAAATGCTTATGAAAATGTCAAGGATCTACTCCATGTATGCTTACATTTTTCTGAAATCATTTTCCCTACAAAATGTTGATGCAAATTGAAGATTTAAATTTCCTGTAAACAAGAGGCCGATAAAGCCCGACTAAACTTGTACTCGCACAAAGTTCCAGCTGATTCTTTATTCATTCATAGCGATTACCATAGGAAACAGGGTGAAGCGCATTTGAATTTCTTACGGGAAATATACTCTACTGATACGAATATTTGTTTTCTGCATTGAACAGTGTTGTAAAATCACTGGGGATTCTCTGAATACTTGCTTACGTTTTCAAACAGTCGGAAAAGTGTCTTTATCCAAATAAAATATCTTTACAGTTTACGTCAAAGTTACACTTATTTTTGACTATAGTTTGTTTCAGAGGAAAATTATACGTAGGTATTGTATAAAATCATTAGTCTTTATTTTAAAGCCATTGCCTTTATAGGCGTAAAGTCTAGCCATTCCTCCGTACACATTAATTAACGCGTCTTGCCTCTCAGGATCAATATTTAAAAGGGGTCACTAATTACAGGCTTGTCTACAGAAACTGTGTGGTTTTCACGTCAAAATCTAATCTAATCACTTACTTAATGATAGAATAACAGTTTGATTTTAATCAATCTTCTCACCCTTGTTTTATTATCAGTGTCAACTTGATGATTACTATTTAATATGAAAATATTAATTATTCATTCAGTTTTAAGGCCTAGTATAGCGTTTGTGAATGTCGTGGCAATTCTGAAACTAGCCTTCTGAGAAGAACCAACTAGAACAAGTTAAGTGACAATTGCCTCTAGAAATATATGTATAAACATTTCAATATCCCACTACCTACTGTATGTATAATATCGATCGGTATATTCTAAGGTCAGCTGGTATGCCTAACCCTGATTATTTACAGAAAGTAATAATGTCATCCGCATTTTAACGTTGCGAGTTGGTTACGGCTCAGGTAAAATTCTGTAGTATGAATGTGGGCGTAAATAATGCGAATAAAGACGTATACCTCCACACGCATTGTTCCCTGCGAGCAGTTGGTTCTTGGGTTGGCTTGTATGGGATAGTTTAGGGTGGTTACGGTTTTTTGTGTGTAAGCCGTGTGCAGCTGTTGAATGAACCAAACCAGATGTACGCTGATTATTTAGCTTTCCAATATGTGAGTGTTGTAAACAGGAATCTTGGGTCTATGTCTGTCAACATTGTTTGAGCTTTTTGTCTTTGAGTCGAATGTTTACGTAACGTAATAGTGTGCATCGAAATAGGTCATTTGAACGATGATTTGTTTGAACGTTTGGTTGTCTCTAATGGAGCATTAAAAGTAGGTAATGAAACTAAAGTTCAAATCGGTAATGTTAGTTCACAGAATCTTGGATACATCTTCGGTACCCCTGAAGTATTTAATTTATTATGAAATTGAAAACGTATAAATAAAGCACATGGGCGAAGAAGGTTCACATTGGAAAACCTGGGGCCATAATTGGTTTAAACCAAACGTATTAAGAACTTCTGAGCTTTGACGTTTCATTTTGGTACTATACTTAATACTATAATAGCTCGGCACTGGTTTATTCACAACTACCACTCTCCTTTGCTTTAGGTAAAGTAGGTACGTTCGATCACAGCTCTCACGTGTCCTCTACCAGTCAACGACATTTTCGTTAAATTTGATAGCCGATACAGGGCTAGCACGGACATCGAACAAGAAATAAACTTTAATTTTTACTATTATGTGTTGCAGGCATACTTCGTATCTTATCCTTTTTTGTGTTCCATACAAATACAAGTGCCTTATCTCCGGACATAAAGCCTGTGCCTATTCAAACTTTTTCGAACACAAACCCAGGTAATGGAACTTGGTGACAAAGGTTTGGTCAAATCCCAACACTAGTACGAATTGTACTATCATAGCATTCTGCGAATTCGACTGGAGAAACGATTGCGTATCTCTGGTCAATACACATATTTTTCTTGTTTCTATATAATATCCGAGCAACCTTTATATTTTTATTTATGTTTAAAGTCCTGCCCAACCCGGAACTGCACCTCCATCTGTCTATTTAGAGATGGATCTCTATCTTTACCGCAAGTATTAGGTATCAAATTTTGTCATGTCTTAACGTTGACGATATCGACTCTTCATTATCATATTATTGTAAGGGAACGTAAAAACTATTTTATTCTCCGGGATACAAGTAGTCTATACTCTAGCCCTTCTAGGACTATTTACTAACTACTTACGTAAAATACCTTTACGCAAAAATAGCATGTTTCAGGTACTTTGTTGCTACATGATCGTATTGGTTATAAGTATATTTGACTCATTTTTATGACTAGCTGACGTCACGCGGTTTCACTCATGTAGTTCCTATGTCCGTGGAAGTACGGAGATAAAGTATAGCCCATATTAATCAGTAATAATGTAGAATTCAAATGTTGAAATAATTTAAAAATCGGTCCAGTGCTTTTTGTGCCAATTCGTTACAAACATACAAATATTTCCTCTTTATAATATTAGTATAGTTTGACGCTGGGAATACGAGATATGATCATAATTCCTCCATGTCTTATTATCAGGAAATCAATCTGAGTGGAATTATTCTGCGCTCTAGCACCATTCGAGCGAAGGATTCCGTACACTTCAATACATTTGATTGAGAAGCCGAGTATACGCCATGTATTTGCGGTATTATGGGGTATTTGTGAAATGTGAAAGGGATCTTGCCCAACAACATTGGGAAAATGTTACGGAAAAATTACACGCGCTACACAAAATTGTATTTCGGGCAAAGGTATTGAACGGAAAAGGAAAAGAACGTAACTATCCAAGCGTCATTTTAACCCTCGAGTACGGTCTAGTATGAACTGGCATTTATATAACCAATACATAATCACAAACAGACAACATATAGTATTAATATAATTTACGAGAAGCTGTCAACGGTATCACGTATTATGAAACTAATTGAAGTTAGTGAAAGTTATATAATATTTTATGAAGTGAAAAGAGCTCCCGGTAATTCTATCTGTTTAGAGTGTCAACAACGTCCCGTCCGGATATTCGTGGTACTCAATTCAATTTACCGTTACGCTTCAGGGTGATGAAAAATTTCCCGTCGAAATTATTACTTGATACCTTTGTCACGCGCTCAAGCAATTTAATTACATGGAAATGTTATTAAATTCAAGTCCTAATCTGCATGACATAATGGATCAAGTTTAAAGCAAGTAAGTATAGACTATACTCTATATCTATACATCCATACACACAGATAAATAAAATTGATGTGTCTGTTTGTAATTCCAAATTAACAGCTTTTCAATGCATATGAAAATGTACACGGTACTTACATTAAAAAAACAATTTTAAATTTATCTCTCTGACTGTCTATCTGTCTCTCTGTTTGGTCCGGCTAATCTCAGAAACAGTTGTAATGATTTTAATGGGACTTTCTCTGGCAGATAACTGATATTACAATGAGTAACTTAGGCTACTTTAATTAAAATAAAGGTGCCGCGAAATAAATTCTACGCGGGTGAAACCGCGTGGCACAGCTAGTTTGAAATATGAATAAATTGATGACTGTGACGTAAGTAAATCTCGGTTCGTCAATGAAGGCGGGTCGTCAGTCAGTCGTCAGTCGGTTGAGTGATTACTGCGATCCGCATTCGTCAATCGTATCGGCGATGAGAGAGGAATTAATTGATGGCGCACAATCCCAAGATTACTCTGTCTTTGAAGCTGACGATCGACTCAATTAGAACACAAAAGGGCGACGAAGCAATTGCATTTGCCGAACTTAATCTTAATGATCCGTTTATTGCGGCGTGGGCCGGAACGCGATTAGATCAATCCATTGTTATTGATTTGGTGTTTCTTTTTGTACTCGATGAGATTAATATGTACAATGAAAGTGCCGGAAAAAATCCTCAACTCTATGTAATTACGAGCTAGAAATCTAGTGGTTTAAAATTAGTTTTTGGATTACTTATTTTACCTCCGTAGTATATTAGTTTAGATAGGTGCACAAGTATATTCGTTGGTTAGTTCTTCAGTTAAGGAAATGGATTGACGTGATTTTTTTGCAAAGGGAAATGTAGATGCAGGACCGAAGAGTGATATAGGCTACTTTTTATCCCGGAAAATAGATGGTTAATAGAAAATACAGATAAATCCGTAGAGCCCACATATATTAAGTAAGTACCTACTATTTTCACGTGGCGACTTAAGTGCCTAGTGCGAGTTTTCTTAAAATTACCGTCATAAGTCACCGTGTTGACGTAAACGCAGATTTGTATAGGATCGAAACAGCGCCATCTGTCGGCCCTCTGATGGCAATATTTTGATACCATACAGCAGCAGTGAAAAACTCGCACTAGGCACTCAGGAGGAACACCGTGGAGTTCAGTCGGTGCGAGTCCAACATAATCCTTCCGCTGCCCCCGCGGCGGTTGCTCTATCCATGAAGAGTTCACCACGACAAAAAAAAATAACTAATAGTTTCTTACAAAAAAAATTAACTGTTCACGAAAGACATTATATCGCGCTACAAATAAGTAATAAGCTGACAAGTCAATAAAAACAGTGTTTACAAGTTAAGCTCGTTAATTCAACAAGAGGAAAGTGAAACGATGTCATGAATATAAATTACTTTGGAAATATGAATGAGTAAGGACTAGTTACGTTGTCAAAACACCACTTGTAAAGCGAATAACAGGAGCTACACATTTAAATGCATAGATTTTATATCGTTTATTTAATATGTAAATATATAGAAAGTAAATTTGCAGATTCTTCTTTAGATATTTAGATTTCCGCTTTGCTTAATCCTTAGGCTTATATTTAGGGTAATCTATTTCTACAACTTTGCCAATTTATCATCTTTGGCAATCGTTACAGGTCAGTCGGAGGCCTAAAAATTATCTGTCAACTGGTTTAACCCAGATCACAGATTTTCCTCCTAAAATGGGGTTGCGAAGGTCAGATGGCAGTCGCTTCGTATAAAAATCATGTGATCAGCCACATCGGGTTGAATCAAGTGCCGACCCCAACAATGTATGGGATAAGGCCAGGGAGATGATGAATCTATTTCTACAACAATTAATCACAAGATGCTTCGTAAAGTCGTAAATACGCCATCTTACATATGAAACGGCAGGACCGATTTTAACGGTACTTTCACTGACAGGTATTTGATGTTTCAAGGAGTTAAGTTCAACTTAGGCTACTTTTGTTTATAATTGTTGTGAATTACACTCTGGCCCGCTAAAATAAGTCCCGAATTATTGGTGTTACGTAATATGCGTAGAGTTGATGAATCAACTTCAAATTAAATGAATTGAAACAAAATCAAATTAACTAAAAGTAATTAATATTATACTGTTCCACAAGTTGTTTCAATCCGACTCTACGTAAGATAAGTACGTAGGTACTCTATTTCCCAGCCTCGAATTATGCAAATTATATAGACGCAATTCGACCTTAAGGTATCCATAATAAGGCTATAAGGAAAACGAACTAGAAGATTGAACAAGAAGGGAGGCATGAACAAAATCCGCAGAGATTATCTGTAAGAATAAATCATCTCGTCGGTGTCCAAAGCGGATCTTGATGCAATGCACTTATATTTTGATCCAATTACCACAATAACTTACTTAATAGTTGTGTGATCATTTGGAACTTACTATCTATATGATTCATCATGGAATTTATTAGGTACTTACTGCAATCTATAGATCTGATAAGATACTATAAAATAAATTGAAGCCGACTCATACACTCTAGGTTATATACGGATGCTGTCCAATAACTACTCTACACAATTACATGCAATGGATTGATTCACATCTATACAGAGAAATTGCAGTGTATGTTCCACTCAATAAATTCTTTCTCTATCTGTCTACTTGTTTGTTCTGGCTAATATCTGAAACAGCTCAGATCGATTTTGCCGGGACTTTCACTGGAAGATAGCAAGGATAGGTTACAAGGAGTACTTAGGTTTTTATAAAAAAAATACTTAGGGTTCCGCGAAATAAAGCCCCTCACTAAGCCCCCCCGAAATAAGTCTACGCGGGTGAAACCATGGGGTACAGCATATAAAATACGGAATCCAAGACATTTGTTTATTTTTTTTTCAAATTGACTTAACTAATTTTGATATTATTTACGGATGGTAAAAAGAGGAAAAATAACTACTGGTCCACTAGTTGAAAATATTGAAATTAGATTAAAATAATAACCCATGCAGTAAGGGACTGAAATACCTGAGTGAACCTTAGTCTCATTAACCTACCTTTACTCGGGAAGGTACAGTTATATCCGTCTCAAAAAATAATATAAAAAAAAGTGAGTTCCATCATCAACTTTATGTAGGTGGATCGTTCAAAAGTATGATTCTATACTTTACATTAGCGTTGTGAGTAAACAAAACAAAACTCATATACAAGTGGAGCGGCCATTAGGCATTTGTAACGAGGCGAGACATGCCTAGAGAACCATTAGGAAACCAAAAACATTAAAACGCTTACATATACATTTGTAATAAAAAAAAGTTCCGTGTTTATGTTGCAAGTACGTATGAATGAGCCGCTATAGTTTTTTTTAGAGTTAAATTATTGTGCCACATTCTTGGACAACATTTCATTCGCGTCGCACAATCTGATTAAGCCCATCATCGGTTTAAGCAGGGCGTATTAAGAACTTCTTAGCTTTGACGTCTCATTTTTATGATACCAAAATTAAACGTCAAAGCTAGTATATGTATTATGTATTTATATTTGTGTATACTGTGTATATAAAATATAAAATAAAAATAAATAAAACGTCACTGCTACAACGTAATTATAGTAGACACACAAGTATTACTTACTTCAATTGGCGACCCGTAACAATAGAAGTCTCTGTTTACCCCTATGGGAAGCAGGCATGAGCAAGTATTTACAGGTATGTAGGAGAACCCGTTATCGAAAACCATTATCTTCTATAAATATATAAAAACAAGAGGACGGAATTAAATTTGGTAGAGAAGAAACATTTAAAAACATTGAGATTGTTAAAAAAATATATAGTTATTGTCATATTGTTTTTTAATGACACTCAAAGAATTTCTCATCGTATACACAAATATTTGCATGACTACGAATACGGTAATGTACAAGTTCCTACAAGTTATTAATGTTATCGTAAAACAAGGTCTCTAGTTGCACAATGCAAAGGTGTACACTTCCTTCCATTATGATTGTTGAACACCCAAAGTAAATATTCAACAATTTTATTATCATTTTCCTTGAAGGTCCCACGATAACGAAGTTCATATAACCTCATGTATAACCCAATAACCTCAGGTGTGTGTCACTATAGAGCCATGCAACCTTTAAATAGACTAGAACTAATCGATACATCTATACAAATTAATAAAAATGAAGTGTCTGTTTGTAATTCTAAATTAACAACTTTTCACTAAATGCATATGAAAGTAATTACGGATTTATAAAAAAAAACAATTTAATAAAAAAAACTGTCAGTCTATTTGTTCCGACTAGTCTCCGACTCGGATGTACCGATTTTAGCGGGACTTTCACTGGCAGATAGCTAATGTTACAAGAAGCACTTTTATTTAAAAGAAACATTAGGCTTTCGCGGGCCTATGAAATTCAGTCTAGGCGGGTATAACCGCAGGGCACCGCTAGTATAAAATATAAAAACTAAGTGAAGCTATCATCCGTCTACGGCTCTCGTCAGTGAAGTAAAGCAACCTTGTTCATGGCCAGTAGTTATGCAATACGGTTCCCTGTGTACCACCGAGCACGCTACGTCACTCCCAGAGGCTAATTGAACATCTTTGGCTTTTTTATTGTTACAGATTCCGGCGAACACCTAAAATCTACAAGGGCCTCATCATCGGTTTACATTGAGCGTATTAAGAACTTCTCAGCTTTGACGTTTCAATATGTGATACTTTTTTTTTTTTTTTTTTTTTTTTTTTTTTTTTGACGCCCTGGAGGCGTCGCGCGTTTCCTCGGCCGTAGGCTGAGACTTTGTTCATCGTGTTGCTTTAGTTCATTGCCACTGTCTTGTTTGTGTGTGGATGGGTGTGTTTGTGTTTTTATTTGCAGTTTCTTTTCATGCCTTCTTTATTCATCTGCGGAGCCAGTCGTCTCAGGGTGTCCCTGGACGACGGCTGCCCTTGCGAATCTCTACAAACGGTTTGGCCATGCATCAGCATGGCCGAGCCTTTTATCTGTCTGGACAGCCGTTTTCGGCCCCTCGAGACGACGGGCTCCGCTGGTTTTTGCGGTACAGAGTGAGGGTTTTTTTTGCCCTCCTCTCCTCTCTTTCCGGCACTCCCCCGCACCTTCGGTCTGCACAGCGTGTCGAGACGCGGCCTGCCATTTTGTTGCCTCGGACCACAGCGGCCCGATTTTCTTTGCTTTAAGCTTGGCCGGTTTCCCACGAAACCGGCCACAGTTTTTTGCCATTTCATTTCCGCTGTGGTCTGATCCGGCGTGGCCGCGTCTACGGTTCTCTGTCCCGTTGGTACTGTTGAGTGCCTGCGTGCTGAGATCCCCAAGGGCGCCAAGCTCACCAGCCTGTTGGTGATCGGCGTGACTCCACGTGGTGTCCCTACGAGTACGCGATACTGGCCCGAGCCAACGAGTCCCACTTTCGCCGAACTGGACACTCCCGACTAAACGCATTGTGGTCGGTTTTGTCCAGCTCGGCGCTGCTGCAATTGCAGCATCGCGGGACAGCGTTGGCCAGCCAGTCCGCGCACTCGGACTTCATGTGGGCTCCCCCGCAGTGGCTACACACGACGGCTTTCTGCGTGCAGAAACGCCGCCCGTGCCCGTAACCGAGGCAGCGCGAGCATTGGACGAGCGGCGAGTAGTCCGCCGCTCGGACCTTCTGTAGGTCTATGTGCACCGCGCCTGCCCCGGTCACTCTCGTCCATACTGCGGGGGACACCCTCATGACCACGTGGCCGGCCTGGCGGTTCCTAGCTTTCCGTCGAAAGCGGACCTCCAGCCGGACGTCTTCCTCGTCGAGGCCATCGAACAGTTCCCTATTCTGGTTCCTCAGGGCGTTTGTAACGTCTTCGTCGCTGTTATACGACATCACGTCCCTGAGGACCAGAAGGGGGTCCTTATTCTTGATTTCCTCGACGAGGAGCCGATCACCTGCGCCCCTGAGGCGCTCCTTAACCTTGTCCCTATCCTCCTTGGAGGAGCATGCCACTATTACCTTCTTGTCCTTTGCTTTTCTAACCCTCTCAATCCTGACCCACCCGTCTTTGGCGTTTATCGCTTTGCGGATGTGGGCCAGGACGTCCTCTCCAGTTTCCTGTGTGTCCCTGGAGCTGACCGCGACCGAGTGCAGTGGGGCCTGAGTCGGGACCACGGGTTTCGGTCCTGCCACCACCACACTCGCGTATGTGGTCTTCTCCAGGACCACACCATGCTTTCCTAGCGCTTCCTTCAGCTCCTCCATTTTGGAGTTGCTTTCCCTAATTAAGGTGGCATGCTCCTCCAATCGCTTTTCCCATTCTCCTATCCCCTTCTCCCAAGGCTGCGCCATCGGCGGCTGCCTTGGGGGCTCCTGTGCCTCGATGACCTCCCCCTTTTCCTCCTCTTCCACCGCTTCTTTTCTCCCTGTCTTTTTCCCCTTGACCTTCATGCTCCCGGCCTCCGCTTCCTTCACAAGCTGGTAGAGCCGCTCGAGGGCCTGGGTAACCGCTTCCTTAATGTCCGTCTTAAGGTTCCGCGAGTTACCCAGGTTCAGCTTTGCCTTGTTTAGGCACGCTCGTGCCTCGGCGACTCTATCAGCCTGTGCCGGTTTTTTGGACGGGCACTCGGCTGTCTCCGTCGGCGCACTGCCTTCCGGTGCCGCCTTCGGTTTGGACTTCCGAGTGACCGTCGTGGTGTTCAGGGGAGCCGGGGGTGGGGTTGGTGTTTTATCACCGGTTGACCTCTCGCCCTCCCACGCCTCGACGCTACGCCTCACCATTGCTCGCGAGGGCTCAACCTTCTCGGGAGTCGGGGAGAACGAGAGGTTTTTACGTGCCCAGGTGGTGGGGGCGATGTACCTCTTGGGGGGAGTGCACCTTCGCAGTTTAGGCGGGCTGTGCCTAATCATGTTAGAGGGTTCGGAGTTTACACAAAATATGCAACAATAAATAAAAACAATTGGCCGATAATAAATACGAGTAAATAAATTAAAAGTCAAAATCAAATAAATGGACGGTCTCAAACAATTTGTCGGTGACACAATAAATTAACGTCACTTAAAATAAGAAGGGTTCAATAAAACCCTTGTCTGTAAAATAAATTTAAAAAGTCAAATAAAAGTAAAAGTCAATGAAATAGTTTAAAATAATAGAATAAAAGTCCAAAGATGGATCTTGTCAAAGGCCCAATAAGACCTTTGTCTTAATAAATTAGAATAAAATAAAAATAAATTTCCTAAATAAAATGTGTCAAAAGACCGTCTTCAAAAATCAATAATTCAAAAAATACTAAAACCTACGACTAAAACTAAACTAAATTAGGTACCCAATAAGGTGCCTAATGTGTCAGTAAAGTCTGGACAGCAACAGTGAAACAGAAGAGCCAATAAGGGCCCCTGTCCTAAAAATATGTACGCTTTTTCGGCTTAAATACCGAAAAAAGTCCCTAAAAATTTTTCAAAAAGCCCTAAAATTCCGTGGATAGTCCTGTTGGGCCCCAGGAACCGATAGGCGTCCTGTATCGTCGAAAACCGCACGCAAATCGAACGATTAGGACGAATTCGGTGTTGCGTGGGCGGACCGCGGTCACCTACCGGATCGAGAAAGGGTGGGTGGGGGGGCGAGTTTTCGCGTTTTTCAGCGTTTTTGAGCGCGCAAACCTTGTGGGGGGTTGCGGTAGGGTGCTCCGGATATTAGGGGAGCGAAAAACGCGAAGGTTTAGAACAAAAATAATTTAATAGGAATTTTTAAAGAAAATTTTAGTAAAAAACGGACTATTTAATTTATTAAAAACTGTTTATTTTCCAGGTGCGGGGGCGGAGCGTCGCGGGATCGTCACGGACGATATACAGGAGCTATTCGCAAAGCTACCAGCAGCAATAGGCACACTGAAAATGTTTTTGAAAAAATTTTTATTATCCTCAATATGTGATACTAAAATTAAACGTTTAAGCTAAGAAGCTAGTAAGACGTCGCTGCTATAACGATGTTTCCAAAATTGGTGTATAGAGGTATGGCACAGCTGCTTTAAAACAGCTAGCATTAGCATTACCTAAAAATCTGGTAACGAGTCGCGTCGGACTGCGTTGAGTGCTGACCCCAAAAATCTAATAAAATAATGCCAGGGGCTTTATTCTCAAATGATATAAGAACCATCAAAGTCAGGTAAAATTATACCTTTTAGCTGTATGAGCACTCCTATTAGGTGCAATCACGACTTTAGATGGTCTATAGGTATCCATCCACTTTCTCCTAAACCATGTACATTTATATCATAGCTTTTATGTAAACAACTAGTTGTCATTGTCACAGCTATCAAGACATTACGACTCTAATAATTATTGTCACGTTATTTTAGCTTCCTATCTCACCGCATCTAATTGTTACTGATATAACCTTCCTCATAAATGTCACAAATCGTTAACAATTAATGTTTGGTTGCTAGAAATACGTAATGGCAAATGCTACTGAGAAATAAAGTAATTAACGCTTAGTGCCGAGTGCAATGGTTCTATTCACACGTCATGAAACGCGTGCTTGGGATTTTTCGATTCCCGAGTTTGTGATTAAGTCGTCTTCCACGTCTTCCGCGTTGACATGATGATTAAGGCACAGTGCTACACAATGAGCTTGATCATGATTTGAGAAAGGGCAAAGCCATCATCTAATGCGTGACTAATACTTACACAAGTGAAGTTAATAGATAGGTACCTACCAATACTATATTTAACTCGTCGCTCGTTTGAATGCTTTTTTGTACTTTCTTACTAAGGCCAATGTTTATCAACCAATTAAATTTTGTCAGCAACTTAATATTAAAATATCTAAACGGCTAACTAAAATTGTCAAAGTGTCTGTTATTCCAGATATACAGCTTTTCATGGACTACGTATGAAAGTATTATAATGTACGTGCATAAAAAAAACTATTATTAACATTTTCCTGTGTCTGTCTATCTGTCTGTTTGTTCCGGGTAATCTCTGAAACGGCTGAACCGAATGGCGGGACTTTCACGGGAGTAACTCAGGCTATATTTATTTTTAAAGTCTACGCGGGTGAAACTGCGGGGCTGAGCTAGTTCATAATAATCATTAGATGTGCCGAACATATTCTGGCATCGCAAATCACAATAGGGCATCGAATTTTAATATCGATATTATCTGTGCACTGCGTTTGAGCACAGTGTGGCCAGCTGAGCATAACATCCTGTGTAGTGGTTACTGGGTACACGGCCACTGCAACGAGGGCGCCACTTCCCGGCACCTGGAACTGCGGATGTCCCCAACTTCCCAACTCGATACCTAAATGTGGGACTACTAGCTTAACTCGTTATTATAGAGAGCCTTCATTATTCTCAATTTCGGAATATTTTTTTATGAATTTCGAAGTGTCGTATCCAATCAAATTTTCAACAGTTCTCCTCAGAAGGGTAATTTTTTCGACGGTCGAGGTACTTAAAGTGCTAAGATACTTAAAGTACTTAAGCTAATAAATAATTTTAAATATTTAGTTTCATTTTGATTTTTACCTTCAATGTAAGGTACTCTTCTTAAAACGTATCTATATTTAGACAAATATCGGAGCTAAATAAAGTGTATGCAAATAAAACCAAATATTTCTTCAACCTTCAATTATTACTA